>OY720166.1:0-2400000 GCA_963082805.1 Hemicrepidius hirtus
TTACAAAACGGAATTTATGTGCATGAAACAGATTTAGCTGGTAAACATGTTCCGATTACTTTACTTCTACATGCTGGATGTATTCCCGGCACAGAATTAAAACTTACAGGATGTGTAGCGGATGATGCGGATAGAATTGCGATTAATTTAGACGCCCATTCAACATACAAGCTTCGCCACAAAGCACATACAGAGTTACAAAATACAAATCTTCATTTTAACCCGAGATTTATCGATGAACTTATAATCCGAAACAGCATGGTTGATGGTAAATGGGGTGACGAAGAAAGACAAGGAGGGATACCTTTAAAAAAAGGTCAAGAATTTACATTCCAATTAATTTGTTCCGCAGAAGATTACACGATTCATATTAACGAACAACTGTATTGCATTTTTAAGCATCGTATGTCTCCGTATGCAGCTTCAATATTATCAATATGGGGAAAAGTACAACCATTTAAATTAATTATTAAGAATCCTTTACCGATGTTAGATCCTAAAGACTTATTTTGGCGACAATTGGGTGGACATTTAAGAAGGGTTGAAAGTTGTCGTACGGGAGTTACATGGGGAATAGGATATGATGCAATTAGTTCCATTACGATGTGTGTGTGTGTCTGTCCGAATGAACATTACAAAGGCTTTTCCCCAGCTACGATTTAGACATTTACTTAAAAAAGTTCCTATCAAGAACCTCCCTTTTACTTTGTATATTTATAATGTATAACAGTAGCCTCTAGATTGACAGGACAATTACTAACCTCCCCTAGCTTCATCCCTTTCCCTTATAATGCATGTTTTTTGTAGTTTCTCGGTCTTTGAAATACTTTTTCAACTCGTTTCTGTTTTATTATGACCTACAACTGTTCCTGAATGTGTTTGGATGCAATGAGTTCCATTACGATGAGATGTGTGTCTGTCCGAATAAGCTACGATTTAGACATTTACTTAAAAAAAGTTCCTATCAAGAACCTCCCTTTTACTTTGTATATTTATATTGTATAATGGTAGCCTCTAGATTGACAGGACAATTTATTACTACCCGCTGTTAATTGTTGATTGATTGCAGGTTGTTGTTAACTGTTTTCCTTCCAAGATCGTTAATAGCCCAGATGGGGTTAAGAATGGTCATCGAGGAATCTTTCTTAAGTAGAAATTGAAGTGAATCAAGTTACAATGGACACACCATTTCTTTAATAAGGTAATCACTATGTTTTTGTTAACGATCCTGGAACGTGGAGAAAGGTGCTAGAGGGGATAGGTACCTTCTCAATCCTGTAAATTTGATTTTATTTATTAAGTTTTGGATGTAAATTAAATTCAAATTTTACTTTCTCCTTGTAAATAATCATTTTAAGATCAGTTTAAATCATTAGAATTGTGTTTTTAAAGAAAATTTTGGCATGCCTGCTGGGTAGGCAACCAATCTAACTGTCGTCAGTTTATTAAATGGGAACTGTTTTTAATTAATGGGACTGACTTTTTTGTGAACGACGCTCCTGCCGACATGTGGATCTGTCTATTCTCACGCTGTTTCTCAAAAAATAAAAAAGTTGTCCGTTTTAGGGAATAAATATTAATTTAACCGACTGTCAGCAATACTGAAGCAGTCCGAAAATTAAAACGGGCAAATTATTCCAGATTAAACTTCCTGACCGGCAAAATATTGGTTTGTTATTGTCACAGGCGCGCGCGAGTAGCCACCGCCAAATTCAATTATTTATAACCTCAAACGAAAATGAATTGTCATTATAAAATGACGTTTACGGACATTTATACATTCCACCACGGTTTGAATTTAATTTCCAATTTATCAATATTTGTTGCGTTTCTCTGCCTTTTAACCGAAGTTACGGCTTGTATTGCTTTAACAGAGATAAGAATACGGCAAGGGTGCTGTTTTAGTATACGTTTTAATGTGTTTTACAACATAACAAAGTGTGTTTTTTGTGGTGGAATTTGCCTGTATCTGGAGAGTCCGAATTTGCTCCATATTCCAGAATGGAGGCGAGTGTAAAATAAAGAGATTGGTGGTGTAAAATAAGCGAAAATTAAGATGCAGTTGTATTGGATACAAGATGTTGTGGAAATTGTATGCTTTTGATTACAATGCAAGTGATTTCGAAGGCTTTTCACCACCTTCCGATTTCAAAGGTACACCCACTTCTTTCTCTTTAGCTTATAAATAATACTACCTAGTATGTTTCTATTCCGTTGCCTTACATTATAAAAGCACTATATTCTAGTTTAAAATTAAACTTCCATAAATGGTTCCTAATATACTTTTCGTCTTCGTTCTTGAACCTTTATAAAACGAAAACAATGCTGAATATAGGACAACACGGTATTGTTGATTTTAGAGTTTTTATTTTAGAATATTAGGGGTCCCTTTTTGGAATAAGAGTATTAAACATTATAATAATAAATTAACAGTAGCTTGTACAAACATATAGTTTGTGGTACAAACATTTTTGAAACGGCTGAATATCAATTGATCTTTACTAAATTTCCAACACTCCGTTTCATTTTGTTAACATCCATAACTGTTACTGGATGTGTTTGGGTGCAACCGTTGCCATTACGATGGGTGTTTGTGAGAACGTGGAAATTTTTAAAGGCTTTATTTCACCACCTTTCGTTTTATATATTTTATTAACCTTCTGTTCTTTTGTAACATTTATAATGTATCATTGTACCCTCTACCTTCATACGACTATTTGTAGTTTTATGTACTTGCACCCGTGACCCTTATAATGCATGTTTTTTTGCCTTTCTCGGTATCTGCAATATTGCCGACTACTATAGTTCTTCTTTCGTTATGATTGTTGATATTTTATTTTATTGGATTTAAATGTCGATCGTTGCTGTCGCTTTCAAAATGTTAGCAACAGTCTTGAAGTGTTTTAAGGAGCAAGCAATACTACAACTAGATGTTCTGGAAATTGGATGCTTGTGATTACAATGCAGTGTTGTTGGAACGGAACCACACCCTGAAACAGATGATAGTGTATGGCAAGAAGATTCAGGGAATTCAAGTTTATTTTACGCTGAAGACGAGGAACTTTGTGGGCAGAATATGAAGCATCATGGGCTTGGGTGGAAGCCGGTGCGTGTACCGTAGATCCTGCTCAATTACCCAACTGGTTTGTCGAGGCAGGATCTTTACATCAAGCCGAATTAGAACAACCATGGCGTATAAGGATATTAGATGACCTACGGGCACGTTTGCCCACCCAAGCACAGTACTCGGAATATCATTCCGCTGTCGATACTAATTCTTGGGTGCATTCTGGGGAAGGGCGTGTTAGTTTAAACACTCCTGCTTATATAGAATGTATTCTACAATTAGAATGGGTGCATACGAATGGAATTTTAACATTTTTAAATCCTGATGGGGCTAGCACAATGGTAACGATAATTAAAATTGGTTTTCTTGTTTACATTTTCTGATTTTTCTAGCATCAATTTAGTGTGAGTGATATTACTTGCGTTCAATGCTGTAGTGAACCAGGGAGTCCTCGTTTAACTCTTCACACACCTCATTTATCGCCTGCTTTTGTACGGCTACAATTTCCTAGCGATACACAAATGGAGGAGTGGCAAACACATTTAGCTTCTGTTTGCGGCGAAGTAGGGAGGGAGGTCCCGGCCTGCTCGGGGCCCATTTGATTTTAATTTAATACTTTTTATTCTATATAGGTAAACCAAATGAAGCAAGTCTTTGGGGTGTGACGGGTTTAGGAGAAATATTTGTAAGTAACGCAGGAAATTTTGAAGCGTCTCAATTACAAAACGGAATTTATGTGCATGAAACAGATTTAGCTGGTAAACATGTTCCGATTACTTTACTTCTACATGCTGGATGTATTCCCGGCACAGAATTAAAACTTACAGGATGTGTAGCGGATGATGCGGATAGAATTGCGATTAATTTAGACGCCCATTCAACATACAAGCTTCGCCACAAAGCACATACAGAGTTACAAAATACAAATCTTCATTTTAACCCGAGATTTATCGATGAACTTATAATCCGAAACAGCATGGTTGATGGTAAATGGGGTGACGAAGAAAGACAAGGAGGGATACCTTTAAAAAAAGGTCAAGAATTTACATTCCAATTAATTTGTTCCGCAGAAGATTACACGATTCATATTAACGAACAACTGTATTGCATTTTTAAGCATCGTATGTCTCCGTATGCAGCTTCAATATTATCAATATGGGGAAAAGTACAACCATTTAAATTAATTATTAAGAATCCTTTACCGATGTTAGATCCTAAAGACTTATTTTGGCGACAATTGGGTGGACATTTAAGAAGGGTTGAAAGTTGTCGTACGGGAGTTACATGGGGAATAGGATATGATGCAATTAGTTCCATTACGATGTGTGTGTGTGTCTGTCCGAATGAACATTACAAAGGCTTTTCCCCAGCTACGATTTAGACATTTACTTAAAAAAGTTCCTATCAAGAACCTCCCTTTTACTTTGTATATTTATAATGTATAACAGTAGCCTCTAGATTGACAGGACAATTACTAACCTCCCCTAGCTTCATCCCTTTCCCTTATAATGCATGTTTTTTGTAGTTTCTCGGTCTTTGAAATACTTTTTCAACTCGTTTCTGTTTTATTATGACCTACAACTGTTCCTGAATGTGTTTGGATGCAATGAGTTCCATTACGATGAGATGTGTGTCTGTCCGAATAAGCTACGATTTAGACATTTACTTAAAAAAAGTTCCTATCAAGAACCTCCCTTTTACTTTGTATATTTATATTGTATAATGGTAGCCTCTAGATTGACAGGACAATTTATTACTACCCGCTGTTAATTGTTGATTGATTGCAGGTTGTTGTTAACTGTTTTCCTTCCAAGATCGTTAATAGCCCAGATGGGGTTAAGAATGGTCATCGAGGAATCTTTCTTAAGTAGAAATTGAAGTGAATCAAGTTACAATGGACACACCATTTCTTTAATAAGGTAATCACTATGTTTTTGTTAACGATCCTGGAACGTGGAGAAAGGTGCTAGAGGGGATAGGTACCTTCTCAATCCTGTAAATTTGATTTTATTTATTAAGTTTTGGATGTAAATTAAATTCAAATTTTACTTTCTCCTTGTAAATAATCATTTTAAGATCAGTTTAAATCATTAGAATTGTGTTTTTAAAGAAAATTTTGGCATGCCTGCTGGGTAGGCAACCAATCTAACTGTCGTCAGTTTATTAAATGGGAACTGTTTTTAATTAATGGGACTGACTTTTTTGTGAACGACGCTCCTGCCGACATGTGGATCTGTCTATTCTCACGCTGTTTCTCAAAAAATAAAAAAGTTGTCCGTTTTAGGGAATAAATATTAATTTAACCGACTGTCAGCAATACTGAAGCAGTCCGAAAATTAAAACGGGCAAATTATTCCAGATTAAACTTCCTGACCGGCAAAATATTGGTTTGTTATTGTCACAGGCGCGCGCGAGTAGCCACCGCCAAATTCAATTATTTATAACCTCAAACGAAAATGAATTGTCATTATAAAATGACGTTTACGGACATTTATACATTCCACCACGGTTTGAATTTAATTTCCAATTTATCAATATTTGTTGCGTTTCTCTGCCTTTTAACCGAAGTTACGGCTTGTATTGCTTTAACAGAGATAAGAATACGGCAAGGGTGCTGTTTTAGTATACGTTTTAATGTGTTTTACAACATAACAAAGTGTGTTTTTTGTGGTGGAATTTGCCTGTATCTGGAGAGTCCGAATTTGCTCCATATTCCAGAATGGAGGCGAGTGTAAAATAAAGAGATTGGTGGTGTAAAATAAGCGAAAATTAAGATGCAGTTGTATTGGATACAAGATGTTGTGGAAATTGTATGCTTTTGATTACAATGCAAGTGATTTCGAAGGCTTTTCACCACCTTCCGATTTCAAAGGTACACCCACTTCTTTCTCTTTAGCTTATAAATAATACTACCTAGTATGTTTCTATTCCGTTGCCTTACATTATAAAAGCACTATATTCTAGTTTAAAATTAAACTTCCATAAATGGTTCCTAATATACTTTTCGTCTTCGTTCTTGAACCTTTATAAAACGAAAACAATGCTGAATATAGGACAACACGGTATTGTTGATTTTAGAGTTTTTATTTTAGAATATTAGGGGTCCCTTTTTGGAATAAGAGTATTAAACATTATAATAATAAATTAACAGTAGCTTGTACAAACATATAGTTTGTGGTACAAACATTTTTGAAACGGCTGAATATCAATTGATCTTTACTAAATTTCCAACACTCCGTTTCATTTTGTTAACATCCATAACTGTTACTGGATGTGTTTGGGTGCAACCGTTGCCATTACGATGGGTGTTTGTGAGAACGTGGAAATTTTTAAAGGCTTTATTTCACCACCTTTCGTTTTATATATTTTATTAACCTTCTGTTCTTTTGTAACATTTATAATGTATCATTGTACCCTCTACCTTCATACGACTATTTGTAGTTTTATGTACTTGCACCCGTGACCCTTATAATGCATGTTTTTTTGCCTTTCTCGGTATCTGCAATATTGCCGACTACTATAGTTCTTCTTTCGTTATGATTGTTGATATTTTATTTTATTGGATTTAAATGTCGATCGTTGCTGTCGCTTTCAAAATGTTAGCAACAGTCTTGAAGTGTTTTAAGGAGCAAGCAATACTACAACTAGATGTTCTGGAAATTGGATGCTTGTGATTACAATGCAGTGTTGTTGGAACGGAACCACACCCTGAAACAGATGATAGTGTATGGCAAGAAGATTCAGGGAATTCAAGTTTATTTTACGCTGAAGACGAGGAACTTTGTGGGCAGAATATGAAGCATCATGGGCTTGGGTGGAAGCCGGTGCGTGTACCGTAGATCCTGCTCAATTACCCAACTGGTTTGTCGAGGCAGGATCTTTACATCAAGCCGAATTAGAACAACCATGGCGTATAAGGATATTAGATGACCTACGGGCACGTTTGCCCACCCAAGCACAGTACTCGGAATATCATTCCGCTGTCGATACTAATTCTTGGGTGCATTCTGGGGAAGGGCGTGTTAGTTTAAACACTCCTGCTTATATAGAATGTATTCTACAATTAGAATGGGTGCATACGAATGGAATTTTAACATTTTTAAATCCTGATGGGGCTAGCACAATGGTAACGATAATTAAAATTGGTTTTCTTGTTTACATTTTCTGATTTTTCTAGCATCAATTTAGTGTGAGTGATATTACTTGCGTTCAATGCTGTAGTGAACCAGGGAGTCCTCGTTTAACTCTTCACACACCTCATTTATCGCCTGCTTTTGTACGGCTACAATTTCCTAGCGATACACAAATGGAGGAGTGGCAAACACATTTAGCTTCTGTTTGCGGCGAAGTAGGGAGGGAGGTCCCGGCCTGCTCGGGGCCCATTTGATTTTAATTTAATACTTTTTATTCTATATAGGTAAACCAAATGAAGCAAGTCTTTGGGGTGTGACGGGTTTAGGAGAAATATTTGTAAGTAACGCAGGAAATTTTGAAGCGTCTCAATTACAAAACGGAATTTATGTGCATGAAACAGATTTAGCTGGTAAACATGTTCCGATTACTTTACTTCTACATGCTGGATGTATTCCCGGCACAGAATTAAAACTTACAGGATGTGTAGCGGATGATGCGGATAGAATTGCGATTAATTTAGACGCCCATTCAACATACAAGCTTCGCCACAAAGCACATACAGAGTTACAAAATACAAATCTTCATTTTAACCCGAGATTTATCGATGAACTTATAATCCGAAACAGCATGGTTGATGGTAAATGGGGTGACGAAGAAAGACAAGGAGGGATACCTTTAAAAAAAGGTCAAGAATTTACATTCCAATTAATTTGTTCCGCAGAAGATTACACGATTCATATTAACGAACAACTGTATTGCATTTTTAAGCATCGTATGTCTCCGTATGCAGCTTCAATATTATCAATATGGGGAAAAGTACAACCATTTAAATTAATTATTAAGAATCCTTTACCGATGTTAGATCCTAAAGACTTATTTTGGCGACAATTGGGTGGACATTTAAGAAGGGTTGAAAGTTGTCGTACGGGAGTTACATGGGGAATAGGATATGATGCAATTAGTTCCATTACGATGTGTGTGTGTCTGTCCGAATGAACATTACAAAGGCTTTTCCCCAGCTACGATTTAGACATTTACTTAAAAAAGTTCCTATCAAGAACCTCCCTTTTACTTTGTATATTTATAATGTATAACAGTAGCCTCTAGATTGACAGGACAATTACTAACCTCCCCTAGCTTCATCCCTTTCCCTTATAATGCATGTTTTTTGTAGTTTCTCGGTCTTTGAAATACTTTTTCAACTCGTTTCTGTTTTATTATGACCTACAACTGTTCCTGAATGTGTTTGGATGCAATGAGTTCCATTACGATGAGATGTGTGTCTGTCCGAATAAGCTACGATTTAGACATTTACTTAAAAAAAGTTCCTATCAAGAACCTCCCTTTTACTTTGTATATTTATATTGTATAATGGTAGCCTCTAGATTGACAGGACAATTTATTACTACCCGCTGTTAATTGTTGATTGATTGCAGGTTGTTGTTAACTGTTTTCCTTCCAAGATCGTTAATAGCCCAGATGGGGTTAAGAATGGTCATCGAGGAATCTTTCTTAAGTAGAAATTGAAGTGAATCAAGTTACAATGGACACACCATTTCTTTAATAAGGTAATCACTATGTTTTTGTTAACGATCCTGGAACGTGGAGAAAGGTGCTAGAGGGGATAGGTACCTTCTCAATCCTGTAAATTTGATTTTATTTATTAAGTTTTGGATGTAAATTAAATTCAAATTTTACTTTCTCCTTGTAAATAATCATTTTAAGATCAGTTTAAATCATTAGAATTGTGTTTTTAAAGAAAATTTTGGCATGCCTGCTGGGTAGGCAACCAATCTAACTGTCGTCAGTTTATTAAATGGGAACTGTTTTTAATTAATGGGACTGACTTTTTTGTGAACGACGCTCCTGCCGACATGTGGATCTGTCTATTCTCACGCTGTTTCTCAAAAAATAAAAAAGTTGTCCGTTTTAGGGAATAAATATTAATTTAACCGACTGTCAGCAATACTGAAGCAGTCCGAAAATTAAAACGGGCAAATTATTCCAGATTAAACTTCCTGACCGGCAAAATATTGGTTTGTTATTGTCACAGGCGCGCGCGAGTAGCCACCGCCAAATTCAATTATTTATAACCTCAAACGAAAATGAATTGTCATTATAAAATGACGTTTACGGACATTTATACATTCCACCACGGTTTGAATTTAATTTCCAATTTATCAATATTTGTTGCGTTTCTCTGCCTTTTAACCGAAGTTACGGCTTGTATTGCTTTAACAGAGATAAGAATACGGCAAGGGTGCTGTTTTAGTATACGTTTTAATGTGTTTTACAACATAACAAAGTGTGTTTTTTGTGGTGGAATTTGCCTGTATCTGGAGAGTCCGAATTTGCTCCATATTCCAGAATGGAGGCGAGTGTAAAATAAAGAGATTGGTGGTGTAAAATAAGCGAAAATTAAGATGCAGTTGTATTGGATACAAGATGTTGTGGAAATTGTATGCTTTTGATTACAATGCAAGTGATTTCGAAGGCTTTTCACCACCTTCCGATTTCAAAGGTACACCCACTTCTTTCTCTTTAGCTTATAAATAATACTACCTAGTATGTTTCTATTCCGTTGCCTTACATTATAAAAGCACTATATTCTAGTTTAAAATTAAACTTCCATAAATGGTTCCTAATATACTTTTCGTCTTCGTTCTTGAACCTTTATAAAACGAAAACAATGCTGAATATAGGACAACACGGTATTGTTGATTTTAGAGTTTTTATTTTAGAATATTAGGGGTCCCTTTTTGGAATAAGAGTATTAAACATTATAATAATAAATTAACAGTAGCTTGTACAAACATATAGTTTGTGGTACAAACATTTTTGAAACGGCTGAATATCAATTGATCTTTACTAAATTTCCAACACTCCGTTTCATTTTGTTAACATCCATAACTGTTACTGGATGTGTTTGGGTGCAACCGTTGCCATTACGATGGGTGTTTGTGAGAACGTGGAAATTTTTAAAGGCTTTATTTCACCACCTTTCGTTTTATATATTTTATTAACCTTCTGTTCTTTTGTAACATTTATAATGTATCATTGTACCCTCTACCTTCATACGACTATTTGTAGTTTTATGTACTTGCACCCGTGACCCTTATAATGCATGTTTTTTTGCCTTTCTCGGTATCTGCAATATTGCCGACTACTATAGTTCTTCTTTCGTTATGATTGTTGATATTTTATTTTATTGGATTTAAATGTCGATCGTTGCTGTCGCTTTCAAAATGTTAGCAACAGTCTTGAAGTGTTTTAAGGAGCAAGCAATACTACAACTAGATGTTCTGGAAATTGGATGCTTGTGATTACAATGCAGTGTTGTTGGAACGGAACCACACCCTGAAACAGATGATAGTGTATGGCAAGAAGATTCAGGGAATTCAAGTTTATTTTACGCTGAAGACGAGGAACTTTGTGGGCAGAATATGAAGCATCATGGGCTTGGGTGGAAGCCGGTGCGTGTACCGTAGATCCTGCTCAATTACCCAACTGGTTTGTCGAGGCAGGATCTTTACATCAAGCCGAATTAGAACAACCATGGCGTATAAGGATATTAGATGACCTACGGGCACGTTTGCCCACCCAAGCACAGTACTCGGAATATCATTCCGCTGTCGATACTAATTCTTGGGTGCATTCTGGGGAAGGGCGTGTTAGTTTAAACACTCCTGCTTATATAGAATGTATTCTACAATTAGAATGGGTGCATACGAATGGAATTTTAACATTTTTAAATCCTGATGGGGCTAGCACAATGGTAACGATAATTAAAATTGGTTTTCTTGTTTACATTTTCTGATTTTTCTAGCATCAATTTAGTGTGAGTGATATTACTTGCGTTCAATGCTGTAGTGAACCAGGGAGTCCTCGTTTAACTCTTCACACACCTCATTTATCGCCTGCTTTTGTACGGCTACAATTTCCTAGCGATACACAAATGGAGGAGTGGCAAACACATTTAGCTTCTGTTTGCGGCGAAGTAGGGAGGGAGGTCCCGGCCTGCTCGGGGCCCATTTGATTTTAATTTAATACTTTTTATTCTATATAGGTAAACCAAATGAAGCAAGTCTTTGGGGTGTGACGGGTTTAGGAGAAATATTTGTAAGTAACGCAGGAAATTTTGAAGCGTCTCAATTACAAAACGGAATTTATGTGCATGAAACAGATTTAGCTGGTAAACATGTTCCGATTACTTTACTTCTACATGCTGGATGTATTCCCGGCACAGAATTAAAACTTACAGGATGTGTAGCGGATGATGCGGATAGAATTGCGATTAATTTAGACGCCCATTCAACATACAAGCTTCGCCACAAAGCACATACAGAGTTACAAAATACAAATCTTCATTTTAACCCGAGATTTATCGATGAACTTATAATCCGAAACAGCATGGTTGATGGTAAATGGGGTGACGAAGAAAGACAAGGAGGGATACCTTTAAAAAAAGGTCAAGAATTTACATTCCAATTAATTTGTTCCGCAGAAGATTACACGATTCATATTAACGAACAACTGTATTGCATTTTTCAGCATCGTATGTCTCCGTATGCAGCTTCAATATTATCAATATGGGGAAAAGTACAACCATTTAAATTAATTATTAAGAATCCTTTACCGATGTTAGATCCTAAAGACTTATTTTGGCGACAATTGGGTGGACATTTAAGAAGGGTTGAAAGTTGTCGTACGGGAGTTACATGGGGAATAGGATATGATGCAATTAGTTCCATTACGATGTGTGTGTGTCTGTCCGAATGAACATTACAAAGGCTTTTCCCCAGCTACGATTTAGACATTTACTTAAAAAAGTTCCTATCAAGAACCTCCCTTTTACTTTGTATATTTATAATGTATAACAGTAGCCTCTAGATTGACAGGACAATTACTAACCTCCCCTAGCTTCATCCCTTTCCCTTATAATGCATGTTTTTTGTAGTTTCTCGGTCTTTGAAATACTTTTTCAACTCGTTTCTGTTTTATTATGACCTACAACTGTTCCTGAATGTGTTTGGATGCAATGAGTTCCATTACGATGAGATGTGTGTCTGTCCGAATAAGCTACGATTTAGACATTTACTTAAAAAAAGTTCCTATCAAGAACCTCCCTTTTACTTTGTATATTTATATTGTATAATGGTAGCCTCTAGATTGACAGGACAATTTATTACTACCCGCTGTTAATTGTTGATTGATTGCAGGTTGTTGTTAACTGTTTTCCTTCCAAGATCGTTAATAGCCCAGATGGGGTTAAGAATGGTCATCGAGGAATCTTTCTTAAGTAGAAATTGAAGTGAATCAAGTTACAATGGACACACCATTTCTTTAATAAGGTAATCACTATGTTTTTGTTAACGATCCTGGAACGTGGAGAAAGGTGCTAGAGGGGATAGGTACCTTCTCAATCCTGTAAATTTGATTTTATTTATTAAGTTTTGGATGTAAATTAAATTCAAATTTTACTTTCTCCTTGTAAATAATCATTTTAAGATCAGTTTAAATCATTAGAATTGTGTTTTTAAAGAAAATTTTGGCATGCCTGCTGGGTAGGCAACCAATCTAACTGTCGTCAGTTTATTAAATGGGAACTGTTTTTAATTAATGGGACTGACTTTTTTGTGAACGACGCTCCTGCCGACATGTGGATCTGTCTATTCTCACGCTGTTTCTCAAAAAATAAAAAAGTTGTCCGTTTTAGGGAATAAATATTAATTTAACCGACTGTCAGCAATACTGAAGCAGTCCGAAAATTAAAACGGGCAAATTATTCCAGATTAAACTTCCTGACCGGCAAAATATTGGTTTGTTATTGTCACAGGCGCGCGCGAGTAGCCACCGCCAAATTCAATTATTTATAACCTCAAACGAAAATGAATTGTCATTATAAAATGACGTTTACGGACATTTATACATTCCACCACGGTTTGAATTTAATTTCCAATTTATCAATATTTGTTGCGTTTCTCTGCCTTTTAACCGAAGTTACGGCTTGTATTGCTTTAACAGAGATAAGAATACGGCAAGGGTGCTGTTTTAGTATACGTTTTAATGTGTTTTACAACATAACAAAGTGTGTTTTTTGTGGTGGAATTTGCCTGTATCTGGAGAGTCCGAATTTGCTCCATATTCCAGAATGGAGGCGAGTGTAAAATAAAGAGATTGGTGGTGTAAAATAAGCGAAAATTAAGATGCAGTTGTATTGGATACAAGATGTTGTGGAAATTGTATGCTTTTGATTACAATGCAAGTGATTTCGAAGGCTTTTCACCACCTTCCGATTTCAAAGGTACACCCACTTCTTTCTCTTTAGCTTATAAATAATACTACCTAGTATGTTTCTATTCCGTTGCCTTACATTATAAAAGCACTATATTCTAGTTTAAAATTAAACTTCCATAAATGGTTCCTAATATACTTTTCGTCTTCGTTCTTGAACCTTTATAAAACGAAAACAATGCTGAATATAGGACAACACGGTATTGTTGATTTTAGAGTTTTTATTTTAGAATATTAGGGGTCCCTTTTTGGAATAAGAGTATTAAACATTATAATAATAAATTAACAGTAGCTTGTACAAACATATAGTTTGTGGTACAAACATTTTTGAAACGGCTGAATATCAATTGATCTTTACTAAATTTCCAACACTCCGTTTCATTTTGTTAACATCCATAACTGTTACTGGATGTGTTTGGGTGCAACCGTTGCCATTACGATGGGTGTTTGTGAGAACGTGGAAATTTTTAAAGGCTTTATTTCACCACCTTTCGTTTTATATATTTTATTAACCTTCTGTTCTTTTGTAACATTTATAATGTATCATTGTACCCTCTACCTTCATACGACTATTTGTAGTTTTATGTACTTGCACCCGTGACCCTTATAATGCATGTTTTTTTGCCTTTCTCGGTATCTGCAATATTGCCGACTACTATAGTTCTTCTTTCGTTATGATTGTTGATATTTTATTTTATTGGATTTAAATGTCGATCGTTGCTGTCGCTTTCAAAATGTTAGCAACAGTCTTGAAGTGTTTTAAGGAGCAAGCAATACTACAACTAGATGTTCTGGAAATTGGATGCTTGTGATTACAATGCAGTGTTGTTGGAACGGAACCACACCCTGAAACAGATGATAGTGTATGGCAAGAAGATTCAGGGAATTCAAGTTTATTTTACGCTGAAGACGAGGAACTTTGTGGGCAGAATATGAAGCATCATGGGCTTGGGTGGAAGCCGGTGCGTGTACCGTAGATCCTGCTCAATTACCCAACTGGTTTGTCGAGGCAGGATCTTTACATCAAGCCGAATTAGAACAACCATGGCGTATAAGGATATTAGATGACCTACGGGCACGTTTGCCCACCCAAGCACAGTACTCGGAATATCATTCCGCTGTCGATACTAATTCTTGGGTGCATTCTGGGGAAGGGCGTGTTAGTTTAAACACTTCTGCTTATATAGAATGTATTCTACAATTAGAATGGGTGCATACGAATGGAATTTTAACATTTTTAAATCCTGATGGGGCTAGCACAATGGTAACGATAATTAAAATTGGTTTTCTTGTTTACATTTTCTGATTTTTCTAGCATCAATTTAGTGTGAGTGATATTACTTGCGTTCAATGCTGTAGTGAACCAGGGAGTCCTCGTTTAACTCTTCACACACCTCATTTATCGCCTGCTTTTGTACGGCTACAATTTCCTAGCGATACACAAATGGAGGAGTGGCAAACACATTTAGCTTCTGTTTGCGGCGAAGTAGGGAGGGAGGTCCCGGCCTGCTCGGGGCCCATTTGATTTTAATTTAATACTTTTTATTCTATATAGGTAAACCAAATGAAGCAAGTCTTTGGGGTGTGACGGGTTTAGGAGAAATATTTGTAAGTAACGCAGGAAATTTTGAAGCGTCTCAATTACAAAACGGAATTTATGTGCATGAAACAGATTTAGCTGGTAAACATGTTCCGATTACTTTACTTCTACATGCTGGATGTATTCCCGGCACAGAATTAAAACTTACAGGATGTGTAGCGGATGATGCGGATAGAATTGCGATTAATTTAGACGCCCATTCAACATACAAGCTTCGCCACAAAGCACATACAGAGTTACAAAATACAAATCTTCATTTTAACCCGAGATTTATCGATGAACTTATAATCCGAAACAGCATGGTTGATGGTAAATGGGGTGACGAAGAAAGACAAGGAGGGATACCTTTAAAAAAAGGTCAAGAATTTACATTCCAATTAATTTGTTCCGCAGAAGATTACACGATTCATATTAACGAACAACTGTATTGCATTTTTAAGCATCGTATGTCTCCGTATGCAGCTTCAATATTATCAATATGGGGAAAAGTACAACCATTTAAATTAATTATTAAGAATCCTTTACCGATGTTAGATCCTAAAGACTTATTTTGGCGACAATTGGGTGGACATTTAAGAAGGGTTGAAAGTTGTCGTACGGGAGTTACATGGGGAATAGGATATGATGCAATTAGTTCCATTACGATGTGTGTGTGTCTGTCCGAATGAACATTACAAAGGCTTTTCCCCAGCTACGATTTAGACATTTACTTAAAAAAGTTCCTATCAAGAACCTCCCTTTTACTTTGTATATTTATAATGTATAACAGTAGCCTCTAGATTGACAGGACAATTACTAACCTCCCCTAGCTTCATCCCTTTCCCTTATAATGCATGTTTTTTGTAGTTTCTCGGTCTTTGAAATACTTTTTCAACTCGTTTCTGTTTTATTATGACCTACAACTGTTCCTGAATGTGTTTGGATGCAATGAGTTCCATTACGATGAGATGTGTGTCTGTCCGAATAAGCTACGATTTAGACATTTACTTAAAAAAAGTTCCTATCAAGAACCTCCCTTTTACTTTGTATATTTATATTGTATAATGGTAGCCTCTAGATTGACAGGACAATTTATTACTACCCGCTGTTAATTGTTGATTGATTGCAGGTTGTTGTTAACTGTTTTCCTTCCAAGATCGTTAATAGCCCAGATGGGGTTAAGAATGGTCATCGAGGAATCTTTCTTAAGTAGAAATTGAAGTGAATCAAGTTACAATGGACACACCATTTCTTTAATAAGGTAATCACTATGTTTTTGTTAACGATCCTGGAACGTGGAGAAAGGTGCTAGAGGGGATAGGTACCTTCTCAATCCTGTAAATTTGATTTTATTTATTAAGTTTTGGATGTAAATTAAATTCAAATTTTACTTTCTCCTTGTAAATAATCATTTTAAGATCAGTTTAAATCATTAGAATTGTGTTTTTAAAGAAAATTTTGGCATGCCTGCTGGGTAGGCAACCAATCTAACTGTCGTCAGTTTATTAAATGGGAACTGTTTTTAATTAATGGGACTGACTTTTTTGTGAACGACGCTCCTGCCGACATGTGGATCTGTCTATTCTCACGCTGTTTCTCAAAAAATAAAAAAGTTGTCCGTTTTAGGGAATAAATATTAATTTAACCGACTGTCAGCAATACTGAAGCAGTCCGAAAATTAAAACGGGCAAATTATTCCAGATTAAACTTCCTGACCGGCAAAATATTGGTTTGTTATTGTCACAGGCGCGCGCGAGTAGCCACCGCCAAATTCAATTATTTATAACCTCAAACGAAAATGAATTGTCATTATAAAATGACGTTTACGGACATTTATACATTCCACCACGGTTTGAATTTAATTTCCAATTTATCAATATTTGTTGCGTTTCTCTGCCTTTTAACCGAAGTTACGGCTTGTATTGCTTTAACAGAGATAAGAATACGGCAAGGGTGCTGTTTTAGTATACGTTTTAATGTGTTTTACAACATAACAAAGTGTGTTTTTTGTGGTGGAATTTGCCTGTATCTGGAGAGTCCGAATTTGCTCCATATTCCAGAATGGAGGCGAGTGTAAAATAAAGAGATTGGTGGTGTAAAATAAGCGAAAATTAAGATGCAGTTGTATTGGATACAAGATGTTGTGGAAATTGTATGCTTTTGATTACAATGCAAGTGATTTCGAAGGCTTTTCACCACCTTCCGATTTCAAAGGTACACCCACTTCTTTCTCTTTAGCTTATAAATAATACTACCTAGTATGTTTCTATTCCGTTGCCTTACATTATAAAAGCACTATATTCTAGTTTAAAATTAAACTTCCATAAATGGTTCCTAATATACTTTTCGTCTTCGTTCTTGAACCTTTATAAAACGAAAACAATGCTGAATATAGGACAACACGGTATTGTTGATTTTAGAGTTTTTATTTTAGAATATTAGGGGTCCCTTTTTGGAATAAGAGTATTAAACATTATAATAATAAATTAACAGTAGCTTGTACAAACATATAGTTTGTGGTACAAACATTTTTGAAACGGCTGAATATCAATTGATCTTTACTAAATTTCCAACACTCCGTTTCATTTTGTTAACATCCATAACTGTTACTGGATGTGTTTGGGTGCAACCGTTGCCATTACGATGGGTGTTTGTGAGAACGTGGAAATTTTTAAAGGCTTTATTTCACCACCTTTCGTTTTATATATTTTATTAACCTTCTGTTCTTTTGTAACATTTATAATGTATCATTGTACCCTCTACCTTCATACGACTATTTGTAGTTTTATGTACTTGCACCCGTGACCCTTATAATGCATGTTTTTTTGCCTTTCTCGGTATCTGCAATATTGCCGACTACTATAGTTCTTCTTTCGTTATGATTGTTGATATTTTATTTTATTGGATTTAAATGTCGATCGTTGCTGTCGCTTTCAAAATGTTAGCAACAGTCTTGAAGTGTTTTAAGGAGCAAGCAATACTACAACTAGATGTTCTGGAAATTGGATGCTTGTGATTACAATGCAGTGTTGTTGGAACGGAACCACACCCTGAAACAGATGATAGTGTATGGCAAGAAGATTCAGGGAATTCAAGTTTATTTTACGCTGAAGACGAGGAACTTTGTGGGCAGAATATGAAGCATCATGGGCTTGGGTGGAAGCCGGTGCGTGTACCGTAGATCCTGCTCAATTACCCAACTGGTTTGTCGAGGCAGGATCTTTACATCAAGCCGAATTAGAACAACCATGGCGTATAAGGATATTAGATGACCTACGGGCACGTTTGCCCACCCAAGCACAGTACTCGGAATATCATTCCGCTGTCGATACTAATTCTTGGGTGCATTCTGGGGAAGGGCGTGTTAGTTTAAACACTCCTGCTTATATAGAATGTATTCTACAATTAGAATGGGTGCATACGAATGGAATTTTAACATTTTTAAATCCTGATGGGGCTAGCACAATGGTAACGATAATTAAAATTGGTTTTCTTGTTTACATTTTCTGATTTTTCTAGCATCAATTTAGTGTGAGTGATATTACTTGCGTTCAATGCTGTAGTGAACCAGGGAGTCCTCGTTTAACTCTTCACACACCTCATTTATCGCCTGCTTTTGTACGGCTACAATTTCCTAGCGATACACAAATGGAGGAGTGGCAAACACATTTAGCTTCTGTTTGCGGCGAAGTAGGGAGGGAGGTCCCGGCCTGCTCGGGGCCCATTTGATTTTAATTTAATACTTTTTATTCTATATAGGTAAACCAAATGAAGCAAGTCTTTGGGGTGTGACGGGTTTAGGAGAAATATTTGTAAGTAACGCAGGAAATTTTGAAGCGTCTCAATTACAAAACGGAATTTATGTGCATGAAACAGATTTAGCTGGTAAACATGTTCCGATTACTTTACTTCTACATGCTGGATGTATTCCCGGCACAGAATTAAAACTTACAGGATGTGTAGCGGATGATGCGGATAGAATTGCGATTAATTTAGACGCCCATTCAACATACAAGCTTCGCCACAAAGCACATACAGAGTTACAAAATACAAATCTTCATTTTAACCCGAGATTTATCGATGAACTTATAATCCGAAACAGCATGGTTGATGGTAAATGGGGTGACGAAGAAAGACAAGGAGGGATACCTTTAAAAAAAGGTCAAGAATTTACATTCCAATTAATTTGTTCCGCAGAAGATTACACGATTCATATTAACGAACAACTGTATTGCATTTTTAAGCATCGTATGTCTCCGTATGCAGCTTCAATATTATCAATATGGGGAAAAGTACAACCATTTAAATTAATTATTAAGAATCCTTTACCGATGTTAGATCCTAAAGACTTATTTTGGCGACAATTGGGTGGACATTTAAGAAGGGTTGAAAGTTGTCGTACGGGAGTTACATGGGGAATAGGATATGATGCAATTAGTTCCATTACGATGTGTGTGTGTCTGTCCGAATGAACATTACAAAGGCTTTTCCCCAGCTACGATTTAGACATTTACTTAAAAAAGTTCCTATCAAGAACCTCCCTTTTACTTTGTATATTTATAATGCATAACGGTAGCCTCTAGATTGACAGGACAATTACTAACCTCCCCTAGGCTCGCCCCCTTCCCTTATAATGCATGTTTTTTGAAGTTTCTCGGTCTTTGAAATATTTTCACAACTCGTTTCTGTTTTAGTATGACCTACAACTGTTCCTGAATGTGTTTGCGATGCATTTAGGATTCCGTTACGATGAGATGTGTGTCTGTCTGAATAAGAATTACGAAGAAGACTTTTCCCCAGCTACGATTTAGACATTTATTAAAAACAGTTCCTATCAAGAACCCCCCTTTACTGTAAAGAGCAGTTACGTTGGATTCGTGCGTTAATTGCAGTTGCATTTGTCGTCCTCTGTGTATGGTATCTGGTGTTTTAGTATTTTGATCTATTTAAAATGGAATCTTAAAAACGTATTTCCTAAGGCTCTCTATTCACAAACTACGAATTTCTTTGCCTATTTGTAACCTGCTCCGTAATACTTTTTATTGGCTAGTAATTTAATCGCATTTATTTTTTCAGCATTCCTTCTATACAACCGATCTCTGCAGGAAGTTGGTTGCCAGCGCTAAAAGAAGAACCATTGCTTGTGGAATACCTAGTCGGTAAATTTTAAATATATAATTATATATTGTTTATGTAACAAAGTTTCTGCTCTATGCTGTAATATACTCATTCCACGCGGGGAGTACAGATAAATAGTTAGTTGATCAAATTTAATAAAATTGTAGTATTACGTCAACAAACGGGTTACTGTTCTCTCCTTCGGGGATTGATAATTTCTTTCGGAAACGTTTTAGAGCAAATGTTTATTAGGGTTTTTGTTTTAGATAGCCCTAATTACGCTGTGTTTGTATCTAGTTACTCATTTTTGTGTTTATTTTGAAAATTTATTTATATATATTTACGGCTAATGGATAGGCAACCAATCCTACGCAACGGCGCCTGGATGGATAGGCAACCAATCGAACACTAAAATATTTCTGGTCGATCGGATTTCGCGCTAACAACCCTAACCTTAATAATAAATTGTTCGACGTTTAGGGCGAATTTCTTTATTTTGGTGTATTTCAAATTGAAAACTTACTACAGGGGCCCTATTAAGATCATAGAAATTTATAAGGATGAGATATTTTCACACCCAACCATTACGGGAAGCTTGCAAAAAAGGTTATACCTATTCCAGAAGGAGCACGCCTGCTAATATGTAGAATCTGGGGCCCACCCGGGCACTGCTGGAACACCAGGAGACGGTTTTAAAGCTTGTATTGACTGTTTACAACGATTTAAGGTAAGTTAGTGGCTTTAGTATCCCTGAAGTGAATTCGTGCAAACTAAGTTTGCCCACGTTTAATCCCCGGCAATGTTTGACGATATTGCTGTTCGTAACCAGGTGCTAGTTGTGTATGCAGAGTTTTAGGAGTTTTTGTAGATATCGAGAGCATGTTGTGATTCGATTGTGAAACGTCCTGGGCTCCACTACCTTTGTTAATACTTGAAAAGGGTGTCGTGTATAATAAGAAGAGAAATCGTTTCCAAAAGAGAGAAGTCGCAGATCAGTACGGTACGAGTTAGTGTTAGCAACGTGTTTGGCGGTGTGTATTGTGTATAATAGTAACACTTCGTCTTCAGACGTTTACTAACCACTGAGACGGCCGTAGAATATCGTTTTTGATCCTGCGCATCCTTCTGCGTGCCGAAAGAATTCTTTGGGGCCCCATGTGCAATCGGAAAATACGTAATTACAACGGCAAGAGTTAACGGTGGATGATTCAGTGACCAGGAGTAATGCTTAATTTGCGTGCGTGCATAAATGGTTTAAATATTGAAAGACTGCATGATTCGAAAGAATTCTCTCGGCACACGGACCGTACCTGCACGATGTCTGTAGTGTTGTCATTGCAGTTTCATAATAATAGTTGCCGCTTTGCAGGTTTTTGCTGCACATAAAGAAGCGATCGTCCGATCTGCAGGCCCCTTCCGAGTGAAAGGCCTCTTTTATAAACTATAATAACATCGAGGCCTGCTGGACGACGGGCAAGAGAAGAGACGAGCTCTGGTTTATAGCACGGTAGGAACACTCCCGACTATATTATTATATGTATCGTCGCACGAGAATATATTTGGTGAACTAAACTACAAATTTACCGATCCTAGTCTGTGTACTGAAGGAATTCTTTAGGTTCCGATGCACACTTTTAGATTTAGTAAAAACAGAAAATAAAGAATTCCCACGTTACGTGCTGCGCAATCCGAAGAATTCTCTCGGCACATGGATATAGTATCTGTAGGTGTAATTTCAGTTTAATAATAGTTGCTGCTTTACAGGTTTTCTATGTATAAGATGATAGGAAAAAGCCCCCTCCCCACATGAGTGGAATCTTCCTAGTGGTTCCTTCAACGTCTTTAAGTGCCTCATTCAAGATGTGCATGAGCGGCAAGAAGCCTCACGATTCACATGGAAGAGAAAAACACAACGGTTACTATACCAACCAATCGTTACGATCAGGTAAGCTTGTTTTATGATAGAAATCGTTTAATGATGTTAAAAAAATTTGTTTAACCCTTTCGCTGCTAAATTAGGAGAGCCGCGGTGTATTCTCAGTGCTGAATTAAAATGTGGACAAAACGTATAAAACCGTGTAACGCGCTGCGTACATTTCTCGTACGTATATTTACGTTGGCAGCAATTATTTCCACAGGTTATCGTGCGTGTACATACGGTCAACACTTATATTCGCTGTTCATGACCGTTTTTTTTAATTCTATTTATTGTGACTATAATAGGTGTTCATCAAAACGTATTTTATTTAAAAAAAAATATTAAGTACAACAAAAGAAC
Organism: Hemicrepidius hirtus; assembly: GCA_963082805.1. Taxonomy (NCBI): domain Eukaryota; kingdom Metazoa; phylum Arthropoda; class Insecta; order Coleoptera; family Elateridae; genus Hemicrepidius; species Hemicrepidius hirtus. Next base: position 22,471 of record OY720166.1, read on the forward strand.
CATTCATTAACTACAACAGAACATACATTCTAAATAAAACAAAAATCTGAAAAACAACAGGTGCATGTGTACCAAGTGTTCAAGTAGACCCCCCACTACACCTCTATGCCGGCAAAACCATCGTACGTATATCTACGGCTACAGCAGGATTTTGTGAAATATCGAAACATAAATTTACGTGCGTAGCACTTCGAATGGGACTTTGCCGAAACGTATATATACGTTCGTAGCAGCGAAAGGGTTAAGGTTATGAAGTCCATAAGTAACTCGAGTGACCATATTCTGGCATTCGGGGGAAATTTTAGTGTTAACGCAGGTATACGACGCATGCTATCAACATTAACAACAGACCTAGAAAAGGTTAGTTAATAATAAATGACAGTCCATAAGTAATTACGTAAAAAACAATTATTACAGTTGCTTTTAAGTCTTAAATTATTAAAATCAAAAGTTAAATCTTTAATATTCAATATTCTACAAAAATTTTACAACTCAATGGTTTTTTCTACTTTTTATAAGTCGATGGTTGAATGATCCAGTTGACCAACCAAATATTCAAAACAAACAAGAATGCAAAGTTTGAGTAACACCCCTTTGACGTCATGTTAGAAATAACAATTGATTTGACATCAACTTATTTGGACATTTGTAATAAAATAAATAAATCTTATTTAGTTCCAAAGCTAACAAACAACATTCAATAATAACCAAAATTTAATTTAATTTAGACTTTAAATTAGTCTACACTCATAACCCTACCTTCTCTGAGTAATTAACCAATCTCGTAGCTACCGTAAACCTAAAATTTGCAGCTTTCTTAATGCTGTTTGTTCGTGATTGTCGGATTTGTTCTTTTTTTTTGTCTTGGTTTGCAAGTGATAGTGCGAGTTTCATAGTTTTCAATGGGGCACTCAAGTCGTCGAGTGGTTTAACAGCGAAATCAAGCATCGTAGAAGACGGTCTTATGATCCAAATCCGTCCCGAGCACATGCTTCAAATCAGGGAAACCTTGCGACAAATGAAGAACTATAGAATCCAATGCGGTTGCATAAACGCAACATCCGATGAGTCGGTTAATATTGTTTGGGGCGAAAACGATACTAACTTTAATACAGGGTGAGTTATTTTTTTATCTGTACTTTGTTGGCAGAGTGCTATCATCAATTGATAATCAACCTCTGGGGGGGATACCGTCAATTAGGGTACATAACGGAAAGGATTATGTATGCAGTAGTGGAAATCGAATGATTAGGTGGACATAAGTCTTTATTTTGCAAGTGCGTTTACATCTAACCTGTTTTTTTTTTGTTTGCCTAAACTCATTTTGTCGTAGAGTGGGGATGAAAATGCTCGAGGGCAAGACGTAGACTTCTCTAAGTTAGCCGAAAGCATCTCTAAAGCCACTTGTCAAGCTTTAGTGAAATATCTCGATCTTTTATCAAGTAATAACTTTTATAAGCTTGGGATTCGAACTACATTACATGTGGAAAACGTAACGTAATTATTTTTATAATAATTTCAAGTTAACGTTTTGATAGTTTAGGTGTCTTATAGTGCAGGCAGTAACGGAATGAAGTTACCTCCGATTTATATGAAAAGTTTGGATAACGAACTTATCCCGGTACTGCATCGAATCACGTCGAATAATTTAGGGGAACATGCAATAGTATTAGAGCTGGTGTTTCGTATTTTAAATGTTTAAAAGATTGTATATAATTTCAGGACGTATTAATCGTAGTTTCCGTTAAGCTTTAACAGTGGGCGATACCTATGATTTTTTTAAGCTTATGTTATATTGGTCAATTTTATTTTTATTATTATGCTTCAGGAAAAAAATTAGTAACTCTTAAAAATATTGCAATGTTACACCTTTTATTTAACATTTATCTACGTTACATAATAAAAGAAATTATCTGTTGGCTTTCGACATGTCGTATATCCAAACCGTATCCACACCATGTCCGATAACTTCTTGTGGTTGTAAATTAGGTAACGGAAACCGACATGCAATCACATTACATCCGTCATGGCATTCGGATAAAACTTTCTTCTCCAAATCGCACATCTATCAACAAAACAATTATTTTCCTTAATTTCATTTAGTTTTCATTTACCATTTGGTCCACCCCGAAGATCACAACGTTATTATAAGGTTTAAGACTAAACTTCCATAAATCTCCGTGAAAAAACTTGGTCTTTGTTCTTAAACCTTTACGAAACGAATCTAGACGAGAGTATAAGACTAGCCAAGTGTTTAATTCAATTCCGTGTGATTCAAAATTATGTCTAGCTGCCTCTAAAAATATAATTTGTAATAATATTGGGGGAGGGGTGGTTAATAATTTAACTAAAACAATCCGGCCGTCTCCGGAACCAAGATCGATTAAATTTCCTCTTCGATTTTTTAAAGCGCTTAAAACATTCCTTACTTGTACTGTAGTGGCAGGAACGTAAGGTAAGCAATGTTTTCGTAAAGCAGGGCTTATAAATGGGGCACTTATAACGGTGATAGCAACGGCAACAGCCCCTAAAATGTCGAAAGACAAACATTGAAAATTTAGTTTTTTGGGTTTACCTGTGACTCCTATAAGTACTTTTCCTGTTGTACTTAATTTCTGTGTGCTTTTTTCCTCATTACTGTATAAAAATGAGTCTAAATTTGCGTTAGATGATAAAGTCATTTTCCTGTAAAATGAGGTTATGTAATTTTACAAACTTGTGTTATTTCACTGAAAGATCAGGGTAAATAGGTTATTAATGATTTTAGGGCGGTTTTCAGGTGTATAAGGGGGTTATTGTTTACTTTAACACCCTGTATAATTATAAAATTTTGAATTTTTCATGCTTCCCTCTGTTGGGTAAACGGAGAACTTGTACGGAAAGTTTCACTTTTTTGTGAAATTCTCTAGTGTACAGTCGATAAGTCAGTCCTCTGTCTAATCGGTAACAGCTGTGGCTATTTTCACGGCACCGTGACTTTAAGAAACAGATTTATGCGAGTATAACTATTTTGTTTTATGGAATGAAAATGAATCTTTGTAACTGTAGTACAGCATAGAAGGTTTCCAATCCGATTTTGGAAAATTATTTTCAAATGATTGGCAAAATTTGGAAATATAGGTTTGTTATTGTCACGATGTTGTATATGGAGCCACAGCAATGTTCCGAACAGGAAACAGATAAAAAAGGCTACATACGGCGTTGTATGTTTCCTGTTTCCTGTTCCAAGCAGTTTAGAACAGACAAACGAACAAGGCGTATGTGTGCAGTGTTTTATTGTATGTATTTTCCTTTATTACTCTCATGTAAAGTAGTAATTTGTGGTAGTTTATATTTATAGAATTGTTATTGTAAAGACCGTAGGTGAATTAGTAGAACTACAAAATACTTTTTAGCGTTAGAAACTTTTTTGGAGACTTACATTTTGACCTAACCACAAATTAAGAGTCATTTAAGCAACAGGTGTTTTATGTCCTGCGTTTTTTTTCTAATTTAATCTGTTACTTCTAGATGGGTGTTAACGAAGTAGATCCATGTGGGGTCTGGTCTACCGGAACCCAAAATAGGGAGTCTATCCTCTACTGTTGCAGCCGAAATCCAGAATTTGCCGGCTCCGCATTGTTAAAGAACGGATCATGAATAATTGTAAGTAGTTTTGTTCCATTGTAATGTTGTTATTGCCTTTCAAAGTATTGATTGCATTGCATGAAAAGTTTGACTGAAGAAATTTCTTAATATCACATCATACTATGATGTGTGGGCCCGAATGAAAATTAAAAAGGTTTTTCGTCACGTTTACTTTATTTTTATAACTCGTTTGTATTTTATTATTACCTGCAACTCTTCCCGCATGTATTTGGTTGCAATTACGATGTGTGTGTTTGAATGAAATTGTTACATAAGGGTGATGTATCAAGTTTGTAATACGCGTCGTCATTATAAAGGAATTTTTACGTTACATAAAACGAAGAAAATTTGAATCATACACCAGTCCTTTTTCCGAAATACCCATTTCCTGTTGAATCTTGCAAATTAGTGATTAGTTATTTTCCATTTGCATAATGTATGTGTTTATTGTAACACCCTGTATACAATAAAACTGCAAGAACCCCTTACAACAAAAATGTTTAGCCCTCTCCTTTCTTTTAATTTTAATTATTAGCAGGTATTTCAAATTTTTAATGAAAATAATTTTCAAATTGGAAATGTATTGTAAAATATTTATATCAAGATAATTGCGTCAACTCGCTTTCTCTTTTTGGTTACTCATCACATAAATTGGTATGTTAATATAAAAACTAGTCCTTTCTTATCACAAGGAAATGACGTAGAAATTCCTCAAGGCAGGTGTTAACAAAGAGCCCATTTTATTATTTCCCATCTCATTCTAAAACGCGTGAGTTTTCCTACTCTTTACCTTTTCTAAAAAGTGGAATGGCCCATTTCATTGTGAAATCACATGCTTGCCTGTCTTTATTATCCAAAGTTTAGTGAAACCATGAATCATCAGGTACGAAAATTTGTAGAAATAATTCAAAGTCTTTGCTTCTATTTATTTTTTGGACATATTTTAGAAATGTTAATTGGGAGGCTATACCTACACTTGGAAATTATTGGTGATGAATGGATAAATAAAATATTTACTTTCTAGCTAACTTAAACCCTTGACCACCACTACCTAGTAGCAGTTCCATATCGCTTGGAGAAAATGCAAACGAAAACCAAGGCCCTATGGAAACGTTAATTGTCACCATCACCAGGCAAGAAGTCGTTTCGAAGGAAGAAACAGTGGAAAATGTACAGGTGCTGCTGCTGCAGCTTAAGAATCATTTGAGAAAACAAAATTCCCGTGTGGGGTTGCTAACCCCCATCGGGCGCCTCCCCGGGTGACGGATAGGGGCATGCTCGTCACTTAATTGTGACGGGGGCGGACCAAACTAGCACAGGATGGAGCCCACTTATTTATAAGGTAAGATGCGACTTTAAACTATCTAACAAGCAATTTATTAAATTCGTTTTGTTTTATATTTTGCAGTTTTCAACCATCAAGGGTCCAGAATCGTCGTCCCCTGTACAACGATTACTTCCCCATCCCCACAATACATGATCGTCCTGCAAGGAAAACTTCTTTAACGGTAAGTTTAATAATTATTCTTTTGAATCTAATCCATCCCTTTAGGACTAAACGATTTTAACTTTCATCCGATTTAATTATTAAAAAAGGGTATTACATCCCCTTTGTAATATTATATGACCTCATCATAAAGGAATGTTTGCTTCATTTAAATTTCGTGGCCAACAAAGGAAAATTTGAGTCATACAACCAAAAAGTAGTTGCACAACAGATACATCATAAAATTTGTTAGAGCATTCAAAAAAAGTGGTCCTATTTATATAATCTTATGTTTGTGCTATTGTTTGAATTATGAGTTTCTAAGATTATAATTTTATTGCAGAAGTCATCCAGTATTAAGCAAGTGCTGATCATGTTTGGATGTCTACGTGTGCTTCGGAACAGGACAACGCAGTTTTTTAAGGTCCCACGTCGGTGGAAGCGGAGTCAAGGATGAAGTCAACAAAACTAAGGTCGTAAAACCATTTTTACACGCAGCAGTACAAGCCAGTAGTTAAAACTCACCAACGACAATTTACAAAATAGAAACTGTTACCAAATTCAAGAGGTATCCCCCTTACCCCCTCGAAATATTTATTAAACGAATTTCAAAAATAAAATATTAAAGTCAAATATAACTTGGTTCAATGAAATATCTTGTCTTTGCACTTTCTTGCGCCCATTCCCACCCTGTTAAGGTTAGGGTACTATCGTAATAATGCGGCTCCTTGAAAAATTTGCTTTTTGATTGAACCCCTCGTTATTTTCCCCTGCGATGGATATCCTCTATTCTACACACATCACCTACACTTCACGTGGTTCTAATAATTTAAAGAAGAACCTTAAAGTTTTGGAAATGCTTGTAAATAATTATTTTCAATCAAAATTACATTACACATCAAAAGGTGGCAGTTTTTATTTTGTAAATTACTAAAATGCTTTCTTCGAATGCTCGTAATTTCATGCCCGTCCGGGAGTGTTTGTGCATCGAATGGTGGCAGCGACATTGCTGAACCATTACCGTACCGAAGATTAGGGTTGTAGGATTTTTCAGGAGCGGTATTAGCCTAAATTTAATATTTTCCAGGTACGGACCTGCGTTTCCTTTTTGAATTTTTTTTTAATTTAATGCGGCTTTCCTTTAGACTTTTCGCGATATCCGGTTAACTTTTGTGTGTCGGTATCCCCTACCTATCGTATGAGACGACTATTTGGCCCGACCGCGTTCTTCGTTTGGCCATGTTTAGCCATTTTAACTCATTTTATTTATCCGTCTGGGTTCCGGAGAAAGAATAGGCCCAGGGTATCCCCTGCCTGACGTATGAGGCGACTATTTCGGCCGACCGCGTTCTTCGTTTGGCGTGTATTACGAGCATAAAAGGGCATAACCCATAAGAGCAGTTTTAACGTTAAACAAATACTTACACATTAAATAAAATGCTTTTTTGCACGATCGGTCTTTTTTGTTTACTTACTAGATTCGATGCCAGAACAGTAAGCTGCATTTACTGGTTGCTAGGTGTAACAAAACAGTAAGTAATTTACTTACCGTTCTAGAACAGTAAGTAGTATAATTCATTGTATTGTAGACATGATAACTATGGTTACCGTGGTTGTCAGTCAATTTATAAAAAAATAAGGTTATATAGGTACTTTTATAATTTTTTGAAATATAACTATTAAATCAATTTTTTTATTGCGATCGTGCAAAAAACGTTATAACCATGTCGAACGTTAAGGGTTACCGGTCTCCGACAATAATTGGGGTCGTCGCTGCGCTCCTCCCCAAACAATTGTCGTCAACCGGTAAACATCCCTTACCGTTCTTAATACTTAATATACTAATAAGCATTTGCATTAATTTAGTTCGGAATTTTTTTGGACCAGATCGGAGGGGATGGGGGATGTTTGGCACATATTTTTCAAGTGTTTAGGGTTCATATTAAATTCTGAAATTTTCCTAAGGAAATCGGAGAGGGTCAAAAAATCTTCGAAAAAAAAAGGAAAGACTATAGTCTTTGCTCATTTTTAGGAAAAAAATTTCACCCCTTCAGATCTCGCCCCGATTTTCCCAGAATGTTATTTGGAGGGTATACACTTGGTAATTATGGGGCAAACTTCCCTCACCCCTTCCCACTGCTCCACACCTGGCTAGGAAACGTTCAGAATTGGGTTGTTCCAGAAAACTTTCGGAATTTTTTTGGACCAGATGCGAGGGGTTGGGGGATGTTTGGCACATATTTTTCAAGTGTTTAGGGTTCATATTAAATTCTGAAATTTTCCTAAGGAAATCGGAGAGGGTCAAAAAATCTTCGAAAAAAAAGGAAAGACTATAGTCTTTCCTCATTTTTAGGAAAAAAATTTCACCCCTTCAGATCTCGCCCCGATTTTCCCAGAATGTTATTTGGAGGGTATACACTTGGAAATTATGGGGCAAACTTCCCTCACCCCTTCCCACTGCTCCACACCTGGCTAGGAAATGTTCAGAACAGGGTTGTTCCAGAAAACTTTCGGAATTTTTTTGGACCAGATGCGAGGGGATGGGGGATGTTTGGCACATATTTTTCAAGTGTTTAGGGTTCATATTCAATTCTGAAATTTTCCTAAGGAAATCGGAGAGGGTCAAAAAATTTTCAAAAAAAAAAGGAAAGACTATAGTCTTTCCTCATTTTTAGGAAAAAAATTTCACCCCTTCAGATCTCGCCCCGATTTTCCCAGAATGTTATTTAGAGTGTGTACACTTGAAAATTATGGGGCAAACTTCCCTCACCCCTTCCCACTGCTCCACACCTGGCTAGGAAACGTTCAGAATTGGGTTGTTCCAGAAAACTTTCGGAATTTTTTTGGACCAGATCGGAGGGGATGGGGGATGTTTGGCACATATTTTTCAAGTGTTTAGGGTTCATATTAAATTCTGAAATTTTCCTAAGGAAATCGGAGAGGGTCAAAAAATCTTCGAAAAAAAAAGGAAAGACTATAGTCTTTCCTCATTTTTAGGAAAAAAATTTCACCCCTTCAGATCTCGCCCCGATTTTCCCAGAATGTTATTTGGAGGGTATACACTTGGAAATTATGGGGCAAACTTCCCTCACCCCTTCCCACTGCTCCACACCTGGCTAGGAAACGTTCAGAATTGGGTTGTTCCAGAAAACTTTCGGAATTTTTTTGGACCAGATCGGAGGGGATGGGGGATGTTTGGCACATATTTTTCAAGTGTTTAGGGTTCATATTAAATTCTGAAATTTTCCTAAGGAAATCGGAGAGGGTCAAAAAATTTTCAAAAAAAAAAGGAAAGACTATAGTCTTTCCTCATTTTTAGGAAAAAAATTTCACCCCTTCAGATCTCGCCCCGATTTTCCCAGAATGTTATTTGGAGGGTATACACTTGGAAATTATGGGGCAAACTTCCCTCACCCCTTCCCACTGCTCCACACCTGGCTAGGAAACGTTCAGAATTGGGTTGTTCCAGAAAACTTTCGGAATTTTTTTGGACCAGATGCGAGGGGTTGGGGGATGTTTGGCACATATTTTTCAAGTGTTTAGGGTTCATATTAAATTCTGAAATTTTCCTAAGGAAATCGGAGAGGGTCAAAAAATCTTCGAAAAAAAAGGAAAGACTATAGTCTTTCCTCATTTTTAGGAAAAAAATTTCACCCCTTCAGATCTCGCCCCGATTTTCCCAGAATGTTATTTGGAGGGTATACACTTGGAAATTATGGGGCAAACTTCCCTCACCCCTTCCCACTGCTCCACACCTGGCTAGGAAATGTTCAGAACAGGGTTGTTCCAGAAAACTTTCGGAATTTTTTTGGACCAGATGCGAGGGGATGGGGGATGTTTGGCACATATTTTTCAAGTGTTTAGGGTTCATATTAAATTCTGAAATTTTCCTAAGGAAATCGGAGAGGGTCAAAAAATTTTCAAAAAAAAAAAGGAAAGACTATAGTCTTTCCTCATTTTTAGGAAAAAAATTTCACCCCTTCAGATCTCGCCCCGATTTTCCCAGAATGTTATTTGGAGGGTATACACTTGGAAATTATGGGGCAAACTTCCCTCACCCCTTCCCACTGCTCCACACCTGGCTAGGAAATGTTCAGAACAGGGTTGTTCCAGAAAACTTTCGGAATTTTTTTGGACCAGATGCGAGGGGATGGGGGATGTTTGGCACATATTTTTCAAGTGTTTAGGGTTCATATTAAATTCTGAAATTTTCCTAAGGAAATCGGAGAGGGTCAAAAAATTTTCAAAAAAAAAAGGAAAGACTATAGTCTTTCCTCATTTTTAGGAAAAAAATTTCACCCCTTCAGATCTCGCCCCGATTTTCCCAGAATGTTATTTGGAGGGTATACACTTGGAAATTATGGGGCAAACTTCCCTCACCCCTTCCCACTGCTCCACACCTGGCTAGGAAATGTTCAGAACAGGGTTGTTCCAGAAAACTTTCGGAATTTTTTTGGACCAGATGCGAGGGGATGGGGGATGTTTGGCACATATTTTTCAAGTGTTTAGGGTTCATATTAAATTCTGAAATTTTCCTAAGGAAATCGGAGAGGGTCAAAAAATTTTCAAAAAAAAAAAGGAAAGACTATAGTCTTTCCTCATTTTTAGGAAAAAAATTTCACCCCTTCAGATCTCGCCCCGATTTTCCCAGAATGTTATTTGGAGGGTATACACTTGGAAATTATGGGGCAAACTTCCCTCACCCCTTCCCACTGCTCCACACCTGGCTAGGAAATGTTCAGAACAGGGTTGTTCCAGAAAACTTTCGGAATTTTTTTGGACCAGATGCGAGGGGATGGGGGATGTTTGGCACATATTTTTCAAGTGTTTAGGGTTCATATTAAATTCTGAAATTTTCCTAAGGAAATCGGAGAGGGTCAAAAAATTTTCAAAAAAAAAAGGAAAGACTATAGTCTTTCCTCATTTTTAGGAAAAAAATTTCACCCCTTCAGATCTCGCCCCGATTTTCCCAGAATGTTATTTAGAGTGTGTACACTTGAAAATTATGGGGCAAACTTCCCTCACCCCTTCCCACTGCTCCACACCTGGCTAGGAAACGTTCAGAATTGGGTTGTTCCAGAAAACTTTCGGAATTTTTTTGGACCAGATCGGAGGGGATGGGGGATGTTTGGCACATATTTTTCAAGTGTTTAGGGTTCATATTAAATTCTGAAATTTTCCTAAGGAAATCGGAGAGGGTCAAAAAATCTTCGAAAAAAAAAGGAAAGACTATAGTCTTTCCTCATTTTTAGGAAAAAAATTTCACCCCTTCAGATCTCGCCCCGATTTTCCCAGAATGTTATTTGGAGGGTATACACTTGGAAATTATGGGGCAAACTTCCCTCACCCCTTCCCACTGCTCCACACCTGGCTAGGAAACGTTCAGAACAGGGTTGTTCCAGAAAACTTTCGGAATTTTTTTGGACCAGATCGGAGGGGATGGGGGATGTTTGGCACATATTTTTCAAGTGTTTAGGGTTCATATTAAATTCTGAAATTTTCCTAAGGAAATCGGAGAGGGTCAAAAAATTTTCAAAAAAAAAAGGAAAGACTATAGTCTTTCCTCATTTTTAGGAAAAAAATTTCACCCCTTCAGATCTCGCCCCGATTTTCCCAGAATGTTATTTGGAGGGTATACACTTGGAAATTATGGGGCAAACTTCCCTCACCCCTTCCCACTGCTCCACACCTGGCTAGGAAACGTTCAGAATTGGGTTGTTCCAGAAAACTTTCGGAATTTTTTTGGACCAGATGCGAGGGGTTGGGGGATGTTTGGCACATATTTTTCAAGTGTTTAGGGTTCATATTAAATTCTGAAATTTTCCTAAGGAAATCGGAGAGGGTCAAAAAATCTTCGAAAAAAAAAGGAAAGACTATAGTCTTTCCTCATTTTTAGGAAAAAAATTTCACCCCTTCAGATCTCGCCCCGATTTTCCCAGAATGTTATTTGGAGGGTATACACTTGGAAATTATGGGGCAAACTTCCCTCACCCCTTCCCACTGCTCCACACCTGGCTAGGAAATGTTCAGAATTGGGTTGTTCCAGAAAACTTTCGGAATTTTTTTGGACCAGATGCGAGGGGATGGGGGATGTTTGGCACATATTTTTCAAGTGTTTAGGGTTCATATTAAATTCTGAAATTTTCCTAAGGAAATCGGAGAGGGTCAAAAAATCTTCGAAAAAAAAAGGAAAGACTATAGTCTTTCCTCATTTTTAGGAAAAAAATTTCACCCCTTCAGATCTCGCCCCGATTTTCCCAGAATGTTATTTGGAGGGTATACACGTGGAAATTATGGGGCAAACTTCCCTCACCCCTTCCCACTGCTCCACACCTGGCTAGGAAACGTTCAGAATTGGGTTGTTCCAGAAAACTTTCGGAATTTTTTTGGACCAGATGCGAGGGGATGGGGGATGTTTGGCACATATTTTTCAAGTGTTTAGGGTTCATATTAAATTCTGGAATTTTCCTAAGGAAATCGGAGAGGGTCAAAAAATTTTCAAAAAAAAAAGGAAAGACTATAGTCTTTCCTCATTTTTAGGAAAAAAATTTCACCCCTTCAGATCTGGTTCGGATTTTCCCAGAATGTTATTTGGAGGGTGTATACTTGAAAATTATTCACCAAACTTTCCTTGCTCCTCATCAAATTCAATGTTATTTCGCCTGAACATGTAGGCAACCCAACAGACACAACTGTATTGCGTGATGTTTATATACGAAACAAATTTAGGCGGAAATTTTTAAAGTCAAATCTATTGAGCTACAAAAAGTAGATCGCCAAAAAGTGTAATTTAAACAGTAGTACTATAATTCAAAGTATTATTTGCTTTTTCAATTTTTTTAGTGTCAAGTGTACTTTTGGTAATGGGTTCGTTAAAATAATTTCGAATTTACTCCAAATAAATTTATCCTAAATAATTGTAATTCTACAAAAACATGTTTATTCTGTGGTTTTGCTAAAACATAACCTTAAAAAATTACGTCTTTGCTTTGGTGATTATTCATAATTTATATTTCCATTGGGTAGTGATAGTGATTGATGTTTAATTTCTTTGCAGAAATTGGAAGTGAGTATGAGTTTTGTTTGTAACAGAACTAGGATTGAAGATTTAAAATCCTTTTCACCTGGTGTCCGATGTTCAACTACAGCTGCTAGCTACAGGATTGAGAATGAAAACTTACATTGTGGGACTAACTATTCATGAAGAATTGTACAGGTGAGTCATGTTCAAAGAAACAATTACAATTAAGGTGTGCACAATAGGTGGAAACTCGGTGGTAAACAGATTTCTGAAGGTTGTTATGTAACTAAAGTTGACTAAGATTAATTACAACATCTAAATATATTTTCTAAATGTGATTGTATTTGTAGGTGATCATTATACACTCTGCAAGATGGTGATGATAGAGTCGTGTAGCTACCACCAACATCCAGCAGGAACAATGAAGCTAGGGAATTGCAACGTGGAGGTTGACCCATTGACGCAACGGCTCCCAAGTGATGGACATCGTTTACCTTACGGTAAGGTACAGGTTAGCCGCTGAGACCTGAGAAATACACAGAGCTGTTACAATAACCTTCCCGTTTCCGTTTTATCATGACCTGCATGTCTTTGCCATTACGATATGTTTGTCCGAATGATAATTAAAAAGGCTTTTCCCCAGTTACGATTTAGACATTTACTTAAAAAAAGTTCCTATCGAGAACCTCCCTTTTACTTTGTATATTGGTAGCCTCTAGATTGAAAAGACAATTACTACCCTCCCGTAGCATCATCCCCTTCCCTTATAATGCATGTTTTTTGAAGTTTCTCGGTCTTTGAAATATTTTCTCAACTCGTTTCTGTTTTATTATTTGTCTGTTCCTGAATGTGTTTGGATGCATTTAGTTCCATTACGATGAGATATGTGTCTGTCCGAATAAGGATTATGAAGGCTTTTCCCCAGCTACGATTTAGACATTTACTTAAACAAAGTTCCCATCGAGAACCTCCCTTTTACTTTGTATATTTATAATATATAATAGTAGCCTCTAGATTGACAGGACAATTACTACCCTCCCCCAGCTTCATCCCCTTCCCTTATAGTGCATGTATTTTGTACATTCTCGGTCTTTGAGATATTTTCACAACTCGTATCTGTTTTATTATGACCTACAACTGTTCCTGAATGTGTTTGGATGCAATTAGTTCCATTACGATTTGTGTCTGTCTTGCCGAATGAGCATTACAAAGGCTTTTCCCCAGTTACGATTTAGACATTTACTTAAACAAAGTTCCTATCGAGAACCTTCCTTTTACTTTGTATATTTATAATGTATATTGGTAGCCTCTAGATTGACAGGACAATTACTACCCTCCCCTAGCTTCACCCCCTTCTCTTTTAATGCATATTTTTTGTATTTTCTCGGTCTTTGAAATATTTTCATGAAGTCGAGAAAAGCACAGCAACCAAGTTGATTTCTCAATATTTTTAGCAACCATCTTGCGTTACCTTGAACACCCTGCTGCTAGAAAAAGTTTCGTAACCTTACTGTGTTTTCTAGGACTCGCCTTCAGCTTACGGAAGTAGGTGGACTAAATGGAACTGGATAGGACACCCGATGAAGTTTACAGATAGTCATGGATCCAAGATAATTAGAAGTGCTAGGGAAAAACCCACCGCTGGAGTAAACAAGCCCATCTTAAGAAAATAATTTGACAGTGTAAACCCGCTTTTAGCAAAAATATTTTTGCCAGTGTAAACCCGCCTTTGAAAAACAGTTGCGTTGTAAACCCGCCCGAGCCAGAACAAAATGGCCGCTGTGCTTGTGGTATGTTGTATTGTAACTATTTTACTGTATTTTCAGTTAAAGTAGTAATTTGTGGTAGTTAATATTTATAGAATTGTGAGTGCATCCTTTAGACGTATTAGTAGAATTAGAGAATAGTTTTCTTGCTTTAAAAACATGGTTGGAGACATATTTTTGTCCCAACTGCAAATGAGTTATGCAAGCTGCAGGTGTTACACAAATGGTGATTCATGTCCTGCATTTTTGTTCCTAATTTAATCTCGTACTTCTAGATGGGCGTTAACAAAGTAGAACTGGTCATCTGGAGCCCAAAATTGAGATTCCAGCCTCCACTGTTGCAGAAATCCAGAATTTTCCTGCTCGCAATGGTTAAAGAAGAAGGGAACATCAATAATCGTAAGTACCTAGTTTTGTTAGACTGTAATGATGTTGGCTTTAAAAATATTGATTGAAATGCATGAAAAATTCGACTGAAGGAATTACGTAATCTAGGAAGGAAATTTTAAATTGAAAGAACGGTTCCTTATGCATGTTTTTTGTACTCCTGTCGCTCCTCGTAATATTTTCACTACTCGTTGTGTTTTATGATGACCTGCAAGTGCAAATGTGAAACCTGAATGTCTTTGGATATAAATTGCTTTCATTGATCCCTTCCGATATCATTAAAAAATTTCCAGAATGTTATTTCGAGGCTACATACTTGCAGATGATTGGCGATGAATAGATAAATAAAATGTTTACTTTTCTAGCTAACCTAAACCGTGCACCACCAGAACGCAGTAACACTTTCATATCCATTGGAGTAAATGCAAACGAAAACCAAGACGCTCTGGAAACATTAATGGTCAGCAAGTTGTTTGGAAGGAATAAATAATGGAAGTTCCGTTACCTGTAACGAGAACTAAGGATTGAAGAGAGATGTTTTTTTTTAAATTTATGTTTTAGTGCGGTTAAAGTTGCATCCCTATGCATTGTGTAAAGCACGACTTTCTTGAAGAAGGTCGTGGTGTAAAGAATAGGGTGCGATTGTTTCACACATGTCATAATATTTTGATCAATACTTGTTGCGGTTAGCTACAGTAATGTATAGGTTTGTTTTCACTACGTTGGAAGGCGTTTCCAGGATCGATGACATCAATCATACAAAGGTATTTGCTCCGCAACAGTACAGCCAGCAATTAAAACTCGCAACAACAATTCACATGATAAGAACTGTTACCAGAAGCGAGAGGATATCCAGGCCTCCTTGAAATATCTCTATTACTATGAGGAATTAAATTTAAATTAAAAGAGTTCCAGTGAATTATTTTACAGCCCTTGCGCCTCGCCTTCCCCTCTACCTCGTACTTGAAAATTTTAGTAATATTTTCTTTAAGCATCCCCACTTATTTCTGGATATTCTCGCTGCTTCTACACACATCGCCTACACTTCATGGTTACAGAACCGTAAACTTTTGGAAATTCTTATAAAAATGATTTTTTTCAGTCAAAATTAAATTACACATGGTAACATTTTTTACTTTATGAATGGATATGTTTTCTAGTAATGCTCGTAATTGTATGCTCGTTTCCGGGAGTGTTTGTGCATCAAATAGTGTCGGCCCGATTGCCGAGCCACACTATTCCGTTTCGACATTATAAAATGTAGGATTTTTCAGGAGCGATTTCGGCATAAATTTTGCAACACAAGTATTCTATTGTGAACAGTCATTATTCAACAAGCAAGTAATGTTGCCATTTATTCACTCTTTATGAAAGTAGCCTTTTAATGCGCCTACTTTATTCACCAGTGAATAATGATTATTCACGGTATTATCTTTGTTATATGGATAGCATTCAATTTTCTTCACGCGATAATCGGTAATATTTTGTGTGGATTACGAGTTTGAACGAGCACATTGCAGGATTCTAGTAGAATCGTTGTCTTTTTAAATTTAAAATGTTTATTATTTTCTTATTTCATGTTAAAATCAAAATACAAACTGCAAACGAGTTTTGATTAAATAGTTTTCAAGGAACTTTTTGGTTGTAGCTATCCTCAAAATTTAAAAATACAAATCGGGACGAAAATTCAGAATACGTTTCCGAGTTCCCTCGTTCTGTTTTGCGTTGTACCAATCCTTGAACTATAAAACACTGGCTTTACTGTTGTGCTATATATTTTTTAAAGGACCGTTTTATTAAATACAATATGTTGTGGTTTTTACGTACCTCACAGTACTCGAGGATTGTAAAATTCCAAATCCCAAGTACGAACTAGTCTAAATTTATGTTCTGCTTCAATTTACTCCAAATACAGCGTACGTAGAAAATTATTATTCCCATATGATTTTGTTTACCCCATACTTGTTTGACATTAATATTCCCTTAAGCCCTATTTTTATTTTGTTGTGTAACCACACACCACCACATTTTTTGTGTGCACACAATTCTCTACAACATTTTTGCGAGGCCCAATATCTCTTCCCCTTTCGAGAGCATTTAATGAGTGAGGAGGTTTTCAATCACATCGCCTCTTTGGTGGCTGATCTTGGTCAGCGAGGCTGCGGTCTAGACTGGCGTTTGGCCGGTGGGTTGGATAATCCCACTCTGTAGCTAGCCCACCCAGGGGCATAGGGCACCATACATCGTCTGTAGTTTTTGATCGACATGTCGCGATGATGAGACGAAAAGGCGGTGTATACTACGAAGGTGGCCCACCTTTGGTCACGTCGGGGGCTGGGGGATGTCTTAGCGCATCCTAATTGATCAACCTCGAAATCAATGTAGCTGTTGTGGTTGCAATATTCTCCCTCGCTGTATATAATGCTCTCTTTCGTTATCGCTCTACGTACGCAAAATACCAGAGGGGCTAGATTAATTTTTTCATGAATTAAACCAACAGCCCTGGTAACGCGAACCCCCAATTTTCAACTCTGTTACTCCGTACTTATGTTAATATTATTAATTCAGGTTGCATAATACACGTTACCATTTATTTTTCCCTGGGGTACGTTAAAACCAACGTATATTGTATTTTTGTTTTTCGAAATTAAAAATGTTTTCTTCTATTCTGGTTGGTAGAGTTAATTGATTTAAAAAATGGTCCTTCCCTTGTATTTTTGTGTATTTACTGAACTTGATAAGCTCCAAAAAATGTTCACCTGTTTTTGGGTTTTCATTATTTTTTGCTTGCGAGATAAATGAAACCCCCCTCGCCCCTGTTTACTAATTTTATGGAAACCCAAAAACGATGCACATTTCCGCTTATCGGGTTCAGTTCTGCAGGATTCGAGGATTAATTTTTTTTTTGTTTCTTTTTTCGCCCAATCACTTTCATTCTTGACAGAAAAAAAATTTAAGCATTTATAATTATTAATCCTTAAAATCCTGTAAATGTTTGTTTACTAAAAACCATTTTCTTGTGTACCTACTAAACGTTTCCACTGGGGAGACTTTAGTGAAGCTTTCTGAATTGATTCTGTTATCGTAGAGGAAACACTTTCGGTGTGCTAATATTTTCCTTTAATGGAAAATTCATTCGTTGCTCTTACTTGAATTTTAAACATTTGTGTTTCTTCTAGGATGGCAAAGAGGGGGTTCCATTATGTTTGAGAGATACCTATGCGCTATTCCATCTGAAAATGTTTGTTATCAGAAATACTTTTCCTGCGCCCATTTTTTGAATATTTTTAAGAGGTTTTTTTCCTAGCGTTTAACTTTCATATTACGTTCAGTTCTGGAAATCGAAAGGGGTGAGAAAATCATCCGTGGTGCTTCACACCTGGTTAGAAAATGTTCAGAAACGCATTTCTTCTGAAACCTTTCTGAATTTTTTTTGAGCAGATTGGAGGGGATGGGGGAAGTTTGGCACAAATTTTTCAAGTCTTTACCCTTCATATTACATTCTGAAATTTTCCTAAGGAAATCGGAGAGGGTCAAAAAATATTCGAAAAAAAAAGGAAAGACTATAGTCTTTGCTCATTTTTTGGAAAAAAATTTCACCCCTTCAGATCTCGCCCCGATTTTCCCAGAATGTTATTTGGGGGTTGTACACTTGGAAATTATGGGGCAAACTTCCCTCACCCCTTCCCACTGCTCCACACCTGGCTAGGAAACGTTCAGAATTGGATTTTTTCTGAAACCTTTCTGAATTTTTTTGGACCAGACTGGAGGGGTTGGGGGATGTTTGGCACATATTTTTCAAGTCTTTAGGGTTCATATTACATTCTGAAATTTTCCTAAGGAAATCGGAGAGGGTCAAAAAATATTCGAAAAAAAAAGGAAAGACTATAGTCTTTGCTCATTTTTTGGAAAAAAATTTCACCCCTTCAGATCTCGCCCCGATTTTCCCAGAATGTTATTTGGGGGTTGTACACTTGGAAATTATGGGGCAAACTTCCCTCACCCCTTCCCACTGCTCCACACCTGGCTAGGAAACGTTCAGAATTGGATTTTTTCTGAAACCTTTCTGAATTTTTTTGGACCAGACTGGAGGGGTTGGGGGATGTTTGGCACATATTTTTCAAGTCTTTAGGGTTCATATTACATTCTGAAATTTTCCTAAGGAAATCGGAGAGGGTCAAAAAATATTCGAAAAAAAAAGGAAAGACTATAGTCTTTGCTCATTTTTGGGAAAAAAATTTCACCCCTTCAGATCTCGCCCCGATTTTCCCAGAATGTTATTTGGGGGTTGTACACTTGGAAATTATGGGGCAAACTTCCCTCACCCCTTCCCACTGCTCCGCACCTGGCTAGGAAACGTTCAGAATTGGGTTGTTCCTGAAAGGTTTCTGAATTTTTTTGGACCAGACTGGAGGGGTTGGGGGA
This sequence comes from Hemicrepidius hirtus, assembly GCA_963082805.1. Classification (NCBI taxonomy): domain Eukaryota; kingdom Metazoa; phylum Arthropoda; class Insecta; order Coleoptera; family Elateridae; genus Hemicrepidius; species Hemicrepidius hirtus. The sequence goes on from OY720166.1 coordinate 41,183, forward strand.
TGTTTGGCACATATTTTTCAAGTGTTTAGGGTTCATATTACATTCTGAAATTTTCCTAAGGAAATCGGAGAGGGTCAAAAAATATTCGAAAAAAAAAGGAAAGACTATAGTCTTTGCTCATTTTTTGGAAAAAAATTTCACCCCTTCAGATCTCGCCCCGATTTTCCCAGAATGTTATTTGGGGGTTGTACACTTGGAAATTATGGGGCAAACTTCCCTCACCCCTTCCCACTGCTCCACACCTGGCTAGGAAACGTTCAGAATTGGATTTTTTCTGAAACCTTTCTGAATTTTTTTGGACCAGACTGGAGGGGTTGGGGGATGTTTGGCACATATTTTTCAAGTCTTTAGGGTTCATATTACATTCTGAAATTTTCCTAAGGAAATCGGAGAGGGTCAAAAAATATTCGAAAAAAAAAGGAAAGACTATAGTCTTTGCTCATTTTTGGGAAAAAAATTTCACCCCTTCAGATCTCGCCCCGATTTTCCCAGAATGTTATTTGGGGGTTGTACACTTGGAAATTATGGGGCAAACTTCCCTCACCCCTTCCCACTGCTCCGCACCTGGCTAGGAAACGTTCAGAATTGGGTTGTTCCTGAAAGGTTTCTGAATTTTTTTGGACCAGACTGGAGGGGTTGGGGGATGTTTGGCACATATTTTTCAAGTGTTTAGGGTTCATATTACATTCTGAAATTTTCCTAAGGAAATCGGAGAGGGTCAAAAAATATTCGAAAAAAAAAGGAAAGACTATAGTCTTTGCTCATTTTTTGGAAAAAAATTTCACCCCTTCAGATCTCGCCCCGATTTTCCCAGAATGTTATTTGGGGGTTGTACACTTGGAAATTATGGGGCAAACTTCCCTCACCCCTTCCCACTGCTCCACACCTGGCTAGGAAACGTTCAGAATTGGGTTGTTCCTGAAAGGTTTCTGAATTTTTTTGGACCAGACTGGAGGGGTTGGGGGATGTTTGGCACATATTTTTTAAGTCTTTAGCCTTCATATTACATTCTGAAATTTTCCTAAGGAAATCGGAGAGGGTCAAAAAATATTCGAAAAAAAAAGGAAAGACTATAGTCTTTCCTCATTTTTTGGAAAAAAATTTCACCCCTTCAGATCTCGTCGGTATTTTCCCAGAATGTTATTTGGGGTGTGTACACTTGAAAATTATGGGGCAATCTTCCCTCACCCCTTCGCATTCCTTCCCGCTTGGTTAGAAAACGTTCAGAACTTAATTCGTTTTGAAACCTTTCTGAATTTTTTTTGAACAGATGGGAGAGGATGGGGGATGTTTGGCACATATTTTTCAAGTCTTTAGCCTTCATATTACATTCTGAAATTTTCCTAAGGAAATCGGAGGGGGTGAGAAAAATGACCAAAAAAAAAGGAAAGACTATAGTCTTTCCTCATTTTTGGGAAAAAAATTTCACCCCTTCAGATCTCGCCCCGATTTTCCCAGAATGTTATTTGGGGGTTGTACACTTGGAAATTATGGGGCAAACTTCCCTCACCCCTTCCCACTGCTCCGCACCTGGCTAGGAAACGTTCAGAATTGGGTTGTTCCTGAAAGGTTTCTGAATTTTTTTGGACCAGACTGGAGGGGTTGGGGGATGTTTGGCACATATTTTTCAAGTCTTTAGCCTTCATATTACATTCTGAAATTTTCCTAAGGAAATCGGAGGGGGTGAGAAAAATGACCAAAAAAAAAGGAAAGACTATAGTCTTTCCTCATTTTTTAGAAAAAAATTTCACCCCTTCAGATCTCGCCCCGATTTTCCCAGAATGTTATTTGGGGGTTGTACACTTGGAAATTATGGGGCAAACTTCCCTCACCCCTTCCCACTGCTCCACACCTGGCTAGGAAACGTTCAGAATTGGATTTTTTCTGAAACCTTTCTGAATTTTTTTGGACCAGATGCGAGGGGATGGGGGATGTTTGGCACATATTTTTCAAGTCTTTACCCTTCATATTACATTCTGAAATTTTCCTAAGGAAATCGGAGAGGGTCAAAAAATATTCGAAAAAAAAAGGAAAGACTATATATAGTCTTTCCTCATTTTTTGGAAAAAAATTTCACCCCTTCAGATCTCGTCGGTATTTTCCCAGAATGTTATTTGGGGTGTGTACACTTGAAAATTATGGGGCAATCTTCCCTCACCCCTTCGCATTCCTTCCCGCTTGGTTAGAAAACGTTCAGAACTTAATTCGTTTTGAAACCTTTCTGAATTTTTTTTGAACAGATGGGAGAGGATGGGGGATGTTTGGCACATATTTTTCAAGTCTTTAGCCTTCATATTACATTCTGAAATTTTCCTAAGGAAATCGGAGGGGGTGAGAAAAATGACCAAAAAAAAAGGAAAGACTATAGTCTTTCCTCATTTTTGGGAAAAAAATTTCACCCCTTCAGATCTCGCCCCGATTTTCCCAGAATGTTATTTGGGGGTTGTACACTTGGAAATTATGGGGCAAACTTCCCTCACCCCTTCCCACTGCTCCGCACCTGGCTAGGAAACGTTCAGAATTGGGTTGTTCCTGAAAGGTTTCTGAATTTTTTTGGACCAGACTGGAGGGGTTGGGGGATGTTTGGCACATATTTTTCAAGTCTTTAGCCTTCATATTACATTCTGAAATTTTCCTAAGGAAATCGGAGGGGGTGAGAAAAATGACCAAAAAAAAAGGAAAGACTATAGTCTTTCCTCATTTTTTAGAAAAAAATTTCACCCCTTCAGATCTCGCCCCGATTTTCCCAGAATGTTATTTGGGGGTTGTACACTTGGAAATTATGGGGCAAACTTCCCTCACCCCTTCCCACTGCTCCACACCTGGCTAGGAAACGTTCAGAATTGGATTTTTTCTGAAACCTTTCTGAATTTTTTTGGACCAGATGCGAGGGGATGGGGGATGTTTGGCACATATTTTTCAAGTCTTTACCCTTCATATTACATTCTGAAATTTTCCTAAGGAAATCGGAGAGGGTCAAAAAATATTCGAAAAAAAAAGGAAAGACTATAGTCTTTCCTCATTTTTTGGAAAAAAATTTCACCCCTTCAGATCTCGTCGGTATTTTCCCAGAATGTTATTTGGGGTGTGTACACTTGAAAATTATGGGGCAATCTTCCCTCACCCCTTCGCATTCCTTCCCGCTTGGTTAGAAAACGTTCAGAACTTAATTCGTTTTGAAACCTTTCTGAATTTTTTTTGAACAGATGGGAGAGGATGGGGGATGTTTGGCACATATTTTTCAAGTCTTTAGCCTTCATATTACATTCTGAAATTTTCCTAAGGAAATCGGAGGGGGTGAGAAAAATGACCAAAAAAAAAGGAAAGACTATAGTCTTTCCTCATTTTTGGGAAAAAAATTTCACCCCTTCAGATCTCGCCCCGATTTTCCCAGAATGTTATTTGGGGGTTGTACACTTGGAAATTATGGGGCAAACTTCCCTCACCCCTTCCCACTGCTCCGCACCTGGCTAGGAAACGTTCAGAATTGGGTTGTTCCTGAAAGGTTTCTGAATTTTTTTGGACCAGACTGGAGGGGTTGGGGGATGTTTGGCACATATTTTTCAAGTCTTTAGCCTTCATATTACATTCTGAAATTTTCCTAAGGAAATCGGAGGGGGTGAGAAAAATGACCAAAAAAAAAGGAAAGACTATAGTCTTTCCTCATTTTTTAGAAAAAAATTTCACCCCTTCAGATCTCGCCCCGATTTTCCCAGAATGTTATTTGGGGGTTGTACACTTGGAAATTATGGGGCAAACTTCCCTCACCCCTTCCCACTGCTCCACACCTGGCTAGGAAACGTTCAGAATTGGATTTTTTCTGAAACCTTTCTGAATTTTTTTGGACCAGATGCGAGGGGATGGGGGATGTTTGGCACATATTTTTCAAGTCTTTACCCTTCATATTACATTCTGAAATTTTCCTAAGGAAATCGGAGAGGGTCAAAAAATATTCGAAAAAAAAAGGAAAGACTATAGTCTTTCCTCAGTTTTTGGAAAAAAATTTCACCCCTTCAGATCTCGTCGGTATTTTCCCAGAATGTTATTTGGGGTGTGTACACTTGAAAATTATGGGGCAATCTTCCCTCACCCCTTCGCATTCCTTCCCGCTTGGTTAGAAAACGTTCAGAACTTAATTCGTTTTGAAACCTTTCTGAATTTTTTTTGAACAGATGGGAGAGGATGGGGGATGTTTGGCACATATTTTTCAAAGCCTTCATATTACATTCTGAAATTTTCCTAAGGAAATCGGAGGGGGTGAGAAAAATGACCAAAAAAAAAGGAAAGACTATATAGTCTTTGCTCATTTTTTGGAAAAAAATTTCACCCCTTCAGATCTCGCCCCGATTTTCCCAGAATGTTATTTGGGGTTTGTACACTTGGAAATTATGGGGCAAACTTCCCCACTGCTTCACACCTGGTTAGAAAATGTTCGGAAATGGATGAAACCTTTCTGAATTTTTTTTAAACAGATGGGAGGGAATGAGGGATGTTTGGCACATATTTTCTTTGTCTGAAATTTTCGAACTGTTACACAAGCCGGTGAAAACGCTCCTATAGTGGTAGGCCCTAGATTTACATGAGTGTTAGTTAGTACCCCGCAGCTCTAACCCCCCTTCATGCATGTGTTTTTATACTTTGTCGGTCCTCGAAATATTTTCACAACTCGTTTGTATTTTATTAGGACCTCTAGCTGTACCCGCATGTGTTTGGATGCAATTGCTTTCATTACGATGTGTGTCCGAAAGAATTTTAAAGGCTTTTCACCAACTACGATTTACAAATTCACTTAAAAGAATGCTATGGAGCACCTCCCTTTTACTTTGTATATTTATAATGTATAGCGGTAGCCTCCGAATTATTATTGTCGTCTATTAGGGTGGAAATGATAGGGAAAAACCCACCCCCAGGGGTGGCACTTAGATTTTAGGGTGGAAATTGCAGGTTTTTGGGTGCAGATCTCCCTTTGGTTGTGATATACTGGGAGTTTTTGATTTGAGAAAGTAAGGCGTCTATAAGGCGGTGGAAATTATAGGCAAAAACCCACCCCCGGGGGTGGCACTTAGATTTTAGGGTGGAAATTGCAGGCTTTTGGGTGCAGATCTCCCTTTGGTTATGATATATACTGGGAGTTTTTGATTTGAGAAAGTAGGGCGTCATAAGGCGCTGGAAATGATGGGGGAAAACCCACCCCCGGTTGCACTTAGATTTTAGGGTGGAAGTTTTAACATTCACTTAGGTTAGATTACGGTCCATATGTTTCTGCCCTAACGTCCATCCCAAATAATTTTTCGATCACGTCAACTCTGAAAGGTATTTGAGGCTGACGTGACTGAAGAATTATTGGGATGGATTTTTAGTTCACAAAAATCCCGTAAGATGGCAGCACCGTCGATAAAATTTTTGTGCGATCGCAGCGCCACCTGGCGGAATTTCTGTGAACTAAAAAAATTTAGCGAATTTTACAACCTTTTTTTAGCGAATTCTATACCCTTAAGTTTTTTTAGTTCACGGAAATTCCGCAAGATGGCGCTGCGGTCGCACAAAAAATTTTATCGACGGTGCTGCCATCTTGCGGAATTTTTGTGAACTAAAATCCATCCCAATAATTTTTCGGTCACGTCAGCTTCAAATAATTTTCCGAGCTGACGTGACCGAAAAATTATTTGGGATGGATGGTTTTTTGGACTGCAAACTATATATGGACCACATTTCGGGTGACTGCAAACTACATATGGACCCCATTTTTAAGTGACTGCAAACTACATATGGACCGTAATTTTTAAGCAACTGCAAACTATATATGGATTACATTTTGACGTGAATGTCAAACAACGGCTAACGCTTATCTTTGGAAAATTCTTTTTTTGAACCTTTTGTTAGCTCTGTAAAGAGCTGTTTTTTATTTTGCAACCCTAAAAAGGGCCGCTTCTCCATGGATGTTGTTCCCAGGTGCTGTACGGCGGCTTCTCCAGGCTGAATTCGTGGAAGGAACCCAGGAAGTAGACAGATGTAACCTAAAACAAATCATCAAAACCTACTTTTACCCCTAAGTATAAGGGTAGGTATAATAGAATATGCAATATTTTGTTCCGCATTAAGACTTGGTACCGATATATGGCAAGTATTTGTGCTCGATGCTGCCGAAAGCTTGTCAACTTCAAATTACGAACAAACAACTTCAATTTGAGTTGAGTAGTATTGCAAGGATCTAAGCATAAATAAATATTTAAGTCTATAAGAAAATTTAACAAATTCTTTTTCAGAGTCATCGAAGAAGTTTAAAGCGCTTGGAAAAAATCCGAGGATGGGCTACATATCTCACGAACGGAGTCCCACGTCCAACGATTTATACTAGCGACAGGAATTTTTGTTTTGTTAAACTTTGTTGTAGAGTTAAATATTTATTTCTGTATACAGGGTGATTTTAAATTTAAGTACCATAACTTATAAGCAGATAGATAATTCTAGCCGTTTCTAATATACAGGGTGTTTTGAAAATTGGTTTTATTTAAATATTTCAGAAGTAAAGTCATTCGCAGTTTTATAGGCGGTTGTTACAAAAGCATTCTTCTCATTGGATTATCCAGTTTCGAGTGTGAATGATTATTTTGTGAATGTGTGCCTTCTGGCTCAGGTACGATTTCAAACTAAGTCTTCACTATCTCGAAAACAGATAATTAAAGGACAAAAATGCTCGAGTACTTTTATTTTACTGAACTGAATTTTAAATTCAAGTACTATTGCCAACAAATTAAATTTTGTCAGTGGCGTAACGTACGTGATTTTAAAAAAGGAACCTACTCGTCCCGTAGTTAACTTGTCGGTCACCTACTGAGCTGTCAATCAAATTACGTTTGAACAACCAAGTTTTCAGAAATATTTAAAAAGTACACCCCATTTATCAGAAACGACGAGAGCACGGAATACAGTTTATTAGTTGCACGAACTATATGTACTGTATAAGTTACGGCACTTTATTTTGAATCAGCCCTCAAGATTGTTACAATAAATGTACAGAGCGATTCGAAAGTTCCTCCGATCAATGTAAGGAGAAACATTTATAAGACCCATGATTCAAAAATACTTGACTGCCGATACCAGTCGACAAAAATGGAATGTTTCTGCATTAATTTTATTCGTAAGGCGTCCAGCAAATAAAAAAATTATATTGGTACATCGGGGAACTATTCCTCTGGTTTGGAGGCACTTGTTAGCTTGTATTCAGAATTTTAAAAATGTCTTTGTTTTTGTAAAATACAAATTTTTTGTCTTTTCCTTTGTGGTAACATCGACGGTGGATTTGAGACCCCCATGCTAGGTAGAGGTCTCATGTCCACCATTGAATTTACCACAAACCAATGACTTAAAAATTCAAAATAGTCCTCAGATAATTTTTAAATTCTGAAAGCAATGCTTCATATAAAATTTTTTCCATTTATTAATGAGAGGAATCACCTCCTACGAGTTGTCGGTGTAGGTACTTTTGAATCACTCTGTATTTATTAATTCTCCAGTTGAAACAAATTGCGTTCTTAATTTGAAGTTGAAAAGACGTATGTATACAGAGTGTTAATAAAAATAAAACGTATATCGAAAAAATCTTCCTAAGGGAGCTACAGGCCCCTTGGGACCCAACGGCTAAGAATAAAATTATTTTGTATAAGACTTGTTGTTTAAATCCCGATTTAAAATTAAAAATTACCAAAAAAAGGTGAAAATGTAAATAAAAGTAACGTGTTTAAGTACAGCCCGTCAAGTCTATGAACAGTCGTGGAATAAGAGTTCCGTTCCACGGCTGTTCACAGACTTGATGGACTGTAGGAAGCTGTGATATAAGTGACAATTTTAAAACAGAATTTTAAAAAATGTATCTACCATAAAAAATGTTAGCAGGCAATTAACCACGGCCTCCCAAGTATATTTATGCAAGGGATAGAAAAGATTTTTCGATAAGAACGTGTTGTCTAATTTTTTTGAGTACTGTATATCCTTAAAGTTTAGGATAGTCTTTTATTAACACTCTGTATATTTATCGAACATCGCACCTGTTTGCCTCTTACCCTCGCGGATGGGTAGAAGAGGTCTCGATGAATACCGGATAGCGCAGCGTTAAGACGACGACCTTTAAGTTAGGAGTAAGCTACCCAAATCATTTTTTTTTTGTGACAACCAAGACAACTCGAATAATAATAAGAGCACTAATTAGGGGAAAACTATAAAGAACAGTTGAACATTTCATTTTTAATATCTTCACGAAGCAAAACTTTGCAAGTTGGTTCAATTATTATTTTTATTTAAAGTGGATAACTACCACCAGTGGTGAGAACTACCACTAAGAGACTTTTACGTGAAAGGAAGTTGAAAAATTCCATCTTTAGTGTTCCCCTAAATTATTGCAACAAATTACTGCTTGCGTATTACAATCGTTTATTTGAAGACAGTCTTTATTTTCTATCCGATATGAAGAACCATTGCAAGACTGGTTCGTATCGCATGTCTTGGGGTACTTACGTACTGTAACCGAAGATACAGGATAAGACCGATGGTTTAATGTTTTAACACGAACTTAATTTTTGTCGTAAAATAAACGATTATGATACAGAGTAGACCTGATTACTAAAAACGTAGAGTTGTAATTTTGTTTTTGTTTTCCCGTTTACAGTAGCCGCATCCTAAGTTAATGGCCGTAATCATTGGGTGGGGGTGGGCGACACAAAATGTAAGAAAACAAAGAAATTTCAATAAAAGTATCTTGTGATTAATGTTTATAATAATTCATTATAAATACTAACAGACATTAAATATAAAAAATGTTTCTTTATTCCATTTCTAGAAGGGTCCTGGAAGGGCTGCACCCCCCATCTTTTTCAAACGGCTGGCTGTGAGTCTCCAACAAACTCCTTGATTTTTTAGGGAAACGTCGACCATGAAGTGGGTTTGGTGGAAGGGTGTAGTGGGCGCCTTGCTTCGGCTAACCCAACAAGTGACCCTTCTGAACCGCCCTTTTTTTATTTACTTCCACCCTGGAACCGAAGGGTGGCGGCTGTCTTTTTCTTCTTTATCCTGGATTATTTAAACACTTTTTTTAAACACTACCGAAAAATAGCAGGAGCAAGCGTATCACGAAATTGGGCGAGGTAACTACTCGAGATACCTTTACGATTTAAAAGAAAGTACACAGAAAATATTTCAGAATTTACAATCCCCTCTTGCCACTGTTGAGGAAACGAAAGCTAGAAAATGCATTTTTCTTCTACGAGGAAAAATACCGTCTCTTGTTTAACCAAATAATGGGTCATTTCGTTGAAGCGTTTCCTCTACAGTGCTAAGATGCTATAACGTCTCGCTAGCGGAGACAGCATCCCACATACATAAATACAGGTGACACAAAAAATATATCAAACAAATTATTGCAACGATATTAAAGGATTAATTTGGTTTAATTTTTTAGTTCGACTTCTTTTATTTCAGTCTTCTGCAAAAAGATTTAAGATACAAAAAATTGCAGTTTCTAAATTGAATTCTGTTTAACATGAACAAAAAATAAAGTAACGTTAAGTTTACAAATAATTAATCCCTTAATACTGTACAGGCTAAAAATCGATAATCGGAAATGTGCATTTCTTTTGAGTTTTCACGTTACATAAACATCCTAACTGTGATGAGGGGAGAGAAAAAATATAAATATCCTGTAAGAAAAAAAAATGAAAACCCAAACAAATGCACAAATTCCGACTGCAAAAATATTGCCTTTCAGGCATTTTTGCAGGTAATCGACTTCAGCACACAAAATAATACAAAGGAAGGACCGTTTTAAATTATCATTGAATAATGAAGTTCAATCCATCGGTTTGTTTATTTTTGAAAGAGAAGCAGAACTTTTTCTGTAAAATAGTTGAGAAAAATTCGAGTGAGATAACGGTGACGGCACTCCTGTAAAAGGAGCACAATGGACTTGGAAAATTAATCTGTGACATCTTGTAATGTCGAAAGCCCAAAAATTCAGGCAGGAAAATATTTAATTTGCGTTTAATTAAATTTATTTGGATTGAAACATGCAGAGCATATTCAGTACACCTATACGGAAGAGGAGCGTTTACGGTTAACGTCCACTAGTAAGCCCTGGTATAAACCGTCCTCATAGACCACCCCCACTGGGTCCTATGTGTTTGAATCCCAGCTAGTCACTCGTAAGGCCAAACAAATGAGGTCGCCAAGTCGCCCCGAAAGCACACACTCTACAGAAATCACAGAACACGCAACACATGGTTCCTCTAGACAGGAATACTAAGTTAGCCCAGGTTCTCAAGTATCGGTAGGTTGTAGCGACTCCTCGGACGATGTACATCCTACACTTTACACATTTCAGAGTATGAAACCCAACCCCCTGGGGCCCCGGGAGGAAATTGAAGATTTAAGGAAACACTCGTCACACTATTTTTTTTTACCCTCCTGCAGGGAGCTATTCTAACGCTTGGTTTCCGCGTTAAGCTCAAGCAGGAACCCACCCCCACATTATGAAATAGAAAAAGAGAAATGTAAAAACTTGAAGAGTTCAAGCACTCTGAAAAAACATTCGCATCTGATCCTAACACACAGAAAAAGTTCCAAACAATTCTTAAAACGGTCCTCTATAATAGAAAAAAAAATAAAGCACAGCAGCAAAGCCAGTTTGAAGTTCGATAATTGGAGGGAAAAGACAAAGCAAGACGAGAAACTCCGAAAACGTATTTCTGAATTTTCACCCTGCTTTGTACGGTGTGTGTGCGTAGTTGGGGGCTTTAGTTAAAACTCACTTGCAGTTAATTTTACAAAAAAAAAAAATGTGTTGTTGTGTGTGGCCGCAAGCATCAATTTATTTCTAAATTAATGCAAATGCTTATAAGCATTTTATTTAATGTGTAAGTATTTGTTTAACGTTAAAACTGCTCTTATGGGTTATGCCCTTTTATGCTCGTAATACACGCCAAACGAAGAACGCGGTCGGCCCAAATAGTCGCCTCATACGACAGGCAGGGGATACCCTGGGCCTATTCTTTCTCCGGAACCCAGACGGATAAATAAAATGAGTTAAAACGGCTACAAACGAAGAACGCGGTCGGCCCAAATAGTCGTCTCATACGATAGGTAGGGGATACCGACACACAAAAGTTAACCGGATATCGCGAAAAGTCTAAAGGAAAGCCGCATTAAATTAAAAAAAAAAATTCAAAAAGGAAACGCAGGTCCGTACCTGGAAAATATTAAATTTAGGCTAATACCGCTCCTGAAAAATCCTATAACCCTAATCTTCGGTACGGTAATGGTTCAGCAATGTCGCTGCCACCATTCGATGCACAAACACTCCCGGACGGGCATGAAATTACGAGCATTCGAAGAAAGCATTTAAGTAATTTACAAAATAAAAACTGCCACCTTTCGACGTGTAATGTAATTTTGATTGAAAATAATTATTTACAAGCATTTCCAAAACTTTAAGGTTCTTCTTTAAATTATTAGAACCACGTGAAGTGTAGGTGATGTGTGTAGAATAGAGGATATCCATCGCAGGGGAAAATAACGAGGGGTTCAATCAAAAAGCAAATTTTTCAAGGAGCCGCATTATTACGATAGTACCCTAACCTTAACAGGGTGGGAATGGGCGCAAGAAAGTGCAAAGACAAGATATTTCATTGAACCAAGTTATATTTGACTTTAATATTTTATTTTTGAAATTCGTTTAATAAATATTTCGAGGGGGTAAGGGGATACCTCTTGAATTTGGTAACAGTTTCTATTTTGTAAATTGTCGTTGGTGAGTTTTAACTACTGGCTTGTACTGCTGCGTGTAAAAATGGTTTTACGACCTTAGTTTTGTTGACTTCATCCTTGACTCCGCTTCCACCGATGTGGGACCTTAAAAAACTGCGGTTGTCCTGTTCCGAAGCACACGTAGACATCCAAACATGATCAGCACTTGCTTAATACTGGATGACTTCTGCAATAAAATTATAATCTTAGAAACTCATAATTCAAACAATAGCACAAACATAAGATTATATAAATAGGACCACTTTTTTTGAATGATCTAACAAATTTTATGCCGTATCTGTTGTGCAACTACTTTTTGGTTGTATGGCTCAAATTTTCCTTTGTTGGCCACGAAATTTAAATGAAGCAAACATTCCTTTATGATGAGGTCATATAATATTACAAAGGGTATGTAATACCCTTGTTTAATAATTAAATTGGATGAAAGTTAAAATTGTTTAGTCCTAAAGGGATGGATTAGATTCAAAAGAATAATTATTAAACTTACCGTTAAAGAAGTTTTCTTTGCAGGACGATCATGTATTGTGGGGATGGGGAAGTAATCGTTGTACAGGGGACGACGATTCTGGACCCTTGATGGTTGAAAACTGCAAAATATAAAACAAAACGAATTTAATAAATTGCTTGTTAGATAGTTTAAAGTCGCATCTTACCTTATAAATAAGTGGGCTCCATCCTGTGCTAGTTTGGTCCGCCCCCGTCACAATTAAGTGACGAGCATGCCCCTATCCGCCACCCGGGGAGGCGCCCGATGGGGGTTAGCAACCCCACACGGGAATTTTGTTTTCTCAAATGATTCTTAAGCTGCAGCAGCAGCACCTGTACATTTTCCACTGTTTCTTCCTTCGAAACGACTTCTTGCCTGGTGATGGTGACAATTAACGTTTCCGTAGGGCCTTGGTTTTCGTTTGCATTTTCTCCAAGCGATATGGAACTGCTACTAGGTAGTGGTGGTCAAGGGTTTAAGTTAGCTAGAAAGTAAATATTTTATTTATCCATTCATCACCAATAATTTCCAAGTGTAGGTATAGCCTCCCAATTAACATTTCTAAAATATGTCCAAAAAATAAATAGAAGCAAAGACTTTGAATTATTTCTACAAATTTTCGTACCTGATGATTCATGGTTTCACTAAACTTTGGATAATAAAGACAGGCAAGCATGTGATTTCACAATGAAATGGGCCATTCCACTTTTTAGAAAAGGTAAAGAGTAGGAAAACTCACGCGTTTTAGAATGAGATGGGAAATAATAAAATGGGCTCTTTGTTAACACCTGCCTTGAGGAATTTCTACGTCATTTCCTTGTGATAAGAAAGGACTAGTTTTTATATTAACATACCAATTTATGTGATGAGTAACCAAAAAGAGAAAGCGAGTTGACGCAATTATCTTGATATAAATATTTTACAATACATTTCCAATTTGAAAATTATTTTCATTAAAAATTTGAAATACCTGCTAATAATTAAAATTAAAAGAGGGGTTCTTGCAGTTTCATTGTATACAGGGTGTTACAATAAACACATACATTATGCAAATGGAAAATAACTAATCACTAATTTGCAAGATTCAACAGGAAATGGGTATTTCGGAAAAAGGACTGGTGTATGATTCAAATTTTCTTCGTTTTATGTAACGTAAAAATTCCTTTATAATGACGACGCGTATTACAAACTTGATACATCACCCTTATGTAACAATTTCATTCAAACACACACATCGTAATTGCAACCAAATACATGCGGGAAGAGTTGCAGGTAATAATAAAATACAAATGAGTTATAAAAATAAAGTAAACGAGTTATAAAAATAAAGTAAACGTGACGAAAAACCTTTTTAATTTTCATTCGGGCCCACACATCATAGTATGATGTGATATTAAGAAATTTCTTCAGTCAAACTTTTCATGCAATGCAATCAATACTTTGAAAGGCAATAACAACATTACAATGGAACAAAACTACTTACAATTATTCATGATCCGTTCTTTAACAATGCGGAGCCGGCAAATTCTGGATTTCGGCTGCAACAGTAGAGGATAGACTCCCTATTTTGGGTTCCGGTAGACCAGACCCCACATGGATCTACTTCGTTAACACCCATCTAGAAGTAACAGATTAAATTAGAAAAAAAACGCAGGACATAAAACACCTGTTGCTTAAATGACTCTTAATTTGTGGTTAGGTCAAAATGTAAGTCTCCAAAAAAGTTTCTAACGCTAAAAAGTATTTTGTAGTTCTACTAATTCACCTACGGTCTTTACAATAACAATTCTATAAATATAAACTACCACAAATTACTACTTTACATGAGAGTAATAAAGGAAAATACATACAATAAAACACTGCACACATACCCTTGTTCGTTTGTCTGTTCTAAACTGCTTCGAACAGGAAACAGGAAACATACAACGCCGTATGTAGCCTTTTTTATCTGTTTCCTGTTCGGAACATTGCTGTGGCTCCATATACAACATCGTGACAATAACAAACCTATATTTCCAAATTTTGCCAATCATTTGAAAATAATTTTCCAAAATCGGATTGGAAACCTTCTATGCTGTACTACAGTTACAAAGATTCATTTTCATTCCATAAAACAAAATAGTTATACTCGCATAAATCTGTTTCTTAAAGTCACGGTGCCGTGAAAATAGCCACAGCTGTTACCGATTAGACAGAGGACTGACTTATCGACTGTACACTAAAGAATTTCACAATAAAGTAAAACTTTCCGTACAAGTTCTGCGTTTACCCAACAGAGGGAAGCATGAAAAATTCAAAATTTTATAATTATACAGGGTGTTAAAGTAAACAATAACCCCCTTATACACCTGAAAACCGCCCTAAAATCATTAATAACCTATTTACCCTGATCTTTCAGTGAAATAACACAAGTTTGTAAAATTACATAACCTCATTTTACAGGAAAATGACTTTATCATCTAACGCAAATTTAGACTCATTTTTATACAGTAATGAGGAAAAAAGCACACAGAAATTAAGTACAACAGGAAAAGTACTTACAGGTAAACCCAAAAAACTAAATTTTCAATGTTTGTCTTTCGACATTTTAGGGGCTGTTGCCGTTGCTATCACCGTTATAAGTGCCCCATTTATAAGCCCTGCTTTACGAAAACATTGCTTACCTTACGTTCCTGCCACTACAGTACAAGTAAGGAATGTTTTAAGCGCTTTAAAAAATCGAAGAGGAAATTTAATCGATCTTGGTTCCGGAGACGGCCGGATTGTTTTAGGTAAATTATTAACCACCCCTCCCCCAATATTATTACAAATTATATTTTTAGAGGCAGCTAGACATAATTTTGAATCACACGGAATTGAATTAAACACTTGGCTAGTCTTATACTCTCGCCTAGATTCGTTTCGTAAAGGTTTAAGAACAAAGACCAAGTTTTTTCACGGAGATTTATGGAAGTTTAGTCTTAAACCTTATAATAACGTTGTGATCTTCGGGGTGGACCAAATGGTAAATGAAAACTAAATGAAATTAAGGAAAATAATTGTTTTGTTGATAGATGTGCGATTTGGAGAAGAAAGTTTTATCCGAATGCCATGGCGGATGTAACGTGATTGCATGTCGGTTTCCGTTACCTAATTTACAACCACAAGAAGTTATCGGACATGGTGTGGATACGGTTTGGATATACCACATGTCGAAAGCCAACAGATAATTTCTTTTATTATGTAACGTAGATAAATGTTAAATAAAAGGTGTAACATTGCAATATTTTTAAGAGTTACTAATTTTTTTCCTGAAGCATAATAATAAAAATAAAATTGAGCAATATAACATAAGCTTAAAAAAATATTAGGTATCGCCCACTTTTAAAGCTTAAGGGAAACTACGATTAATACGTCCTGAAATTATATACAATCTTTTAAACATTTAAAATACGAAACACCAGCTCTAATACTATTGCATGTTCCCCTAAATTATTCGACGTGATTCGATGCAGTACCGGGATAAGTTCGTTATCCAAACTTTTTATATAAATCGGAGGTAACTTCATTCCGTTACTGCCTGCACTATAAGACACCTAAACTATCAAAACGTTAACTTGAAATTATTATAAAAATAATTACGTTACGTTTTCCACATGTAATGTAGTTCGAATCCCAAGCTTATAAAAGTTATTACTTGATAAAAGATCGAGATATTTCACTAAAGCTTGACAAGTGGCTTTAGAGATGCTTTCGGCTAACTTAGAGAAGTCTACGTCTTGCCCTCGAGCATTTTCATCCCCACTCTACGACAAAATGAGTTTATGCAAACAAAAAAAAACAGGTTAGACGTAAACGCACTTGCAAAATAAAGACTTATGTCCACCTAATCATTCGATTTCCACTACTGCATACATAATCCTTTCCGTTATGTACCCTAATTGACGGTATCCCCCCCAGAGGTTGATTATCAATTGATGATAGCAGTCTGCCAACAAAGTACAGATAAAAAAATAACTCACCCTGTATTAAAGTTAGTATCGTTTTCGCCCCAAACAATATTAACCGACTCATAGGATGTTGGGTTTATGCAACCGCATTGGATTGTATAGTTCTTCATTTGTCGCAAGGTTTCCCTGATTTGAAGCATGTGCTCGAGAGGGATTTGGATCATAAGACCGTCTTCTACGATGCTTGATTTCGCTGTTAAACCACTCGACGACTTGAGTGCCCCATTGAAAACTATGAAACTCGCACTATCACTTGCAAACCAAGACAAAAAAAAAGAACAAATCCGACAATCAGGAACAAACAGCATTAAGCAAGCTGCAAATTTTAGGTTTACGGTAGCTACGAGATTGGTTAATTACTCAGAGAAGGTAGGGTTATGAGTGTAGACTAATTTAAAGTCTAAATTAAATTAAATTTTGGTTATTATTGAATGTTGTTTGTTAGCTTTGGAACTAAATAAGATTTATTTATTTTATTACAAATGTCCAAATAAGTTGATGTCAAATCAATTGTTATTTCTAACATGACGTCAAAGGGGTGTTACTCAAACTTTGCATTCTTGTTTGTTTTGAATATTTGGTTGGTCAACTGGATCATTCAACCATCGACTTATAAAAAGTAGAAAAAACCATTGAGTTGTAAAATTTTTGTAGAATATTGAATATTAAAGATTTAAATTTTGATTTTAATAATTTAAAACTTTAAAGCAACTGTAATAATTGTTTTTTACGTAATTACTTATGGACTGTCATTTATTATTAACTAACCTTTTCTAGGTCTGTTGTTAATGTTGATAGCATGCGTCGTATACCTGCGTTAACACTAAAATTTCCCCCGAACGCCAGAATATGGTCACTCGAGTTACTTATGGACTTCATAACCTTAACCCTTTCGCTGCTACGAACGTTTCGGCAAAGTCCCATTCGAAGTGCTATGCACGTAAATTTACGTTCGATATTTCACAAAATCGTGCTGTAGCCGTAGATGGTTTTGCCGGCATAGAGGTGTAGTGGGGGGTCTACTTGAACACTTGGTACACATGCACCTGTTGTTTTTCAGATTTTTGTTTTATTTAGAATGTATGTTCTGTTGTAGTTAATGAATGATTCTTTTGTTGTACTTAATATTTTTTTTTAAATAAAATACGTTTTGATGAACACCTATTATAGTCACAATAAATAGAATTTAAAAAAACGGTCATGAACAGCGAATATAAGTGTTGACCGTATGTACACGCACGATAACCTGTGGAAATAATTGCTGCCAACGTAAATATACGTACGAGAAATGTACGCAGCGCGTTACACGGTTTTATACGTTTTGTCCACATTTTAATTCAGCACTGAGAATACACCGCGGCTCTCCTAATTTAACAGCGAAAGGGTTAAACAAATTTTTTTAACATCATTAAACGATTTCTATCATAAAACAAGCTTACCTGATCGTAACGATTGGTTGGTATAGTAACCGTTGTGTTTTTCTCTTCCATGTGAATCGTGAGGCTTCTTGCCGCTCATGCACATCTTGAATGAGGCACTTAAAGACGTTGAAGGAACCACTAGGAAGATTCCACTCATGTGGGGAGGGGGCTTTTTCCTATCATCTTATACATAGAAAACCTGTAAAGCAGCAACTATTATTAAACTGAAATTACACCTACAGATACTATATCCATGTGCCGAGAGAATTCTTCGGATCGCGCAGCACGTAACGTGGGAATTCTTTATTTTCTGTTTTTACTAAATCTAAAAGTGTGCATCGGAACCTAAAGAATTCCTTCAGTACACAGACTAGGATCGGTAAATTTGTAGTTTAGTTCACCAAATATATTCGGCAATCATCGTGTCTGTCAGAAGTTCAAATGGGAGGCTTCCACGTTCTATTTTTCACGACACGTCTAGGGAGATCATGATGTTACATGCTCTTAACAATATGCATTTACAATGTACAAAACACCCTGTATATCAAACACAATGTAGCAACCCGGCATGTGCACCTCTGACAGAAGTGATGATTCCCTAATATTTGGTGCACTAAACTACAAAATTAGCCTAGGATCTAATATAAAAAAGGATATTCCCTACTATCTGTTTAAACAATAGGAGTCAGACATATTTCTGGGGCAAGGGACAATGAGCAACCCCTCCTTAAATTCCTTTGAAAGCTCTTTAGAAATATTCATTAATTCAGGAGGATAATTGCCTCATATTATAATACCTTGTTTGTGCAGAATAACTAATCTATAATAATAATAATAATAATCTCTACACTACCATGTCCTGAAACTGCATCGCAAAGGAAAGGTTGCTTAAAAGCAAACAAATACAGCAATCCACAACTTCATATTTAATTGACAGTTCGTTGATATTCATTTGAGGTTAAATAGTACATTTGGCGGTGTCTACTCGCGCGCACCGGTGACAATAATAAATCAATATTTCGCCGATTAAGACTTTTAATCTAGAAAAATTGCCGGTTTTAATTTTCAGACTGTTTCAGTATTGATGATAGTCAATTACGTTCACATTTATTCCCGAAAAAAAAAACTTTTTTAATTTTTGCGGAATAGCGTGAGAATAGACACATCCTTATGTCGGTAACAAGTGTCCTAATTTATCGACCGTGCGAAACGAAATTTCACGAAAAAGAAGAATTTGAACTAAAAGTTCAAGGTGTTTTTAACAGAGGGCGCCTTTAAAAATATAAAAATATTTAAAAAATTCGCGCCTGTTCAAAAATGTTTGTACAAAATACTAAATAATTATATAATTCAAAATAATGTTTAATATTTAGCCTTATTCCAAAATGGGACTCCTAAGATACTTAAAGATCACTCTAAAATCAATAACAATGTGTTGTCCTATATTCACCTTTGAATTCTTTTTATAAAGGTGAAGGAAGACAACACATTTTTTAGAAAACATTTATGGAAGTTTAATTTTAAACTAACTCTGCTCATTCTAATGCGTTGAATACACATACCTTGTCGATCCTAGGGTGGGTGGAAATGGTTTTGAAAACGTTAAAACCCATGGCGTAGATGAATGTAATGCGGCAGGGGGGAACATCTAAACCTTATTAGCTGGAAAGGTGTGCGTAGGTGGGGAAAAGCGTTTTAATCCCTTGTTGCTAGGCAACCAATGGACATTAAGTTGCAAACAACATGGCAGGAAAACATACCAATTAAAAATTATCGATGTGTTTGTTAAACTTCAGAAAAAAGAAAAAGATTTTATACGAAAATATAAATGGTAGGAAGAAGTGTAATATGCTGTAGTACCGTGGTTTTCCTGTTAATTCTACTAACTGGGCTTGGGTTTTTTAGGACTTGGTGCAGGATCTAAAGCTCGACATTTTTGATTTAAAAAAAGTACTTGCAACATCAAAAGAGGTCAATCAATTATTAAAAGTTAAAATACGCAAACTGGAGAACGAGGTGAGGAAAAAGGATCGACAAATTGAGAGTTTACTTGATCCCCGCAAGGTAAGCAAGAAACTGCATTTTGACATGTAATTATGAGCCGTGAACAACTTTGCAGAGTGCCTTTGTGGGAAAAGTTATATCAGAAAAAGGAGCTTCTGTATTAATAAATTTACGGGAGCGTAATCTGAAACTTGAGAAATCCCTATTGGAAAAAGATTTACTTATAAAACGATTACAGAGCGATCTACAAACAAAAAAATTGTATACAATTCCGGATAAAAGTAGAAAAAGTTTTAGACACTCAGCATCTAACAGATGTGAAATTGCCATACCCGATTGCGATCGAATTCTTGATTCCGATTTGGAGAGGGAGGACACTACCCTTCTACTCGAACATGATTTAAAGTCAATTTCCATGTACGATGTCGATCAAAGTATGGAAAACCTGTGCCTTCAATGTCACAGGTGACATGACCTGACCAGTCCGCTGACCATATTCACCTAATAAGTATTGTTTATAGCGCAAGATCTACTGCCATGCAGCGTGCCGTTTCCGTTGACCGAGCTCAATTTACTAAACACACCAATAAGCAAGTAAAAGGTGTCGGTAACGATAAGATATAAATTATTATTTATATTACACACTTTTTGTACGCAGCTCAATACGAAGGACTATCTCGGGCTAACCTTCTTTCCATCATCGAAAGTCTTAAGAACAGTGGTAGAAAATTATCTCCATGGATTACGAACAGAACAAGTCCCCAAAGTGATTTGGAAACCCTCTGCGACACACCTCGCCTGGAAATTCAACAGCTTCAGAACTACTTTATGGATATGTTAGCAGAAGTTGATCGGCTTAAAGCTACTATAGCAGATTTAAAATCGGACGAGGATAAAACAGTTTGGTTATTGAAACAAAAAGAGTAAGTATGGGTGGGTGTGTGAAGAGTATGCTGCATAGCACACAAAAGGTCACCTTAGTGCCCATTCAGAATTTAATGTTTTTTAGTAAAAACGTAGTTAAGTTAGAAAAAGAAGTTGACAGGATAAAAAGACAGTCCGAGTCTGAAATGAAAAGTAGCGAATCAAATTCGTCGTATTTACATAATTCGTGCAAGAAACCAACTTGCCATTCTGTAAAAAATAATTGGTCAATAGGACAAGGTCAAACCACAACAAGGGTTATGGCTACAGATGAGACAACAGAAGAGGAGGAAATGAACGTTTATACTTACACAGAAGCTGCGGAATTGAAACCACAACAAAAAGAGGTAAAAACCAATTGAGTACTAGACAAACAAAAACAGCAGAACCTTGTTAATACATAAAGTAACTTTCAACAGTAATCCTCGGGTTATACCGTCAACAATAATTGGTAGGTACCTACTAAATAATAAAATACGACACGAGACTTATTTTATATCTTCAGTTAAATTAGCGTTAATGTTCTTAATTAAGTCCAAATTTTACAGGACAATCTGCAAGTCATTCAAACACGAACTATAAGCATTCAAAAATTTGAGGATAAAACTAAATACAATAACCAAACGGTAAGCAGAGAAAATGAACTTGTTGCGGACTTTGAACAGCAAACTTTTCAAGTGGAAGAAAGCACTCGAAGGGCAAAATTCAACAACTTGCTAGAAGAACTGCTACAAAAGAAAAATGGCAGATCATATTCCCTGGCTGCCACAGATTACAGCAATGACCACCTTCAAGCAGAATACAAATAACTTCCTTGTATTATATCAACTGTATTTTAATGTTTGCTTAGCTTTTTTGTAAAATCATCTTAGTTACGCGAGGGTGTGAAATAAAAAAATCAGTTTTATTACAAACCATTTATAACGCAAGTCTTTCTGCAACCAAAACCACCTTTCTAATTATGATATTACAGTAAAAATTGTGCATTAATAAAGCGTGTATAAAACAAATGATACAACTAAAACTTTGCCAAAAATAAAACCACTACTGGCAAATTAATATCGGCAAACGCATCAGTTCCAGAATTATTTTTACAATTAATAATTCCAATATTAATCATCCAACACAAAAAACACATACGACCTACCTATAAATAACATTGGTAACGCTAAAAAAACAATACGTTTAACTGTAGAAATGATTAGAAAACATTATTGTTCCTTTTTTGGTTGAGCGGACTTCAGTTTTGAGCACTCGGAGATCTTTTGTGTCAAAGCTTTACCATATTTACGTAATATTCCGTGATGTTCCATGCCAGGGATAAGAAACACCACAGTAACCAAAAGGTAAGTCAAGAATAGGTTGTTGAAACTGTTTCCTATCCAAGCAAGTAAAGCCAGAGTTAAAATGGTGCAGCCGTAGAACTGAAAAATCAATTCTCTTGAACCAACACAGATATTAGAAAAAGGTATTTACCATTTTGGGCCTGGTGCTTCGCATAATATAAAATGAGGCACAAGATAAAGCAATTTGGCCTTTGTATATTACGATGGCTCTGCAAAAATCGTAGTAAGAATTTTCTTTCGCATTACTCCAGGCATCTGCCTTAAATAATGTAGCTGCCACTGTAGGCACTAGGTAGTCACTAATGGTGGCAGTTAAACCCAATATAGAAACTGTCGTCAATACACTGGGATCCAACAACCAAAGACTCAAAAATATAAATGTGGAACCTGTTACAAATAATCATCTTGAAAACCTGTATTTTGTAATTTTCCATATTATTTGTAGTCGTCGGGTTTTAAACAAACGTTGGTTGTGACAACTGAGAACATCGTAAAGTAATAAAATTCAATACGCACCGCCTATAACCGCACCTGGATGCCAGTTTTTCTCCCACAACAAAATCGAATGAATGGGTATGACAATCTCTCGCCAGTTTTCCAACGAATACTTCAGTCTTACGATTTGTAATTCCTAGAAAATAAAATAAAACCGGTAACTACAGGAATTAAAATTTCAAAATAAAAAAATACCAAATCGGAATAAAGATCGGAGGTCGATTTCTTGTGGGAAAAAGGTTTAATTATCTCCGCATCACCACCGAAAGTAGAACTATTATCGCTCTTACGATCAGAATCGGTAGAGTTTTTTGTATAAGCCTCTCGAACTAGTTTTGCAATTTCCTAATTTAAAGGTTAGGTTTATTGAATATTTCTAACAACTAAAAGTTTACAAATGAAGATTGTATACCTGATCTTCCATCTTAAATTGAACTTCGGGATTAAATAAAACTCGCAAAATGTCAACTTGATAACGCTTTTTTGGCCTTCTACGACTCGTTTGCTAGATTCAAAAATGTTTGGTCGTTTGGCAGTTACTCTACGCCAGCACTACGCAAGTGCACAAGCGGATAGGTTTCACCATCGAAGACCCAACAGCTGAGCGTATACACAAGTCCACTGGGTTTTTGTGAAAAATAATTCTCAAACTGTAACTAACCCAGTGGACTTGTGTATATACATACGCTCAGCTGTTGGGTCTTCCATGGCGAAACCTATCCGCTTGTCGCAAGTGCTACTATCAGAAAAGCTGTCAAAAACAATGGCCGATCGGTATTGCAGGTGGCTGCAATCTTTTGATTGTTTGCAAAATTATTTTTACGGAGAAAATTGAGAAAAGCGGGTGTTTATGCAACATTTAAGAGTAGAAGTAAGCGCCGTATCGAAAAATTGCACCGAAATAATTTAAAAGTATAAGCAGCAATAATTTGATTTACAATTATCACATCATTCCGCTTTCATTTTACGGAAGTTGTTTTGGGTTCGAGGCTACAGCAATGGCTACGCGATTTAAAATGTGTTTGCTTTGGAGAGGACCAACGTTGTGACGTTCTCGCCTAATTTTTATGATTATAGTGTGAAGTTTTATCAGCTTGTACAAAGCTACACTTTACCAACAATATAGCAATGGCGTCTGTAAGTTTATTCTAAAAATTCCCTGTTACTAGAGGGACATTTATAATTTTTTAAAACCTACACCGGATTTTAAATAAAATACATTTGCAGATGTCAAACAACGTAGAAAATTTATCACCCCAAACAATAAGAGGAGTCGTAAGAGAAATGCAAGAGCTCGTTGCACATCCGCCGGAAGGCATCAAAGTTCAAATAAACGAAGAGGACGTAACCGACATTCAAGCTTACATTGATGGACCTGCCGGTAAACAAACCTCTCTACCCTGCCTTAACACATTTTAGAAAACGATTTTATGACATATTTTCAGGCACGCCGTACATGGGCGGACTTTTCAAAGTGAAACTAGCGCTCAGTAAAGATTTCCCACAAGTACCCCCGAAGGCATTCTTTCTCACAAAAATATTTCATCCAAATGTGGCGACAAATGGCGAAATTTGCGTCAACACCCTCAAAAAAGACTGGAAACCTGATCTCGGAATAAAACACATTTTATTGGTAAGCAAGTCCGTTATTGTTGTGTCAAGTTGGATCTCTTACCTTGAACTCAAAATTTTAGACGATAAAATGCCTACTAATTGTACCAAATGCAGAATCAGCCTTAAACGAAGAGGCGGGAAAATTATTGTTGGAACATTACGATGATTATTCACAAAGGGCCAAAATGATGACCGAAATACATGCGCAGGTAATAAACGCCAACTTAACGGTGAAAGGTTTGCCTTAATATTGCTTTTCCAGCCTCAAAAAGTACCAAAGATGGGAACAACCGAAGGTCCCTTGGCGAAAAAACATGCAGGCGATAAGAAATTAACGGCGGAAAAGAAAAAAATTCTTAAAGAGAAGAAACGAACGCTCAAGCGTTTATGAAATTTATTACTTTTGCATTTTTCCTCCCTATAGACCACTTTTTTATCAAGAATTTTTAAAATGTGTACATAGGACTCTTCCAAATATATAATTTTTATTTCATGTTAACTTGTGTTTTTGCTAATAAAATGTCACGATTACGGCATCAATTCTAAGTTAAAGAATAACAAAGCGGACTGAAGACGTGTATCGTCTGTAAAATATTAAAGTGATTATTATTGCCGGTACCGGCTTTCTTTTTTCTATATGTCACATGCTGTTCGGTAATTCTCAACATGATCCACGCATTTGTAAGAATCGAGTATTTAAAATTAACTAGCACTAAAAAAAGTTTGTGTTACGCACTTGGTGCAATATTTGTGTTGACTTTGATTATAATTAATATTAGTTGGGATGCCTCGGTTACAACAATGTTTTTTTTATTGTAGAACTAATAGTAAATGAATTTAGAAAAATTTATTGTTGGAAAGAATGAAAGAGCAGTTTTTTTTAGGATTTTTCGGTGTATTTAAATAAAATTTGTAATGTATTGTGAATTAATGGGACGTGTATGTAGTAGTGCTTTGCAAATTCTATTTATTTATAAAATAAAAGTTGTTCACAATTTTACGTAATTTACTTTTTCTTACCCAGTTTTTAAATCTCATTCTACACAAACAAGTAGTTCAATTTACATTCAAACGGATGCACAATATTACTACTCCGACTCTCTTATTGCAAAAAGGTCTGAATAATTATTCAATTTGCTTGATCTGCAACAATAGCGTAAAAGAAGATTAATTCAAAGATGGGTTGGACGGCTCTGCAAACAATGTTACAGCAGTTTGAAGAAACGGTAATAACTGCAATCTTTTTTAATAAATTTTCACCCGCATAAAATAAAATATTTTTACCGACGATACTACTCCACCATTAACAGGGCATATTATGTGAAAGAAAAATCGTTTTAATAAAATTTAATTTGTTACTGAAAATGTGCTTTACAATTACCACTACTAGTAAAATGTTATCAACGTAACGACGTAAAACATTTGCTTCGTTAAAAATTAATTTACGAAAAGGTCTCTGAAGTAAAGAACAATTTGTTTAATCCAATATTACAAATTTAATATGACACTACATAAACTTGAAAATAAAAATACTTTGTTCGTTAATAAATTCAATTCCTTTCTCACTTCAGAGACAACCAACAGGCATTTGCAGATAAACTTTGTGCAGAAAAAAGCAAATGTTGAACATTACAAAATTCTCGACAAAACATTGAAAATAACCATAAATGTTTTAATGCAGACTGGTCAAATATTAAAAATACTTCAAACTTGAAACGAGACAGCGAAAGAAGACCCTTCATAATCGTAACGAGAAAACTTGGTTTACTGTACCAACTTGTATCGCAAAACGTGCCGATATTTAGATCTGCATTCAAACAATAACTTTAACTTGTTCCTGAAATCGCACCTGTTTGTTAAACGATCGGTCAACTAATTAATAGGCCAGAATAACGAAAATGCACACAAAAATAAAAGGAGTAATGAGCTGCGACTTCAAGACGTTAAATCACAATACAAAAACTAACTTATACATGAAAAGTCATCTTAAATCTATATTCTGTACAACATAATTATTTCATCTCCTTGGTGTAAGCATCTAATTCAGCATCCAATTCTTCTGCCGTTGGAGCAGGAGTTTTCTTACTTCTAAGTCTGCCGGCTGCACCTCCTCTTCCTCCACCACGACCACCTTAAAAATGATTCAAAAATCAAACCGCAATAGGTACCCCATGAAAACCACAGATTAATAAAGATTATCGACAAATCGGTGTGAAAACTGATCTTACCTCTTGCAGGTCGTCCTTTGACTCCGGTGCCTCTTCTCGGTGCTTGGCTTCCATTTTGAAATCGGTTTGTTTGTCCACCAGCTTGGCTTGCTCGTGTAGGAGATGGTATTTCGGAAGTGACTAACTGGATGTTCATGGCACGTCCATCTAAAGGTACTCCGTTGTATTGTTTCATTGCTTTTATGGCGTCGGCTCTTCGAATAAATATGACTTCCGCGGTGCCAAGAGACCTGCCGGAGCGATCATAGTGCACGGCAGCATTTCTCAATGGACCAAATTCGGCAAAAAGCTCTTGTATGTCAGAATCAGAAACGCCAAAGTCTAGATTCGAGATCATTAATTTCGGGGGCCCCAGACTCGATTGTACCAGGGATCTGGCTGCGGCAACACTACGTGAGCCATAACCCTCAAACAGATCATGCTTCCAAGCACTGTTTACGTCTCCCTAAAGAAATAAGCGGAGCTTGTCAAAACCAAGTGGGGCCGACATGTTTAGGTAGTACGACTCAACGAGTTCGTTTCACAGCAGTCACTGCTGGATCCACATGTAAAATATGTTACTTAAAAGTATAAACAATTACCCTGGTGTAAGGCCTTGCGATGCCACCGCGATTGCGACCTCTTTGCACTCCGCCAGTTCTTCTGAAATTGCCGCCACTGCCGCTGGCGCTACCACGACGCGCGCCCCTCAATCGTGGTGCTCCTCTGCCGCCTCTTTTTCCGCCGCTTCGACGTGGACCTCTATTCGATTTAATTATGTCGTCTAAACTCATATCAATTTTGTCAACCATTTTCGTTAGTTTTATGAATTTCTTCACGATTTGCTCTCACTGGCGTCACTATCACTCGCGAAAGAACACAATGGCGGATAAATGGGCAAACGAAATGTCTCAAGTCTCACTAGGGCACATGCGCCGTCATTTCATTGGCCAATGCCTTTTACGCCGTGTTGCCGTATTCCCTTAAATTCCTTAACACCACGTGGAAACATTGAAGGAGCAAACAATACAAAATGTACCAATAAAATCAAGACCATCTATTACGATACAAATTTTACATTTGAAAGCTTTTCCACGTCTGAAATTTATAGTTTATCTACGTTTTTCTTTCTTTATCTTTTTGATTAGATCACACAAGTTCTTTAAGGGTTGGTGTTAAGTCGTAAAAATTAAAACAAACAGATCTTATTTAAACACCCCCCTTTTTGTGTTCAAAGATATATTTTACAATACAACAGCCGCAATTCAGTACCTTGCAACAACTGGCAACACAGGGCAATTAGCCTATTCTATTTGGGGATATGCAAAATTGAACTTAGTAAGTATTCGATGGGTTTTAATGAAATTAAGAGTAGAAAATAGACAGGTACGCCAGATTTAGTTAGCAGCTCTACGACTTTTTATATTCCCACGCCTACATCAATATCATTGTGTATAAACCGCCTCATTGTCTGAAAGGCAACATCGCATTGGCATGTAGGCGGGAATTTTGAACAGAATTATGAAATTGAGCTGCGTTTATCTAATCTGGCAAATATTTAATTAACACGTGATGCAAGTACTTTTAAGCATTAATGAACTACAATATGGAGTGGATACAAGTACTTGGCAAACATTGTTAAGCATGCCACTGCATATAAAAAAATAATAGTCTTTTGTGTTCATCTACCGATTACATTCTCACCTTTCGCAGTCTTGTCTTCCTTCATTGCTGTAAAAGAGGAAGTTTAGCCTTTTATAAAGCACTTCTGTACATTTAAAGTTAATAAAGTAGTTTGGTATTTATTTTATTTTCTATTTGAAACAATAATAAAGTTTCATTGTAGGACAAGTATGTCTGAAGATACTTTGGTCTTGGGTGTAGACCTTGGTACAACATCAGTAAAGGTATGTGTCGTAAACATCAAGACAGGAGAAGTAGTAGCCAAGCATAATAAAGACACCCAATCGGACGTACCTAGTGATCAAGGTACAGATGGAAGTAAGCAAAATGTCCCTAAAATCATATCAGCCTTGAACACGTGTGTTGCTAAATTGCCTAAAGATTTTCTTCGAAAGGTAGGTACAAACAATCGCTATAGAACATTTCATTTTAATCATGTCCAGTTTTAGATTGTAAAAATAGGAATATGTGGTCAAATGCACGGTGTAATGCTTTGGAACAATGAAAACAACGGACCCTGGGAAAGAATTGAAAGAGACGGAACCCTTATAAGATACGACGTTCCCCAAAATAAAGTTTCTGCACTTTATACCTGGCAGGATTCTCGGTGCGATTCCGAATTCATGAAAATGCTTCCACCACCCTCATCGCATTTAGCAACATACTCTGGGTATGGGATTGCAACTTTATTTTGGATGGCAAAACATAAGTATGAAATTATTTTAATTACACCAAAGCAATATACCTATTAACGGTTGGGAACTTATTATAGGCCAGAGAAGTTATCGAAATTTAATTGCGCAGGAACAATCCAAGATTTTACAGTGGCTATGTTGTGCAACCTTGATGTTCCAGTCATGTCGGAGCAAAATGCTGCCAGTTGGGGGTATTTTAATTGTCAAAATCATGAATGGAACGAATCGGTTTTAAGCGAAGCAGGATTTCCCGTTAGATTTCTACCTAAAGTATCAAAAAGCGGATATGTAGCCGGAACTTTAGCCGACGATTGGCACACAATTCCTAAAGGAACTCCAATTGGTAATTTGATGCATAGTGGTATTGGTTTTAATTTTGGTCTAAATATTATGTTTAAGGTGTTGCACTAGGAGACCTGCAATGTTCAGTGCTAGCAACGATTGAATCCCCACAAGATGCTGTATTAAACATTTCAACTTCTGCACAACTTGCATTCGTTGTTGAAAATTACCAACCAATTCCTGGTGCTCCGCATTCATCTCCAGTGGAATATTTTCCTTATTTCAACAACGAATACCTTGCAGTAGCTGCATCCTTAAACGGTGGTAATGCTCTTGCGACGTTTGTAAAAATGTTGCAGCAGTGGACTATGGAACTCGGATTTGCAGTACCTCAATGTAAGATTAGATTTTTTAAACAGCCGTAATTTTTAAACTTTTTCCTCTTATAGCTAAAGTATGGGAAAAAATACTGGCATTAAGTTTAGAGGATAACGCAGTGTCCGAATTACATATCCAACCCACATTATTGGGTGAACGTCATCAACCTGATGCTAATGCTTCCGTTACCAAGATTAATATTGGGAACCTCGGATTAGGACAAGTATTCAGGGCTCTCTGTCATGGTTTGCTACAAAATTTGCATGGGTAACATTTAAAATAGTAACGATGAATTTTTAATGTATACTCTGTTTTTAATAGAATGATGCCAAGAGATATACTTGTAAAGGCAAGTATAACTCGTATTGTCGGGAACGGATCGGGTTTATCACGCAACAAAGTATTGCAAAAGGAAGTGCAGCAACTGTATCAACTGCCTCTTGTATTTACAGCAGGAGGAGATGCAGCTAAAGGGGCTGCAATGGCCGTAAGCGCTTCACTGTGATCCGATTTTCAGTTTTAAATTTAGTTTCCAATTTTATATCAAGTCTGCTTCACTAAACTGATTCAGAAATGCGTTTTAAAAATGTTAGATAACTCTTGCGCAATTTAATTAAAGTAATGTTAAGAGGAATGTTGTTACATCGAATATTTAAGCATATAAAGACAACAGAAACAAAAAGAGATTTTAAATGTGATTAAGCAACCAGTTGATGAGCACAATTTTTATATTAAAATTGTTGGAAGCAACTTTTAGTTTGGTTATACAATAAACTAGTCTTGTAATGAAAATTAAGCCAAAGGTAAACATTCATACACGCACATATCTATGCTACGTATTTATAGAAGTGGTACGTTATTGAAAACGTATATCATAACACACTGCACCAATATTAAACAGAATTACCAGTCCAGTAAGTAGTCTAGTCGTAGTAGAATTACAGGGTAGCTAGCTTAAACAGGAATATTATATTGTAATGTTAAACGATACTTCCTTTATCTATACTAATATGGTAGCTCAGACAGACAATAAGTTTTCACAGCTTTTGTACATGTTAAAGCGTACGTTTTTAAAACGTTTGCCATGTCATAGTGAGATTTTAGAAGGGAACATACCATTTACAATATTATTGTTATAATATAAACATAATAATCTTGTAGAAATGTTTGTTAATGTTTATTTATTGAATAAAGGACCAAAAAATTAAGATGTTGGTTACTTTTATTAAGATTATTCTTAGCCAGTATCATTTGTACAACTTTCAGTTTTGTACTTTCCGATTCTTCTATAAATAACAAGATTGTCATCTTGCATAGTGGAATGCGCTAAGGTGTAACGATAGCTGCACAAGATTTAGAAAATAGTATATGCGGTAAAATTAAAAGAATTTTGCCCTTTATAATGACCAGATTTCTTGTAACCCCTGCAAAAGGCTTACGCAACGCAGAAAGGTCTTCTTGCATGTCTTATGTCGGAGGGACGAGCTGTGCATAGAGGTGATCACACTTTTATTCTTGATTTTATTAAACGTCAACAAGTCCGAAGACCAGCCCCATAGCTAATATAACCTTTCGACCAGCCCAAATCGTTGAGGAAAATGAAATCAAAAAAGTTTGAAAACTTCACAGCACTTATCAACATACACAAAACATTTGAAAATTCCTTGGAATACCTTGCTATCTTTATTTTTAAATGATGTGTAATAAATAATCCATTTTCAAAGAAAAACTACTTACGATTGAACTTAAACAGAATTTTTTTTAATCCAACCAACGAAATTTTAACCCTTTTAACCTCATCTGTCAAATGTGTGTCAACATAAAGAAAGGAAAGGCGTGCGATGTGCGCAGTCTCAGACGCTTTGTTTGCGAAGTCCCATTTACACTAGATCAAATAAGCGCGCCTATATTTGAAAATGTTTTCAAATATTAAAATTAGAATAGTTTAAAAATGTGTTAGTAAAGCAGCCTTCATTTTATTTAACAGCAAATGATTGATTTTTTAATACAAATATGAAATGTCAGTCTTGCAATATTTGCATTTAAAACCCCCATGTTACAGAAAAGGGGGTTGTGTTATAGGAAAGTTGATTGTGGATTCCCCCGTTTTTGGACATCCGATATTTTTATCCCTACACCTATACAACAGGTTACTTATGAAGCCTACAGTTCTGATTTATATTCATGTAATGGATACTCGATGATTTGTTGGCATAGATGCTTTAAGTGGTCGTAGTAATTAAAATCCCCTGCACCATCATCATTTTCCACCAAAGCTATTGTTCTGTAAATTTCCTGCAATTTGTACACAATATCTTTTATACCTCTTCCAGAACTAACATCGCAAGTATTCAGAATAGTTAAGATTGCATGAAGACATTTTTCGATTGCATCATGATCGTTTGCATCGATTCGAAAAATATTTAATAATAAATTATTTAAACTTTTACACCACTCATGTTTTTCCAATTTTTCTTTCAAACCGACTTGGTTATATTGCCCGATCGTTTCTGTATAATTTTCTCTGTTGATATCTTCGTCGATAGCCTGTTTGTGTTCGAGGAGGAGATCATTTACGAGGGTTACAATTTTTATTTGAATTTTGATATCTGTCGTTTCTAACAGTTCTGCAAACACACTCAATCCTGCATTTTCCACAAATTGTAACTGGGCTAGCGGAAAACGTCTCAATAAACCTCCCAAGGCAAATACTGCACGGTTTTTGACACCAGACTCTGGATCGAGTGCAAGAATTCTCAATAAAACTCCAACCGATCCAGTTTCCAGAGCATGAATTTGAACTTTTGCGTTATTTTGTAATGAAGAGCCCAATAATTTCAACGTTTCCCGTCTTACTTCAACGTTGGTAAAATTTAAATTACTTAAAATTACTTCCTTGAATCCTTTCAAATTAATAAATTCTACCGCGTTATCGTATTGATGCACCAAATATTCCAAATCTTCTAGAATGGTTAATAGTTGGGAAATTGCGCCTGGTTCTTCTTTAACAATGATTATTCTTTTATGTTTAGCCACCAATTCCTTCAAAATTTCCGCGTCAGTTTTGGGAGTCAAATTTAAATCGCTCTTCAGCTCGTCGTAACTCCGAAACTTGTTATTATTATCTTTCGGAGACTCGGAAACGTCGTCGCTTTTGATATGTTTTAAGGCGTCCTTTAGTTCAGCGAATTTCAAATTCCCCGATTCACCGGAATTTAAATTTTGCGCGCCAACGCCATTGACCTCGTGAACTTGAGCTACTGCTCTCGTCTTTTCGTTTACATTTTCATCCAACAATTTCGCTTCCGTTAATCCGGTTTCGAAATTTATACGCACATGAAGACCCTTTGGAATTTTCTGACCTGGTCAATTTAATTTTAAAAAAGAAAATCAATTTTAACAAAAGGCTTACCCTTCTTTACAGGCCGCCATTCGCGAGTTGGCACAAATAAATCGTCGGCATCGTTTGAAGATTCTTTAACGTTTTTTTGAGAATTTTCGGATAAACAGACTGCCAAGACGCAGAAAACCAAGTAAATGCTCGCTCGCATTTTCATTTTGACGAGACTGAAAGTTCTAAGTATGTAGGAAATGAAAATATTGAACGAAAACGCCTTGCAATCTGCGATTATTTGATTGGGCCACGTTTGCAATCAAATTGTATCTGTAATTTTAAGTACTGGAACGTTTAAGCGCGAAGATCCTTATAAGTATTTTGAATGTCTATTTAAATGTTGGATGAGCGAGTTGGAAAAGTTGTTCAAGGGGTAATTTTTAAATATCCCCCTTTAAATTAAAGACGTTTTTTAATTTTAGCTATGTGAAGTTGGCTTTCGCTGTAACGTCACTAGCGCCGCGTCCGGGAGAATCTGGAAACCATTAACGGCTGCCCGCCATTTGCGAAGCATCGGTCTTTACATTCCTCGAGCTACGCCGGCTTCTCTAGTCACGTGTGTGTGTTTTATAATCCGTGGTAATCCGTAATAAGAAATGGCAGACGAATATTTCTACGGTAAGTAATAAAAGCTTAACAATCAACGTCTTATATTTTTGATGTATATCGGGCACGAGTTGCGTAGTTACAGCGATTGATTACGTTTTGAGATGGGGGCCGGTATTTTGCGCGCCATTATGCGTTTGTCAATGTTTACATTGCTTTTTTTCAGCATTAACGCTTAAGGGTGCAAAAGCCAGCGAAGTATGGGATCCGGAAGCTAAAGGAGCCGAAGATTATCAGGGTGGTCATAAACTTATCATCAAACAAGCGCTTCTGGGACCTGACGCCGCCGATGGAGAAACTAATGTTATCCAAGTTGAAGCTATGACATGGAAAGAGTCTATAAAAATTCCGGTTGCCGTTTTGAAAGCCGGATCCAACACGCAGGTCCTGCTCGATTTGTCTTTTCCCGATCCACCAGTCACTTTCAGTTTGGCACAAGGAACCGGCCCCGTTCATATTATCGGTCATCATCTTATCGGCAGCCCCATTGAAGAATTCGATGAAATGGACGAGATGGAAGAAGAAATGCTTGATGATGAAGAAGGCGAGGAGGGTGCTGTAAGTATTCCGTTTAATTACATTGAAGATGCGTATTAAATGCCGATTGTTGGTGGTTAATATTTATATGAGGCATTGTAAATATAAAACATCGGCTCGAACCATTTTATACCCATCGTAGAAACGATGCAAGATATCTGCTTCTGTTGGGATAGTTTTGTTCGATTGTTTATAAAATTCAGATTACCAAGTATTTCTTCCAAATTCGGGATTTGTAGTTGTTAATTTTTGTTTGGAACTATGATGTTAGTTGCTCCTTTCCAGGAGGCGAATGATGTTAAACGAAAGCGAAAGTTGTCGAACATCGATGAAAACGAGGTGTGGACGTCAACAGGATAATGTTACTTTAAGCGAGTTAACGTGTTTGTGTTTGTTTTAGGAGGAAGACGAAGAAGATGAGGATGGGCCAAAAAATAAAAAAGTCAAAACAACCAATGCGAAAGGAAAGGCTCCTGTTAAGAATGCAAAAAAGAAATGAACAGCGTTGGCAGTTTGTTTTAAGTGAATTTTCTCATTCGTATTTTAGTTTTGTACGTTGCATTCAATTGGAATGACTTTTTAGCTTGTCAAGTTTTGAAAGACCATGAGTAAAGGTGATTCCGATTCGAATCGGAAGTTCTTAATTCAAAACCTTCATTATAATTAGTGTTGTAAAAATTACATGCAACAACGTATTTTAAGTTTGTGTAATTCCAATATGTATGTTAGTAAATTTTGACAAATTTCGCAAGTATTTATTTTGTCATAATCTGGTTTTCCTATGTAAATACATTAATCTCATTAAAATTCTTTTGTAATATCCAACGCTTTTTCTTTCTCGGTGTGCCTACTCCTAAACATAGATGGAGAAGAAACATTTTTACCTTTACGGGATATAATAAAAAATTCTGACTTGTTCCCAGTTGATTCGATCATCCTTGCACATCGTTACTTACTTTCTGAAACCAGTGCTGGTTGTTCACAATGATTCACCTTCAAAATCAATAAGGGGCCAGGGATTTGTGTACCGAGACTTCGGCCAAAATACAATGTAGGGGTTTCGTATCTCCCTAAGTTGGTACAATCGTCCGCATTGAAAAAACTCCAAACAATAAATATCTAACCTAAAATTTTGCTGTCTTTAATTTCTCAATTTACCGGTTTTATTTCCAAAACATGTCATCATCAGGGATGTTATACGGTGGTGATGAAATAGGTGCCCTTGTTTTTGATCCAGGCCATCATTCATTGCGGGTAGGTTATGCGCAAGAAGATACCCCGAAAGCCGAAATACCAGCAGTAATCGGAATTGCTCCCGACGATTCACAAAAATTGGAACCAGAAGTCAAACAGGAGGGTAGTAATGTTACTCAAAGTGCTGCTGGTACGTTGTTACAATTCCCTTAAGTATTACACTAACGAAAGGTTTTATAGCTTGGAAATATTATATTGACACAACGTACCTGCACACACCACGGGCAAACATGGACCTCCATAGTTATATGAAGGACGGGATGATAGAAAACTGGGATTTTTTTGAAAAAGTTGTAGATTATTCCTACGAAAAGGTAAGGATTCTTCACTTTCAAAAATGGACTTTATTAAGAATTTTTTAATTTAGATAATCCAGTCGGAATCTGAATACCACCCAGTACTGTTTTCGGAATCCCCATGGAATCAGCGTTCCAAACGTGAAAAACTCACAGAATTAATGTTCGAAAAATACAAAGTACCTGCATTTTTTCTGGTAAAAAATGCAGCTTTAGCTGCATTTGCTAACGGCAGATCCACTGCGCTAGTAATAGACAGTGGGGCGACGCACACCACTGCTGTGCCTGTATTGGATGGTTATGTAATTTCCAATGCTGTTGTTAAATCCCCTTTAGGAGGTGATTATTTAATTTTACGTTCAAGAGAAATGCTGGAAGGCTTGGGCGTTGATTTAACACCCACTCCTTTGATTGCTAATAAAGAGGTGCTTAGAGACAAGGAAAAACCAAAGTATACAAAAAAGAATTTATCGTTTACTCCCACCAACAGTTGGATGATTTATATGGTTAAAAAAACGGTTCAGGATTTCCAGCAGAGTGTACTACAGGTACGGACAAAACCGTAAACGAAAGCATAATTTTTAAAAAATCATTTATAGGTTTCCGAAGGACCATACGATGAAAGAATTGCAGCAGCAGCTCCCACTGTTAATTACGAATTCCCTACGGGGTATCATCAAGATTTCGGATACGAGCGCTTTAAATTGGCAGAAGGTTTATTCGATCATGCAATGTTAGGAGCTGGATATATAGGTATAAGTTCGATTGCAATGTGATTTTGAATTAAAAAATAATTTGTAATTAATTTTAGCTGCTACAAGCGCAGGAATGTGCGATGTAGATGTCCGACCGGCCCTTTACAGTTCTGTTGTGTTAACCGGTGGAAATTCCTTGGTTCAGGTAAATAATTATCAGATACCAAAATATCGTTTACTGATCATAGTTTTTCTTAGGGTTTCAGTGAACGTTTAAGTAAAGATTTATCCTCCCGAACACCTGGTTCGATGAGACTGAAAATGATAGCTGCTAACGGAACTGTGGAACGAAGATTTGGGGCTTGGGTGGGTGGTTCTATTTTAGCATCGATAGGAACTTTTCAACAAATGTGGATATCCATGCAAGAGTATCAGGAATCGGGAAAAGCACAAATTGACCGCAAGTGCCCTTAATTTTGTAGAAAAATTGTATTACATTAGTATTTATAAGACGTATTTTTTAGATTAGGTTTAGGATGTCATTGTTTAAAAACTTGTACTTGGTTTTATTTTATTCTAGTTTTTAAAATTTTTCAGGAAAATGTTTTTAAGCTTTTTTGTATTTTTCCCAAAGTAGATCTGTACATACATTGTGAAACGGAAATATAGAACAAATTTAATGTCTCGCTAAATAATAGATTTTTGGAAAAAACCTCGAGTTTGAAATCAATTATTTATGGAAACATAGAATTTATTCTATCTCGTAATA
This sequence comes from Hemicrepidius hirtus, assembly GCA_963082805.1. Classification (NCBI taxonomy): domain Eukaryota; kingdom Metazoa; phylum Arthropoda; class Insecta; order Coleoptera; family Elateridae; genus Hemicrepidius; species Hemicrepidius hirtus. The sequence goes on from OY720166.1 coordinate 78,073, forward strand.
GAACTGAAAATTGAATTTTTTAACTATTTCTAAAACAAATTAAGTGCTTTAACAATATTGTATGATTACTTTATAAAGTTTTTACGTAATATTTTCTAGTTCTGGGATTTATTTTTCTATTATTGACGTTTCTATTATAAATTTAATGCCTTGTCCGATGGTATTGAAGCAGTGCTAGTTGTACCGTAATGTCTGACACCACATTGTACTGTAGCAACCTGTGCCCCTATCTACAATCCCCAGGAGGTTTTTTTATCCGCTAAAGATCTTATAACACAACTCTTATAATTTTACTTCTTCCTTTCCAAGAAAATTTGAACCGAAAACCGTTAAGCTAGGCAACCACATCTGCACGGTACGTATGTTGGGTTGCATACCTAATAGTAAAATTGTATTATTTTGAATTTAATTTGACTATAACAATTTCAGTTCCTATCTTATTTAGGACTTTTGAAGTTTTTAATGTTGATTTTAAGACGTTAATTGGTCGAGAAAATTTTGAAAAAAGATCGTCAATCTAGGTGGCTAGCGCGGATGAGTGAAAAGAATAAAAAGGATAACGCAAACCACAAATTTTATGGAAAGTAGTAAAAAAAAATTAATTAGTAATGCTTTCAAGGTTCAAATTATATTTTTGTATTGATTACTTTATATTTTGAGTATTAAAATGTCTAAAGGCCAAATAATACGTGATAGAGTAGGTAATTGTAATAGAAAATTTAATTATCCTCAATAAGAAAAATATACCTAATACATTACAAAATTGAAGGCTTTTCGCTAACATTAAGACGTATTGAAGCAGAAAGAAGTAAAATGCGAGGGGTTGTTTTATCCCTTAGAAGCCGGATACATGTTTTTAAGCCGCTCTTTATCCCCTACGTCGCCGTCGTCCTAAAATACTTGGGACCTTTTATTCAACCCTTAAGCTGTTCTTATCAACTAGGGTCAGTTTTCTTTTTAGAACCATGAAAAATGAAATCTAAATTTCTGAAAAGTCTATCACAATCAAAGTTTTGTAGCTACAACGTTTTTCTATTAATAATGGTCGGATGTTTTCGGGGTTGGAACTGCGTATAATTAGATTCAACCCTACCTTGAGAAATGTTTCACTTCGAGGTACCTACCTACCAACCTATCTACTTATCATGAAATGTAAAAAATGAGGAGAAACCATTATTTACCCACAGAAACATTTAGGCATACTGTATAATATGCGTTGTCGGTTGGTTGACTATTAGCGTAATGTACACGCGATTACTAAATGATAGGGTTGTCCCCCATTCAAATAGTTTAATGCACCACGCTGTGACAATGTCTTTATTGTAAAGTCACAAATAGACAGTGGAAGTTTGCTATTTTTTCTAATTTGCTGAAAAATTAGGACCAATTGGTAAAATCTTGAACGTTAAATGTTTCGATTGGGTGCAAACCGAATTTTTATTTAACCGTTTTGAGAAACTCGGATGAAGCATTAGGGGTAGGTACCTACAGCCACCAATCAATATTTTAAGTTTGCAAGTGGGAACGAAACTTTAGCTACTACCCTAATGTCAAAGCCTATCTCGCAGAGCAACGACAACGTTAATGACATGTTACGGCTGTCAAGGAAGACAGTCACTGCGCTAATCACATTACAGATGCAGCCTCTCAAGTCTCGCGGTTTTCAGCGCTCAAAATACTGTGTACCTACTACCTATTTCCTAAATCTTGAGGCCTTCACAAGGAGCAAAAACCTTCCAATAACGGTCTTTGATTAAAATCAGAAAAACAACAGAACCCAGAGGGTTGTCTTCTTGCTCACTTCACGTCCCCAATGGTCTTCCAATGCAGACGCTATTGAGCAACCTTTATTAGACCTGTCTGCAAATGCAGACAGCCCTATGTCGTTCGTCGATAAATGAATGAATGATGTTTAATCTTAATAATATAATATTTTAATACGCGTCGGTCGTCGAAATAAGTATACCTACTAGATTTTGTACCCATTTCCCACAACCACCTTTTAGATCAATAAATCAATAATAAATTGTTCTTTTTTGAGTATCAAACAACTTACGAAATCGATTGTTGCACCTTCAAAATCCGGGTTAGTGGGCTACTTTTTCCAATTTCTGTCTCTAATTGCGACTTGTTCATGTTCACGTATAACCTTCCCTCGTCTGACGGCATTTCAAGGACCATCATCGGAACAAAATTAAAAAAGTCCTTTCCGCCCTCGCGTCGAATTAGCGAGATTGCGAAAACAATATCAGATCACCGCCGCGCCGTATTCATAAAAGAAAATTTTGCTGGTCGAAGGAAATATCAAAACTTCTACTCACGTAGACATCTCGAAAATACGAATTACTATGCAACAGGAATTTTTATTACCAAGTTCTTCGGCAACCGGAAGACACATACTATACGAAGAGAAATAAGTGGACTAGAATCCTTCTCCTCAATCTGCATTCAGTTTGCAAACGTGCATATTATGAAGCAAAATCCCATCAAGCTGCAGGAAATACGACGACGAAGAAGTATGGAAATAAAACAACTTGTCACTTCTGCATTTATAATTTATCCTTCAAGTTTCAAGTGGAATAAATTAGATTTTCTCACGGAAATAACCTATAGCTATACCAGTAGGTAGGTACCTATAAGTATTATATTGCAGCACTCTTCTTTTTGAGTTGTTATTGCATTTCAAATTAATTATGTCTAATGGGATGCAAGAAGGCCAACTAATTACCACGGCACCGAAAGCTATTATAACAGGGAAAAAATTAACAACACTAGTCTAAATTGCCATACCTATTATAGTCTAGTAATGGTTTTCCATTATCCACATCACATCCTATTTAATTATTATAATATTACTTTCGATTTTACGATGCTCATTAGCCATTGGAAAATTACCTACATTTGTTATGTAAAAATATTAAAAGTATGTCTGTATATTGTACATCAGGACGAGGGATCGGTATGAGATCGCCGGACCTCTAGGAGACCGCGTGTAGTTTTTCCAAAAAGATTCTTTTATGATGTACCTACCTACCTACCTACGTGCATTAAATAATTTCCGTTTCGTGATGCAAAAATAGGTAATTTCTAATTAAAAGTTGAAAAGTAACATCTTATAGCCTCCCCGAAAGCACTCAACCCAGATCTCTAATCAATGATTTAACGTGTGTATAGAATTTGAAAGCTGTTGCTATTTTTCCCTTGAACTAATTAGAGTAGGTAAACATTTTTAAGATCGTGGCATTAATTGCTAACTTAATTCTTGCGAATTTAAAAATCGATTAAGTAACAAAGTTTGATAGAAAATCAAAGAAAGCTTAAAAAGCGGAAAGGATAACATCAATTAGATTCGGAAAATTCAACACGGGCAGCCAATTTCGCGCCGATTTCATACATTCGAGTCCTCCTGCAGCTTATTCCTGCGACGCTATCCTGCAACAGTAGCAGGATAGTTAGTAGGCGTGTGTTCCTGCAAAACCCGCCTGAAAATCCCGCCTACTTTCCCGGTGAAAGTTGTAACCTACATCGTCAGTTGGAATTGCGCGCTCCTTCTTGAACCAAAGCAGTTTATGCTTTCCAGCAGCCAGTGATATGTAATGCCAATGTAAAAGTGCGCCAGTTTTGTTATTAGTTGCCGTTTTTTTTCAGTTCTTAGTGGGCTTTTCACGGCCGTGAATGTGTACTAGTGGGTGATTATTTATTCTAGCCGTCGCCGCCGCCGCACCATCGCCGCTGCCACCATTTTAGATTGCAACCATGTTACCCCTTTTAGGAATCCTGATTTTTGTTTGTACAGGTACGTTTTGCTTTGGAAAACTCTTTCAATTGTTTTTTCTGTATTCCCACTCTAAAATGTCTGCAGATTAAACAGGAAAACAAAAACGCGTATACATCAGTTTTTCAGCAATCCGCTGAAAACTTGATTTATCAATTTCCACAGGAAAATCCCCCTGAAAACATTTTAGCTTGCGGAATAATCAAACAAGTTGCCCAAATTATGTTCCCGTATTTTGGCCCAACCAACAGGCCAAAAACAAAAACCAAAAAAGGAAGTAGATTCTAGTAGTAGGAAATGTTAACTTTGTATGGTTTTGCTTTAGGTACATATTAGGTACAGTTTTATCTTACATATTTACATTAGACAGCGTTCTTTTAAATTTTCTTTGATTTCTTTTTGCCCTCTCCCTCCATCAAACTTAAGACGTACAGGGACACAGATGATTCGTTTCAACGACAGCAGGAAAACATTCATATTCGCCTAAATCATTTTTCCCGCTCTCTCCAATTTTTCCACCACTTTCTCCTCCTGATCGTCCTTTAGTACCCTTTTTCCCCAAGTGTTTTCCATTGGAAAACTCGCTAGGTCCACACGTGGGATTAGGTTTGGTCAAACAAGCGGGAGACCCATGGCATTCGGATCTTTGACAATCATCTTGAAGACCGTTTCGTTTTTCACAATCACATCCGACGTACAAAATACCTCCTCGTAGCTCACGAGATTTTGATTGTTTCACTTTTGATTCGTCATCTTTCTTGGTTTTCGTTTTGGTTTCTTTATCAGCGGCTTTGGTGTTTTTTTTAACCTTATAACAAACCTTAAAAAAGCAAATTTAACAAGAATCTAAACTCGAAGGATTTACCCAATTTACCATTACTTCCGGAGGGTTGCAAGTAACTTCTTGGGGTTGGGTATTAGGTGGTGGGCGAAAACAGCAACAGCAAGGTGGAGGGGGCGGACACATGTGAATAGGAACGGGGCCTTCATCCTTTGTTAATTGATCCACTACACATTGTAGTTTGCATAAAACGTCTCTTCTTCTTTGACTGTCTGCTTTTGGTGGACAAATAAAGGCCATAATAGGGGTTGTAAATTTTTTATAACTGGAATTTTGAATGTGATATACGTAAAATTTTGATATGAGTTGCCGAAATGAACTTTTAATTTAAAATGCCAAAAGTGTTGATAATTTTTTGTTTCGCTTAGCGAACTTGGATTTTTTTGTAATCGAAATTCCTGTTTCGCAAGGTTAAAATTTTTCAATTGAGAATCAAATTTTAAAAAAATAACACGTTAGAAGACGGCGAACTAGTCACGGTCATGGTCATGGACATCCGCAGGTCACGGTTCCAAATCGAATTCCAAAATAATCTTAACCAACGTACGACTGCGGTTCCTATACCCAGGGGTTGCCATTTCCCTAAACTACCCCGTTTCGCCCGAAAGTACAAAATATATATGCGTTCTTTCTTTAACAATTATTTATTATTGCCATTTTGTGGATTTCCTGGCCTAGTTCCGCGAAAAACATCCAAAGGAAATGAACGGTAATAGCCGATTATAATAGCAGACGTTCTGCACATAACAATTTTCGAAGTTGTAAGAATATAATATTATATTTAATGTTTATTTATAAATATAGATCAGTTTTATAAACTGCAATAAATACCGCTATAAAAGTTGTAGAAACGTCTTCCTCGGATGAATATAAAATGTAAAGACAACTATACCTAATAGTTGCAACGGAACCGAACCACCTCCTTTTCTGGCCTAGATTAAAATAAATCAAAAGATCTGGTATACGCTTTCTAGCGTTTATAAACGCTTTAGTTTCATAATAAACAAGCGACAAAAAAAAGCGAAAAACAGAGCAAATAAGCGGCACGTAAATGACTGCTTACAGCTTCGTTAGATTTTCCCATGGAGGAGGCTATAAGGCAATTAATATTTTACCATCATGACTGTCGGTGGTTCAGCAAAAGTGAGGGGTAAAATAACACTTTCGTGACCTGTTGCGTAATAATTAACCAATTATTTTGTTTAATATTTTTTCTCGTAATATTGCACTTGAGCGACCGACGACGTTAGTTCATTTTTGTTCCTAGATTAACCAATTAGAATTATTTTTCGAAAATATACGACGTTTGTTTCAAGATACACGAAAAGATTCATATCGGGTCTGTTTAAGTTAGAGTAATGATCTTGAAATGGGTGAAGAGAGAACTCAATATTGGTGTTTACCAAGTCTGTGGTTATATATGTTTGCTTTCAACTTGGAAGTTGATGCGGCCGCTATATGGATGTCTTTCAGGCTGAATATAACTGAAACTGAACTGTTTTTGATAAATACATATAGCAAGTCGCGTAGCCTTTCTCCTCTCTGTAGAATTATTATTAAAGTTTTTGTGTGCACATAGAGTTCCCCAATTTTGCTGCACACCGTGTTTGTTTAGGACTTTGGTATATTTTTGATTATACGATGAGATCCTAATTTTCGAGAACCAGTTCATGCGGTTAATGCCTTTACGTTTTATTAGATCTATAAAATACAACAGCAGGTAGGTAGATACCTATTCGTGGAGAGAATAAAATAAGTCGTCGACCTAGAAATTAATATTTTTCTGGTCCCCCAGTGTCAAGGTGGCCAATTATTAAAATCTAGGCTGCAGGTTGACCTTAGCATTTTATAACTTTTCCATTCTTCATTTTAACCAGTTTGCAATCTTAAGATTCGCAATAAACAAACATAACATCTTGCCTCTTTATTTGTTTGTAATAGAAAATTTTCTTCGGCGCTCTTTTCCTAGGAAACTTGAAGGACACCGGTCGCGGTTGAGTTAAACAAAAACGTGTTGTAATTTTACATTAGGTAGGTACATAAGTTACAGGTGAGTAACCTCGGTAACACTTTGATTATACACTTCTTGTTAGTATCTACACACTTTAGGACGTTGTCCCTGGTATGGTATATAAGTATTGTGAAAGTCTCATGTCCGTGTTAGATGGCAATTACACCTGCGTATTATTTTACTCTTCAGAGGAGTTCCATTGCAAAATTTATTATTCATTTTTTTGTATAGAAACAAAACAGGCGCATAATAAAAAAAAGTTCGATAAGGGTCTTCTACTGATTACCTACTGGTATAATAATTATGCCCCCTTCTATATGTAATACTTTAAGGATTTGCATGAGCGTCTTTATGAAAGTTATGATTAATAAATTGCTAAAAATTTGTTAGCGATATTAAAGAATATCTTTCCCAGTAAACGCAATCGCAATACAATACAAAATCTTGGTGTAGCAAAAAGCATATCCGTAGGGACGGATTACGCTGATTCGATTGCGAATTGGAATCCCCGTGGACGCGGTACCGAATAATAACATGACGAGGATCAATATGTAGTGGGGCGAAACGCACTGAAAGCTTGCAGGACTCCGGACTTTACATCACCACCACCGTTCCTCTTCCTGAATCTCAGGAGGCTATGATGTCACGTACTAGATCTCTAAATCTAAAGTTACTTCTGGAATTATTGTTGATGCTTTCTAAATGCAAGGAACTTCCCACCTTAGACAATTATTGTGACCTGGTGAGAAGTGGAACTGCAGATATTTGTTTTCAATAAAAGAAAGAATTTGAGATGGAAAACAGGTTGAAGTAGCATGAGAAAGTGTTGCATTGTTTAAGAAAAAATTTATGACTCGAATGTGGTCTTTACACAATACGAAATGTCAGCAGTCACAATACACGACATAATCGACTTCTGATATCTCGATTGAGATCAACAAAGGCGTCAGTGCATTATGGGGGTTGACAGGAATGTTTTGGAATGCAAGGGCGAGTTGACACTCTCACTTTCCAGCGAAATATTAGCTCTTAACGCGAATCCCCCTTATTTCTTCGTTTTACAAAACGAATTTCCTTCATTTAATTTGAAGGAAGTATAAAAATTCAAACTACTTAAGATTTAAGAAATAGTAATCCCAAAATCTTTGGGGCGGGGGTAATAATATAAACGTGCTTGTAGCCTGTATCTATCTTGAAATTAAACTGCTGTGTTGTACAAAGCTTCTTTTGGTCCCCTACTGTGAAGGTTCCTCCATTAACTGATTAAAATAAAACGTTCATCCTTGATTAATGTTTTGTTCCGGGTGTATCATTTAAATCTACTACATGCTACTATGAGAAATTGTTTTTCCATTGCGTTCAACAAGCCAAAATTTTAAATTATAACCCTTCTATTCTAAAATTAACCATTTGTTAACGATGAAAACCATCCCTTAAACTCCCGATACCACAAACCTTCTAAACTAAAAAAAAAGTTTATCCCAGTCGGGAATCGATCTGAGATTCTCTGAGTAAAGAGATCGAATGCTTTCTAGCTAGTCTACGATCACAACTAGAAATAGTCGAAATTTCCCTACTACATTCCCAAAAAGGGCAAATCGTTCAGGGTTTAGTTCTCAAAATGAAACAGATAAGAGATGCCTCGTCAGACCCATTGTAGGTAGATACCCATAACCCATTCGATTATTACTTTTACGAGTTAAGGGAACGTAGTTCGATTCGTAAGCCGTAAGCGTGACGAGTGCATCATGCACAACAAACGACAGACGAATATGCCGCGGGGGATTCCGGACAATAGATGACGCATCGATCGTATGACGTATTCATTTGTCTTCTGCTTCATTGCGATCGCCCCCTCGTACACTACCGTGGCCACCTACGATCCTTTGATCACGTGGGGTTTTGTAACTGATACAGTTTATCTTGGAAAAAGCCGGGGGTAGCTTATTGCCGAGATTCTTCCCCCTTCTTTAGATACCTTTAATGGGCTTGCGTGGTATACGCAATTCGAAACGGAAATTATAAATTAATTAACAATCTTTCAAGTGGCTGTTGAGATACGAGAAATGTAATTTAAGAATCGATAAGTAAAGGTAATTATCCTGAAACGGATATAATATGTTGAAACTTTACCCAGGCGCCTCCACCAAATGTAAGAAAGCAAATTAAAGTTCGTCGTACCTATTATTTTATTGATTTAGTACATTGGTCATATCCCTTATTTTTGATGACCAGTTGCCATCTTTTTCGCATTGAGTTTATCTGCAATTTTTCTAATTCCTCATTCGAAGTGTATACTACATCACGAAAGGAATCCATGAATCGAAGAGATTTGATTGATTCCGCTTTTTAGTGGATTTTCCTTAAATACCATGTTTGATACCCTTTGTCCAAAGTTCTTTGGTGGATTTAGGTCTGGGGATGGCCCTGGCCATTACTTCTTGTCGAGTTTATAGGTCTTTAATCACGATTTAATCAGTTAGTGATTGGCCCGGACACCTTTTCTGTTATCGTTGAGTTAATTCTTTTAAAAGAAATATTTAAAAAGAAAAAGTTATGAAAAGTGCTGTACAATATCTCGTCGTTATGTTGGACAGACAAGTTGTTTCTCCTGTCTTTATACAAGATAATCTACGTGGAGAGATTGACAGATAGCTTTGAAGTGCAAACAAGCTCCCTTTCATCCCTTCCGTATTCGTTTTTCAGCAGTCAGATGGTGTAGTGTGCAAATCCGCTGAAAATACTAACACCACCCTTAAGCAAGCGATCCCGAATCAGAATGTTTAATAATAAAAACAATCCAATAGTAATAACTTGGTTGTATTAAATGGAAATTTTAACAATAGAAAAATAAAAGAAGAATGGATAATGAGATAAAATTGTCAAAGAATAAAATTAACGAGGACAGAACAGAAGCAACAGTTTCGCCTGGTTTTGCAATCTACGGTTTACGGTCATGACCAGCGTAACTGAATCAATTTACCGGTTGCACGAAGCATTATTGCTAACACCCACCGTACAAGGCAATAAAATTCCATATAATATATTGAGTTTATGGGGACGCGTCCCCTTCTATGCCAAAAGGGCAGGGGCGGTTTCAGCTAGGAACGCTGCTGCTGCTTTCAGTAATGAATTGGTGGTAGTACTCGACTTTACATACCTACTTCTTCATTACGTTAGTCTTACATTACCAATAATTGTCCTTGTAAGAAAAAAGCAAAAATGTATTAAACTTGTCGAAATTTCCACCCCTATGCACCACCCCAACAAACTTCTCCAATTTGTTTATCTCAAAGCAATTAACAAGAAAATTAATTTATTATCTCTTCATAAAAAAGAAGACAAGAAAATCGGCAAGAAGCACTGCAGGGGTTCAAGAAAGGAAAGAAAAACATATTACAGGGCTGTAAAACCGTATTCCCTCGTGCTTCTAAACACGGGATTATGGAGTAATTTGTTGCCAAACGATTGTTCAGATCAAGACGGCTCAGGCGGACTAGTGCACACATTACGAGATTAACAGAAACCATGACTATCGATCCTTCTCTTATCTCGTTCGCACATGAACTGCTCGATTTCCTTGCTCAACTTGGATTTGATAAATGCAACTTCCATTAAATGTTACCACTTTGAACCCACCAATAACGGTTTTTTAAATGCCCCCATTTGATGTGTTTTTGCAAACACTTTTTTTTACATGTGTTGAGTAATAATTCATTATTCAATAGCTTGATAATGATAACCAATCACAAACGTAAAAATCAATCGAGGAAAATATTATTATATTACTCGGATGATTCGAGATACTCGCGTTTGCTCGCGTCGCAAACTTCCTCCTAGGAAGAATCATTACCTACCACTTATTGAATAATAATATCCTACTCTTTTCCTTACTTCCACCCACTCGTAGGAGGAAAAACGGGATAATGAAATTTGATTACGCCTACGATGCATCTGACTGACTTATATTTATGGAATCCAGTGGCACAGACAACCCTTCGAACCAATGTGGATCACATGCGATATTGGAAAATCTACGAAAAGTTACTCAGAGAAGATTAATAACAAAGCTATATTGATATATGTAGGTAATGCAACACCCACGTTTATTTGGGCCGTACTCATTAAACCGTAATTTAATGTGCGAGCTCGTTTGTGCCGTTTCGCCTTTCTAATTAGTTTGGAGTTGTTACAAATATGTTGTAGGTAGTTTATTACTTCCAACTTCATAATGTAAGTAAATGAAACGGTTCCTTATTGGTTGTTGAATTATAAAATACCTATTTTTTTTACCAAACCTATAACGACTTTTCTAATTTTTTCCTATGACTTCATTCTCCTAATTTCTGTTACTATACGCTTAGCATTCTCTTGTTTATATTTTTCCCATAGTCAAGCTTATTTTTATTTAAATCTAAAAACATCCCTAAAACCGTACCTCCCCACGGTTCGCAAAGGAAAGAACTAACGAAGTAAAATGCAGTTATGCCGAATAAAAGAAAACTTCAAAGCTTTGACTGGCAACGAGAAAATGAGCAATTAGCGAGCGTGCATGTTTACTTGTTGCTTCTAGAAAAATTCGATTGAGGACCTTTTTAATAAAGGATAAAAAATAATCCTTGACGCAGAATAATTTCCTCTGTTTGTGTAAATTTTGTATAATTTCGATTTCACTTGATGCATGTCTCAAGTGCGTTTAGATGACGTATCGCTACCGATTTCTGGTATAATGGCCACCCCAGTAGACAGGCGGTCAAATAGAACCAGACACACGAGCTTTTAACGTTTTTATATACTAGGGGAAATCCGGGAGATATTCATATATTCCCGTTAAAGCACGCGGTACTGGATTTTCGAGTGATATTGCAGATCGTACAAAAGGAGCTTGCACGGATTTTGTGTATTTACGGAAGGGAATAAGAGGGAATAAAACTGTTGGGGCTGCTTTTATAAACTTGTCCGTTTTCAAAACGTTTGCGGTAAAGAAAAAATATGTTTTAATTTCCCTGTTTAAATCTGGTTTTTTTTTCTTCTGTTTTCAGGATTATGTGGGAAATATCCCGAGCCTTATTACGGCCGTTTTATTGGAAAACTACAGGAATTTGCTCATGGAATTAAAGGTGTTGTATATGCAGTAGACGAAAGTACGATTTTCGTTAAAGGATTTTCCTACGATGGTACTGGTCCAGATGCTTTCTTTTGGATCGGAAACACACCTAGACCCAGCCCCGAAGGGTATATTATCCCTTATCCAGAAGACTACGTTGGAAGGTAAGTTAGCCTCTATAACTGAATTATTTTAAAGCAGCAGGTCATGTCTGCAAATGCAGATGTTGAGGAACGTTCGCTCCGTCTCGAATTGAATTTGCGTTTGTTGTCAAGAGATAATTACCGATAAAATGTGTATTTAAAGTTGATGCAAGACTTTTCAACATCACCCTACGTAATATTTCCTCACTCGATTCTTTTTATGTCCAAAGCAATATATACACTACCGATCTAACACATATCATTTCCTCATAACAGTGTAGCGCAGTTAATAAAGATGTTGAGCTGACTTCATCACAATTAGGGGCGCCCCTTCTATATTTATCCTGCTCCACCTTCAGGCAAGCTCCTAGGGCTCTCCGTCCTGTAAACTCGATATTCGCAAGTTGCCATGTCATCAGTTACCAGTCTGTTGTGGGAAGATTGTATGGGACGTTACGCTTTTTAATACCATTTATTGTGATGAAGTTTTAGCTTTTGTATTTTCCCCTTTCGAGAATATCAACGTTGACAAAAAAAAAAAGAAAACCCTCGGAAGATCTTTTCCCTAAGTCGGATTATAAACCGAGAGAGCCTTAATCTCGCTGTTGGAATATTCTATTTGGTTGAATGATGTTCCTAGTTTTATCTTTCCAAATGCACTTGCAAAATCTTTCTATCTGAAATCAAATTCAGACCTGGCGAAAGACCATTTTATGTAATGGAGAGGGGGCGAACGAAGGAAAATCGCGACAATCCCTTGATCACTTGATGATAGAGAGAATATCGGCGGAGGCTACAGAGCGAGGGGAGCCGGTAAAAAAAAACACAAAAAGCGAAGGGAAAGCGAAAATTAATGACCTTTTATTGAAGTTGGAGCTTTTATATCGATAAAACGCGATTGCAGGTATTATTGCGTTTTACTTTTGATTTTAGTTTTGTGTTTCATTAATAGGTTGTGAAACGTTATCGTGTTTTTATTTTGTATAAAAAATATTTCCAATCGCAGAATTCAAATGTTTTTTTATACTTTGGGGTGTTACCTTCCGGGAAGGTTAATCTTATTCTTCGTAATGGCTTTATAAAACGTTGGAAATTTTTATATCGATTATCTAACGAAAAATAAAATAAGATCGCGTGAACCAGAAAGTTCTATTAATGAACCCCGAATTACGAGCATTAGCGTACAACAATAACAGGACAATACCATCCCAATTGAGAAAATCGGTCTCCAAACACAGTTCTGTATTACCGGTAAACCATTGTGTCCATTTAAATGTAAATGAAGACTATCAGAGTCATTCATCTTCCCCTTTCGCGTTGATTAAATATAGTGTAACACCCCCTGGCGTTACCACCACCCTCCTTTTAGTATAGCCACCCTCTCTTTAGTCTTACCACCCTCGCATATACGGCGTAACCACCCCATATTTAAATCATCAAATTATTTAGCGGATACATCCATTACCATTAAGTTGATTGGGGACAATGTTTCGTAGGGACCGTGTGATTAGATTTCTTTTTCTTCTGCCGAGGAAAAAATGGGTCAATAATCGTTAAACCTTTTTATAATTTTATATAATATGGGTAGGGAAAAAAGTTCGTGTTGTAATTTCCGTTTTGAAAGCATCCAAAACATTTAAGGTAGATTTGAGTACAGACTCTTTTCTCTCCCTCGTCGTCGTTTTCGTCTGCTAAATGCATTCGACAATAAGCTGCTTCGGTTATAGCAACGACCGTTCTCTTTTCCACTCTGTCTTCAGCAAAAATGTATAATTCCGTTTCGCTCTCATTAAACAGCTTATAGCTATCATTGGTAACGGGCTAAGCCGATTAGGCGGTTGCTATGGCTCCCAACTTGTACTTTTGTAGTAAGGTATACATATTTATTGCGTACAATGGAAAGAGGTTCCTAAATACCAAGCACATACTTTGATGGTATTAAGTTTTAAACTTCTCTCTATACCTACAGTTCCTGCAGGTTTCATAAATCGAACAGTCTCTTTTGGGTGCCCTTTGGTTCTAATATCCTTACAGCGCTGTAATTTATCCAATTTTAATTGTTTTCAAAAATCTAAATCGCTTTCATAACGAACTGTAGGTAAATCAGGTCGTACGTTAGTGAAAGTAGGTATAACTAACTTCCCTGTAATTCTTCGCTTTGAATAGACATTCCTGAAGCAATGGACGAGAAAGTTACGATCAAAACCTTGCTAGAATAAATCATTTGTTTTAACGTTTGGAAGTGTAAAGAATGGGATATAAATCCTTGTTTTGTTTCAGGGAACCACCGGTCTTAGGGGCTCAAAACAACACGGACGTAATCTTGAGGTTGCCAATGGGAAAAAGATTAAGAGATATTCGATGGCTTTCCGTCTGGTGTCGGCGGTTTACGGTAAGTTTTTCTTCCAGAAAATAGCAATCCTCGGACATATTGCTAGGCTTCCACGATTATGTAACATAAGAGTGTGATTCAAAAGGAACTTGGTCATGTTGGCTGGGATTCCACATAAAACCACAGCAGCTGACTTGCCCATCACTAACTGAGTATTTTACAAAATAGTTTGCACCCCTAAAATTACCGGACTTTTAGAACCACCGATCAAGACCTCAATTGGATATAATTTCGTTAGGGAAAACCAAAAGTATCAAAACAAACTCGAAAGGTAAATCCTTTTAGGAAGCGGATTTATAAATGGAAGGGGTGCGTTTATAAAAAATGAGTACATCTTTGTAAAAAAGTAAAATTAACATTTTATCTAATACGGTAATAAATAACATGGGAAAGCAACTCGACTTGATGTGATTTAGTGAGTTGTTGTAAATGGAATCAGTTTAGCATGACGGACGTACAACAGGGGCAATGGTGCGGGCGAGATTAATCAGGAACCAGGACGCGAGAGCCAAAGAGAGAGAACTATGGAAAATTTACGGGAAAAAACCCCTTCGCACGTGTTTTTCCATTCCTTGGTCCGTCTCTTTCTTATCAAATTTTTCTTTTTGAGAGACTTCTCTCCTATTTTTACGTCCCCGATTGTATAATTAACATGGAATATAACAAGAGACGCTTGGGCTTGAAATACGTCATCATCTTTTCAGGGAAGGTAGCAAAGTGGAACAAACTCGGTATGCCCCTCCATTTTCATCCCTATATTTCCTGCTTCTCGTTACCCCTTGAAGAATTCTACCATCACCAACAGCCGTGACAGAGGCTGACACTTGCATTGTTAGAGCTCCACCAGGCCTTTTGTTTTTGAACCTGGCCCTAATTTGTTTGTGCTGTTTTGAATATTTTACGACGTTTATTACGTTGTCCTATTGGATGTGATTTATTTCATGTTTCTGTACATTTTCGGCCGCTTTTTTTAACAATAAAATCCAATGCATAACGTTGATGTTGCAGTCGCAATATTTTAAAGGATAATGCTTAAGACGATAAGGCGTTTTTTGAATTTGTTTCATTAAAATTAAAAGGTTCTTGCAGAGGAAATCGCCGGCCGGCATAAGAAAACTGTTAAAAATATTTTCAATCGCCAATTCTTACAGAGGGGGTGTTATAACAACCTGAATTTCCACCTGGAAAAATGTCTTTGAGAATACGTTTGAATTTCTTTTAAAATTCATTTCAAATCTGTGGCGGATGAAAACTACCTACTCCTTGTTTTTCCATCCTTTTCACGATTATATAATAAAATGTATGTGCTTTTCCATTTAAAATTTTCGCGAGAAAATTGCATAAAAACTGCGAGTTTCGAGGAATAAAAAGAATAAATTATTGATCAAAAATTATTTATTTCTCCTTCTTGTTCGCTGCCGTCGTTTATGTTTGATTAAAACGGCAGAAATTTGAGAACGAAAGCTTTTCTTAAAGCTCCTTTTGTTATTCATTTTCCTAAACATTAATTATTGTCCTGGTTTAATTCTAAGCCTATTATTTCCTTAAAAAAAAGACGAATTTCAGGTAAAATTTAGTATTAATTTAATAAATGAAATGCAGCTTTTTGATGATTCCTGATGTTCCTAAACACATATTTTTTCCCGTTTCGGCTATGTTCCTCTTCTAATAGCACGAAGCTTCTTGAACCTTATATAAAGGGAATTTCGGCTCGTTTTCGACCACCGTAGGTTTGTCCAGAGGTGGTGCCTTAGACCCGGAGTCACAGTATCATATTGACGACCTGCGCTCCCCGGAGTCGCGGTAATTCCGTTTGGACTCGCCAGGACTTGTGCGTTAGAAATTTAGATACATTTTCCAAAATGGCCATCCCCATTTTTTTTACTCAATCATGGATCAATCCTGCTGGAAAATTATTCTCTTGAGCGCATCTTGAAATTTATTCTACAAGTTTCACAATGGAATAAGCGAAGGCATATGGTTTACTGTTTCTTATCTTTTAGCTTCAACAATTGTTTTCCCGCAGTCTTATGAAAATATCGGTTGCCTTTTGTTTTAAGCTGAATGTACCTACTTCGAACAGTTGAAAGCGCTAAGAATAGTTTTCGCAATCACGAAGCTCTCTAATAATAACGATGTTGTTTAGGTGGACTTTGGTGAAGTCTTCATTCCACCAAATTTGGAAGTTCCAAAGCCAAGAGTCCTTCCGGAATTCAAAAGACTGGCGCACGGACTTCGTTCAGACAACATAAGTATCCTGGATGCGAAAACGTTCTACATTCCGAATTTACATTACGACGGTGCAGGGCCCGATGCATATTTTTGGGTAGGAAACGGCACTGAACCGACGCCTTTTGGTATTAAAGTTCCGAACGAGATGGGTTCTTTGGATCCGTTAAGGGGTTATCAGGGAGAAGACATCGAGATCCAGTTGCCAGGATCTCTGACTGTTTACGACATAGACTGGTTGGCTGTGTGGTGTGTCCAATACAGGCACAATTTCGGGCACGTGTTGATCCCCAAAGACTTGGACGTTCCTCCGGCGTTGGGACAAACAAAAATTTCGGTAAGTTATAGACACCAGAAATATCAAAAGTATTGGACAAGTGATTGAATTTAAAATTGGCATTTACTTTTTGCGCCAGCCTCCTTGGTGGTATAATCCCGTAAGTACTACCAGTGCTTTTAGCTTTTGATGTGTTAAAAATACGCGTCACTCCTTTAATAGTTTATTTTTAGCAGATCACAGTAAACTTTAAGCAATATTTCCTTTAGAAATGTACCAGTGTTTCAAATAAACACGGGCTAATTTTATTATTTGTTGTTTTTCTTTTCCCCTTAAAGACAACTTCAACACCTAGGCCATCGGCTACAACGAATTGTCGAGAATTTTTAGACAAACGACTGCAGGTTCAATGGGTAACGAAAGGTGATCACGTTCAGATAACTTTATCTGCACGTATGAGGGAGGATCAGTACGTGGCGTTCGGTTTGTCCGGTGCTCAAAACAGACCCCAAATGGTAAGCTCCTTCTTCTTCTTCTTCGTCTTTTTGATATATCTTCAACAAACTTAACTCTGCAACTTTTCTTTCCCGCAGGTTGGTGGAGACGTAACCGTCGCGTTTTATGATACCGTTTCGCGTACTTTTCAAGCAGTCGATTACTACATGTCCCATCCAGCTCAATGCGACGGTAAAGCAGGGGTTTGTCCAGACGAACGAATAGGAGGAAGGAACGACGTTACGTTAGTGTCCGGGGAAAGGAAAAACGGTGTTACGACAATAGTTTACACCCGTCCTCTTCAAACCAATGAGGCTGTCAACGACAGGGCAATACCTTCTCAAGGTGAAGTTAACGTCATTGCGGCATTTGGACCTTTGAACTCTCGCAGGGAAGCTAATGCACACTCAATCACCGACAAAACCACCGACGACGTGAGAATAGACTTTAGCAGTTTCGACGATCACGATTGCTCTGGAAGTTTGTACGATTTGGTCGATCCGGATGGCCCTAAACCTTGGCCCCCTGCCAAAATAATCGGTAAAAATTCAACGAGTGCAAGCTTGTTTTTCTTTAACTCGTTTTTCAGGTGAAACCGTCTTCACGGCAAAGATAGGACCGACAGGGGGAAAAAGGGGTTACACCCCGATTACAGGACAACCGTCTTGGGGTATAGCCTGGTACATAAACGATTTGCTCATTCCAGAGTTAACAGTTGAAAAAGGACAAACTTACACGTTTGTGGTTGAAGGGGGCGACGATAGCACGAACCCTGCAAGATATCATCCTTTCTACGTAACAGATTCCAGGGAAGGTGGATTCGGACAAAAATCTGAAGAGCAGCAAAAGAGGCAGAAGGTGTTTGCCGGGATAGGATACAACCACGAAGGGTATCCGTATCCGACTGCAGCCGGGAGGTATTGCGAATGGGCGCATAAAAGCATCGATAGGGCCGCAGAGAAAGAAACGTTTAAGGAATATCTGGATACCTTAAGATTGGAATGTGAACAGGGGTCGCCTGCTGTTTTGAACTGGACAGTTCCGATGGACGCTCCCGATTTGCTCTATTATCAAGTAAGACTCGGCTCGCTCGTATGATTTCATTGCTAAACTATTTCTTTCAGTGCTACACCCATAATAATCTAGGTTGGAAGATACACGTGGTGAATCCGGGACACATCTCCCAACAGAACGGTGGGAACACCAACGGGGCTCAATCTGCAATGCCCTACATTGCAGTGGCAACGATATGTTTGCTAGCCGTAGCAGCTATTGCTGTACATAATCGTATTCGTATTTTTTAACATTACAATAGTGAAACTCACGACAATAAAATGATTTTTTTAAAAAACGACGTGTGACACGACAATAATATTAACTGCGTCCACAAGATAATAAAAGGGTTTGTCCTTTGCATAATAATAATTATTATTATTATCAAGTAGAGTCAAACATTTCGGTGTGCTGATGAAAAATAAAGGCACGATCGAAATGTCCAGTACCTACTATGATTATTTTTTGAATGTAATTAAAGAAAACTTTAACGTAATCGAGGTCAATATACTACTAATATTATACCTAATATTGTAACATGACAATAATAATAATAAATACATACCTACATACATAATGTGAAGATGTGCACAAATTTGACAATAATTTTGAGTCTTTGTAATATACTTAGATATAATTAAGCTAATCTGAGGCTGTTTACGCTGACAATAAGAAACTATTAAATAATTTTAATATTACCTATCTTTGTAAAGTGTTCACTTAATCTGTATACATATTTACACATATCTATATCGACGTAATTTTTCTCTCTAAATTCAGCTTATCTTAACGTTTCCGTTATTGTTTGTAACAATTAATAAACGACTTCTGTCAGTGTTGAGTTTGAAAAGTTTTATTGATTATTGCATAGGTAAATTAGTGTAAAATATTTATATATTCGTATTTAGGTGTTTTATAAACAAACTTTTTCATGTTTTGTAATAAAATAATGTAGTTCATATCTTTTTCTTACTTATGCCGGTTTATTTGTTAGTCATAATTAACGCAATTAAGAATATTCTTAATTTATTGGAGTGCCTTTTGTACGATATATTCACTTTTTATGCCATAAATAGTTTTTTTCATCGAAAACAACTGTAATTATACATTAATAAACAAAACTTGTCTTGTACTTCAATTAAAACAAGTACTTAGATAGTCCTTTAAATGTATTGTGGTATTAAACTTTTGTTTAAATAAATTCCATGTAGATAAAATTAACTCCTTTTTTATTTATTCCTACGCAGAATTTTAGGCGGGACATAGGTACACAGGATTAGACGCAAAGATAAACAGTAGGAATAATCTCAGATAAAAGGCAAAATTAGTCGCCTTTTACGACTGCCAGGGGATT
This sequence comes from Hemicrepidius hirtus, assembly GCA_963082805.1. Lineage (NCBI taxonomy): Eukaryota > Metazoa > Arthropoda > Insecta > Coleoptera > Elateridae > Hemicrepidius > Hemicrepidius hirtus. The sequence continues at coordinate 97,750 of OY720166.1, forward strand.
CCCTGGGTCAATTCTTCCGGAACCGAGACAGATACAACAAAGAACAAAGGGGATGTCAAATCTCACTAGATTGATTTTGTTTGTAGTTAATAATTATTATCATTAGATTTCTCAGAAATAGACTTGTACGCCTTGGGAGTAGGCAACCAATCGTACGCACCTGACGTAATACCGTGGATTTTGTGTCAGAACTATCTACGTTAGCCGTGGAGCAAGCAACGGCCTAATTTGGCCAAAAAAAATAAGCTAAGAGACGTCCTATAAAGCACGGAACAGGTGGTAAGGGGCTAAAGGGTCGTCTCAGACCAAAGATGCATGAAGGAAAATGGGAAAGGCCTTAATAACGATCGATATTCGATTGCATTTTTTGTATCCCAACTAAAATTTATGGTACTGACATTGTATTCATGGTTATGCTTTAATACTATTATTATCGATTGTTCTTAACGTAACAATATTATTATTACCATAAATTAAAGTAATTCTTTAGAAAAGAGCAAAATTTAAATTTGAAATTAAAAGCGCGTAATTTTAGTGGGACTAGTGGTGCCCTCTATATCCGCCGCCCATTTTGCATGTTCATTTTGGAGAGGTGTTTTGACATTTCGACAAAATACTGCAGAAATTAGGTTTTACTGCTAGTTTTGTGTGTTAAATGTAAATAAAGCGAAGAAAAGTGTTAAAAATGGCTCGCTACGGGCAACGTCCAGAAAATGCTTTGAAACGCGCGAATGGTAAGTTCCCCTAAACCGGCGCATATGGACATCCACGTTGTAAATTTTGAGGTTGCAAGTAATAATCCCCCTTTTTGTAGAATTTATTGAAGTCGGTAAACCGGCCAGAGCTTTAGACACCCTGCAGGAAGTCTTCCGTAACAAAAAATGGGCATACAATTGGTCCGAGTCCGTCCTCGAACCGATCATGTTCAAGTACTTGGATTTATGTGTAGAACTGAAAAAGTCTCACATTGCCAAGGAGGGCCTTTTCCAGTATCGTAACATGTTTCAATCGGTAAACGTAGGATCACTGGAAAATGTTATTCGAGGGTACTTGCGGATGGCCGAAGAGAAAACGGAGAATGCGAGGGAACAGTCTGCTCAAGCAGTCGTCGATATTGATGATCTTGATAATTTAGCCACACCAGAAAGTATATTATTAAGGTAAGCATTTACTATTCTAGTACAATGTTTACATACTGTTAAAAAGTGGACCCGTATTTGTAAATAAATAACTGTAAGGGTGTTATGTAATTATCTAAATTTACTTTTTCTATCAATTATATAATTATGTTTGTATATGACCTTAAGTTGTGATGATTTTCCAGCTAAAGATGAAATTTAATAAGAATTAAACGTGTAATCAAGTACAACTGTTTCATAATTGAACCGAGGATCTCTTTGTAACTTTGCGGAACAGTAATGACTTTACTTTTGTAATAGTTTATAAAATTACAATAATGAATATCTAATGACTTTCGAAGTATAACTTTATTCAGTATTTATAAAAACACATCTTTTATTATTTTCCCGATATGCTTATCAACAATTCAAAACATTGTTTTTATTTATTATAGCTATAAATAATTTAACGGTGTGATAAGCACTACAGTTGAATTTAAATAAGAATACACTCTCGGCTGTTGGTGGTTTAATTGGAACATGCCACACCTTCACAAACTTGTTTTTTATGCAACAAATACTTAATACTTGGCATGACAATTATGTAAATCCACTTGTAGGAACCGAGAATTGTCTTTTCCTTAATTAAAAATTTTTAATAAAGATACCCGATGTTGTTTTATTATAAGAAATAAAATTGCAATATTATTATTTGCTTGAAAAAATATGTTGTTACAGTGCTGTTTCTGGTGAAGATGCTCAAGATCGTTCTGATCGCACCATATTAACACCATGGGTCAAATTTCTTTGGGAATCGTACTGCCAATGTCTTGAACTTCTCCGTACTAATGCCCATGTTGAAAATTTATACCATGACATTGCACGAATGGCATTCCAATTCTGTCTCAAGTACAATCGTAAGACGGAATTCCGCAAGCTTTGCGATAAGTTACGAAAACATTTGGAAGACATTTGTAAACTTCCCGCACAGGTAGCCAATGTATCCATTTCAAAGCCGGAAACTCAACAACTTAACTTGGAAACGCGATTGTATCAACTTGATTCTGCCATCCAAATGGAATTGTGGCAGGTAGGTTGTTTTCGTTGTGACCATTAAAAACATTTATAATTAATCTTAATTTCATTAGGAAGCGTACAAAGCGATAGAAGACATCCACGGGCTGATGAATATGTCTAAAAAGATGCCGGTACCTAAAACCATGGCCAATTATTATCAAAAATTGGCCATGGTGTTCTGGAAAGCTGGAAATTATTTGTTTCACGCAGCTGCTCTTTTTAAACTATTCCAACTTTCGAAAGAAATGAAGAAGAATATTACTCAGGAGGAATTGCAAAGAATGGCTTGTCGCGTATTAATTTCAACTTTGTCAATTCCTTTACCTTCAGCTCATCCGGAATTTGATCGTTTTATCGAAACTGATAAGTCTCCTCTAGAAAAAGCTCAACGCTTGGCTGTTCTTTTAGGATTACTACAACCACCTACCCGCAGTAGTCTTTTAAAAGATTTGGTGAGTATGGGTTTTTTCAGAAATAAGAGGTTTGTGTATTTTTAAAATCGCTTAAATTTTATTTCCTCTTACTGAGGGAACGCCACATTATAAAATTGAAATAATTCTGTATTGAATAGGTAAGAGTGAACGTGATAAGTTTAGCAATTCCGCAACTACAAGATTTATACAACTGGCTGGAGGTCGACTTCCATCCCCTCTTGCTTTGTTCCCGTGTTCAAACTGTAATCGAAGCGCTACAAGTTGAGGAAAATTCAACTCTGCAACAGTACATCCCAGCACTGCAAGACGTCACACTTGTTCGACTGGTGCGACAAATTGCCCAAGTTTACCAAACAATCGAGTTTTCCCGTTTAATACAATTAGCCAAATTTACCACACCATTCCATATGGAACGTCTCTTGGTGGATTGTGTAAGACACAATGACATGCAAATTCGAATTGATCACGGGAAGCAATGTGTCCATTTTGGTATTGATTTAAGCGAAAGCCAGCGTGAAGATAAACCAGAAGGTCCTACCTTGCAGTCTATGCCTAGCGAACAAGTTCGTAATCAACTTGTTAACATGTCTACCGTTCTACATCAAGCTATTAGCGTTATCAATCCCCATAAGAAGAAGGTAGGTCATTCTTATTCCCCCAATAGTTTATTCTAATTTGCGGAGTCTTTTAGGTAGAACGTGAGAAAATGCGGTTAGCCATGGTAAATAATTATCATGAGACAAAGGTACGTGAGCACCAGCGCATCTTGCAGCGTCACAAGATTATTGAAGATCGTAAGGAATATATTGAACGTTTGAACACCGTTAGGGAAGAAGAGGAACAGCGCAGGTAATGAATGCATCTAAAAATATGTATCCAGCGTACAGTGCTTCTGGTCTTTTTCAGAATAGAAGAAATGCAACGTCAACAAGCCCTAGCAGAGCAAAAACGACTCGAGCAAGAACGTGAAGAGCGCGAACGCAAACGAGCATTGAATGAAATTCAGCAAATTAAGGATCGTCATCTTAAAGAAAAAATGCAACAAATTTCTCAAACTAGTCATGGTCAGAAGATTCTCAAAAAATTGGATGAAGATGTAAGTTTCAAAGTGTTACTCCGATCAATGTGTTTATTATTTTTCCCAACAGGATATTAAGAAAATGGATGCTGATCAAATAGCAGCCAGAGAAGCAGAAGAATTGCAAAAGGAACGCAGAGAGCTGCAGGCGAAGCTAAAATCTCAAGAAAAGAAGGTGGATTATTATGAGAGGGCCAAGCGTTTAGAAGAAATTCCGCTTCTCGTGGCTAATTTGCAAGATCGTCAGCTTCAAGATCAACAGTTTTGGGAGCAACAAGAAACGGAACGTATTGCTGCCGCTATTAAAGAACGTGAATTGGCTGTAGCTAATCAGTCGAGACTTGCACGCATGCAAGTTGATAAAGATGCTTTCCTTGACAAACTTGTACAGGAAAGAAATATCGTTTATGAGGTAAGAAATGTATTGAAAATGTTGTGTAAGCTAAAAATGAAAGTCCTTTACCGCAAAAATTTATTCATGATGACTTGGTTTTTTTTATGTCGACAGGATAAGTTGAAAGAATTTGAGAAACACTTGACAGAAGAACGTAAGAAGCGCTTGGCAGAACGCAAGAGATCACGTAAGGAAGAACGACGTGAAAAGTGGATCCGAGAAAAGCAAGAAGAGGAAGAACGTAAAAGAGCTGAAGAAAAGCAGCGAGAAGAGGACGAAAAACAGCGTCTGGAAGAAATTGCACTCAAAGAAAAGCAGGAGCAAGAAAAAGCAGAAAAAGAACAAAGAGATAAAAAGTATCGTGAACAGCAAGAAATGCTGGATAGAGTTGCCGCAAAACAAAGACAGAGGGAAGAAGAAGTTGAACGTAGACTGCAGGAGGAGCGTGAAGCACAGAGGGATAAACCACCGAAAGAAAGTAATTCATGGCGATCTAAAGGCGAGTCTCGCCCTGCAGATGGACCGAAACGCGCTGCTGAAAATGAATCATCGTCGTGGAGAAGGGGTGTTGTTGAAAAATCCGATGAACCCTCCAAGAAAGCCGAACCGTGGAGACCAAGTAAGTCTCATCTTAAATCACCCTTTTCCTATAATCTTGACTGTTATATTTCTAGCACGCATGCGAGAAAAAGAACCGGCAGATACTCGATCCCCAGCTGAGCCCAAGTCATCATGGCGAGAAAGGGATGATAAAGAACGTCGCGGGGAGCGTGGGGACGATCGTCGTGAAGATCGTCGGGACGATCGCCGCGAAGATCGTAGGGAGGATCGCCGTGAAGAACCTAGCAGAGAGGGACGTCGTGATATCGGCAGAGATCGTTTTACAAGAGACGATCGGGATCGCAAAGAAGAACGTGGAGGATACGGTGGATTTGACCGCGACCGCTATAACAGAGATGATCGTGGTGGACGAGAAGACCGAGAACGCCGCGATGATAGAGATTCGCGAGATAGTAGGGACCACCGCGACAGACGAGATGATCGTGATAAACGTGATGATAGAGACTCGCGAGATAATAGAAACCGAGACAGTTCGTGGAGATCGAAGGCAGATGATGATGTTCGTCGTGGTCCACCATCTTCTAGAGGCAAAGAAAGCGGCAGTGATTGGCGAAGAGGCGAAACTAGAAGGGAGGACGTGCCTAGACGTGTTGCCGATGATCGCAGGGAGGATAAACGCGAAGAACGTCGACCCCCACCACCACCTAGAGCTGAAAAACGTAAGTGAAACATGATGGCATCATAGTCTTATTAATTTATCAGTGCAGTTTCAGAACGATTAGTTTGTGATAATAATAATTTCAAATTAATTGTTCTTAGGCCCGGTCTTTCCATCTCCTACTAAAGCTTCTATTAGCTAATAAACGATTAGTTGTCATGGAAACAATTCTTGTAACAATGTTATCCATGACAACTAATCATTTATTAGCTAATAGAAGCTTTAGTAGGAGATGGAAAGACCGGGCCTTAGCTGTACTAAAAAATATTTGCATTTCTTGTTATGAATCGTATTCTGATGTGTATTATTTGATGACAGCCCGTGAGCAATCTCAGCCAGATGGGGAGGAGGGTTGGTCACAAGTACCGAAACGCCGTTAAACATCTTACACATCATTACTGCCACTTGATAATAGTGCTTGATAGGAATAGTACTTTTTAATTTGGTTTTATATTATTTACAGGTTATTTTTATGGAAAATGGTAAGATTTGTATTAAGCTACACTAACGATGTCGTCAAGTTAACTACATTTGCTATATGAGGACTTGTTTATTTTTATGTATGTATCACAGCTAATGTAAAGTATTCATTTATCTATATGTAATTTTCAAGCAGCCAATAAATGTTGAAGGAATTGATTTTATTTTTGTTTTTAAAAGTATTTCTAGATTATTTTAATGGTCGATAAAGAAAATGGTTACCGTGTGTGGAATGTTGAGGTGTATTTGCATAGAACTTTGATCGGGTTAAACGAGTTTGGAAGGCTTTTCACCACCTTCCGATCTAGAAAGCTTTTCACCACTCCGATTTAAAAAACTTTTCACCACTTTCCGATTATCTTTTTTTTTCTCTTAATAGAGACTCTTTCATTACAAACTCCTAATCTCTTTGCATGCAGTGTTATCAATACAGAAGACATAATAGCTGATTTCAAGAATGATGCCACATCTCAATAAATTCCGAAAAAACGACGATCATGTTAAACGGTTTCTGTTATAATTTTTTTTTCTAATTGTCTAACGCATATCGAACGTTACTATAATAAGCAAATAAAATAAAAGTGTTGATACTTTCTATGTAGGTACAATGGTCGGTTTAAAAAAACGTAAGCAATAGCTATTAGTAAAGACTATATTTACAGTTGATTGAAAATTAATCTAATTATAAATAATTAATACAACATAATGGCCCCGTTGGTTTTTTCTTCAAGTACAGGATATACTGGTGTAGCCTCCCTACTTTCACTGTTTGCTATGTAAATTACAATAATGTCTACAAAAGTTGCTGTAGCTGCTGCCACAACGAACCTACAAAAGAAACATTGTTATCTTTTGTAATTATAATAGGTACCTCATCGGAGAGGAAGTTATATTTGCATGTAAGTACACACCAAAACGAGTAGCCTAATTCAGCCATTCCTTTCGAGGTCCACATATTATCTCTATCTTCTCGTGACATAACATTATATTGGACCGAGAGGAAATATTCGGCCAACCAAAGGGCCACACCACCCAAATCGGAAAGTACTAAAAATGATTATTTTTAAAACAAAATAAACGTAATATAAACTTGTTATTAGAAATACCAGTTTAGTAGCACTGTTAACGTTACTTTGTACTTACAAGCTAAAACATTCCATAAATAAAGGCCGCGGACACCCGCGAGGCACGAAGAAGGTGTGGTGGCCGCGTTTATAGCTGCAAACAATCCGCTAATTCCAGAAAAGAGAAGACCCATACAAACACAGATTATGGTTGCAAGCCAAAATCCATACATAAGAAATTCAGGCTCGTATTTTAATAAATGGATGACTAAAATAAAAAAAAATTAACAAAAAACCATAATAAAATTCGAAATAAAAATAAAAAAACTTCCCTAAGCGTTAACCAATGCACACCTAATTATTATGTAATTTCTAAATTTAAAATAAACATGAAACATCACACAAAAATTGTCGTTTTCGTCACCCAGGGTAATAGGTCCTAATCTGGGGCCTTTCTTTAGACCATGATCTGGGGCTAGTTTTTAAATGTAAATGCCTTTTAGTACAAGTTTACAAAATTCTATGAGTAAAGTTTTCACCAAAGTTCTAAGGTTACGATGTAAAAGGTCGTGGGGTTGGAATCGGGTTCAAGCCCGGTAACATGTGGATTGATAAGAAATAAAACTATAGGAATCGAGTGACAAGGAAGCTATCTTCTCAGGGTTGGGATTCCTTCAGTTAGGCAAACATAGACTTACAACCCTGCTTTTCTAACTTTAATAAGGTACAGGCCGGGGGAGAAATTTTATTTCTAGACCAAAGGTGTGTGAAGCGCAAACTTTGGTAAATTCTATTTCACGCTCGAAATGCAAATTTTCTTGTAGAAAACGAAAGTAGATGAAACTTTTGTCAAACAATAGGTCATGCACGACGCTAATCACGTTTCTTTAAAACACGTCAAGTGTACTACTACCTTAAGTCATCGTAATGGAGTGTCTGATAAAAATACTGATTAAGTTTTTTTTAATATGAACTGCGACTTGCTGTACCGTGAAATTTAATGTTAGATACATGAAATCTTCACTACATTGTTATTGTTGCATTATTATAAAAAGGAAAACAAAAACTGTTGAATGAAAAAACGTGCACTTTTCGAGAAAGAGTTGTAAATTAAGATTGCTAGTAGGTAGTATGCTAGTTTAAGAGAAAAGGAGAATTCTTTGGAGAATGGTTGCTATAGAAAACGATGGTTCTTGGGGGAAAAACCGTTTTAGGAAATGGGGATTTCTTTCTTCTCTCTCAAGTCTTATAAGGACACGGTCCTAACTGACAAAGTGATTGTTAACTCATCTAAAAACTAAAGACAGTAGCATGAGAAACATTCCAAGTAAATTTCTCACCATCTATTTCGTATGTTCTCCATCCATAAGCGACGTTCAATTCCTTTTTCCCTTCGAAAAGTCCAAATTGTATTTTACCATCGGATTCGTGTGGGTTTGTGGTTCTTTTGGCTCTTGCGTTTACCCATTGTTTAGTGCCCAAACTGGCGACCAAGAGGACCATAGCAAAGCAGGACCCGAAAAAGGTCACAAAAATCATTCCCCTTTTGAATACATTCATTTTATCTTTCGCACATCGCACTTATTTAGATCACTTTGCTCTACTTTATTGTCAAGTTCACGTTTTCCGACCGACACCTTAATTTAACGCATTAACATTAATAATAGTCTATTTACTTTCTATTCTGCGTACCTACCTATACATAAATAACGAATTAATTTCATGTTTCCGTTTGTTTCCAAGTGACAAAGTGAAAGGTTACCTCTGAACGCAATCAAATTTCTTAATTCGTCGAATTCCAGTCCTTCGCATTAATAAAATACGGTTGTTTTAACATTCTGGATTGTTTAGACAGAGAAAAATTATGGTACTACCGAATTAAAACCTGATTTTTACTAGTAGATACTAAGTACTTGCAAATTCATTCTAGCACAGTTCCTGTTCTAACGTTGCATTAAAATCTCCGAGCGCGAGGTCTCTCTCCGGTTATTATATTGATTTTAACATCCAACAAAACAATTTAAATTGCAAACTTTCGTTCACCTTGGCATTTTATACAACCACTGGGTTCTTCTACACCTACATTTTTTAAAGAAACTAACACAGGTCACAAAGAATTCGCATTGTGTCTTCCGCGTTCACTTCTGTGAATTTTGCAAATACCTCCATTTTACTCGCGAAAATTCAACACTTTTTAATGTGTTGGCACTTGAGTTGTACCAGCAGCTACTAACACGAGAAAAACAGGTGAAAATACCACAGTGTGTTAAATTTTTTACTAGGAAATTGTTGCTCTTAGGTAGTGGAGCTATGGACGAACACGAGGTAAACCGAAGAACTTAACAGCTAATGCTGTACCTACCTACTTTTGATACCAACGACAGGTAAAATCGCCGAATTCCGTACAAACTCGCGCACCTGGTTCTTGTAAATGGGTTACACCTATACGATGCTGTAAGAATTTATGCACCTCAGATTTATCATCTTTTATTTTAATACCTCATAATACTAAATGTTTTGTTTCACCATATGGGTGAGTGTATGCTTCAATGGTCTAACAGCGCAGTCAAAACGAATCTACCTACAGGGTTCGTTATAGGTACCTATACCTACATCTTAAAATTATTATTTTTTACAGTACAGTGAAATTAAATAAATAATCTGAAAGCTAATAAATCATTATTTCTCCAACATCCTTGTCCCCTGAAGTGGTGTGTATTTTAATTTCAGGTTCTTGACTAATTAGATATTGTCTTATGTACAAAACCACGATACTTGTTGCGTATAACAAACAGCTAGGTAGAAGCAACCTATAAAAAAACATATTCATAGGTAGACCTACCCCATTAAAGTAATATTTTCTTATTACCAGTAAGAGTATCCAAGATTTGCTAAACCACTTGAATCCATTATTTCTTGAATTGTGTATAAAATACCAACGTTACTTATAATACTTGTTCCAAAAAGTGCACCCCATAAAACTAACCCGAAAATACATCCAACGCACGCTATGGAGTTGTAAATGTAAAGGCCATAAATGCTAAAATAAACTTCGATAGGATTAGCTGCTGTATTCCAAATGGCCAAAGCCGTTGAAATAATTCCGAAAATTATGGAAACGCTTAAGAAAAATGTTGTAGATATATACAAGCCAGCATTTAAAAACTCACGATTCTCTAAAATAAAAATTTAATTGCTGATTAAAACTGATTAAAATAATTTTCTGTAGTAGGTACCATTATTTTTATATCTTCTAGTATCTTTTACAACTGCCTCTACAAAATTTTTTCTAGTTACCCTTGGACATTTCGTGTTAAAACTAACGTCTTCACCTCTGTACAATTTTTTCAATTCCTCTTTTCTAAGATCAGCACTGTTTTCGCAAAGATATGCACATACATTTTCCGATACTAAACACGTCACTAAAATAATTACAATCGAGGTTTAAAATTGTTACGATTGTTACTTACGACGTACCTACTTTTGATTTGATACACTTGATCTCCTGTAAGTCGCTGTAAAAGCGTCCCGGAAAATAATCCATATTTGATTTCACTTAAAGGATCATTGTTTTCTCCAATAATAAACTCTGCTTTTGCTACAACCCATTGTTCCGTCCCTATTGAAACCAAAGCTAATAGTACTGCGATTCCAGACAAAAAGCTTGTTAATAAAACAAACTCTCGTTTTGTTTTTACCATTTTACTAACAATTATTCACGCATTTTATAATAAAAAGAAAAAATTAAGGTGACACAGTCAAGAACTATCTAATATAACGTTTTACATTAGATATGTACACTATCTCCTAATAAGATAATCCTTATCTACCCAGCTATCTATGAAAATACAATGAAGTAGATCCTTAGTCACACATTTAAAGGTTTCCTGAATTTTTTAGTAGCAGGTATAATGTAACAAACAATAATACGATTTCAATTAGAGATTATAAAATACGTAACAATTGTAAAATCAATTTGTTCATTTCCAATGAGAAGGAGAACATCTACAAAATTTAGGACGGTAGACTTGGAATAAAAAGTGCTAATTTTGTATGTAAATTAATTTTCTAGTAGCTTACGCTTTTGAAAAGAATCTTAGGCCAACAAAATCCTCATGTGTTTGTGTTTAACTGTTAGTCAGCATACTTCAATTAGTATTTATTTAACACACTTACTGAAACCTAAACATCTGGATATCACTTCGCATCCAACTATTCTCTATAAACGTTAGTTAAACACTTACAAGTAATATCTACCAGGAATTAAATTTAAATTTCCCGCTCTGATTTAATTTTAAATTTCCCACCTTTTATTTTAGTTTAACTAATTGCCGCACCTGTCAATGTCAAACAGTTGTCAAACTTGTTAAACGTCAAAATCGAGTGCTAAGTGGTTAAAAATAAAACATTGTAAATAAATACCTAATTCTTATTTAATGTTAGAAAATTTAAAGGATGGACGTAGTTAGCAATAATTACATGCCAGGTGATCTCAGATTAATCGATCACATAGTATATGAATTAAAAGCCCAAGGCATATTCGATAACTTCCGAAAAGAATGCATCGCAGATGTGGATACGAAACCTGCTTACCAAAATCTAAGACAACGGGTTGAAGGAAGTGTGATTGGTTTCCTTAAAACTCAACAGTGGAGACCTGATATGAATAAAAACCAGGTTCGGGAAATGCTGCGAAAGAACATATCAGAGTAAGACTGTTATTATCATCCCTTCTTTATTGTACCGAATTTATTGTTTAGGTCTGGATTTTTAGAAACAGGAGTTGAGAGAATCGTAGACCAAGTTGTAAACCCCAAAATCAACACTTTTTTCTTACCTCAAGTTGAAAATGTCGTGTACAAAGTTTTGGGTATACAAAAACCGTCAACATTTGACGAATTAAAAGCCGAAAGCAATCAAAAAAGTCTTAACATTAACGAGAAGGTAGATACGAGCGGTAATAATTTGTTACCGAATGATTTAGAGGCCGTTTCTCCTGAATCTGAACCCCACGAAAAAAAAATTGATGTCGGCAATGAATCCCAAAAGTTAGACAGTAGCAAAATGGACGAAGACGAGTCTCCACCATTCGAACCTCTTGAAGAATCTACTTCGTTTATGACGCAAGAAGATAATTCTGTCGACTCGCATCTGTCAGGTTTTTCAGGTTTGTTTTTTATTAAAACTGTAAGTAAAACTGTTTAATATTAAATTTCTCTTGAAAGGTTTAGCGAGTCACGACTCGAATCACAGTTTTGAAGCTAGTCATAAGCTGATGCCAATGGAAATTTCGAATCAGGATTCGCAGTTTTCAAAGCAAAGTTCCGATGATCATTTGTCAATCGTGATGTCTGACGATTTAGAAGCAAAGATTGAAGCGAACGAAGACTCGACCTTGTCAAAAATATCAAAAACCACAGATTCAAATTCTAAGAGCTTCGATTTTATGCAAGAAAATCAAGCAAGCAGCGACAGAAGCTCACAAAGTTCCTTTAAACAAGATAAAAATGACATTTTCAAAAAAATTGATGATAAATCAAAGCCCGACGAGAATAAAAAAGAAAGACATCGTAGCTCAGACAAGTACAAATCACGCCATGACAGCAAGTCAGAAAGTAAAGATCGTAAAAATGAAAAGGAGAAGAAACTAGATCGGGATAAAAAAGAACACAGAGAAAAAAGCAAGTACGACTCGAAGAATAAGGACAAGGATAAGAAAGACGGTAAGAGCAAATCTGAAAGCGAAACTAAATCTGATAAAGAACACAAGCACGAAAAAGATCGAGATAGGAGCAAGAATTCAAGTAGCAAACACAGTAGTAGTACTAGTAGTAGTAGCAAAGACAAAAGCAGCTCTAGAAAGGATTCTGTTGACATTAAAACAAAGGAAAAGCCAAAAGAAACGGACAGCAGAGATTCTAAACCAAAAGAATCCAAGGCAAAAGAAAAAGTCGAAAGTTCTAAGATTAGGGACAATTCAAAGTCAAGGGGCGAATCTAAATCTCACAGTTCAACAAAGAATAGAAGCGACTCTAAGCTCCATTTGAAGCATAACGGGAAAGGTAAGGGTGACTCATTGGATATCGACAAGAATTCAAACAAATCTAGCAGGAAAGAGGAAAAATCTTCTAGAAAAGACGATAAACATCAGTCACGCAGTGAAAAATATTCTTCCAGTAAAAAAGATGAGAAACGTGACAAAGATAAAAAAGATCCAAAAAAGGACATCAAAAAAATAGTTAAAGATGACCATTATAGCCTGAAAGGGAAAAATTCAAACCGTAGATCAACGGATCGAGATTCAAGCGACGGTCATTCAGGTACACACAGTTCTTCAAGTTCATTTGCCGACTCGTCAACATCATCCCAGTTGCAAAAAACTACTCAGGAGAGTTCTGCAATAAATTCTAGATCTAACTCGGGTGATTCTGGAAATTCTGATCAAGTGGAGGACATTGTTGTGTCGACCTCGGGTACGGAACAGGATTCTTCCAAACCAGAGGACGAAGAATTCTGTTCAATTATTCCGATCCAACAACTTCCCCGAGTAAAGCTTATTAAACCGAAATTTGCTTCCAATATTTTTGAAGCCCGTAGGTTAATGAAGATTAGGAAAAAGTTGGGTAAAATCGAAAAACAAAATCAAATGGAGTTAATAAAAACCGGTGTTGCCTTAAAAAATCCTATCGTTATTAATCCTACCGTGAATGTCAGTGAATCAGATTCGGTTCTAACATTCGAAATCGTAAGCGTACCTGACGAACCTGATGCATCCGACTCATGTGACACTTTAAAGCGAAGACCTAACATATTAAAAAAATCGCTCAATTCAAACCGAGCACAACTTGGTGGAAATATAAATAATTACAAGAAAACCGAATCAGAAGAAGAAAACGTCGCCGAAATAGTGGAAGTTGATGACGGTGACGACACCATTTCCACTCCATTGCAAAATTCTGTGATTAGCAAAGAGAGTTGGGATGCTGTGGAAGCTAAACTGCTGGAAAATGTCATGAAGACCGAATACGATTCATACCAGAACTCGATTGAAGCAACAAATGTTTCAGTAATCCCGGTAAAAAATGAAGTTTGTTTAGGATTTTCTCCGGAAATAAGTTCAGAAAGTGAGAGACACCTAGAATTCCTTTGTATGATCACAAGGCAATTAGAAGATGACATAATGATAAAAGAATTAAACAAACCTTATGCACTCAAAAAGACACCACCTATTGGTGTCGAAGAAGGAGTTAATAAACGGTTACCAAAGATTGCCATCGTAGATGTTTTGAGCGACAGTGAAATTATTATTTCTCCACGTCGGGGACTCAAACGCCATGCTTCCGAACACACAGATGCCCATAATAACAATAACAAGACAAATACTCAAATGGACGAAGGTAATTTTTGGTTTTTTTTAAAACAATTTGTGATAATGTAATGGCGGTTTGCAGACCAACTTAATGAAAAGTTAAACAATTCAAAAATAAACCAAAAACCGAACGTTCTTTCCAAGGCAAAGAAGGCTAAAGTTGTTGACAGTACAGGTGATAAAACGTTTATCTGTTGTATGCTTGTGACAAACAATTTGTTGTACTTTTAGTAAGCCATTTAGACACTTTTAACTTGCCTCTAAGCCCTGCCGAAAGTGATAAATCGTTTACCACAACTACCGATAAAAAGAATGAAAAAGATGATTCAAGGGTTAAACGTAACAGCAACACTAATCGAGGTAAATGGTTTGAATCCTGTTTTTGTTTGTTTACCTTTGCATGCAAAACTTTAGCATTCGAAATGTTTGAAATGCGATTTTTTCCGACTAATAAATATTTCTTTTTAGCTACCAGTAACGCCTGTAACCAAAGGTATTCTACGGATGACCTCTACAAACCACGTCTACAGTTCAGTAGTTCACGACGCAGAACTGCCAAGAGTAGAGATGGTAACTGATATTTTGTTTCTAGCGCTTTATCGTTGTCTTTGTTTTGTAACCGTAGTTTAATGTGTAATGCTTGAACAAATTTAATATAGAATTTATAATTATTGTCATTGTGATTCAGATATTTTTATACAACCAATTATACCTAGTTGTTATAATTTCTTATTAGAGAGATTTACATAATAAATATGAGAAAAGCATTTTTCGTTTTATTTATAAATCTTTCATAAAAGAATTCAAGAGACACAACGTAAAGGAAAAAGGAGGCTCAACATAAAACAATGGGAATAGAAAACCCCTAGCAATAAATGTTTACTAGTTTTAATAAAAAGTTAATTATTTTACTACACACTATTTACGGTTTAAAAATAATATTACCTATCTTTTCCTTCTTAATTCTAAAGTACTAATAATTCCGAAAATAATAATCCAGATTATTTCTATTCCTACCCCGTTTATTACTTCCATGTGTAATAAACTCCAACCTTTTTTAATGACGTTTCGCAAAGAAATAATTGGAATAGTAAAAGGCATGCATTTGGCAACCCATTGAAGTCCTATTGGCATTCCTTCAATAGGCCATACGAGTCCTAGAGAATCGGAAATAATGTTTAAGAGAAACAAAAGCAAGAGAGTACCTACTACTCACCGCAAGTTAAAATCATTGGATAAAAACTGCCTGATGTAACAATATTTGCCATTGAATGACTGTTACTGACAACAGATACCCAAAATCCTGCAAGAAGTTTAATTTTGTAAGTACTTTGTCTTTTAATAGAAAAATGTTTACCATAAGCCATTCCGCAACATCCTTGTAATAATATCAATAAAACCATTGTTCCGAAATTTCCCAGAAATTCCATATCGTACACGGCAAAACTAAGAATCAAAACTATTGCAGTTTGAATTACCACCAGGGAAAATTGTGTTACGAAATGTGTTATCAATATTTCCAAAGAAGATATTCCTGCTACAATGGAACGATCCCATACACCTTCAAGCCTGTCCGTTATTATAATCGAAGATGTATTTGTCGCTCCCATAAAGAACATTATACTATAATTAAAGAAATGTAAGTAAAATCAGTAGTTTTAAGTTTTGCAAAATGTACGTTAAAAGAACTCCAGGCATCATAAAAATTCGAAATGTTTCATCGTAATGTCCGTAAACGTCTTCTTCAAATTTAACTGGAATTTCTCCGAATTTAGCTAGGAAATTGCAATCCACGAAAACGGATTTTAGCATTTGAACGATTTTATCTATCAGTTTGTATTTGATTGTCGTACCAATTTGACGGTCTAGAAATAAAATAAAGTTGGCAAATCATCGAAAGCAAGTAATTAGTTCTTACTCGACATATCTAGCCAAGTATGGATTTGACTTGAATTTAAAGTTTTGCTCGTAACGTCTGTTCCTTCAGAGAAGCGTTTTTGTAAGGAGGCTGAAAACGTTTGTGGTATATACATTGCTCCAGCTACATCGCCATGAGTTATTGCTTCGATTGCTTCCTGTGCATTTTTATACGGTATCTAAAAAAAGACTTGTTGTCTGAGGTGAACCTTATTTAGGTAGGTACTAGGTTACTGTTAGATTTCTTATTCTGTTAAGATGTTATACTAACCAGTTCCATCATTGGATCTTCGGCAACTTTAAGAAATCGACAACCAAGTTGGTTAAATTTACAATCGTTATCATTAAAAGGTACTGCTGTTCCATTACTGGAATAATTAGTGCATCCTGCATTATAAGCTTCCTCATTTATAACAGCAATTTTTATACCCTTCACATCATTACCAATCGCTAAGAAAAAAGCAATCATTTCCAAAACCGGAAACATTATCATAAAAGCAATTCCACTGAAATAATAATTTTAAAATTCCTGACAAAAATAAAATGTTATTAAACAGACCTGGGATTCCTAACAAGTTGCATTAAATTTTTACCAAAAAGTGCTTTCATTCTGTGACTATTTAAACTAAATCCGCCTCCAGTACCCTTACGCTTTTTCTTTTTCGGAAGCTTAGGTGTTAACATCTGTGTAAGAAATAAAGTACCTGCTGAGATTTTATTCTAACATCTCAATTCAAACTTACATCTTTTGAACTGTTAAGATCGGTCATGACCATGCTAACGGTTGATGAAGTCCCTTGACCGAGGGAGATGTTAGAATTTTCCCCTGCAGATTCTGCTTGGAGTTCAAGCAATCTCCCTTCGGCTTGACGCCTACTTAACATGAGAAATACTTCCTCTAACGAATCTGTACGAAAAACATTTAGCAGTTTCTCTGGGGAATCTTCTGCTAATAATCTTCCTTGACGCATCAATCCAATCTAGAGGAAAATATTTCTTTGTGTCTTATTACTAAATTATTTACTGGAATTATTGATATTCCCCACAAAAAGAAAAAGCAAAATAAATCTAAGCTTCTGAAAAACCCTGAATTTAACTCAATCTCTTATGGCTTCCCAGATCCCCATGTTTTGAACACCCTGTAGGAGCATATAAAAGCATCAGTTACCTACAGTTAAGCTGCATTAAATCTTTTCTAATCACTCCATGAAGGTTTTAGAGTAAATGCCTACTTTTCCTGCCACCCTTTCACTTAATAGTCATGGCCAAGGCAATAATTTTTATTTCAAGCATAGGTAATTCCTGAATTACTACGTAAACCAAATGCAATTACTTTCCGTATTTTATTTAAAACAAACGAATCCGGTTTTTTTTTCTAAAGACGCACTGCAATTTTTATCACACGCACTTTGTTCAATTAAACTGCAATTAATCTTAACATAAACATGTTTT
This sequence comes from Hemicrepidius hirtus, assembly GCA_963082805.1. Classification (NCBI taxonomy): domain Eukaryota; kingdom Metazoa; phylum Arthropoda; class Insecta; order Coleoptera; family Elateridae; genus Hemicrepidius; species Hemicrepidius hirtus. The sequence continues at coordinate 115,412 of OY720166.1, forward strand.
ACCTTATGTGCTTGTCGTGTTTCTTCAATGTAATGTGTTGTAATTACCACGGCTACGTTTTCTTTTTCTGTTATTTCTACTAAATAATTCCATATGCTAAAAAAAGTGATTCATATTTAACTTAAAGTTTCTTTGAAACTTAAATTCTATTATACCTTTCCCTTAGCACTGGATCCAAACCAACAGTAGGTTCATCTAAAATCAAGAGTTCGGGCATGCTTACCATTGCAGCAGCAAAAGACACCCTTCTTTGCTGACCACCACTGCAGTTCTTTATAAATCTAAAATTTTTTTAGTGTGGTTTCATTTGCATTAATCGAATATTTTAATGGCTACCTATCTTTTGGTGGCAAATCCAAAAGCTTCGATAAGCTTTGATATCTCTCTGCTATTAATTCTTCTTTCATGCCAAATATTCTTCCAAAATAATAAACAGCCCCTTGTACTGTAAATTCGGCTACCAAGGCAACATCCTTTTAGATAAAAAAAAATAATTCAACACTCAAACTACCATGTAAGCGCATGTACAACAGACCTGGGGCATGTACCCGACGAGCGGACCAGGAACGCCACTTTCGGGGGTTCCCGGTTCTCCTCCTAACACCCATATGTTTCCAGAATTCAATTTTTTTCGACCAACTATACAACTTAAAAGGGTAGTTTTACCACAACCACTTGCGCCCAATAAACCATATCTAAAAAAACATTTTGAACAAAGGGATTAAAACAAATCAACTTTCAGAGGAAATAAAACAGAACCGTGGAGGAAATTACTAGCTATGAGGTCACTTAACGATTTGATAATTAAAATTCCAAATTTGCATAATTTGCGCTCTAAACCTGTATGAAAATTATTTCGTTTAAAAACAAGAAACCTGTCTAAAATTTAAATTCTAAGTGTTAGGTAAATTATAAATTCGCCTAAGATGATTCTGATCGAAGGCAATTGTGTTGATTGGTTTTGATTTTATTTATCACAAGCATTAAAAATCAGATTCTTTGTGTATTAAATAAAAAAGACTAATTTTTCGCTACACATCCTCCTTGACATTCTTCGTTAGCCAACTCAAAATTGCTCAACAGCCTTAATACTTCAAGGATAACTTGTTGTTTTTTCATTCGATTTCTGCATCTTTAATGAACATTCTTACAGCATTTCTTTTAATACTTTTACTTTCATTCAACTCGATGAGTGTACCTGTAATAGGTACCTTTCATTTCTGATTTTGTTACTATCTACTAACGAAACATAAAGAGTTATCTACCTACTATTATGAAAATGCAAAGTAAAAGGTACTTAAGCGCTTTAGAAATTTGTAACATTTCTTCTTTTTTGCTTTAGTTTCATTAACAGATATTTTGCTGCGTAACGAAAAAATGATTATATTATTACGTATTGCGGCCTACGCTCTATTGGAAAAAAAGACCAGGAATTGTTTAAATGCAAAAATATAGCTTAGTACGTTCTATTTTAATTTCCTACGAGGTCACCTCTTTCTATTTCCTATGCATATTACCTCCAATTACTTACTATTAATTATAATTATAATATGTAATTATTTAATGCTAAGAATACTCAGTGATACTCAAACAAACATCCTTTATAGAAGCCCTTAAAAGCAACTTACATTGTCCCTCTTTGCACCGTCATATTTAGCTGGTTCAAAACCTCTTTGGAACCATAATACTTTGAGGCATTTCTTACACTAACAGCTATTTCGTTTCGCTTTTCCATTTTAACAACCTGGAAAGTGGAAACAGTTCAGGATGCTTATTGTTAAATCAACTTTTACAACTTCAAAGCACAGAAGTAAATGAAATGTAGTTTTTAAAGTACCCATTTACTAAAAAAAATTACTTGTTTTATTGTGTTTTCTGAGAAAATGCTATAAAATACAATGTAGTAGGGTTTAGTGCTTTTCTAGCTAGCTATGGATAATAATCAAAATTATCATAGCTATCGTATGAGGTCACCGTATACAAAGTATTATGCTGTAAGGATAAGGTAAATGCAGTTTAGACTTTGCATAAACTAGAAATTGTTTAAAGGCTAATAAAAATTTTGAAAATGTCCTCAAAATCCTACCAAGGTACCTACTGACTAGGGGTTTGCTATGTACACATCGGTGTTGTGAGAGCATGGACAATAACAATTTTTAGTTAGTTTGTGTTACCATACAGGAATGTTTGAAACAAGGAAAAATGTAACAGATTGTCAATAAGGAAAACAGGTCTTAAATTATGGCTCTAAACCTGAACCGAAATCTAGATATTTTATAATAATTCAAGGATGACCTATGAATAAATTTTCAACAATAAAATAAAAGTTAAGAAAACAATTAATATTGTGCTTTTATAAGGGAATACTGGGCGGTAATAATGGTAATTTAAATTACAACGGTGCGTAATTACATAATAAAAAAAAAACATTATGTATGTCATTGCTTACTGGTCTGAACGTGAACTAAATAAGGGTGTTTATTCAATATTGTACTCATTATCTTTCTCAATGCAAGTCTTATGTAATACATCTGCATGACCTTTCCTTAAAATTGAAGTGGTTACATAAAAAAGCATAATTTCAAATATTTAAATACTGGTTTATAAATATTTTGCGATCTACAATTCCTAACATATTTTATATTATAATTTATTAGCAATTATTTGAGTAGGTAGTAGTAAAAATGAATTAAAAGCTAAAAAGGCATCTAATAATAGCTAACTACTTTTTGTCACCCATAAAAAACTAAGCCCACAATTATTTTGATTGTAAATAAAAATTTAATTTTTTACTACGATGCTACCTAATGCATTTATAAAACATTCCTATCTACTTTCTACTTTTGATAAATAAAAAATAATAAAAAAACCACCCACTTTCGCGTTTAATTAAAAAAATCCAATGACTGTGTATCACTTCACTAAACAAATCTTCACTTGTTGTTCACAAAATTCAATCACTGTTATAAAATATTTAAAAAAATGGAGAATGGATATATCTGTATTGAGCCATTAACAGTTTACTAATAATATTTGCACATGCCAGCAACACCTGTTGCCCTTGTATGTTGTCACTGGCGAACATTCGAATACTGCGGGTTTTAATATCTTTTTTTCCATTTAATTAGTAACCTCTATCAAGAGCAAACTGATCTTTTTATTTATTAGGATAGGTATGAATGTATTCGAAAAAATATAGAGTGAGTAAAGGGGAAAAGAAAGCTTCGATGGATGTATGGAAGATTTTATTTCAAATTAACTATTAATCTCATTATTATCAGTACATCCCTCCGTATAGCAAAATATTTTCTTATCCAAACTACGTAATATATATTCCTCTGTAACAAGTTTACTCTAGAATTTTGTAGATGCCTACGTAATATTTGACGTAATCATTGGCTGATTTAATTTGTTCAAGTCCTCGAACATATTAAATTTAATTAACCTGAGGGCATAAAAAATAATCTATTAGATTTTAATAGTACTTGTCCAATTAACCAGGTAAACAACGATAATTGAAAATAATTTTACATTAATTAAACAATTTTAAATAAAATAATACAAGCTTCTTGGTTTTGCAGTTCATTAACAACTTTATAATTAAAATTTAATTAAATTAATTTAAAAAAACCGCAAAATATTTTTTAATTGGCAACCAATGATACCTAGGTGTAATGTGTGTTGCCTATCCCGGACTAAAGAAAAATGTATATACCCCTAATATAAAAATCATATCGATCATTCTTCTCTAATCTAATTTCAGTGTTTGTTCTTAGAATAAATAAATTCTTAGCATAATTACCACATAATTACTCATAAATCTAAATGGGACATAAAATTCTGCATCATACTGTATATGGCGTGTTAAATGGGTTGCATAACCACATGCATCTGTCACTTTGACAGTTATTGTTTATTTATTTCTAAAGTTACACAATGGCCGGTGTTGTACCAACAAAGAGGTCAACATCTGGTAGAAAACAATGGACATTACACGGTAAGTAAATTACCTTTCCCTTGGCAAAATTTAGATAAACATTCAATTAAAACTAAACAGTCAGAATTTAGAATTTGAAAGTTAGGTTACGTTAAATGTTTTTAGATGGACCCAGGGGTTCTTTAAAACGTTTACGAAACCAATTAGCCAACGATGGTTGTGCAGAATCCCAAGTAGTGCTTGCAAAACAACTCCTAGATGAACAGTGTGGTACGTTAAATAATCTGAATTTGTTCCCATAATTAGAATTCAAATGTTTAGAGCTAGATGTGGAAAAGCGGGAGAACGATAGACTAGGAGTTTACTGGTTAATGAAGTCTTCGGAACAAGGTAATGTAGAAGCAACAGAATTACTCAAGAAATGTTTTTTAAAAGGAAAGGGAATAACGGAGCACAACTACATGGATGTAAAATCTTGTATCAACATGACCCAGAGCGAAAAATTAGCGAGGAAAGCTGCCAGGGAAATGTTTGCTAGGTTTGTTGGGGTGTTTTATTATTGTTAGCCGTAGTACAAAACATTTAATTTTTCAGTTTATCAAATGGAGAAGATTACATAACATCGCAACAACTCCAAAAACGCATGTTAGAAATTGATAAGGAGCAAAAAATCCATCCAGTATTAGAAACTGATTTATGTGAAGAACACGGCAGTGGTGAACCATCCAACGGTGAACTCATTAATCATTTCGAAGAACCAAGCAGTGAATCTGAGGAAGAAGTAGATTGGTCACAGAGGCCCGAAGGAAATAACGAAAAACTAACGGAGGAACATGTGGTTGCAGCTGCTGTTGATTATTCACGCGGTCAACTACCGTTAGTAAATAGAGTACTGTGTCTGACCGATCCAAATTTACATGCCCTTGATCATGTTGCTTATGTACAAAGATCAATACTTCATCCCTTTCTCGCATTTAAGATTTTGTATTACAAAATGATAAAATTCCTGGGTCGCCGGCCGTTTTACAGCTACTTCCCTACCGTTCAAAATGATATTCAGTTAGTATTTCTCATGTTCCTGTATTCGTTTGTTAGTTCAAGTAGTATGTTGTATTTTTTTCCAATGGTGGCGTATTATATCACTTTTTGTATTATGGTTGTAACAAGTTTTCAAATGTTGCAGATGAAACGAGACTTTCAGGATTTTAGGGTTTGGTCTGCTCTATTTATTACATATTCTGGTGGAAGTTTAAATGCAAACGAAGCCGAGTATCAGTTTATACGTAATAATTTACGGCCTTACGGCCATTTCTTTCTTGCTCTTCTAATTAACTTGGTTATTTATCCTGTAATCTCTGATCAGTGGATTCCTCAATCTGAGCTGACGATAATTGCATTTTCTTTGACTTTCATGACCCTGCACAGTTTTATGGCAAAAGAACGGAGGCAAAACTTCCCCGATTTTCTACTTTTGTTTAGTTTTGCTATAAATGTTCTTGCTAAGTATCCGTACGAAACGGACCCCGTGGTTACTCAAGGATGGCGCTTTTTAGATCTGAAAGTTCCTACATTCACTAATTATATCATCGGCAACGGCATTGAATTTTGTATTAACTTTAGAATCATTTTTTACATGTTTATACCAATAATATTTGTACGGATTGCATCCAGACAAAATTGGAGGGGAACTTACAAATCTTTGATACCGCATTGTGTCACATTAAGTTGGCTACAAATTGTTATAATTAATTCGCAAGGTGCAACGATGTTTGGACTTGTAAGGGGTACGTTAGCTTTAGTTGGGATTGTCATGTTCTTGCCGCTGGTTGGCCTGACAACCATTGTCTTACCAGCTGTAGCTTTAACTAAATGGGTAGCAACCACCGTGTCCTTGTATAGTCTTTGTGTTTTCCTATTTTTTGCCTCCATTGGTCTAGGTATAAGCTGGCTATTTGCAAAGACCCGATTCAGCCAACACGTAGCATTTTTGCAAATAATTCTTGGTGTAGCTACGTTTTGCTTTTTGATAAATTCAATTTCGCTTGATAACGCAAATAAAAATATATATTTAGATGCTCGAACAGACAGGAGTATTACTTGGGACCAATATCAGAATTTATGCCATCAACCTGCATGGGAATCAGATAGTATAGCCGTTACACAAATGCGTTGTTCAAAATTAGCCAATGTGCCAGTTCAATGGGAAGGTTATATAAACGAAATTAAAATCAAATCAATTACTAACACTTGGAAAAATATATTTGATCATTTACCCAACTCTTTGAGCCAGTATTTATATTGTTTATATGGAGAACCAATCGAAGCCGATTGTGAACAAGTACAAGACCTAATAGAAGACGATTGCCTAATGTTATACGATGCCGTAAAATCGACAAGAAGATGCAGCCTGATAAATTTCAATCGGTACCAGTTTGAAATATTAGTTCGGATGCATTCTGGCCTATGGGGGAAGACTGCCGAAATCACTTTAGTGGCGAGTAATCACTTCAAGAATTTCAGTTTGCAATTGAAGCCTAATGACAAAATCAAGTTTAAAGGATTACTAACGAATTTTGAAGAAGCAGGAGCTAATGGCATTTTGGGAGGATCAAAACCGCATGTTATTTTAGAAGAAATACACTGTATCGCTTGCCATAATACTAAACTAACTGAGAGAAAGTTAAAAGCACAAAAAGTGATTGATCTTCAGAAAATATCCAGTAATTTATATTTAGGATTTAAGTTTGTTTTGAATTTCTTGTTTCATCCAGTAGTTATGTTTAAATGAAATTAAGATGTGAAAATATTTATTTATAATGAAATAAAAGAGTTAATTAACAATAATTTAATCTTTTACTCTTATTTTAATTATGTAATCGAAATTCAAATTTCCCGCAGTAATTAAAAAGTGTACCTTCTAATTTCATACGGATAGGCAACCCAATTAACGTTCCCCCTGTTAGTTAATTAACACATGGGGATTTTTGATTTTAATTTTTATTATCTTGGTGTAATTGTTTTGACAATTTTAAAAACATAACCTCGTATTTTCACGTGCATTTTGTGATGTGTTAACTTTTTCATAGTTTCCTTAAACTTTAATTAATAAAAATGGTAAGTAATAACCGTAGAATAATTACAATTAGAAAATCAACCCTTAAAATTAATAGAGTTGCTAGAATAATTTATTTTGTAAACATAACCTAATTTGTCGTTGCTCAACCTTAATGTTAATGTTTTTCAGCCGAGCTTATTTATATTATACGAGCAAGCTGCAGGCTTTGCAGTATTTAAAGTTCGTGAATTTGAAGAAATTGGTATGCTACTGCCCCAAGTTGAAGCAGCGGTCACTGATCTGTCACGATTTAACAGCGTTGTAAAACTTGTTGGATTTTCACCGTTTAAAACTGCTGTTGTTGCTCTTGAAAGTATCAATGCTATATCAGAAGGAATCCTACCCGAGGAACTACAACATTTTTTGGATATATCCATTCCTAAAAGTAGCAAGAAAGACAAAGTCACATTAGGCGTTACCGATCCAAAACTTGGTGCCGCCATTACGGAAGCTTTGGGAATTCCCTGCACTCATATTGGTGCCGTACCGGAAATTATCAGAGGTAAGATATTCTTGAATAAGTAAATAAATTATTACGATGATTCTTTTGATAGGCATTCGTCATCATTTCCACAACCTCGTCAAAGGCTTCACGGCAAAGAGTTCAGCAGTTGCGCAACTTGGATTGGGACATTCATACTCTAGGGCTAAAGTTAAGTTTAACGTACATCGTGTGGACAACATGATTATTCAATCCATAGCCTTGTTGGATCAACTTGATAAGGATGTCAACACATTCTCTATGCGGATCAGGTAAAATTTTTGTCCATCTTTTGTCTAACTTTATTAATTTATGTTATATTCAGGGAATGGTATTCATATCACTTCCCAGAGCTCGTCAAGATAGTTCCCGAGAATTACTTATTTGCAAAATTAGCAAAGTTCATTAAAAATCGCAAAGAACTCACAAACGATTCACTCGAAGGATTAGAAGAAATTGTAATGGATTCAGGCAAAGCTCAAGCAATTTTAGATGCGTCAAAATCAAGCATGGGGATGGATATCAGTCCCGTGGATTTAATTAACATAGAAATGTTTGCTAGTCGCGTTATAGCATTAGCCGATTATCGAAAACAACTTGCTGAATATTTGAAAACTAAAATGGGTGATATTGCACCTAATTTGGCAACTTTACTCGGCGAACAAGTTGGAGCCCGATTAATAGCCCATGCTGGATCGTTAACAAATTTAGCAAAATATCCTGCGTCCACCGTACAAATTTTAGGAGCAGAAAAAGCTCTGTTCCGAGCATTAAAAACTAAAGGTAACGTACTATTCTTTTTATTTATTTTTTAATTTACCTACGTTTTAAATTTTTAGGGAATACTCCGAAATATGGTTTGCTGTTTCATTCCACATTCATTGGTCGAGCTGGTGTGAAAAATAAGGGTCGTATTTCTAGATATTTGGCAAATAAATGTTCTATCGCTTCAAGAATCGATTGCTTTACTGAACAACCCTCGACAATTTATGGTACAAAGCTAAGGCAACAAGTGGAAGATCGTTTGAAATTTTATGAAAACGGAGATATTCCTAAGAAAAACATCGACGTTATGAAGGAAGCTATGGAAGAAGTCCAACAAGCAGCAAAAGTAGAAAAAAAGAAGAAAAAGAAGCGCAAATCCGAATCGAATAATAGTGCCAACGGAGAAATAAATGCCGAAGAAAACGGAGAAGAAGTTGTGGAAGAACCACCCAAGAAGAAAAAGAAGAAGAGTAAGAAGGCTCAACAAGATGATTGAATTATTTAAAGAGGATAATTCAATAAATTATGTTAATTTGTAGTTTCTAATTTCTTATTATGTTCATGTTTGTGCTTATTTTGAAAAAGTGGCAAAATGCCTCACGTTTGCTAAGTTTTTATAAGTTTCGTGAATCCTATTTTTATATTGTTTTCCTATATTCACATTTGTATAAGTGTTGTAAGTACATTTGCTATTGAATATATGAATGATTTTAACGCTTCAAACTATTTTTCTTTAAATCGTCAATAAAGAACCTGATCTAGTACTTGGCTGTGCTTCCTTTTAAATCGTTGGACCACAGCCAACTATCTGTTGTTTTTTAAATGAATAATTTAAATGATTTACGCGAATCTCTCTTTGATTACTCGAGGTAAAAATAACGAATTACTTTCAATACAAGGATGTAATTTTGCAATAAGCGTTGAAACAAGTCTTTCCACAACAAATTTATTGTTTGTTAATCCTACAAGAAATTACAGAATTTCATAATGGAATGCTTTAAAATAAAATTGGAATTTCACCTTTAAAATAGTTATTAGTCAAGGTAGTTTATGTTCGGCACAACATCTAACTTTGTTTTTATACACTTCAACTTTATTTTGTTCTAATAAGGCACGCACGTTTGTTAAAAATGGGTTTCTTTTTACATAGTTAGTTATTGTTACTTTCAAATTACATATTAATAGGTAACGAGTAAAACAGAAAAATACTCAACGGTGGAAAAAACGAATGTTAAAATACGATTATTGTAATTTTAAATATTGCTATAGACGGAGATAAAAATGTACAAGTAATAACTAAACGATTAACAAGGAAAAAATATGTAAATAATATAATACAACACCCAAAAAGCCCTCTCTGTACAGTGTAGCTTGCATTACATTTGCATAACATAAATAATATGAATACAATAACTAATATTAATATTTTTACTTTGTAATAATAGTACAATTTATTTATATTATTAATACCCAGCACCCAAAAGTGAGCATTTATTTTCAAAGTCTTTACAAAATGTAGAAACAATGTGCAATTGGAACACTAATTCGTATATAAATCATTATCTTTGGAAATTAAGTATACACAGCTCCAAATAAAGAACCCTGCAAATGAATTCAAGTTTTGGTCTTGGATATCAATCTACGTTACATCAGATTACACCGATCACAGTCGAATTATGCCTCGCATCGTCGTTAAGATACCGTTTTATGTCCCTTTGAGACTTGATGCAGTTTTTAAATTAAGTAGAGTACCGTCTTTGTTTTTTACACTGTGTACACTTCTAAAGTGAATTTTTTAAATGCCAAAAAATTACTTAAAACTTGCAAAAAATTGATTATTGGATTGATTCGAACCGGGTGCATTTGTGGTTCCTGCAAACGCTTTGTTATTGAAATTATTCACCGGCATACCGAATCCTGGATTATTGAAACTGTTTTGCGTTGCACTCCTCGGCTGGTTAGTAGGCGATGTCGGAGTGCTCGCTAACTGGTTCATAGTTGGAGCACTATTTTGTTTATTTTGCTTATTACCTAATAAATTGTCTAAATCAATATTTAAGTTGCCCGAATTGCTCCATGTTGCTCCTAGTTGTAGCTGTTTATTGCTATTGTAGTTAGGTTGGTTGTCTGCACTTTGAAATTGTTGCGTGGAAGACATTGGTTGAAGGACTTGAGCGGCAGATGGTTGTAACACTTGGCCTGAACAAAACAATCGTTAAGATCGCAAGTAATAAATACCAAAAACTCCCTACATATTTTAAAATAAAGGACGTTAAGGGTCTTGGACTACTAGGAGCATGGATTACGGCAGCAGTATGTAATAAATCAATTTTTTAATTACGATCCATAATGTAAAAAGATTATATTTACGTTTAAAATACAAAAAACTAAATCTACTCTAACTTATTATAAAGCAACTTCATCGACTTTCAAAACACTTTCAACCAAGCACATTACATGTTCCGCCAGAAGTCTGCATTCAGAGTTGGGTTCGCCTCTCTGTATATTAGGGCTCAATACGTCACCCAACCATAATCGTATTTCCAATAATTCACCCACAAATTCTGCCACTAAAATACTCTTGGGTACGTTTATCACAATGCACGCAATCATGTTCAAAACTGCCATTCTAACTTTGACTTCTCTATGAAAACGTTGGGTCCACGTGACATTTAAAAGTTCCTGTGCCATTTTAGGCGCAATCGGACAATTCTGAGCAGAACACATAAAAACCGAAAGCGTGTTTAAATAATGAATCAGCAATATGTTGTCAGAATCGAATTTCGGGGCTACCAACATGAAGTGGGACTTTCCAAAGCCATGCAGAAGTGGGTAGAAAAAAAAAGACGCAACGCTTGCAAATTTATTTACCTTTTCATAAACTAAATGTTTGTGTCGTACAAAATACCTCGTCTTACTTTCAAGGCGTTTACGTATTATTTCCTCGGCCGTTTGTACTCGAGTTAGTTTAATATTTGGTTTAGTTTCAGTTACAGGTTTATTCAATTGCGGTTTAATATTTGATAATATCCTCGCCGTTTCTTGAAGGACGTCTAACATAAAAACTCGATGGGCAATGGAATATGTTGCACGTTCCGTGTGAAATTGTTTGCATAAATATTCAGCATAGTAACCCGGATAAATACAGGTGATAGCGACACAGCTTTGAAAAACCAAGGCTTCAAAATTTTCCACGTAAAACGTAGGTGTTAAAGAAATGAGAATTTCTAAAATTTCTAAACCAATCGAAGCATCATCGTCAGGAAGCTGAAAAGTTACTAATTTTTCACAATTTTCCAAGCTTAAAGTAAAAACATCCGGGTCTTTTGTTTCTAAAAGTCCCTCCCGTAAATCCCTTAAATAAGCAGGAGGGGGTTTACTTGAAACTTTCGTATCGTTTGCTAAATCGTAAGCTTCTAAATCATCGTCTGAATCTAATTCAAAATCGGTACTGTCAATAATGGTTATGAGATTTTTGTTTTTAATCGATTCGTTTATAATTTCATTTTGTGGTTCGGTTCGGTGACTTCTGAATTTCCTTGCAGGTGGGATGTACTCAACGTTGACTTTATCACTCTGCAGGAAACCGGCCTTTTCAATTATAAACGTTAGAATTTCCTCAAAAGTTTTGTCATTATCTACATTATGATCGGGGTGAAAGTCTTTAATACCTCGTAAGTTGCTTTCTAATTTGCGAGATTCTTCAGATAATTTTTCAAAATCAAATTGGAGTTTGATATCTTTTCGTTCTTTAATGTTTTTGTTTAAATGTTCAATTATAATTTCACTGGTAACCATTCCAGCCACTCTAATTTCTTCTACAGGGGATTCTAGATGAACAGGAATTCCTAAATAAATCGTCTGTTCTATTTTTGTTCTGTTATCTTTTAGAAGTTGTGCATCCGAGTCCGCTAGGAATTTTATTATCAAAATTATGTACTTCGTCAGGTACAAATGTTGTTCAGTGCTTGTATGATTCACAGCTGATTTATCGGACCAAGTTGTTAATAAATTTACAAATAGATTAAGTAATTCTTGTTTTGAAGCTTTGTTTACAAAAACAACCAAGTTGTATAAGAAAATCAATTTGTTATGATCGTAATAGGATAATAAAGGAATTTTTGTACATAATGAATATTTCCAGTGTTTATTTTCAAGTAAACTCGGATGGAAAATATTACTTGTGTTGGGTTGTCTTAAAATCATGACCGTTATCACCTCGATTGCTTGTGGGGTTAAATTCTGGAAAAATTTTTCTAAAATTTCTCCAAACAATTTTGTTTTCTTATTATTACTCCATAAAATCATAACACGAATAAAATTATTAATGCATTCCGAATTTAAACCGTCATTAAAAGCCAATAATGTTTTACTAAGCAACAAAGCAACAGGATACAAGTTTAATTTATCTTTAAATTTGTGTCGTTCACATAAATCGCAAATAAATTCCACAAGCTTAATAATATTAAATATAAGTAAATTACAAAAGTTTTCCATTTTAAAGAAATTCGACGTTATGTCACCTTCCAAAGCGTTTGCAATCCTATTTGGTAACGAAACTAAAACTTGCACAGCTTTTTCCCATTTTGAATTTGCATCTTCACGTGCAATTTCGTTCACATTTTCTTGTTCTAATGTAACGTGCACTAGAGTACTGAAAAGGCCGTCATTTTTCAAAACCAATTCGGTTATCTGCACCAGACCGTCCAGTTTACTAACATCTCCGATCTTCAAATTTCTAACTAAAACGGCTAAGACTTCGTAAAAGAAATATTTATTTTCCACCACAAACAACTTTCGCACCGTGTCATGTATTGTTTGATTGTAGAAGGGGAAATTGTGATCAAACTTGCCGACAATTAATTCTAAAACGTGACCATATGCCCGTTCCACATACAATTCCCAATCAATCGTTTCCTCATCAAAGCCGGTTATTTTTTGGACGGTAAGGGGACCCGGGAAGAACTCCACGAGATGCTGAAGTTGCGCCAAAATATATTCAACGTCAATGTTAGAACCGATTTTGGTCATTCTTGTTAAGGCATTCATTACAGCAACCGTTGACGAATCGAGTGTTATATTATTAGTTACGGAATCAATCGCATCTGTGGTATTTTTCGATAATTCCCCTTCGCTTGTATTTGGCCCTACACTCTTGATTTGTTTTTCTGAAACGGGAAATCTCAAATGAGTTTCCCGGTTCTTGAAATTTTCTTGTAACTTAAGGATTGTATTTTATAATAACTTGCATCAGTATTCGTCACGAAACTCGATTTATAACATTTTTACAGGGACAACATTAAAATGGCAAGAAAGAAAACAATGAGTAAGTGCCTGCTATTTCCGATATATAAATGTTTGATTCATTGTGGCATTGTTAAATATTTATATTTGCTCAAGTTATGGATTATATCACCGTTGTCCACAATCATTATCATTACCACCCACTATTCCTCAATTAATTACTAAACCTTTATCAGACTCATTCTAAAATAAACCAAATAACGCAATAGACAGATATATTTTTAATGAGAGGAAGTTAAACTTTTACGATATCTTAATAACCTTGCAGATATTTAAATATTTAATCGAAGAATTCTTCCTTAAATTTAAATACAACCCTTAAGTTCAAAATTCTTTCAAATAATTTACAAAATGGGAAATATTTTATTTGTAAATAGGAGGTACAGGATAAAAAAAGGAATAAAAACAAGGATAAAATAATAAAAAAAAAAGCTAAAACCAACCTGTGCCAAATCCATCCATAATATTAGACCCCAGTAACGTATTTTGGTTATTATTTGGTGTTGTGCCCATCCCTCTTTGCTGCTGAACGGACAAAGTACTAAAACCAGCAAGATCTCCCAATAAATCACTACCACCTGAAGGTTTCTGAATAGCTGCTCCGGGCATCATGTCCGGTACTGAATTTAGCAAAGGTTGAGGTGACCCAAATACCTGTTGCTGCGTTGGCGAAAATACGTTTGACTGTGGGGTGTTTTGAGGTGATGGCACCACAAAATTTTGTGGTGGATGTATTAAATTCTGAGGGGGCTGTACAAAATTAAGGGGCTGGGGCACCTGATCTAGGTGAGCGGGAGAAAATGCGGAACTAAAATCAGCAAAATCATCCGATTGTGTTTGTGCTGCCGATACAGCACCAAAAGCTGCCTCAAAATTGCCAAATTCGGGTGATGTTGCATCTTTTTCTTGTGCACGAGGATCGAAGTCATCGTTTATCAAATCTGCACTTTGTAAAGCAGAGGTGTTATCATCACCTTTTCCAAAATTAGCGGCTGCACCTAGATCGACCTTTTTCAAAGGTTTTGAAACCGCTTTCGTTGGAGATTTATTACTGGCTGTGTTAATGTTTAAACTGACTTTCTTTTCAGGAGAAGTTGGGCTTCCTATACTTTCTGTATCTTTATATTTTTTTGCGTAATTAGAATTGTGATTGGATTCCATGTCACTGTCTTCACGTTCCGCTTCATAATCTTCGTCGTAGGATCTATCTCTGTAATTGTTCGCAGAATTAGAACTATAAGGTTGTTTTTCGTCCCATTCCTTATTTTGATTTGGATAATCTCTATTCCACGTTCTCTCATCCCAACGATCACCTACAATTACTAAATATTGTACCGAGCTGTAAGAATCAAAGTAGAGAACAAAATAGCTTACTGAATTTGCCGCCCATCATATCCGAGCTCATTCCGATGTATTTATCTTTATTTTTCTTGGCCTTTTTACGTTCCTCTCGGAGTTTGTCGTCGTCTTGAATAAAGTCTATTAACTCTCGTACCTTATGTCTTATATTAATACCCTGATCTTTTCCTACTTCATCAACGTACGAGTAATTTTCTAACGAGCGCAAATCGTATATGTGTTCTCGGGCCGATGTTACTACACGTTCTGAACCATTCCTTATTAAATAGTTGAGTAGCAAGAGAGACTATAAAAACCGCTTTGTAGTAACGATATTATTATTTAAATGTTTAAGTTTACCTTGTATGTTCGTCGCCAGTGTTGTTTATTATCTTGCAACATACGTTTCCATAACATCGACATTACTTCTGGAAAGTGTTCGTAAGTAAAAGTGGCATGAGCGAGTTCTTGCATAAGTTGCCCTGTGGGGCCCCAAGCCTCGTCGTTAGTTGCTTCACGCACTTTTGCCTCGATTTCTGTATAGTTCATGACCACATTCGTGCTACAGAAGAGCAAAATGTAAAATATCTAAGAACATAAAGGGCAAAGGGCAAGCAGGAATGTATAGGGTGGTGTTTATTTTTGAACCACTTTTTTGGATGTAAACCATCTGGGACTTTCTTAAATGATGTACTTACACTTTATCCGCGATTTCTCGCACTTTCCACATGCTGAAGATGTTCTCCATTTCGTGAAATATTCGTTTCGTTACCGTTAGATTAACATAAACCGAAAACAATTCAAACTAATTTTTTATCAATGAAGTCCTTCGTACAGTGCTGATTTGGCTTCGGCCATTTTTATTGCGTCACCAAAAACAAGGTCGCCAACTAATTCGCAAGAAATCACCATCACCTTGAGTGCTAATTATTATAATTGTTGCGAAATAATTACTCTGGTTAACCACACTATGTGTGTGTTATTGAAAACCTAATCTTTTTTAAGCTCTAATTTATTCTATTTGATTTATAATTTGCCAATTCAAACTTTTAATAAAGTTAAAAGTCATCAACAGTGATTGTTGGTACAACTGATGTTCCCTTTCCCGCCAAAAAAGTTTTTCAAAAATCAAAATTATTTTTTCTTTATTTCTGGTTAAATTATGGAACAATTCATCGATTTACAAGAACATTATAATAAGTAAACAATAGAAATCACAGAATTTGTAAGTCAATCAATAACAAACAGTGCATTATTTAAATACGCAGTTGCTTCTTTGTAACTCATTTTATGAGTATCCATAAAAATTTTCAAACACAATTCCGGTAGCAACACCTTGAATAAATACTGATTAGGTAAACAGTCCTCATTATCAAATTGCTCATGCAAGTATCTCAAAAGTTGTTGTTTCTGATCAGAACTAAACACAATTGTACTTGTACTATATTTCAAATCTTTAGCGGTAAAATGATCCTTATATTTTTGATTTTTAAATTGTTCATGCCGTAGTGAATATCTCATACCATTAAATATTTCAGATACATATAGAGAGTTATCTTTATAGGTTTTTTGTATTTCATTTCCGGTGAGATGTTTGCAATCAAGAACAATTTGAGGTGTCTCAGGTTCATCTTCAATATTTAATTCTAAAGATTCTTGTGAATCCTCTATGTTTATACTATCAACGCATTCTTTTTCATCTTGAAATTTCTTTTGATACGCAAGAATATCTTCAAAAGAAGGTAAACGCATTCCATATTTATCAAAGGATCCACTGGATTGTCTTTTAAACTTTTTGGTTTCTTTCTTGGTGTTTTTATTAGTGTTCACATTTTCCAATAAAACTTCCTTTTTGGTTTTAACTGTATCCGGATCCATTGGAACGTTATCCTTAACAGGATCCTTAGGTTTTTTGGAAATCCAACCATCTAACTTCGGCAAGCAATCTTTCTTAGCAAGTTTGGTTCTTTTATTTATTTTTCCTCCTGATACCCTCTCACTCGATACTTGTCTTTTGCTACCACTACCACCACCACCCCTTTTACTCTCTGGCTTGGGCATCGTTTTGCTTTCACGTTTTGGAACAGATCCATGACAGTATGACGACATTGATAATTGTCTATATTTCGAGGTGCTTGATGAAGATTTTTGAGTTTGTGCAGCTTCTTTTTGTTTAGATATAAGTGTTTCTACTAAGGCATCAAGCGACTTACGATCACTTAAGTCATCATAGTATAACGGAGAACACAAATTGGTCCGTCCAGGTTGACATGACTTTGTTGGAGACTTCTGTGTACTAGTTGAAGCAGACATACTTTTGCAAAACGTTTTTAAAGTTTGTGTAGGATTAAAACCTTAATAACCCACAATTTTGACCTACCAGATCTACCCTAAAAATAAAATATTTATAGGTTAGGGCGCGAAAAAAAGTTATATACAGGGTGTTTCGGAAATAAATTACATTTAATGGTTAGGGAAAGTACAGAATCTACGATACACCCTATACAAAGTTTCCTCCCCCTTACTAATCGCGAACTTCAGATGAATAAAAATTGATCGAGCTTTAAAAAGATTGCACAATTTTTGACGTTTGTGATTCCTAAATGTATATTATTTTGAAAATAAAGTATTTGAAGTGTTTCTAAAATCACTAAACACGAGTTGATACAAAGAATTAAAATGCCAGCTACGAAAATCATTTTACTTGCTTGTGGTTCATTTAATCCACCCACAAATATGCATTTACGAATGTTTGGTAAGTCTCCGATTTTAAATATTTATCTGGATATTGTCAAATCGACGAGTATATTTTGCTTGGAAACGTTCCGGAGTCATTTACGTATCTCTTCTGTGTTGGAATGAATTTTAAGAAAAGTATTGATTTTTTCAGAAATAGCACGAGACCATTTACATCGATTAGGTAACCACGTCGTTATTGGCGGGTTGGTTTCTCCAGTTCATGATGCTTATGGCAAAAATGATTTAGTCTCTGCCACCCACCGATTAGCAATGTTGAAGCTTGCTCTACAAACAAACGATTGGGTCAAGGTATCAGATTGGGAATGTAAACAAGAGACATGGAGTCGCACTCGAAAAATTTTGCAGTATCATCAAGTACGTTTGTTATTCATAGCCGCATTATATTCTATTTACAATAAATGGTTTTCAGAATCAAATTAACGCACAAGTAAATCGATCAAACAATGATTATAATAACGTTAATGAAGATGAATTAATTTGGTTACCAGAAAATGTTAGAAACGGATGTAGCGGACCTGTACAAGTAAAATTATTATGCGGAGCTGATCTCTTGGAATCTTTTGGCACACCGGGATTATGGGCTGATGAAGACGTAAGTAAATAAGTCGCACATACGGGAATTTATTTAAAAAAAACATTTTTAGATCGAAACAATTGTCGGACAGCACGGCCTAGTGGTTGTAACAAGAGAAAAGACTGACCCCTTAAAATTTATTTACGATTCAGATCTTTTAACAAAATTTATGGCAAGTAGATAAAATATCTTTTAATTAAAATTAATTATTATTTGTTCTAGGGTAATATTGTAATCGTAACGGAATGGATTAGAAATGAAGTGAGTTCAACAAAAATTCGAAGAGCCCTTAAACGATCTGAATCTGTAAAATATTTGTTACCGGATAAAGTAATCGAGTACATTCACAGGCATTCCCTTTTCGGTTCAAAAGACATGTAAGTTTATTTTTGTATTTCTATTATTAATAGTATATTATAAAGTCTAACTTTATCCTTTTCTTTCGTGCTGCTTTCTCGGATTACAGTAAGTATTTATTTCCGCCTATTCAGTATAATTCAAATTTCCTAACTCCGTCACCTTCCGATGCTACTATGGAATCCCCAAGTCCGACCCATAATCCTTGCTTTAATGTTTGCAACAATAACTTGCTACCAGGTTATAATATGACTGTTGACACGGTCGATAATATTACTAAGACAAACACGATGAACATGACCAAACATCCAGGCCAAGCCATCAAAATCATAACGGAAAGCACCGGTGAACATAGAATCCTTAAAGAAAGTTTAAAAGAGGTATGTAAAAAGGAAACTGCGGATAAAAGTCCCAAAGGAGAAATGAAAATGTCGAAAAGTTGCTCTAATGTGTATTCGCCTGACAAAAATAATTTGCCTTCATGTAGTAAATCGACTACGGAAATAAAAACTCAAAAAAGTTGTGACGAAAATTTGATTAAATTTATTTTTACTAAGCACGGGATTCAGATTATCAGCGATGTTGAAACAATTGTATGAATTGACTTGAAATTTAACGAAGATATATTTTTGAAATACTTTCTAATTATTATGCAAATAATACCTCGATTAATAATGTGTTAGAACGGGAAGTATGTATTTTAGTAGCTATTTCAATGTTCAATGTTGTAGTAGTTTGATTGCTGTAGTAAGTTTCTTTTACAACAACTTCACGTCCTTCTAAAATTTAATACATATAACCCACGTACATTTTTTTAGATGTTTACGACTTTAAGTACTGAAATGTTGTGCCAAATTTACAGTCTATAAAATATACTTTTTACATAATTTTGATATGACTTGTACAAGTTTTAAAATATAAACGTTTATTGAATGTTTAAATCGTGACACGTGGTTACCTAAATATTGGTAGTGTCTTACTCTAGCATGTAACAACGCATCTCGTGCAATAACATTTAGAGTGCACATTGTCTTCCAACTCTTTTTATATACATCCCTATATTTAGTGTTATCCGTAAATATTGTTTTGTAAAGGTCTTGTTAGTACTTGTCACGATGCATTTATGTTAAATTTTTAGTCGAACTGACAAGGATTATAAGATGCATGCAAAATTAAATATTTTGATATGTTTATGCTCGTTGCATGATAGTTTTCTGTTTCAGGCATCTATAAAGCGCCCTGCATGCCTTCTGTAGCTGAATTCTTCCTATATATCGGGACTTGCTCAAAAGACAAAGGAAAATCTCAAAATATAATGAATATTAACAAAAGTAACGCTCTTCTTTAGGATAAAAATTTTGTATTATAAGTATCACTGCTTGGGAATATTTTGAGATTTTTTGTTCGATATCAAGCAGCATTTCCTGTTGACAGTTTTTATGATGGCTGTTTTTTCAGAAAGATAAATAATATGTAAGATTTTTTTCATACATTTTTGTAGATTTGAATTAATTCTAAGTACTTAACTGTAAATTGTTAAAGATAAATAAAAAGGAAAGTATTACTAAATGTTTTATTGCAATAATCCAAGCGTATTTATGCAATTTCTTTTTAAATTACAACACCACTTTAAAACAAATAACAAGACCCCGTAAATATCACCAACGCAATTAAAGACAACATCTTTTGTTTTCAATTATGGCTAAACGTTAAGGATGGAACACTGAATAGGTACGAGATTGAAATCCTTAATGATAACAGAAAAAATAACTGCTTAGAGTATATTTTTAAATTAAATCATTGTTATGTAATTATGAATTACGGAGCAATTAAATTATTACAACGCAATAAGAAGAAAAGCCAATCAATTAACTTTTTATAGCAATACTTTTCTTAGTAGTAGTATCGGACTTTTTATCTGAACAATCGCACCAGGGTGTAAGTTTATGATCGCATATTAATTCTATATTTACAATAGTTAATGGAACTTCATCTATCGTCATGGACTTAACACTAGCTATTGTATAATTAACATTATGGAGTCCAGTTTGCCTGTCTCGTTTTCTTGTTACTTCCCTCTGATTGTAACACTTGGTTGTATCTCGTTTCCTATGATTTTTATCGTGAATATGCCTAAACATAAGAATCACCTGTAACTCATTTTTGTGCACAACTTCTAAACAAAATTACCTGAAGGTATTGTTCGTACCGGTCGTAATATTAACAGGTCTGGTGACGTTTAAATTGGCGTCTCGCAGTCTTACAAAAAATTCGTCGTCTTCTAATCCCCATCCCCAGTATTTATTGGACATTCCATTGACTAGACCAAAGTGTTCCCTAACAATCAAAACTATAATTTGCATAATCGGCTGATAAATAACTTACCGATTCACTAATAAAATTCCCCCAACGAATTTTTCATAATGGTACCTGGGATGCAGGTGAGGAGCTGCCACATGAAAAGGCTGATTTTTAGGGTAGGCGTAACTTAAATGTTTGTTGAGTGGTAACAAATCCACGTCATGCATAGCAATATAATCGTAATTTTTCTTGGTATATAAATATCCTACGTTAATTAACGAAGCCCTGTTAAAACGATAGCCATCGATTTGATTTAAAATAAATATGTGATGGTTTATATGTTGAGCATTTAAAAAATTGTGTATATATGGAGCAAAAGTTAATAATTCTTCGAAACGATCTCGAAATGGAACTAATACTGCTAGCTTGTAGGGGGAAGCATATGGTGCGAACTTCTTAAGTGTTACTCTGGCGAGTTCCACTGGGATATCCTGTTTTTGGCATTTACAATGGTCTGAAATGAAGAACGTTTTAGGAGGAACTAGTAATGTATTCTAAGGGCTCATACCGCTTGTTAAAAGGTTGAACGTTAAGACTACAGTAACTACGAACATCACAGTAATTAAAATGGCTAAAAATTGTGTAAAACTAAACCTAGAGCGTCTTCCATTGTAAGTTCCCATGTTATTCCATGGTTTTTTAGTCATAAATTTTTAAATCTCATTGTGCAATTTATTTTTTTTTAAATTCTAACCTATTGTTTTCTATTTGACATTGACGTTTGACGTTTGTGTTTGACGTATTACAATGTACTTGAAGTTGCAGCTATAAAACATGAGTGCCAAATTTAAGATGTAAAAAATCCAATTACCAGGGGCGTCCCACAAATTATTGACAATTATAATAAAATTTATTAATACTGCTCTGGTGGGTGCTACCCCCCCATTGGTACGCCCATGACTTGTTCAATGAATTTCCACGCGACAAAATAGATTATCCTGTGTCCTTAGGCGAATATAAGCAGTTATTCGTCACTATATTTCTTCAAAGCCTTTCGATAAAGATTATAATTGGTTTATTGTATTGATTAATGTTTCTACTTATTGTGCAACATTGTAACTAACTTCAGTGTTATAAAGAGCAATCTTTCGCGGTCGAAGCGCAAGTTGACCGTTTGGCGTAGAACGGAAAACATGTTATTGAGTTTTAATGCCATTTTATCCCAAAATAAATGTCAAGTGCTGAGTATACGTGGACAAAAAAGCAGAAGAAACTGTTTACCGTCTTGATCAAGTGTTAAATTAGTTGTTTTGTTTAGTAAATTTAAGAAAAAGTTTATATAATTTGTGACCATGCCGAAGGGAAAACGAAAAGGAAAGTCTGGTATGTTTGTCTACATGGCAATTTAAATGGCACTTACGATACAACGTGTTAAGAGCTATTTTCGTACTTTGGTTTGGTTACCTTACGTCATTCCTCTGATACCTATGTCTTAATATTCTTTACTTAAACCGTGACATATGGAAGCCTATTATGACCGAATTCCTTATTATTCTCCTATTACCAACCGTTATATCCCAATTAACTATCATGTTTTTACCCAAAAGATTCCTAGAAGCCCCATGACTCGACCACTTTATATGGGTTGTCCCCAAATAAGCTTCCTAATTTATATAATTATTTCATTATCATTCTACTTATCACAGGCATTCAAGGCCTGTGATTAAACTTTAGCATTTCAAGTTCTAATAAATAATAAAAATGTAGATCGTGCAAGAAACGAAGGTTTGGTGCAAACGTCCGATGAAGATTCGGTTAACGACAATATTAGTTTAATTAGTGGATACTCTGAAAATCATAGCACCGAAGAAGGAACCGATGAAGTTGATGAAATAGCACAACAAGAGGCTTTCGAAGAGAAATTTGCCGAGGCTCTCGATGGACTTACGCAGAAATCCGCACAGGGACGTACCAACAGTTTCGAGTCGATTGGAAAAGCGTTTATTAAAAAATATGTTCCGGAATTTATTTCTGATAGGTATTCATATTTTTTGATTAGTAACCATCCATATGTTGATGATAATTGTATGACGTTTTGTTATGAAATTATTTGAATTAATTATGTTGAAGTTTTTGTACAATTCATGGCCATCGTCTTTAAATAGAGAGTTCATTATTCCATAAAAACTTGGTTTTTCGTGACCTTGCTCTTTTTTAATTGTATTTCACAATATTGTAAATTTTATATGAAACAATTCCGATTAATGCATCCACATAAATTTTTAATTTCCTTTTAACGTTAACCCAAATGCTTTCCTAAATTTGTATTTCATATGAAAGTTCAAATTTGCATAACTTTTACTAAAAAATCATTTATTAATCTCGTCCGTTTACTTTTTAACATATTTTAGGCGCCTAACGATCATCGATAGTATAGAACGAAGTTTGCGTAAAGGTAGAGGTGCCGAACAAGCTGCTGCAGCAGAGCTAGCTCCTCTTTTATGTGTTCAGCTCGGCAGTAGCGATGCCAGCGAAGAAGTAGCCCGTAGTTTAAAACCCGTTTTATCCACTACCGCAAACGATAATTCTGTTACTGCGCTTGCAAGGGCTAAGGTAAATTTGTTATTGCCTCGCAATTTTTTTTACTAACCAATTAATTCTAGTGCTGCAGCTCTTTAGGTCTGATAACATACTTGGCCGGAGGTGAAATGGGAGATGTACTGGAACAGATGCAACAAATGCAGGTAATATTCGCAGGTAGCTACTTGAAGGGCGATGGTTCTATACCAAACGTGACTGCCGATGTAGGAACATTGCATGCTGCAGCACTTAGTGCGTGGACGCTTCTTTTTACTCTTATGTCACCCGGTGATGTTTATTCTATGATTGGAAACAGCAGCAATTTTACTCCGTAAGTTTTATAATAGAATAAAAAACGTTTACTAAACAAATCACTTTTAGCTCTTTATCTCAATTATCTGAACTTCTTACTTCTCCACATCTGGAAGTACGTATATCTGCAGGCGAAGCCTTAGCAATTGTTTTCGAACTTGGTCGTGATTATCATGACGATTTTGCCGAAGATTTTATTCCCGATCTTGTAGAAACGTTACGACAGCTTGCAACCGATTCACACAAGTACAGAGCAAAAAAGGATAGAAAACAACAAAGAGCTACGTTTAGGGACATCTTGCATTATATAGAAGTAATAATTTAGTTAACTACGATGAAATTATAATTTGCTAATTGTTTTTATTGTAGAGCGACACTTTATCAGACTTGCAAATTCGTTTTGGTCAAGAAGTGTTAATTTTGGATAGTTGGACACGTAGAAAACAATACTACGCACTTTGCCATATATTAGGATCTGGTCTAAACATGCATTTAGCGGAAAATGAACTTCTTAGAGATATCTTCCAACTCGGTAGTAGGATTCTTATTACCGATGCACCGGCATTCAAACAATCCAAGTTGGAAAGGGTAAGGAAATACTTAATATTATTTGTTTTCTGATTTTTAACGTAATTTTTGTAGCATTTGTTAAATGCGGCTGCCTTTAAAGCAAGAACAATCTCCCGTAGCAAGAATAGGGATAAAAGATCAGACTTTTAAAAGGAAATTTTACATATTATACTGTTTTATTACAATGGGTTTAAACTAATTTGTTTTATTGTAAAATGTAGCGAATTATACATAAATAGTCCTGTGTATTTATTGATTGTAGATTTTTAGTTGATAGAAATTTAATTTAAGTCTGTTATTTTTTGTTTTATAATACCTAGTTTTGTTTTTTTAACTGAATTATCGGTTGTTTCACAATTAATCTGGTATTTCAAATAGTACTTAAAAAAATATTGGATAATGTGAAACAAAATGCATACTTAACAGTTCGTTTTA
Source organism: Hemicrepidius hirtus (assembly GCA_963082805.1). Classification (NCBI taxonomy): domain Eukaryota; kingdom Metazoa; phylum Arthropoda; class Insecta; order Coleoptera; family Elateridae; genus Hemicrepidius; species Hemicrepidius hirtus. Next base: position 140,241 of record OY720166.1, read on the forward strand.
ATGAACAATCTGGGAAATTGATTTTCTGGTAAAGTCAAGGATTTTAAATATTTTTGGAGTGTCAAATGTAAATTCTTTGTTGTATTTTAATTAATAAAATAATTGGTTAAATACTACTGGAGTATGAGCACCCTTCGAATATTGTCTATAGTAGTTGCATTTTTATGAACACCTATAGAGACCAGCGTTTGAGCAAAACGTAAATACTTTATAATACTTGAAATAAAATCTGTACTTCAAGTACTACTACCACAAAAAGGAATATCAAGCAAAAAAGCGCAAATAATTCCTTGGGTAACTACTCAAGTTACGAGTTTATGATTTGAAAAGAATGTGTACACAGAAAAATAATTCTGTTTTGTATTCAACCTTAAAAAACCAATCAAAAAAGATAGTGCGCTATTTTTAGAAACAAAGTTTTTGTTTCTCTATTATAAATGTTTTCGACAAAAAAGATCTCGTCATTTTCATCTTAGTTACTATTCTTGATTGTGTTAATCAAAGATTTTGAATACCTATTGCTATTAAATAATGTTTCAATACCAAAATCATATTATTTTGGTATTTTGTTCCGGTAGCAACCGAAAGAGCGCAAACACTTCGTTGGGTAACTACTCACGTTACCTTTATGATTGTATATAGAAAAATATTTCAGAATTCAGAACAACCCCCTCTTGCCACCGTAGAGGATACACAGGACAGAAACTTTGTGCGTCATATTTTGAACACGTTTTTGTACGATGTAACTCCATCAAACACAAGCAGCGAATATGCTTTTCTGCTACAAGAAGAACAAGGTTCACTACTTTGTGCTAATGTCGTTCCACCGAAGTATTTCCTCTACGGCAACAATTAAGATGCTATACTATGCCTCGCTAGCGGAGACTCAGCACCCTCACATACTACACACAAAAAAATAGGCAACAAAAGAACATGTAAAGAGATATTTCTTCTACGACTGTTACTAGCAAAATTTCACCGTTGCATATTACATATCTTTATGTCAATAGTGAAAAGGAAAACAATATATGAAGTGTCTTTGTGCAAAAAGTATTATTTTAAAAACTTGTTGCATAAACAAATATTAACAGTTGTAGAAAAAACACAGATATTAAAGGGTTCGTTTCGTTCAAAAGTTTATACCGACTCTATAATAATATTCTGCAAAAAACGTTGCAGTTTATGATACAAAAATTGTCATAAGTAGCTGCAATTTTATCAAAAAATAAAAGGAAAAAGAACTTTATTATTTGCGTGACGATAATGAACCCCTTAATACTGTAATACAAGCCAAATCGATAATCGGAAATGTATATTTGAGTTTAGTTTCTATTCTACACAAAGACAACATCCTAACGGTGATGAGGGGGGAGAAAACAAATGAACGCTGAAAAAAATGAAAACTCAAAATACAAACTCCGATTGCAAAAATCGTGCCTTTCGGGCACTTTTGCAGCATATCGACTTTGGCTAAAAATAATACAAATAGGACCATTTTAAATCAATTACTACCGAAATATAAAAGACATTGAATTATCGGAAAAAAAAACACAATGTTGGCTTTAACGTACCCCCAAGGAACAAGATACAAGTACCAATGCTATAATTAGGGTAGTAACATATTAATTTATTATACACGTTGTCCCTTGAAATTTTGAATACGAGTAATGTAGGCACTGTGATTTTGTTTTTCTCGATTATTATAATAGATTGCCATGGTTGTTTATTACAAATTAGAAATTACTAATTATTTCCCGTTGCTTAGTGAATTAAAATATTTGACTCGGCTATGTAAAAAGTGAGCGTGCTAACTAAACACCAAGTAATGCATTCAAATGTCCGTATTCAAAATTTCAGGGGACAACGTGTATATTTGTTTGTTACAGCTGGGAACAGGCTAAGCCCAGACTATTGTGCAGGTTGAAGCAATAATTACATAAATCAGAAATACATACTAAAACAGTATAATGTAACATAAAACTGTAGGTGTAATAATGGTTATTTATTTCTGCAAGAAATGAAAAACTGTCTGTTTCTGGCATGCAAGGCAAAACTGTCCAATGAGGCAGTAGGCCAAGTTGGACAATACTTCAAATGCAATAACACCTTTTGCTTGAGTTTACTGAGAGCGTTTTTCTATGGTCGTGTGCAATAATATCAAAAACATTGATGTTATTGTAAATTAATTACAGATTAAATAAAAGACAGTCGTGTCTGCCGTTCTAAATTAAGGCAGCTGTGTGGTAGTACCACAGGGTAGTACCATAGCAACTGCACAAAATTTATCAACAATAAAACAAAATTCAGACATCATTAAGGGCCAGTGTATCACTCCCTAGTTAACTCCTTATTAAGCCAACCAACGGGCAACTGTCATGGATACGATTCTTGTAACAATTCGTATCCATGACATTCGACAGTTGGTTAACTTAATAGGGAGTTAAATCCAAATTGAAAGCTGTGATTGAAAGACCGACCCTTATTAAATAACTCTTTCACGATCGTAGAAAAATCAAATCAGGCAAACAGAGCACAATAAATTAACAGTTTACCACAAATGCTACATTTAAAATGTTACACTATAATGTGTTTATTATGTCAGAATTAAAATGTTACTTGGGGTTGGGACTTTTAGAACTTGGTACTTTGGGGTACGTACCAACCGCAATACATTGTATTTAATAAAATGGTCCCGTGTGATACAGACAGCAACAAAGCCAGCATTTAATTTAAGAGAACAGGTAAACACAAAGCAAGAGTGAAAAATTCCGAACCGTATTCCTGTATTTTCACACTGCATTGAGTTTTGAGTCCTCTCAAATCGGTTAAAACCCATTTGCAGTCTTTTATTTTAATAACTATTACAAGTGAAGAATTAAATAAATCTGGAGTTTAAATTTCAATTAAAGGAAGAATCTTTTTGAATAAGGAAATATTTCTGAAAATCAACTGCAGTTTGTTGTTACACTCATGACGTATATGCAAATCTTTCCGATTTTCACGAAAAACAAATGGCGCAGTAAAACAATAAATTCTCACCCTACAATAAGCAACCGTTTCGTAATTTATACGAAATTCCCTAAACCTGCAAAGTTTAAACGCATCGCTCCTTATTTAACAAAGAAACTGTTGGAAGTTTCAGATATTCGTAGTCATAATACAAGGAGTAACGGTAACTTATACCAACGCTTATACTTAGAAAGTACCATAAAAAGTAGCGAAATAAATTCGCTATTTTATAAAGGAATTAGAATGTATAATGGATTGCCTGAGGATATTAAAAATGCCAAGAGTATTAAGGGCCGGTTTTATAAAGTATGGTTGACCGATGGTCGACTCAACCACGATCAATTGTCATGGATATAATTCTTACAAACAATCATATCCATGACAATTTCTCGTGGTTGAGTCAGCCGTCGGTCAACCAGACTTTATAAAACCCACCCTAAGGTCCGGTTGCACCAAAGTATTTGACTACGAGGTTAGCTAAACCAGGATCAATTGGCATGGATACAATTGTTCGAACAATCGTATCCATGCCAATTGATCCTGGTTTAGCTAACCTCGTAGTCAAATACTTTGGTGCAACCGGGCCTAAAAGTTTTAAACGTAGCGCTAGGTTATACATTAGTAAAATAAATGTACCCAATAGTTAGTAAGGCTTGTATTGTTGAATTTGTTAGTTTTTGTTGTGTTCTATTTTTTTTTTTTCTATATTTTTGTAATATATTTTTGTAATTTGTACCAAACTAGCAACTTTGCTAAATAAATACGTTATTATTATTAAACCCGATTCGATTTTTTATTTTTAAACGATAGTTCACTTCACTCCCGGGTACATGCAGAACATTACGAGTGTAACAACAAAAACATAATTTACAAAATGAGTAACTGTTAGATACCTACTAGACAAATTGGCATTTTTGAATAAATTATGAACATTAACAAATTTGATGTTGCAATAGACAACATTACTGCATCACTAAAAAACCTGAAAAAGGGTAAATACTTTGAGAATATCCTTTATAAGGGAATATGCATGAGTTTTGGTGGGATCATTGGGAATATTGGGAATTATTCCCAACTCACCAAGGGATATAGGTACCTATTATCACATTAATTTATGTAACAGTTCTCACTCTGTAAATTACAAAAAGATGGGTTTTAAGTACTGGCTTTGTTGCAGTAGAAATGGTATTGAGGATTGTCATGTCTTCATCCTGGGAACTGCAGCATCCAACGATGAATAGATGAAACTTACCTGAAACAACAAACATTAATTAATATAAATTTTTGGCAAAGTAATAAATTCTTCACAAGTGGCACTATATATACCATAATAATTACTTAAAAACATATAAATTAAAGATAGTTACCCTTATGAAGACAATTCTGTGCAGTATCGTGACAAATTTCACGATGCCGGAACTTCCATCTGCACCACGGAGCACTACAAGTCCTTGACAGTACACTAACACTACACATCTGTAAATTAGAAAACAAAATCAATTATTGAAACACTTGAAGGAAGTTCAATCCGTACCACTTCACTTCCTCTGTAACGATCTAACGAGAAAAATTGAACTCGTTACTTTAGCATCCCCTGATGTTTGGAATTCTAATCTGAAAAGAACGTAAATTATGTTAATTTTCACGTGCCATTTCAAGAAAATCTTCCTAAATCATTGTTTGATGTTATTAAACCAACCAAAAGTCTTCAAAAAATGAATTGTAACTTACAATTTATGAGAGGATAAGGAACAAGGGGAAGCCCAAGGGGGCCCTTTAAGTATTAACACTCTTGATTAAATAGGACACAATAATAAACACCAAAATAAACAATTATTTCAGGTTAAAAATAAAGTTGTCTAGTAAACGGTTTCGATAAACACGAAGGTGGCTGCGTTTGCGTTTCGCGCCACCCAGTGCAACCAACAGGTGGTTTAGCAGCACCAGGGGTGCACCACAGGGTGCACCGAGTATAATAAATCGTGGTGTAAACAAGGGTGTAAATGATATCCTTCTAAATTATCTGTACAAAAAAGCGAGTTATTTAAAATCTTACCTTGGCAAAGAAATTCGCTCGTTTGGCTCTTTTAATTGATGCAGATAGAGCGTGAAAACCAGGGGCGAAAAGGCAGTGGCACATCCGAAAGTTTGCATTAAAACTGCAAAAACATTTTCATATTAGACAATTGTAGGAACAAAAGCTAAATTTCAACCCTTTTTGTTTAGCTTTTTGTCAAAAAATTAGCACGTCACCGATAGAGGTCGCCGGTGGCGCCTCCTCAGAAAAATACAAGAAACGTCAAAATTATGATTCACCAATTGGAATTTTTAATTTAGAGTTAAAATTTTTTTTACAACTCGCACAGGAAAACTAATTGCACCAAAAGATTCCCCGCATCTTAAATACCCTTTTTACTTACTTTTCAACTTTTCACTCGGAAATTTAGCACTAATTTTCACTGATTTTGGGGAGCCAAATTTTGGCGTCCCTTCACTTTGGATGCACAACAGAGAGAGAAAGACGATTTTCATTTCCTTTAATGGCCGATCAATTTGTTATAAATATTTCGATAATTTAATAAATAAAAGAACGTTGAAGCAATGTTTCTACTGAAAAAATTGGAAAAAAAATTACCAATCTTTTGGTACCCTTGTTAATCATAATTACATATAAAAAACTCGAGAAATTAATTATTTAAGTTAAACAGAGCAATCCGGAAATAGATTCAGAAGATATGGCGCGGCATTTCAAATTTTGTTTATTTATTAGTTTATTGTTAAATTTATAGTCAATTCTAAGCTTGAAGGGTTTTGAATAGCCCTCTGTAATTTCACACAACTTCACGCATGTTGAAGGAACCTTTCTGTGGAGTACCCATGGAGTACCTGTACCTACAGTATACATAATGCCACCACAAAACCCCATCAAATTGGGAGATTAAAAAACTGTTAAATTGACAAAAACTCTAAATTTTCTTAGCAAAAAGGCCCTAAAAGCAGATAGGTTAGGGCTTAGCATGATCTTATTCAACCAGGAAGACCTATAAAAGTTGTTACATTCAAACATTTTCAGAAGTTAATATCTACCTACCCCTAGCCGAAACCAAATCCGAAACCCAAAGGTAAATTCTGTTTAACTTCATAGATCAGCAAATCAGTAGTACAATTTACTTCAACGATACTTTCTTTACTTTAGCTATAAAGCCTCCGAAGCCCGACTTAGATAATTCCGAGAAAGAAACTGACACACCAGTTTCATTAATCGGCCACCGATGTGCTGTTAGGAAGAAGTTTATGCACAATTGGGGCTGCTACAAAGTGTTGTGAATGTGATTTTTAGGATAAAACAGAGGAATATGTGGCAAGAAACAGAAAAACCCCAATTATAAGCCTTATCAAGTTTATTCAAGTACTCGACTGAGGAGGTAGCACACTCGGCAAAGCCCTCCAGGTGCCGGAAATCCAACGGCTTTATAAAGAAATAAAGATTAGGAATTTAAGATGATGCCCTAGTGGTAACTAACGTTACCAATTATAAAATCAAAGAGGATATCAATAAAATTGATTTTTTAGGAACTCTACCCCATGGTCCCTATGCCCCAGGTCCAGGAGATTGAATGACTTCAGAAGAACAAGGATGTTTTAAGAAGTTAACATAGCCTGTGGGGAACCTCAAGGAGATAACCTGAAATATTTTGTGTTTTGGGACTTGTTTGGGTATTAGCCTACCTAGGCTTTTATAAGAATGTTTCTGTAAAAGACATGAATATGCAAAATCTAGATAGTGTAAAAATTGTATTTTTCGTAGTTAATAACTAATCCATTATGAAATCAAAGATAGCTATTAATAAAAAAAGTTTAGATTAACATATGCTCTCCCTGTATGATTACGTAACTTTTATTTTCCACTTTTCGTACCTACCTACCTATAGCCTCCTACTTTATATTATTATTTGTGTAAAATCAGAGTTGAAAAGAGAATTGTTTATTTACATTAATCCAACTGCAATTTACATAAATTCATTTCTAACGATTACCTATTTTAAATTTAAATTAGGTATTTATGATAGTATAGGTAGGTACCTAGGTATCTACATTAGAACTCCTGTTCTTCTAAAACCATTCAATCTCCTGGACCTGGGGCATGGGGAGAGGTAGAGTTTCAAAATACTTCAGATCAGATACCTATAATCTCCTTGAGGTTCCACACAGGCTATGTGAACTTCTTAAACCTTGTTCCTGGACCTGGAGCATAGGGACCATGGGGTAGAGTTCCAATTAATTGGAACTCTACCCCATGGTCCCTATGCCCTATTTTATAATTGGTAACTTTATAATTATAAAGTTACCAATTATAAAATCAAAGAGGAAATCAATAAAATTGATTTTTTAGGAACTCTACCCCATGGTATCCCTATGCCCCAGGTCCAGGAGATTGAATGGCTTCAGAAGAACAGGAGTTTTTAGGAAGATAACATAATCTTTGCAATCAACTTGCAAGAATAACTAATTTTTTAAGTACTGTGTTACTATTTCATGAATTTATTTAAGAAATGTTATTGCCTACTGTACGGAAATTGTGGTAAATTGGTTGCTTTACTTAAGAGATTAATATTTCAGGATTCTTGTGTATTTTTTTTTTTTATTTATCATCAACGATTATTTACAATCTATTATACATAATAATATTCAGTAAATTGTTTGATTAGGATAATGCGACATGTGAGAGGACACTCCAGTGAGAGCACTCTTGGCTTAGCATAACTTTTTTGACTGTAACAATAAACTGACTTAAAAATAAAAACTGAATCTAATTAAATCTATTTGGTAGATCAAGTGGATCGTACCTTTTGAGTCTTTTAACATATGGTCTGTCTAAAAGATTGGTTACTAGTTCGTTAGTATGTTAGTATGTTAGTATGTAGTATGAGCTTAAATGTTCTAATGTTAATATACCTACCCACTATCAGCGAACACCTTCTCTCCTTAATACCTAATTATTTAAATTTAAAATACATGGATAATCGTTAGAAATGGATTTATGTAAATAGCAGTTGGATTAATGTAAATAAACAATTCTCTTTTCAACTCTGATTTTACACATAAATAATATCAGCGGATTGTTTTCTATTCAGGTAAAGTAGCTTTTCTGTACTAACTACGACAAAACTTCATTAAGAAAAGTTGTTCAGAATGTAAAATAATCCCCCCATGCAAAATATTAGAAAGTGCACTTTCGGTTTCTTCAAATTAAGGAGGTTTTGTGTAGTCAGCCGATAATGAAATGTATTCTATTCAGGTGAAGTAGCTTTTCTGCACTAACCACGCCAAAACTTCATTAAGAAAAGTTGTTCAGAATGTAAAATCATTCCCCCATGCAAAATTTCAGAAGGAATATTTCCGATTTTTTGATATCGGGGAGGTTGTGTGGTATCAGCAGATTGTTTTCTATTCAGGTAAAGTAGCTTTTCTGTACTAACTACGACAAAACTTCATTAAGAAAAGTTGTTCAGAATGTAAAATCATTCCCCCATGCAAAATTTCAGAAGGAATATTTCCGATTTTTTGATATCGGGGAGGTTGTGTGGTATCAGCAGATTGTTTTCTATTCAGGTAAAGTAGCTTTTCTGTACTAACTACGACAAAACTTCATTAAGAAAAGTTGTTCAGAATGTAAAATAATCCCCCCATGCAAAATATTAGAAAGTGCACTTTCGGTTTCTACAAATTAAGGAGGTTTTGTGTAGTCAGCCGATAATGAAATGTATTCTATTCAGGTGAAGTAGCTTTTCTGCACTAACCACGCCAAAACTTCATTAAGAAAAGTTGTTCAGAATGTAAAATCATTCCCCCATGCAAAATTTCAGAAGGAATATTTCCGATTTTTTGATATCGGGGAGGTTGTGTGGTATCAGCAGATTGTTTTCTATTCAGGTAAAGTAGCTTTTCTGTACTAACTACGACAAAACTTCATTAAGAAAAGTTGTTCAGAATGTAAAATCATTCCCCCGTGCAAAATTTCAGAAGGAATATTTCCGATTTTTTGATATCGGGGAGGTTGTGTGGTATCAGCAGATTGTTTTCTATTCAGGTAAAGTAGCTTTTCTGTACTAACTACGACAAAACTTCATTAAGAAAAGTTGTTCAGAATGTAAAATAATCCCCCCATGCAAAATATTAGAAAGTGCACTTTCGGTTTCTACAAATTAAGGAGGTTTTGTGTAGTCAGCCGATAATGAAATGTATTCTATTCAGGTGAAGTAGCTTTTCTGCACTAACCACTCCAAAACTTCATTAAGAAAAGTTGTTCAGAATGTAAAATCATTCCCCCATGCAAAATTTCAGAAGGAATATTTCCGATTTTTTGATATCGGGGAGGTTGTGTGGTATCAGCAGATTGTTTTCTATTCAGGTAAAGTAGCTTTTCTGTACTAACTACGACAAAACTTCATTAAGAAAAGTTGTTCAGAATGTAAAATAATCCCCCCATGCAAAATATTAGAAAGTGCACTTTCGGTTTCTACAAATTAAGGAGGTTTTGTGTAGTCAGCCGATAATGAAATGTATTCTATTCAGGTGAAGTAGCTTTTCTGCACTAACCACGCCAAAACTTCATTAAGAAAAGTTGTTCAGAATGTAAAATCATTCCCCCATGCAAAATTTCAGAAGGAATATTTCCGATTTTTTGATATCGGGGAGGTTGTGTGATATCAGCGGATTGTTTTCTATTCAGGTAAAGTAGCTTTTCTGTACTAACTACGACAAAACTTCATTAAGAAAAGTTGTTCAGAATGTAAAATAATCCCCCCATGCAAAATATTAGAAAGTGCACTTTCGGTTTCTACAAATTAAGGAGGTTTTGTGTAGTCAGCCGATAATGAAATGTATTCGATTCAGGTGAAGTAGCTTTTCTGCACTAACCACGCCAAAACTTCATTAAGAAAAGTTGTTCAGAATGTAAAATCATTCCCCCATGCAAAATTTCAGAAGGAATATTTCCGATTTTTTGATATCGGGGAGGTTGTGTGGTATCAGCAGATTGTTTTCTATTCAGGTAAAGTAGCTTTTCTGTACTAACTACGACAAAACTTCATTAAGAAAAGTTGTTCAGAATGTAAAATAATCCCCCCATGCAAAATATTAGAAAGTGCACTTTCGGTTTCTACAAATTAAGGAGGTTTTGTGTAGTCAGCCGATAATGAAATGTATTCTATTCAGGTGAAGTAGCTTTTCTGCACTAACCACGCCAAAACTTCATTAAGAAAAGTTGTTCAGAATGTAAAATCATTCCCCCATGCAAAATTTCAGAAGGAATATTTCCGATTTTTTGATATCGGGGAGGTTGTGTGATATCAGCGGATTGTTTTCTATTCAGGTAAAGTAGCTTTTCTGTACTAACTACGACAAAACTTCATTAAGAAAAGTTGTTCAGAATGTAAAATAATCCCCCCATGCAAAATATTAGAAAGTGCACTTTCGGTTTCTACAAATTAAGGAGGTTTTGTGTAGTCAGCCGATAATGAAATGTATTCTATTCAGGTGAAGTAGCTTTTCTGCACTAACCACGCCAAAACTTCATTAAGAAAAGTTGTTCAGAATGTAAAATCATTCCCCCATGCAAAATTTCAGAAGGAATATTTCCGATTTTTTGATATCGGGGAGGTTGTGTGATATCAGCGGATTGTTTTCTATTCAGGTAAAGTAGCTTTTCTGTACTAACTACGACAAAACTTCATTAAGAAAAGTTGTTCAGAATGTAAAATAATCCCCCCATGCAAAATATTAGAAAGTGCACTTTCGGTTTCTACAAATTAAGGAGGTTTTGTGTAGTCAGCCGATAATGAAATGTATTCTATTCAGGTGAAGTAGCTTTTCTGCACTAACCACGCCAAAACTTCATTAAGAAAAGTTGTTCAGAATGTAAAATCATTCCCCCATGCAAAATTTCAGAAGGAATATTTCCGATTTTTTGATATCGGGGAGGTTGTGTGATATCAGCGGATTGTTTTCTATTCAGGTAAAGTAGCTTTTCTGTACTAACTACGACAAAACTTCATTAAGAAAAGTTGTTCAGAATGTAAAATAATCCCCCCATGCAAAATATTAGAAAGTGCACTTTCGGTTTCTTCAAATTAAGGAGGTTTTGTGTAGTCAGCCGATAATGAAATGTATTCTATTCAGGTGAAGTAGCTTTTCTGCACTAACCACGCCAAAACTTCATTAAGAAAAGTTGTTCAGAATGTAAAATCATTCCCCCATGCAAAATATCAGAAGGAATATTTCCGATTTTTTGAAATCGAGGAGGTTGTGTGGTATCAGCGGATTGTTTTCTATTCAGGTAAAGTAGCTTTTCTGCACTAACCACGCCAAAACTTCATTAAGAAAAGTTGTTCAGAATGTAAAATCATTCCCCCATGCAAAATATCAGAAGGAATATTTCCGATTTTTTGAAATCGAGGAGGTTGTGTGGTATCAGCGGATTGTTTTCTATTCAGGTAAAGTAGCTTTTCTGCACTAACCACGCCAAAACTTCATTAAGAAAAGTTGTTCAGAATGTAAAATCATTCCCCCATGCAAAATATCAGAAGGAATATTTCCGATTTTTTGAAATCGAGGAGGTTGTGTGGTATCAGCGGATTGTTTTCTATTCAGGTAAAGTAGCTTTTCTGTACTAACTACGACAAAACTTCATTAAGAAAAGTTGTTCAGAATGTAAAATAATCCCCCCATGCAAAATATTAGAAAGTGTACTTTCGGTTTCTCCAAATTAAGGAGGTTTTGTGTAGTCAGCCGATAATGAAATGTATTCTATTCAGGTGAAGTAGCTTTTCTGCACTAACCACGCCAAAACTTCATTAAGAAAAGTTGTTCAGAATGTAAAATCATTCCCCCATGCAAAATATCAGAAGGAATATTTCCGATTTTTTGAAATCGAGGAGGTTGTGTGGTATCAGCGGATTGTTTTCTATTCAGGTAAAGTAGCTTTTCTGCACTAACCACGCCAAAACTTCATTAAGAAAAGTTGTTCAGAATGTAAAATCATTAGCCCATGCAAAATTTCAGAAGGAATATTTCCGATTTTTTGAAATCGAGGAGGATGTGTGGTATCAGCGGATTGTTTTCTATTCAGGTAAAGTAGCTTTTCTGTACTAACTACGACAAAACTTCATTAAGAAAAGTTGTTCAGAATGTAAAATAATCCCCCCATGCAAAATATTAGAAAGTGTACTTTCGGTTTCTCCAAATTAAGGAGGTTTTGTGTAGTCAGCCGATAATGAAATGTATTCTATTCAGGTGAAGTAGCTTTTCTGCACTAACCACGCCAAAACTTCATTAAGAAAATTTGTTCAGAATGTAAAATCATTCCCCCATGCAAAATTTCAGAAGGAATATTTCCGATTTTTTGAAATCGAGGAGGTTGTGTGGTATCAGCGGATTGTTTTCTATTCAGGTAAAGTAGCTTTTCTGTACTAACTACGACAAAACTTCATTAAGAAAAGTTGTTCAGAATGTAAAATAATCCCCCCATGCAAAATATTAGAAAGTGTACTTTCGGTTTCTCCAAATTAAGGAGGTTTTGTGTAGTCAGCCGATAATGAAATGTATTCTATTCAGGTGAAGTAGCTTTTCTGCACTAACCACGCCAAAACTTCATTAAGAAAATTTGTTCAGAATGTAAAATCATTCCCCCATGCAAAATTTCAGAAGGAATATTTCCGATTTTTTGAAATCGAGGAGGATGTGTGGTATCAGCGGATTGTTTTCTATTCAGGTAAAGTAGCTTTTCTGTACTAACTACGACAAAACTTCATTAAGAAAAGTTGTTCAGAATGTAAAATCATTCCCCCATGCAAAATATTAGAAAGTGTACTTTCGGTTTCTTCAAATTAAGGAGGTTTTGTGTAGTCATAGGTAGGTACGAAAAGTGGAAAACAAAGTTAATCATACAGGGAGAGCATATGTTAATCTAAACTTTTTTTATTAATAGCTATCTTTGATTTCATAATGGATTAGTTATTAACTACGAAAAATACAATTTTTACACTATCTAGATTTTGCATATTCATGTCTTTTACAGAAACATTCTTATAAAAGCCTAGGTAGGCTAATACCCAAACAAGTCCCAAAACACAAAATATTTCAGGTTATCTCCTTGAGGTTCCCCACAGGCTATGTTAACTTCTTAAAACATCCTTGTTCTTCTGAAGTCATTCAATCTCCTGGACCTGGGGCATAGGGACCATGGGGTAGAGTTCCTAAAAAATCAATTTTATTGATATCCTCTTTGATTTTATAATTGGTAACGTTAGTTACCACTAGGGCATCATCTTAAATTCCTAATCTTTATTTCTTTATAAAGCCGTTGGATTTCCGGCACCTGGAGGGCTTTGCCGAGTGTGCTACCTCCTCAGTCGAGTACTTGAATAAACTTGATAAGGCTTATAATTGGGGTTTTTCTGTTTCTTGCCACATATTCCTCTGTTTTATCCTAAAAATCACATTCACAACACTTTGTAGCAGCCCCAATTGTGCATAAACTTCTTCCTAACAGCACATCGGTGGCCGATTAATGAAACTGGTGTGTCAGTTTCTTTCTCGGAATTATCTAAGTCGGGCTTCGGAGGCTTTATAGCTAAAGTAAAGAAAGTATCGTTGAAGTAAATTGTACTACTGATTTGCTGATCTATGAAGTTAAACAGAATTTACCTTTGGGTTTCGGATTTGGTTTCGGCTAGGGGTAGGTAGATATTAACTTCTGAAAATGTTTGAATGTAACAACTTTTATAGGTCTTCCTGGTTGAATAAGATCATGCTAAGCCCTAACCTATCTGCTTTTAGGGCCTTTTTGCTAAGAAAATTTAGAGTTTTTGTCAATTTAACAGTTTTTTAATCTCCCAATTTGATGGGGTTTTGTGGTGGCATTATGTATACTGTAGGTACAGGTACTCCATGGGTACTCCACAGAAAGGTTCCTTCAACATGCGTGAAGTTGTGTGAAATTACAGAGGGCTATTCAAAACCCTTCAAGCTTAGAATTGACTATAAATTTAACAATAAACTAATAAATAAACAAAATTTGAAATGCCGCGCCATATCTTCTGAATCTATTTCCGGATTGCTCTGTTTAACTTAAATAATTAATTTCTCGAGTTTTTTATATGTAATTATGATTAACAAGGGTACCAAAAGATTGGTAATTTTTTTTCCAATTTTTTCAGTAGAAACATTGCTTCAACGTTCTTTTATTTATTAAATTATCGAAATATTTATAACAAATTGATCGGCCATTAAAGGAAATGAAAATCGTCTTTCTCTCTCTGTTGTGCATCCAAAGTGAAGGGACGTTATCTATGGAAGGGACGCCAAAATTTGGCTCCCCAAAATCAGTGAAAATTAGTGCTAAATTTCCGAGTGAAAAGTTGAAAAGTAAGTAAAAAGGGTATTTAAGATGCGGGGAATCTTTTGGTGCAATTAGTTTTCCTGTGCGAGTTGTAAAAAAAATTTTAACTCTAAATTAAAAATTCCAATTGGTGAATCATAATTTTGACGTTTCTTGTATTTTTCTGAGGAGGCGCCACCGGCGACCTCTATCGGTGACGTGCTAATTTTTTGACAAAAAGCTAAACAAAAAGGGTTGAAATTTAGCTTTTGTTCCTACAATTGTCTAATATGAAAATGTTTTTGCAGTTTTAATGCAAACTTTCGGATGTGCCACTGCCTTTTCGCCCCTGGTTTTCACGCTCTATCTGCATCAATTAAAAGAGCCAAACGAGCGAATTTCTTTGCCAAGGTAAGATTTTAAATAACTCGCTTTTTTGTACAGATAATTTAGAAGGATATCATTTACACCCTTGTTTACACCACGATTTATTATACTCGGTGCACCCTGTGGTGCACCCCTGGTGCTGCTAAACCACCTGTTGGTTGCACTGGGTGGCGCGAAACGCAAACGCAGCCACCTTCGTGTTTATCGAAACCGTTTACTAGACAACTTTATTTTTAACCTGAAATAATTGTTTATTTTGGTGTTTATTATTGTGTCCTATTTAATCAAGAGTGTTAATACTTAAAGGGCCCCCTTGGGCTTCCCCTTGTTCCTTATCCTCTCATAAATTGTAAGTTACAATTCATTTTTTGAAGACTTTTGGTTGGTTTAATAACATCAAACAATGATTTAGGAAGATTTTCTTGAAATGGCACGTGAAAATTAACATAATTTACGTTCTTTTCAGATTAGAATTCCAAACATCAGGGGATGCTAAAGTAACGAGTTCAATTTTTCTCGTTAGATCGTTACAGAGGAAGTGAAGTGGTACGGATTGAACTTCCTTCAAGTGTTTCAATAATTGATTTTGTTTTCTAATTTACAGATGTGTAGTGTTAGTGTACTGTCAAGGACTTGTAGTGCTCCGTGGTGCAGATGGAAGTTCCGGCATCGTGAAATTTGTCACGATACTGCACAGAATTGTCTTCATAAGGGTAACTATCTTTAATTTATATGTTTTTAAGTAATTATTATGGTATATATAGTGCCACTTGTGAAGAATTTATTACTTTGCCAAAAATTTATATTAATTAATGTTTGTTGTTTCAGGTAAGTTTCATCTATTCATCGTTGGATGCTGCAGTTCCCAGGATGAAGACATGACAATCCTCAATACCATTTCTACTGCAACAAAGCCAGTACTTAAAACCCATCTTTTTGTAATTTACAGAGTGAGAACTGTTACATAAATTAATGTGATAATAGGTACCTATATCCCTTGG
Source organism: Hemicrepidius hirtus (assembly GCA_963082805.1). NCBI lineage: Eukaryota > Metazoa > Arthropoda > Insecta > Coleoptera > Elateridae > Hemicrepidius > Hemicrepidius hirtus. Next base: position 156,018 of record OY720166.1, read on the forward strand.
TGAGTTGGGAATAATTCCCAATATTCCCAATGATCCCACCAAAACTCATGCATATTCCCTTATAAAGGATATTCTCAAAGTATTTACCCTTTTTCAGGTTTTTTAGTGATGCAGTAATGTTGTCTATTGCAACATCAAATTTGTTAATGTTCATAATTTATTCAAAAATGCCAATTTGTCTAGTAGGTATCTAACAGTTACTCATTTTGTAAATTATGTTTTTGTTGTTACACTCGTAATGTTCTGCATGTACCCGGGAGTGAAGTGAACTATCGTTTAAAAATAAAAAATCGAATCGGGTTTAATAATAATAACGTATTTATTTAGCAAAGTTGCTAGTTTGGTACAAATTACAAAAATATATTACAAAAATATAGAAAAAAAAAAAATAGAACACAACAAAAACTAACAAATTCAACAATACAAGCCTTACTAACTATTGGGTACATTTATTTTACTAATGTATAACCTAGCGCTACGTTTAAAACTTTTAGGCCCGGTTGCACCAAAGTATTTGACTACGAGGTTAGCTAAACCAGGATCAATTGGCATGGATACGATTGTTCGAACAATTGTATCCATGCCAATTGATCCTGGTTTAGCTAACCTCGTAGTCAAATACTTTGGTGCAACCGGACCTTAGGGTGGGTTTTATAAAGTCTGGTTGACCGACGGCTGACTCAACCACGAGAAATTGTCATGGATATGATTGTTTGTAAGAATTATATCCATGACAATTGATCGTGGTTGAGTCGACCATCGGTCAACCATACTTTATAAAACCGGCCCTTAATACTCTTGGCATTTTTAATATCCTCAGGCAATCCATTATACATTCTAATTCCTTTATAAAATAGCGAATTTATTTCGCTACTTTTTATGGTACTTTCTAAGTATAAGCGTTGGTATAAGTTACCGTTACTCCTTGTATTATGACTACGAATATCTGAAACTTCCAACAGTTTCTTTGTTAAATAAGGAGCGATGCGTTTAAACTTTGCAGGTTTAGGGAATTTCGTATAAATTACGAAACGGTTGCTTATTGTAGGGTGAGAATTTATTGTTTTACTGCGCCATTTGTTTTTCGTGAAAATCGGAAAGATTTGCATATACGTCATGAGTGTAACAACAAACTGCAGTTGATTTTCAGAAATATTTCCTTATTCAAAAAGATTCTTCCTTTAATTGAAATTTAAACTCCAGATTTATTTAATTCTTCACTTGTAATAGTTATTAAAATAAAAGACTGCAAATGGGTTTTAACCGATTTGAGAGGACTCAAAACTCAATGCAGTGTGAAAATACAGGAATACGGTTCGGAATTTTTCACTCTTGCTTTGTGTTTACCTGTTCTCTTAAATTAAATGCTGGCTTTGTTGCTGTCTGTATCACACGGGACCATTTTATTAAATACAATGTATTGCGGTTGGTACGTACCCCAAAGTACCAAGTTCTAAAAGTCCCAACCCCAAGTAACATTTTAATTCTGACATAATAAACACATTATAGTGTAACATTTTAAATGTAGCATTTGTGGTAAACTGTTAATTTATTGTGCTCTGTTTGCCTGATTTGATTTTTCTACGATCGTGAAAGAGTTATTTAATAAGGGTCGGTCTTTCAATCACAGCTTTCAATTTGGATTTAACTCCCTATTAAGTTAACCAACTGTCGAATGTCATGGATACGAATTGTTACAAGAATCGTATCCATGACAGTTGCCCGTTGGTTGGCTTAATAAGGAGTTAACTAGGGAGTGATACACTGGCCCTTAATGATGTCTGAATTTTGTTTTATTGTTGATAAATTTTGTGCAGTTGCTATGGTACTACCCTGTGGTACTACCACACAGCTGCCTTAATTTAGAACGGCAGACACGACTGTCTTTTATTTAATCTGTAATTAATTTACAATAACATCAATGTTTTTGATATTATTGCACACGACCATAGAAAAACGCTCTCAGTAAACTCAAGCAAAAGGTGTTATTGCATTTGAAGTATTGTCCAACTTGGCCTACTGCCTCATTGGACAGTTTTGCCTTGCATGCCAGAAACAGACAGTTTTTCATTTCTTGCAGAAATAAATAACCATTATTACACCTACAGTTTTATGTTACATTATACTGTTTTAGTATGTATTTCTGATTTATGTAATTATTGCTTCAACCTGCACAATAGTCTGGGCTTAGCCTGTTCCCAGCTGTAACAAACAAATATACACGTTGTCCCCTGAAATTTTGAATACGGACATTTGAATGCATTACTTGGTGTTTAGTTAGCACGCTCACTTTTTACATAGCCGAGTCAAATATTTTAATTCACTAAGCAACGGGAAATAATTAGTAATTTCTAATTTGTAATAAACAACCATGGCAATCTATTATAATAATCGAGAAAAACAAAATCACAGTGCCTACATTACTCGTATTCAAAATTTCAAGGGACAACGTGTATAATAAATTAATATGTTACTACCCTAATTATAGCATTGGTACTTGTATCTTGTTCCTTGGGGGTACGTTAAAGCCAACATTGTGTTTTTTTTTCCGATAATTCAATGTCTTTTATATTTCGGTAGTAATTGATTTAAAATGGTCCTATTTGTATTATTTTTAGCCAAAGTCGATATGCTGCAAAAGTGCCCGAAAGGCACGATTTTTGCAATCGGAGTTTGTATTTTGAGTTTTCATTTTTTTCAGCGTTCATTTGTTTTCTCCCCCCTCATCACCGTTAGGATGTTGTCTTTGTGTAGAATAGAAACTAAACTCAAATATACATTTCCGATTATCGATTTGGCTTGTATTACAGTATTAAGGGGTTCATTATCGTCACGCAAATAATAAAGTTCTTTTTCCTTTTATTTTTTGATAAAATTGCAGCTACTTATGACAATTTTTGTATCATAAACTGCAACGTTTTTTGCAGAATATTATTATAGAGTCGGTATAAACTTTTGAACGAAACGAACCCTTTAATATCTGTGTTTTTTCTACAACTGTTAATATTTGTTTATGCAACAAGTTTTTAAAATAATACTTTTTGCACAAAGACACTTCATATATTGTTTTCCTTTTCACTATTGACATAAAGATATGTAATATGCAACGGTGAAATTTTGCTAGTAACAGTCGTAGAAGAAATATCTCTTTACATGTTCTTTTGTTGCCTATTTTTTTGTGTGTAGTATGTGAGGGTGCTGAGTCTCCGCTAGCGAGGCATAGTATAGCATCTTAATTGTTGCCGTAGAGGAAATACTTCGGTGGAACGACATTAGCACAAAGTAGTGAACCTTGTTCTTCTTGTAGCAGAAAAGCATATTCGCTGCTTGTGTTTGATGGAGTTACATCGTACAAAAACATGTTCAAAATATGACACTCAAAGTTTCTGTCCTGTGTATCCTCTACGGTGGCAAGAGGGGGTTGTTCTGAATTCTGAAATATTTTTCTATATACAATCATAAAGGTAACGTGAGTAGTTACCCAACGAAGTGTTTGCGCTCTTTCGGTTGCTACCGGAACAAAATACCAAAATAATATGATTTTGGTATTGAAACATTATTTAATAGCAACAGGTATTCAAAATCTGTGATTAACACAATCAAGAATAGTAACTAAGATGAAAATGAGGAGATCTTTTTTGTCGAAAACATTTATAATAGAGAAACAAAAACTTTGTTTCTAAAAATAGCGCACTATCTTTTTTGATTCGTTTTTTAACGATTGATTCTGAAACATTTATGCAAGCAACTAACAAACAAATCATAATAATAAGAAACTAAAAATACCCAACAGAAATATTTTTCTGTGTACAGTCTTATTAAATCTCGAGTAGTTGCCCAGTGAATTATTTGCGCTTTCTAGTACCGCTCTTTTTCCGTGGCAGTAGTCCATACTTTCACCAAGTATGTGTTTGGTGTACCTAAAAAAAAAATGAAATTAAACCCCTTTGGAGGAATTAGATTTTAAATGTTGAACTGCGTAGTTAGAGCACCGTTGGATAATAATTTAAAAAATCCGCATATCCCCATTCGTTGAAAGTCTTCACTTTGCATATCGTATTTTATTTAGTTGTGTTCATCTACAAATCGTAATCTTAAGAAGTTGTGCCTACAAAAAATAAAAATTTGTGATTTTGGGGATAGATTCAACATATTTTATTTTTAGTATTTTTTACATATGGCACTCTCATCATCCATTCTTTGATAAAAATTCTAGAATTTAACCGTAACATGAAAATCACTGAGCAAGTTGCGTACAAGAAGTTAATAACAACAATAAACTTAAAAGCGTAGTTATAAAACAACAATATAAATTTATACAAACACTGGTCGAAATACACAATATACTCTTTTAGTGTTCTTATCAAAAATATTGAAGATTAACAACAATTTTCTTAAGAAATTGTACAAAAAAAGTGTCACGACTGCTTACAACCAGGAAAGCGCTTAACCGTAATGCACGACATGGGTTTCCTCCATCTTCGTTTTGAACTCTGATGCTGATTTGTCTGGGCAATCCCGTTACTCTGTTGCGTTTCGTGCTTCCTTCTTTCCTCTGCAAAAAGCAAACATTTTATTTTGTCTTTACAAGAAATTTTCTCACCGTTTAATTGACGTTCTGTAAAATACTGAATGTCTCCATCTTCACTGCTGTGTGTCTCGTAATAATGATCAACTAAATAAGGCAAAACGGTCATATTATGCCATTCATCTGATTTTAGAGGTGGAATCGGAACTTCCATCGAATCCCTAGGCGGTTTACGACTACACCATCTAACAAAATAGAAATGACTCGGTTAAAAATTAAAGCACCTCCTTGTGACTTACGAATGTTGTCTTATGTGTTGTAAAGATAATCGTTGCTCCGGATCCTTATGTAACATTCCTGATAGTAGCTCCCTTAAAGGTTCTTCTATCTCAGATGGAATAGTAAAATCCCCCTTTCCGATATTTTCAAATAATCTATATACATTATCACCTTCAAATGGGTACAAACCGGTTGTTATATTGTATCTAAAAGACAGTCAATCACTGCACACAAATAGGACGTTAGAATTAAAGAGAAAGGGAAAAAACATCAAGTAAACAGCTTACAATGTAACACCGCTACTCCAAATATCTACTTTGAAACCTGGAAATGTTTCTAATCCGTTTGCTATTTCCGGTGGCTGAAATGCAGGCGAACCTTGACCTGTGTAGCATGTGTCGTCAATTGCAAACGCATCTAAAGCCTGAAATTTAATTTAATTTACAATGTTGAAAAATTTCCATAATTACTATTAGGTACATAATTAATTGCTAATTAGAATTAAATTGTACAGAAAATATTAAACTAAGCTTTTCAAAGTAGTTCGGGATAAGATGAGACCTGGGGTAATGAAACTAGGATGGACATGTTCAGGGTACATTCTGTCCCAAACAAATTCAAAATCGGTTATCAAAAACAATCATATAGAATGGCTGAAAAAGAATACTCAAAAGAAACAAAATTTATTCTTCATTTTTAAAATGATTAAAGGATTTTTTAACGTAACTCTAGGGGGGGGGGATTAATAAATTATTCTCCAGGCATTTAAATTTATACGGTAAAATTTTTTTCACGAAAATATATTTAGAATTAATTGAACTTCTTCTGGTTATGTCTTATCAATATCCGTTGACCTTCTGGTTGACCTTAAGTTGTCTGTCAGCTTTACTATTTGCAGGTAATTGCCAAAAATTAGTTTTTTTTTATTTAGTTGAATTATAAAAAGGAAATAGTTTATCTAAACTTGATAGTTATCAAATTTTATTTGAAATTGACCAATCGTTGATAAATGTTTCATCTACGAAAGTAAACAAGACTTATTTATAAATTAATAGCCTTTATAGGGGATATTTATAGAGCACAAAATGACCAAAACTTCTTGACCTTTGACATGTAACTATATTTTACCCGAGATCAGTAGGTATATTCCACTCGTAGCGGTGCTGACCATCACATGTAAGATGCTTCTAACCATACTTGCGGCGAGTGGGGTGATTTTTACGTTTTTTCTAATACTAAGGTAACTAATAGCTTCTGATAATAAATCTACGACCGTATTTTCCCCTAGAATTCTTTTTAATTAATTCGATTCAAATTTAAAAATCTACTCTTGACATTTAACTATTATATTTATAAACGGTTGGAATCTATTTTTATACAGTCGATCCATTAAAAACAAACAAAAGGCAACACAAAAAGATTCAGTACAAAAACAACTTACTTCGGCTACGCCTAAATCGGAAATTTTTAAATCTCCCTTCAAAGTCAGTAATAAATTTCCAGGTTTGATATCTTTGTGAATGATTCCCTTGCTATGTAAATATTCCAGTCCATCTATTAACTGAAGAAAGTAACCGTGAGCTTGGAATAACGGAAATCTTTTTAGGGGTGTCGCTTCTAACATTCCTTGTAAACTCCCGACGCAGAACTCCATTATTAAATACATTTTCTGTTTCTCTTCATTATATAATACGTCGACTAGATTTATTACATTTTTATGTTTAAGTGTCCTAAGCAACTTCATTTCCCTGAAAATTAGATTTTATTACATTTTTTTCTTGTAGGTATCGAATTCAAATGGCCGCTCTTATTGCTTGGATTGTCGGTACTGTAAGTAATTGCTTCTAGTATCACCCCAACAATAACCTGATTATAAAGTGTTAGTTTTTTTAATATGTTGACCAAGCTTATCTCGTATTAGTTAGCAAAATATACCATTACCTTTGTACATTTTGTTCCCCATTAGGTATTCTACGTAGCTTATGTTTTTTCAAAATTTTCACAGCGTGTCTACATAAAGTTTCGGAATCCAACATTTCTTTAACTTTTCCATAAGAACCTTCCCCTAGTAAATCTCCCATTACATATTTCCCTATAAGTTTAAGTCTTTTTTTCTTGGTTTGGTAAATAATTTGATCACTATCAACCCGATGAAAGAAATTGTTAATGTTAACGTTTTCGAGATCATCGGCAAAGTCTTCATCGTTAAGCCAGATCACAGAATTGTCTTGATCGTTAAATGATTTTAGAGGTAATTCGTCTTCGCTTTCCACACTAAAAATTCTGTTATTTATTTCTACTTCTGGGTCGGAGCACTCTGCTCCTTCACTATCGAAACTCTTGCTTATGTTACACATTTTTTTGTCCATAATTAAATTTCTCACTTTTTACTATCACTATTATTTTAGTGCTGTTCGCAAAGTAACGCATCTAATCTATTTTAGCGAAATACAAGTTTTTCTGGGCGCCTTTAATACATTTTTTACATATTTTGACGTTCGACCATTTTCGGTATAACAGCTGTTTTTAGTAATTTTGGTGATATTACTAAAGCTCTCGTTAAGTTGGTAGCTACTAGCTTTTGTTTTTTCCTTTGGGGGATTCACAGGGACGCTCTTTGAAATGTAATTGCTCTTATCACTTTCTAAAAAAGAATTTTATTAACACATTTACTCGGAAATTTCCATAGCATTCAAAGAAAATTAAGAAAGGACTTTTTCAATGGCTGATGATAAGAACAGTGGCGTCAATATTACGAAACTAAACTCCCTGTAGCTTGTTTAATTCCAATGTCACCTTTATCTTTTAAATTTTATTGTCTGGCCTTGCAAGGTCATTTGCTGAAATAACAAAATCTCGTTCCAAAATAAACTCATACTGATCGATACCTACTTTGATATTGTAGGCACGTGCTGGTAAGAAACCGTTTAATTTTTTTTAATTTACCCCTATAACATCCTTCATTAAATTTTGATAGTAGTAGGTATAATCAGGTAATCGTTAAAAATGGGATATTTAGCTAATTAACAACTAATAAAAAATTTAAAATACTACAGTTTCTAAATTGCTTGTTTTACAATCATCGCCCTCATAGTATTATATCTATTATGTTTTTACAAAACACTAATCATAACAATCGTCAGCAAAAATCATTACATAATCTTAATATCTTATCTTACATTTTGTTCAGTCAGCCTGCTGAATATTTACAATTATTGTCTGTGTTTCACAACAGTTAGTAAACAGCCCAAAGGAAGAGGCTACGGTTGTCGATGATAAACCCGTTACACCCAAATCTCCCACCAGCAGAAAAAACAAAATTACAAATCCAAAAAAGTCCAAAAATAAAAAATATAAATCCAAAGAAACAGTAAACGTTGAGAAATCAACTCGAGACTGCGAGGTTTCACCTGCTCCGAAATATCAAGCAGTGTCGGTTCAAGAAACGAGAAGACGAAGCCTTGACTTTGATACACTTTTAAATAAATTAGAGCAAATTCAAGAAAAAACTGAAGTTGTTGAAAATAAAATTCCTGAAATTCAGATTACAGAAAGTTTAGCAAACGAAACTTCTAAAGATTTCGCATCTACAAGTAACATTGGTAAAAGGGGGGAAAAGAATCAACCGTCCAAACCTGAAAAATTAAAGGAAGGTGTAGGAAAGAAGGCGGAACTAAAAGAAATTGCAAAAGAATTGCAACAAGAACCGGTTAAAAAAGAGGAAGTTATATTAGATCAAAAGAAGACAGAGGTAGCCGAAGGAAAAAATTTGCCTCAAATAAAACAAATTATTAAAACTAAAAAGGAACACGTAAAGCAACCAAAAGAAAGTACACAAACATCACGAGAGATAAGTTTGTCATATCAGCAAAGGGAAACTGTTTTACCACAAGAAAAGAAAGTCGGTGAAGACTCACCTTCATCTTCGATCATTGAACATTATAAAACCAAAAGTAAACAATTTACTGCTTCCCATGAAACAATCAGTACTTCGCAACAAACTCATAAACTTGTTAGTAGGAAAATTGAAGTAAATATTAAAACCTCAAACGTGGTTCAACAGCAACCAAAACCAGTCCTAGAAAATAAAAGGTCGGCAAGCACACAACCTGAAGAAAAAGTCACAGGCATGAAGACTGTTAGTCAAGTCCGTGTATTAACTTTAAACGACAATGAACATCAAGATTCCACCTTGTATCGTATTGAGAAAAACTGGACACTGCAGTTCCGTTTGGGTCCGTCTTTGCTTGGTCGTAAAGTTTCCTTGTATTGTAATTACCCGGAAACCAAAGATGGGAAGGTAATGGAATTCAATAGAAATCGTTATTTTTTGCTAAAATGGAACAGCGATGAAGGTTGTCAGAATGCAGATGATACTGCTTTGTTTACTCAAATTACTGTTAAACTAGCTGGAGGTTTTCATTTTTATTTCATATACGAAAATGCGTAAGTATTTTCAAGAAGAACTTAATTAAAAAAAACTTACGTATTTTTTAATACAGGACCGAATCTGGACCGCATGGCTCAGGATTTTTCCTTGTAGACCCCGTTTTAAAATACGGTAATAACGAGGAATTACCTTTGAATTGCATTCAGTGTCAGACTGTTCTATCAAAATGTTTGGGTCCATTTTCAACATGGGAAAGTAAGCTACGAGTGGCAAAAGAATCTGGTTATAACGTGATTCACTTTACACCAATACAAGTAAATATTTTTTGTGTGTAGTGTGACGTGGGGAGATTTAATGATAATTTTATAAATAAATAGGAATAATTATTTATAGAAAATTGCGGCTTCCATAATGACTTTTTATGTTAATTCGTTAATATTTTAGGCACTTGGTGAATCAAACTCTGCTTACAGTCTTAGTGGACAATTAAAATTAAATACTTCTTTCAATGATAACAATAAAAAAACAACTTTTGCTGATGTAGAACAATTGGTAGCCAAAATTCGCACAGAATGGAAGGTAACATTTTTGTTTTATCTCTCGTTAGAGGCACCCACGCTATTCATATTCTTTCTAAATTTAAACAAACAAAATAGCATTGCCAAAAGTAATCTACTATCCTGCAGCTTAGCCAAGATTTATTACTAGCTACATTAAAAAAATTACTTTCTTAGGTATTGTCTATTTGCGACATTGTTTTAAATCACACCGCAAACGAAACTGACTGGTTACAAGAACATCCTGAAAGCACTTATAACTGCCTAAACTGTCCGTACATGCGTCCTGCATATCTTCTCGATGCTGCTTTACATCAGTTTTCAATTGACGTTAAAGATGGTCTTTATGATACTTGGGGTATTCCACCTGTTGTCTGCACAGAAGATCATTTAAACGTAAAACAATTAAATATGATAAATTAAAACTAACTTTTATAATTATTTAAGGCGATTCGTCATGCGTTACACACCAAACTTCTTCCAGAAATCAATTTATCAGAATTATTCATCTGCGATGTAACTAAATTTGTAAGCGAATTCTTGGACCGTGCCCGTAAGGCTCCTCCTAATGTAGAGAATAAAAATCCCGATCAAAAATTAAAGTTAATACGTGACTCTATGTACAGACGTTTAGCCACCAAGGTTGATATAGATTTGGCCCTTCAAATTCATAATATTTATAGGTCAGAATTTTATAATTCTTTTTATTTATTAGATAAATGTTTATATAAAATTTAGATCAGATTCATTTGATGAGGAATCGAGATTAAAACGTTGTGGAGAAGAATTCAAAAACAATTTAGATCAACTCAACAAGGAAATAGTAGACGAACTTAATTTACATTTGAATGCTGCCGTAGAAAATTCCTTGGCAGGAATGCGTTATTTTAGAGTTCAGCATGATGGGCCCCAAATTAAGGAAATTTCTATAAAAGATCCCCTTTCTCCACGGTGAGACACGTACATCAATTAAATTGTCCTTTATTGATGATTTAATGCTTTAGATATTTCACCGATTATGGGAAACCTAAATCCATTAAGGAATACGAAGAAATAATGTACGGTCCGAACTCAAAATATTTAATGGCTCATAACGGTTGGGTTATGAATGCTGATCCGATGCGTAATTTTGCAGATTCAGACTCTAATGTGTATATTAGAAGAGAATTGATTGCATGGGGTGATAGCGTAAAGTTAAGGTATTATTTTAAATTTCTGGTTAGGTCAAGATAAGGTTTAATTATCTTCTTGTAGATTTGGGGACAAACCGGAAGATTCTCCGTTTTTATGGAATCATATGAAAGCTTACGTAGAACAAACTGCAAAAATTTTTGACGGTGTTCGGTTGGACAATTGTCATTCCACACCTATTCCTGTAAGTTTGAAAACAAATTAATTTAGCGGACTCACATTTAATATATTTCATTAGGTAGCGGAGTACCTCTTGGATTGTGCACGTAGAGTAAGACCCGATTTATACGTAGTTGCAGAATTATTTACAAATTCCGATCACACCGACAACATATTTGTCAACCGGTTAGGTATTTCATCTTTAATAAGAGGTAAAGGGAATTTCTCTAAACAAATCCGAATGTAGTAATTATTTCGATCGAATTTCCAGAGGCAATGTCAGCTTGGGATTCACACGAAGAGGGTCGTTTAGTTTATCGCTATGGGGGAGATCCTGTAGGGGCATTCTTTCAACCACACTTTAGGCCTTTAGTTCCATCTATAGCCCATGCATTATTCTTAGATTTAACTCATGATAATCCTAGTCCGGTGGAAAAACGTTCTGTTTTTGATCTTTTACCAAGCGCTGCCCTTGTTAATATGGCTTGTTGTGCTAGCGGATCGAATAGAGGATATGATGAGCTTGTAAATCATCATGTAAGTGTTAATAGATCTTAGCTAAGTCCGATTTATGATCTAGTATTGATTTTAGATACATGTTGTCGACGAAACACGGCAATACACAGAATGGACAAATGATGAATCTTTAGCTTCAGCAAATCCACGTTATGTCTCGTATAAAACTGGAATAATTTCTGCAAAACGAGCAATTAATGATCTTCATTTCAAATTGGGGGTTGACGGTTTCAGCCAGGTCTTTACTAGTCTCTTATTTATTTTGTAACGAATAATAATTGCGCATCTTTAGGTCTATGTTGATCAAATGGATCCAGATATAGTTGCCGTAACACGTCATCGGCCTGAAACACATCAGAGTGTGATTTTGGTAGCTTTCACAGCATTCGGACATCCTCATCTCAATGCAGATGCACATCAGAGGGGAATTAAACCTCTGAGAGTTGAAGGTGTTCTCGATGAAATTATTTTAGAAGCCACTTTGAGTCATAAGAGTATAGAGTATGTAAATTATTTTGGATATGCAACCCATTCTACGTTGTTTTTTGTAGGAAAGGAAATTCCAAATATACCTACCCTGAAAACTTTTTAAAAGATTCTAAATGGATCAACGGCCTTTCTGAATATCAAGTAGATATAAAACAACATATCCAACCGGTCAATTCTGATGTCTTTGAAGTAGTTGATTCTGGAAATCCGAATATTATTCAACTTAACTTTAAAAATTTCAAACCTGGCAGCGTCGTTGCGATTAAGTATGCAATTACAATTTCGTTTAATACATTTTTAAAACGTTATATTAATTTAGGGTCTCGCAACCGAAAAGTGTTCAAGAATCGATCCATAAACTACGTGATTTAATGCTGTCCTTTTCACAAAATGAGACGTCCGATTTAAAAAGTATAATAGGGAAATTAAACTTGGCCGATTTAAATCGGGTTCTATACCGATGCGATCAAGAAGAACGAGATGAAGGGAAAGGTTTTGGTGCTTATAACATTCCTAATTTTGGATCGTTGGTTTACTGCGGATTTCAAGGTTTTATGTCGCTTCTTAGCACTATTAGACCTTCAAACGATTTGGGTCATCCAATGTGTGGCAATTTACGGGACGGGAATTGGATGATTGGTGATTAATTTTCTGAGTTTACTTTTAAATATTCATCGAATTTATCGTAGATTATATTTGGCAAAGATTGAAATTAGATGATGGAACAAAAGAATTAGGACAGTGGATAGAAAAAAATACGCAATCTCTTGGAGATATACCACGATATTTAATCCCAAGTTACTTTGATATTATTATTACCGGCGTATACATTCTTCTCATCGAACAGGCCTACAATCTTATGTCAGAGTAAGGATCTCCTTGAACGTTTTCGCACTTTTCTTTAAAACCCTGTTTCAGTTTTGTTAAAAATGGTTCAACTTTTGTCAAAGGATTATCTTTAGGATCGTTACAATTTGCAGCGGTGATTAAATCAGCCGATTTACCAACTCTTTCGCCTAATTTAGTTCCTCCCAAGCCTCCGGCAAAGTCAAACGATCAAGGAAAGTTAGTTCAAGCTTGCGTAACCTTATCAGCAGGTCTGCCACATTTTTCAACGGGTTACATGCGTAATTGGGGAAGAGATACCTTTATTGCTTTGAGAGGTTTATTTATTTTAACTGGACGCTACCAAGATGCTAGGTATCATATTTTGGGGTATGCTGCGTGTTTACGCCATGGCCTTATACCTAATTTACTGGATGCTGGAAGAAACTCCAGGTAGGGTCGATATAAAAGGGAGGAGAAAATCTTTATTCTTATTTTAAAAATCATAGATTTAATTGCCGGGATGCTGTTTGGTGGTGGTTGTACTGCATTAAATCTTACGTTGAAGAAGTACCCAATGGAATTGAAATTTTATCAGATAAAGTATCCCGGATATTCCCAACAGACGATTCTCCTGCCCTCGAACCGGGAATTGAAGATCAAGCATTGTATGAAGTTATGCAAGAAGCTTTAAAAGTTCATTTCCAAGGTCTCACTTTCCGTGAACGCAATGCTGGTAGACGAATTGACGAACATATGAGCGATAAGGGCTTTAATAATCAAATTGGGATTCATCCAGAAAGTGGTAGGGCTAAACAATAAAGTATAAGATGTAAAAAATATCGAATCACTGTATTGTAGGTTTTGTGTTTGGTGGAAATGATGGGAACTGTGGTACATGGATGGATAAAATGGGTTCGTCTGATAAAGCAAATAATAGAGGTAAACCTGCAACCCCCCGTGATGGTTGTGCAGTAGAACTTGTGGGTCTTTCAAAAAGCGTCGTGACTTGGCTTCATGAGCTTTACCAAGCAAAGAAATATCCTTATTGCGGGGTAGAAAGGACAAGCAAAAGTGGAACCACATTGAAGTGGAGTTTTAAGCAATGGGGAGAAAAAATTCAAAATAGTTTCGAACAATTCTTTTGGGTTAACATAAGCCCCACGGAGGGTGAAATTCGTCCTGATTTGATTAATAAAAGGGGTATTTATAAAGATAGCTATGGTGCTACTCAGGCATGGGCCGATTTCCAACTGCGGTGTAATTTTCCTATTGCTATGGTTGTTGTAAGTGTTTGTACGGTGTGACTTCCACATTTTAATAACTGTGCTTACAGGCACCGGAGATGTTTAATCCAAAACACGCATGGATAGCTTTGCAAAATGCCGAAAAACATTTATTAGGTCCTCTTGGTATGAAAACTTTAGACCCTGATGATTGGGGGTATTGTGGTGATTATAACAACGCCGATAATTCAGATAGTTATAAGACAGCAAATGGTTTTAATTATCATCAAGGTCCGGTAAGGACTAAAATCGCTTTAAAAAATTATTTTATTCTTAATGTGTCTTTTGAATTCAGGAATGGGTATGGCCTGTGGGTTACTTCTTACGTGCCAAACTTAATTTCGCAGCAGCTAATAATGAACTGGCACGAACAGTGGCTACCACAAAAACTATACTAGCCAAACATTTTACAGAGTTACAAACGTCTGTTTGGAGGGGTTTGCCAGAATTAACCAACAGTAACGGTTCTTATTGCCACGACAGCTCTCGAACTCAAGCATGGAGTATGAGTTGCGTTTTAGAGGTACATTTATTTTAATATTGGAGAAATCTTAATGCGTTTAATTAATTCTTTCTGTAGGTTTTACACGACTTGCAAAGAATCGAATCAAAGCAGCATACTGCTGTACTAAATTGACTTACTGAAGATGATAGTACAGTAGGTAGTAATGGGTTATATTCTAGTACAATAATAGTAGATCGGCATATTGCCAGGTCAAGTTCATTAGATAGTTCAATTTTTACAAAAAGCGAGGATGATGGTTATGAAATAAAAAAGTCGCTTCCATTAAATCTTTTAGGAAAGTTAAGTGATGTATTACGAAAACAGACTAAAGCTATTTCTTTGGAAATGCTTGATATTTCAGCCACGTTGCAAGAAACCAAAAAACAGTCTGTTAGTAATATTTATAATGAACCATTTGATGGTTTTTTGTGTGATACGTCTAACATATACAGTGATTTATATTTTAAAAATAAAAAATCACTAATTGGTATTTTAAAACTCTTAACCGAAGTAGTTGAAACACAAAAGGGTGCTTTAATTTTTACATGCAATAATTCGACTAGCGATGGTTACAAGTACATGCCCATATATGTAAGCAAACGGATGAATATTAATTTTCAAGGTTTATTGTTGGATTTGTCTTTTACATATGAATTCTATGAATGTTGTATTTACTCGAATAACAGTTGCATTGCATTTTTGAACATGAATAATAATCATAAAAACGAGTCCGTTATGGAGAAATCTTACAGCGAATTATGTGCACGGGTTCCACTTAAAACGTTAAATGACAAACATAAACAGCACTTGAATTTAGATGAAATCTCCCCTGTTGAAGAACAAGATATAACTGCGTCTTTGGAACAACCTGAAAGTTGCAAAACCGAGGTTGTTGTAATCCAACCGTTGTTCTTGGAAAATTTACGGAAAGATAGTTGGGAAAAGAAAATAAGACAGGAGGAATTTGAATATAAAAAAAGTGTGCGGATAGTTATCATGTACACGTTTGCATTTTGTGGCTTGGCAATTACTACATTTTTTGTAATATATTTAGCGTAGTTTTTAAAAATTGTTTGTATTATTTGTTAGATAAAATGAAAAGACTGTAAAAAAGCAACGTTGACAATTGTGACGAATATTTTGTTTAAATTTTTTATTTGCTATACAATTTTGTGTTCTTATTACTAATATTTTAGGTAGTTATTAATTTAAAAATAGAATCGTGTACGATTAAAAATTATTTAAGATATATTATATAAAAATTTGCACTTTATTTAACAAAAAATAAAAACAAAAATTGGAATGTCACATCATTATCTTTCCCTCTATATACCGAGGCTGATTCGTTTTGTAAATTTTAACTAAACGTAGCTTTGTGCCATTGGCTTACACTATTTGCACTGACATTAACTTAAAACTAATCATAAGCAGAGAAATAAAATGTTATTCCTTCAATTTCTCTGCATTATTGCACTTTTCTAATAAATATCGCAGCCGAACGCGATATCCCAGGCCTAGAACAAAATACTTGTCTCCATTATTAATATGAAAACCGTTTTCCTTTAGTTTACATGCGGAACCACAGCCAACTTGACCAGGTTTTTTTTAACACCCTTAACACCTCCATGCATTTCATATAAATTTCAATCATTGATTTATATTAATACCAAAAGGCAAAACGTTCTCTTCCTGGGACATCCTGTCTCTTGAATTTTGGTTTTGTTAGAGACTAGCTGCACTTAGTGTAACCCAACGTAACATTCCTACTTTTAACAGAATTATCGGAAACTATTTTAATTCCTACAACAACCTATTCTAAGTAAATTTATGCAGTTGCAACTTTTCAATATTTACTATTTTTCATTTACATTTGGGAATTTATATGTTCCTATATTAACCACATTTCTACCGTTACCAAAAACAAATAAATAATAACCAGTCGTACATTTAAATAAAACAGTAAAATTACACATCATCAAATATTCCTCTTGGTGGTGGTCCGACCCTTTTATAATTTCTTCCCTGATAATTATCTGAAAATCTCGGCTCTAATTCTTCTCCACTATCGAACTGTTCATTGATAATTTTATGGGTGCTGATACCAAATCTAGCATCGATATCTTCTGACCCATCGGGGGGGAAACTTGTATCGACGTCTTCGGAACCAAATCTGGTGCCTTCGTAAGATTCCATGTTTCCTGCATCTTTTAAAAGATTTGAGCGTGTCGATTCAGTTAACTCGCGAGTTACTGGACGAACTACGAAATGAATGTTATGCTAAAATAATACAATTAAAATATTTACCTGTATCGGTGCTATTTCTCACTCGAAATCGGCCAGTTGTTGGAAATCGTTCTTGATATTCACGTCTCCTACTAGACGACTCCTCTGCTCTCTGTCTTTTACGCTTTTCTAAAATAATGCATTTTAGATAATAATCGGTTTTGGTTGCTTACCAACTTGTACCTCTTTTGATGAGTTCTCGTCCTTCATCAACTAGATCTGTAGTTATTTCGTCGTCTCCAACAAACTGATGAAAACCAAGCATCGATAATAATCTAGATCCAATGCTAAAATACGTTGCTAAACAAATAGCTAGTATTGCAATTGGAAAATAAACATTAAACCCATCGGATATAATTGCAATCACATCCATGTGACCCATAATCTAAAGAAATATATTTTTAGTTTAATTATTTCCTTCTAAGTTATACAATGTACTTGTGTGTAAAACGTTTCCAATCCTCGAGTTTTAATTATGTGACTGTCCATGTGAATCAGCCCCAAAAAATTTAAACACAAGGGGGCTGTCAGACGGCTTAACATCATTCCAGAAAATATTAAGCTGTATTCGTTAGTTTGATGATGCGGGGCCAAGTAGTACAAGTTTAAGACTCTTATTTTTAAAACGGTCGAATAGGCACAGTAACACAGATACAATATAACAACCGTGGAAATCAACTAAAAATTAAAGATTATAGAAAAAGATTTTAAATATTTTATGCGAAAATACCTCGATGGTGAAATAATCATATTTCACCTTAGCAAGGTTGACTATAATAGCAAAAATGGACAAAGGCGGTTCTTTATTGAAAAACGTAACCTCTGACCAAACAACAACAACAGATAACATTGCTGCTAACACGCACAAGAGCTTTTGGACGTATCCATGGAATACACATTTCCAATACCACTCTAAAAATAATAATTAATTATTGGTTGCAATAAAAAAACATTCATTCCCTACCTATTATAGGACTATAAAGGAACCTTGTAACAGCAAGTTTGGGTTTAGGAAAAGTATGCTTAAATTTTCTATCTCTGGACGTCATATTCTTTAAAGTATCTTCAAGATTGAAGATTTTTTCCACAAGTATATTCCACTGTGTTTCCGTTCTTTGTAAAACTTGAAGAGATTTTATCACCTAGAACAAACATTTTTAAACTACTGACGATTTATAAATTTATAAACAAACCTGCTTGTGTAACCTGATTAAAGCCTTTTCTGAAGGGGCATCTGTAGGTGTATCCTCTGGTAATTGTCTTCTATTCATGCGATCTCTCAATTCTACTGGTACTTTATGCAAAATTGTTTCCAAACTTTGATGTAGAGGATGTCCGGATCGAACAGCTAATGAAATAGCTTGAAGCGACTAGAAACTTTGAATTAAATTTTTTTGTTTTGAATATATCTCGTACATGTATACCTCTAATACATCGTCAACAGTTTCTTCAGCTTCACATTTATCTGAACTTAATTTTGAAGCTTTGAAATAGGCGTAGTTAAGAACATAAGTATGATTAGAGTTGTTCCACAAACTTCTAGGTACTTCTACTAACGCATACCCTAGTAATAACACTAACAAGAGCAATCCCCAAGTGTTACTAGCTGATGAAGCGATGGCTTTTAATTTCGGCCTGAAGAGAAAAATTTATCAAGTTTGCAACCTTTAATTTAACAAAATTTATTACCAATCTAAATCTATTCCAGGCTTTAGAGCTAGGTAGATAAGTAAAACTGCGCAGATGAATAAATACGAGCCGTAATAAATAGCGTTATCGATTACAGCCGATTTTAATTTTCCTTTTATTGTGAAATCGCCTGCTTTTATATAAGACTGCATCATAGGCATTATTAACCTAGGAATAAACTATAAGCATCAACGTGTTGAGTATTTTTTTTTAAAACTTTTACCATGTTAAACATTGCGAAGACCAATAAACCGTTCTCCACAAATTGGGCAACACTTGATCTGGTACATGACTCCATGGTTCCTCGCATGTGATGGGAACTATGCTGCTGTTATTTAGTTCTGATAGATTTACATGGGGATGATCTTGAAGACATCGTCGATAAACAGTCTGCAGTTATAAATCATTTAAATTTAATCAATTAGTTTTATAAATACTTACGGAAATAACATCAATGGGTAAAGCAAAGATAATTAAAAAGCTAAAATACCACGCAAGTAAAACGACGAGCGTGACAATTAGGTGATGGCGAAACCAATTTCCATATCTAAATAAAATGCTAGCGGCAAGAATAAATGATAATATTATTTTGGATATTATTGGAGTGTAACTCATTTTTGTAATCAAGAATGTAGGATATCTTTAATCTTCTTGGGAATCCTTTGTCGCTGTTCGTTCTTCTTGCAGCGATTGCACTTCTTGTTGCATTTTTTCCAATTTTTCCAATGTGAAGCTTTTTAAAGGGATAAGTCTCGGTTTGCACATTAGAAATTCTTGGGGATCGTCGATGATTAATTGTCCATTTTTAGGTAAAACTGGTTTAATGTCATCGGTGACTTTGGACATCTTTCGCTGTACTTTATTGCAGCATATTTAATATTAAATGACAACTAATTGTTTTATCATTACAGTATTGCACTTTAAGTTAATTATCCGTCAGAATAATTGTTCTATCCTTTTTAAACTTGTTTTAATAGAAAAATTACGATTAAATGCGCCAAGATAATCGATAAGTCAAATTTGACGTTTATCTGACGTTTACCTGACGTTTGTGTGAGTTGTCATAAATGAGGGTTGCCAATTATATTATAATTCCCTAGTTTTAATTGGCTACCCTGAAAAATGTAGGTGGTTTTGACAAGTTCGCCAACTGACAGTTCCCTAGCATTTGACAGTTACTTGACAGTTATTAGAAAACAGTTCTTTTGATATGGTCCAAGAAAAATATTAAATAATTTAAAAATGGGTGATTTATTCAAGTCAGCTTTCGGTTATTTTAGTACTCCTAGTAATGGACAAACAGAAAACAGTTTTGTGGGGCAACTAGTAGAAATATCGAATGTAAAATTAAAGATACAAAAAGTCATTGCTGAAGGTGAATTCGCCAAATATTGATTTTCTATTGCAATTTTTACTTATGGCACTTTTCAATTAACATTTTAGGGGGGTTTGCTGTCGTGTTCGTGGCGCAAGACATAGCCACCGGCAAAGATTATGCACTTAAGGTAAAAATTTTTTTATTTAATTCGCTTCCAAGAACTCGTACAAAGGAGTGTGTTTTTGTAGAGGCTGTTAGCAGCTGATGAGGAACGGAAAAGAGTTGTGATACAGGAAATCAATGTTTTAAAGAGGCTTTCGGGGCATCCCAACATAATTCAATATTTATCCGCATCGGTGATTGAAAAACATCAAACTTCTCATGGGCAAGCTGAATACTTATTAGTCACCGAACTTTGTTCTGGTAATTAACATTTACAGTTTTCGTTGTCGGATCAGTTCACCCTTTTATTTATTTTTTAGGAGGTTCGTTAGTCGACATATTAAAATCTCTTAATGGTCCGTTTGATCAAGAAACAATTACTCGATTATTTTATCAGACTTGTAGGGCTGTAGGTCATATGCATTCTCAGACACCTGCAATAATACATCGTGATCTTAAAATTGAAAATATCTTGATATCAAATGAAGGCAGCGTTAAATTATGTGATTTTGGATCTGCGACAGTGGAAGTATTTACACCTGATGTTAGTTGGTCAGCTAACCAGAGGTCTACGCTTGAAGAAAACGTAATAACATTTATTCTTGTAAAAAATCCAATGGGTTACTTTATTTTTATTTGTAGCTTGCACAATTTACTACTCCTATGTATCGAGCACCTGAAATGATTGATACTTGGAATAATTACTATGTAGGTCCGCCAGTTGATGTCTGGGCTTTAGGCTGCATTTTATATACGCTTTGCTACATGAGACACCCGTTTGAAGACGGTGCAAAATTAAGGATCATTAATGCCAATTATTCACTTCCTCAAGATCCTAAATTTGCTTGCTTCCATGATATTATTCGTAAGTTATCCTTCTAGACTAGTTTATTATCGAGACTAATTATTCTTTATGATGTTACAATGGAGATAATAAAGCTTGAATGAACAGCTTAGGCAAATTGAAACGTCGTACAAAATAGGAGGCATCTTTTGTTAGGCTGATAACTAGCGGGAATAGTTATCTTTTGAATTGTTTATATTGTCGGAATAATAATTTTTAGGTGGCTGTCTCCAAGTTAATCCATCCCAGAGACTTACAATATCGAGTATTTTAGAACAGATAGCAGCGTTAGGTGAAACTAGGGGTTATAATCTTAAAGCCCCTTTAACTATTAAAACAAGACCCATCACGGCTGATGCAGACTTAGGTCAAGGTGACTCCAATCATGTTAATAATGTTAAAGGACCCGTTCGTCCTCCACAACCTTCTCCTGCCCATCAACCACACCGACCTCCACCAGTGGTAAAATAAAACGCTTGTGTTGAGCATTTTCATGTTACGAATTTACAATTTAGGCTCCCCAAAGACCTCCACCCCATGCGCCTCAAAGACCTATTGCACCACCACCACAACAGAGACAACCTGATCCCAAACAGAGTTCTTCGGGATTGTTTTCCTCTATTAAAGGTGGAGCTGGAAGTTTTCTTAAAAACCTCAAGGATACCAGCTCAAAAGTAATGCAAACAATGCAACAGTGAGTTAACGTTTTATTATGAAATCGGAGAAAATATTGATATTTTCAATTTAGATCAATCGCACGTACTGACTTGGATATTACTTACATCACATCACGAATCTTAGTCATGCCATTCCCTTCAGAAGGTTTAGAATCTGCATATCGGACCAATCATGTCGAAGATGTAAAACTTTTCTTGGACTCCAGACACCCTAACTCAAAATATTCAATTTACAATCTTTCCGGGCGATCATATCATTCGAGGTTTGGACAAGCTAGAGTTATAGACTGTGGGTTTGCGTATCCCGAACATTTTAAAGCGCCGTTGCTGAACTCTTTATACCAATTATGCGAGGATATGTATCAGTACTTAATGGGGGACACCAGAAATGTTTGTGTTATTCATTGTATAGTAAGTTTTTGGTTTAGATAACATTTCGTCCACAAACTTGTTTGTTTTTTTAGGATGGCAAGGCTACATCGGCATCCGTTTTATGTGCTTTATTAATTTACGTGGGTCTTTTTGACGTACCTGAAGATGCCTTGCAATTATTTGCTGTAAAACGTACACCACCTAATATGCAACCATCTGAATTGAGATATTTATATTATTTGGCTGACATTGTACGAAACCCACCTTCTCATCCGCATTATAAACCAGTTACTTTAGTTTCAATACAGATGCAACCGCTTCCTTTATTTACAAAAGTTAGGTATGTGTGTGTCCGCTTGTTTTGTTAGTAATGTTTATATAAAATATTCTGGTTTATTAGGGATGGTTGTCGTCCATATGTAGAAGTATTCAGTGAAAACCGTTGCATTTTATCCACTTTACAAGAATATGAAAGAATGAGGCTTTACAATATAGCTGAGGGAAAGGTATATAACAGGGCAAAGCGATATTAAATAAACCATAGAACTAAGCAACAATTTCTTATAGTGTTTAATACCGATAAGTGCAAACATCTGTGGAGATGTCTGCATAGTAATTTACCATGCCAGAAGTATCCTGGGGGGTGTTATGAGTCAAGGGAAAGCAACTGGTATTAAAATTTGCCAGATTCAATTTAATACCGGCTTTATATCTGAAGAAGAGACTTGTCTACGATTTACAAAGTATTTCCGTTTAACAACCTATTTAGAATTGTTTTTAAAATGAACTTTATGTAGGTCTGACTTGGATGGTTTGGCAGAAGGCAACGATCATTACCAAGAAAGATTTACGGTTGCAGTCAATGTTTTTGTGTCTGATACTGAACGTCATCCTTCACAACCTCCACCATGGGTAAAAGATCAAACTAAACGCACCTGCGATGTGCTATTTTCCTCTCAGTTAGAAAAAGATGAAGTTGTAGATAATTTTGGTGAATATTTTCATTTCTTTTAAATTGGAAGATAAAAAAATGTGTATTATTGTAGCAAGCAAACCATCTAACAGACCTTTATCTCAACCAAAACCACCAGAAAGACCTCAGAGGCCACAACGTCCTGCGCCTCCACCTTCTCCTAAACCTGCCCACGTCGATTCAAAATTGAGGGATTCTAGTGATTCGGAAACTGAAAATTTAACTGTAGGTCGTTTATTTTAAGTTAAATACAGGATTAAGTTGTGCGCTTTTCAGCCTCCACGTGAAGAAAGACAAGTGGAACAAGTAGAGGAAGCAATAGATCTGTTAAATTTAAATGCGGCATCGTCAGCTGCTGCTGCAGCAAGCCATAAGTCTCCAAGCTCAAATTTCGATTTACTTAGTGGTCTCGGTGATAGTGGTTCTAGTTCCTTCGGTGATTTTGTTTCTTCCAGTAATGCACCTCCCGGCCCTACCCCTAAACCTGCTGCCGATGATATATTTGATCCGTTTGGTACTGCTGGTGGTGCCAATAATAATAAACAAACTCAAGGAGGCTGGAGCAACATGAATGTGACTCCTAATATTAACATTCCAAGTCCTCCTGAGCAACAAAAGCCAAAGGATTTGTTTGCCGACTTGACAGAATTAACTGCAGGTTTGGGTTTTAACAACCCAAAACCTGCTTCCTCTAACGGCGGTGCGACTTCACCTTACATGGTGCCACCTACGACACCTCAGCATGGTCCGCCTACGACCCCACAACATCAGGCAAGGTCACCGATTAATTCCCGACCTGATTATAGTAGATCTCATTTTGATAATCTTAATAAAAGCGCAGAGCTGCCAAAGAATGATGTTAAAAATGCTAAAGGGAAACCAGAGGATGTGTTTGGAGACTTGTTGGGCTCTCAGGGTTACGAGTTTGCTAATAAAAGGGATAACTTTCCTAGAACTATCAATGATATGCGAAAAGAAGAGTTGGTTAAGGAAATGGACCCGGATAAGTTGCGAATTTTAGAATGGGTAAGGTTTTTTTAAAGATTGTGTGAGAAATAAATTATTTCACGATATGTTTGAAGGTTGAAGGGAAGAAAAGTAATATTAGAGCTCTTTTGTGTTCTGTGCATACAGTACTATGGGAGGGTACAAAGTGGCACAAGTGCGATATGCACCAGTTGGTTTCTGCAGCTGATGTTAAAAAGCAATACCGTAAAGCGTGCTTGGCAGTTCACCCTGACAAGGTAAATTTTCGGATGATTCAACGAATAAATAATAATTTTCAATTACTTTGTAGCAAGTTGGAACTGAAAATGAAGAAGTAGCGAAATTGATTTTTATGGAGTTAAATAATGCTTGGAGCGATTTTGAAAATGATTCTTCACAGCAAAATATGTTTTCTAGTTAATACTTCTCCTGTGACATTCCTTCACGTAAATTAATAAAGATAGCATTTAAGTTTAAATTATTTTTTCGTAGGTGCTTAGAAATTGAAGTTTGAAACAAAAATTACACGTTGACAAAGATTTAATCCGTATTTTATATAATCGTGTCCAGAACATATTGTATACAAGTACAATAATTTACGGACACGATTTGAACAATTTAAAGCAATTCTTTAGTAAAAATATTTAGACAATATAATTTGTGTTACTTATCGATAAGAATTGAAGATGATATTAATTTTTAAATTAATTTTATTGTAAATATTTATTATAGTAATTGGAAAATGTACATTAATTTTAAATGTAAAAATTATTTTTGTAAACGTAGCTGTTGTGTTTTGAATTCAAATTAAAAAGTGCAATTTAAAAATTTAATTTAAGTATGCGACATTCTACAGCGAAAATCAATTCATTCCCAGGGTATACGCATATATTTATAGTTGTGTAATTGTTTTTGTTCATTACATAATTTTAATAAAACTACAAGTTTATTGAATGTTATATAAAGAACAATAAATTAATGTGCTAACAATTTCTTATTTCTTAACTTTAAAAAAATGTGACCTTTATATTTTCACATTTCTCTTATATGACCGGGTAGTTGTTTATCTTTCAACGTAGGGTTCCTTGATAAATATAGTCCGAGGTAGTTGCGGTGCTGACGAAGTTAATAATCGGATGATTGATCTCGCACGTAGGCTCTGGTCGGTATTCACTGAAACACCCTGTAAATAATTCTTTTTTTGTGTTTAATGTATTTGAAAGGTGGTATATATCGTTATATACATTCTCCTGCAGATAGTATTGATCTAAAACGAGTGCTATATAAAGTAATTGGCATCATGTGAAGAGGATAAAGGATTTTTATTGGTAGTGTGGTTAACGCCTCAAATGCTAGTTTAACCTCGAATTTGAAATTGTCAAAATGGACCATAAAAGCAGCAATTCAGCCGTTTTAGATGTAGTTATTGAAAATAAAGACATATCCAACATCTTAAAAGATAACAAGGATAACGACCGGTCTAGTCTCTGCAGTAATTCTACCTTCGATAATTCCTTGGTATATACTGGATGTCGAGGGCTCGAGGGTTTCATCTCTCCTCCTTATCAACTTATTAATTTTTAGGTTCAATCCCCTAGTTTGGAAAGCTTTTCCACTTTGCCGGATACAGAAATTCTATCGGAGTTAAACGTAGATGAGAATTCAGACTTGTGTGTTAAGGTTGACAATCCGCAGAAGCATTTGGATACTTTAGAAACGTATATAACATTTCGCATAACGACCAGAGTAGCTAGGATCGAGTTTTCTGAAAACGAGTATGTTGTCAGAAGACGTTACAATGAATTTGCTTGGCTTCGTCATAAACTGGTTGATTGCCATCCATTTTGCATAGTTCCAGTAGGTAAAAATTGATTATTTCCTCCCATGGGTATTGATTAAATTTAATTTTAGCCACTGCCTGGAAAGCATACATTAATAGGTCAACTAGATAGATATTCGAAAGACTTTATATTCATTCGAATGAAATTACTCAACACATTCATGTCTAGGATAGTTCAACATCCAATTTTAAGTTGCAACGAACATTTTAAGGTTTTTATTACTGCAAATCAGTCTGTAAGTTTTAAGATTATATCGGTTCAATTTAAAAATAGCACAAGCGTTTCAGGATTTTTATTTACACCGTAAACACCGAACAAGCGGCGGAAATAAAGTTGTTATGATCACGGATTCTGTTTCTACACGCTCAAGCATTAAGCATCGCCATATCGAATTTGAAAAGATGAGGGATTATTTAAATGTTCTTTCGGAAAAGTTAATTTCTGTTGAAAAAATTTCTAGTAGAATAAACAAGGAGAGGCACGATTTTGTAATCGAATTGCAAGGGTTTTATCCTAATTTTTCAAATTGGTCCGTTTCTGAACCAGAGCTGGCTTTAATACTACAAAATATTGCAAACGCAATTGAGAAAAGCACCTTTGCACAGAGCATTATGATTTCTACATATACCAGCACCGTCACAAGTCCCATTAAAGAATTTTTAATGTACATTGATGTTGTAAAGGACACTCTCCATAAACGAGAGACCTATCAACATGTTTACGAAACTTCTATGGAAGAATTGACCAAAAGACGTACCGAAAAGGATCAGGTAATAATAATTCCATATATTTGGGCTTTTGATTTAATTTTTGGCTCAGCTTTTAGCAGTACACAATGTACCACCTAACTCCGGAGGCTTTTCTTTATGGAAACAGCCTAGCTACGATGAAAAATTAGAAAAATTAGGCGTACACATTCCTCAGCTTGTAAAAAAGGTTGAAACGAACCAAGATAATTTAGAGTGCGCAAATGAATCTCTTAGGAGCGATCTCGGAAGGTGGCAACAAGAAAAACAAAAATGCTTGAAGAAAATTTTGTTGGATTTCGTGAATAAACAGATTGATTTTTATGAAAAGAGTGTAGGCGCTTGGGAATCAGTTGCGGCTGAATTAACTACTCAGAATATTTCTTTAAGGAGCACGAAAAAATGATTGTTAAGGATCTCTTAATTTTTTTCTCGTTTATTTTACATTCCTTTAATTTTTTAAGATTAATTCTGTAAATACTGTAATTATTATGAAATACTCGTTAGCTTTGTTAGTCAACTGTAGGTATTTATTTAACACTGTTGAGAAAAATTGTAAAAACACCTTTAAACACTTTAATAAATTTTTGTTATCTATTTTTCTAAAAAATTAACAATTCGACTACATGCAAAACAATGCTTTAAGTCACGACTTTGCTTAAAATTCTCTAAAAGTTGTGTTGTATGTTCTTCTACGGAAACTTGGGTGTTGGGAACTTGCGTTGAAACCCAATGCGAAAAATTTGTTGCTTCTGCGGAACCCAAGATAAAGCACCCGTTTTCTATAGGTACCTGTAAATTTCAACTGTTAGAGTTGCGGATTCAACTTGATATGCTTTACTTACCTTGCAGAGTGGACATTTTTCGTTTAGGCCCAAATTCTTGTCTGTACAAAGCTTGTCACCTGTTCTGACAATGGTAGATACAGTTGCAGGATAATTTACTTGTAAATCGGTTACAAACGTTTCCATTAAACTCTGAACACTGGAATAGGGATTTGTGATCACATTCAGGAAACTAACGGGTTGTAAATTGTTAAAAATATTATAAAATGCTATTTCTTTTATAGTAAAATTTCGTAGGGGTCTTATTATGGTTACATTAGGGTTCCGTGAATCAACTGTTCCCTATAAACAAAACTTATAACAAAAAAGAACATTTCCAATATGAATTATTTACCATATCAAATGCAGCGTGTGCTCCTCTACCTAACGAAATGCTTGTTAAAAGCTGTGAAGCAATATCAATACCCACTTCTGGTGTAAAAATGCTCTTACATTTCAAAACGTCTGCAGCAGCAATCAACAAGTCCCGTCTAAAATATTAATTCCAATTAGAGAGAATAAAAAAAAAATGATTGAACTTACTCGTAAAACTTTAAAATTTCTTGTCTAATGGATAGATTTGCTTTCTTCTTAACAACACTTTTTATATTTATTGCATCATCTTCGCTTAGTGGAATATTTTCAAAATCTTCTTGTAAAAGTATTTCACGCTCGAGTATATACCGAGTTAAAGAAACAAAATACAAAGGAAAATTAAAATTTCCAACCTCTCGACATATTTGCTCCAAAATTGACTTTCTTATCGGCACTGGTAAATTATAATGATCTAAAAAATCATATTAACATTGCGTAGGACATTATCGGCTGCAAAACTTACTCTCAATAAATATCACAATAGGTTTAAAGCGTATCCTTTTCGGGGTTGTTAGATCAAGACCTGTACGTAAGAAATGTAAGAGAGCAGTGCTTGGATGGCCTGTTTTGTGACAAATTAAAACCGTGTCGTTAGGATGCACCACACGATTCTTACCAAGCAATGCCTTAAATTTATGAATCGTGCCTGCAATGAAACAACTTTGACAGTATGGATATTTATTGTGTAGGACTACTTTCGGTTGGTCTATCCGGCATTTCATGCATTTATTTTCTGCCCTAGAAGAAGAACGATTTACAGGTGGTTGTAATCGTGGAATTTAAAAATTGGCTTACAAGTTAAATTTAGGTTTCCCTTCCATAAATTTGGAGTTTTCTTGGTCTTCTACATCGTCTCCAACGCTGCACATCTTATAATTTCTTCACAAAACACGTTTAAACCTTTAAACAGACACTTAAAAATTGGGTTAGGATCAGCTGTGACTTTTTACATAACCCAACTTTTTTATTGTGCGTTTAAAAACGCAAAGTTTAAAAAAAACGTTTGTTAAGCAATATGAGTAAAGAGGAGCCCTCAGTAAAGGTAAAGCACTTTACATGTTCCATCAAGATATTCATAATTCATATTTGTAGAGGTACCGAAAAACCGAAGACAAAGATAATTCCGATTCCGATGACTCTAGTTATGTACCCTATGTACCAGTAAAGGAACGCAAAAAGCAACAGCTCTTAAAGTTAGGAAGACTAGGACAGATAAAGGAAGCAGAGCAAAATAAACTCAAATCGTCCAGTGAAAATGACTCTGATAGGGAAGACGGAGATGAGGAGGTATGGGGAAGGAAAAATAATATTTCTCTACTTGATCAACATACGGAATTAAAGAAACTGGCTGAGGGTTAGCATGTTTACTTTTCCTATCGTAATATTTGCCTAGAACAACTTGTTTTTAGCTAAAAAAGTTAGTGCTGTTGAACGTCAACTTAGAAAAGAAGAAGAAATATTGGAAAGCGTTGCGGAAAAAAAGGCTTTGATGGGGGTTTCGGAACTTGCTAAAGGAATTCAGTATAGCGAACCTATTAAAACTAGGTATGAATACTTTATATTAGTCATATTTCAATTCAAATGGGTCGACTTTATAGTTGGCGTCCACCGCGGTATATATTGGAAATGCCTGAAAGCAGACATGAACGCTTAAGAAATGAACTTAGAATTCTGGTTGAGGGTGAAGACATTCCAGCACCTATAAAAACGTTTAAAGAAATGAAATTTCATAAAGGTATTATAGCTGCACTGGAGGAAAAGAAAATTAAAAAACCTACACCTATTCAGATCCAAGGAATTCCGACTGTGTAAGAAAACAATTACCGACTTGATAAAAATAAGGGATCCCTAAAAATAATACCTTTTATTTTGTAGTTTATCTGGACGTGATATGATTGGTATAGCATTTACCGGATCTGGAAAAACATTAGTGTTTGCCCTTCCTCTTATAATGTTTTGTGTTGAACAAGAAGTAAAGATGCCGTTTATTAAAAATGAGGGTCCTTATGGTCTTGTAATTTGCCCGTCTCGCGAGTTAGCTAAACAAACTTTCGATATTATTCAGCATTTTTGCACTACCTTACAAAAACACAACATGCCTGAAATTCGTAGTTGTTTAGCTATTGGAGGCGTACCCGTATCAGAATCTATTGAAGTTATACAAAGGTAAATAATTCGGGTTTTATGCAATCATATTTTAATCTTAATTTTTTAGGGGTGTGCATATAATGGTGGCAACTCCAGGTCGTTTAATGGACATGTTGGAGAAAAAGATTGCTAGATTAAGCGTTTGTCGTTACTTGTGCATGGATGAAGCTGATAGGATGATTGATTTGGGTTTCGAAGAAGATGTTAGAACAATTTTTTCATATTTCAATGTAAGGCTGTAAAATTATCCGGTTTATATACTTTTAAAATTATGATTTTGAAGGGTCAAAGACAGACATTGCTGTTCTCGGCAACAATGCCAAAGAAAATTCAAAACTTTGCCCGCTCTGCTCTTGTTAAACCAGTTACTATTAACGTAGGACGTGCTGGTGCAGCTTCTATGAATGTCATTCAGGTTGGTTTTGTAAGAAAACTAATAAACGTACTTCAAATTATGCTTTATATTTTCTAGGAAGTTGAATATGTAAAACAAGAAGCAAAAGTTGTATATTTATTGGAATGTTTACAAAAAACTACTCCACCGGTATTAATTTTTGCTGAGAAAAAACAAGATGTAGATGCAATTCATGAGTATCTATTATTAAAAGGGGTTGAAGCTGTAGCCATTCATGGTGGAAAAGGTTTCACTGTGTCTTTAAATACTTTAATAAGGTTTTCTAATGGGTGTTATATTCTTAGATCAGGAAGAGCGATCACGTTCGGTAGAAGCATTTCGAAAAATGCAGAAAGACGTTCTTGTTGCAACAGACGTTGCGTCAAAGGGATTAGATTTTCCTGATGTACAACATGTTATTAATTATGACATGCCTGATGATGTTGAGAATTATGGTACAGTTTTTATCCAAATTTTTGGCAAAGATTTTCCCACTGATTCTTCCCTTAAAATTTTAGTTCACCGAATTGGGCGTACTGGTCGTTCAGGCCGGCAAGGTTTAGCAACAACATTCATAAACAAAGCAAATGATGAATCGGTTTTATTAGACTTAAAACATTTGTTAATGGAGGCAAAACAAAAGGTTCCTGCTTTCTTATCCGAGTTATGTTCGGAAAGTGAAAAATATCTTAATCTTGGTGGTATTATTTTCCTTTATATTCTTGTGTAGAAGGCTAAAAGATTTTTTTCAGATGAAAGAGGATGCAGTTATTGTGGTGGTTTGGGTCATAGAATTACCGATTGTCCAAAATTGGAAGCTTTGCAAAACAAACAGGCATCAAATATTGGAAGAAGAGATTATCTTGCAAATACAGCTGCCGATTATTAATTTTAGACAATTTTTTTTCTAGTTTATGTAAATAAATTCTTTTTTATTTGAGCAATGCATGTGTTTTTATAGAAACAATGAAGATTTTTTAATTTTCATCGTCCACCTGATACAGGGTATCTGAATTTGAGTATCAGGATCTGGGAAATGGTAAGAGATGGAATTAAATTTGCCTCATAAGTTGAGGAAGAAGTTGTATCTCTTTACCGTTTTCAAGATTCCAAAACGACTCGCCTTGAGTACTTTATTAAATATACAATATTTACTAGTTTCATTACTTTTATTATGTTAAACTGCAACGTACACAAATAACAAAACCAATTGGTTTAAATCGCATAATTAGGTACAGCCAAAAAAATTGAAACAGTCTTATGTAAACAAATAAATTAAATTACTATACCAAGTCTAATTTTAAAACTACGAGACTAATATTAGGAATATGTTTATTTAATAAATTAATTTACAAAATTTACATTACATCTACATGTATAAGGTATAACCAGATAGCTTGAATTTTGCAACACAAGCATCACAATTATCTGTACGACACCTTTGCCGTTATATAGTAAAATAAAATATAAATATAATATAGTTACGTAAAATAAATAATACAAGTTTTCTTTTGAGATCAATCAATAATAACGTGGTTAAAGTTGCACCAAATCCAAAATGATTACTTTATCGTATACTCATGTAAGCAGATTTCAAAATTACACTTGATTAGGTGCTGTGCTTTAACCATATTTGGAAGAAGTCGTGTAATTCCCAAATTATTAAGAAAAATTAATTTAACAAATGAACGACTTCAGGCTGTAGATAATTACAAAAAATAAAATACAATCACACATCAATACACAACGCTTTAACAACTACATAACACGGAAGAACCACTCGAGGAATATTTTATATACATTTTGGAACTTTTTCCTTGTAAATGTTTAAAACAAATTCGTCCTTAAGTGGTTTATTACAAACACACGCATATGAAACGCTAGAAAAATTTAATTATGTGTAACTGTAACATCATTTGCTGATATTTTATATGTATCAGAAAAATTTATCATATCCGGTGTTTCATTTACGGGCTTGCAGTCATTTGCATTAAAAGAACCTTCGTCTACTATATGTTCTAAAATCGGTTCCTCTAAAGATCCTGTCGTTTTATATTTTATTGCTTGAATCAACTGAACAATTTTTAAAGTGCACAAAACAAGACCAAACAAAATTACAATGAAAATTGTAAGCGGAATTATAGACGAACATATCAATTTGCTTTTGTATTGTTTGTATGAGAGATCATCGACGTCTATCAG
Source organism: Hemicrepidius hirtus (assembly GCA_963082805.1). Lineage (NCBI taxonomy): Eukaryota > Metazoa > Arthropoda > Insecta > Coleoptera > Elateridae > Hemicrepidius > Hemicrepidius hirtus. Next base: position 188,578 of record OY720166.1, read on the forward strand.
ACTTAAATCATTATCGTCAATTGGCATTGTACGGATGTATGCCTCGGGTATTTTATATTGTAAATCGTATCCAACCTGAACCTGTTTTCTAATTAACGGATCCAACAAAATATCTGCTTCCAATGAATCGAATTCTTGTTCGTCTACGTTGTATTGTTCAAGATAGGGAAAAAACTTTTGTAAATCGCTCTGAAAGTAACTTTTGTTAATTTAAATTTGAAACGCAGAATTCGGAGAGCTTACTTGTTTCTTTTTTGACATCGTATCGCATCCAATCGTGCACGATCCCATTGCTTTCGTGTTTGTATACGCCTCCGCACATGCTAAATTATTTATAATTATTACCTAACACAAAATATACTCAGGTTTAACTTACATAGGTGACATTCTTTATTGGTTTCGTTTAGATTTTGGTCCTCCCTGATATCGATTATGTTAAAGAAACGACAACCTCTTTGGCAAATCGTTTGAGAATCTTTGCTCTATAAATTAGTAAAAAATATCTTAAACAAGGCACAGCCCTTATTGTTTTACATACCAGAGGTAGAAGAAAAAAACTATCCGAACAAATATCTTTGCATTGATCCAAGTCGAAGGTAAACGGATCTGTGAAATAATTGCGTGCAAAGCTTAGAACAATAAAAGATGAAAAGTATAAGCAGAAAATGATATGTTGCAACATTTTTAAATAGATTTTCCCTGTAAAACACTTAAATAATTACATTTATTTAATTTTACTTTAAATGTCATTCATCTGTCAAAATTTGTAAACAATTCGTGGTTGATAAAGCAGGTATTTTTATCTCAAACGATCGATATTAATTCGAGCTGAGTGGGCTAGAGGGCGCCACGTGTCTTGTTTCTAAATTAAATTTGTTCAGGGCGGTTTTTCAATAATTTTGAATAATTAATTTTAAAATAAATAATAGAAAGGAGTATTATTAACTAACAGGAAAGAAAACAAGATATTTATGTAAATAATTATAGGCTTATATATTCAATAAAATGAATTTATATGTACAATATAAAATTATTTCATATTATCTGTATACACAATTGTTTAAAATTTAAATATAACTACATAAAGCATTGCAAACATGTCACTTAAAGAAATATACAAGATACAATCGAACATAACACTCTAAAATGAGTTCATTCTTTCAATATTAGATAACGCCAGGTGCATGTAGACATTAAAAACTTCTGTACTTTGACAAATTAATAAATAAGAAAGACCGGTAATTTGAACGTTTAAATTTTAAATTGATATTAAACTCTGTCCTCGTACTGCACCTTCAATTATCTGTAATATAATTATCGATTAAAATCACACTTGAGACCCTGCTTGTTGCTGGTGGTGTTCACCTATTGTAACGTGTGTAACAAACGGACCTCTATGTTGTTGCTGCTGCTGCTGTTGATAAGGACTTAGATGGCCTCGGGATGTACCAAGCACATGTCTTCCTGGTACTTGCTGTCTAGTTGTCGCTTCTTGATACGACGATTGTTGTTGATGTGAATGGGGATAAGCGGCTGCACTCGGTCTTGCATGAGTATTCAGCATTGATTGTACACTTTCGTATTCGTAAAAGTTAGAAACAGGCCTTAGTTGATTGTCATGTCTTACTTGACGTTGTGAATGGTATTGATGTTGTTTCCGACTGAAAAAAATAATTATTTATTGCGTCGGTTTAATGAAACTTTAGGCAAATAGTTAGGAAAGCACAAGCAAAGTAATATTAAGCTCTAGAGTTCTAATTTTTAAAGACTTTAATAGGTATTCTATTGAAAATGTAGCTTATACTTATTAGGAGTGTCGCAATATAAATTTACATTGTAAGTTATTGTACCCACCTCTGTTTTTCGTATCAAGCAATCATAAAGAATGATTGTTAGGGAAAAAATATGCTCCTGTTTGGCTGCTAAATTGTCCCGGGTAAGGACAACATGAAATTATGTTTAGTAAAGTAGCCATATTTAAGTAAAGATTCTACTTAGGTATAGACAAAAAGCGTGTACAATTATTATAATCAGCATGCTGAAATGATTGTTTTAAAACGAAAGCAAGGAGTTAGGTAGTTCACACAGAAAATTGATAAAAGTGCTCCCCAAAAAGCACGAGTTCTCAATAGAAAGGAAGTGCATACCTTTCCTCCTCCACCTTTAATCGTTGCTGCTGCACCTGAAGACGCATCTGAACTATTTGACTGTCAGACAGCGTCTCTTTTCGGCTGCTGGGATAAAATATGGACAATGTTACTCACACATAAACATGACGGGTCTTGCCAAACAAGAACAGCAACATAGCACAAACACCATAAATACCTACATTGTACACGATGGAACCTAACTTACACAAATAATGTTTGATAAAACGTTTTCTTTATTCAAAGAATTTTCAAGTTAGATTCCGTAAGATGTACCTACTACCAGGATATAAATGTTTACGTATCATTATTTTTCGTTTAGTTCTTTGGTAACTTGTTAGGTACCAATTTTAGTGAAACATTTATAAACTGGTATTAATTGTCGTAAGTATTAGACACATTGAAAGTTTTTATGGTGCAACATATAATTTTTGTTCAAGTGATAGTCATGCAAAACATATCAAAGTTAGTTACAAATGAAATGTGCACATGATCAGGACAGAAACACAGTTTAAATGAATGCAATATTAGCTGTGATTGTTAGACAGTATAAGAAACTTACCTGAGATGATTTTGTAATTCGTTATAGTTTACGTAATGAGTGAATCGGACTGGTTCAGTAATCCCACTTCTACTACCGGGTCTACCATAATCCCCATAATTATTTATAGGTTGCTCGTTCTGCTACCATAACAGAAAATATTATACCTTTCAATTAAATATGCAAGACTTAAAACTATACCTGTCGTGTTCTTTGTTCAGTCTCATTTTCCCGCTCCATCGAAGCATAATGTGCTTGCCTCTGCGCTGCTTGTCGTTGTTCGTAGGCCCTCATTAACTGACTTCGTTCCCCTCTATTATGATTATGATCAATTTGAATGTTATTATTTCGATACCTCATGGGGGGAATCGCTGCACCTTCTGGTATTACCTTTAAATACTGTTAATGTTACCAAATAAGCCGATACAACTCAATTCGGTTACCAACCTGGACTTGTTCCGCATGCCTGTGGATAAATCCGTGCTTTTGATATAACGATTCGCGTTCTTGGTATTGCTGCTGTTTTCTTTCGCTTGGAGGTGGTGCGTTGTCCGATTCTACCACCTTATGGCCCTGGGATTGCAGATGATTGACATTGTTACCGTTTTCCACTTGTTGGTGTTGGTTTTGCTGTTGTTGTTGTTGTTGGGTATCCGCATCGAATTCATTCGGATGTTGATAATGTTGTGAGGGTTCGGGATTGTTGAAGTCCATTTTTCGATGTTTACCAAATCTGTAACCAAAATTATAACTCAGTGATATGGAATGGAACCTGGCCCCCATTTTTTTTACAATTTCGGGAGGAGTTTTGGGTCTTTAGAAACTAAAGATATTTACCTAAACATGGATCCAATTCCTTTAAAAATTCCTGGTTTCTTTTTACCAGCTTTATGTTTAACATCCAAAGCGGCGTTTAAGGAAGACTGTCGTGGTCCGCCCCGAACATTATTAAAACCTTCCACATCTCTTTCGAAATCCGACGGAGGATCTAACAACCAATGTTTTTTGGCACCTAAATTAAAAACGGTTACTAATTCTCAAGTTTAAAATATTTCCTCTCAATTTACTTGTTTCTGTCCGATGGTTAGGGTCCACCAAATGTTTGTTGTAATCTTTATCGACAGCAGCGCGGAAACTTTCGTCACAACCACGACCACGGATGACTTTTAAAGCACCGGCACCCCCTCGGTAACTGTAAGCGGGATCCCCCTCTTCTTGCATTTGTATCTAAACAAAATTGTTAATAAATTTAAGGGTATATGATTAAAATCCGAATTATACCTCTTGCACCATGGTTTGTAACGATTCGAGACTGGAAGACTTTTTCATGCCCAAAGATGGACCTAACTGACCTAATTTATCTGCGTCTAAAAATAATTTAGGATTAATGTACATGTCATGGTTTTATTGTTGTAAATGAGATGAAATATTGGATGCTTACATTCGGGATGTTCGGAAGAGCGGTTTACACTTATGACAGATTCCACAGATCCAACACGTACCAAATTAGCTATCAGGGATAGGAATTACGTAAATATTAGCACAGTTATGAGTTATAAAACAAAATGAAACACAAACATGCATAAGCAATGGTTTTACTAATACTCACTGTCTTTCCCTTTATTTTTATCCCGTTCTTCCCTTAATTTTTTAGTTCTTTGATAAGTATCCGTGCTTTTGGCATCAAGAGTTGCGTGTCGTTTCTCTGACATACTCTGCCTTCCAAAAGCATCCCTTGAGAAGGCATTGGGATTTTCTAACGACAACTGACTAGCATATGTTACATCAGTATTGTTAACACACGTAGTCGTAGATGATTCCGTACTCTTATCGTAGATGTTAGCAGAGAGACTAGCTTTACCATCGGGTTCGTGATCGTTACGATTATCTAAACCGTTATGGTGGCCAGAATCATTTTGTAATTTTATTCTGCAAACAAAATATTAAAGAGAATAAACGAGAAGAAATGAAATTTATTACTGTTGAGGTATTAATCTTGGTCCACATTCGTCTTCTATAAGAATCATCTCGCCGGAATTAAGATTAACCGTGGGGCTTATTAATTTACCCATCGATTGGTTTCCTATCATGCTGGCACTCCATGTGTCATGAGTAGCCTAAACAAAACATTCTAAATTAATTTACATGGGGGCCGTATAGTATAAAAAATTTACCATATAATAACTTTCGTTTCGTAATTGTTTATTGTGTCCTGTAAGTCGATCTAACACAGGATTCCATGTGTTCATGACGTTAAAGCTATCGTTCGCAGATTTACTAGAATCTAAATGGGGCGGTTTGAAAATGACTGTGTTGGTTGATCCTCCGCTTGCCCCCGAATGATCCTGAGGTGTTATCGATGGATCCGTATCCGTACTTTGACATAAATCCCCTGCTAATGATAATATTAATATTTATTCTAATCATTTTAAGTTTTATTTACCTGAAGAGCTGCTATTGAGTAATCCGGCAGCTGAATTTCTCCTAGAAGCATTTCTTGTAGGTCCGGGTGAGGCAGCCCTCCTTGCAATAGTTAACGTAATACTTCCGGGAACGGGTCCTTCGGTGTGAAGCATAGCTTTACGTAGAGTTTCCATAGCATCACTGTTCGATTGATGCAACAACGAAATACCGTTTACATTGAGCAATTGATCGTTAGTCCTTAACCGTTTATCACGAGACGCGGCACCACCATTTATAACACTTTTGATAAAAATGCCGAGGTCTTGAGAACCACTTGTTTTTCCTTTTACGCTTATCCCTAATCCTGCCTTTTCGGAATCGTGTACCGGGATGTCAAACGTTAAAATTTCTCTGTGCTTCCAGGGGAATATTAAACTATCGTCGGATTTATCTTGACTCTTAAAAAAAAGAAGCGTTATTTAGGATAGGGGAGACGAAAAAAAAGCTTTTACTAACATTGGAGGCTTCTTGAAACTGCGAAATGATTCTAGCGACAGCGTTTCCCTTATCAGGGGTTCGTGCTTGTAAATGGCTTTGTGGTAATGGGGGAATGTTTGGTGGTATATCGGGGTTTCTCAGTGGTTCGGAATCTTGTTCTTCCTCCCTCTCTGTATCGACATCCTATGAGAAATAACATGAGGGTAAGCATGGGAAACAAAAGACTATTAGTAGGTACTTACAATTACTCTAGGTAACCCAGATTCCGGAACGTCTTCCTGTCTGGAGACCACAATTTTGACTTTACCACCAGCAGGAGCGTTTCTTAATATCGTAACGGCTTCCGCTTGAGTTTTCCCCGTCATTTCTATTCCGTTTACTTCTAAAAGTCGGTCCCCTATTTTTAATCGCCCGTCTTCCACCGCTGCTCCCTTCAACAATAAAAGTTTTTCAAAAATACGAATTACTTGGTTGTTTGTACAATTACTTACTTTTGGAATGATATTTTTTATGTAAATTGGACAATTCCCGCCAGCGGGATTATCCCTCGTTGTTATACTGAACCCAAGACCATGAGGCCCTTTTACTAACTCTATTTCTATTTTTCTACCGATTTTTCGAGTGTTTGCTGTGAGAAGAGATTTTAGATTTCGCGAAACAGCCGGAACCTTTTTCGTCGGAGATACTGTAGCTACTTTGGTATTTGTACTTTCTGAAAGATTAAAATTTAATTAATTTTGGGGCCTCAAAATCACCACCAAGTACGGCACTGTTAATTTTTTAACATACGTTTTTGTTCACATTCAACCATCGATACGTTTTCTTTATCTTCAGGAAATCTAGGATAGATCGGTGGAGGCGGTTTTCGTAGACCTTCCAATCCATTCTTGATCACCCTTAATCTTAATTCCGTTGCTGTTAAAGACAATTTAAAAAGTTCTTGAACCCTAAAGAAAAGAATTTAAGTATCAGAACCGTTCGATGCATTAACCCAAAGAAATAATACCTTTGGAATGGCATGTTAAGTACAGTTTGTCCATTAATTTCTATAATACGATCATAAATAGCTAAACGACCATCTCGGTCTATACGCCCATCAGGTTCAATTCCTTGTACTAAAAGTCCTTTATCTTTTCCTAATCTATCATAATCTGGCACTACGTGTATTCCTAAAGGTCCTGGTTCGTTACGTATCACTATAAGCTCTCCCCTATCGAAAGAAAATCTTTATTAAAGGATAAAGGTTAAACAAGAAAGAACTCACAGCGAATAGGGATCACTGTCGAGAACAGTCAAAGGACTTGCCGAATTATTAGCTTGCCCTAAAGGTTCTCTTCTTTTATTTTCCCTTGGTAATGAGGTACTCGCATGCAATCTCGAATTCGCAGCCCTTTCAGCTGCTTCGGCCCAACGATAACTGCAAACTTAAATTAAAACCCAGCCCAAAGGTATTTCTATAAAAACATACCCTCCACCATCTCCTAGGAATTGCATTGATAATCTGTTACTTCCATCCCTTGCAATTCTACGGAAACATCTTTCTTCGTCTTCTTCTTTGGTGTCTTCCCCCCATTCAGGATTTGGATATCCCACGTTAGGGGGTTCAAGAATAAGAGGAGCGGCACTCCATCGCTTTGTGTGATCTGGAGGTGCTGGAGGACCTACTGGTAATTGATTTAACGCCGGTTCACTTCCTCTTCTAACTTGAAGAACACCTGGGACACCTGATGCTATCTGTTCGCCTGTAACTTCGATGTCGGTTCGAGGATATGATGGCCCGTATTTATGTTCCCCGTCCTGGAATTAATTATCGATTGATAAGAGGAAAATAAAAAAAAGGGAACATGAATTACATGAAAGATGTCGGGGCTTCCGGTTCCAACAGAACTGCTACCGCTTGCACCATCTCCTCCTCCATGATGATGAGCTCCATCCCCATCCTCGAAGCTTGCTAGGATTTGTTCCCTGTCATCGGCGACGTCGCTTAAACGGTCGTCGGGGTCTAAAATTCCTCCCCCTTGAGACTGAAGATTATGAACCGCTACCCAAGAATCTGGTCCCTGTGATAAGATTAAAAATATGGAACCATTAATGGATTGTAATTAAGTGTTTGCATAATTTGCAGGTCAGTGGTCTAAAATTACGCGCAGAACTGTGTCGCATTACCATTATTTTGATGTTTAGTGAAAGATTTAGGTACTTGAAAATTTCAAGTCTATTACACATGTCCTTGAAAATTCCGGTCTTTAACTTTAAGAACAAGACAAAGAAAAGCAATTGGAAAAAATTGGTTAGGAATAGAAAATAAATAAAATTGGAGCGAAATTGTAACTTCCGAGTGGTATAGGTAACAGGTTTGTTAAAAGAAAATTATGTGAAAAACGTAACTAAAATTAGAAAGTAGGACAAATTACCTGGCAAATAAATAATAAAATGGTAAAATAATTAGCAATTCGTTACCTAGAAAAGTGTTTACTTGCGGTAATAAACTAAAATTACACCTTACACGTGTAAATTGCCTCCTCTCTTCCTTGATGTGAGAAGACAGGATTTCCTGTCATACATTTATTGTTTTAAAAATTTGCATGCATCATTTTTTACCATTATTATTAAAAAAAAGTACTTTTTATCTTACAAGGACAACAGTATTGTAATTAATTTTTTAATTCGGTTTACCTTGTCCTAAACTTATACGAATTTTCCCACAATTTTCATTCTAAATTAGATCGTTAGTAAAAATAGAACATAATAATTGGTACCTAATTGAATATAAAGAGCGAAATTAAGAAAAAAACGCTACCGGCGTACAAAACAAGTTCATCCGTGAAAGTCAACGCGGTCCAATTGTAAACTTATCTCCAATAATCTCTCTTACTTTCTTTGAAGGTCTTTCACCGTAAATAATTATTGTTGTTTTTATTCTTGCACGTAATTGTCGCCCAGACGAGTTTAAATTCGATTTCCTACTTTGAAACAATGCGAGATCACTAGGGCCCTCAACATCACCGCCCCAGAATCCTGAAATTATTATTGATATTCACGTACGATTTTTTTTGATAATGAATCTTCAATAGACTATCCTTTTGCGAGTGAAAATAAAAATGCAACTTTCGTTTAACGTGAGAAGCAAATATAATTGTTTGGTTAGTTATTAAAGTCGTTCTCTGCACACTTCATTGACTACAAGACCATACAATGCGGGTTAACTCGATTTCTAATAGAAAACCACTATTGTCTAGTCAAGAATTGAAGACGAACACGTTGGGTTCCTTTCATTACAGCAGAAAATTAGTAGTTATAGCAAAATCAGGTGTGGGATAAATCGTTGTGAAACAATAAACACACTTAAAACGAACATGTTATTATCTAAAATGTTCGTGGAAAGAAGTGTAGACAGGGTACATTAGTGTGTTTGATAAAAACTGATAAGCAGGAAAGTCTCGGTTAACTGCGTGGGACCGACATTACAGGCTACGGTCTGCCAGTTGGAAGATTTCAGATAGACCTGAAGATTTAAAGGGGAACAGACTCGTTATAATCTTAATACGCCTAAGTGTTACGAAACGAAATATGATAATATATTATAAACTAAAACCCACTCTGGCGTAAAAGTTACACACACAGACACAAAACGTATCAATAGTTTTTTTTTCATTCCTAACTTTTATTAATGAAATGGTGAAAGCGTCCAACCTTCACGTTTTTAACTAATGGACCTCTTGATGGTCCATTCAACAATTTTTGAAGACAAACTTTGTTTTTCTGACTTAATTGGATTGTGTTAAGAGAAATTATGGTGATTAGAGATATAGTCAAATGTTAAATTAAGCAGAACTAGGTTTCTAGAGCGCTGTCGCCGTTCGTATGTATCCGCAATTCTTGAAAACTGACCATGTAACAAACCTGTATGTATACAAGTTGGAAACGTTTCTTCCGTTAATGGTAATTTGACAAAAAAAAAGGGGGGAATTGTAACGGGAAATCAAAGCGAACAAGAGCAAGACTTGATTAGAAAACCGCGAAGAATAGTTCAGTACAAAACAAAATTGAGTTGGCTATGACCTTAAGAAGATTAATAAGAGAAGAATTTTGTAATGTTATGACCATGGTCAGCTTAATTCTAATCCTTGCGGAACTATCTACTGGATAATCCTTTTGGACCTTTGAGCTACCCACAAACGGAATTGGAGCGACCTTTTCTGGACTTGCAATAAACAATGACAGGAAAGGGGTGAATCATGTTTCATTCACACCTGGGCATAATAAACTTCATTTTAAGTTAATGATTCAAGTCTTTGTTGTAAGATATAAACATAATTTACAGAAATTTTCAACAACAGTACTTGAAATTAAAAAACAAAACGTTAATGCGCGTTTTAATCATTGTTTTCCCACATCCTGACGTCAGAATCGCTTACGTACGAAGGCTAGGTATTGTTTTAAGACCCCACCTCTCTTACCTCTTTATATTTGATTAGTTCACTCGCAGGTCTAATTAAGGATATCTTAGTTGTAGCCCTCGCTGGGATATTCCTCTGCAACTTTTCCACTTTGTAAGTTTGCCTCCATCCGAAGAGTTGGACCAATTTTTCCGCGACTTCCGAACACTTTGGTCCGGCATTTTCTGCCTGACAACTGTCGAACATCGCATACCACGAAACTTTCTAATCACATCTTAAAAAAGTTTTTCCACCCAGTTTTGTCACTCCTGAAAGTGCTTAGACAACGAACAATAGAATTTTGCTTCTTTCACAGATAACCGAGCTATTTTTACAGAATGTCAACGTACGGATATTGCGAGATAATTAAAAGGCTTTGTTTTGAAATGTTTACTTAAGATTTTGTTTCTTTATTCCCTGGAAAGATAAAATGTTGAAAATTAGCATTGGTAATGGAGAGCCTTTTTTTATTAGGTGTTGAAATAATACCGATGCGCTCTAAGAAAAATCACGTGGAAAAATCTTTAAGCTGCACGAGATTCGAATTAAATCCATTATAAAACGAGTTGGGCGTAATAAAAAATAGATGTGTAGGAATTTCAAGGATATTCCGCCCAAGGGTATAATTTACCGGATTTTTTTCCAAACTTATCAAAGAATATTACCTTAGTCACCTTAACAAATTGTCAAAAGCTATAAACTTGTATTGGACGTAATTTCAAACGAATATTGAAGTCATGGGAAAGGGGGAGGGGGACGAGATTCAATTCTATTCCATAATTGTTAATTTAAAACCATTAAAAGTCGAAGATTTACAGCAACTTTAGTTCGTAACGTTCTCAGGATTAGGTTCAACTCTCCTGAAGGTTTTAAATTAAATTAAAAATAAAAAAATGTTATCAGTAAAGCGCCTTTTAATTACAAATTTCTTTCAAGTAATTCAAAATATTTAAGTAATTTCACGCAATTGCCTCTAGAGAGTAATAAAACGCGGCCCATTTAATTCCTCTTGTTACATAGGTATGCATCGAGGTCGTTTACTGCAAGAACGTTTAATAAATAAAAGAAGAAGAAGAAGAATAAACTATTCAGAAAAGCTCGTGTACGCGCAAGGCGCAACTGCGTTTACATTAATTATTTTTTATCTATACAAGAGAAAACTTTCACGTGGAGGTTCAACGTGCAAAATTACCATTAGCTATGATTTAGCATTATTCATTATTAAAACCTACATAATGTTCGTTGCATAATTTTTTTCAGGCCTGTAAACGAAAAAAATTACGGTCGTCTGATCGAAAATATGTTAGAGATATTCCAACTATCGGAAACTCTGTGTCGATGAAACAATTTGAACAAGTGACATAAATAGTTTCATTATCTTCGAATATTTCATGCATTAATAACCGTACAGTATCGTAGAGTCATAGAAAGTGACGAAGGTGTACGGAACGAATGGAAGAACATGGAAAATCTAAACCCAAATAGACGGGGACCGAAAAGAAAATGGAACAGCAGATCAAAAGTTAGTAGATTCGAATCTTCTCTGAAATTTTGGACGACTAATTAAATTCCCTGCTACGGCAACAAGGTCTGGGCTTGCGCACTCGTATCTCGTTGTGGCGTTTGTCGCATATGTATACGCGGCTTTAGGAAATTCGACGCACGTGTGTACGCAACTCTATACACATTGCACAAGAAAGCAACAATTTTAACCATTCACCAGGATTAGCATTTTATTTATAAATCCTTTTCTAAACAAAAACTTGTTCGAGTTACAAGCAACTATTGCTATTTAATATTAATGGAGTAAAAACTTGAACCAGGCTGAATTTTAATGCCTCTTGCTTGTCTAATACTTATTTTCCGATCGATACGACTTAAACGTTATGAATTATTCTTTGCGAATTACATGCAACCTTGATTAAAAAAAAATTATTATACGAACACAATGAAATTTTTGAGTCCAAAGCAAACAGTTGCGGGACAGTTAACCATTTATAGGTGTGAACTTTGCAAATAGAAGTCTAAAAGTGGAAGAATTTATTGCAAAGGCTGCTAAAGTAACGTTAGTTCTGTTAATGCGTTTTGAATAACTGTTTAATAAATAAATATCGGTAATTTATATGCAGAAATTGTTTGTAATTAGTTAAGGCTTCCGATAACGAAATTTTTATCCAATTAAAGAATGCATTTCTTACCGTTCAAATTACGTAATGATTTGCTTCGTCCAAATTTATAAAACATGATGATAGAATAATATGCAAATTTACATTCCAAACATAAAACGCGGAAGATTCTTTTATAGCTTTCTATTTTAAATTGCTTGCTTCGAATTTTTCAAATAATTACTTAAATTAAGACTTACCAACATGAAAACTCGCACATAAAAAACGGAATATAAATGATTAACGACCGTCAACTCACGGTGCAAGAATCAAAATGAACTAGAAGCAAAAATGTGCATTCAATTACTCATTACGTGGCAGGTGGTACAGAAAAATAATCATCAACGTTAATAATTAAAGCCAGGACCCAGATAAGGATATCTCTTTGACTTTGGTTGGATTATCTCATTTCAAAACACCATTGGGGCATACAGGAAGGAATTTAACAATAAAGGACTTACATAATTCATATTAAACGTTCTTGAATACTGATAGTGACCACGCAGTTGCTATTTCAAGTAACGAGACGTCATTTCCGCTTAGTAGGAGTTTTGCTTATCAATTAGAAAAATGAGAAGTTTAACAGGTGGAAAGATTCAGTAATAGAAGCATCGAAGGGTTATTTAGGGTAACAGAGTTTTTCGAGTGTGAAAAATGAATGAAGCCTCCAACTCTCCACATTGCTAGCCAAGTTGGGCCCTCAAATAATATTCTTTTATTTCAATTTACTAATACTGTTTTTTCAGGGGTTTAAAAATTGTTTACAAGAAATATATTAAGAGAAAATAAAATGTTTATCAAGGACTTTCTGACACAAGAATAATAAACCTAAATGTATTGAACAACTTCAAAGGATTCTCATAATTTAATTACCAAATGGAAATTGATTTTTTTTATTTATTTTTAGAATTAAACATTGTAATGTGAATAAAACAAATCCAATAATTAAATTTATGTTTTCTTACTAGTTCTTTAGAATATTTTCGATTTAAAAAAACTGTATGTAAATAAAACAAATAGAACCAAAACGGCTTAAAAGCCATTGTATGATTCTTCAATTGTGTCTTAAAGATTAACGTGTTTTTGTTTCAGGAATTTTAATTGTATCCTTTTCTTATTATAAGTGCACTTTTTTAAGTACTACTTAAGTAATTTTTTTTCAAGAACTTCAAGGTTGTATGTTTTTACAACATCCGTTTTCAACCCTAATTTGCAACCTCCAGGTTCGCAGAAAAAGAACATTGTTTCGACAGTGGAATGATAAAAAGACACAACTCTTACTTATGTTAATAAATATTACGAAAAAAAGACTACACCGAATTTAGTAACGGTGGCATTTTGAAAACAGTTGTAATACATGCAACCTAAAACTTTGTAGGTGGGACAAGTTATTCTCAAGAAGTTGCGATTCTTAGCAGGTGCATATGTTTTTGTTTTATTCGTTGTCCTTTTAACACCTACCTAATTTTGTATTCAGGTTGTTGATGTACAAATAAAATAATTCAACGGTAATATTATACGATAGGATTACCTAATTTGCTTCATAACTGTCTCAAGCGTTAGGGGAGGGTAAAACCTTCATTACGCTATCCTATTTTGTCATAACTATTAAAAATTTATTTAAATTCGTATTGGAGCCTGCTGGTAGAGTTAGGATGATACCCCAGAAAAGCTGAAACTTTCAGTTTTTGTTATTTTTTACTGTCCTGAAACTTTCGGTTTCTTTCGGGTATCTTTGAAAGCTCTTATCAGACATTACTAAGGAGGGTTCTATCCCCGAAATGATTATACATTTCCTCTTGCTGTTTGGTGTTTATTAACATGATTTTCCCTCAATTTTCCCTAAAATTCCTAATTTTCCCGTTCGTTTACTTTTAAACAAACAGGGAATCCCTTCATTTCTGTGTTATTAATGGCTCATTTATCAAGGATGGTGAGAATATTCACAAGATGTTAAATGTCTCGGGAAGGACAAGTCAAAAAATTCAACTTTCAAATCTCCAACTTATGGTACATTGAAAGAGCTCTTTGTGCAGGTGAATAATAATAATAATTTGATAACGTTTTCATTCTGTTTTAACCGAACGGAAGTACCACATCCGTTTGGCGGTAACTTTGAGGATTTAATATTGGATGCGAATTCAAGCATTGTTCGAAAAACAAAACGAAAATGCACGCACAAACGCATGTTTTAAGAAACGAACGACTGATTAAAGTTGACGCATCTGATTATTTCAACACCCAAAAAACAATCAATAAAGAATTACGCGAACCTCACATCGTTGTGTAAATCACCGACTGACATTTCACGATTTTTTTTTACATTCCACAACTTTCTATGCAACAACAAGAGGCAGCAACATAACTGGCAGTTTTAGAATTTTTAGAAAGCACGACACACCGGGTTCACAATTACAATAGCGTTGTGATGCAACTGGTGTAGGTACGTGTTGTATTTTCTCACTGCACTGTTGTAGTTGCTTGTGATATTATTATTATCAGGTGTATGACGTCGTCACAAGGTATTTTATACACCTGTGCGCGGGTATAGCTACCGGCAAACTGACTGAACACCGAGCGAACGCAAACGCCGACCTCCGAAGGGGCCCCCTTTAGTCCTGCTATCACAATTTTCCCTTCTCTCTGTTGGAAATTAATTTTATTCTTTCCACAATAAACAATGGGGTTTAAAATTTTTGAAAAACGGGCGCAATGGAAAACTTGATGGCAGGAGTTATGGTCAATCGAAGAAGAGGGTTTCGCAGGTTTACGCGCATTGAAGTCTCCGGGACGTTATCGGTTCTTGAACGTTTTGTTTCCGAATTCCCCTGTTCCGCCTGTTTCTCTTTTTGCATCCTCGCCTTTATCATTTTTTGCTCCTTCTTTTGCATCATTACGGCTTTTTCCCCTAACACCCCCTTTGCCATAACCCACCCTCTGTTTTCTTTAACCGTTTCTCAATTTAAATCTGTCACGATTATATCTATTTGGCAGCATCGCTGAAACTTCTTGTACATCTTAATGGAGTTTTGTTACATTCTGTATCATTTCTTTGTTCTTTTGATTAAAATAATAGAGTTGGTGATGTATAGATACAACCCTAAGTGTGAAGAAGACAAAAGTTTGCGTCATGTTTAGAAAACTCTGTAATTTTTGTTTCCGTTTACAAAATTCATGTTTTTTCCCTAATGTTAGACTACAAACTGAAAATTACCTAAAAATTCCACGATCTTCCTTTACATTTTTGCCGTTTCATAAACGAATAATTTTAAAACGCAAGGATGCACGTCGAAAAGCACGTAACCGTGAAATTAATTCCTAGGTATTATCCACAACATTCATTGACACCATACTTTTGGTTTTCATATTTTTTACAGCCCAATTTCTGAAAGATAACACGCAGAACATTACGCAAAACCGCAAATATTAATTGTATGGCCCAATTATTCTTAAAACCACAATAACAAATTGAACTTTTTTTTCATTTTGTAATATATGACGGGAATTTTTTTAATTCCCCAAGGAGAAATTAAATATTTCTTCTGGATACCTACATTTTAAGTTGATTAGTTTAGCTATCAAGGATATGTGGGGAAATTAATTATTTATTAAATTTCAAAATCCAGGAATTAAAATTAATTTTTTTATCAAGAATCAGGTAACCCGAGTTACATGATGTAAATTACGGTTCATTTATTTATTACAGTTCAATCAATACTTTCTGTATTTCGTTCTCGTATGTTTTAGGCGAAGCTGACATTAATATTATAATCGCTCTCTGATCAAAGGTTTTTTTTTAGAAAGTCGTCAATTTAGGCGGAAGTACAGACTCGGTTTCCTTTGAGTTTTATTACAGGTGTGCTTTGAAAAGGAATAATTATAGCTTTTTCTGGTTTATTTTTAAATCCCCCACACCTTATTACTCCAGAATTTACAAACAAAGAGTTACAAAAACAAAATGTTGCCAGAAAAGAATTGCTTTTTCGAAAAAAAAAATGTATTCTTAGTTCTAAGTTATTATTCTGCATACAATACGTAATGGCACGTTATTAGATTTATAATTGTATTATTTACAGTAACAAGCGTATGTGATATAGATTCCAAAGTGTGTGCCACACCTTTGAAATTGTTGCTTGTAATTTAAAGAAAATAACTTTACTAAAGATGAATTACGTGACCTCATTGTCATAAAGATAAAATATAGGGGTGTGTTTAAGATTTTAAGATTACGAAGACAGAGCTTTGACATCAGCTTTGAATCACACTGAATTGTTTAAACTTTTATTAGCTACAAAAAACTTTAACCCTGGTCATAAAGATCTTCAGTTTGATATTTCAATAATTTCGCAAAAGAATTTCAATTTATGAAAGTGTTTGGTAAATTTCAAATACAAAAACTGGTCCCTGCAAGCTCATATATTATTAATTAAATGGCACAGGTTTTTATAGACATTCTGTGAAAATAAAAATACAACCAGTACTGAAGTCCTTGAATGGTTTTCTGCATGCAACACTTTGCACATCCGCAAAAAGCTAAAAATCCACGAGAATTATCAGTTATTATTTAGGTACATTTCTTTTTGCGCCAATTAATAACAATGACTTTTATTATTAGAATTAAGTGTTCTTGTAATGTTGGAAATAGTGAAAATAAATATTCCTAGAATGAAGACTTCCTTAGACTTGATTCCCACGATAATTAGAACAAATGAGAATGCAAAATGATGCTTCATATTTTAATTTAATTGAAGTAAATAAGAGGTTTGCGTTTACACAAAAGAAGGAAAAGTCTTTATTATGAATAACAGTTTTTAGTGTTTTCCGTTTTGTTACAAAAAATCAACACAAGGACTAATCCTCTTGGAAGACTAGCAAGGACAAAGCCTAATCTCTAAATTATGCGTGACTTCTCTGTAATTTTAAAAAATCACTGGGAAAACGTCGTTCCAAAATTATTTCCGCTCCACCCTGTACAACTTTGGTCAAAGTTATTGAATATGTGTTAGGAATGTTAAAAACAATATGAAAAACTTATAAATAAAGCGAAGTCGGTTTAAATAATTAAATTGAAATTGCGACGCCTTCAGGATATGCAACGCATTTAACAGTACAACGTGTTGTCTATACACCAGGCGTTCGTTTCTCCACAATTTCTTATAAACATGTAAAAAAACGAAAATAATACCTACGTCTTTTAATTTTTTTAAACCACATCAAATTCAAAACAATAATTATAGAATGCCCTTTCAAATAAATTTGAATAGTTTTTTTCTTTGAAATTAAATACTCAAAGAGGGCTTTGATGATGAAATTTGATCTTTTCATACTGATATGTGGGTGGTTTTTGTCTTGTAAAATAAACAAGATCCCTCTTTATTAAGCTGCTAAAGAAAAAAAATATTAGTAGAGGAACTTGACCTGCAATATAGGTTGCATAAGAAGTAGATAGATATTACACCTGCAGAGAAAAATAACAGGCTAACACGATATAATTTTATTTTTTTTCCCTTGAGACATGGTTGAAGCTTAATCCGTGGGCGAAATAAAAATGAGAGTCAATAATTCATCATCGTTGAAACCGGTACCAGAAAAATAGATAGAAAAAAAATTATGGTATCAAAAGCAAACGCATTGCACAATCCTTTTTCCATTAAAAAATGAAATAGTTGTGTATCAAATTCAAGGGTACATATACAGGACAAGAGTGTAAAATCGCATTAGAAACCGCAAATTGAAATTTTAGCGAGGAAATCGATCCCCGAGGTAATCAATAAAATTACGTAACGGAGACGCTCTTAAAATAAAACAGACACTGATTTATCGTGTCGTCGTTCAAAAATGTATCAGAGTTTGATGATAAAAGTGAAAATAATTGGTTTAACCTTGATTTCGTTGACGTATAAAAATTCCTATATTTATGATTGATTTTTCTTACAATAATTTAAAAACAAACACAGGTTAGAAATTCAGGATAACATAATCCTAATTTATACACGGATATCTTTTGTCTTTTAAAATGCTTTCAAAATTTTAGAAACAAGCCAAAATATAATAATTTTACCTTTTTAACAAAAACTGAGGTTCATAAATCGTGTCCTGTCAGCACCTATTATCAGAGAAAACTCCGACAATAACCGATAAACAAACCGCTTCTCTTTTTAGCAGCAAAAACGTTTGAAGGGTAATTTTAAAAATTCCGATTCATTGTGTATGTGCGAAAAATGCAATAAACCTGTCAACACCGATACATGCCGAAAGGGCTGGAGGGGTTATTTATCGCAGCACGTGCATGCAACCTTCCTTTTTGTAAATTTTCCAAGAACTCGAAGAGAATTTAGATTCTACACTAAAACTTTAAATTATATTAATTAATTTAATTTCTTTAATTTTTAAACACTTTTCTTAAATATAATAATAATAGATAAATATTTGTAAACAAATAACAATTTAATGTTCGTGACAAAAAAAAAACAAATTTCCTAGAATAATCTCGTCCTAAATACGACCTTGTCTGCGAAATTGCTCCGAGTTTAGTTTTTTTATGTAATTATACCATGAAATGCGGTTTTTTAAAGAACGAGAATCTGTTTAAAACTTTAGAAGGAAGTTTTAGTCATCTAAAGAACAACGCCTAAGTCCATTACCTGAGCAAAGGGAGGAGATACGCAGGTAGTCACGAAGGAAACAGGTGCATTCATCAAGGGAAGTCCTGCTCGTCATGGTTGGTTACGAGGGAAAATTCAAGTTATTTACCATCGACACCCCAGGGCTTAGAATATTCCACGTACGTGTAGGTACAGTCGAGAAGAAAAACTTTTAAAACGACTCTGTTTCGAGCGCAAGTCAGGTTCTGATAATGTTGTGGTTGGAAAAAATAAGAAACGCAGACTAAACATATCGAGAGGTCAATGAAAAGAAAAAGCAAAACTTTGACACACCCACACCTCAAAAATTCCCACTAAATGGCATTGTTTCTTCTTCAGGCGCAACGATCAGGTTTGAAGCTGCTGGACGTCCCATTCGACCCTAAACAACTATGCCAAAGTTCACGGTCAAGCTTTTTACCTTGGATCGCGAAAATTATGTTTTTTTTTTTGGAAAAGTGTGTTATTATTAATGGCTTCATCAAAAGTAACACGAACATGTAGCATAGCCACACAGTAAAGCCTGATCTGAATTAAAATATCTGTACCCAACGTTAAAGGGCCTAAAGTACTCGAGTACTCGAGTTCGATTCCCGATCACTATGGTAATCGTTTTGGCGAAAGTAAACTTCTAATATGAATAATTAACATTTAAGCAAATATTTGGGACAATAATTTGTAAGAGAGAAATGAAAACAATGCAAATTGTGGATAAAAATCTGTTGAACGTGTTTCCTTTAATATGCAATTTGTTCCCTTTAATACAATCGAATGTATAAAATTTGCCTTCCAAATATAGAAAACTTTCATTTCTTATTCTCAATTGCTATTTTAAAACAGTAATGTTTATAAGGCAAGAAATTTGCATGACTTAAATATTAATAAGTGGAGAATAATAAAGAAACAAACGAAATGACGCATTATCGATTTTTGATAGTGATTTCAACTTGTGTGTAGCCAACCAACCCCCTCGTATTCTCAACGGACTTGCATTTAACGGTCAAAACCATGCAACAGCTGGTGAGTCAATTCAAAGTGAGTTTGTCTGGAAAAATACGACTCAATACCCCAAAATCGATGAAATTGTTTGGTTGTTGCAATTATAAAAACATTACTACGTAAGTTTATATAATTATTATTATATAATTATAATAAAAAACAGTTTTACTAAAGAATGTTTCTTTTGTTTACCTACAATACCTAATTTACATTTAAATTTTTTATTACCATTCTGAGAGAGGAACAAACACATGTCAACGTCATTCTAAATATGAATGATGCTAATGAAACCTGACTCACAAAGAAGATCTACACCCAGATTTGCCAGGATGCAGACTGGACCACATTCGTCACACTACCGCCCCCATCTCATATTTCTCTGGGAAAGCATTAAAATTATTCCACTTCTGGGAATTCTTAAAACACATTTGCCTTAGAAAAAACCTTTTCATCTCTGAAACCACTCTAAATCTTACATAAAATTTGAATGTCAAAAAGGGCTTCTGGAAAAATAGGAGTGTCAAGGTTTCACGAAGTCCCCTCCCACAGATGGATGCCTCGAGCAAGTGCATAATTGATAAATCATTTTCGGCAATTAGGAGTAGACCATGGTTTAAACCACTGCGAAGGAGAGACAGGCGTCGTTCCTCCAGAGTTGAACATCCTTGCCCCTGGCTATCAACGTTGGAGAACTAGAAGAGCCGAGCGCGATTCGATTTAAATGCGGCATAAAAAGTGGTTATGGTATGAGAGTTTATGTGACGTCACATGGATAAGATCGTGACTGGAGGAGGATCTTATGATGACGACACCGTTGCTGACGACGAGTTCCACGAGGAATTCTTTCGAGGAAATGCTGAGTAATAATAATGTCTGAGCCGAAATGTGCTTACACTTCCTGACACCTACTTGGATTAAGATTTTTACTTGTCAAGGAGGCTAAGGCGCAAGGTTTCGTAAGAATTTTAATCTGGACAAGAGTTAGAATTATTTTTTGGACGTAGTAGGGAAAAGACTTCCGTAAGATTCTTGACCTGGAGCAAGGGTTTGGTCTTACCAGAAAGGTTACATAAAATTTTTAACCTGGAGGAAGGCAAACATAAATTAGAATTATTTATTAGCCATGATCAGGGGAGAACGAGAAGATATTTGACCTGAAGGAAGTTACCAGACTTGAAATTATTTTTTTGTCGTTCTTAAAGTACTTTTAACCTGGAGGAGCATCCGGATATTTTCTGGAAGAAATTTCTGTTTGTGGCTAGAAAAACCAAGGACTTGGGATAAGGACAAAAAATAATTAATGAAAAAGAAGCGTTTTTAAAAAATATTTCCAGCTGTTATTCATGAAACAACAAAAAATGTGAGGCATTCCAGAAGAATTATGGCTACTGCTCCCACAGGTGTATAATATTTAAGAATTCCGACCACAATAAACAGAGGTACGAGATTATCATTTCAAAGACACCCGCAGCTGGAATGGCTCTAACGGCCTACAATGCAACCTATTCTGTATCTTCAGATAAGCACATTTAAGGGTTCAAATCCCTCACGAGAAGCCCTTTAAGTAAAGGCATTCATGCCAGTTCTAATCTCCATTAAAACACGATTTAAAACATACACAGGAGCCACTGAACCGTTGACTACGTTTCAGAATCTTAAAACTCGGATAATATATTAAAAAGATGATACTATTTTCCTTTTTGGATGTTTTATGAATATTAAGGTACGAACGTTCTAAGAATATCTCAAGAGCAGTTTTTCAACGTTCCCTTCTTAACTCCTAATCTTCCTTCTCTCTGGCGGGTTATATTTCAATCATCAACCTCTCTGAGGTGTAAAAGAATCGGATTTTTCTCAGATAAATTACGTTATGGTTCTGTGTGTTACTTAGAATAAACCAGTGGCACTAGGAAATGATTCATTTAAAGGAATTTACATTGTCACAGTGGAATGAAAGTGTGTCCTACGTGTACGTAACACAAAAACGTACGTGGAATCTCTTATGAGATCTGAATTAAAGCCTTGTACGTGTATGCTTTGTAACAATATTTAAACGTTCTCGCTATCACACAGACTAATAATATATGGAGGTATTTACTCGAAGAGCCCCGCCTTCATTTAGGTATTTTGATCTGAATGTTAATCCAAGCTTAAATCGGAAATTTAAATTTTAACTGCATCGTAGGTTGTTGTCAATTTGTAGGAGGGAATTATTATTAATAATCAGGCTATAGCATCTGCAATGACTCAGAAATAACAATTGATTTAATCGTAAGATTGGCAGAACGTGTATTAAATGGCGAGCTCTGCACAGGGTGATTCAGTAAGGGTCGATAGAGGAAAAAATTCCTGTGTAGTAAATCGCGATTTCATGCAAAAATTTTTGTTGTGAATGTTTTAGGGGTAAGATTTAAATTCAAGGTTTCCCAAATTCAAAATCACACAATAACAAAATTAGCGTATCTTTAAATAAATTTTTCCCACGCCACCGAACCATTTAAAAGTATGCTAAAGTTTCGGCCATGGAACCATGACCCACTACATAAAAATCCGCCCAATGGTGCCGGAATGGAATTTCCGACCTTCAATTAACATTAACTAATTAATAAAACAAGAAACAATCTTCTTGAGCTACGTGTAATCAAAAAAAGGCGTCCTTTTCCATTTAAGTATATTGGACACTTTTCTTTTAAGAAAGTAAAATTTTGGGTTTGATTAAATTTTAGATCACCTTTCACCCGAAATGTTTGGATTCCTACGCAAAAGTAAACAGAAAATTTCTCTTAAATTGATTGGAATTAAATCACGATTTTTAGAACGTTTAATATTAAAAGTTAACGGTTACGAAAGTGTGGCACTGGTATTTGAAATATCTAGAATATACCCTCGGGTTTCGCCCATTTTCCATGACATAACGTCGATGATAACACACGAACACACCTGCTTTCAATATCTTTCGCAAAGTAAAATATTTACTCGTTGACAAGATATAAAATTCGATTTCCTACAGAGAAATCATGTTGTTGATTGATTAGGAAGTAAAAATACTTCTTTAACGGTTCATTAAACACACTTACATCCTGTAATTTTTTAATTGCCCCTGGTAAGAGCGCAGTGAAAGCCTAGGATGTAGCAACCTCGAACCAGAGTAATGATAATAAATTCTCATTAAATTTACCCAGCAATTAATCTACTAACAAGTACCTACTATAACAAAATTTTTAGAAACAAAGCAAATATTTGTAATCCAACCTAAACGTTCACAGTTCGAACCCAACTATCGGTCCATGGCCGATGCGATGGTTTAGAATTGAATAAAAAGACGTGAAACACTGTTTGTACAATGTAATGTACAATACTTGCAATTTCCAAAGACTTCCCCGGAACTATCAGGAACTCGACTTCCTCCGACTTATCCTAACTTTCATAAAACTTCCCCTAATTTTCCTAAGACTATTCTGACTTTCTGGACTACCCAGACTTTTCCCGGGTTTCTCAAACTGAGACTATGTACCCTAAATTTCCCACGTGGTTTACCCCTAGAAGAAAACCCAGTGAAGTAAAATTCAGCGAAAAACATAATGTACCGGAAGTATCAAAGCTCCTGGAAGATCTTTGAGGAGACCAAGGCTCACAATCGGCCCCAAAATATTTATCATTGAATCCACACCGACTAGTCTAGGGGTCTCTTAGGGGGGTCTTTAGTTTCGTCCCTATACAAGCCTCTCCCAAAATTGTTTGTCTAATATGCTTTTCGTGTAACTGTTCATGTAATTAATTTTGCTAATCTATTTAGTACATAGTCAATGAAAAATGACTCAGTGAACCTAGAAATTTAAACGGAAGTAAAATTTTCCACACTTCCTTCACACCTGTATTAATAATAAACTGGATAGTACAAATAAGAGAACGAGCTTAAGAAAATAAACTCATAATAATAAGAATTAAACAATCGTGAGAGATTTCCAAGTAATTAAGATTAGATTAGTACGAGATGAAACAATGGGTCAAACAAAGTAAATGTAGATTTCAAAAGCACGTACGAATGTCGATCACCTTTTAATTTAAAAGAAAAATAAACAAACAAAAATCGTTTTAAAAGAGAAAAATTAAATTAGGCCTTCGTTTCCGCTTCAACGCAGACTTTCATTAAACAATTATGATAATCGGTGTCTCGGTATTATTTTCAGGCTTGTTTGGATTAATTACAAGGAGAGAATTGGTGACCGAAATCTAAAACTTATTACCGAAATAAAGACAAATTATAAACAATTACAATAAATTTTATGTAGTTAGGTATTGATTGCTTCTAACGATAGGGCTCATCTCCAGGGTCAAAAAAAATTTATCACCCACTATCCGTTAAATTAGGAGGGAATTCTTTAATGTAATTATTACAAAATTCTGTTGCCAAAAAAACAATGGAGGTCGTTATTCCATTTAAAGTCACTTTTAACACTACAACTATGCATTAACGTGGTGTCGTCCTTAAACATGTAAATGTTTTATTACACAACGTTTTGCACTAAAACTCGTTAATTTACGTAAAAAAGGAGTAATCAGGACCGGATTTAGACTGTAAACAGAAAATACCCATCCATCAAAGTGGCATAGAAAATTGTACCAATACAAGGGGTGAAGGAAATTGGAAATTTAATCCCTAGTCTTGGGAGAAAAACAAATTTTCAAATGATATTGTTCTAGTTCTCAGCTGTAACGTAAATTAATATATTAATATATGTGAGAAAAACTTGCCTAACTCGTATGTGATAAAATGGTGACTCACATTTCTAGTATTATCAGTTTTGGTGCCGGTTGAGGGACAGGTGGGACGATGATAAGGAGACATTTAAGTACCCCACTCTTTTTTTAATTGCATAAAAGTTATAAATTTTAAGTAAACACAGTTAGGTTTTTTTTGGAACTTATTAAGTTTTTCAGTACTAGGAACTAGTTACAACATACACGTATTTTAATATTCCAACGGTGACTTAATTTTGTAGACAGGACAGGACTTGGTATTTTCAAAAATCCCGTCCAGATTTTGCGCAGCGAACTTGATTAGGTTTTTGCTTCACGAATATAGGATGTGACAAATTTAAATCTGGATTTAGGGACCCATTAAAGGGGAAATGATGCCTGGCTGTGTGCTCGAGAAACTGAAATAGAATCCTTAAAGATTCTAGGGTTCGAACTATTTTATGGAACGACTAACCTCTCAAGGAAAACAATTAAAGTTTGTTTTCGACGTGTTAAACTACAGTCCTTGAATATTACAAAGATTTAACATTCTGCTAGGTGACTAATAACATATACCGGGCATGTACTTTTCTAGGCATGACCGCGGAATGAATGCAGAATGCTAATGTTCAATATAAAAGACCATTGTTTTAAATTTTTGCTATCAAACATACTCAGGTTCTGCGTCACTTCACAATTGTACAAGAAAGCTTATACAATATTTTTCTTCACGCATTGAATAATAACATCTTTGCTTAATTTGGACTTCATAACGTAATTACATTGTAATCAGAGATGGAATGCAGAGCGCATTTTAATGATCTTTAGGAAAATTTCCTGATTTTTTTAAAACAGGATTCAAGTCAAAGCATTCTGAATTTTGAGTGATAAATAAATAGTCTACATTTATCCTGCTATTAATAACGTTCTCCTAACTACAGGACATCCTGGACTTGTATTGCAAAAAATTTTACGACCCGAGAGTTGCTTTCTTGAATTCTTTGACAGATTATAATCCTTGGGTTAGTATTCAGCTTGAAGTTAATTCTACGTCAGAGGTTCCTTTAAATTTGAATGGATACTTGGAATATTGAATTTGCTCCATAGTTTCGCTTCACCGTGTACAGAAAGGGCCTTAAAAACAGTGAGTGGAAGTAGTAAAGAATGCTAATTCCGATGTGTAAGAAAGAGATGCATTTTTAGACAACTGCAGTTCTAGTAGGCGTACAAAATCGTTTCAGCCATGCATCTTTTTACATAAGAATTATTTTTTGGGGATCCCAAAGAGTTTCTAACCCTCCCCAATCTACAAACATTTAAGAAGAGATTATGTAATTATTCAAAATTCTAAGGAAACTTCAGAGAAGACTAATCTAAAGTAGGAAATACTATAAACACAGTTCCATCAAAATACATGTAGTATATGAGCTCTCAAGCATTTAAAAGAACAATTATTACGAAATACTTAATAAGTTACACTTTCACGACCACAATTTGCATGTTTATATCTTTGCACTTGTTTAGATTTACGTTAAAGAGTGAAAAGTTGTCTAAAAGTTTTGATTTTTCACATTTTTTCGAAAAAGCTATTTTTTAAACCCAATTCTTAAACAAACCGAGTTCTAAAAACAAATCAGTAGTAATGTTTTAATGGGTGCACTCTGATAAGGACTTGCAAAAACGTTTTAGCACTTGAAAGATAATTTTTTGATCCTTGAAAAAAGACGATAATTGTGCTAAACGTAAATTGCGATTATCTTAACGTGCAACGTGCAAGCATCGCTAAAAAGCTCTCGTTTGGAAGGCTTTTTCGCCACTTACGTGTAATTTAAATCAGGATTGTTTTCTTATGTCCTGGGTTTGTTAACAAGTCCCAAAAAATAATTATAAAACAATTTCAAAGGGGAAAAAAGTGCAGTTAGATGTAACATTGTAACAACCGGCCGCAATCGGAGAGTTCAATACAAACAAACAAAACCTGAACTAACCTTTCCCGTAGCCTTTTTGTAGCGCAGGGTCGCCTCCCTGGTGAGGTCCTTGACAAGGATGTCGCCGTCCCCGCATGGTACCACGACCCTTACACTACCAAAGCACACAGTCACCTTCATTTTTTCAAAAACGAAACCAACCACTATTACACTAGGTGTTTCGGTGACGCCATGCTTAGGTACAACATTCCAACAACTATTTAATAACACCTGCCCGATTCGAAGATAGGGCTAGGATAACGCTGCGTACGGTGCTCGGAGAAGAAAACAAAACGAACGTACACTACGTTGTTCGAGAAGGCGTACAAGAACTCATTGTAAAGACACGCATTTTGGTTTCATTTAAAAACACCTCGTATTTACGTATATCCCGTCGGTTGGCATTTTCGACACTAAAAATTTCAAACGAGTTTTGTCCCCCACTCTTCTACCTGT
This sequence comes from Hemicrepidius hirtus, assembly GCA_963082805.1. Lineage (NCBI taxonomy): Eukaryota > Metazoa > Arthropoda > Insecta > Coleoptera > Elateridae > Hemicrepidius > Hemicrepidius hirtus. The sequence goes on from OY720166.1 coordinate 215,577, forward strand.
GACGAGGCGGCCAATCATAAAGGAATTTCAAAGGACGCCGCCGTTACGGAAAGCTTGTCAACTAACGCTGGAATGTGTTTAAAGTGGGCAGGTAATGAACTAAAAGGAAAGGGCGCAAAATTTGAAAAATTTAACGTTCGTAGGGATACTGGGGAATAGCTTCACGCACTTTTTACACTGGGGAAAAGCCTTACGCAATTTGCACACTGGGGAGAAACCTTGCAAGAAAATAATTGTTTTGTAAAAATGGTAATAAAACCCCGATTCAAAATCAAAGTATTATAAAATCTATTTTTATTAAAACTACAGACAACAATACAGACTTATTTATCACATTTTGTACTACTTTGAGGTCATAAGCTTATTGAGCTTATTATGCAGTAATAAATTATTTACCTAACACTAGGACGGTTTTGATAAGGGTTTATCGTCGAATGTGTATCCATAATAGAAACGTAAGGCTAATAATACATTTTTCTTAAATAATAAATTACATTGAAGGCTTTTAATGAGCAATTTGGTTTCGAAATTTAACACCAAACGTAATCATTGAACTGTTGATGTAATTAGAGCTGCACCACCAACTCGGACAAAATCTGGGAGTAATTTTGATTTGTCGACGTAACGGAGGCGAGAAGAGTCGAAGAACCATCAATGGAAACCATTGCCAAAATCTGTTTAAGACAATGTTTTTTAATAATTAAATCGAATATAAAATAATAACAATAAAGTGTACCTGTTCATCTTTCGCAATTTTGGATTGCAGACTATCAACATTACTTCGAATAGGTAACAAAGGTAAAAGCGATTCCGCAGCACTGCTCGTCAAATACGGATCATCATCTCGAATGACTTTCGATTCGTTTTTTATTTTTTTAGGCCTAAGACATTTTTAACTAAAATGTAACCCCTTACTATCGTGAATTAATACCTTCCCCGTCGTATTACCGGGGCATTATCTTGTCCCGAAGCTTTCCTCTGTTCTTCTTCCACATTTCGAAAAAGGCTGAAGAGGAGATCAAGATTGGGTTCGGTTACAATCTCCTGATAGTTTCGTAGTTGAATTTCTTCTAAAGTTTCCCTATTTTCTAATTAAATAATTATAAGGGGGTGTTATTAAGATTCAGATCAATAAACTTGTAAAAGAGAAACGGAAATATACGTATAATCATACATTAAAACTTTACTAGATCGATTATGGAATTGTAAAAGCACCTGTTTGTTTCTCAAAACAATTACGTACCTGGAGAATTTTCATCTTTAGATAAGGGACTTTGCATACAATAAACATTCCCTGGAGATATAGTTGGAGTTCTATTCGGTTGTTGCCAAAAAGACTGCGGAAATGCTCTTAATTTCATTGGTAAAGGTTCTAAAATTTATTTGCTTGTACAGGAATTAAAAACATTGAAGAATTCACCTTTTTTGGGTTTGTTCTTCGTTCCAGTATTATTTTCATTGGTTTCTGTTAAATTTTTCTTCTTCTTCGCCGTAATTTTTAAACAATCCAAGTCTTGCTTTAACCTACGACCTTCTGGTGAATCATTACACCGGCTCTTGTGTCCTGAAAAATTTTCAACTTCCAGAAAGCAATTTTGTTCAAAATTATTTTCGCTACGTTTCTTCGCACTTTTAAAAGTTTTCCGTATTTTTGATTTTCTTCTACCGCTCATTTTTTGGACTATCCTTAGATGGACGTTCGTCCAAGCACATTTTGCGGCTAACTGACGTCCACGCGTTTGTGGTCATTCTTACGTGGTCGTTATGGAGACGGCTTTTCCGAAGGAAAATAAACAGAAAAATGACCCTACGACCTTCTTACGTGCGCACGTTATGGACCAATCACATTTAAGTGCGTACAGCTGTGTGCGATTATTTTTTAATTACGTTCGACTATAGTATGCCCACGCATTGGATAAAAAAATTAAACGGAGGTAAAATAATGTCTCAAGACGGAGAAGGCGATAATTGGAACCTCGTTCTACTTTCTTTAAACTCTCAAGAGGACCGGACAAGTACGCACAATAGAAGTGCTGCATTAAACTGGACAAAGTACCATGGTTACGTTCAACAGTTGTTTGTAATGTTGTGGGGTACAGAAATAAAGCAAGAGTTTCCTTAAAAACTTTTAATTACGAAGGAAACTTTAAAAGCATTTAATAAATTATTAAAAACATTATTAACATATACACTTTTAAAATAGATTTGATTCGAGAGAGGAGTGAAAAATAAACAGACAACAACAAAACATACAATATTATAAATTTACAGAAGATTAATAATGCATATTTTCCCATCAATTGTAACATCGACACCGGATGTTAAATATTTGTGGAGATATCTATTGAATATCATTTATTATGTACACCATCGAGATCTTAAAAAGTGCTACATTTATAGTTAGTAATATTAGTGATCACAGAAAACTATTTAATGGACGTACACGGGTTTGGTGAAGCACCAATGTACATTCATTTTTGCAAACATGTACTACGTAGGTACCGTTTTTACAGGAAATTATAATAATAATAATATAAAAAGTAATTGATAACAAGTCAGTATCCTAATCAACAGAAAATTAAAATGTTAGACATTAAAATTAACAAAAATAGAGATACACTTTTTAAGTACAACTTAGAAAAAATTCATTAAGTGAGAAGCACTTTTATATTGCAATAATGGTAACGCAATCTAATATCATCTAAAAATAAATATCTACATCGATTAAAAATTATTGCAAAAAGAACTAAAAAAAAAATACGCGTAATAACAATAAAAAAATTAATATTCGCGGTAATAGCTTAAATTTTACATAACTTCTGATGCGATCTTTGGTTTGTACAATGAGTGATGTTTGGCGAGAATTTCTTAAATAAAAAGAGCTGCCTATGTTAAAATCACAAGATGTCTCAGTTCTTGTTAATGCTAAAAGCACCATGAATCTCAATACCTTTTATTTTTATACCGCCGATTTAATTAAAAATTAGTATTACAAGAACTTTAGAAATCAAGACGATATGAGGCACAATTCCAAATATTCCCACTTTTTTTTTGTTTTTTTTTTCTTCGGTATAACATGAAACCAAAAATTGGGCTAATGAGTATCGTTTGAACAACATCAAAGTTTATTTTATCACCATATTATTCTGATCACTTTATGCACAAGTTTAAAAAATGAAGCGACGAAAAACATGATAATAATATTTCAAAGTACTCGACCCTACGAAAAACTACCCGATGAACCTGAAAATGCATCCTCAAATCTGTAATCTACAAAAAAATCACTTAACTCAAACGTCACTATCAGGATCAGTTTCACTTCGTGGTTGGCCAAAGTTTCTCGTTATACTCTCACTCATTGATCGGATATTCGCGAGGTGGACATCATTCGCAGGCACCGAGAAGTAATTCAGTCTGTCCAGGTCAGGTACAGCATTCAGATCATCGTCTGTACGATAGCAGTTGTCATATTCCGAATCGTACAGGGCACTAAGAGAATCCAAAGACATCATCGCATCCGAATCGAATATCCGGGAGGAAGCACGCGATGACATGCTGGTGTTGTCATCCATGTCTCCATCGTGATTATGGTCGTTGTAAGCTGAGTTTACATCACTTAACGCGCCTACAACCCCAAAAAGAAAGGGTTATTAACTTCCCTGGAGGGAAAATAAACGAATCCTACCTTCAGCATCCGTTAGACCAGTTTCATGAATCATGGATATGTTTTCAAGTGCCGGGTCATCCGTTGTATAGCCGGTAGATTCGCGATCGTTTAGCAAGGGTTCGGAAGCACCCCCTTCTTCATCTTCACTCCATTCCGATTGGCTACCTTCGTTCGGAGCTGAACCTAATAAATCACCGTTTTCTAAATTTCTCAGTTTTTCCTGAACCTTTTCTTCTAATAACCGTTTAACTTCTTCTTCCTGAATTACAAAGTTTAAGTTACTGTCAAGTAATAACTTGTTTATTTTTACTGTTACCAATTCTTTGTCCACAGGCTGCATTAAATTAAAAATCGAATATGAGAATGATGTTATTTTTGTACACGCGACAAGACTTACCCTAGCAGCTTCTTCTTCCATTCGTTTTTCATCGCGTTCGAAGCTTTCTATATCGGTGTCCTCACCATGGTGTGGTTGTTCGGGCATATCACAGTCGTTATCAATCTCACCTTCCGTTTTGGGGCTTCTAAAATAAAATTGAATACATTTTTTTGATGATTTAAGCGTCACATACCTATTGTCCTTGGCTAGAGGAGATGGCATAAGGCGCTGACGCAAGCAGATGTTAAGAAAATGTAAAGAGTAAACAAACTTGCGGGGTCTATTACCTGCCTTGAGAATTTTTAGCGGTATTTCTTAATGCAGAAGAATCGGGTGTCTTGTCTCATGCCATCTCGTCAGATGAGGCCAATTGTATGGAAATGCTTGGTATGAAAGTTACCATGATTTATGTTTAATGATTAGTGCAATTAAAAGCATGAGGTGCCGAGCAATCAGCATGGAGTAGCGTGTTAGTAAAAGCAGTGCCGATGTCTTAAGCATATTATGATATTATGTTCCAATTTGGTAAACACGTAGCTAAAAGTGACCAGCAGCTCCACCCCCATCTTAATTTCGCTAGTCTACAATTCGGTTTTTCGTAGATTCAAACAACGCTAACTGTATGAACGCGATTCCCAAAGGCTTTCATACAGTTACCCCTGGTTCAAATCCCCCAACGTCGCGTCGTCTGCGTTGATCTGCCAAGACGGATAAACACGGACGACGATTGAAAAAGTTAATGAATGACATTTGGCACCATAGGTACGACTTGTCCAACACCCGTCAAAAACCAAATTGGAAAGGAATGTTGCTATGGTTTGACTGAACAGGGCCTCAACGAATACTGCAATTGTATCCGTTTGGGCCTGCTTCGTCAAACCTAATGCGCAAGCTGATTCAAACTTTTTCCCCGGCCAAAATGAAAGCTACGTGTCTGCATTGATGATTTTTATGTACCTGTCTAAAGGTGAAACTTTTTGCTGTTTATGGCACTCGGATGGCCCAGGGGAAGCGCCCCTCTTCAAAGACCCCTCCTTGCTGCTTGCTCGGGTGGGTGAAATGCACTGCAACGTGACGCTGCCTGTGGGATTTACACGTAATCCGAGAGCTAACGCTTGTATGGCTGCTAATCCAACCTGGTGGGTGTTATTGTTGGGTGCGTACCTTACTAGAGGTTCCAGGGCCAGATCTTTATTCTGCGGGGTTAATTCATGTTTCGAAGGGATGTTTTGCAATAAATTCTGCTCTTCCAGAAGCTTTTGAATTTCCCTTTCGAAAGGCCCGGCAATGTTCTCGCTCGATTCTTCAGTGTTATTTAATTTAGTGTTTGGGGAATGCTTTTCCCTGTGTCCCGATGGTGAGGAATGCATCCTACGCATATCTTTTTTATCTGTTTGGCTACAACCATCCCTTTTGCTTTTTTCCGAACCCGATCCTGCTCCCCGTTCTTTCAACAATTCCTTAATTTCTTCGGCTTCTTTAAAACTGGGAGACCTTTTACAGTTGGCACTTAATTTATTGCACTCTAAAATTGAATCGCTATCATTCCGTGTACGTTTTTCTGAAGGTCGCTGCTGTTTGTGGGCGTGGGGTCTTGAAACAGCTCCGTTTGCGCTATAAGCCTTGGTAAGAGGGTTCGGTTTCTGTTTCGTACGTCCAATGAATTCGAAACTCGCACAACTTTCGCCTCTACCACTTTCTTCGCCGTCCAATACTGGCGGACTTGTAATAATGGTGGAATCTAAAGTATTTGCGTTTCCTGCAAGAGCTATAAGGGCAGTCGGTGGTAAGTTATTACGTTTACCCGATCTCTCGGTCGAGTTGTTTCTTAAAGAACAATTTGGTGGGATGTAATCTAAGGAAGCTCGAGGTGATACTTCAGGAGAAGAACAAGGATTTACTTGAATGTCTGATGGGAAAAGGAATTGTTGGGGTTCTGCAGGCAACGGAGGTGAAACGCACGGGGAGACGTCTGCGTCTGTTGTGCGACTATAACTTTCATCAGAACTACTAATGCTTGGTGAATGATTCAAAGAACTGATTTCATCTGCAGAAGAATGTATTCTTTGTGGCGCCCCTGCGGTATATAAACCACCAATACTTTCATCCGAATAATGTCTTTGTAACGGACTATGCCTGTTATGATGAGGACTGTTTCTATTGTGTAAAGGACTTCTTCTAGTATGTAAAGGACTGTGTCTATTTTGGAGTTTGTTACGTAAAATTTCTGGTGTACGTTCTGGTGTTCTTTGATGAGGAAGTGCAACTATTACAGCATGATGTGGTGGAGGCGCGGGTCCGTTAATTTGTTTCCTGTGATGGCGGTTAGGAGATTCCTTCCCAGGAGGTTTTGGCAAGGGCTTTAAGTACGGTTTGACGCTATCTATGTTATTTCTAGGGACCACAGAGTAAGGACTTTGCCCTTGGGGCCAAGGAGGCATATATTTCATATCGTTAGGATGCGAGTATTGCCTCTGCACTTGTTGGTAATGATTTTTATGGGGTGGAAGTGGTGGTACGGGTAAATTTTCTTCTAAGGAAAACTTTTTCCCATTTCGTAAGGGTTTGGGTGCTATCGTAGGCAAGAGGGGGTCGTTTTCACAACCAACATTGCCTAGATCTCGTTCCCGATCTTGGTGGTTAGTTTCACGTAACGGTGGTAAACGTGGCGCGTTTCTTGTACCATTAAAACTATCTTCCCTGCAGTTTGAACGTTTTTGGAATGAATTATGTTGTTTTGTTCGTCCATTCATTTCACCATGATGTAGAAGGGCTAAGGGTGTTGCTACACCTCCATACATGTTGTTCAAAGCTAAAACATAATCGGATTATTAGTATTCTGTGTCGAAACAGGAGGAATTTTGACGTACCTACGTTACCGGCTCTGAAATTTTGAAGATCATCGACTCTTATAGTGCCGGGTTGTTTACGATCGGTTAGGAAATAGGTTGTCATGTCCCCTTTTCCTTTTACCTTAACTTTTCCACGACATTGGAACTCATATGGGTGTGTTTTAAGTACCTGATAGACTTCTTCTGTGACTTGAGTATGATTAGGTAACCCAGTTGAGTCCATCCGACTAGCAACGTTTACTGTATTTCCCCAAATATCGTACTGTGGCTTACGAGCTCCTATTACACCAGCGACTACAGGCCCAATATTTATTCCTAATCACAAACATTGATTAAACGATTTTATAAATCATTGCGATCATTATTTCCTTACCAACTCGCAACATAAAGTTGTTGTAAGAATTTTCATTGATGTTTAATAATCTTTCTCGCATGGAAAATACAAATTCGACCAGGGTGGTGAGATGGGTACCTGCAGATATTTCATCGTCGTCTAATATTCGCAAATCGGGTATAAGCCCGATAGCTGCCATGTACGTAGAACCAACGGTTTTGATTTTATCTATAGCTTTGAATCGTTCATCGCTTAAGAGATCGTCAAAGTCGGCAATGATTTCATTGAGTAATCGCAGACATTCGACTCCTTGATTGTTACCATCAAGTTCCGTATAAAATTCGTGGTAATTCGTTATAGAAGCAAACACGACACCTACTCGAGAGTAACTCTGATGGTACAGTTCCTGTGATAGAGTATTCTGTAATGAATTATTAGTTTCGTCAGGAGAGATTTGTCTTAAAACATTTTACAACACCAACTACCTCTTGGATAAATACAAGTGCATTAACATAGAAACAAGACAGTAAACATGCGTGACTTACGAATCAGAATTTTGCAATAATTCGACTTACCATGTTGTTCCTGAATTGATTATCGAGGAAATGAGTTGCAACATGGGAAGGAAGTAGATTGAAGAGTATTCTTTTGTTTGAATGCTGAAGCGCGTCCATTTCTCGTTTCTCTTCGTTTGCTTGGACTTGCCAGAGGAAGTCAAGACGAACAGTCCATTCTACTTGACGACCGTGTAGTAAGACGGCTATTACGAACATCAAAACTTCCACCACACTTATAACATGAGTAGGTATAACTGAACTATAATAAATATTTACAATATAAAAGATTTTTCTACATTCGTTTTGTTTACCTCGAGTGAACACCGTAAACGCCTTCGTCAAAGCATACAAACAACTGACAGTGCGATAATTCAATAAGTAGGATATATACAGTCGACATGATCATCAATAAGGCAACTTTTAGCAAAATGGGCAATCGCAAAAACAAAGCGACTGCTAAATATCCAATGGAGCAGGATAATACGATGTACTGAGGTAACGGGCAGGCTCTATGGTCTCTTTCAGGACTACCAAAGTCTAAGGTAGCATTAGCCGGCCAATAACTTGCACAAGGTATATCCCAACGACATGTAAACTGAGAAGGAAATGCAATTACCGGATATTAATTTATTTTATACCAACTTACCACGTTTACTTGTGCAACTGTATATACCAAGACAATGGTAAAAACTGTGATTGCAAGGCGTAATACAAAACTGTGGGAAATATCCCATAATATCCAGCGAAGTCGGACAGCAAGAAGTAACATAAGTACAACAGATATCCAAACAAACGCCGTAAGGAACAACAATAAAAGGATTATCGTTCTAGGAAGTACAGCTGCTTGGAGACCCCCAAGTAACACTAGAAGAACCAACATACAGACCAATGAGGAACTAAAACCAACATCCAGTTCGTCGTGGTACTAAAAAGGATTAAACGTGATTCAAAATTCCCCATACGATAATATCGTTCAAATAACGTACATGGCTTTCCTTTTCTCTATCTTTAAAACAGAGGGTAATCAAGTTAACATGAGTCGACTTTTCCCTGTCAACACTTCGAGCTTCGATGGCTTGGGCTAGGTATTTGTTAACTCGGTTCGATGGTTGATGGTATACGCTGGAATGCCTCTTTTTGAATGGCCTTTTAAATTTTTCTGTTACTTTATTCTATAAAACAAAATGGAAAATTACATTACCAAGAGGTAATGGTTGTAATTTTGCTTCAGTAGCCTTTGTAATAAAAGCAAAGCAATTCCACAATGTTGATTGTGTAATGTAGGTATGTAAAATGAATTGTTAGTCAAGAAAATACTAAATTTTATTTGTATGTTATAAAAGGAAAGGTAAACAATATTTTTAACGTAATTTCGAAGAATGTGTTTGAGAATAAAAAGAATTAGGTTTTGGCTATAACATAATGTAGATGAAATTGCTTGCAGAAATACCATAGACCTGACACTACCGGATTGTGTAAGTTATGGAGATAATATATTTATTACCTTCTCTTACATTAACAACATTTTGTACACGTTTGGGCGAGCAGTGTAAAGTCTATGCAGAAATACCTACTTAGCTTCAGAAAATACAAAATAAAAGATGAGTTAAGTAAGAAGTAACTTCTTAACAGCTCTTAACTACATTATAAAGTGATTATACCTACATAGCAAATACATTCATTAATAAAATACAAAATAACTAAATATTTGGGTTTTAAATTACAAAAGCAGCCAAAGTTACACAAGTATGACTTGTCCTTATCTCTAGGATGAGTAAAAAGCTCTTTCAAAGCGGTTGAGCAAGCGTGTGAAGGGTGGAACGAAGCATTCCTCGGTGATGAGTGGTTGGATTTTTTAAGTGAGCATGAAAAATGAAATTTACAATTTCGATGTGGGTAAAGCAGGCAGTGTGACTCACTTCGCTATTATTGCTGTCTGAAAGGTCCTCAGATGGACCCGAGGAAGGTGGCTCGGCGTGAAGGATCCTCTGCAGATCTAGCACCTACAAGCCACATTACACCGACTGTTCACCGCGCTACTATTAGACACAACAATTATATATAACATGCAATGACTGTTTTATATTTTTCTAAATAGTTAAACGGGTGGTAATCATTACTAATTATTCGAGGGTGCTGCCTAAATTATTTAAACTAAGACACTTACAAGAATTTTTTTTGTTATTAACACAAACGGAACAGTATAGTAATAATAAAATTGTGCAATCAAAGTAGAGGATTTTTTAAAGTAAAGTAAACATTTTCGTTGGATTTGCAATAACATTCAGGTGTGCTTCGGGGGTTTGATAAAACCTACTGTGAGGAATATGAAAATACGTTTCGTAATGACAAAAAGCGAATTGAAACGTGGAATAAAGCACTTACCACAAGTGCAGTCTTGGTTACTTACAATACGGAAAGAAAGACTATGAAGTGTGTTTGTGAAGAGGACTATGCACACTTACCGCATCCTAAAATGCAAAAGTCATGCAAACCACAACATCTAAGTGCAAGGAAAGTCGGAAAAAATAATCTGTTATTACACTTATTAAAAGCCTTACTTGTGAGAGATAGAGAGAGAGAAAGAAAGAAAGAAAGAGAGAAACGGTGCCGCGTGTGTATAAAAGTGCGAAAATGTGTAAACTGCTCTTAACAAGACACTATAGATAACCAATAATAAAACGGTTCATTTACCATTTGCCACTTGAAAAATGTCTTGTATGTAATAATAATTAAATTAAATATGCATTCAAAAGGGGTCTAATTAATGACGCTGACCGACGTCGCGTTTAATATCCATGTCATTTCATTTACAGTTGTTCTTGGTTACTTTATGTCGACCTCGTTTGTATACAGAATGATTCAGTTCAGAGTGGATATCTCGTAATACGTATAGGATTTTTCTTTTGAAATTATATTCTCGAAAATTTGAAATAGAAAGACACGTTTATTTTATTATGAGATGAAATGAATGCGACTTTCCATTTGAAATTTTCCAGAAAATTGCGAATTTCCATTTGAATCAAAGAAAAATTTAACCAGAAAACCCAACGGTTTAATCCTTGTGTTTTTAAGAAAAAAAAATTGAATGTGTCTATCTGTGAATGTTCCTTTGGATATTTTTCTGTTGAACGATTATAACAATATTAAAGAAAACTTGACCGTCGAGAGTATCAAATTTATTTGATAGGTAGGGCGAAACCAAGTCGATTAAAACGATTAGAACCCGCAGTGTAAATGCAGCCATTTATCAAATAAATTGTTCGAAAACAGATTACAACTGACAGTTTCGAGCGGATAATTAATATTTATACATGCAAAACGGTTTTAAAATAGTAAAACGTTGTATGTGAAAGATTGTATGTGTGTGTGTGTTTTGCATACCGTGGATATAAATAAGCAGTAACTACCTACTTCAAGTAAATACTACAAGTATTTGCTTATATTAACCCATTTCGATAAACTTAAAAAACTGGAATTAATTCTAAAACTTTGAATAACGCAATCGACTCACCTTCCTGGTGTTGCTGTTCTTCAAATCCGAAGCCTGGATGGTCATGTTCGAAAATGGAACTTCCATCGAGTATTTTATGGAATGGAGTAACTGGACCACCACGTTGGAGACGTTCTTGAAGCTCAATTTACGTCTCTGAGCGGCACCAAGGGCAGATCGGACCTGCAGCGTGTTGAACAAGAGTGGCTGGAAGAGATCCGCCGGGAGTCCGGGGAGGGTAGGTTAGTCACAGGGTTAGCACATGGGGCAAAAGAAAAAAGGGGACACTTAGAATGAGACGTCTAGGACTTAATTTAAAAAACTAAATTTATGAGAAGAAACAAAACAAACAATTTTTTTCATCCCCCAATATTTATGTAATCTGACCTTTTCCGAATTTAAACGACCAAAAAGGGTTTGATGTGGTTTAAAATGCAGTAAAAAATATTCCATTTAACTTTGAAATTTTCCAGTCAACTCTACATCATTGCCTAGACGCTCATAGAAAAAAAACTAGGGGGGGAATGAATAATGCTACTACTAATTGGAGCTAGTTATTTACAAAAGTTAAATCACAGGCGGTCTTTCGGAACTGTTGGTGTACCTACTACTGGTGTAATCATGGAAAAATGGAGCAAAAAAACAATTTCATTCAAAAGTTCCATAACTACCCTGAATAGATAAGGAGGCGGAATTTAGATTAGGGTTGTCAGTCGGCTTTAAACAAAGCCGAGGGAGAAAAAAGAGGGTAAACACAAACAGAGGAAAACAAAGGGAAATATACGACAACCACCAGATGCATTTTGGAATAGAACAGGATTTTGGTTTTATGTACAAACTATTTACTAACGATGATGTAGTTTTTCGTAACAAATTTAAATTCTATAGCTTTCAGTAACAATTTAACAAAACAGAACTGTTATCACCAAGTAACAATGCAATCGTTAACTCGCCTGTCGAGTTGAATAACATTTGAATTTTTTTTAAATGCAAAGAACGTGCCAGAAAGGAAGCAAATATGATTAGACCCGGACAATAGGAAATACATGGACAACAATAATAATAGCATTTAAATACAGAGCCATACCTTTTAGTAGAGCTACAAAATTAACTTTTGATGGAAATTTTTAATTCAAACTCTTTTGTTTGATGATTAAATTTTTGACTAGCATCACCAGATAATTAACATAAATACCTTTCGTCGTCTTGCGGGAGGTACTATGAAGTATGTGTTTACGCTGTTATCCCTTAGGTATTGGTTTCTGGTTCCACCCAAACCCGCTTCCACCTCGTATTCACCACCAAGATAATCCAAAGTTGCTTGTGTTATATGGACCCTCCTGTATATAAATTTTCGTTTTAATATTATGTGACCTTAAGACGGTTCAGAATTAAGTTTCATTTAAGCGAGTCATTCTGAGAAAGGTCGATGATGGGTAAATTAAAAAATATGGCCTATAAAATAAGTCAGTCGAAAGGCGTATAGCAAACCTATTATTAGTAAAATGTAAGTGCACAAGCGTGCATACAGACGCATAAAACGCAGTTCAATCACAAAACGGAGTTATAATTAAAACAAGTTCATTGCAATTTGTAGGCACGCCGCAAATGCAATTAAAAGCTTCGGCAATTTACTCAAGAAATCGGGTGGGAGAGTCTCGACGAGGGATGGTGATTTCGATCGACCTACCCAGGTTCTCCCCCAGCTTCCATGTTATTAGCAAGGGTAACATCGTTTGACCAAACATCGTATTGCCATTTCCTAAGACCGAGGACTCCACAAAGTACTCTTCCAGAATGAATTCCAACCCTCATGTTTAATTGGACATCCGTGGCTTCTACGACGCTGGCTATGGCGTCGATCATGTCCAAACCCATCTCCACGGTGCAATGGGCATGATCTGATCGAGGTTCTGGAAGCCCTGACACGCAGTAGTAACAATCACCCAGGATTTTTATACGCAAACAATGGTTATCCTGAAACAAAGAGAAATTCGTGCCATGAAATCGAAGAAATTTGTCGTAGCCCAAATCGTATTCGGTAAAACCCCCTAAAAAGGGGGGCTATTATTTTATTATATCAAGAAGTTGATGAGTATAAACAAAGGAGGCTAAACGTTCGAGGTTACTGACAGAGGGTTAAAATAAACGTAGTATTATAAAGGAAGATTCTTTGAGTTAACGAGAAAACAAATTACTGGAAAGATTCTTCAAACAGATACGTTTGGTTACGTTTTATATCTCTTGGAGGCAATGAGTGGAGACTTTAAGAGTTGCCGACAACTTTACCACCGCTTTTATTTAATTGATGTTAATATGAAAGCGAGTGCTTGTTTGATAATCACACTAAACGGTAATAAATTTTATAGCCGCGCGATTCCTACTGCAAGCAATAAAAATTTAATCTAATTTAACAAATTTGAATTGCGAGCATTCAATTAAAAAGGGGGTTTGAAATTTCAATTTTATGGGAACTGGAAATAGGTATTTCGCAGTAGCAAAGATGTGTGTTTCGTGGAAGGAGACGAATCTTATCTCCACAACTCATCATATATTCAATGGTATGGCGAGGGCATTAGATTGACAGGATTCCTTAACAATAAACTTTCTCCGTGTTCTACAGGCGTATAGTAATATCGAATAGCTTCCATTTCAGTCGCCTTAAATTGAATTATATGCGAAAATCAAGTTTCTATAGAAGACATTTCCAGTCAAGTGTGCTTAGTTTTGCATATTACATTAAAGACGCCTTTCAATTATACAATAAAGGCTTACTTAGATCGTATATTTTATTACTCAGTATAATCTGTGGGTTCTTGGAAAGCAAGAGGATTAAATAAATGAGGTGATCAAAAAACTTCAAACCAAAATAATTTCTAAAGTGTAGAGATATTTATTTTCTATTCAGATTTAACTCGGAGGTTATGTATTTATATAAGTTTCGGCTGTTTAGAGGAGATTGCCTTGTGTATTTACATGCGAAACACGAATTAGCCTAAATTCCCTTCCTCGAGGGTATCATTTACAAAAGCATCTCGCTCGTTTTTTCCCACTTCACGAAAAAACACTTAGGGGATGAAATAAAGGACTAGACAGATTAACACAGCTAAATACTCCCAGACGAGTGTTTAATGCTCTTTCATAGAAGCAATAAAGTCATATCGTTTCAGAAAAATGTCGAGCTGGAAAATATGAAATGAACATCGAGCATCATATATCACGTATTGTGTTGACGACCTGTAAAGCACGATTGAGAGCTTTGTATGCATATAAAAGAATCTTTGTCATATGGAAAAGCTTTATTCACTGTTAAACTACATCATAAAGAGTGTTGTTAGTCACACATTTTGAGGTGACATCAGATCTACCTTGAACTTGCATTAATAAAATTTCTAATCATTGACGAGACACCGTTACGATTTAAAATTACAAAAAAAAGACTTACGTTTGCCAACTGGTCGAATCTGCCAAAGAGCTCGTTCAACAACCTCACCAATTCTTGTGCTGTACATTGAGATGCCAAAACTGTGAAGCCAACAATGTCTGCGAAAAGGATACTGAAAAATAGAAATACAAATAATAATTAATGTTTTTAATCCTACTAGCAACCATGTCAAGATATTCTAATTAATAAAATTTTCTTAAAATCTTTTGACTAAGCCTTCTCGACAGAAATAAAAAAAAGGTTTAAAATATACACATAAAGAAAAAACGTGTAAAACATCCAGTTATGAAAAAGGTTAATAATAATAACAACGTGGAAGTTTTAATAAACAGAATGACGCAAAAATTAAAAAAAAAAGGTAACATTAACGTCGCAACAATCACAAACAAGACTTTCATGTTTGAATCCTGAAAATTTCAAAGTGTTCTGGAAAAATTCTATTTGGGACTTGCGTCTGGATTAAAAATAAATCAGCATAAGCAACACGCTTATGTAAACGTAATTTAATTAGAAAAGATAATTCAAAGATTAAGATAACAAGATTATAAATGCAGATGACGACTTATAATTAAAAATAGACTCGAAACAATGAACTTTCCCAGAAAAATTCGTTCTTGTAAAAATTAAATGAAGGAGAATATTCGAAATTTAAAGAATTTTAATTTCGTGTCCTCTACATTTTGTTTCTAAACTTGTCATAGTTGCATCGAAACGACCCAACCTTGGCAATTTAAATTACAACAATTACATCATCGAGAATAATAAACAAACATTTAAATATCAACTTTCGAGTTAGAAAATTGCACACGCGATTGTGTCACAAAAACTCTTTGCAACAAATCGTACTTAATTACAGAAACGCGGAAGAAGTTCCAGGGATAAATTGTTTAAGCTCTCGGCTTTTACATAAAATACGTCCTGTAAATATTTCAGGAAGTGGGAACACTCGAACAAGCAAAGTTGACACGTAGTTTTCAAGGAAGGCACCCCAACCGAAAATTTACGACAAACTCATAAACCCGAATGTAACAAAAGCTACATTTCTTGGGTAAAATCCAAAAGTTTTAATCTGTTGTCATTTTATTATCACAGTGGCGCACTGCATAATGGGAAGATTACAGTATAAAGGATGAAATCTTAATAAACATTAAAAAAATTCAAGGATCAAAGAAAGTGAAGAATGATTATTTTGCTTGTTATATCCGTCTGGGTTCCGGATGACAGAATAGGCCCAGGGTAATCCCCTACCTGTCGTAAAATGCGACTATTTGGGACGGATGGAATAGAAAAAAGGGCACAATAGAGTCCCAAACGAAAGCAAAAAGCAATCAAGGAAAAGGAAAAAAGGGGGTGACCAAGAAGAGGATCAAATGAAAAAGTAACTCGAAGATCCAGCAGACCTAGATAGGGAGAGAGAACGCTCAAAGTGGTTTGTGGGCCACCCTTAATTTTCTTCAGTGTTACCTGATGAAGAATAGGCCCAGGGAATCCCCTACCTGTCATAAAAGGCGACTATTTAGGCCTTAGGCAACTGTCTTTATGTTTTTTTTCCATTGACGTGTTATCAACCCCCATCAACCCTATTTGGTCCATAGCAACAACAAAATTCTTTCAGAATTAGAACTCCGGAATCCCTTTGCAGTGAGATTTAAAATTTGTAAGGGTTGTGGGTGGTTTTCCCAGTTTGTTACGAGAATGTTTTCCAAGCAGCAACCTGTTTGTGGTTTTGTAATACAACTTTAATGAAAGCAGAGCCTATTTAGATTAGTGTTGGACATTCCTTATGTACTCTTCTCAAATTCAAATGAATATTTAACTTGAAAAGTTAAAAAGAAATAAAAAATATGTATTCAAGTGAACTTAATCCTATGAATATCCAATTTAAGAGAAAAAAACAGAGCACTACACAATCTGAAGATGAATTTCCTTAGAAACTAATAATGCACGAATCAATCACTAAAGGGATCGGGCTGAGAGAGGTGGTGGAAATCAGGTTTACGTCTCGAATCCAAGAAGTCTGAAAGAAGAGGCAATTTAACGCAATGTACATAAAAGTTCTGAGAGAAAAGTGTCCAAGTTCGTAAGGCAACGTTTTTCAACCAGAAAGTGGAAGCGAAGCGGAAAGTTTTTCATCTCAAATACACTTAATTTAACTTTATTTTCTTTACACATCAGGAACGAAGAGGGATTTGGTAATTATTAGAAACGTAACCGAAAATAATAATTAAAAGGTATGCGTAAATAATTTATTATACGGAATTGAATGCGTTTCAGGTGAAAATAATTACAACTCACCTGACGTTCTCGTGTTTTTGAATATAAATTTTATGAAACTGCCCTTCTACCGGTGAAATTATATCATTTTTCATTTCCATTGCCACATGTTGGGGTAATACTGATAACAAGAGCCTTTCCTGTAGAAAAACAAAATAATGTATTAGAATTTTTTGTTTAATTAATTTTCTTTTTGCTTACCAGTTTTTCATTTTCATCTTCCATTTCCAAACGAGCTGCGATACAATTCCTCGTATCCAAAAAGGCTTTTCTTTGGGCATGCTCCATTAAATTATGCATAAAAACCCCAACAATATTTACGCACATGAATACCACGACGTTTGCGATTATCTGCAACAAGATTGTTTTTTATTCATTTTCATCTCGACTTATTGCATAAATCTCTTTGCTTTATGTAATGGCGAGTGGTAGCATAAAACGGGGGAATTTACAAATCGTTTGAGATTATGCAAGACTAGTTCCAATTTGTCTAGCAAAAGCGAATAAATGTGGTTCGTAGTCCACTTCAAGGCTTTAATGGTTCTTTTATAAGATGATTAGAAGTATTAATGGAGCAAGAATCGGTTCCATCGACAGTTAATAACTCATCATGGACAAGAACTAATTAAAACTGACAACCGGTCAACTTGCACAACCGTAACCGGGGAAAAAGTTTTTGATTTATTTTATACAAATGTTGTACGCAAATTGTGAAACAAAGTTGTTCATTTAGTGTTGAATATGGGCAATTGTTGGAATTTTGTTGCTTGTTTTGTATTAAAAACGGGCGTCGGGGACAGACAGAATGATTAACGAGAAAAAAGAACGGATTTAGTGGTTATTTATTATGTGTAAAGGTTACAAGCTTTATCACCGTTGTTATATCATAAAGAAATTTCGTTGAATGAAAACGAAAAATTTATTATACCACACCTGAAATTAAATAAAAAACAGCTCTGGATCCAATGGTCATTCTAGGTTCATTGGGGATTTTTCCATTCCCCAATTAAGGCGTGGTAATTTTCAGAACTAGGGCATAATTAAAATCACATCAATAGTTTTACTTTAGTTTTTAATCAGAAAGTTGATTGTTTCAGTAATAGAACTATGTATTGTCTTTATAAAACTCAAGTCACAATTCTTGGTACTTTATCGGTTTACAGGAATTAAGTTTTTTTATCAGCGCCCTATTTACTTTTAATATCTAAAGTCATATAATCGCCCATGGAATGCAAACGTAGCACATATTATTTTTTTTCTCGTGAAAGAAATCTAATCTAAAATTTAATAGTGGATAAGAATTATTACGCGCCTGCAGGTAAAATCAAAACGGGCACTATAAATAAAGAATCCAATTAGAAAAAATAAACGCCAAAAGTGTTTGACGGGAAATTATTTTAATAAATTGACGGGAAAGGAAGGGGGAGAGACTTTCAGAGGAAAGAGGAAAAGAGGGGAGAGCAAACATAAGACAAAATCGTGGTGGGGTAGAAATATCAGGGAAGACATTAGGGGGAGTGGAAAGGAAACTAAGAAAAGGAATTTTAAACCTTGCCACCCTTAAACTTTTTGTTTTCTATGTAAATATTCTAACAGTTGTCATGCAAAGTTTGCATCAATTCCTTTCGTTAAAACAAGGTGTTGAAGATGGTTTTCTCTTTAAAGTTTAAACTTCGATCTCTGCAGATAATAAACTTCTGAAACTCTAGTCTCTTTACATTTCACGACCCAACAACACGGGCTTGCTGCTGTATTCAAGATTCAAATCTCTCTCTCAACAAAATAAACAACCAACCCACACAAAAAGTTTGCAGACAAATTAATCCTTCTATTTTCTAGCAGTTTCTGTTAATTTTTTTCTTTACTTGCTGTGCTGTTGATTCAATCGTGTTGATCTCACGGACGTCGTCGTAATTCAATGAAAGGCCTCATTAAATTATGATGTCTTAATGAACCACGGTCTAATTATGTACTTCACTATCTTAACAACCAATCAAGAATGATCTAAATTCGTGACGAAAATTACAAAACTCATAAAAACCCCCATTTTGATTAATCGATCCGGATCGTATTGTACTACTCGCCGTATTTTCTTGATGCTCGGGAACATTTTATAAACTTAATTATAAAATACATTAGTTTTAATGGAAGCCCTCGATTCGCACAAACAGAAAATTACCTCGGTTACAAAGACCTTCTTTTTTGTTCAATTTACCCTGGAAAAATTTAGTCTTAACGTATCATAGATTTGAAATCAATCAAAGTAGGCGTGCTTTCAACATATTATTTGCCAATCTATAGAATGTAAAAATCAATGATTAATTTGGATTTAATTTACAAATTCGAGGAATGATTTCGTGGGCGGATCTTGTGGGTAACAAATAATGTTTTCGTAATGGATTTGATTCCTCCCTCTTATGTCTGTGAATGTGCCCGGATTAAATATTCGATTCGCGCAATTGAAAGTTCCGATACAGATGTCACAATACGCTTGGCTAATTTAATTGACATTTCTTGTTGACATGCTCGTTACGTTCTTTTTCTACTTCATATTTTAAACGGTGCAACAATCCGGTACTTTTTATCATTTAGCCGGGGGTATCTCTTTTACAAATTTATTGTCCTTTAATGGACTACGATAATGGGGATTACAAACTTTACGATAACTGTTTGAATAACATTCATGCTAGTTTATCTAGGTTACACACATACACGTTTTATTTGTAATTCTGATACGGACTTGCCTTCTTGTACCTACCCAAGAAAAGAATTATATACACTGGTAGATATGCTTGATAGCTTGTTCATGTTTTACACGATTGTTATTAATGTGTTTTCGTACTTGATTCAATTGCAAGTGGAAATACACAGAAAAAGTAGCTTGCAGGAAGTTGCAGTTGCCCCGTTTTGCCAAAAATTCATATTACATTTTCCCCTTTTAACTTTTCACGGTCCAACGTTTCTCACGTTTATTATACAACATTTCGTGTAGACTCCAAACTTGAAGTGGATGGGAGGTATGTATGAGACTCCTCCGGCCCTTCTTTAGACTCCCCAATCCTCCTCGAAACTACCCCGACTTTCATGTGATTATCTAAACCTCCTAGAGACTATACCCTAACTTCCCAGGCACTTCACAGAAACTACCCCGTCTTCCCCGGGATCACACAGACTTCCCCAAAACTTTCCCAGAATTTTCTTGAACCTGCACTAACTTCCCTGTGACTACCCAAACTTCTTCGGGACTACTCCGACTTTCCAGAAGGATTTGCAGAACGTCTACTTTCAAGTCCTCCTCGAGGAGGTTAGGGGTGGCCATGTGTAGTGAATATCGCGTTGTATTCTTATGGGGGTTTAACAAAAGATGCAAGAAAATAGTATAGACCAACATGAGTATGTCTTATGTGACATAAAATGTAATAATTTTGAAAGTGCGCGTTTTAAATTTGCGTCACGTATTTGCAAAAATCTTTTGAGTAATAAAAATGGTGGGTGATAAAAAAGCGGGGCAGTTCCACTTCACGCACGAGTCGTCTTTAAGTCGATTTTTCATTTGTAACAAATCTAGACAGATAAATGTTACGGTCTGATCCCGAGTGCTTTTAAAAAGTCTCGGATTGCTGGCTTTTCTTTTTTACCAATAAAAAAAAGTGACCTATCGTTCCATTAGCCGAATTTCCTGAGCCGTGAAATAAAATTCGATTGTTCTAATGAATCCAATTAAAATGTGCGAAGTAGACACAAATTGCGAAAACTGTTACACTGTTCCGGCACTTCGTAATGGGATTTTGGGATTGAACGTTGTACAATGGCTCTGTGGATTTAACAGTTTCGCTACTTGGATCAAACTTTGTTTTGAGCTTCCCTCGCGTAACTAAAACCTAAATTCTGACACTTCGTGAATGATTAACAAACGAAAACTTTCTTTTTCTTGGGGGGTTAATTATGAAAAATTATGGAAGTTTCAGGGGCTGATCCAATTTGTAACTTTTTTCCTCGGCGTCAAATATTTTAACGTTAATTTTACAAATTTGTTTTGAATGGGTTTTAATAATTGGAATTGCTGCTGAGTGAATTAATGAAGAGATATATATCTATCTGCTCCAGTTCTATGAGCTCAAGATGACGACGGACTTGACACGTGATCGACAACGAACCTTTGCGTGTGGTTTCATATGCAAATTCTATTTATAATCCAATCTGATGGCTTTTATAGGCAAGTTAATTACCTCGTTTTATTTTTATTTCTTTTTATAATTTTCTCAAACTAATTGCATATTTACATTCAAATAAATTTATGTCTTGAGAACTCGCGGCTCCCATAAAAAATATAAACTAATGGAAGAGAGAATTATTCGTAATAAACTGAAAGAATTTAGGAAAAGGGGGGACGGGGAAGGAAACAAAAGGATGAGATATAAGGATATAGCGGAGACGGGAAAAGAGAGACTTTCGAGACTTACCTGCTGCCAGTGGAGATGCGGAAATCCAGAAGCCGAAAACAAAGCGACAAAAAGATGAATACAGGAGAGAAGAAGTCCAAAAAACGCAGCAATCCAAGCTTTCAATGGCATCATGGCATAAGCCAAAAAGACGACAAAGACGACCTGCCACGTCCCCTCGGCCGCCACTGTCACTTTCGTCGTTGCACTTAAAAGACCAGCAGGCAACGCTACCGCACAAAACGTTGCCAGGAAGAACAAAACCGCATAGCAAACCCACAGTAAATACGCATCTTGCATAAAACGCGTGTGCAGAAATCCCAGAAGAACAGCGAAGAGGATGCAATGGGCCGCATGGTAGACGTTTTGGGGCGTCGGTGCTTGGGTGTAAGCGAGGCCCAAATTCGCCAAGATCGCCGTCAACAGGACGAAAAGAGCGACGACGGCGACGACGCTGGAGTGCTGTAATTTGCAGATGTATCGCTGGTACAGTTGTTCGAGCTCGTCGTTTTCGAAACGATGGGGGTTCACCAAACGTCCCAGTAACCTGGGCGACGTCATCGCCTTCACGCTGTGGTCCATGATGATGATGATTTGCTTCAGCAGCGAGCTTTCAGGAATATTTGTGTTTTCGTCGGCGTGCCATCACTGAAACAAATATAAAATTGTTTTAAAACAATAAAATAAAATTGACGAAGGATAATAAATAAAAATACGACATTCTTAGAACTTCACTTATGTGGAAGACAACAAAAGGAAAACGTTCTGGATTTATTCCCTTCTTACCTCCGAAATTTTAACATACAAAGGTTCGTATTTTGGTTTAGATTAATTAGAGTGAGTGAAATTCAATCTCAAGAGTATACATAACAACGTTCTTGTACATTTCGGTGTTAATAATTGACGGTGACGCAGCTCGTGTTCAGGGAATATTCCTTAGTGATCCCTATTCTCAAGAGTAAATTTACCCTCGAAGTATGTCTACGCTAAACCTACCCTGCGTTACATAAATCAGTCGGGGAATCGCAGTTTTAATGAATGGAACTGCAGCGGCGCAGGGACAGTTGCAAATCTACCCCCTTACAATCTCTTATGATTTATGTAGGGAGAGAATTTTCATACGTAATGTTAAATCTAACCGCGGGAATGGAAATTATTGCCGATTAATACTTGAACATGTAGGGGTGGGTAAAACAAATAATCATAGAAGTACAAAAAACGGGAGGTACGCCACTGTTAAGTAAATTTATCGAATATCGAAGCATTGGGAGTTAAAAACACTAATCTCTACATATTGCATGATGACTGCACAAAATCGATTGACTTCGAACTTAATTCTAATTGCATCTGCTGTTCCTACTTATAAATGTTTTACAAGAAAAACAAACTTGGAAAAGCTCGTAAATTGCAAGGAAATTTGTGACAAGGGTTGGAATTAATTGGTATCTTAAAAATAACATTTCCGATAGGTCCAAACTATAAAACCAACACGCAATATTTGAAGGCCAAGGTTAGATTGATTTTTTGTGAATTTTAATTACAATAGAAAGGGGGATAAATCTAAATTTTACTCTTAGGACAATTTTCTTAAATTGGTTACTCCAAGAGCTATAAAGATATTTTTCTATAAACCGGTGCTTTATGATCTATACCGAAGTGCAATTAACTTCTTGGCCCTTTATTTTTCCAAGAGTAGGCAATGTGCGAACTTTTAAGTTCAAGGATAAAACATAATGACGTCAATAAAAGCAACTCCCTCTAAATAACAGCCCTTGATTCTCCAACATAAATTCTGAAGATTACATTGGATGTTACCAGCAGGGGTTAGTGGTGTTATACACGCGACAAGTGGAGCAATTTCGGAGGCTACGTCGTGTGAAATACCCTTCTACCGCATGGACACAATTATTTACACTCCATAAAATTTAAATCAAGCTTAATGAACTTTACAAATGCAATAATGCACGCGTTTGCGAACAAATGGAAAAAATTCAAAGTGAGACAGAGACGGTGGTATCATAACAGTCGTCCTAGGAGGGAGGAGGGTGGAAAGGTCGGTTGGAATCGATAGTCCTTCCTGTGAATGGCAGGATAACCCTCTGGTGTGTTTAGTTTGCAGAGTTTCCAACATTATAAGCTTTGCTATTTCTGGCAAACTAGAAGAAATTGCGAACTAATTTTGCCCCTTAGAGAAAAGGGTTCGAGGTTAAACGTAAGAATAACTCGTGAATGAAGATAATTTTTCCTTGAAAACGCAAGGATTTTTCATCATTTTCATTGTAACCTTCGCACAAATAATAATGTTTAAAGAAAAAACAAACGCCTTTGACGCTGTTTAATAATTACCTAACGGTTGTTATCCCTTGATATCCTTTAGCGTGCGATTATACTATAGTATCGTACAACACGGTTTATGTTAATTTTTCAACTGGAAGTTTCAATTTGCCTACTGTTATCGCATCAATTATCAAAGCTACTAGATAAAATCCTAACAAAAATTAAACTTGAAGCCTTGTATACTACATACATCAAAATTTAATAAAATCCAAGTCGATTTTTGCAAAAGAAAATTTAGTTTTGTGTTTAATCGGCGGTCGATCACAAACGCGGTAATAAATCATTGGGATGCTCCACTCCGGATGTCTGTTTCTCTTGCGAAATTCTTCTGCAGCTGTTCAAAAAACAAGTCCAACCATTATTAATTCTTTTTTGTTGCCATATGCGACGTTTTATTATAAATTCTCTTTTTAAAACCTTCTGGACCTTCCTTTTAAAGCGTCCTCATAAAATAACCAAATCCCCACGATTTCTCATGCCCCAAATGGCATTAATCGAGCCACATGAAGGCTTTTCTGCTCATATTTGAACGTCAAAGGGGTTTTGGATTGTAAACAACCCTTCAAGTTTGCTCTGCAAGTCCTTAATCCTTTAAAGTCGCCTTTTTCCAGGATCAAAATTAGATCGAATTCCGGGATTTTACTTCATCGCAGGATTTTTAATTCGTCTTGTCAACAAGAGCTTTTGTACCTACTCGTAAAATGCGCTTTTAAAATCCCTCTAAGAACATAGGAAATGCTTTGTTATGTTTATTAGCAAAAGCATTTGAAATGTCGTATCTTAGAATCTTAACTGCTTCAAGTTGTGCTTCTTGGAGGTGCTATACAAATAAATAAATGGCAACTAAGTTATATTACTGCGGTGTTGGAAACTTGCTTGAATTATACCAGACTGGGGGGTATTATTATACAACATTTCGAGAAAACATGGATATAACTTGTACCTACCTTATTTTCATTTTAAAATACGTAGGAGAAGAGAACTAAATTTTGTTTTAAAGTTCTGAAAGAGATTTAAAATTAAATTCAGTGTTTAGATTTTACTAAAAGCATGTTAATGTTAAAATACGTAGTTCGGCACACATAAATCTTGCAAATTTGGTTTCCTATTGTTTACTAAATTCATTGTTTTGACTTTTGTAATTTAGATGACGGAAAAGCAATTTAGACTCTGGTTTGTCACCAAAACATTGTTATTTAAATTTTTTAAAAAATAGTATACCCACTTTTTCAATGTTGTAGAGGTGTTAGGGCGACGATTGTGGTAATTAAGGGTAGGAAATCTCAAGCAGGGGGATAGAGTGTAAACATTTCACATTTTACATCTTGTTCCTGAATAAAGTATGCTAGGGAACACAAAAAAGGTTGTTTAAGTGAGAATTGCAATAAATTTAAAATAACAGACGATAAGCAAGCGCAAATCTCGATTTAGGGAGTAATTTCATTTAATATTTAACATTAATCCTGATTTGTGCAAGAGCACTTTGCAAATATAAATAAACCTGCTCCTAAAACAGGCTAAAGCTCCATTATCTTGTTTACTTTCAGCCATGTAAGTTGTCTCAACTTGGCAAATATGTCAGTGTTGTGTGTAAGTAGTTTCCTTTGAAAACCGCCCACTTGTCATATTTTATTCCCAGGAAATTACATTTTCCTTCGCTTTTTTTTAATTCAGGAACTCAGGAATGTTTGGTTTAGTAAAAAAAACTTTTTTAACCTAATAAGAAATTTTTGGGACTCATTTCGTGAGCATGAATCATGACCTTCGTGAAGGATTTTAAATATAGCAGTTCGTTCATTGCGGGTAATTAGTCATTGGGCCAACATACATTTACTATCCCGGTCAGACCAAATGAATTTATTTATAATTTTATTGACGTTGATTGGTTTGCTTAAACTCGAGTCGACGAGACGTTAACTTTACATATTTACCATCAAAATATTATGACGGGACGTGTTTAAAAAATAAATTGACAGAAGAAAATCGATTTTGCTTTTGGATTAAAAGAGGAGGGTTCTATTTCAATACAGTCCGAAAATTTACATTTAAATGAACAGAAAAATTGTTGGACTAAAAAAAGAACGCAAGCTAACTGGAATAATTTAACATTTTACCCAATCTGAGAGGTCCTGGAAAGAGCAATTTTACGCCTCGAAGATTAACCGATATTTAATGGATTAACTATTGGTTATTGAAAAGTTTCCTGACGTTTTTGGTTCAATTTCATCATCTGGGAAATATAAATTTTCTATTCGGAGGAACAAGCGACGGATGATTTTTTGTTGACTTCGCAACGCGTTTAAATTATGTACTACGAGGGCCGATCCAAAAGTCTTTTGGATTGACTTTCATAGATGTGAGCAAAAAATGGAAAAATACCTATCTTTTCAAAAACGATTTAGATAAATGGGGAAAATTTTCCGGGGCGGTTAGGATTAAAACTCTGATGTTATCGTATCTGTAGTTGATTTTTTCTTTCCAGAAAAGGTAAATAAATCAAACAATCGATGTACCCGTTTTACTATCATTTATTAGCACCGTAAAACGATAAAGTTGTTGTATTCCATTTACGACTATTGATATTTTATTAGTCTATCAAGAATCGTTTTTGTGGAATTCCCATTCCGTCCTCAAGAGCTTTTATTTTTATGATAACCCAAACAGTAAAACTTAAAAACTTTTGTTTCTACAGCTTGGATAATACTTTCGTTAGTACCCGAAGTTTCTAAACTTTCTAACTTTATGACGTAGGAACAGTTTCCTACATTAAAATTGTATAATTAAAAATTTCGGGTGCAAGGGGTGTTCAAACGGAAGTTATGATCTCCTTTCCTCAATCACCATCCTCTGGTGCAGTCTTAAGAGAGTAACGCATTATCAGGGGTATATTTGATTATTATTTTTACGCCAGATTTTTAGTCTAAATACGAACGATTGGAATAAATCAAACGAACACGTACTCGAACTCTACACAACCTGATGATCAACAAGATAAATTATGTGTTTATGATGTAAAAGTTAATCTGATCTGCGATAGAACTGGTTAAACAACGTAAACATAACCATTTTTTATCATAGATGAAACTCCTTACATTATTGTAATAAAGCAAGGATAATATATAATTTGGTTACATTTGGTGGAGGCGCCACATTTTGAAGTGTTTTAAAACTCTTGGTAACCAAGACAACCAAGCACGCGAATCGGATCAATTTCATTGCATTTGGTGGAGGCTCCAGTATTTATAAACCACAACCGCTATGGTAAAAAATAATGTAATATTAATAGGTAGTGTCCATGCATGGAAGAATAAATGGACCAAACGAATATTTCACACTCGTGTGCCAATTAAAATCACCAGCGCTTAACTAATACAAAAAGTATTTACAAAAAGGATCAAAAAGTTTGCAGAAAACAAAGTAGGGCATAAAATAGGGCAGTGGTGGCTCGTTTTTGTGTAGACACATAGAACACAGTTGAGCGGGTTGTGGATCGGACAACTTCTACAACTGTTTGATAGACCAAGCGTGAAATGTTTCAGTCACAGGGTATACGTGTTGCTCGCATCCCTTTGTATTATAACCTCCGGGTCTTTTCTGAAAAATGTTGCCGGATCATCCCTTGACATAGGTCGGAAAATTGGCCGAGAAAGATTTTTATCACTTGAGATAAAAAGAAATAATCTGGCTTGTGGAGGTTGAAAGGATTTCATTTCGGATTTTATCTTATAATCAGTGCAGGCCTCAGACAAGAACCAATTACAAGATGTCAAAGAGAATAAGACGTGCAAATACAGTTGAGTGACTCTCTCTCAGTTAGGAGTTAATTCCAAAAGGGCAAGAATGTTTTATGAAGCTTCAAAGAGTTTTCCTAATTTGCGTAATTAAATGAGACAATAAGAAGTAAAATTGAGTTTTTAAACTAAAATTCCGTTCAATAGATTTTAAAAAGAATTGGGATTGGAGAGATAAACGTCTCAGGAGATGTTTCAAACTGCTTCAATAAATATTGCATTTAAAGACCAAAATAGCGGAAACGACAAATTCAGGGAAAATTTATTTTTCCGACCGAATTAATCGTTCAATCAAAAGGCAATTTGTAACAACCTCAAAAATTTCAAATGCTTTGCTACCCTAAATCGAATCTGCAGATCAAACTTATATATAATTTCGTTTTGGGGCGACGGTTTCAAATCTGGTGGGTTCATCTTCGATCCGTCTGCGTCTGAAAACCTTTCTCGGATTAAATTGCCGTTGCAGATGGAAACTCGAATTTTTCTCTCCTGTTAAGGAATTTAGTTTAGTTTGAACTGGGATTACTTGGAAGTTAAAATTAACCCATCAAAGCAGTGAAGAGTAACAAATTTCTAATAAACGTGCGAGGTAAACAAACGGAACTCAACGAAGCTAAACAGAAATCGTTGAATGACAGGCCAAATTACATTCTCACTAAGAGTAAGTAAACACGTCGAAGAAACAACGCAGGTGAATAGTTTTCAATCTCAAATGACATTCAAAGCAAACCTTTGATAAGATTTTTAATAAATGTAGTTACGTCGATGTTCCCTCCTGTTTCTGTCTGTATTCCTGTATCGGATATATTCCCAGAAGACCAAAGGAGCCAAATACGAAAAAGTTTCGTGTTACATAAGTAATAAGTTTTCTTTTCAAAGTGTGAGAATATCTTTAAGAGTAGGCGAATAACAAAAGGATATGGTTTCGGTTTGCTAATAGGTGGAAACGTTCACGGACATTGCCATTTCATAAAAGTAATGTTAATAACCTTAACGTATTATTACTAACGCTGCTTATCTTCTAATGAGAATGAATTACGTAACATCCTGTATAACATACAGAAAGATACAAGGCTTCAATTATATTTTTTTTTATTACAATGTTAAGGAGGAACATTGATTTTATATTTAATAGATTGGCAAAGCTGGTATAAATATTACCTTCGGGGTGTGTTTGGTATATCCTCCCCGCCCTGTACAAGAAAAATAAACAAGGTGTGATACAAATGTATGAAGCATCCCTTTTCCTAAAAAAATATTAATTCTGCGAAGGTCTATAATTTATTCAGAATTTTTATTTAATATTCTAAACTCATATACATACTTTTTTTTAAACTCTGTTAAATATGCAAAGAGAAACCGTAAAAAGAATGACAAAATGTTGAGGGAGACAGAATGTAATCGATACGTGAACACGAAACTTTGTGCTATTATTAAAAATATATATTCTACCAGCCTTGAGCTAAACATTTATTACCCATGAAAATTAAAACTGCATTCTTACAGACAAGTTAACAACAATTGCTCATCCTATTGTGATAATAATATAAAATAATTTAACCTTCATTTTGAATTATTGTAAGAATCGTCGGGTTCCCAAGTCGTATCGTTTTGAATCGCTTAAAAAAATAGAAAATAAAATATCTTAAATAATCTTTGAAAACCCCCAAGCGATACATCGACCATGACAAAAGATCTACAAAACAAAAGGAAAAGTCTACCGGTATCTTTAAAATGTTTTATCTAAAACCTTTAAGAGATTTTTTCTCAAAACATATTGCAAATTCGTTTCTTTTTGTCTCCCATTGGCGCTTTCACGGTTGTTAATTTTTGGAGACAACAACATATGAAAGTTATTATTAAATTATCATGTAATTTTTTTGAACAATTATTCTTGTCTGGCAAGTTAAAAACATTTTAGGGTTCATTAAACTGTCTAGAAATTAGTCAAAAATATGTTTATTCATATCTATAATTAAAATGCAATAAACTAAAATATTCCCAAGGTAAACAAACGCAAGAATGACTTGTTTAAAATTATAGTGGATAGAAATGGGGGAAACATGTTTATTTTGTACCTTCCTATACATTGAAAAAGTTTTTAAGAATAATTGAAACGAAATAAAGCAAGTTATGCAAAAAAGGGAATAAATAGGGGTTCGTTATTTAAATTCAAGTCCATTTTAATATACAGGGTGATTCAAGAAAAGTGGCTCCCGGATTTGAAATATTCTAGAAAATTATTGTTCATGAACTTGTGAAAACTTTCTCGTGCCTAAACTAGGAAATTTTAACAGTTAATTGAATGACTCTGGAAATTAAATTAGTGTACATGGCGGTAACGAATTTAGTTACAGTTAATATGGCACCCTTGCGTTAAATAACCAAGCCGCCGTTTAACATTTCATAAACGAATTACCTGCATAACAGACACCCTCAGTACTTTGTACTTGATATTACGTCGTGAGTTGCTTCTGCCAGACAATCTCAAGAATACATACGGTTGCAATTACACACAGATGCATGCCTGTTATTACAGGATAAATAATTTACATGCTGTACTAAAGTGGATGTAATTAAATGGGATACAGTGGATCGCGTATTAATCAAGTGGGCGCCTAAGGAAATGAGTAATGGAAAAATATTTGTTTATAGGTACACGGACTTTACCAACAAGAGATAACGAGGGATTTATTAATAATGCCACAGATTTAATTAATCGTTCATAATTCAAAGCTCGTTTTGTGGTGGTAGACGCGACAGGGCATTAGTAGCACAAAATAGTTTAATAAATCAAAAATTACCATTCAAAAATTTTAATTTTTCACCTCGTCTTATAATAATTCAATTTAGCATTAATTAAATGGCCTTGATTTGGGTTTAATCCGAATTTTCAGGCGCCGAAAACCATTCTAAAGGTGGGCTTGTCCTCAGAATATAAAATTTGATTTACTTCTCGTTGTAAAAATTTTAATATCGGCCTACTATTGGAATATTAATAGCTTCGAAAGAGCAAGACTTCAAAAGAAGAATCGTAGAATATATTTATTAAATGTCATAACACTGAAATTAATGAAGGAGATTTTATTTTGGTGTAATTTTTTCATAAAAGGAAAACCGTTTCCCTGTTTCCTTTCTACGGACGTTTCCAATTACGTTAATGTCATAAATTTAATTACTAGCAAAATTGGGAAGAATTTTTAAGGATCAAAATAAACAATTACGTTATTACAGGGTAATATAAATCCTTTTCCTTTGTGTTCAAATAAATAATAAATCGGTACGTTTCGTATAACCGAGAGGATTAATTTCTGACATTTTCAGGAACAATAACTCCCAACGTTGCGAATTTTCCAGGTTTTCCTTTTTTCTTGTGGCAGGTATATTCAATTTCATTTGAAAAGCTAACCTATGCTGGCGGCATTATTCAGATAGCTACTACGAGAAATTTTCCAAACAAGCAACTTTTTATTCAATTTTTATTATGAAGTTTAACAATTTACACTGCTGGGAGTTCTTTTAAGTAATTACAGCTGGAAATTTTCTACAATTATTAATCTTCTGTTTTGAACATAACTTTCTGATACCTACCCCTAATTTTTTCGAATGATCGATACGACAAGAATATTGCGTTGCCTTTGCTCGTTGGAAAAAATGTCAACGATTTCTCATCGGATATTAAAAGTATCTCCTTCAGAATAGGTAACGTTTTTTCGAACATCCACTTGGAAATTTTTAAAACAAAGAAGTCAAAGAGTAGGGCATCACTCAGAAAACAAGTCACTAACAAGTACCAGCTCTGTTCAAGACAGCTCAAAGGCGGGAATATAATGAACATAAATAGACAGAGTAAGGGGTGCAATTTGATTGGGAAAATAACATGTCGAACGGTTTGGAGGTTGATAATGAGGAAAGAACCCAGAACCCAGAAAACAATGGGAAAAGTAACAGAACAGAAATGGATGGAAAATAATTTTGAGAGAAGGAAGACAGTGACGACTTGTTCGTTATATTCAAGGAAGTTTGATGTAAACGAATATTACATCGTTTCCTTTTTTTAAACAGAGATTAGAGTCTTTTGGCGGTGTCTAAGCGGTTAATAATGAAAACCAACCTAAACATTCTGAGATAATTTGCGATTGTACAGTCACAACGCCTACCGTTCTACAATGTTATCAGCAAAGTTAAATAATTGGCATAAGCATACTCATAGAAGCTTCTATCAAATCGTAAAGGAAGTTGATAATACTTATTCCATGTAAAAAAACTGTGACCCATTTAGCCTGGAAGGGACAGTAAAATAATGCAAGAAAGCATTTCAGAAGTTTTTTAAGATACTTTTTTGGTTTGAGGCGGTTTATTGTTAATTTATTCAAGAAGAATAAAAGAAACCATTTAGAATCGCGAAAAAATTAAATCTGATCCACGTAAATGTTAAAAATTAGCGTTTGGAATTTATTAGAGGTATTAATGAGGTGGTTATCATAAAGGTGATCAAAAAAGTAAACGTCGGAACTATATAATATCCTAAAAATATAAAAAAAATCGTTTTATACAAACACAGATGTCTGTGTGTGTGTCTGGGCCTTGTATTTTAATGTGGTTCGAATCGACTCTGCTGGAATAATTATAGACTGCTTCTTCCTTTCCTTAAAGCATAACATCGCGTGTTATTTTAATTAAAGTGTATACACAGTTTGTTAGATTTGACTCTGTATACAGTCCAACTGTCGTATTTAGTAGGAGGGTGCCATAAAATGTAAATAGGACAGAAATTAACATGTTTTTGAGATCGCATATGCCAAGAACATGGTTTTGTGAAGGTGAAGAGGTGAAAAACCTTTTTTTTTTAATTTTAGTTTAATCGATAAATTCGTTGGCAACGTAAAAATAAACAACCAATAGATTTTTGTGTGTAAATTAAAGAATTTATCCATGAAAATTTAAAACAGAAGACAAATTATTTCAGACGAATTTTCCAGACCCTGGAAACGTGTAGGAAATTTTTTGGGAAACTTAAAACAGTAATTTTAATAATTGTAGGAAACTTTAGAAACTGTAAGTATTCTGTTTGTTTGGATACTTACTTTTTTTCCTCAATTCCCTGACCTTTCGATGATTTTCGGGTCATTTATCAATTCGCACAAGGTCGCAAACATTAAATTCTTCGCAGTAATGTTTTTCCAAAATAGAAATCATCCCCTATAGTTATTCTAAGCACGAATACGTCCTGTTTGTGCAATTCAATGCCTGCATGTATATTGTACGTGCATTTTAGAAATTATGCAAGCGCACAAAGCTAGGAATGATAAAAATAGATTAGAGGAGCGCAAAGAAAGCCGTAAAAGATACCCGGCGGAAGTTGTTTTAAAACCTTTTTTTTCTGATCTAAAGATAGTCGATTTATCCTAGTTAGATGTTTTTTTTTGCTTCGATTAATATCCTGTTATTCTCATACATATTCAATTGGGAATAATAATTAGAATGCTTAACGTAGCTAAGGTCGTCAAACCATTGTCTTTGAAAATTTATTGCTAAATAATAAATATTATTATTCTGTCAATGAAAAGGTCAAAAAGTTATCGCATCTTGGTGAATAAATTCGAACACATGCTAGCCTTATAATTTTTTAAAATAGATTCAAGGAACAGGAATTAGTCTCTTATCAGTGATTACGATAAAAAAAATCTTATAGGCGCCACACCATTACGATTTTACATAAACGTAGGTGTGCAACAAGGTAATGCAGAACAAAGCTTAAACTTTTAGTATGTCATTCTCAAGGAAATTTTATTAAAAACCAAAAGCATGTAAATAATTTCATAAAAAAAAGTCGAGGTAATTTCATAATAAGTTGGTTATAAAAGAAGACTAGTGATGTCACACTGACCCAAATTAAAATCTATTTCA
Source organism: Hemicrepidius hirtus (assembly GCA_963082805.1). Lineage (NCBI taxonomy): Eukaryota > Metazoa > Arthropoda > Insecta > Coleoptera > Elateridae > Hemicrepidius > Hemicrepidius hirtus. The sequence goes on from OY720166.1 coordinate 249,058, forward strand.
TGTTGTTTTAAATTATTAACATGTAAATTGCAACAATAACTTTCCCTCTAAGTTATTGTAAAAATAATAAATCCGAAGAAGATTAAAACTGGTAATCAAAAACAAAAACACACGTGGCGTTCTATTAATAGGGGGTAAAAATATTTCAAACTTGAGGGGGATAAGCCTAGAAATAATTGCTTCCTACAAATCTTTTAAAATAAGTGGGATACCTGGCTGCCTCATCATTTTTTCTATCCTATGATATTTTTATACAGGATATTTATTTATTTTTTTTAAACTACAAAGCCTTGAAGTGAACAACTTAAATTTTCTCACATTATAAATTGATTCTTAATTAACCTGTTCTAAAGCTGACTAATATTGTGTAGGTTAGTCAAAGTACATTCCTTTGAGATGCATTTCAAAGTCCGGTTACAAAGTACACAAATATTCTTTTACGTTTAAAATAAATTGGGTTAGAAATCAATAAATTGTCTCTTGATAGTTCGAAGTAAGTTTCTAAACTTTGTCTTGTAGCTAGCCTACAGATAAAATTAATCGTTGTTTGAAAAGAAAAACTTTACTTTAAATCATTAATTATTTTTCTACGACCTGTCCAATTTAAAATCATGAAAGAGTATATTTAGGGGAAGGTTCTGTGTTTTACTCAAAAGCTGTTGCAGGCGATAATTTTTCTACGCTAACCTACTCTAATGTAAAAGGGAACCCAGACCTCCCTGGGTCTATCGATGGAAAATTCCTGAAACTTCCTCGAGTCTACTCAAACTCCCTCGGGACTTCTTCGAGAATACCAAAACCTCCTCGAGACTTTCCAAGGACTACCTGTAGACATCTCAGGACTTCCTCAAATTTTCAAGCACAACTCAGATTTTCCGGTGAGTTCCGGAACTTATCGAGAATACCCATACCTCCTACGGACCACCACCGCCCTGACTTTTCAGGAACCTCTTCGAACTTTTTCAGGCTTCCCACGGCCTACGTTGTTAATTCCCCTGTACTTATCCAAACTTTTGCTCGGGAACGCATGATAATCGCCTACAGTGTGCTTAGGTAAACCTTACAAAGTCTGCACGTAACGTCTCTATTAAATATTTTGATCCTTAATAGTTGCATATCCTGTGCAGAATATCATTTACAATTTAGTTCTTCCGGGTACCTTGGTGCAACTAAGGCCAGGTGATCCAATTTTGGCAATATTACCATCCAAAAGTACCTACGTCCTTTTCTCTACCAATTTGGTATTGGAAAGAATTTTCCCAAGATAGTCTTCGGGGTCTATAATGGTCGACCTAGACATGCGCTGGTAACATCGGGTGCACCCTTTTCTGTCGCCTCCGGTCATGTTTTTGCAGGTTCGGACTTAAAAAAAAGACAAGGGAGGGCATCAATGAACGTTGAATGATTATCTTATGAACTGCTTGTTTCTAATGGGGGAGGTCTCGGTATGTGGATTCCCGGCACCTACTGGAAGTTTAAACAAGGTGTCTTTGGGGGTGGGGGCTCCAACGCAGGATTTTGTAGATTCTCAACATAAATGAGCCTCTTTGGCCTCTATAAAAAATTATTATTCCACCTGTGCAAGCTCTATTTTTAAAATATCAAAAATTATGTTTTCCACAAAAAATAAAACCTGTCATCTAGAAATATTTAATATTTATGCACTGGCACTTGTCACAATCAGGAATTTATTCGTGCGCTGGTGTTTTGGCCCCTGTGTAGCAGTCTAAAAAGTTCTGTTAATGAAATCAAACCTGTCCGGTAATTAATGATTAAATCGTTGATCGCAATTAAAATTGATTGGATAACAATGGGTGTCATGCATGGCCTTGATGGCGCTTTCCTTTGCATCTGTTGGCACTACACCGTTTGCAATGTGTCCATTATTTTTAGATTTATGTGCGTCATTCTAACATTTGGCACCCGCTTTTCGTAGGTATCGATTGCGATGACGGACTCGATGTCTGAGTTCAAGATTTTTTTTCACAAAATCGAAGGCGTGGCTTTGAAACTTTTTTTTTTGGCACGATGATTGACCATTTCACCTCGAATTTACACGCGTTTGATGTTTAGAAAGGTAGACTCTTTGCAACGCCCACACGTGCTCCTGAATTCGGTAATGAAGGGAAGTAGAACAAATTTTGTTCGAGTATTTTGGCTGGGTTTCAGAGACAAACAACCTGTTTTATTTTTTATGTAAAAAGTATTTGCCAAAATAGGCAAACCATTTTTTATTATCACTCCTGAAAAACTTTTACCGTGGGGGGTGGTTAGTCTGGTAGTTGTGGATGAAAACTTTAGGGTTCATATCTGTTTAAAAAGCTAAAAATTTAAATGTTATTGGGTTGCATTTCCTTCTAAGGCTATTCATCATTTTAATCTCTGAATTAAACATTTCCTGTCTTCATGGCATACATAAAAATTAAATTGTTGCTCTTAGTCGTGCGGAACAACTAAGAAATTCCAAAATGCTTAGTCACAACAAAAATTGGCAAAGTTCAAGTGCGTTTACCAGGACCGTATTGCAAGGATTCGAAAGACAAGTAAAAATTACATTCGTATGTCTTTTGGAGTTCAACCCCTAAGTATTTTCCCAGTAAAATAAAAACAGATTTGCAAGCTTTCTTTTTCGTACAAATGATTACGTTTTATTGATACATCCGTGACCTATATATCAGAATCGAAAATTGTGCAAATGTACGCATAAACATAAACAGTTTCGCAAGGAAAAATTTGGCAAAACGCCAAATGTTTCGAGTTAACACGAATTTTAAATAAAAATTGTCCTCAACCTACAACATTTTCTCTTTTGTATAATATTACCAGACACAATAGCCTTTAAAATTTTAGGAAATCGTTGACCGATTCGGCATTATTATTGAAACAGGAAACAATTGTAACTTCTGGTGATAATTTAAATGCGTTACGTAAAATACCTGTTTATTAATTTATTATTTTAAACGTTGGCTTTTAGTGAACATTAGCGTAGAGGATTAATTGAACTACGACGTGCATGTATGCAATGCAAATAAAGATCGTATAGATTATAAATTTATAATAGAGGAAGTGAGGGGTAATTAAATAAATTGTAGATAATATTATAATAAATTCATTTAAAATCAACGAGACGTACCAAAACGTTGCCAAACTTCCTTTAATTATTTATTAGATAAAAGCCATACAACGTTACAAGATTATTAAATTCGGGTCACTGATTTCAGAGAAATAATTGATGAAATACTAGAGATCTGTTTGGCAAATAGATAAATCGGGGAGCAGATAGATGAAGGGGTTAGAAGGGAAGGGCACAGGGACACACAAAGTCAGGGAGGGAGGAAATTAGATCAGAAAAATTGGAAATATAATCCTTCATGCTTGAAAATGTTCACATGCATCAGGGAGGGAGAGAGGGAGTACATAACTGCTATTGGCGTTTCCAGGGGGATGAAAACTATGAGAGGACACTGGACAGTGCGGTTTAGATTATTTGCTACCATGTATATTCAAAATTGAACCCCTGATTGGAATTAAAACGTTTATCCGGTGCTTCAAACTTTTTAAAATGTGGAGAACCTCGCCTTGGTTGTGATCAAATACAAGAAGGAAAAAAAGAAACCTTGCTGTTATATAACGCTAATTTAATGGAAGCGAAATGCGACACATTATAAAGGCAACCAAGAGAACACCTACAGTTAATTTCTACTTCTATATACGTAATATAACAGCCGTATTATATCCTTATGATAAAGTGCTTCTACAAAAAAGAAACACTAAAAATCATTCATCTAGATTCAAGGTAAACGGCTTTTGTGAACGCCGTCGCGTCTTCATCCAACAGTTTTGTATTCTATTCGACTCTATCTTCTATTATTTTCCAGACCGGAAGACATACCTCGCGCTTCGCTATTCATGGTTTCTTTTTATCTAATGAGTAGTACACTTCGAAACAGTAAAAAATAATTAAGTAGCTCACTTCTACACAACGAGATATTTAAGGGAGAAAAGGGAAAAAATAAAAGGGAAATCACAAGATAGATAGGGCCGGGGGAGGGGGGGTTAGAGGATAATTTTTTGGTGGGCGGCAGACCTAGGGCAGACCCGAATAATATTGGGAAAAGAGAGTGACTACCCAAGCTTCCCCGGGACTTCTCAAGACTTCCTGAGGACAACCCAGACTACCTCGAGCATTCTCCAGATTTCCCCGAGATTCTTTGAACGAAAACTTCTAAGACACCCCGAGATGTGTAGGAAATGAAAACGTTAGTAGGGAAGGCAAAATAATAAAATTCCAGGCGCTGTTCTCTTCATGGTGCAATTGGTGGCAGCGCGGAGCAGGACAGAAGCTCTATAAACAGAGGAAGGGATAAATAGAAGGGATAACGAGGTGGTGGTAAAAGAGAGGAACGTAAATTTAATATTTATTTACACGAGATATTTAAACGGAACAAATCAGAAAAGAGATAGGTAAAGAAAACGCAAAAAGAATAAAATGCAAGGGTGGTGCTTTAGGGAGCAAGTAATTTGTTGGAGAAGATAGAAATTTAGGGGTTGTATTTAACTGTCTGTCATTAATTTTCTCATAAACTGTATACATTCCATGTTTGTAAGGTGTTAACTACCCTAAAGTTTCTGGTTAGAAACTTAAACCGAAATCCAACCCCTCAAACTTACCATAAATATTCCTTGGACACAGCTTTAATTTATTGATCAAGTTGGCATGGGTTCAAAGGCTTAGTTTAATTACTGTAATTCCCCAATCGAATTAAAGCAGACCAAGGGATTATTTGATCAACCTTTGTCAAACTAAGTCTTAGACATTCTTTAAATTTTCTTGTTTGCAAATAATATTTTATTCCTATTATAATATCGTTAAGATTCAATTACAAACTAATTTTGTGGCGTGTCCTGTTAAGGAATTTTCATTATTATTATTATTATTTTTGATGGTCGTTTGATTGACTGTTTTGTTTACGAAAGAAATGAATTTATGGGTTCTCTGGTTACGATTCGGTAGGATTGTTTATTTTTTAACATTCTAAATAATTTATGAAATTTAATATTTATTTAAGAATGGTGACATAAGAATATAATAAAAACAAACACAAAGTCCATTAACTGGTAAGATTAAAATTATACCCGATCAAGTATCAAAGAAATGTTTCATTAATTATAAATAATTATTATTACAATGTATATTATTGTAAAATGAAACTTGTTTATAAAAAGCGGTTTATTAAAAGAACATTATTAAGAATTTATTTAAGATAGTGGAAATGCAGCAGAGGTTCTTTCTTTTTTTTATAATCGCCTCCACCTTTAATATCAACCAAGAAATTTCATAAAAACATAACATTATCTTGTCATCGATGGTGTCAAAACACATGTAGGTTAAAAAAAACGTAGTTCAATTCACGTAATCGATCATCCACTAGAGTTCATTCTGTTTATGGTTTGCAGGAAATACGTGAGATGTTTCAAGGATAAGTTTCTGCGAAGATAAACGACTTTCCAATGCGGACTGGGTTGTGGGTGTAGCACTCGAATGAAAGCTGTTTTAAATTTTTATTCTTTTGGTGTAAACCTGGCTTTAGCACAATTACAGGTTGCAACAATTTCATTGATTTAATAAGCAAATGGGTTACCTGAAACTAACCGAGCCCAACTTCATGTAATAAGGAACCGAGTAAGGAACTAGGGAATAATTACTTTTAGAAAAAGTCCTCTCTTCTACATCATTTTGAATACTTGCCCCGAATTTTCCCAAAAATTAATTTCGCGTCTTAAATCTCTCAACTATTTTTGAGTTCCTAAGTAGGTTCAGTTTAAGAGGTAACAGGTTCAGCGAGAAACAGTTTTTATGATGCTATAATTCTGATGTCATTGTTTACATGTACCTGTTGTAAAAAGTTCCAGGAAATTTTTCTTATTAATGGAGGCGGCTTTTAGAATTAACTGCCGTGGGTTTGTGTTTACTTCTTCGTCATATACACAGAGGAGAGGGTATTTAGAACTATGATTAAACTTCAAGTTTTCAGGAATAGAAACATGTTGTTAGGAAATTACGTTGTTGTAGCACGAAGGACCCACATTAAGCAATTTTCTTTAAATTCAATAACTACGACAGGCTTATGTAAATGACCAGCTGTGTAACTTCTCAAAATCACGCTTTTAAGTTTCCAAACAACTCGATATAAGCCGGTTTGCAGAAAAATATTACATAAAATCCTATGTACAGGATATTCTAAAAGTCGCGAACCCGACTTTAATTAAAAAGTTTTTGGTGGGGAAAAGCCTTAAGTCTTTCTGTAGGTCGCGGGCGCGGCCTATTTGGAACCACCCTGTATCTTCAAAATTCAAGCTTTAAGCTTTACAGCGAACGTTTTAAAAGAAAAATGATATTTATACGAAAACGATCTATAAATAAAGTTATTAAAGTAAAATTAGCTTAAATATTTACTTTAAGACTTTATTTATCGTAGCAAGATTATTTTACATTGAGTGCATTGTGTTATCCAGCACTAGACATTAAAAACAAAGGGTGTAGATTTAAATTTTATTTTAGTATTTACACTCAAAACATTTTATAATACAACACTAAGATACATCAATTAGAATAAAAATCATGGAATTGATTAAAAAATAAATAACAGAGCCAGCTTTTCATCCCTTAAAACAAGCTAGGGTATTTTGAACCTCGGAAACAAGACTAACCTTTGCATCGAAAAATGCCAAGCGTCCTTTTTCTTCGCTCAAAGCATTCGTGCTGTTTCCAAGCCAGAACGTGGTATAAGAAACAGTAGAAAATAAATGTCCTGCAGGGGGTGGGTCGACGAGGCTGATTTCATTCACAAGAATTTTCTACACACCCTTTTTTTCACAACCACCCTTCGCGAGCGAGAAATTTATCACATAAGTCTTACGTAAAACTACACCGGACACCTATTCCTACAAATTTTATCAGTTTTTATTATGAAAACACCGAGAAATTTTACACTTTTTCGAATCGGAAGACAAAGAACTAACCACGAGAATCACACTCCTATGTCGGTTCACTACTGGCAAAGAAAACAAACTCTGATATCGTGGTACAACGAGAAAGGACGAGAGAGACAGCTACAAGCTGTACCAACAACCAACATTTAAAATCATTACAGATGTCTACGAAAAGGGGGTTTTGATGTGGGTTCCACGAGGTCGAAGCAAGTTTAGAAGCAAACCGAAACCACCCACAACTTTGAATTCAAATCCCCACTACAGCGGCCCCGGTATTGATTATTCAGAAAGTTTCGGTACGGGGAACATTCAGAAAGTTATTGCATAGAACTTTGCGTATAGGAGAAATCGAAAAGCACTGAAGCTGGCCGCAACCCCATATAATAGAAAAGGGTTGGACAAGGGTCTAACATTTCTTTTATGTAAAATTACAATAGGGAAGGGATAAAAGCCTTGGCTAGTAGCGGAACAGGTAAAGAAGAAGCCTGAAAGTCACCCCAATTTAGCGTTTACAGATTCTTCTACGATTTAGCTCGGAGAATTCTCTATTTTCCCGCCCTTTGACATTTCCATTATGGAGGAAGAGAACCATGTCTTAGAGAGTCGTCCATGCTCCATTGTTGCTGGTTTTGTGAAAAATATCCAGAAATCATCCCTAAAACTACTGGTAGCACAAAATACAGCGCCTCCTTCCTCCAGGGCGTCGTGCGTGGCGAAGAGACTCGATCTACTACAAGTAGTCCTTCTGAAAAAGAACAGATACGACGGATCTAGACCTTAAAAAGTCACCTCAATGGGGCTTGCACCTTGCCCATAAAAATTATCAACATATTCTAATACTTTCTTTTCAGATCATGTCCATGAAGTGTTAAAAAAGTTTTCGAAGGTTAAAAGGAACAAAAATGGATTTTAAGGGAAATTAGTTGTAGCAAGTTTAAAAAACATGAATTTGTAACCAAAACTAACTAATATCATTCACAAAATGTTTACAATGAAGCTAATTTTCCAGAAAATGATGAATGGTGTACTTGATGGTGCAACTGGGGAAAAGACTTTTAAGTAGTACGTATTAATTTTAAAGTGTAACTAAAATTCTTGAAGTTACATTGGATTTTTGATTCTAATATCATTTTATTTCAGGATAGAATTATGCTAATCAAACAATTATTATAAAAAGGAATGTGTAATTTATTATGGAACAGATTATGCATTTCTTTTTTATCTTTTTGCGACATTGTTAATAAATTTTTTTTATGTTTCTTTCCAGCAATTAAAAAATACACAATAAATACTCTTTATGTACCTCATAGATAATATAACCTAGGTTATATTATCTATGATGTACTTAGGTACTAATTTAAATTTTTATTCAACAGGTTTTTACAAAAATACTTTCAAGTTAAATAACATTTCTTATCAGTCACCAGGTTTCCATGCTTCTTCATAATTTTCGATTGTAAGATTTTTACAACGTCTTATTCGTACACTGTACCCCTCATTTTTTGGCTTAACTTCTAATATTTCCACCCTTGCAACAGTCAAAAAATTGGGATTACTTAAACTAGCTCCCTTAATAATATCCACTTCATCCCCTTCTTGGACCGTATCACTTTTTTTAAATATCTTTTTACCATTTACTCTAATTTTACTTTCATAAAACATTTCTTCCACTTTATTTCTTGCTATCGAAAGGCCACTTTTTAGGATAACATCAGCCCGTAACGAAGTAACTTTGGTTGTCATAATTTTTGTATTTTTATCTACGACTAAATTATCAAAGTCTTGGGTATCTTCATCGGATTGTTCCTCATCTGATGCAGTAGCCTTTTCTTTCTTTTTGGTACCTTTGGATTTGTTTCGATTGAATTCAATGTTCGGGCTGATCCGGGTTAAAAAATTTATTTGGTGGGCTTTTCGCACAAATGTGTTTACACATTTTTGATTATTATACGATGTTTTAGTTATAGTTTGAATAACAAGGGCTAAAAGGCTACGGCGTTTAAATAATAAGGACATTTTCGTTAATTTTGAAATTATTATTACTTAACCCTAGTTTTAGAGGTCAAAAGGTCATATTACAGTTGTCTGTAATTATTTCTAATTGTAGTTGGGAATGTGCTGCCATCTGACTTTGTAAAGCGGGAATATTGTTTTAAATTAAATTCCTGAAATATTTAATAAAAAACTGAAAGATAATAATAGAGGGTAATACAATCAAAAATGATTTTTCCTTCGAAATTTCTCATAAAATAGGTATTTTATTTTAATTATTCGCGAATTGCGAAGGGGAATCTCTTACGTAAGGGATTCTAAAAATAATAAACAAACAATATTTCCAATTCTAAACTAAAAACCACATCGTTTTATTTAAAATCAAGCTTGTGTAACAGCTTGCTTGAAGCGTTTTCCCTTTACTTTTTTCCAAGACTTCAGAAGAAAATTCAATAGCAAAAGGCACATCTGAAAACTAAAGCTCTTCGATGTTTTGCTTTTACTACTTACTTGCTATGAATAATCCTTCTCCTTACATGCTTTTATTTCGTCCTAGACGAGTTTTTCAAAGCTCTTACTGGATGTTTCAAAGAAACATTTCTAGAAATATTAACCTTGAATAGAGAGAGCGAGCAGAAAGTCGAATCGAATGATTAATACCCTTTCCACAGGGGTTGTTCATCCAAATTTATTGGATGTTTTTGCCTTGTCTCTATATTCTTATGAAATTGCTTATTAAATCTGCAACGAGTACAACGGGAGCAATTGAGACGTGAATTATTAATTTCCTGCAGGATATTAATAAAAAAAAAGGGAATAAGGGCGTAAGAATATTTTTTATGGGCATCTAATTTAGGATTATCATGTAGTAGAAGCTACACGTGCCCCAATGAGTTTGTTATTGCACCATCTAGGGGAAAGTAAATGTCGGAGAAAATAATAAATTAGAAATAATATCGACAAGCAGATGGAAATTAATTTTATAATTGATTTCCACTAAGGGAAAACAAAAATGCTTAATTATAGTGTAAAAATAAAGCCAATTATTAATTACTTCCTTTTGCAACCCCATCCTGATGCGCCCAAACAACAATGGCATTTTAGGATAAAACGGTTAATTGTTCCCGGTTCCCATAGAGTCATGACGTAGGAAAAAAGTTTGTTAACAGCATCCCTTGTATCATCAAGGATTAATTAACGCTGTGTTTATGAAGTCTGACGGTCCTTGACGACGTAAACAGAATACCGAAAGCTGAAAACGTGGAAACCGGCTTTAACGTGTGAACTAGGGAAATTTTGCACGTGTAGAAATCAAAATTAAAGGGATTAACCCTGTTAGGTTAATACCTACCACATCATGAGCTTAGAATTTGGAAGATTAGAACATTGACAGTGAATGATATCTAATCCTCAAGAGATGAGATATCGATTACCCTAGCCACCAAATAATTTATTATTTATAAAAAAATTGGTCGTACATGAAAATAACGCTGTAAATAAATAATGATGTAATAATATTTTAAAACTTGTCAAAAGGAGAAAGAATATTTATTCCTGAAGGAGACGCACGTATTTCTGAACATTTTTTTCTAAGCAATATCGCAAGGGTATTAATTTTGTAAAATTTCAAAGCAGGACTTGAATATTTTAAAAGATAAAGCCTGAAATATTTCAAAACAACTTTCATTGTTTCATTTTTTAATCTGCTTACTTTTAAGAAGATTAACTAGAATCCATTTTGAAATACTCTTTGGGTAGTACTAATTAGTTCCCTTAGGACAAAATATTTTCTCTAGAAGTTCTGATTTGAATTTCAATCCCCAAAAACAGATTTTGTTGTAATTCGTAAGAATTACCTAGTTCCCTTTTTATTATTATAATGTTATTTCGTTTTATGTAAAGCGGGTATTAGGTGTAGAGGTGCGGCGGTTCTTTTATTGGGTTCCCCCGATCATGGGGAATTCCCTAAACGAAACTGAAAATGGGGTTCTTAAATTATTGGCAGTTTAGGAACCACAGGAATAAAGCTCCTTCGTCAATTTAAGTTATCAAAATTTATTTTCAGTTTTCTTGGCGCTGCCTCTGGCTAAAAGAACCTGGAAATAAAGGAACTAAACAAAAAATGCTTTATTTTAATAAATATACGTAAACCTCAAACCAAAACATCATTAGTTTTATCTTAAATGTAACTGTGAGCAGGATTTACTCACGAAAAGCTTTATTAAAAGAAAGACATTCGAGCTTGAGGGTGACTGATGAGTCCGTCAGTCCTAATTCTGTGTTGTTTACTTGTTCACTAAAAAAATGTTTTGTTTCTTATCACAATTAGTATAGAAATTAGAAAAACTGCCAAGAATAATTTTTCCCACATTCAAGTTATGAATTATATTTGATTTTCCTGCTGAAAATTTAATTAGGGAGTATTAATTGAAAAAGAAGACTATTTTAGGAATATTCGTTCTTTGTGAAAGAAAATCCAATAAGTGGATTTTATTTTTTCCTTTTTAGTAAAACTCCTTGTGCAAAAAATAATTGCATTGCTCAATTGTTAACCATTAAGTTCTGAAAAGTTTATTCCTTTTTCAACCGTAAATATCGTGTAAAAATAAGCGTTTTTCGATATTCCTTCCGCTGCTGTGATAAATCGCTAGCCACTATCTGTACGAAGTACCCATTCAGTCGCAGTGATAACTTGGAGGAATATAATTATGCAAATGTTGAATTATCATTTTTATACACATTAATATTAAAGGCCGTTTAGACGTTCTCCTCTTCAGACGCGTTTATGATGACGACAGAACGATCAGTTAATGGAAAACGAACAGCTTTTCTTACGTAAGTTAAGTTTAAATTATTTCTTCGAAAAAAAGGGGGAAAGAAACTTGATTTATCGTCACTTGTGTCTATAAATTGACTTCTTGAGTTTAAAACAATAAATTAAATTCCCAGCTAATTCTGTAATAAATAAACGTAAAGGTTGTACAATAACTAGTCTGTAAGTTTTAAGAGCTTTTCAGCCCTTATTCGAAATTCTCGATGGGTATTCAAGTTCACTGTTCCATAATCATAACTCTCTACTGGTTCGAAACACTTCTAAAATAACGTTTTTATTCATAAAATTAAATCAAACCCACCGAGTTGAACTTTTAAGTAATTGCTACGACTTAAATTTTTTTTATAAGCTTTGGCTAGACTTTCTGCAAATAGAGATTTGGTTGGAGAAATTAATCTTTTTTAAATAACAAAAATTTTTTTTTTGCAATATCTAGATATAAAATGATTTATGATCAAGATTTATTTTCAACGAACATGACTTTTGCATCGGGGTAAAGAAAAATGGAATAACACAGTTAATAAGTCATAGTCGGTACACGCATTATTCATTTATACACGAGAAATGTATGTGATATAATCCACTTAGCGACGACGTTATGAATGGCGGCAATCAATAATAATTTGTGTTAGGATAACAGAAGAAAAAAAGATAATTTGTTATATGAAAACGTTTCAGAAAAAGGAATAAAACCCGATGTAGTAACTTTATAAGCTCTTAATATAGTTTTATCAGGTCTCTCCAAGCTTCATTATAACAAAAGAGGTTTTAATTTGCTTCATCCTAGAAAATATTGCTCTTTTTAATGAATTTTTCCCATGCATACTAAACGAGCACTAACATTTTATCTGTAGTGATTAATAGAAGCTTCATTTTATAAAGTTAGTTTTCCCAAGCAGAAAATTAAAAGAGAAAACATATTAATTTCCTGTCTCTTATTTCAGGGGGAAAAAACTGAAATACGACCCTTTTCAAATAATTAAATGATTTAAAAAATTTGGAAAGCTAGAAAAATAATTTTTTACTAGTCTTAAAAATACGGGGAAACGTGTTTAAATTAAATTTTAATTAATTCGTTTGGGAAAAAGTCAAGAGATGTGTTCGCAATGAAAACTTGTTCGTATTTAGGTCGTTGTCTTGGTTCTTGGGTGCTCCCAATACCTCTAACTCATTAATGTGACTTTAGCACGTCCAATTAAGCTTTCCTCGTTGTTTCGTTAACTACTCATTACGGTTAAGAGCAGGTAATTAAGATAGTTAAATTTGAAACTGATGGAATTAATTGCCTCTGATAAAGTAGGTTTCATTTTCTTTAACTAAACATTAATTCGAATTGGAAAAGGGTTAATCGTAAACATTTACATTTTTAATTGGGGTGGGAATTGTGTCTTGAAACGTTAATATTTATGAGAACATATGTTTAATGTTTGGTACTTAGCATTTAGGGAGGTTTGTTTAAAAAAAATTATTTCCTTACGACTTTGTCTCGGGGTACCGTACTTTTCGCCTTAATTGCCGATTCCCTTCAACAATAAATTATTAATTTTTAAAGGTTTGATTGATCTTTCTTTGAATTATTTTTTTCCTTGCCTTTCTTTAAATCTGCCGATTCTATTGTAGTTCGATGCTTTATGTGAAAATAGGTCAAGTAAAAGCAGATTATTATGCTTAATCCTGATGTCCACTCAAGCATGTTTAAAACGGAACTAGCAGATAAGCCTTGTTATAAAACCCGACTATTATAATGTTCACTTCCCTTATCAATCCCTCTTGGGTACCCACGTAAACAAAGATACGCACCCCCTAAGTCCTATGGTATTAATAAACCATTTGTCTTTATCAAAGACCCGCAGTGAGTAGCTTAAATGTTATCAGATAAATTTCTATTAAGGAAAAAAAATTTTTTGATCGATTTAAAACCTTTTATAGCACAAGTAAAAGAGAATATTTTGTTGGTGTTAAAAAATGGGGAAAACAGTTGAAAAATTGTAGGCATTTTCCTTGCTTTGAGATACAGTTATAAAAGTGTCATAAAAGACAAAGGGCTTCTACAAGGGTTATAAAAATTTCGAGTTTATCACAGCACGTTTGGAAATAAGAAACTTCTTTTTTTGGGAACTTGTGTTCGACACCCTATAAATTATCACTTTGTTTTAAATTAGAACTCTTCGAGGTTTAATAAAATTTGTCTTAATTAGTTCTGACGTTTCTTGAAAAGTTGAAAAGTTTCAAGAACAAATGCACTTACCCTTAACGAAGGGTACAATCTGAATTTGTGTTAGCTCATCGGATTATATGCGGCACCGGCAATCTAATTTAATATGTTTTAATTATTAAAGTTGCCTAATAGAATTTTACTCTGGTAACATTTTTAACTTAGATACCTATCTTTTTTTTAAATCAAGGCATTATTCATTCTCGTTCAATTCCTTCAAGTATTGCCTGAAATATTAAATAAATTACAGGACAATTAAACACAATGTCCATTCTTATTTATTATACATAATAACAATTTTATTTTACACTGCAAATATTTATACAATCAGGCGTGTGCTATTTTCCTTATTCCCTTCACGTTAATCGCTTTCTCAGCTGTTTCCTGTAATTAAACTGCAAATGACGTAAATATTCTTGCGAGCACTTCCCTGTTATTCAATTTGATTGTCCCTTCCTTGTAGCACTACCTACACCATGTTATACAGAGGGATATTTGAATTTAATTCCAACCCCTACTGGATATGGCATGTTTTTCCACCCCGGGCTTAAACGGCTGTTAAATATTAAATTGGTGGACTTAATAATCTGTTTATGTGCTTTGTTTAATCTCTCCATTTATCTTACTCGTAATTTTTTTAATTTGATTAATTATAAATAATAGAGATTGAAAGTGATGGCTGCTAATTATAAGCCCTTTACCCTCTAATCCCAATATTCCCAATACATTATCGTGTTATTAATTACATTTTATTTTAAAAATAGTTTCACTTCCTTTCTATAAAAATTCTTGTCTTTATAAATTGATAAGAATTAAAAGGTGAAAGTCTTTGTTCGTATTTATTTCTAGCCGAGAAATCGCACCATCTGCTTGATAAGAATCGTTACGTTAACGCATCCGACGACTTTTTGTTAAATGTGAACGATTGTTATTGTATTTTGCAGTTCGTGCACCCCACCGATTTAATTTTTAGTTATTCCCGTATATATTTAGAGAAGGTAGTGTTCTTTATGTGTGCTCCTAGTTTCGTTGTTCAATTAACAAATTCGTTCAGCTTTATCAGGTATTTATCAATTTTTATTTGATCAGACTTCAGAAAGAAATATTTATTGTAACTTTAATAATAATTAATGCAATTAACTAATTTTTATTTTATTTTAGAACACAATATAAAGGCGCGTCCACATTAGTAAAAATATGCGTTGTATGTTTCATTCGCCACAAATTTGTGTGTGAGTTACAAATTTACGCAAATGTAGACATGTTCGCCGCATCCGAACGCACGCAAAACTTTTCGCCAAATTCAACACACGCGATCCATTCCTTGTCGGTTTTTGTCAATACATCAAAGAGATTTGCGCTGCAACGTCGTTCTAGTGTGGACGTATTTTTCGTGAACCCAGTGATTGTGGCGTATTTTGTCAGTGGGAGTTAATTTAAATCATACTTTGTTAACCCAAGTAGGTAGGTAACGGCTAAAACATGTCTGATACATTAATAATAATGAAAAGGAAATGTGCTGTTTTCAATGTTATGCATCATCTTATTATGAAGAAAAAAGAAATTTAAAAAAAAACAGATGCTATTGGATTAAACATCTGTATCAAAATAAAAAACAGAATGGTTGCAGCAGATTATTGAATGTACTATCCTTGGATGAAAGCACGGATCATTTCAAAAATTAATAATAACAAACCATCACACACGTGTTGAGCGCGAACGCACGGCGCACGGCGTAAATATTTATGCAGCGATTGTAGCGCCTTTGCGGCGCAAATATTTGTGCCGAATTCTACATTCAACACACAACGTATATTTTTACTAGTGTGGACGCGCCTTAAAAGGGATGAAAATGCTTGTTTCCAATGGATCCCTTTTAAGTTTACAGCGAGTCCAGATATTCCTTTTACCTTTGCAGGAAAGATGTTTCATTTATATGGTAAGATTAATAATTTTGTTTTTTTTTCATTAAGATTTGCAGCGAAGTATTAAAACTTGTAATAAAATCGAATGGATTTTCTTTATTTGATTTTTAATCCAAGAAAATCATGTTTCGACACGAAAAATTTACTTAGGTATCAAAATGAATCATCTTGCAATTAAATAGTTTTGTGCTACAAATGTAAAGCCAGATGTTCTTATCTGCTATTCATTATTCAGAACTTTTACCAAATTTATTATTATAATTTCGCGACTTTATTTATACAGGATGTCTCAAATTGAGTGGTGAGTTAATTTAAGATTTTAATATCCGGCTCTATTTCAGATATTCTTCAAACGTATATCCAAGGGGTGTATCTGATATACTAATGACTTGGGCTGCTGAAGTGCCTAATTGTTGATATCTATTGGAGAACACTAAGGGAGGATTATATCAGGAAGTGTAGTGTTGTGTAGTGAACTGTACTGTACTATAGTGTAGTGTGAGTGATTGACATTATTTTGGTTTTTGGACAGTGTTTGTTCGGGAAATGGTTGGATTTCCTGAATTCGCAAGAGGACAACGCAGTATTATTAAAGGTAGGTCTGACTACCAACGCTGGAAGGAAGACATTGTTATGTGAGTCGTTTTTGAGGGATTTTGATAATATTTGAAAATTATGCGTAAACATTTTTGCTGAATGTTTAATGGGTATTTTACATTACCCGAAAAAGCGTTTGGGTTTGCGTTACGTTCGTCCAAAAGTTCGTGTAACTACTGCTCTTGTACCATTCGCGTTCGGTAGTTCTTGCGCTCGTGTAGTTTGAAAAACACCCTGTATATTATGATATAATTGAATGCAATTGAATTTAATTGTCTATCACATATTCTATAAGGTGTTACCTAAAATGTACGGTTGATTAGGATTTCATGGTTTGTGGTTTGCACATATACCCATTAAACGAATGGGTTGCTAAAAAAACTGCAAGATAAGCAGGCAATTACCATCTAGAGATCCCTTTTAACGCCAAAAGACCTTTATGGAATTTATATGCCTGGCTCACTGATTAAGATTTAAAATTACACTTAAATTAACATTTTTTTTTGTGTTAATACGTCAGCATGTTTAAGCTTTTTGCATAATATTCATATGAAAATGTAAAAAAACAAAGTATAATTGCCTGGTTAAAAGGACAAAGTTTAAATTTTAGGGGTTGTAAAAAAGAAAACAGGATGTATCATGCAAGATACTGGTATCCTCGTCTGTTTATTTTTTCCCTGTGCTTATCTGAACTTTAATCCGGAAATATGTTTCTCCGTGAAAATAGGAAAAATCGACCTTTTTTTGCTTATAACCAGTAAATGTTTTATTATATTAAAGCATGCTGTTAATTTTTATACAAACAAAAGGGAGTTATGTATTTTCTTTTAATATTTTTTATTTACTTGCTCAGTCAAACAAAAACGAAATGAAGACGGATAATTAGTTTGTTTAGGGATTATTCGAAAAACTAATGGTAGGAGGGGAAGGTAACCGAACGAAATTGAAGAAAAATAAAAGTATCTGAAGGGTTGTTTAGGAAGGGAGTGGAAAGAGGGGTGTATGTGATGAACCAATGGACTATTTACTCTATAAGAAATTCTTTCCGTTAATGTGGGACAAATAATTTTCCATCCGTTATCTACCCTTACTGAATCACCCTGTATAAGCTTAACAAATAAATTGCTTTTTATGGCATCTACACAAAAAAAAACTCCGGTGGTTTATATATGTTTTGCTTGAGTTTCTCCAAGGGAAAATATTTGAGTGGCAATTTGAGGTAGCTACTTCACGCGTGGGATCCTTTTACAGCTCTCGGTTTTCACATCACTTGCAGTTACTTTTCAGGCTGTGTTGTTGATTACAGTTTCGTTTAAATTAATTACAATACCGACACAAAGTGTTTAGCTACACCTATGCGGGGCTCTCGCATAGGTCGACGACTTTCCTTGCCTTTGAAAATAAGGAACATAGCAAATTACAACGTAGTAGTTACATTAAGGATGTTTTATCACTTCCAAGCAGAATTTTACACACGTTTACAAACATTCTTTACATTATGTTTTTGGTGTTGACATATGAAATTGAGTTGAAAAACGAGACGCATCTGGCATAGGAAAAAACGTGGGAAAACAGTTTGGAAAATAACGTCCTGGACGTTACATTCCTTCTCCTTTTCCTTGAAGGAAAACAAACAATCACAGAGTTTAATAAATTCTTCCGCAGTTCACTACTAATCGATATCACATTTAAAAACACTTAAAATTCGGTTTTTTCGTTCTTAATTCTAAACAAAGGGCCGTTGCTTTCGAACAATCTGCGTTTACAATTTGTTTTGGTAGATTCCCTAATCTTAACCTTTTGCTAAACCTGTGTCACTTGCGTTTCCGCTCTATTCATCTCGGGAGAATGTTGGGTGACAGGCAGCCAGCGATTTAGTAGTTTCGGTCTAAATGCCTCCTGAAAAGCTGATCGAAACTGTCGAGACATTGAACAGTACAGAACGAAATTGATCGCCGAATTCGTTAACGCCAAAATGTCCATCAAGTCACCTGAAACCAAAACGAAAAAAATAATATTAGAAACTTGTGTTTAGATTATCAGGAAAGATTCAGACAATTCTAAAAGTTCTGTTTTGATGAAGTCATTGGGTTTTATTACACCCTCTCGGTGGGAGAGTTAATATTTAACGGGGCGAGTTAAAATTGCTTGCGAAATCGTTTGAATTGTGAAAGGAATTGCAAGAAGCCGCCACGAACATAAAGAACACGATAAATTTGGTAATAACTTACAAAGACAGGCACTTACATCCTAAGTGATATCAAGCAGTTAATTTTAACGCCGCTTATAAGTTTAAGTGTCGTGTAATATGGGGGTGTTCCTTTTAACGTAATGAAGTATAAATATTGCAGTACTCGTCAAATGCACGCACCTCCAAAATTAGACATATTCTAAATATACCAAAATTAAAAATAACTTAATTAAGTGTCGATAATATAAAAACCATTGCTTAAGGGAGAAAAACGTTTTTCTATTTCATTAACCCTTCGATACAAATCACTGAATCCTTGCCGAAAAATTGCCTTTGATGTTTTTAACTGTAGTAGGTGTTTGAACTGATTGCTTTGAACAGCGGCGATGATGGTTAAACCTTTTACATTTACAAAACAAGGGAAGAAAATATTTTAGACTATAATAGAATATTATTGAACAGTTGGGTAGAAAAAACGTAGGCGTATATATTTTTAGAATGGTGGGAGAGGAAAATACATTGGGGGGTATGAGGAAAGTAGGGTAGGTATAAAAGAAAGTTGTGTAGGTGTGAAGGGAAAAAAAATGGCGAAGAGTGTAGGGGTTAGGGAGAAGCACGGAAGTATGAGGGACTCGTGGAAGAAGAGGTGGAGTTAAAGTAAAGAAAAAGAGAAATGTAAAGGGAGAGGCAAACGAGTTTGAAGATAGCTACATGGGGGATTGAAAAAAAAAGGGTAAGAATGAGGTGAACGAATCCTAAGGGATCACTGAAGAAAGAGAGAGAGAGAGAGAGAGAGAGAGAGAGAGAGAGGGAGAATCAGGGGCAGTGTGCGAATGAACAAAAGAGAGACTCAGGTTCAGGGTTCAGGGAAATATGGGCAAGTACAAGAAGGGCTGAATATTGGACGGGATACAATGGTAAAGGGAAATAATAGAAACTAGAATCGAAGTGCTGGAAGAGGGGAAGAAATAGGAGAATACAGTAGATGGGGGGTATCTAAAACTGGGTATCTAAAACTGAAGAAACTGAGAACGTACTTATCGAAGAAGAGGAAGAGAGTGTGAAGGGGTGGGTGTAAAAATTAAAAGATACTTAGGAACAGTATAAAAAAATTAAATACGGGAAGGAATACGTTGTAGCGTGGGGTGGGGGACGCTTTAGTTCAATTAAAATTACCCACATGAAAAAAATTGGTTTTCCCCGGAGTTGGCGCTAAAATAAGCACAACACGTGTATCTGCAGATACGTATAATCGTATGCATATTTGTGATGGCACAAAAACAAATAAATTCGTACAAATACAGGTTTAATTTGCAAGTTAAGCGTTTCAATTAAAAGAATATTAAAAATTCCTGCTTGCATACGCCACTTCACTGGTCTCTCTGTTACTGTCAATATTTATTATTCGTTTTGATTCTGCATACGACTTGTTTTTTCAACAAAACAAACCGATACTGATTTAATTGATCTTTTCGGCCCTCCCTTAAAAGAATTTTCCACCCTATACCAAAGTGCTTTTTTAAAACTACACCCGAAGTTTTGCGTATAAAAGGACAACCAATCCATTTAACGATTTACCACCCTTCACGCTATATATTTTATCGTTTTGAAAGTGAGAAATGAACAAACCTTTTATAATTTTCCCCGTTGTGCACAGCAAATAGTTTAAGTGAGAAAAATTTACCCACCCCTCGATCAAATGCAAAACCTAGCACTTTGACTAATTAATCTACTGCCAGATTTTAACCGATATTGGATTAAAATTGATTAGTGTATCGAATTACCCCCAAGTGCAGCTTGTGGTCAAGGTTATCCTCGGCAATTTATTCCCATTGTGGAAAACTGGAGCACCCACTTTGGCGCATTTATTTTCAGGAAAAGGGATAAATTTAAAAGCTAAATTTTCAAACGAGAAAGAGAGAGACGGAAAACGGGTGTATGAATTACGATGTTATTTAATTCAAAAAAAGAGTTAATAGAAATCCTTTGACGTAATAAGTTAACGGTGTTACATAGAAAGGTTCGCTTTAACTAACGTAAACTTTGAAATTGTAAGTTTCTAACTCCATATTCAAGTAATTTCTGTTTGCTTTGCGAAGTTTATTCAAGTGGAAAGTACTTTCTAAGTACTTCTTAGCTTTAGAAAACATATATAATTGAAATAGTTCAAATTTTACTAATTGGTGCCCATAAAAGGTTAATTAGAAAGCCCTTTACGTAATTAAGAGCTGTTTTGCATGTATTGAAGTCTAAATTTGAAGGTGATGAATGAAATGAAAAACTTTTAACAATGCGCTAATGCAATGTGTTGAGAGAGAGCAAGAAGACCATCTATCACAAAGTTTCAGGCCACGAGTCGCAAATCTTATTTACTTTTGGAAGTGTCAAACAGTTTCATTCCAAGAAAATAACACTTCTGGAAAGAAAAACTTTGTTTTTGCGTTTGGAAACAGTAAATAAGTTATGTATGTATTTTTAAAGAATCGGAGATGAATAATGAAGAAAATAACTATTAAAGGGACTAAAAGTGGAAAAGCACGAGGAGTTTCCTCTTCACGATTATATTAAAATTGATGTGTCGTTCTAACTGAAATTTTCGTGAAAAGGGCGAGTTTCCATGAAAATTCGTACAGGGCTCGTTGTCTTAGCAACTTACCATGAAGACTTTTTAAACTTGCAAAGGATTGTTTTTATGTAAAATTAGACGGGATTTCGACCTAGATGTCTTTTTTTTAGATAAACGCGAATTTATGTTGCCATGGCGCCCTTTGCGGAATTGGTGGTTGAAAATATTTTTCATATTTTTTTCATGGGAGATTTACGTTATAAGAATTTTTTCCCGTTAATGTGGGACAAATCATGTTCAAATTATAGCCCCCAGGAAGGGGGGATTTTCGCAAATATACTTTGGGATCTTGAATTGTAATATCCTTGAAGTAATTTTAGTTTCGGGAATATTGTCTTATAGGAAACACCTATCAAATTACAGTCTGAAAAAAGTTGTACTAGTAGTAACTGAAAAACGATTATTGTGTGATGTTTTATTCATGAACGTAATGAGTGACCTGGCAGGTGTTTATAACTATTAAAATTTCTTTTGAAACAGAAACCAATTAAATAGAAACCTTTGCAAAAATCTAAAAATAATCTCGTAAAAACATTTGATTTTAATTTAAGAAAAGGTTAAAAGCAAGTTATCCTTGAAATAACACAAAAACAAAATTTTATTCCCTCTTTGATCATAAAAACAACGTTTGTAATGTTTTAATAACGTTTTATTTCTTTTATTGTGGTAATTTTATGAACCATCATCTTAATGGCAAGACCACGGTGCGCCGTTAAATTAATCTTCGACGTTTTATCAACTTTTCACATCAAATAACTTCATTATTTGCTTTATAACCTTTTAAAGAGGGATTTGCAGTGTTCTAGAAAACAGACAGGTTAAAGGAGAGTATCACAAACATGCTGTCAATATATGTTGTTTCCTCACGTTACACATGCCCAATGAAATGGGGTGGAAGAATCGAGTTTCCTCGAGAATAGCTGATTACAGGAATGACGATTTTATATAAAGGTGCACTCCATTTATTCTTTTATGTAACTCCCGTTTCATCCAAGGATATGATTTGTGATAGTTATTGTTTGAAAGTATAATCTCCGTTTTGTGCTCCTTCGAGCTTCGTGAAAAATGTGGCAATTTACAGAAGTGTTCTTCTATTATTTAGAGATACACAGATATTTTATACTCCCTCCTACTTTCACTAGACTTTTGTATATCGAAGGATTTTGATTGTAATATCAGCAATCAGCGGAATTATTATAAACGTGAGGAAGTTTCAGGATTTTGCGTCTAATTAAATCTTTTGTGTTTCCTTGAGAATAAGTTTTCAGGAAAATTTTAAATAACGACTTCTCAGAATTATAAATCATTCGATATAAAGCAAAGGTATTTCAAAAACTTATGAGCATCTTTAAGTAAGTCGTAATGGAAATTTCTTCTAATTAAGTAGCACGAAGTAACTTTTTGTTAATAATAATTTTCTCTCTCTTGTTGTAATGTATTTTAAGCAGAATTAAATTCCGTGGTTGGGATTTTCCCTTGAAAACTTCCTAAGAGCTTTTCCAAGAAAATTACATAACTATGAACTAGTGACGATACATTACTTCCTTTTGACAGACAATTTTAATTAATTTCTTTAACGATTTTCCTTTCTATTCTATTTAGTGGAGAAATTCAACTGTGGGATAAGGTACCTGACACTTATTGTTATTAAAGCTCCTAAATATACGTTTGTTTGAAACAGTGTTTCATTAATGTTTTAATTAACCTAGGCAAATTTTATCAAAGATCCTTTAAGGATGAAATTTCATCCCCAAAAAATAATAACGTGTCATCTGCAATTGCAGACCCATCCTAACAATAAAAAAGTTTGTGAATTGAATTAATCGAGACGTTTAAATCCCTTTTTATTTGTAAATTGTATTCGTCTTGGGTATTTACATTATTTACAAAGGGATTATGTGTAAACCCTAAACCGAATTGGTTTTATTTTAACAAAATTAAGTGTCTTTGTGAATAAGGAAAGAATGAATTTTTTAAGGACTTTCCTCTACTGTTCTTCTTTGTAAAATTGACTTGAATTTTCTCTCTCAAGTCAAGACGAATTTTATTTCCTTGTATTATTAAATAACTTGACGTAGTTCCCGTGAGAAGTAGGATTTAGTTGAGATCCTTGAAACTTTACAATAATCAAAATTTAATATGGCGAGTGCTTAACCACATCACGGTTACTTTAGCAGGATTTATGACGTCCTTTGTGAGTTAGGTAAAAAATATCCGCAACAGTTAATGAAAGAAACTCATTAATTTTTTTTGTATCGACTTTTCAGGACGATAATATTTCACGAAAATTTTTATTAATATAAAATGGAGAAGTTCTCTAAATTATTCGTTAATGGAAAAGTTTTTATATTAGCAAATTCAATAGGGAAGTTATTTTAAACTCTAAAAGTTGAATTAACTTGTTTAGTATGAAATTATTTATAACCTTATTTCTTAACATGAAAGAAAAATTATAACATTTTTTTTTAAATTAAAACCGATCAGGATTTAATTTAAATCTTGGAAACGGTAATTTTTTTCTAGTTTTTCTCTGCATCGCCATCACAAGGAAAATTAATATTCACTGTCTTTTCATTGTGACCTAGTTGTTCATAAAACCAGAATATTTTCATCGAAATTAAATTCCAAAATTATGCAAGGAGAGAGAGAGAGAGGGAAGTTAAAATATGTTTTTGTTAACAAGTTAATAGCAACATAAAAACAATGTAGTAAGTGATACTTTTTTCAAACTGTTGCTTTTGTGGTATAGGTTTACAATAAAAACGGTCGCAGAACGAAATAAAGTCTGTTCCTGACAGCACAATGTAACAGAAAAAAAATGTTTGATAGAACCCCCTGAAAGTTACAGAAAGTATTTCTATAAATTGTGGTGTTAAATATTTTCCAATATTTAACAAACTTTTGGTTTAAAATAACAGCGGTTAGTCAGGGGTTATAAATTTTACACAAGTTGCGAAACACATTCCTGACAAAATTAGTTGTTCAAGCTTCTGTATTGAATTTTAATTTTTTTAACGGAAATTCCTGTAAACAACTTTTATGTAATTTAATTTATAGAGCACCGAGGCATATTTCCTGAATTTTTACTGAAACTTTCAATAACAAATACGAATATTCTTTTCCCTATAAACATCACCATATGCCTCGTACAGGCCTTGGTTTAGCGTTATACATACGAATTCTGCAACTTTTTTTCAAAATTCGCCCATAAGTTTCGCTTAACCAAGACCTGTATTTGGTTTAATAATTACCTAAAGGTATGTAGCATTGTTTTTCGAATTGCGCCCCAATAGAGACACTTAGTAGTCCAAGAATGGCCTGCGGGAATTCCGTGATGAGAAAAAGAAATAGGACGGCTAGAAGCATCCTAGTCGTCCTGTCCGTCTGTTGCTCCTTGTTTTGTCTCAAGTTCTTGGGTGGTTTTTTCTCCCCAGCTGCTTTAAGTGGCATCGCATTATTTCCCAGGAGATTCCGTCTCCTTCTCTTAGTCTCCAGCAGGGCCGAAATGATCCTCTGTGAGAGGACCGTTAGTAAAATACAAGGGACGAGTTTAATGACGACCCCGTAAACCCAAAAACTAATTTCCTTAAAATCCCCGTAATCGGTTACGTAAAGTGTTTCGTTGTGTTTAACACCTGTGTAATTATACATGTCCTTCTGTTGAATGATTCTTCCATTGTCGGTGACAGACTTAACCTGTTCGGTAATTTGTAAGGACACGAACAAAGGGAGACACACAAGGGGGCACAACATATAGGTGAGAATTATCGTTATTTTGGTCCTTTGAGCGTTACACCACTCCATGTTACTCTGAGATCGTGTGATAATGATGTACCGCCAAATCGCTAACACTACCGTCAAGCAAATCGAAATGAAATGGCACACTTGGGTGAACAAGGCGTGAAAGACCATGAAAACCGCCCAAACATAAGAAAAATAACTAGCTTGGAAACGCGCGTCCGGATCGAAGTAAACGTGGCAGGAAAAAGGGATGTATTCGAGCATCACCAGAAGATCAGCAACCGCAAGCCCAGTCAGGATTGCATTCGTTGGGGATCGCATTTCCCTTCTACTCAGAACGCAAATATTCAGGACATTCATAACCGATCCGAAGACACACACCAATATGCTAAGATATCCATGGATGCATCGGTAATTGCTCGAGAAGGCTTGAAGTTCGCAGTACGTAAAGTTCGTCGTAGAAGTCGATACCTCCGTAACGTTATCGGCTTGGAACAAACTCAAATTCCCTGAGGTTAAGTTCATTATGGATGGTGTAATGATTTATCTTGTATGTTTGTTTTTGGTTAATTCAAATTCGAAATCTTTTTCTTTTAAAATAATGGAAGTAAATATTTTCTTACGTCTCCTCCGATAAAAGTTTGCTTGTTTTTCATGTTACACTTTTCAGATTGCCTCAAACTCCTTTTAAAATGTATCAAAAGGAAACCTCCAACAGCTTTTATAGTTCAAAGATACGATGAAGATCCTTCGGAATTTCTGAGTTTGTTTTTGTTAACACGCGATGTTCGCTTGTTGAGTGAAAATAATGGGAGTTTTTTTTTCTTCTCCACCTTTTTGTTTTTGTTTTTATATTATGCTAGAATTATTAATACGTATTTTTTTTTGTTGTGTAGAGTTGTGTTAACCGCTTTAAATTTTTTGTTTGTTAATTCTTGGAAGATTTTTTTTAAATTTATTATAGGTAAACACTTTTAAGCATAACATTTAATAAATTACAACACGCAAGTTACAACTTTTTATATCACAGATAACATAATTTTTTTGTTTCCACAAACACTCACTTTTAGAAGCACAGAAAAAAACTTAGCACCCACAAAAAACTTTCTTTACATTCTCCCATTCTTAAGCGCTTCAATTTTAAAGCGGTCTCTTGTAGATGCTTTTCTACATCCTGTCCGCTGAAGAGTTGGAGCGCAGCTGAGCGTCGAGACGTCCGTCGCCGATACAGCAACGCCTGCTGCGATTCTTGTGATTTATACTTGCGCATGCGACGCCATGTGATGTGCATTTCGAGCAGGGTATTGTATTGTGATTAGAAAAATTTGATAACGAATTCCTTACTTTATCACATTTTTATTAGAAGAGAGGGAATGCCATGGGAAAAATATATTATAAGAGCAAGGGGGGGATTAAAAGGATATTATGTGTGGTCGCTTTTGTGACATAAAAATTTTAATTAAATCTGAACCGCATGTGTTTTTTATTTTTCTTTTTCTATATTAAATTTATTAAAGGATTTAGGACAAAAAAATAATTAATTGTTTATTTTTAACGTGACATCTACTTGGTTTATTATATTAAAGTAAACAATTAGTTGTGTATAAATTTAGTTAGGTTTTGTTGGGAAGGGTGCAGAATTAGTAGGGGATTCACTGAAAATCTGTGGTCTGTTACGACCCAGAGAAGGGTAGATTGAGGAAAAATGTTCTGAACTTCCCAGTAAGCCAACGTCGATTTCCACAATAAAAAAAGTTGCAAACTTAGCGGGAAGCCACTCGACTTTAGATGGTCTTTTGAGGGTTGAAAAAGGAGGAATTTCTATTAATTTTCCTAACAGTAAAAAAACAACAAACAGTAAAATTTGTAAAACCTGTAATTGATAAAATATCGAAAACAACATTTGGTGGCAGCGCACTATTTCGTAAATTTAAATGCGAATGCACCCTTGATAGTTGGATTAGATGTACCTCTACTCAATTTTTCTCTTCCCTCCACTATGTATCCCTCTTTTCTTCCCCGTTTTCTTTTGCTAGCTCAACTATTCTGTTTTAATTTCGCACCCCTCATTTTTCAATTTATTCCCTTCCCGCGCGCACACTACCCCCCTTTTCATCTCTCCCCACTTTCTTTCAATTATTTTGTAAACATTACGAGTTGGCCAGGTTATTTATAAACACTTCTTGATCGCATATTTTTATGATGCGTCAATTTTAGAATTTGCATTCTATGTAAATCACAAAAGGCTTGCAATTAGTCTTAAATTCTGCGTCGTTCTATACGTCATTTTCAATAAATCTAAGGCCATTTCGGGTTAAATTACATGTCGGAAACTGACGTGTCAGACCGCGAGTGACAGCTTCCAGACAGCAGTTTCGCATATATGCATATTATTAGGTAGAACATGGTAGAACTTTTCGGGTTATTTTCGAAATTGAAACAGGAATTATAATTCTCTCTCTCATCTTAAAATAATACATTCAGCACACACGCTTTGTTCCAACAAAGCGGTGCCTCGACCTAATCTAATAAAGCTTTGCTGATAATACCCCAGCTTCGCAATCATGTGTGGAGAGTTCATTTACGAACAATTAAATTACTGTTGAGGAGAGCAACGAGGCGAAAGGAATTTTTTTCCACGAAACTAATATCTGCCAGGTTTTACAGATTTCCCTGGAGGGGGGAAACGACTCACTTGCAATTTATTACATCAGATTATTTGAAAATCACTATAACCGTGGTTACACTTGGGTTGGCCGGTTGGCTAACCCCTCGTCACTTTAATGGTTAACGAGATCCGTTTCTTATCTCCCATCCACTGTTATAATATATAATTCAAATAAAAACTTATTTTGTAACATTTCAATTTGTTAGGGATCAACCCTTGAATTCCTAAAAAGACACTAAGCGAGTGGAAAATTCAATATTTAGTTTAGGAGACAATTTTCCGGGAAGATAATTCGAACAAGTACTAATTACCCGATTCTAGGAACAACATTACGTAGCAATCTAAATTTCCATCGTGCCACGTTGTAATTAAACCAGAATATATTGGACAATTGTGGGCAGTGAAATGGGTAAGGGGTGAAATTTCCCTGTCATAATCAAATGATGTATACCTCTAATAATTATAGCGTTTCAAAATATCTTACAAAATCGAATGGAAAAAAAGGTTTTTGCTTGGCAATAATTTGACCTACATGTTTTGTTTTGTCAGAACAAGTTAGAAGGGGTTGTAAACCTCTGGGGAAAGGAAAATAAACGTTGATATTTTTCTTTCTTTTGTAGACGTCGACGCCCGTTTTATTTAACAGTAAAAAGAAAATTTATTTAAGATAAAAAAGAGAAACTAATATTTTTGTATAAATATTTGAATAGAATTTTAGTTTGATCCCTTGGGGAGGACTAGTCAGATCCTTATTGTTTTATTATTTATTTATTTTTTCAATAGAGAAACTTATTTTGGGTATTTTTCCAAGCACGTTGACTCTTTGATTCCGAAGTTCGATTATTCCCTTCGACTAATTAATTCCTTCCCATCCATGGGTATTGTGTTTCTCCTGACAATACTCATACTTAATCAAAATATTTTCCTATTGTTACTTTCCCATACCACCACTGGTATATGGGAAGTATTGATATCATGAAAATTTTCGAAGTCGAGATTTTCGCGGAAATACGTGTTTTGGACCTCCAGGACCCCAAAAAAGTGGTCTAGAAAAAATGTCTGTCTGTGGGTGGGTGGGTGCGTGGGTGGGTGGGTATGTATGTATGTATGTATGTATGTAACGCCTCTAACGCAAAAACTAGTGAACAGAATTTGATGAAATTTTAAATGAAGGGGTATATCAAAAATTCATCGACAAAATAAGCTTTTCAAAAAAATCTGTAACCGGAAGCGGAAGTTAGACACGTTTTTTTGGTAGCATTTTTTTCAGAAGCGGAATTTTGTAAATCTGAGTAGGGTATATGAAAGAAGGGCATAATTCAAGGAAGACAGTTTTTTACCGGACTCTCTAACTTCAAAATGGCGGTCGCTATGAATTTTTCAAAATTTCGACTTTAACGCCCCGTAACTCAAAAACCAGTTATCTGATCAAGTTCCGCAACAACTTATTTGGAAGCCCTTTGGCTGTACTACACCAAGAAAAAAAATTATTCACCAAATCCAAAAACGGTCGCAACGGCGCTCTTCCAAAAAATTTGAAATTTTTGAAAAATTATTACAAAAAAACTGGTCTAAGGAATTTGTTTAAATTTTCTATACTTATGCAGCTTGGTATTAGCTACATTTTTGTTTTTTGATGAACGCCAGAATTCCACTGTGGCGCCCTCTACGAGATTTTGAAAATCGGAAATTGATGCTCCTATAGCGCCTTTATTAGTCAAAATATGAAAGAAGTTTAAATACAAAAGTTGTTCAGTATATAGATTTGCATTTTTCTAAATTTATATCACGTATACAGGGTGTTTGGTTTTCACAGTACAATAAGCAACTTTGTTATTTTAAATGAAACACCCTGTATATTATTATATAATTGAATGCAAAATTGAATTGTCTATCACATAGTATAAGGTGTTCATATAGCTAAAACGTACGGTTGATGAGAAATTCGTGAGTTTTGAACTTTAAAACAGTTAGGGTGAAATTTGTAAGTGCCGATATGTTGAAGTGACCATGCGCGGGACGGGAATTCCTTGTCGCCGGCTACTCCTAGCAGCCTATGAATATAAATAATCACACATGCGCAGATGAACACAATCGGCACTTGTGTTAATTTTCCATATACTAATTTTCAAGTTTAGTTTATCGGTTGTGGCGAACAATACTGTTGAATACCAAAAACGAATGTTTATTTTTAGTATGGGAAAGTCCAGGGGAGGTTTGCACCTCCACTTTTTACCTTCTTAAATAACATTCTATAACACCGAAAGTTAAATTAGGATCTTGAGGACCAGATTTCAAGGGAAACGCAATAACTGACGATTACGCATACGCGGGTGTTTTGCAAGAATCCTCGGATTGATATTTAAAGGGGATATTTTCATCGTTGTTTATATTTTTTTATACCTTTCTCCCCCTTATTCAGTTTACTACACCCTTTAAAATCTTGTTGCGTGCTTTCCTTGCATGCCATTCGAAAGTGTAAAGGCAAGTTTGAACAATAATTGTTCCTTCTTATGTATTCAGCTCATTTGCATGATTTTTGCATAACGCACACGAATTAATGTCGTGCATATCTGCAGTTTACAGACCCAATAAATTTTTATCCACTTTACATAATGGGTGTAATTTGAAAGAGAAATATTGAGCTTAGAGGAATTACAAACAAAATTAATTCTGCCCTAGTTTCTGTGGCTTTTATAATCTAATCCATTTTTAAGAGTCCAATTAATATGCAAGCCGCATCAAACTGCAGGTTTACAGTTTAATAACCCTACCTAGTGCATTATCTGTTTCACGTCGGCTACAAAATCGATTACCCATTCATTGCAGCGGAAATAATTCCAGCATAAGCTGAAAATTTGTAAATTTAGCATATTTTACATAATTATATAAAGTAAAGCAAACAAATTGGTGATTAGCTTGTTTCAGAAGTTTATTTCGTGTTATTTTCAGACTTGTTTACGATAACATAAATACAGGAAAAATTTATGGGTAAGGTAGAACGTATTTGATTTTAATAAATGTAGGTTAAAAGAACAAGGCAAATGGAACACGAATTTGGGTTAGTAAACATTACAATGAGGAAAGGAGGTACTTGTAAATAATTTAACTAATCGTGGGGAATTAAAATAGGGAGGGGAGGAGTAAGGGAGAAAAGAGGCAGCGAAGAAATGGAGGAGAGAAATAAAAAATTAGATGTAGAAAACAGGTCATAGGGTGAAACTAAAAGAAAACTGAGTAGAAGATAAAAAGAATGGGGACAGGTCCTTAGAAAAAAAATCAAGAGGGCGCTAGAAAAAACGTGTAAAGAGGAAAGAGAGGGAGAAAACGTGGGGTACCTGGCAAAAATAGGAAACTCGTACGTGAATACGAGATTGGAAAATTAGAAAGTGTGGGGCGATAAATTAAGGAAACAGAACAAAAGTAATAAAAAGGGGGGTAACATTTATTCAATTACGTCGATTTGTTTTATTTGAAGCACTATCATTTGCTTTTTATGTATTTCCACTCACGTTCGTCATCAGGTGTTCTTTCCCTAATGATAGTCCATCGAATGATATCCTAAGGAAAATGGGAACGATTTAGAAACCCGTTTAGGAACAGCAATAAACTTTAATGTAAAAATAACATTACGGAAGTCTGTTGCTGAAGTTACGGCACGGATATTAATTTCGGGTAAACAATTCCACAACTTTGTGTTATTTTAAACCTAACGCTTCAACTGTTAATTGGTGCAAATTTACAAAGAGAATCAAAAACACCCTTAACTATATCTTAAATAATACTAATTGTTTCAATTTAATTTACATTGCGTGTACTTTTAATTAATTAATTTTCATAGTCGAGTAATTTTAAAGGAAACACATCCTTTACAATTTTGTACTCTTGTAAAGTTTAGAAATCAAGAAATCGAGTCAAGTAGAAGAGTTTGCGAGGTGTAAATAGCTGGAAGGTAGCATCTTTGTACAGAAAGTGATATTTCCTGTACTTCCACGCTTAACAGGGATGATACATCTAAAGAGAAACGTAAAGGGTGGCTGCTAACAGCCCGTTTTAATAAACATATTCGCGAACCGTGATGTGGTTCAGGAAGCACAAGCTTAGAGAATGTTCTGTAAACAGTGCTTATATAAACTTTGGGGTGAACACACACAATTTCTGAGGTAACCATCAAACTTTAAATTAAAAATAATAGGAGACAGGATTAACTACCACTTTACTTCTAAGGATATTCTAAAAGTTTCTACATGGTTGCAGAGTTGTACTTAGGTTTAATCAGGGGGGCATCCGTGGTTTTGCAAACCCACTGAAATTTCAGGAAACAACAGGAACGCTCTTTAGTCAAAGTTCAAAATTTGTTAGATACCTAAATCAATCAAACCCCCTACAATTGTCACTTTTCCTTCGTCTGTAACAAAACAAACCACTTGAGCAAAATATCCCTTTAAAATTACTCGTGCTTATCGAACCTTAGAATAGGATCAAAGACCGAGTTGAATTGTTTCGAATTGAATTACAATTAAATTTATTGAGCGTGCTACAAAGTTAGGGTCAAATGCAGGTGCTTATATCTAAGGGAATGTTGCCTCCCTGAAGGGCTTCGCATAACTAGAAATTTTGCGATGTCGGTACGATAAGTTCT
This sequence comes from Hemicrepidius hirtus, assembly GCA_963082805.1. Taxonomy (NCBI): domain Eukaryota; kingdom Metazoa; phylum Arthropoda; class Insecta; order Coleoptera; family Elateridae; genus Hemicrepidius; species Hemicrepidius hirtus. Next base: position 281,481 of record OY720166.1, read on the forward strand.
GACAGACGAGAAATTAATTAAAAGCCAGCCATTCTGGGTCCAATCTCGTGTTCGATGACTTAATGATCCTTAAATAGGGGTAATTTTGATCCTAATAAAGCTGCAATTTTATTTCACTAACCCTTAGTTAATCCAGATTAACAGTCTGATGGGAAAGGACGTAGTAGGTATAAACTTTCCCTTTCATATTTCTATAATGTATGGACCTGTTTTGGGTTTGTGTAAGGAAGGTGCATTGGGAAATGAATACATTTTCGGGTGTTGCTTTTAACCGGTGACGAAGGACCAATTTTGACATGTACGTGATCCTTAAACTTAAATGTTAAATATGGGGACAATAAAGTGTTTAGGAATTATTCGGGGAATTACAAATAAATGCTAATAGAAAAAAGAAGTTTAAAAGCTGGGAATTTTCTTTTAGAATTCAAATATTCCACACAGCAAGCACTCTATAAATTGAGTTTTAATCTATTTTTAAGTATCTTTTAATATCGAAATTATAACTTGATGCGATAGTTCCGAGTGCGTGCTGTAAAGTATAAAATCTAGGAGCAAGGAAACTGTTTATTACTCAGAACATAAACAGCAAAATACATAAAATTTAAGTGCGTCAGTAACAGCATAAAATCACACGAAAATAATGCTAAACATTTAACTAAATCAAACTCACTTTTCAACAAGGTCCATAAAATTACAATCATTAAATAATATTTGCTTCTTCATTTCAAACGTAACAGGATTTATTACGTTTCTTCAGTGTTAACATTAAAATATGTAAAACGTAATTTATTTACTGAGATCTCGTAAATACCAGCATGAAATAATACAAATGTCTTCGCTTTATCTTTTAGATATAAAAAGGGTAATAACGGCATTCTAAAAATATTCTAGACAGGGCTAACTGTAAGGATTAACAAAAGTTATGAGAATAATACAGAAGATGTAAATATTTTATGTCTGCCAAGAAGAAGGATAGAGTAAAAAATGAATGAAAGGGACAAAGGGTTAAGAACGAGAAAAAAATGCATAATTAGAGCGATAACTTTAGGAAGGGAAATAAAAGGAGATATCATATGACAGGGAGAAATGCAAAGCAGGAGAAGAGCAAATAGTGGAGGGGAGACTCAAATCTGTTGGAAATAGGAGTGGGAGAAAAAATTTAAACGGAAATAGGGGTGAGAAACGGTCCAGTATTTTTGTCTACAAACCAACAGTCTTGGATTTTTGTTAAGTTACTAAATGCACTTTTCCCCTCCCCCTCTCTTTTTCTTTCTCTCGTATAATCCACCATTTGGGTCATCTAGAAGCCCTATTGAAGAAATGGTCGTGAGTTTTCAGAGGTTAATTCCGAGGATTTGATTTTTCCATCATCCTTACAGAATTCTTAAGAATTTTCTTAATAAGTCTTTTGCTTATTTGGACACACGTAAATATATTTTTCTCGAATGTTTTCCCATGAGTTCAACACAATGGCTGCGCGTTTTTACAACCCTGAAAATAGAATCCTAAAACTTTTAAGTGCACTGTAAATTTAGGACTTGAATTGCAAGCTTCCCTCGTTGTTGCAACTCTTAAAATAAAATAGTACATCATATTTTTAACCCATGAACAAAGATTAGTGGTTTACGATCTTGAAAATAGCGAAGCACTTTAATTAAAACGAAATCGTTAAAAGTATATCTCAAATAATTGCTTAAGGTAGTTCGTTTGATACTAAAACATGAATAAAACGTAGATTTAGTTTACCCAGGAAGGATTTAATACCCCTTTTGGGATTTCACTATATCGCAACTCAATGCTTGTAGCAGTTTCTCAATCATTCGAATAATAAAATCCATTTTAAATAAAACAGAAGGGAGAAAGTTATTCGTTCGGTATTAGTTACGCTTGGGTGAAAAAAATATCACCATGGAAGAAAGATTGAAACGGGATTTACAAGGGAGGTGAAGCTTGAAAGAGCTTTGGACGCAACCATAAATATTGATAAACATTGGGATATTGCTTTTGCGTGCTGCTGCATTCCTTTTTTTCACATATTCACTGAGCCGAGCAAAGCTTTGAACCCCCCACGAAATTCACGACACAAAGTATTATTAAAAATTGTCATTATGTTGCAAATAACTTAGAAATACCAGAGGATAAAAAGCACATTCTTCCGTTGGGGAGGGAGGAGGGTAGAAAATTATTAACTGTTAAAAATATGGGATATACCAAAACTTTATTTCTGAACGAGTGGGCCATTATAGTCAAAATCCGGTGGTTGGTATGACACTGTATCTATTTTCAGGATATCACGTAAAGTTACGCTAAATTTCAGTTTCAAATACACTTTAACTGAGAATATATAGCCCTCCGACCAAAGTCCCTTCCGTTTTGTTCTGTTAGTGTCAGAACAACATGGCGATTGTTGATGTAATAAATGATAATTGCAGGACATTATGGAATTTGGACTTACGCAACCAAAATAATTTGCTAGGGCAGATGCTTTCATCTAACCCTTACCCGATTGAGATATTTACGTGAAAGGGTGTCTTCTGTCCCTGAAACAAAACAAGACAAAACCTAAATGACAAATGGCTTTAGCTTTTGGTTGTTTCCCACAGGAGAAGGACAAGTTAATTATTTTTTTATCATTACAAATAAATAATCGTAATTGAATTTTCCCTTCCGTTTGCATTGATAATATTTTCAATGAAAACATTTGAACAAAAAAGCATTATTTAATCGTCCCCCAAACCTAGTTTATTTTAGCTTCCTAATTTCCTGAATAATAATAATTTGACTGCAGGAGAAAGGGGTTTCTATAAGCAACCACAAAATAAACAACATCCGGTATTTAATTGTCTAGGGAAAATTCTGCAGACTAACAATAATTACAAAAGGGATTTAATTTCTTTGTTGTCTGCCTAAAGTATTAGATTAATGGTTTTAGGAAATGCTAAAAGACTCGAAAAATCCCAACTAACGAGAAAAATGTTTGTAAGATCAAAGGTTTAGTAAAAACACCAAGAAGCCAATCTACAAAGAAAATTTCAAAAATACATATATTGCCTGAAAGGGGAAGAGGGTGGAAAGGATGAAGACTTTATTATTATTAGGAAGCGGATATGAAAAAAAAATTAATTTATGCAAGCAAATTTTGTATCAAGTTATTTGCTGATATTTTAGGAGCGGGGGTGGTAATATTGCTGAAAATGCTGTATTTCAGCCTTCCTAGGTGCTTGGGACGTTGATAGCCCTAACGAATATTAGGTTTTAGTGATTTTGAAACACCCTGTATATTGTTAATATTTCGTGGCGTATCTTGACATCTTGTGTTGTAATGCCCATAATTTTTTTGTGTGTGGTCGGTTATCAAAATCAAAACGAGTTTTTTTGTGACCTATACAGATATTTTAATATCGAATGTTTCCAGTAATAAAAACCACTTCAAACAAACGAAATGAAAAATCTTCCCTATCCCCAGAAGCACCAAAAACGAGTCGAATTACCGGGTAATTTAATTACAAAAACCTTTATACGAGAGTCATATTATAATTTAGCCCCAGGTCGAGAGGGAAATAAAAGCTTTCAGACTCTTAATAGGAAAAAAAAAATAATCGGGTATTTTTTTGATGGTTCAATTAAACAGTTTGTTTATTTATTGCACAGGTGAATTGGCAAGAAAATTTCTTTAGTCTCACTCGATGGTGTAACTATAAATTTTAAGTTTAATTTAATGCAAAGAAACATGTTCTGTTTGGATTTTGAAGGCGCTGAAACATTTATGAATCGTGTCAGAGATTGTTTTCCATATCATGAAAGCTTACATATGTTATTCATGTTGAAATCGGAAAACAGACTTCAACAAAAAAAAATAAAGGTCCACCGAGAGAAACTTCAGGATCAGTAATGCATGGAAAAGTTTTATTAAACACATATTTCATGTAATAGTAGTTGGGGTATTTTTGACAAGAAATATTAACTGGACATGGCTGCCCGCAACAGTTCGTACGGAATCCCAATCCAATACGAGAAAAATAAACTTTTCAGTAGCTACTACACTTTTATTTCCAGAAATACGTGACCTTAATAAACTAAAAAAAAATATATTTCGGGAAGTGACAACGAATTTATTAAGAAACTTTTTTCTGCTTATCAGATTCGCAAATATTTTCTTAGCATTATCAAATGTATCATGAAAAGGTTTCATCCTGGAGAATATTGAAATTTATTCAATGGGGCTTCAGCTTCGACTGCGTTATTATTCATCGGAAAGGTTGCTTGTATGTCATCACTTTCGCTTTAATATCAGGAACATCGTGGTGGTTGGGATTTATATGAAAGTTCTCATTCAGATCAGAATGATTTCGTAGCACTTAAGTTCTTTTCATAAATTGCTAAATTTATTTTTGAAATTCCTGAAAGAGTTTACCCCTGGTCCTTCAGATTTTTAAATTTGACTGTCGTATAGCAACAAGTCTTGTAATTTTTTCCCTGTCTTCTAATCTGCTTAAAGGAAGTTAATTTATTATTTTAGTTACGTTAACACCTTCTTGAAGCTTAACCATCTGTATAGAAGAAGATAAACTAATTTTGTACGGCTGCGTCCCTATTAAACGCTTTTCTTTGGACTGTCTTTTGAATAATGAAATTCCAAACACGTAATTTTACAACCTGTTCAGTTTGAAATTTAATCCCATCTGATTAACATCGTAATTGTCACAAAAGGAGCTTTCTGGGTTGGTCGAAAACAAAATTTCCGTGTAATTCAAATTACCATTCGGGTTGACGGAAAGGAAATGCAACGCTCGTATTTCATGTATAAATGTAAAAGCAATTTTCCATCTCGACTGTATTCTAAATAATTGCATTCCTGGAGAAGGAATAATTTAATCTTTAACAAGGAAAAATAAAACATGGGGGTGGTTACACAAGACTGTACAAGTCGAAATTAATATTCTTCGTGCGATTAGGTGAAATGATTGATGACGTGTTGGATTATTAATGTGGAAGCTTTGAAATGCGCTCTGCTATAAACGTTTTTGCACCTACTGTAGGGTTGACTCAGAAATCAATCCTTTTCATCCCTTGAAATTATATTTCTAAGATTTTAAAACAAAATTTGAATTAAATAAAGACGTTGAAAGTTAAAGAATCTACCCCCTTGATCCTGTAAACGTTCGATTTTTTGTGAAAGAGCTTGTTAGCTTTCGTTGTTCACTTTTTCTCTCTTCACCTTCCCCTTTCAATACATTAAACATTTTTAGAGGCCCTTAAAAACTGAATTTGTATTTATTTTTTGATGTAGAAAAATTTGTATAAAGCGAAGAAGAATATAAGATTGGGTTTTTGTTAAACTCCAACGCAATTAAAAATTTAACCTTGATCGCCACATATTTAAGAGTTTCATTAGAGATAGGGTACGAAATTCCGAAAGAATTAAAAGTTTTTGTAAGAAATAGGTCGGTAAATATAATTCTTAAAATATTTGGATTATTCGAGACCAGACTATAAATAAACGGGTTTTTATATTTTTATTCGAAATATTTAAAACAGAGTTTATAATTTATTGCTTAATAATAATTATGGGCTTAATGGTGCTGGGAGCAAATCAAGTGGGAGTGAGTTTATTTTTAACTGGAAGCTAAAATTTGTCTGTTTAGTTACAAATACTACTGGATAATTTCAAATTTCATGTGTGTTTATAAATAAACTTTCAGCTAAATGTAGCGCCGTCATATAAGAGTTTACACTGTTTACTTTGGAAAGCATTTAGAGAACTACGAATTCACTACTTCAAGGTTGTTTCTTTTAGTATTTTTTGTGTATAAATGTTGTCGTTATTGCAGCTAATGCTTTCAACACTTGTGAATTAAAAGCTAAATATAATTTTTCTATTCAAACAATTCCGAAATTATAGTCTGCAAAACTGAGTCATCACTGCTTAGACTCGTAGCCAATATCAAGATACCCTTGATATGGTTATGGAAAAATTATTTTCTGGCAATAATTAAGAACTCAGAACTGTGTAAATTTCTAGAAAATACAACCAAATAATGTTGAATAATTCAGTGGTGCTAAGTCCAACGGAAAACTTCCACCATTTAAATCCTATTCCGTTGGCCTTTTTGAATTTAAATTAGAAATAAACCCGAAACGCCTTATCGTAAAATTGCAGACACTTCTTACCATCATGTTTGTTTTTTTTTATGAATTTAAAGTTTATTCATGCAAAATATTACAAGTGGCTTTAAAATGATCGAATGTTTACATGGGGTATGAAAAAAAATTAAGCTCGGTTGGTGTAAATAAATTTTGCAGGTTCTCTGTTATTTGTCTTCTCCCGTTCAAAGCCATTTTTCACCCTGCGTGGGATAAAATGATAAAGACATGTAACAAAACACACGATGCGTATGCTGTATCACGGCAACGCGCTTTAGTAAGACAATAAAGGGTGAAAGCTCTACAGGAGTTTCGGAAATTGGATTTTATTTACACTCATTCTGTCTGCTTGAGATTCTTTAATCCGGATGAAATTTAATATTGCTCGAATTTGATATGTACCATATTGACCAGCACTGTGAAATTTACAGTCGAGTTGCTTTAAAGTTCGCAATAAACCAATCTCAAAGAGCGGTTCGGAAAAGATTCTTTCCCCTTTGGCTTAGTTACGTTCGGGCGTGGCCTTATTGAAAATTAACTATTCAAGAATCTGTCTTTCATTTATCCTAACGGAATGAGGGATAGAGAGAAGTTTCAGACAACATTTAGACAATGAGCAATCACAAGTTAATTATTCAGGAATTTGCGTTGGGGAAACGTGAACCATACTTGCAACTAGTCATGAATTATGACGAGCCCCCTTTGTTTTATCACCAGAGATGTGCTAAGAAATATTCCTAATGTTATTAAACTTGTATGGTTTTGAATAACAAACATAATAACGTCTACGTACCAAGGTCTGACAATCAGATTGAACATCGTAGTCATAAAAACGTGCTCAAAAAAAACTTAAGAATCCAGTCAGGAGAAAACAAAAATCCAAAAATATTCTAGGGGTCTTAGGGCTTGGAAATCGAATGGACATACCTGTAACCGGCTGTGCTTCGGAGCCCACCTTAATCTATTTTCCGGAATAATCAAATCACTGATACTCGTACAACCCCTTTTCCTGTCCAGCAATACAAGAAGGGCTCTAGTTTGTTAGAATTCTGTTCACAAGTGATTATATGAAACCGAGCGTGCTTCGGAGGACACGTTAGGACGTTGGTTCTAGTTACGACTCAAATTTTTCAATTAATTATAAATTTTTTAGAACTAACAAGGAAAGTCATTTCAAAAGCCATACGTATTCGTATTAAAATTTAAGGGTTGTGAAAGGGTATTCCTCATTATTAATTAATGAACGATACGTAATATATTCCAAGGAATGCCATAAACGGGAATTGTAACTTCCCTTATTTGCTTATAGTTATCTGGTTTGTAATCTTTAACATTTTTGAGTTTGGGTAGAGTAGTAGGGGATGCATAAATATTTACCCTGATCCGTATTCGCTTAACCTTCAGTTTATGATTCGTGTTAGTTCAAGGCAATTTAACACACCCTTTGGGATAAATTCGGTTTTGACGTAATTAAGCGCACTTTAGTTGTATAAACTCGACACCCTGTATTTGATCTTAAAGGGCAATTAATATTAACAAACCGAAATAAATCATTTAAAGCTGGGTTCAAAAGGTTATTCTGAAGACCTTAACAAGAATTACTGTGATCCGAATTTCCTCTGTGATTAATGGATTGTCCCCTAATGAAAATCTCCTTCATTCATCAAAAATTATCACTGCACTTGACTAGATTCACTGGACATTAAAAAAACTACCCCGAGCCAGTTTTTTGTTTGAATCCCCATGGAAGCTTAAATATTTCATTTTACCTGCACAAAAGTGTTCATAAAATTTTTAATGGGGTTGCTGAATATACAATGTTGCTGAAGAAGAAACGTGATTGTTTCAATATTGCGGGGAAATGGGCATAAATTTTAGGAAAACAATTGCAATAGAAAAAGTTTTATTGCAGTTGGGAAATTGTAAATTTTGTTGAATAATTTAAACTTTTCTCATACAAGCCAAAGGAATAGAAGTCGGTGGACTGTAGGATTTAACTTGTTTCATATTTCCCCTACAACAAATGATTATCTCTTCATTTTACGAGGGAACGTCAGTAAATTCGTCGCACACGCAGGAAAGGGTGCTGTAACGGTAGCGTTTTTCCAACTACAGTGAAATTATTTAACGGTCAGCTTCTATGGGGCGCCGCCGTTTAAGACAAAACTAATGTATAAAAATATTTATTGTCTCGTCAAGACATATATTTTAATTTAAATATATCTGCGATTTAAAATAAATATATTCAGATTACGAAAAATTATTTATATTCAAGATAGAAGTTGCAAATATATATATATTTTTTTAATATATTTTATTTTTCAGAATATATTTATTTTAAATCGCAGATATATTTAAATTAAAATATATATCTCGACGAGACAGAAATATTTTTATAAATCAGTTTTGTCTTAAACGGCGCCCCATAAACTTCCATAGTGTAATCTTGCGATTATCTAAGTTCGTATCTAACTGCATAAGACGGTATGTGTAACATTTTAATGACTTTCCCTCGTATTGTCTTGACAAAAAATTGTACTATATCCTTTTTATGGGAAAAGGAATCGCTTTGTAGTAAGAATTTTACAACCAACAAGAGAAAAAGACAGTTATAGAGATACAAGTTTCTGTTATTCCAGAAGTTATTTTATGAGCGTACTTAAGATTTGTAATTCTTATGTTTAACAAAACACAATTTTTAAAAGGAAGATCCTTACATTTTTAAATCAAAAGTATTTTGTTTGTTCAATACTTTTCCAGTTTTAATTAAACAAAGTACGTTTAATACCTTTGTTTTGCGTTCCATCCAACCCAAGAGAACGTTATTCCCTTAAAAACCTTTCACGTTATTTTGTCCTCAAGACATTTAAAACAATTCCTGAGATGGAGAAGACTGTTTCCTTAAAACGACAAATTCTAAACTTCAGGCGTAATGTGAGAATGCTGTTATTATAATTGCCTTGTCAACGTAATAAAGGAATAAGATTCAGGTCCGTACCAGTTAATGGATTATTTTACCAAAATGATTAATGCCGATTATATTTTCACCCCTTTTTTTTCTTGGAGATTAACGGATGCTTCCGTCGTTGACAGCTTCAAATTGCTCGGAAAAACTTTTTGGTGATATTGGGTTTAATGGAGCAACAAGACTTAAAAAGAGATTGCGAGTAGTTTTTGACACAAAAATATGAGCTCGAAATAAATGAAACGCACCAAACCTTTATAAGGGATGAATTTCGTGTAAAATAGGCAAACAGTAAGTAAATTAGTTTCCCTATCGATGTATTAACAAAACAAGGGATTTTCGTGGTTACCTAACTGCTAATTCAACAATTTATCCGATGGAATAATAATTAGAATTCCAAAGTCTCCTGTTTTCACATGCAAATTGATAGGCCGAGGATTAAAATTTAGCATTTCCACAACCCTTTCCATTCTCCCTTCTCTTGTTTTCTTATTTTCCCTAGTGTAAAGCAATTCGTGTTGCCACTTTTTTTTTGTTAAAGATTCGCATGAAAAATTTTTTGGCTAGATAGAGACGAATGTTCATTTGGGGTTGTGTCGAGGCGGTTTCAAAGTACAGAAGTTCATCTCGTCCTTTTGATGTGTCTCTTGCAGGAACATTTTTTGCTTTGATGTATTAGATGACTGAAAACGGCAAGAACGCGTGTACACTCCAGTTTTGTGGCCACATTTTTTTTATCAAAGCTTTGTCGCGTAAATATTTTTACAGAACAATCTATTAATAATTAGCTTAGTTTAATTGTTCGTTTAGAAATTCCAGGAGGAATTCTCCGTCGGTCGTGTAATGCAATTATTTGCAGATGTCGGTCGTTTCCTTTCAAGGAAACTAGAATAATCCCATTAGATGCAGCATTACCTTTCCTATTCTGATCTTTTTCAACGTCCGGGGTAAAACACCAAATCGTTATCAGAGTGCGATTAGTTAGAAGGGATGACGTCGAAAAATTACGGTCAGTACAAAAAGCTTGACGCTTTTTTAACATTATCTTCTCCCTGATGTCCTCCGTCAATAGAATATGTAAGAAAAGGGCTAGGAAAGGCTGAATGGACAGGACTATTTTCTTCTATTTTTAATTATTCGATCCATTTCAAATTTGTGATGGGCAAAGAAATTTTCAATGAAAATTCATGATATTCCACGTGTTTAAAAAAAATCTTCCCTCCAGAGAAATTTTGTTATTACACATGTGCTGGTAGAAACAAATTAGAATTACCTTTGTAACTGGAAAATAAAAGAAAAGCAAGTTTGTATGTTTTTATAAAGCAGTAGACAATTGAATTATTTACTTTTTTGTTTGAATTTGTAACAGCAAGAAATCTATTGGACTTTTTGTGTGAAAACGCTTGAATGGTAGACTACTGAAAAAAATTTTGAAAACAAATGCGTATTGTTCGAAAAGAAATAAAAACAGAATTACTTTTAAAAATTGCTTATTCACGGACTTTTTGATGGATTATATAAAAAAGTTATGAGGTTTAAAAAACAAACTTCAGTTTTAGTTTCCATTAAGTTAATATGACGTCTTACAATGTCCACTTTCTTGCAAACGTTAATCATAATATTCAGGAAGAAAATTATGTAAAAACATTAAAACTTTCTCGAAAAGTAACCATTTTCCGGAAACTTTCAGGAGAACCATTTTAAGAGGAATATTGCAATTTTTTATCCTGAAAATTCATTGCCCAATAATAATTCATATGGAAATTACATTTTTTTTCAGTTACCTATAGATTGTTGCTTGCTCCACAATTCTCTCTCTCTCTCTCTCACAGTTTTTTGCTATTTCTTTGAAGTTTTCGGGTTTGATTCCTTTATGCAGAACCTTTACTTTGCATAACAGTAATAATTTAGACAAGCAGACAGATAGTTTAGATTTCGAACCATCAAGTTTGAATGTTGCCCTTCATTTTCAGACAACCCTTTGTCTAAGTATACCCTAAACTTGGCCATGCCTTTAAGGGTTGAGTTCACCAGCACATAAACATAAGATCTTACTCAACTCAAACTATCTACAGGAAATAATATTTTATAATTCAGCCACTCAATTCTTCCAAGTGTTAAATAAATTATTTTGCTTGTTAGAATAAACTTTTAATTAATTATATTTTATAGGGTGTTTTCGTTATGTGATTACATAAATAGCGAAATTTTTAATGGGCTTCAGCGGCTTGATAAATCGCCAAAATGGATTACTTAAAAGTTGCTACAACATAAAATACACCGAGAAGGCAGTTTTCCCCTCATTACATTTAGTAGAAACAGCTGCGAAAGTTTGCGAAAATGTTTTCCTCGGGTTTCATATCTGTCACGTTTATACAACGTGCAAGATTTGTTTTACAAAAATATACAGAGACGGATTTACATTTATTCTTCGTTTGTGGTAGGACGTGGAGACTCAATTGTCTTTGCACTCTTCAAAAGGATTTAGCGCGACTTGACAAGTCATCGTCCCTGAAAATTATTTGTTTACGAACGCGAATAATAGACAAAAAATAAGTTCGATGGTAGTGATTTGCGGGGGTTGCCCCTTGGGACAAGTAGGAACGTCAGGTCAGGTCATGGTTTCTATGGTTTTAATTTAAACTAGAAAAATGTATGATCAACAATGTTGCATCTCGATGTTTTGTAGAACATCATAAACCCACTTCAGTATGTTATGTCTCCATTAAAATCTTTGTATTGTTCAGTGTTCATAAAATCCGTTCCCGAACTTTATATGCATTTAATCTGCAAGCGTGAGAGGGTTATAAAAATGTAGCTAATAATAAAAATTACTTCCTCCATCATTTATAAACGGAAAATTGTGCTTAACTTATTTCCATGAGTGACATCTGACAATTACGTGCTTCATTTTATATTTTATAATCTTCCGACATATATAATTAAATAAATTTCAAACCTTTTGACGTAGATTTCCAAGCACGTGCCTCTTGCTTCCTTATTTTACCGTTTTCCATGTAATGTTAGTGGTTGTTTTCAAATCCTTAAAAGCTTTTTGCACAATACTCAGCAGCGTTTCTCGCCCCATAGAGTAGGAAATCGGGTTGCTGTTAAATAGCAAGGGATTGGAAAATCTAATGGCAACTTTGAATTATTTTCATGGTTCTGAACAATTAGTTTTTATCGAATTTTGAAACGAACTATACGGAGCGTTATCAAAAGCATGTTTTTTTGTGGAAAATTTAACAAAGAATCTAATGTACTGCAAAATAATAAAACTTTACGTGTTTCGGATTTTTAGAACCCTAACAGCTTTTGTATTGTGAGTCGAACCGTTTGTGTTTTAGGGTGATTTTTTGCAATTAACCTCGTGTTTAAAATTTTATTTCACCCCCTTAGTTAGCAATTAATCTATCTTCCTGCGTTTAAAAATTCGTTATTAAACATCGCTCAATGGTTTGGTAAAATAATATTTGACCAAAACGTTTAATTTTGTTCCGGTCTCAATTGTTTGATCTTCCGAGTTAATCAAACTATGAATCAAGTCGATAAACAGCCCCAAGAAGGTACACACAGTGATATTATGCATACAAACTATAACAAGGTGCCATCCTTGGCAATTAATAACTTTAACGTCAGATCTAAACCCAGACTTGTTTAATATGCATCGCTTTTGAACATTCTTTCCATACAGTCCTTTGAGAATTTGATAATCGAAGCTATTTACAACTTAATGGTGTCTGAGAGGCGTTTGATTAAATTATCAATTCATGATGTTTAGTCTCTGAAGTGTCTGCAAGGCAAGGTAAAATATTTTTTTGCCTGAAAGTTGAACCTCACAGAATTATTTGTTGAATAAATAAAAGAGACAACAAACATTCATTTCGTAATCTTAAATGATTTCAACAAGCATGTAATGCTGGCTATTATTCACGAGGGTTTATGCTTATCAAACGTAAGCGTAGACGTAGGTAAGACTTGTTTAAAAAAAAAAAGGTTTGTAAGTTTCATATAAATGTATATTATTTTCTATTAATATTTATTTCGCGTAGTACGAGCTAAGGCTTATCATCAACGCTAGGGAATTTTCCCCAATTCGAGCAGAACTCAAGAGAATTTCGAGAGAAATAGGAAAAATAAATTATCGAGGAGACGTCAGGTTTACAACACCGTCATCCTGTTTGTGATTGATATTAATTGTCCTTTTCAATTAATTATAACTTAATTGCGGTAAACATTTTTTCCCATCTCGTTTAATAAATTGCCCTTATCTTGTTTTTCTGATGACAACCTTAGTAATCCGTGACGTGACCAGAAAACCATTTCTCTGATTAGAGAAACCCCGAATGCGTGTAGATATTTACGGCTAACAATCAAAAATCGATTCAGAAAAAACAGAATTATCATCATCTACTAACGAATCAAACCTATATTTCTTTTCTGTCTACAGGGTGGCTCGGAAAATATTAATGGGAAAAATTTCTTTTATATGAAAAAATCAACCTGTATACTTTGCAGCATTAAAAGAATTATCCAAGCTTCAATTAAGGAATTTTCGTTTTCCCAAATCAGGTTTACCCCATAAATTATTATAAAGATGTCGTTTAGGACGAATTACACGTCTTGCCAGTTTATCATCCATGCAGATGATTTGTTTGAAACGCCCTTATTAATAATTTTAGATTAATTACCCTTAATTTCTTACCCGTGAACAAGCTTACATCTCTCCTTCTGGTTACATACATCATTACAAATCCTCGTGAAGGTTATAACCGGATCAAGGAGGGATTTAGTTTAAGGCTTGTAAAAGGAGTGTAAAAATGAGTTTCGTAAGCTTTGCACCATCACGATGTGGGCTTAAGAATGAATCCCTTTGATATGCAAAAAAACAGGACGTATATTTTAACCCCACAAGCTTCGCGCGTTTGCTCAAAGTAAAAGAAAATTATTCGATTTGCATACTTTTCACGGTTACCGTTACTGGAAGGAAATTGAAAGGAACTGGATCAAGGTGATGCTGATTCCTTTAGAAATAATTGGGTTTTTTAAAACAAATTTTGTTACACTTCATTTGTTTTCCCTTAAATTCATAGGATCAAGGAAATTTGAACCACTCTGTAGTGTAACGCGTTTGTTAAGTACTCTAGAGAGGGTTTTTTCCGTTTAAAAATCTTTTAAGTTGACGTATTTTCCAGAAGAAATAAAGAGACAAGAAACCTCATTTAATTAGACACTTCTAATTAAACACCAAAAATTAATTAAAAATGGGTTGAATTCGTTTCAGAACAATTACAGTCTGTTTCTGTTTGCTCGTTTAATTGCCCGCACAGCATTCGAAAAGTACTTTTAAATGTTATTATTATGTCAAACTCTCTCAATATTTTTCTAACTGCCCATTTGGATCCTCGCAATTCGTTGAAGTAGTTGCGTTATAAACGAGCGGGGCCTTTTAAAAAATATTCCTCTCATATTTATAATGGAATGTAAAACGTATATCGAGCTGATCGGAATGCATGGGGGGGAAGTTTGTAAAGGCTGTACGTGTATGACAGATTCTATGATGTATGTGCATGGAGAAAATTGGAGAATTTGAAAAGAAAATAAACTTGAAACTAAATTTGAAACGGTTGATTGGAAATGCATACGTACGTGATCATTTATAGGAGACGTGATTTTAAACAGATTTAACCAGTTTACATTTGGAAAAAACTGTAGGTACCTACTACACAATATGTAGGAGGAGAAAGTGTAAATCAAAAATAATTTCCATGAGAATAAATGTTACCTTGTACCGAATCCAATTTAAAAATAAACAATTTCAATAACGAAACAATGCGGACCCAAATATTCCACCGAATTTCGGGCTTTCTTGGGGGAACCCCTAAGAACAATCAAATTACTAGGCAAAACAATTCCTGGGTACTTAGAATCTCAATACTCCGAGGGTTTCGGTTTAAGATCTGTAAATGTTTGTTCTTAATTGCCCACTGGACTCGAGACTTGTTTTATCTACCATTCCAAAATGGGGCTTACAACCTCGACAAATTTTCAGGGCTACAATGTAACTTTCTTGATGTCACATTACTAAGCAACCTTTTATGGTATAATCGAACCATTTTTTTTATCCGTTACGAAATGTTCAGGGTTTGCAATAACTCGACCTTTCGTTACTTACACCAATAAAAAAAATATCGAAATAAACCACGGTTCGACATGAAAGAAGGAGGCGTGAAAGTAAAAAGAGTATCGGCTTGGAAACGCATTCATTCCTTCGCCCCCGGAAAATTCCCACAATCTCGCCCGCAAAACAATCGCTAGTAATTAAGTTTCCTGACTTTGCTTAATAAGAGTTAATGCTGATAAGTTTGTTTCGATCCGGTAAATTCACGCTTACCCTATTAATGGCGTTTCAAAAACTTTCCTCTTCGAACAATACATCTTGGTTATTCTATGTGTATAATTAATTAATTAATTAAAATTGTGAATTATTACCGAAGCAGATGCTTAACAAATCTAAACCCGTAGCAACCCTCAAATTACCAAATTTTGAAAAGGTTTACTAAGAAATCTTCCGCAATCGAAAGCTAAATAAATTGTTCGAAAGTCACTTTAGAAAAGCTGTGAAATTCAGGCTGGCTTAATCCTTTGCGGACTAGGAGAGTTATTTTAAAGGATTTTTAGCGACAACAAACAACATCCCGAAGTGAATTTAAATTTGTTCAGCCAATTCAAGATTTTTTTTCACACACAATCAACAAAAGTCCTTCAAGCAACTTTAACACTGAAAGAATATCAATTGGAAGTCATCGATAATCAGGTAGCCGAGGGTAGGGCTTTGTAAAGAGCAACCCCGTTCTCGTCTTCTCTCGGGACACCCTCAGGATGCATACGAGGCTCTGGTAACCGATTATTGGCGGTATAACCATATCATCGACACGGAGGAAAAGGAAATGCCGTTGTCTCACCCTACTAAAGGATCAAGGGTGTTAAATCAATCATTCGACTCGAGATAAAAAAATTCCCTCCTCACGGTAGATTAAAAAATTCAAGCAAATTGATGAAGATACAATCACTAGACGCTACTGAAAACCATCTCGGGAGGATACATGTTTTAGAGTTCAGCTGGAGAACTTTAAACTTACTAGAATGGAACCCTGGGGATAGTGGAAGAAGGACCAAAACAACTTAATCAACCGGAAAGACGTAGTTGTAAGTTAAGAGCATTGTTCAAAACCGAACCTGCTACAACGCAGGAGGTTGAAGAAAGCTTTTCTCCAGAATGTGTACTTGCCTCTTTGAAGGCTTTTCACAAAAATGTGCATTTCGATATCTTCAAAGGCTTTTCGCCAAAATGTGTACTTGCCTCTGAGAAGGCTTTTCACCAGAATGTGCACTTTCATAATATCGACCTTCTAGAATGTTGTTAAATGCCTCGTTCCACGATTATTTTAAATAACCAAACACATTTCGAAAACTAAATTTTGCAACCGCTGAAAAATAGTTACAACAAATTTTACTACCACTATACACATTGTATAAAAAAATCGTAAGAATAGCTGACTTGACTTGATTCGAGCGATATTAAATTCGTAGTTTAACATTCTTCCCGCAGAAGCAAAAATGAACAGCAGACTGGGAATGGGAAAAGAGATTAGCAAAGCAATCACGGGACAGGATAATTGCAATCTTTATCACAGTCTGCGGCAGCAACTTTGTTTAATATTTGTTCGTTTTATATCTCTACGTGAAAGTAATTATCAAAGTAGTTTTCTCTTATTATTACCCTAATAAAGATTTATTTCTTCACCCCACAAGAATATTTACGTTACCTGAATTGCGAACAAAAGATCGAACCAAAAAAATTTACTAAGTTTAATCATTGAGTGCCTAGAATTTTTTAAGCACGTTTCGGCTGTATCAAAGGAATAAGGAAAGCAAAAAATATCATAATCTCTAAAATCGGTTTCGTATCGGAAATAAATCAGTTTCCGCCACAGAGTGCCGGCCTCCCTAAATTTATCTGGGATTCAATGGGCAAATAAACTACCCTATCAGGCTTGGCAATTTTTTATGATATTCTGGAACTTGTTTCATGTTAAGAGGGATGCTTTTATATTTTTTTTCAAGGGGAATAAATATTTTTAATTAGCCGAAAGGGACACACAAACGATTATTAAGTTCTAAATGTTTTATTTTTGTTTTCACGGGGGAACAAATTAGCTCTTTGTACGTAATATAAATGAAATGTTATGAAATAAATCCCGAGAGATTTTAATTCATTATATTTTTATAAAAACGATGATGTAAGCAAACCTTTTTATTTGAATATGTATAAATAGGAAATTAATTTTCCATTGTACATGATTACCCACTCAAATTTAAATTAATTTGTAGGTACACGTGATAATCCTGAATAACCTTTTCCCCAAAAGGGGTGACGATGAATGTGTTACGTATATTTTAATAACCAATCAATACAAACACGTCCTATTTATAGCAATTGACAAACTTGTTTATTATAGGGGTAGTAATCGCAATGAAAACTACAGGGCAATTATTTAACCAGCTATAGAAAAGGGGGTGAAAATGTCACGGGGTGTTTGCTTCTTATTTCTAACTGACCCACCCATCGGGCAATGAGTAAGAACACAACATTTTTTTGATTCTTAAACATGTTCTAATGCGAATCTAAAACTTTTTTTGTCTTCAACGAAAACTTTCTTAAAGTGGTGTAAAGTAATCTTTTTCTCCCAAACCGATAAAAAGGTCAGTAAGTGTGTAAGGGAAAACTTTTACAGCGCCCTCGGGGAAACAAGAAAACAGTTAACAAAACTTAGAACTTATTTTCTCTCGACGGAAATTTAGTCCCGAAGTTAGTTTAACTAAAATCGAACCCTTAAATTTAACCCTCTCTTTCTCTCTCTGCATTGTCTTAACAAATTCGATTTGGTATTGTTTAGACCTTTACGCTAACGAATTTACACCGAAATCGGCCTTAATAAACAGTGAAGGGGCAAGTGTATAGCATGTACCAATGGAATTAACTTCTCCAGAAATCCAGAAATAGGAAAAACTCGTCACGAACAACTAACTAGGTTTGTTGAGCCTTTAGGTCAAGCAATCAAGATTATAACCTTGAAATTGAATCAACGGCGTGATATTTCCCGGAGGCGCTTTCCCCAAAAATATTATTAGAATTTAAGAACCCGGAATATGTTCCTGCCTGCGTTAAGGAAATTTTTTTACTCGTAAAGAAAACATTTTCAGTTGAAAGCTCGAGGATCGTTTGGGGGGAAAGTTAAAAGATCTGAATAGGTTATCCATCGACGACATCAAGGACCTCAGGGCATTTTCCCGTGAATAGCCTGCAGTTTTTTTGCGAATAAAACGTTGGCAACAATAAGGGGTTTTGGGAAGAATAGGGCAGGTGGTATGCAATTCAGACGTGTCATTTACAAAATGGGATTCTGTCAGGATCGCATTTTAAATTTTCACGTGGCACAGATTTTCACTTCATATATAAGATTACAATGGACAGAAAATGTGGAAAGCGTTTATTGTACCACATATTTTCTCTTCCAATGGGTCTCCCAATTGTTTCAGGAAGGGAGTTTGGGAAATTGTTTTTCCGGCAGAACTTAGTTTGATCAAATACACACCCCGCCGTCATTAAATGAAAACAAATTTTTGCATTTCATTTTGAGTTTTCCATTTTCCTGGTTTAAATTAACAAAATGTTGAAATTTCTGTACGTGATCGGAATATTTAATTAAAATTTCTAGACGTTCACAAGATTTAATTAAATCTGGGATATATTTAAAGTATGTAACACATAAAGAAAACTTATTTCGTTGTAGAATTTTAGGATTATTTACTAGGACCATCCCTCGGCGTGGAAATATTAATAAACGATGCTTGACCTTCAAAACGAAATCCAATATCCGTTTTGATTGGTCCTTTTGGGTAGGTTTAAAGAAATCATTCAGTTGCTCAAAACGGGGATAGTTGGAAAACAAATTAGGAGAATCTGAGGGAGAACTTAAAAACTAGGGTGGGGTAGAACAGTTTGTGTCACCCATCAGCGTATGTCGAATTAAAAATAAAACAAAAACTGGTAAAAGGGGTGTTAAAATATCAACCTTATGTTAATGAACGATCGGGGTTGTTAAAATTCCGGTGGAAATGTCAACAAACACGAAAATCTAAAAGTGTAACCGAAACGTATTAAATTAACCTGAATTGTGCAGACGTAAGGATAAAGTCGGGCAAAAAAACGTGAAGCTATTTTTCAGGGCTGTCGTCCCAGAGAGACGTATTAAGACTGAACTCTTGTTGTTTTTATCAACACTGTTTGACGCATTTGATCCATCATGAGGGGTAGAAAGGACAACGTTCTCGGGTTGTCCTTCTTGTTTTCCGATCCTACAATCAAAGCGGAAACTTAACTTTTCGTTTGCCTACGCAAATTTATTTTAGGGGAAGCGTTAAGGTAAAACTAAATTAAACCCTGTACGTGCTAGGGGTTGTGTAACGTTATTTTTACGACCCAACTATATTTTAGTCAAAGCGGATTCAAATAGAAATAAATTGAATCCGCTTCATTTAAATTTTTAGGCTTAAGGAACGTTCCTGAATTATTACTCCTTCTTATTTAAATATATTTCCAATAGACTCGCGTCCAATTGAATTTCGAAAGCTTTTAAACTTTAATAGAATTCCGTATTTCGGTTAGACATACATGATCATTCCTTCTTATGTAAATTTGGTTACGCACAATTTTCGAATATGTTATGCAAGGGAAAAGAAACATAATGCCTTTGGGAATGCAATTTTTTTTGTAAATCTTGCTGCACAATCTTTTCATAAAAGATTTGGATATTTTTCAAATTTCGTCAAACTGTTGAATAAATTCTCCTTTTATCTAACAATATAGAAAATATTTCTATTAAATTAATTATTCTAGAATTTTACAATGAGATAAATTTTCTTGAATACCTTAACAAAATATTTAATTAACTCTGGGGGTAGATCTAGAAATTTCAATTAAATATTCGGATCACGTAGGTAGGTACAGAGATTTCAACCAGGAAAATGAAAAACTCCTGAAACGATTTGTTTTCAACGACAAAAAGAAAATAAAAAATAAAGTCTCGATTTTTTTGATTTTGTAACGTCTGGGACCAGCAGATATTATTTTATTCCCAAAACCTACTCGATTTAGATAGAGTGGGGTGTATTTGATCTGCAGGGAAACTCTAATATAACTCAAAGAAGAAGATATTGTCTTGTTTTATCATTGACTTATAAAATAGCAAAGCTTTTAGACTTCTTTCTTTGATTTTAAATTTGAAAAATATGAAAACCAGGAAATTAAATTGAAGGACATTTCATGTCCTCGAAGTTTTGTAGTGGCTTTGGGAATTTAAATACAAATTTGATAAAACTTCTTTTCTCCTTCTTCTCTTTTATTAATAATAAAGTCATTATAATTATTTTAGTTTGGTAATAAATTGAACCCCTTTTGGTAATTTTGTAAACACATTCCTACCTGTTCAAGCCTTCGCTTGCTACGGTGTATATCTTTAGTTCAACCCCCTGGGCACACACCGGGTGTATTTGTTTTTGAAAGCGAGATTGCCGTACGTGTTTACAATAATTATTCTGCGTACACTCGACCTGTTATGCAAAGAGCTCCTTCGTTCAAGAATGACTTTCAGGAAATTTCTTTTTCAGGTTGTTCCCTTTTTTTCTGAGTTTCCTTCTTAAAGTAGAACATTATTTTTTATTAGTACCTTGAAATCTTGTTATGGTTGTCTCTTTTCAGACACATGAAATATAGTTTTAATTATTTCAGGCGGGAAATTTCATACGATTTTAAAAATTTAAAAACAAGCAAGGGAGATAAAGAATTTTCATCTAAAATGAACTTGTTTTCTTTTATGTTTATATGTGCGTATTCATCACTTTTGAAAGGTTATTCGTTTATTAGATTAGGGAAAACGAATGGCGTACTTTTCTGATATTAGTTCTATTTATGGTGTGCCACGTGTTAAAAGGCAGTTTGATAAATTAGGTGACACTATTTTTTTTGTTAATTTATCTCGATACCTTACTAATTTATACGCACTAATAAACAATGTGAACTATAACAGAAATGATGTAGTAGGGCGCGAGAGGTAACAGGACAAGGATAATCGTATGAATTGTTGCCGGCAAACATCAAACCGTGGCGTTATATATATTTTTTCAGTAGGTACGTAATTTATTTTTTTGTTACTGAATCCGAGCACAACAATTCGTATTTTTCCTAATGCTGTAAGATTTATAACTTAACTTATCTTCCTCGTTTTCATTAGACAACGTAAGCATTCCTGAAAATTACGATTCCATTTGTTAACCAAGTGGCAGCAACGTCCCGATTGTTTACTCGTCTCTATATACAAGCTCCTTATTTTCAGGATTCTAAACGTCTTTTAGGGAGGCTGGGGAAAAGTATTCGATGCATTTAATCATCCAAGTTTTATATTCAAAGTTCCGTAAAGAAAGGAAACTCACTTTTTATCCAATTTGCTTAACAATCTAGCGAAAACTTTCTCCTGAACAGTTTTGTAAATTGAAAATTATTTCCAATAAATTTTATTATTGCCAATGAAAAAGAAATTGACACGCTTCACTTGTTTTACCATTTGAAATATTTTTTTTAAAGAACTTAACTCGATCAAGAATCAAAACTTTTCTGATATATTTTCCATCTTACGAAAATAAACAGTTTGTTTTTTTTAATGCAGTTTTCGTGCATTTTCCTTTTAGTTTCTTTGTTTTGTTGTATCATATTTCAAACCTTTTAAGAGGTTTCTTTTGTGGAAGGACATCAAAAGTGCTCGTAATTCTTCTCCTCCTCGGACTACTGCACTAAATCGAAATTAAATGATGTTTACTCCCCTGAAAATGGCTTTCCTAATGCAAACTTTTCACAGTTTGTTTAAGGATAGCTTCCTATAATATCTCGCGTATTTAATTTACATTTGGTTGGTTTTTCCCCACCACTCTTTACTTTTATTTCAGATGTTCGTAATTCAATTTGTCATTCTTTTCCTTGACAATTTTTTCAGTTTCTTTAAACAAACTTAATTTGTGTTCTACGGAATCTCGTTACTTTTTTTCTTCAGGTTGCGTGCGGTTACGAATGCAAAAGAAACTTATATTATCTTCCAAGTAAATTAAATTCATTCTCATCCTTTTAATTACTCCAATAAGCAGAACAAATATTACTGTAGGGTAGGTAATTAAAAAAAAATCTTGTGTGGCTTTTCTTTTAATTATGGGCCTGGAAAATTGTAGCATTTTAAAAAATAACTTGGTGGTTAATATCTACTGGAAAATTTACATCTCAATAGGGTGATTTTTAATGAAATATCCATTTAGAAAAAATTTCCAACCCCTGTATATTACGTTGGACAGTGGAAAAGCTGCTGGTTATGAAATGTTTTGTTTGGTTGAATTTTGTCCCTGATATTTTGAATATTTAATGACTAAACAAAACCGACGACCAAAACTCCCTCGTGACAACAAACGAATATGTAATATCCCTTTGTGCTTTTTAATATTAGCTGTTTAGTGAGTTATTAAAAAAAGAGTTTGGCTTTGACGGGGTTGCTTTAGAAATTATATTAAATTTATACAGGATGATTCACTATCGGTTGTAACTGGAAAAGTAACAAAAAACACTTTACTTATAATCACCCTGTAACAAGCCATCTCCGCAAATTAAAAATTTCCAAACTTCCTCGTCCATATAACTTCATGAACGCCTCTTTTAAATTATTGACTCTTAGTAAATAGATAATACCTACTACTAGAATTATTTTCAGTTTTCGTAACTTTGAACAAGATACGGGACGTTGTTTGATTTCCAAATTGAAAACAAATATTAACATTTAAAACAGAGGTTCTTAAACTTTAGGGAGCCCATAAATTAAATATTTTCATAAACCCCCAGATTTTCAGGTATTTTAATTTCATAACCGCTGTTTTATTGAAATAAACGCTTTGCAAACTTTTACGTGCAAGAGTTAGGAAATTTTTCTTATACGGTCCTGAATTTGGCTTTAGTTATTTCGGCTGTAAATTGTATTTACCTGAAGTTTAAAATTAATTATTGATAATTAGGAAAAACATTCAGAAACAGAACAATTTATTACTAACCCCCCCCCCCCCCTCACTTTCTGAAGCTTTTGGGAATAATTATTCTATAATTAGGAATGCAAACTGTAAATTATATTATTATTTCTGTTCCACCTAAACATTTTCCGAAACAAACCCTCAGGGATGTTTACAAATGATACTGGTAAGATTTATATATACGTGTTCCTCTTCAACCCTTAGGATTCGCAGTAACCACTAATGAATAGAAATCTCGGTGTAAAATTGCATTTATTTTATCTTCGTGTAACATATTTCCAATCAGTTGTAGATTAGAGCAGCGCAAAGTTATTTTCAATTGCACGATCCATGTTGTTTTTCCACAATTTTCATCGAATTCCAAATAAAATTCCGTAAACTGCAAATTGAATTTGTTTAAAGCCTGTTTAAAAAATCTTCTGGAACTTCGCCTCAAGCAACTCATACGTTACCGAAATGGGGGTTATTAAAAAAGTTAGAAAAAATTAGGGCACTTTTACGAATACGTACTAGTAGAGAGATTTGGGTTTATATGAGACCTGCTTCGTTTAACAAGGAAGTTTAGTTTTATAACTTAGAATTTTAGTAATGGTCTTAAAAAGTTAATTAACAAAACAAATGAAATACCTATAACTACCCTTAGTTTAAAAAATACATCCCCGTATTTTTTTTAAATAAAGGAAAAAACTTTTTTCCTATTATTTATGAAAACAAAAAAAAAGTTCTTCTTGTAAGCGGATTAATTTATCGCAGTAAAAAGGGAAGCTTTTAGTTTAATTTCCGGCCCTTAAGTTAACAGCCCTTTCACATGTGCCAAGTCAAAGTAGACCTTATTAGCGACGACAGATTAAATCGTTACTGGAAACGACTTTTCTTTGAAGGATTCATTATAGATTTGTAGTAGGTACCTAATCTAAAACAAAAGGAAATTTTTGATAGGGGTTTGTAATTGATCCGATATTAATTTAAGTATGCAAATTATTAATTAAAAAGGATAGGAAAATAATATAGATGCGGCAAAATTTCAAAGGTTAATTAGGGCCAACGATTCAATTTTCTTTGAAATTAATTGGAATCGCTTTTGGGAAAATTCATGACCTGTAAATATTTAATTTTTTACGAAACTCCCTTTGTTAACATTTTTTTAAATTGAAATGCGCACGTGAGGAAAATTTTTATTTTTAAGCTCGTGCGTAAACTTTAAGGGTTGTTTCTGTTTCCTCTGTTTGAGATATGGATTTTGCCAAATTTAACTTCCACTGACTTGTTAATTTAGGGAAGGGCAAGGTTTTGGGTCTTCTTGTCCTTCCAAGTGTCCTCAAGATGTGGTATCGGACACTTAAACATCCCTACGTTGCCCTTAATTATTCAGTTATCGACCTATAAATGACTTATTTAACATAGAAGCGCTCACGCAAAGTAAAATAACAAATTGGCAATTACTTAATCATCAATGGAAACTAAATTTTAACTTTTTCATTTTGTCCAAATTTCTTTTCTACTCCTTGGAGCGTACATTTATCACGCAACTCTGCAGTAGTTATTATCTGTCGATCAGCCACGGAAGAGCAAGTTCAGAATACAAATAAGGGCGAGGGAGGGTTAAATATCTTGAAACTGAGATAAATTGAGTTCTAATATAAATGGGACGTTCTGCTGGGACAAACGGGATTTTCCTCTCTGTAAATAAGCTAAGAAAAAAAAGCTTTGAGAATTGTACATCCCCTACAACATTCCATCTTTTATAAAAAAAAAAGTATCCTTTGTGATTGCTGTAAGGATCTGAAATATTTATATTAATTTCCCAAGGAAATTCCTGTTTTAGACCTGACAATAGAAGTTGAAATTACTTTGCAGTTGTCAAACATATTATTTCATCGTGGAAAATTGAAATCAGCTTTCCTTTTATAAAGACGTTGTAGAAGAAAATCGAAAAAGTTTCATTTTACAAATTTATGTGCACCTTACGTTGTCGTCGTCGTAGTAAAAATTTAAAATTCAGATTCACTTTTTAGGATAAAAAAAAATTTCCCTGTAACTTCCTAAAATTTCCTTTCTTCGAGTTGACATGGAAACGTAGAACAAACATAATAATTCCTTTTGATTAAACAAACAAGCTTCCATGTTATAGAATTGCAATTCTGTACAAATTTACTTTAGGACTTTGCTTTTAACGCTGAAATTGCATTTCCCAGAACTACTTAGGAAATGTTCCTGCAGTAAATAAACAAACAAACAAATCTCGTGTAATTTTCCTCTAACTATGATAAATTAATTTTATTTGGGAAAATTTCGTTGAATATAAAGTTGCAAAACATTAAACGCCTACGTAGTTTATTACTACCTGATTTTTCCATTAGACTACACCTTGGAAGAAAATTATATTTTTATAGCAAGGGAATTGTGTGTAGGAGGATTTTTCTTTGCTTTATAATTAACCCTTTAAATATTTTTCACGTTACATCATCGTTTTTGTTGTGACTGGAATTTTTTTATTAAATAAACTAACTACAAAGATTGTATTCAAGTTTGAACTAAGTTCAAGGGCGTCTGAAAATCATTAACTTTGGGATTTTTGCCCTTCATTTCATGCTGTCTGTAATTTGTCTTATGGTTTTTTTTTAATTCTTTGGTTGGGCTATCCCTGTAGTCTAAGGTCCGCTTCTGTGGGGTTTTCTTCAAGGAAATTCTATGAAGAAAACTCTGTGTCCTTATTGCTTCCTTCTTCTGTTTCAGTCTGTTTTGCTTTGGCTAGGGAAATCCCCGTTTTCCCAACATTGTAAATAAGAAATTGTAACACGATGCTTATCCAATTATTTCCAACACGAATTGGAATTTTAAATATAGAATAGAAAATTAAGATATTTTCGATTAGTGTAACAAAAAAGTGAGTAAGGCATTTTCATGATTAGAAAAAATTTAATTACCTTTTAGCATGACTTTAACTTTGTTTAGTTATCACATTTTACGTGAAATTTAATCGCTACGTTCTCGTGTCAAGGCTGATGCGTTTTATGATAAAAATTCTTTTATTACAAACATTTTTAATTTTTTCCCACTTTTACAAAAAGAGTTTTTTTTCTCGACCTTCGATAACCCTTTCAAATCAAACTTGGCCGCAATTTGGATTATGGATTGCCTGAAATTCCAATTGTGTTTTGTGACATTCCATGATATTACGCGAGTTGACAAGAGTACCGATTGCTATCCATCAAATAGGATCAGGAAAGGAAAATTCTCCGTCCATGCGTTTAAACAGCAAAATCACATTTGATTTGTACGTTTTGATACCATAAGGGTTACCTAACATTTTTTTTCTTTTGAAAAACATAATTACAAAAATTTATTTTAAATAAAAGTTATGTTTATGCCGCCCCAAGAGAAAAAAACACATTAAACTTGAAACAAATCATGAAAACATTTATTAAAAGGATTTAAAGTACCCAGAAAAAAATAACTGTTGGCTGGCTTACTTACTAAATACTTCAACAAATAATATTTTATAACCCTAATGGGATTTTTAATTAACAATCTGGGAACAAAAATTGCCTTATGTAGATGTAAAGAAAATGTTTTATCCTGTTCAAATTTTTATCCAGTAAAAGGAAATTAACTTCAGTAGTGACTGGGTATTTTAATTCCTTGTTTACTTAAACTTGTGTTGTTTTCAATTTGGCTCAATTTTCTACAAAGTCCTGTAACATGCGTGAAAAACAAACAAAAAAAATCCGAAAACAAACACTTTTCCAAATTTACATAAAAGCCCAATCTATCACTCTCGTTTGGACAGAACCTCTCGAAGAAAATTCCAACCTTTTACTGCCATAAAATATTTTGTAATACATTTTATAGGTGTAAAATGGGAGCGTCTAGTAAACCCTCGTTGAGCAAAGCCAATCTCAAACGTTGACATCTCATTTCTTTGCTTTAACCAGACACCGAAGCAAAAAGGAAAACCAATTGTCCAACACTTTTCTATTTGTCCCTTGAAGCTTAATTATTATTTTTTTTATTAGTATAACATCTACCTCTATGGCTTAAGACCAATTCCAAAGAATAAACCTACTGATGTCATCCACGGTTCCCTAACAATCTTTAATTTTAAAAGGGGGTGACTTCTTGAACTCCCCATTCCTTTTTTCCAGTTCTCGCTGGAGAAAGTTTAAACCAAGTCTCAAAGTAAGCAAACAACTAATTTTAATCAACCATCAACAAGTCGAAGCAATAAATCAATGTAATTTAGGGGAAAACGTAGAGATTTTAATTACAGGGTAGATCTTCGACTGTTTTTCCTTTTAATTAGACCTTTATTTTTATTCGTTTTGCAATTAAAATCGTAAAAGTTTAGACTTGGAATAAATTTTAAATGTTTCGATCTTAAGTTTGGCTATTATAAAATTTAAAGTTCACCACCCAGATATCAACCCACCACCAGAAGTAGACCTTATATAATTTATTCACGCGTTCGAATATTTATAAGATGCCTCTTCCACAAAATTAATATCGTTGTTTAAAGTTTAATTAAGAAGTCGAAAGATCATAAAGAGAGGAAGTTTATAAACCTATAGGGGACAAGATTTATATTAAGATTATATTCCTCTTTAGTTTTTTGAAGGATAAGCAGAAGGTTTCTTCCACGTGCTTTCGCAAAACTAGTGTTGAATAACAATTTCCAGGACAGAACAAAAATTTGTAGCAGGATATGTCTACCTCATATGGCAGGAAATAGATAACGCCAGTTTATGAGCTATAAATCTTGCTTCTACTGACAGATTTAACAGGGCGAGGACATTATATGACTATTATATGCAATCAACCCAGTGCTATTATTTCCATACCCTTATCAGAGCACATCCTTGAATTATTACGGAATAGTTGCATTTACATTTCGTAAAGAAATTAAATACCATACAAAAACCTTCAGAACATTTCTTGTGTGGGTTTTATGGTTACTACAAACATTGGATGTTACTGTTTTTTTATTTGAACCAATGTTTATTTATATAATTTCAGAAAATTCTGGCCCCTTACATTCAAAAATAGCATTTTGGTGCGCTTATTTAATACATTCGAAACTTCATAGATGGCGCGACAATAGCCAATTTTCAACATTTACCGAAGCTACAGGAACGTTGCCGAAGTTTAAATATTGTTTGAATCCGACAGCTGATTTTTACTTTATTTATTTATAAAAGTTTGTTATTATTGTTTGTGCCCTTCCTCACAAGAAAGCTGCATTTCCAACTACCTGCCAACTATTCATCGAACCCGGACCCCACCAGTCATCAACCCTGTGTGCTATTTTCTTATGATCAAGGGGGAAATAAAACTTCAATTGTAAGTATTTTCATTTATTAGTACAAGACTGCCTATATTTACATGTACAATAATAAATAGTTACACTAAAAGCTAATACAAAGAAGGCAAGTAACATAACTTGCAAGAAATTATTACAATATTACTTTCTATTTAAATCATTAATCAAAATTTAACGTCTTTTTTACATTAGGTCGATTATAATTACGCCACAATGCAACAAAGCTCTTTTTTTTCTCTTAATACAAAGCTTTGTGTTTGAAAAACATTTCTATATCCTACGAGGTACAAATAAATAATATATACAGTAATAAAATGCTGATACCTGTCTTGGGGAGATTATTTTTTTATTTTAAACTACTTACACGGAATAATTAGGGGGCTTTGATCGTTGATAAGAAAATGATAAATAAAACTAGCCTTTCCCCTATTTGCTTGAGGCCTTGAGTTACGTATGGGATCACGAAGTAAAATATCGCCGAAAAGCGTTGCTAAAGTCTTGGCATCCGTCCCATTCTCATTTGAATGCTTTAGGAGTTCTTGTAAGAACATGCAAAGGTATAGGAAAACATTACGATCCAAATCTGACATTCTTTGAAGCACAATCTGTAAAAGAAAATTAGTTAAGGGATGCTTTTTAAATTTTTTATACTAAAGGGGTGTTACACACCTGTTTGCAATTTTGGTAGTTAGATACGGCTGCAAGACAAGCATCATGGAGATGATAGGGTATGACGGGATCTTTTGTGTAAGATAAGAACAACAAAAGTGCTTCGGCAACAGCATGAATACCTCCAGCTAATTAAAAATTAAGGACTTTTATTATTAAAAATAATGGCATTAATATTTTAACAAGGATACGGATTGAATCTAGCGATCCATTGTCCAACCAATCTCTAATGCGCATAGTTTCTTCATGTAAAGCAGCTGACTCGAATAATTCTCTAACCTTAAGGCCGTTTCTGTAAAGGTGATCAACTAAAAGCCACAGTTCTCGAGGTACAGAATACAAGACAGGACTTTGTTGATTTTCCTTAAAAAAAATAATGAAACTGTATTCTTTTAAAATAATAATAAACGGAAAATCAATACCGCATGCTTAAACTGATCTGGTGTGAGTTGCAATAAAGGCACTGGTGCTCGACATAAAGTTGCTATGGAGGTTGTAAAACATGACCTTTGGCAATCCCCCGATACTATAATAAACATATCTTTTCCCCCACTTAAGTGCAAAACCAAAATATCGTAAATCTTCTCTAAAGGCTGTTCTAAATCAACCTTCATTGTTACGTCACATTTTTCACCTAAAACAATTTTTTTTAAGTGTTTTAAATTATTTAAAGAATTTATGATTTACCTGGTAATATGCAACCTGCGTACGGTGATATACTTAGCCATTCTTTACAGTAATTCACGTCGTCCAATTTCTTTATAAATTCAAACTCGGCTAGGACTTGTCCGGTGTTAGCAATAATAATTTCCCTATACTGAGGTTCCTTAAATTTAACTAAATCAAACGTGACTTCGGTTCGATCAATTGTGACTTGGGGTAAAAATTCATTTTCAAGCTTATCCATTTTTTTAAGTAATTCTTCGTGTACTTTTCTGTATTTATTTTGGTCAACAACCAAAATTTCAGATTTAAAAAGTGCACTGACTGGTTTATGATCGCTTATTTTAAGTTCCATGTGGCTACGATAAGCTGAATTGTGGATTCCCCTACCACGCCATAGTATTCGATCGGTCCATGCAGGGGCTCTTGCCTTTTCACTTGTATCAAACGTATCGGAATTTAAGTCATATTTATAAGTCGGTTGGAAAGTAATATCACCTTCCGTGTACTCCTAAACAAGTTTAATTAATAATAATAATAATAATAGGGTCGAGTACTTACATGTAATACTTTACTGAGATCTTTTTGTTGATTTAATTGATCTGATACAAGAACTGAAGCTAAATCGCTTGCTGCCAAATGTTTTTTAACTTGTACTGCCGTTTGTTCAGTAATTCTATAGTTTAAGTCACCTAACCAGTACACTTGGCTATAAAATAAATATTTATATTACTGTCGTGATAAGAATTCAAACTTACTCATGATCTCGAATCATATACGGGTGCCTTCTAAAATTAGCTCTCTGATGAATATCATTGTAATCCTGATTACGCCTTTCAACTTCTTCTACACCTGCTGCTAAATGGGAATTTACAAAACACAAAGACGTATTGTGTAACTCTAAACGAACAGCAACACCACCTTTGTTTCCCTAAAACCACAATCATTGTAACGAAGGGTTTATAAGAAAATTAATCCCTTACCATTTTTCCTAAAATTCCGGTACCAACCGTATCAATCGCAACGTTCTTAACATGCATGTAATGATTATTATTTACTAATACTTCTAACTGCATCCCTACAAGCCGTACATAAGCAACAGATCGATATTTTACATCCGGATGGATCGCATCGGCAATAGCTTTCCTGGAAAATTAATTTTTAAAACTTGATAAAACTATTTTTACATGTTCCCACCTCCATTCAGCTTCTCTTGGTGTATCAAACATTAAAAAGGCTTCTTTGCTAAGATCAAGCTCTTGAAATCCGATTGCATAAACATCCGGTGGATCTTTATCACAACTCAACCATGATTTTAAGGATACAGATGGGGGTTGCCCGTTTACATTCCAAGTACCCACAAAAATACTAAAAAAAAGAGTTTTCAAGATTCTTTTTTTATCACCTTTAATATTTTCTTACCTAAACTCTTGTTGATGAGTATATTCGGGTTCTTTTAACGATAGTTGGTAGCGCAAAAAGGATTCACGGTTAGCAGATATTCCATGCCCTTGAGCAAGTTTTTGACGTGAAACTGGAATATCGGGGGACTAAAAAATATTATTTTAGAGTTTACCGGGCATTTTAAATTTGATTTAAGTCTGACCTGATCGTTCATTTCGGCTTCTTCTAAATTAGACTCTAGAGCTTCTGGAGTTCTTGTGCCGTTATATTTATCTAACCACTGAAAATTGGTAATGCTAGAGGAAGAAACTGAAAGTAATCAAAAATTGTATTTAGATCAAACCGAGTAACGAAGCATTTACCTTCCTTTGATCTGATTATTTCGGATGCAAAATTGGAGCTTTCAAAACCAATTTCAATATCAAACTGTAACTTGATTTTTTTATAAATTAAATTAAAAATAATGTGTGTATAATTGCCTGGAATGGGATCTGTATCTGTAAGTTTAAAAGTTTGATTACGGTGTAAACTAAATCATGTAAATGACCGACCACAAGAAAAGTACTGGTCAATGGGAATAGCTCGTTCAATTGTAAGATCTGAAATCGATTCGGGTTCAGGTTTCTCCGAAATTATAACGAATAAAGCGAACGACGAATCATGCTCGACTAGTGCTAAAATTTTCTTTTCACCGACCCATCCTGTTTGGGCCAAGGAAACATTTAAATGTAGCTATGTTAATATAAGGGAAAGAAATGATTTTTTGAATTTAAAATTGAGTATTTTGAAGGATACACATTTAATTACTTCGGTGGAAGAAAATTTCGCTTGTATAATATTAATAACATTTTGATGTGTTGCTAACAACATAATTGTCTCACGTTTTCAAGAACCACGTAATAAACTATTACGTAGTTGATGATTCATTAAAGTCTTCTTAATCATTTTTAATCATGAAACAAGATTATCTTAGAAAATGCAACTTAACCTAAAATTCTGACTTGGTTGTAAAGAACTACCAACGTTTACTTATAGTTTCCTATTAAAACTCCCTAAATATGTTATTCAAACCTATTTTTTTCTTTATTTTAATTATAAACTTTAATTAATTAAACATTGTCTGTAAAATCCTGTGGGAAAATCCACCCTTCAAACCTCCAAAAAAAATAGTCGTAAAGATAAGTTAAAACTCTTTTATTTCATTCCCTTTACATAATTATTAACATTCTTATCTTAGATTTAGATTATTTATTGCTATTTATTGCTAAAACGTCTTTAAAAAAAGTTATTTAAAAGGGATATTCAAATAATTCAAATTACCGCCAAATGACCACATCAGCGCCTCCTGACAGGTGATTGGCGCAATCATTTGTTATGCTCATGCGTACTAACCTCCATTTTGAAAATTTTCAGCTTTATGACTAATTGTTACATAAAACATATAAAAAATTAGTAAAACTGAATAAAGTAGTGAAAAATGTGCGACTGGATACATTGTAATAAGTGTTTTTTAAAGTTTCGACCACAGATTAAGTTTTACATAACAACCTGTGGTCATCTACAGTGCGATATTTGCGTATCCAAAACGACAGGTACTTACTTAACAATTTTTAAGTAAACGTAGTTCTCATGTAAGTCCTTTTTAGATTCTCAAAACCACTGCTTAGTATGTAGTTCTGTGTGTGAAATGACCCAGCTCTCGAATGATTTAAATCCAGATGTCTTGTGCTTCTTCAAACCTGCCGAAGAAGCCATCGATAAAGCAGATCAGGTTAGTTAGGCACTTACAGCTTTCATTCCAATCAAATAGGGGTTGGCCATGTATATTTACCAACATACATGTTTTAGGTGTGCGAATTTCAACTCACTAACACCTTGTCGCTCTTAAAAGCTACAACGGCCAAACACTCTATCGTCAAGAAGGAACTTGCGAAGAGCTATAAGGAATTTCAGGAAGCAAAACGGCACCAACACAGGCTTAAAAGCCTGTTAAAGGTACTAATTGGTTGTATTTTTAGGGAGTGTAAATTAAAATTAATTTCTGTATAGGCTTCCATGATGACTCGACCTGGTGCAGGTTCAACTTCCATGATGTCCGGTAATACATCTATCAGCATTAGTCCTTCGAGTGCTACTACCAGTTCGTTTCTACGAGATCCAAGATCTAATCCAAGGTCTACCCCGTGGAGTCATCAACAACAGAATGGGTCCAGGATGATGATGCATCGGCAGTATCCTAGTGTAAGTCTTCTATAGATTTAATTGTTTTACAAAGGTAGTCTTAAAATTAAGGAAAAACACAAAGGGTTTTACAATAATAATAATTACACACACTGCATACATATCATCCAAAAAGAAATTGGGTAGGAAGGTCTACAAGGAATTTCAGGAAGCAAAACGGAACCCTTAGGAGTCTGTTACAGGTACCTAATTGGTAAGGGGTGTAAATTAAAAGTAATTTCTGTATAGGCTTCCATGATGTCCAGGAGTACATCTACTAGTATTACTCCTTCGAGTACAGCTTCCAGTGTGTTTCTGCGACCCCCAAGATCCAATCCGAGGTCTACTCTGAATCAACAACAGAATGCGGCCAGGGTGATGATGCGTCGACAGTATCCTGGTGTAAGGTTTTTATAAATCTATGTACTATCCTTTTCTTTACTTGCTACTTTTTGTAGAAGAACTAGATTTAGTTCTTCTTCTTATTTTTAAAATTAAGGAAAAACACAGTAACAAAGGGTGTTACAATAATAATTACACACACACACATTTAAAAAGGACACAATGAAAGACACAATCTTCGTTTTTATTTTTATGTGAAAGGTTTATTAAAATAAAATATTAGTACATTGCTGATATTTTATAACAAAGAAAGGTGGCGGCAGGTTCAAATATTTTTTAATAAATGAACTGTTTTATATTTTCTTGAGATCGATTATTGAATCGATTACATATAGCACCAAATGCTGTGAAGTAAATCCGGAGGTATAAACATTCTTTTAATACAGGGCGTTCTATAAATTTGACCTAAATCGGGAGGTTATTTATTTATAAAGTTTATAAAGCTCGATCGGAAACTATTATTTGCTGTCCTCTACAATAATTGCGGGTAGGTTGTTTTCTTACAGGTTTTGTTATTGTATTAATAACATATTTCGATATTACGTGGTGTTTTATAACCTTTGTCTTCCTTTGGAACTTTTTTTAACTGGGTTGGGTATTAGCCTTCTGTCCATGGAATCTGTCACTGCCAATAATGACTCGAGGAAGAAGAAGTTTAGGCATTGCACTTCTATTGCTTGAGTTTGGAGTTGAAAGAAAAGAAAGGGGAGGACTGCTTGCCAAGAAGTAAAGATGGGCCAAGGAATATCAGAATTCGACCTAGGAGCAATTTGGTATAATGGAAACAGCCTTCAACAATAATACTCCTGCTGAGGAATAGGTGCCTACCTACCTATAATGGCAAAAGGCTTTTCATCGCACTGTGGGTGGTTTATTTATTGTAGGGGTAATAAAATATATTGTTTTTGAAATTGGATTTATTTCTTATTCTCTTTAAATTTTTACCTTTATCTGAAATACCGGCGAATTGAATAATCATAGTTGTACATACAAAACCAAGTTTTTGTTTAAATTTCTTGGAAGTATGTCAACTATGACGTGTTTTTGTAGCGTGAAATGATTGTCATGTTCTTATAAATGTTTAATTTTTTTATCGAGTTCTATTACGGGTTTTATAATAGGTACAGAATCTCTTTTGAGATGTATTTGCTAGTCATTGGTCATTCTAGGATTGTTTTACGGAAAACATTCAAGGTCTGACCTAACAAATAACACACATCATCTCGTCAAACAATTCCTCCATCTATTTCGTCACTTAAAATATAAATCAAGGAAAACGTAAAGAAACTTTGATCCATTTGAATTATTGTCTGCTTTTCAATATGTAAACGAACCCTCGGATATTGATTCAAGCTGTAGGTACTTTCGAATCTTCATTTGAATAATGACGGTGCTTCATAAATTTGTTCATTGTGCAAGAACATTGGCTGTGTACGTAGTAACTACATACACGTAACTTTCTCTGTTTCACAAGTATGTAAATGGGGTAGGTATGTAAATTGTAAGGCCCGATAAAGATTTACCCGTAAAACATAACGTGATAATTGAAACGGGTAACCGTATACGTTTTAAGCGACGTGTTTTTAATGTTCCACATACCTGCCTGTTAACATACATGTCATGTTTGTATAATCTGATGACAAATATCCTCCTGCAATGTCACATCTAAAACGAAATCTAGAATAATCTACTCGGATTTCGTTCTCCGGAAAACCGGAACAAATTCTTAAATCGTTTGAAAAAATTCGCGAATTTTAATTTCCGTCAACATAATATTATTATATCATCGCCGACCGATATCGTAAATTTGTATTAGAAAAAGATAGAAAAATACAAAACACGTCATGTTTTATCTGTTTACTTTGAAATTTATTTCTATAACTTGTGACGCGTTCAAGTCAAGGTAAAATAATGACTTGTTGCTAATATTTATGCAATGCGGTAATTAAACTTCGATCTTCCTATCTTTTTCCTATGATACAAGTCCTAGAAAACGGATGTTTTTATCGGAAATAGTTTTAGGATTGGTATTGAATTTTTTTGAGCGACCTCCTGCTCTTATGGTGTGTGCTTGCCTATAAACGCATGCTGCAACATTCAAGCAATTATTATTATTGTATTGTAATTACACTTATGATGATGAAATTTGTTCGTTTTTTGTCATATTCAAGGATGTTTGTCGGTACAATGTCGAATTTGAAGCACACAAACCATGAAACGGGATTATATAAAATATTTGTTTGTTAACAAAAAGATCGAGTTAATTATGTTTATTATAAGCGAATTAATCACTTCTTATGTAGGTATTTCCTTGCTTGGTGTGTGTATGATAGCAATTATATGATTATGTTCCTCCAAATCCTTCAAACAATATAAAAATGTTTTTAGAAGGTCCCTTCGTACTTTCTCGAAAATTTATCACAGAATTGTGATTTAGGGCCAAAGATGGTCTTTAGGGTTTGATATAATATTAAATTTGGGCCTCACTGGGTCACTGTTAAAAACGTGTCGGCAAAACTCGTTTAGGGTCCGTGGAAGGACTATATTTCGGGAGTTGCTCTTGAGATTTTTGAGAACGCTATATTTGGGGTCCACACAGTTACCCTTTTAGAGTAGGTACCTATATTTAGGGCCGGCGGGAGTCTCTGTTCACAGGGTCAAGGAAATAGGATCACAAATTAGGGGCTCAGTACGGATTAAGGTCTAAGGGTAGTTAATTAAAGTCCTCCCAATAAATATTTGCGGCTTAAAGGAGGAT
The DNA here is from genome assembly GCA_963082805.1 of Hemicrepidius hirtus. Taxonomy (NCBI): domain Eukaryota; kingdom Metazoa; phylum Arthropoda; class Insecta; order Coleoptera; family Elateridae; genus Hemicrepidius; species Hemicrepidius hirtus. The sequence continues at coordinate 318,204 of OY720166.1, forward strand.
AAGAGATCCCTAGTATTTAGGGTCGACAGAGTCCAAAGCCTCTGTCGGTCTGGAAAAAATCTAGAAGTAGGCATTTAGGGGGCGCAATCTACGGATACGGTATTTATCAAACATTTCTTTAGGATCCCTCAACTAGAAATTTTGGGTGTCTTTGGAAGATATTTACGATCCAAACAGTCGCTGCTTAAAGCAAGTCGACTATAAATTTTGGTTTGGTAACGTTAGGGTTGGAAAACTATCCAATTGGAAATTTATTTAAACTTGAATTATTGCTAGATGTTTGTTTCTTTTCTAGTAACAAAGGGGGTGGTATTTTATTCAGAGTACCCCATGAAAAAGGATTAAATAAGCACCTAAGGTATAAGAACAACCAAGTAACCAAAGTTTTCCCTTGGAAAATCCTGTGCAAACGCTACACAATCTAATTTCCTTGTTGATATTGCATAATATAACTAGATGATGTTTCATAATTATTCTAGAAGTTCATTATTTTGATGAATCGGTACATAGAGACCTATCCTTGTGCGCGAACCGGATTTCCTAGCAGCCACCCTATTACAACATTACATTACCCTCATAGAATATTAGTAGGTACGTGGTTAAATGTAATATCTATGTTAGCGCGGCTAACAAGGCCGCCACCGTTTTCAAAAATATCTACCATAATAATACGACGTTTATCGCGTTAAGTTTATCAATAACTCCCTCCTAACATGTTTGTATTGTAATCAGGGTCACGAAGTTTTCTTTCGAATAAATAATAATAATTTATGCTAATGTGCCGCGACTGAGACTGGTAATGCGTTAACAAACGATAATCCCACGAAATCGAGGAACGTTTAACGGATAAATAAGTAGCTTTTCCTAAGTCGCGCATGACCGACTTGTTTCTTAGGAAAAGAATTTCTTCTTGCGAAAACCCCTTTCTGCTGCTCTTATAACTGAAGATCGACTTCTGTTCGTATAACTTTTAACACCTTGTTTGTTCAAAAGTAAATCGTTTCAAAACGGAGGTCGTACTAAGCATACATTATGTAACCACTGTCGTAAATAAATAGCATGACTGACGTTTTTCTCATTCTCGTCAATTCCACTATTAAGTCTTTGGAAATTAAAGTGCTCGTGTATGCATTGTGTTTATATTTCTGACGTTTCCCAGCGGGCGCTGTCAAGAAATACTCATCAAATTCCAGTTTTTCTTTTTTGCGACCCACATTTATTCTCTATTTCAGCTTGCCAGAGAATTATCCCGACACACACAGACATAGGGATTTACTAACGTTAAAAGAAAATACGAAAAACAAGTATAGGAAAATTTCCGGTTGAACCAACCTTTTAAATATTATTCTTATTTAGGACACCTTGTATTTTCGTTTTGTTAAAAAAAGTTCTCGCATTTTTGCACCACCTAGGTTTTTTACGTCATGATCCTTTTAAGGGATGAATTTGTCCATTTCGTTCACCCGTGAATAATAATTAAAAATAGGAGAAATTTGAGTCTTTTGGTAACCATGGAAACGGTCATATTGTTTGTCAGTTCTGCATGATTTTGTTCCCATGCCAAAATCTTTTTTCGCACAAGTGCGATAAAGAATTTCGCTCAAGCAAAACAAACCTCGTTAAATATGATCGTAATTTTTTGACAGTCTTAAATTATTTATTATATAAACAGGCTCTTAATTTTTTATAGAATACCCGGTTAGGTAGGTGTTAATTAAAATTTTACAAATTCAAAAAAGAATTATTTATTTAAACGTACAAATATGTTTAATTCATCAGCCTTATGTATTTGTACAACATCTAAAGTAACTACAACCACACAAACATGTTTTGAGTTTTAAAAAATTTTTGGAAAAATTTCCATGTAAACCCTTTTGTGACAGTGTTATAAAACAATCTTTAGTTTTTCCTTTTTTTGTTTGTTTTTATTTCAGTTGTTGAGATAAATGTGGTTACTTTCGAAAAGTCTTAAAAATTAATATACAGGGTGGTTAGTAGTCATTAGACAGTACTGTATTTGCGACTTTAGTGCCTCTCCACTCCTCGAGTACGCGAACTTTGGCCATAAGCAAACTTTTCCCGACATCTCGATAAAATATTAAAATTGTTAAATTGTTTGTAGAGGTGTGTCATACACGATAAAAAATCCACACCCCTTCTCCCCAACCCTTTGAGATATTTCATTATGAAAAAAAGAATTACTATCCATTCCCCAAAACCCCATTTTTCTCAACAACTAAAAAAAAAGTCCAAAAAACCCGATAAAATTCTCTACCTGACTGACTCTCTCTCCTTTCTTTTCAGGGAATACCTGATTTCTCTTGTCCATCTGATTCTTCCTACTCGGTTTCTCAGGAATATTCAGGTGCTCCATTTAATTTATCTGGATCTCCAAACGAATCCCGAAATAGTTTTATGAGGGGTTCGTCCAGGTCCTCCAATCATCGTATGGGGGGTTCTGGTAACAAGCCCCGTTAGGAGACCCTGTACACAGAAAAATATGTTTACAAAGAGTATCGAGAAATGCACGAAACGTGGGTCTTAGCGCGATTTTGAATTTTTTTTTAATTTATTCTAGAAAGTTTCTATTTTGTTTTATTCTAAGCGCTTTAACACGTCGTGCATTGTTATTCTCGTTACTGTATTGTATTTGTTTATTAGTTCAATAACCTATTGTGTAGGTATTATTTTGTTTTGTTACACAGTGTTCTAAAAATATAAATACTATATACAGGATGTAAATGACAAAAAAAGAGGCAGTTACAAATAGTGTAAAGGCAAGTCACATGTGAATATAACATGGGTTACGAATAAATTACAAAGTACATAACATCGTTAACAACAGGTGATTTAGTTACGGTAGTTTAGATTAGAAACGTTTCCTTCCTTATCGCGACCTATTTTTGATTCTTAATTGTTAGCCTGTGAGGTGGGACTTTAACCCCTTTGTTTTTTTTGCAAATGTCTGTATTGTATGTATGTGTGTGTGTGTGTGTAGCCGTACAAAAAAAAGGTGCGTCAGTACAGCCAAGTAAAGTTAGTAAAGTGAATTAGCGGAGTTAGTACAAGGAGCCACTTACTGTAGATGAAGACATGTACATTAGTAGACACAGACAGAAGCCACACACGACGGCACTGCTGCTGTTACCGCGCTAAAGAATATAATAGCACTACAACTTTTTAGACCCTGCAATGCGAAATCATTCCAGCAAAGTGTTTGGTGTAACTTTGGTTTAATTATTAATAGTAGAAAATAATAAGGTACAATCAAATCAAATACATCATGCTTCTAAAATAAGTAACTCATCATCATCACCATCATCGGTATAATATATAGATCAAAAAAAAAAAGAGAAAAATTAAACATAATCACTCAACAAATACATATGGCCTGACCTAAAGACAAATAACTAAACAACAGAGGATGTCTGCGCTTTACGCCACGAAACACAAATTTACCAAACCTACCGAACCAAACAAAAAACAATTCCAAACATAACATTTTCCGAACATCCTCCTTCATTCGTCATATTTTATACAAACGGCACGGGCCGCTGTTGAACTATTAAAAATATCTCACAGTTCGTATAAATAGCAGCTAGTTGATCCTGAGATGGGGCCGCGAGCGCGAAGCGCAACAATTGCACATCGGGTACTCGCGGGTCTTGTCTCTTTGGTTAATAGGGCTTGGATGCATCCTTGGCGCGTTTGAGCTGCACTTTGAGCCTCTTGGTGCCGACTTGGAAGCCGTTCATTGCGGATATCGCTGCCTGCGCCGAGGACGCGTTATCGAACGACACGAAGCCGAAACACTTTGATAAATTTGTAAGTTTGTCTATGAACACCTTCGCTGAAATCACGGGCCCGAAGGGCAGGAATGTCGAGGCTAAGTCGGTATCGTTGAACTCTTGCGGTAGATGGTATATGAACAGGTTACAACCTTCTGGACCTTTAACAATAAAAAAACCAAATTAAACAAATTCCGCAACAATAATACAGGCCCTACCACTACTCCCTTGCGCCACACCACGATCTAGAAAACACTTAAAATGTATTATAATTATTTTTGTTTTAGTGCTCACGTGTTAATTATTCGGAAAAAGAATCAGTTTATGTATGTATACAGCTGTACTTTAACGTATTTTGAATTAACACCTTCAAGGTGTACTCGGTATTCTCGCACGTAGTCGTCCAACAAACAGTACTTTTTTTAATGGGGAAAGTCGACGACAATGTATTATGTAACACGATTTACGAGCACCTATGTTTTAATTAACGCTATTAAAGGATTATTATCGCAACATGTGTGAAATCACAGAATTTATTTTTGAAGGTGATTTTGAAAAAACAAAACGTTTAATTAATTTCATTTAACCCTCTAACCTTTCCCGAATTTCATTGCAGTTCTAATAAACGAAATTAATTATCCTGTTGTGATTTCACACACGAGAGAGTTATTTCGGAAATATAATTGCAAAAATTAACATAATTTCTAAATAAAAATTAAATCTGTAACCTCGTCACCGTTTTAAAATGCATACGAATACAAAGTCCGATGGGCAACTAACTATTGCATGAGTTGCAGTTTATTTAACATTCGTTCTGTAATTTGTTCGCGTTTGAGTTTCATTGATTATTAATTTCAGGTTATTAGATAATCAAATGTCCGATTATTATATTGCTGAAAAATCATCTAACATACAGGGATTTAACTGGTCGACTTTAAATTTTCAAGGACTTCCTTGATCACTTTACTTTTTCAACGCAGTTCACTTCGACTCATTGCTGTTATATAAAATTATGGTCCCATCCCTTTTTTGCCCTAACAAAGTCTTCACCTTGATTATATAGAGTTATATTTAGAGGCTCGCAAATCGTGACCAGTAATAATTTATAACACAATAATGAGTGCCCTCTAGACTATAGATACAAGAAAAACTTACCCTCAATCTGTTTGCCTGCTGCTGCAACCGCGGCCGCAGCAATGGTAGCATTATTTAAGAACGATCCGTAATTAGTTAAGTCGTGGGTCGTGGTAATGCTAGGTTGAAGGCTACTGGTAAGTCCTCTATCGGCCCCAACCCCTTTATTAAGGATACTAGGCATACAGAGCGGTGAAGCCCCCGCTTGCGACATGGCGGCGAGGGTGACTAAATTTTGAACACCAATTGGTGCAAGAAGGTTTTCGGTCCCTGTCAGCAAATGTTGTTGCAACAATGCTGAACCACCAACCGCCTGCAACAATTGCAAAGAGGTCGCGTCGCTTGATAACACGGTTCCGTATTGTTGCTGTAACTGGGGTTGAAGTTGGGGTGCAGTTTGTAATGCGTTCCATACGTTTGCTTGCATTTGTTGTTGCCTCTTCAATTCCTTTTCCTTCTGGGTGTCGGCGAATTTAACTACGAGGGGCGCCGAACAACCCTCCATCGTTTGCGAATGGTGAAGGCTCTTTATTGCGTTTAGCGCTGACTGTTTGCTAGCGAAGGTCACAAAAGCACAACCACGGGATTGTCCGCTTGCATCCCGAAGAACCGTGCACTCCTCGATGGTACCGTGAACGTTGAACATTGCTCTTACGTCATTTTCACATAATTTTTTGCTTAACATACCAACGAAGAGTTTTCGCTCTGAAACAGAACAATAAAATGTAGATCGAAACCAAAAGAGTAGAATTAGGGAAAAATTTGTTTGGAACATCCCCTACGCAATAGAAGTGGAAATTAAAATGAACGGGAACATCTTAAAAAAATTGTTTTAGTGCTGAAATTTAATTCGTAAAAAATGTATGTTTTTACACGTGGGGTAAAAATTACATTTTCCCTGGAAACAAATAAAATATTTAAGGGCAACAGCCTACTTTCTTCCTACGTAAGCTTCCTTGACTATCGATTCGTTTTACAACCAATTGTCGTTTACTCATCACACGCTTTTAATTTCAACAGAAGCACAAAAAAATTATCTAATTTTGCAGTTAATCTTCTTTGTAGATGGCTTCATAGCGTATTTTACTTTGAGTTCTCTGTTTCCGCAATTAGGTTTTTATAATGTCATCAAGTGCCTACTTAACGTCATGATACTGCGAACACTTTCATCTTTGACGCGAAGAAATGAAAAAAAATCTGCGGGCTTTTACTTTATACTACATAGCTTTTTTCTTACATTTATACAGGTATCATTTGGGTTGTAATATTTCCATTTATTTCCCCTGCTATAATGTATACATTGCGAGCTTTGATATTATTTTCTGCAACTTCAAAGCTTGATAAAAATCGAAGCGGTTATTTAGTTCTCAGTCGGAGATTCTCAATATTTATTAAAATTCAAGCAACATACTACTTAAAATTTTTTGCAAGAGTAGTACCTACTTTTGTATCTTTTCATAAATCTTTTATTTTTAGAAAAAAAAAACAAGAGATTTACGTGTAGGTTAATATTGTGGAAAGTTCTGCCAAGTTTTGAAAACAAGGTAAAGTCTGACATTGATCTAATGACTCAAGGTGCAAAAATTTGTAACGTAACAATTGTTGGTTGTTCAGATGCTATAATAAAAAGGGGAGGTAGAAAGAAATTGGGGAAAAAGGATAGGGGACAGAAGTATGAAGAAGAGATTGGGGCGGGGTATTGTGGGGCTAGCAATAGGGCAGTGTGAGGAATAGGGACAAAATAGGTGGGGAAGGTGGAGAAGTGAGACGTGGGGTAGTTATGGAAAAGAAACACGAGGGGGTGTAAAATTTAATTTAAAATACGGAGGGTTTTTTTTAGCAGAAAACGAATTTATTGGTCCAACAAAGAACCTTAAAAGAAACCTGAGACTTCTTCATTTCGTCCTTAGCCCTTCCCTGTTTAATGAAAAATTTCAACAACAATCCTTAAGCTAATATATTTGACATTTCCATTAAGATTCCGAAACTGTAATCGTTTATGTCCACAACATTGACAAACAGATTAACTAGTTATCATCATTTATCAAATGTAACCCAAAATCTCTTTACTTATCCTTCTTGAATGTCATAACAAATTAGTGGCAGTATGATGTATATTTACACAATAATATTCCAAGGCAGAAAATTTAATGAACGTTTTAATTTTTCCCCCATTGATTTTAATTCATTATAATATTTAAACTTGAGGTTAGGGGAGAAAGAGAAAGAAGCATGGTAATATGAGAGTCATTCTTTTCTATTGCGGTGATAACAGTATCGATAACATAATATTTGAATCCTCATTCATTTAGCACAGCTGTGCATTTATGTGCTTATATTTACATATTTAATGTAAACAATGAAATTTATGAGTAATTAAATACAGTGCGAGTACTCTTGCGTGTAGTTAGGGAATAATTTTTATTTGTATTAAAAACGAGGTGAAATTTGGAATAACTTTACCTTGAACCCTTTTTTACTTTAAGTAATAGGTCTTTGGCATAATTATTTATTTTCTTAATCGTTATGTATTTATAATATTAATATATAAATATTTAATATTTACTTTTAACGTCCACGTAAATATACATTCAATTGAAGAAAACTTTCAACAAGATAATTAATATAATTATTTGTTTTGAATTAAATTGAAAACATAAAAACAAAGTCCTGCAAGGAATCGATTACGCTTAATAAAAGGTAATAAAACAATGCAACAAAACGGAGAACAGTTAGTTGAGTCATTGGGAAAAAGAAAGGTTTACGGAAATAATCTAAAAAGAATTCAGAGGATTTGTTTTACTGACGGGTTTATCGACACTTAATGAAGCATATTATTAGATATTTTTCTCTTGTATTTGTTTCGCTTTAATGGTAGACCCCAAATACTCTTTGAATTGAAAGATAAATGTAAATAATCAGGACTCGAAATAAACGGTGCGATGATTAATTGGTATGAATAAATAATCAATAAAAAACGTTCGCAGCTGCAAAAGACTAGGAATATGCAGAATTTGTATTAAGGAAAATGAAGGGTTTTTAAAATTAAAAGGAAATAATTGTATTTTGGAATTTTTAAAATTCCCAAGGGTTCGTAAGATCTGAGGTAATCTAGATATCTCTTTGATATTTTAAGGGGTTGCAAAAGAAGAGTTGATAATTATTATGTACGAACGAGTTGTATTAAAAATTTGTTCTCAAAACGCAATTCGACTTTTGAAGGTTCGTATAGAGTCTGAAGGAATACAGATACGGATTTGAAATTTTAGTTATTTATCAAGGAAGGGATGATGATTATGTAGGCCCAATTTTTAAAAAAACGAATGAATAGCGAAATTTTTAAAATCAAGTCCTCCAGTCTTTTATGAAGTTTTCAAATCTCCTTCAGATACCGGGCATGTGTTCGTAAATTTTTTAAAGTAATAAGGAAGGCTTCGTCAAAAAAGATACAGAAGCTCAACAATTTCCCTTGAAAACTAAAAAAAATCGAGTCTTTAGATCTTGTGTAAGCAAAGGTAAAACATTCAGGATTACAATATAATTATTATTACATAATTCCCATGTGACCTCCTCGTTAACAATCTTTTTACATTAATAGGTGTCATTAGACACAATAAGTTTATGGCTTGAGATCTCAGGAAAAATAGCAGGATAAGCGTACCTTTGGTAAATGCGAAAAAAAGGTGCACAAATTTAGGGCAAATTTTATGATTTTTAAACCTTAGCCAACGTTATATTTGGTTTTCTCAAATAGAAATTATTATTGCATGTAGTTTGAATCTGCAAGTTAACTTGAGGCTTTACAAACTGTATTTATTTCTTGGTAACAAGGAGTCTATTCATTTCTACATAATACTGCAGCACTCACTGCAATTTTATATTTGGACATTTTTTCTAAGATTAAAAAAAAGGAAGCGCATCAACCGTTAGTAGTATCTACTGTGGGAAGAGAGGAAGGGGTTAGTATTATCAGTTACAAAACTTTTTTAATAACTTCCTGATGGGTTTGATTTTTTTTATAGGACTTCTAACACTACGCTAACTTTTCAAAAAAAAGCAGGAAACGTTTGTAGGTGGCCCAAATTTTTTTAGAAATACTTGTGCGGTTTATGATGGATTCAAAAGACTTTCTTGAAACTTTGATGTTCGTGTTTGCGTCAATTGTATAAATTTTCAATAAAATAGCTCGGTAACAAGAGAAAAACCGAACGCAATTCAAATCGTGAGGCTTGGGATAGGTGTTTCCCGATAAGTTTAAAGTTTCGCCGAACGATTTGCATGCATCTAAGCATGATATCATCCTTGCGGTGTGAATACTCGTGCCAGTATCAACAACAGACAACAATAACATGACTTTTCTACCATTTGTTGCACAAGAGAAAAAAATTACGTAACTCGCGCGCGAGGTTTATTATTCCATTCGCGAAGAAGTGCGTGCGTATACCTGGAATAAGGTAAGGGCTTGGGATGGACGTGGGCTGCCAATAGGCCGAGCTGATGGCCGGGTACGAATTCTTCGGTGATCTACTCTTCATGGCACTTGTTGCACTTCCGTACACGCGACCGCGGAGTAGGTCGTCGGTGCATCACATAATACCTGCGGGAGCGCCGCCGATTCAGGTGGGTCGTGGTGCAGCGTTCGAGTGTTATCCGTACGCGCTCCGCCGCGAAACTGAACGACTCATTTAACTTCTGTTCGCAGTCACTCACGACAAGCTAAGCTATGTGACGAATACAAATATATCTGTGCCCCGAACGTCACTCTGCATACCTAACGATACTTAGTGAGTGAACAATGGTCGGCCACCGATAATGTCCGGCCCTATCATGAGTCACGTGTACATTTTTTTCTCCTATCTATGTACAAATATCCGGCGCATCCACCACGACCACGGACGAGCGGCGTTTTGCAAACGATCCGCGGAGGATTCCTCTTAAGAAAACTTACCGTTTCTATTCTCGCTATCCGCAGGCTTCATCTGTATGGGATGGTGCATCTGAAACAGGAGAGAGAGAAAGGACAAGTAGTAATAATAGACACAAGCGCACAATAGGTAACTTGTCAGTCATTTGTATAAATAGTACATCTAATGGCGGCCTGATTGATTTAAGAGTGACTTGGACGGCGAGGAGTTATTTTCGCCGACAGGGTTGAAGCAATCCAGGCCAGCTGAAGTGCCGCACATTAGCCACCGATACCCCGCCGACACACCACGCGCCAATTCTCCTCCGTTTTTATGCCAAACAGCTACGAAACAGAGACATCAAACTCATTTCCCGGTGCCAAATACAACACACACCAACACCTTGAGTCATGTTGGACCTTTCCGTTATAAATCTTGCCTAACAAGGGAATTCCCTACTCTATTTTCAATCCCTGGAAGTTCAAATGCTTATTTTCCTTCCTCCACTTAGCAAATGTTTAGTCACTTTCCCTCTTACAGGACAAACCGTGCCTAAATCGAATCTTTACCTTATTCTCCTTCCAATCCTTCTAATCTATTTCATGTATTTAACAATCATCCCCAAAAGAATATATTTTAACCCCCGTCATTTTTTTCCATCCCCAATATGTCTGTTTATTGCCTATTCCGCGCCTCCTACTGAATTACTACTTTCTTTCTTCCCCCTATTCATGTTCCTGCTGATTTACCTTCGTCCTTTTCTCTTATGTGATTCAAGAATCCTTGCACATTCAGGTTTTAATCACTTTTCCACGTAACTTTTTCCTTTGCCTCCCACGACCGCCTTCCTTTTCAAGCAATTCATTCCTGCAGGCAACAAGCCCTCAAGCCCATAAGTTTAAGTTCAATCAAACGGCCTCCACCCACTAATGGTTCGTCCAAATGAGAATTTTGTGTCTATCGATCCCCCCTACTCCCATTTACAGTTTTGATATTCCCCTTGGGGACGCAAGCTTTCAACAGTTTGTGTAGCAACAATATTTTGTATTTTGTTTGGGTAAACAAAACAAACGAACTGATTATTAATTCCCTGAATTGAGAAGATGTTTCTCTGTAACTTTATTATTATTTGACGTTTACTCAACTTAAATATCTGCATAAACGAATCCTTATCTTCTCTTCAATCTCAAATTAAGCTGTCAAATTAAATTTTGAAGCAAATTCATTTCATTAGGAACTTCAAATAGATTAGCAGCAGCAGGAATGAAATTTTAATGTTACTTTTAAGCACTTTCAATCCCACCCCCTTTACTTACTAATCATTAAATTTACAAATCCGTTCAACAGGGAAAAAATTAAATGTTTGGATGGTATTAGATCAGATCAAAATGCATGTTTGTAATTATTTAGTTTAATCGCGAATCTGTTTAATATAAATTCAATGGTAGATATAAAGATGAATGGTGAATGAAATACTTTTCAACCAGACGTATATTATTTATTATAAGAACAAAATCTTGGCCGTTCATTGAACGGGTTAAATTTTGATTCATTTCTTGGCGCCGGGACAGAATTTTCAAAGTCACATATAAAAGTAAAATTTGTAAATAAACAGAATTAAATTTTTGAGAGAGAAGGATAATCTTCGTTGGTTAATGAGATCAAACTTGGGTTTCAATTTTTTCATTTGGTAAAAATAAAGCCTAACAAACTTTTCCCCTTAGACTACCTACTCTAACATAAAACCAAGACGGCTTCTGTTCTAAAATTTACGCACTCATACATGAATAAAGTGACCCTGGGCAAGACTTGCTTACATACATGTTTTAACTTTCAGATTCACGACAAAAAAAAACCTTCTTACACCTCATCTAGATTTCTTTAAACCTGAGGAATTTTAAGTTTGTCATTCGTCGATTTCTATTTGTTCTTGACAAACAAAAAAATTAGAACCTTGAGGTACCAATTAAACGCTCGCGTCCACGTGAGCACAATAGGTATTTACATAACGTATATGTTTAGTATACGCGAGCTCTAGAAAATTTTCCTAGGTGCTCATTACAGCTAGCGTTTTATTGTAGTACTCGATTGTCTTTCATTGCTAACATTATCATAAAAAATAAGTACGTATTACTCCAAAAACGGTTTGCAAGGCCTTAACAGTTTGAAAGAAACGAGTACTGCATTATAAACGATTAACACATATGTAAGTAACTGTCTAGAACTTCTTACCCTTCTTTCGAAAGAAGTTATGGCTGAAACCTTGAAAGTGCGCATCTGATTAATAAATTTACATAGGAATTTTAAAAAATTGTTTAAGTTATGTTTAACTTGCGAATTTTACAGTGATTAGTGCAAGGTTTTCTAATTTAAATTTATAATTTAGGGAATAATTAACGAATTACTCCTCAAACAATTTTCCTAAATGAAAATTCACGTGCGATAACAAAGCCTCTGCAAACGAAATAAAACATCCTGTATATACAGGTAAATTTTTTCTTCAAGAAAGTTACTCAATTTCACCCCCGTTATTGCTTTGAATAATTAAGGAACAAAGGAGGGTGTGCTATAATTATTTCCTGATTTTTGTCCAATGTAACATGACTCAATGATGTTTTTTCGGGGAAATTCGTACGCTACTCGTGCCAGTAATAATCCCCTAGAAATTTGCACGAGGTGAAAAGTGATCAAAAACAAAAGCCCGGATACAACGACCGACACCCCTCGAAATTAAACCGGCCGTTACCATAAACTAGGACGGCATATTGAAAAATCGTGTCAACCTCCCCGGAATTATTTCCCGCATTTTTACGGCACAATTATCTGGAAAGTGTGATTCACCGCAGCCAAAAAAATCAAGTCGGGGAAAAAAAGGGGGCGCTTCGAAAAGCCTTTCTACATGTGCAATAATAGATATAGAAGTGGGAATCAACAATGACACCGGAATTAATGGAGAGCCTACGCAAATTTCGAGACGCAGCACTTTTTTTCATTCCGTCAGCAACACGGAGCCGATGGAAGGTGGCGAACGTGCATGGAATTCGAATTCACCGCCCGGCCAGCAAATCTGAATAACGTGTCTCATAGGAACTCACCCCTCGGAGCGTCTTGACGTTGTGCAGGGCGTCCTGAGCCAGCAGGGCTGCCTTTCGGGTGTAGAACGTAACAAAACAACAACCTGAAACAATGAGATATACACATGAAGCATAACAAAACATTCTGTAATATACATGCACATAGGAAACGGTTGGAAATAAACAAATGAAAGCACAAAATCAACCCTTGGCTCTCTCGGCAATATTTTAACCCCAGGAACATCTCCTTGAAGTTTCGCACATAATAATTATTATTATTATTCTTTCTTTAATAATCGGAATTTTGCGCCCCTAAAAACGTACAACTATGAAATAGATCATCCCTCGCAACAATATTTAGTTGTCGTGTTCGCATTTCTTTAATAATCAAATTTTGCGCCCCCTAAACATTATGCGCCTGCGGTGCAGACTCAGCCTTGTTATGGCTTGCTTGATTCCGGAACATTTATTCAATAACGGCAACTAATATAACAGATGTAAACCGAGATAGGCATCGAGAGATTTACAAATCTCCCCCATTATTACCTTCCCCATTTCCCTGAAGCTATTGAAGCCCCTATGTATGAGGGGTTTACTGATGAAGTTAACAAGTTCGGAAATCAAACTTTAGATTTTAGCAACGAGAAAAGTTTCTCTGTATTAGAGCACATAAGTTCGTACAGGGGGTGTGGGAGGAGAGGAAGTTTAGGGGGGATGGGTTTATTAAAACGTAAACGTCATAAATATAAAAAAAGTATAACTCTTGCAATTCGATGATACGTTCAGGAGAAGAAACGAAAAATTATTTGGTCCTCTTGATCATCCTTCTGCATCCTGAAACAACCTCATTCAGTTCCCCCCACCACTAGTACTATCCTCCCCTTTACGCACGTCCTGCCCAGTTCGGCTTATCCATATTCTGATTTTTTTAAATTCTGTTGTATCCGTCTGGGTTCCGGATTAAGAATAGGCCCAGGGAATCCCCTACCTGCCGTAAAAGGCGACTATTTGGGGTTTCCCCTCTTTCTTCAACAACCCTCCCAATAGGTTACCAACAAAAGAACTTTGATTTTTTTAATTTTTCCTATAATTAGCGACCTTCAACTGTCCTTTAAAGTTCTAATTTCGGATTAATTTGTTATTGTTCCCACTCCCACGTATCACCAGATAATTAAAACCCGATTATCCCACTCCTGAACATCATGAAAATAATTACAACTAATGGCAATTTACTGTTCGACCTTTTGCAAAGTTTAATTAGATATTAATAAGTTTCGATTAATCATTTTTTCCATAATACAAATACAATTCCCAAACCTCTCTATAAAAATTCGTAAAAAGAGATTTAATCCTCCACAAGGACAAGATACGATCACCGTTCCCTAGAATCCTGGGACCAAGTTGAAAAATTTCCCGTCATTTCAGGGCATCATCAATCATTTCAAAATGAGGACAGTATGGTGTTTGTTAGTTAAATATAGATAATCATTGTTTATGTTTCGGAGTATATAATTTTACTCAAATATGGAGCAGCGCTTCCTTTAATTTTCTCTAACAATTAAAGTTAAAAGATTTTTGAATAACTCGCAAACGCAAGAGGAGGCAATTCTCGCAGAATTAGGTTTACCGTCCCCTCCTTAAATTTCTATAATAAGAAAGTTTGCAACGCAGTTTTACTGCATTCTTGAATCAGAAGTGGGATAGCGAACATAGTTGAAATTGTAGCCGTAATTAAATTCTAAAAATATTCAACATAAAAAATCATTAAAACAAAAGAGTAATTGTTTATTCAGCTAGTTATCTGCATAATTATCAGCAACTTGAACTAGAGACAGACAAACAAGAGGGGTTCAGATAACAGAAGAGGTAAAATGCTGAATCGATAAGAATTTTCCGTTATTTATTTGATTGCTTGTATTTATACATCGAGTTGCGAAATAATTGATTTAATGTTAGTTAGATTTTCAACCATATAAACCTCTAGTTAATATAAAATCAATTCGGTTAACAAGATTAAAAGTTCGTCTTGGACAGGAAATAATATCAGGGCTAATCGGTCGATTCGTTTCCTTGTTGGAAAACTACAAGGGGTTCGATAACAGTATTTTGTTATTTTCTAGGATTGCAAAAAAGGTGTAGAAAATTCATCTATAGGTACCGTGTCATAAAGTAAAGAAATCTCGAGAGTTCAGAAGAATGTTAAGGGCGATAAAGAGTTATCGGTAAATTGCATACGATAAGAAACGGGTTCTTATTCCGGAATATTGAATTAGGGATCAAAAAAGTCAAGAATAAGAAATGGAAGCACTTCGATTCCTTGAATCTCCGCCCCACTACTTGGTCTTTTTCCCGGTGGCATCTGAATTTTCGCAAATTTTCACGTTTACCTCATTTAACCGGAAAACGTGGTGATTCATTTTCGCCGCACCCGCCCCCCCCCCGTTCGCGACAAAAATAAACTTTCCGACCCCTTCCTGACTGACTGTCAACTCAATGGTGCGAATTTATTGAAAAATCAATGAACTTCCCTGAGTTATAGAGCATGAGTGTGTAACATCTATAATGATTCCGGGAACAAAAAAAAACCCTTTTTAATTTTTAGCCCTGTAGGTTTACATGTTTAAAAGAAACGGAAAATTCACTCCCCCTAATGGACTCGAAAATACATATAATATTTCCACAGGGCGCTTTTAGTTAAAATAAAGTTATCGTATTCCAGGGGAATGAAACACAAAACTAACCGGATTAAATTTTTTCCCCCTGGTAAACTGTCTTCTTCGCAACTACATAAAAATTCCGTGCTAGCCTCCTCGGCCAGGATTAAACAACTTTTCGGGAGTTGAAAAATGTTAGGTAAGCGTTACGCACCGAAGTGACAACAAAATTAACAGTTGGCGTGACATTTCAACCTTAATCTTGGTATCAAACGTGAAGAAAAAGGGTCGCTTTTTAACCTTTACAGATTTCACTAGAAAAAAAAAATCACTACTACAATGAACCTTTCAATGCCAACAATTATACGCCCTTTAGACGATGTTCTTTGATTCTTAAATTATTTTCATTTTTTCAAAACGTGCTAAGAAAAATAATAGGCTTGATTTTTTATCCGATTTCGTTTTAGTTTTTACGGTTAAAAGCCACAGACGATAAAGTTCAATGAATTGTTTTTATGTAACTTAAAATTTGAAGTACTTGATTTATGTGTGTTAGTAACGCCCGGTTTAAGGCCGGAATTTCAATGCTAAGCAGTGTAGTGACCTACTGACTCTAAAGGAAACTGAAAATAAATTCTCGACACGTTTTCAGATGTTACTGTTAAAAATTTTTAGCTTTAATCTCGTAGAAATACAAACATACCACTAGTCGCGATTCTTTTCAGCATTCGTTGATGTTTTCGTTTGAAATGTAAAAGCGCTGAAAATTGTGAACAACTGAAAATAAATATTTCTCTTTATATTACGCAGGGTTTCTCTCCTTTTCCTAACAGTTTATGAAACTACTTTTTTAAATACCTAGTACTACTCATCTTTGCAAAAACATTAAACACTTTTTTTCCTGAAAATTACGTTTATGTACTCGTTTATTTCAGTCATCGTTATAAAGGAGCGAAACTAAAGCGTTCTAGTAGATAGTTGGGAAACTTAATGCAACTCTTGTAAAGTTTGCAACTGGAGGGCAGAACGGTTTCCAGGAGATAATTCCCGGTCATATTTTCTCGGCTATCCTCCCGCCGCCGTTGCATTTTTTCCTGTCATGGGAAATAATAGTTGCAGCGTTAAATGCATCATGCCCCTGGGATTCGAGCCATAGTACGGAAAGTTCCGGACGTTCGACTAAATGCATTTGTATGCGACATTGCGGTTATTAGTTGCGCTTTCGCAATTATGTGCAGTTCTGAGATCTGTAATGGTGCCCGGGTCCAGGGAGGCAGAAATAGCGCAACAGTAACACACAGGGACACGACGACGACCATTATTCAGGGCGGTTTCCTGTAATTATGAGCAGGACCTCGCCGGTTTCCTGTTAAACACCAACAACGAGCTCGCCGGGTTTATGTTTCGAGACGACATAAAAATCTATTTGATGGCCAAACTTTGTATAGCTCGCGAACATTAGCCGGCTCCGCCTGCGACTTCAGCGAGTGCTTCATTTTACCCCAAGCACCTTCATGGTTTTAAGTCCGGAGAGCTGTCGTCCCCGTAATGTATTATGCCTCCTCAAAAACGGCGCCGTTAATTAACTTACAAATAACTAACCCATATAACCTTCATTCTTTTTAGTTTTAAGTGGTGATGCCCTTGTCTGACGCAAGTGCAATTAAATTCAAAACTCGTACCTACTAATGCATAATTATTAAAAGAAACTTAATAGGTCCGTCCTAGCACACCGCACGTAATCGATAGGAGGGAAAACTTCACTCTAATAACAACACTCGTGTTACGAAACCAGACAAGGTTTATAACCAACTTTAAGTGCGCTTTATTAGAACCAGAGGCCTTCAATAACGTCAGGGCAGAAAGACGAGCGCCCTAATAATTTTATGTCTTAATCCACGTTCGCAGTTAATGACAAACAAAGCCGTCCCTAGCTCAGTCGATTTTTTTTATTTTTTTAATCCACGCAAACTTTTTGGCAATCCTTTCCCAAGAACATTCCTCTTGGTGTGAGCTTCGCAAACTGAAAACTTTTTAGATAATATTGATTGTTTTATAACAACTTAGATGGCCATGGAAATTTGATTCATTAAAATAATTGTGTATATTTTAATTAATTTTGCGCCATTTGTCATAATAGTTATTTATGTTACAAGGCCGTGAAGTAGCACTTTTTTTTATTAGAATGAATATTATTTGGCGAGGCGAAGGCCGAGCCAAATAATCATTCGAATAAAAAAAAGATAGTTCACGGCCATGTGGCATACAAAATTTTGTGTGCAACTGTGAAAAATTACCAAAATTAAAGTTTCGATCGAATCTTTACATAAAATTAAAAGCTAATTTCATTCAAGATCATGACCCGTAAAAAAAAGTCTTTGTCGGCCGGTAAAAAAAAGTCTTTTTTTTACGTTGTCAGGGCTTTTTTTACGTTGTCAAGGTTTTATTTTACTATAAACAAATGTGCTACTTCACGACTCAAAATCAAACAAAAAAAGTGACCTTTTTTTGACAGTTGCACACAAATTTATTTTTTTTACCTCTGGAAACTTCAAAAATTTATTTATGAAATGTATAATTTTCATGTCGTCGGGGAAAATCCTTGAGAGTTTATAAATTTTTTTAACATAATTAACTGATTTTTACAGTTTCATTAATTTCCACAACATCGTGCAGTCTAATAATTACCGTGAAAATTTTAAAACAAAGTTTCAAAATATCATTTAGTAGATTGTTTGCTTTTTACACAATGTTTCGTACAGTAGGGGTAAAAAGTTTTAGTTTGTATGTTAACAGATTCTAGATATTTTTGACACGCAGTGTTAGCACATTCATTATTAAAAGTATAATTCGTTTATTTTGTTTTTCCTTTTCCCTACTCCCCACCCCACTTTTGGATTTTTTTATTCTGCTCCCTGCAATTCCTCCAATGTCTCAAAATCTCCGTTTATTCCTCCCCATCCTTTGCTTTCCCAAAATCTCTCTCCCTCTACTCCTACCTGATCAACTGCTCCTATTTCTCCCTGCTTCGTCTTTTTTTATGCCCCCCTTCCATTTTAATTCTAGGCCACCAACGCTTGTATTTAGAAAATTTAATAAATACCCTTTTGTTAGCTTGTTTCCGAAACAATCTAAAATTTAGATGCGGAATGTGTAACACGCATACATGTATCGAAAATAGTATACATGATCGAGTAAACTATGCATAACTCAATTGTATCAGACTAATATTCAAAACCATTTATTGTCTCTGCAGCAATATTCTCTTCTGATGTTTCATTAATAATTTCTAATCGAGCCTGCATGTGCTCGCATACGAAACGGTAAATTATTCAACGATACACCGAAATATTCTTATATGCAAACGTGATACTTCGAAACCTCATTTTTAAATTATCGATGCTCTCTCTGGCTGTGCCACATGAAATTTTGAACCCCGCAACAATACGCACGGTTTCAGAATTGCCCACAATCAATCAGTTTCGACATGAAAAGGTTAAAAATATACGCGAGTTATCCTCTCGTTTACATCCTGTTTGCTAAGGATGTCAATATATGCGTGAAAATTTCACACATAATATTTTGAAAAGTCTCCAAAAGACATTGACCTAGAATTTAAAATAAATTTAATGTTGAAAAAAAACGCCTGGCGCCTCCACCATTTTCAATTAAAAATAATTCAATAACTCAGACGTACGTTTCGTTTTAGTTATTTTTAACATGCAGACCATAAGTTTCTATTCAGTTGAAAAATTATTATTAAGGAAGATTTGCATGAAGAAATTCTTATTTTTCCCTTCAGATGGAAACATCTTGAGGATGTAAACCAATTTGTATGCATTACAGTGTCATTTTTCAGTGTTGTCTGGCCTAATAAATATAAACAGATTGATGAAAGCAGGAACTAACTTTTGACCTACTCAAGATTTGTTATGAAAAATTTAATGGTAAAAAAAGTTGAATTTATTTATAAAAAGAACACCGAAACCGAAATGTTTAGGTAAATACGATTAAATTAGCTATTAATAAACTAAAGTAAATACAGTAGAGCAAAGCTCACCAATCTATAATGCGCGGGTAAAGTAATAGTTATTTATGCAACATGTGCAGAAAGTTAGTGTTTATCGCATTAGGCGTAAAGTTGTCCACCGACGCGTAAGCGGAGGTGGACAAAACGCCGTATGCGATAAACACACTTTCTGCTCGAGTTTGCATACACTATTTTTTCTACGATCGTGGTTTATTCAACCAAAATATTAAAACTAATTCAAACATTTTGTATTCAGCAGTTATTTATGAATGAGGTTGCTCTGGTAGATGTAAGCTTTACATAGCAATCAAGCTGTCATTTTAATAAACAAAAAACTAAATACAGACGTCATTATGTTTAATTTTGTAAAAGCTGCTATTTCTATGAAAAATCAAAAAATTTAAAATCGTCGACCCCTTGGCGAGCATTTTTTAAGTTGAGGACAACACTCGCAGTAAAAGATATCGTTGATCTTTGAAAATATGCGAAATTAATGGCATTTCTAAAGAGGAAATCTGTTGGATATCGTTTCTTAACGGAAACACCGAAGGAGAAATATTTGATGATGAAGGTACATAACAAACATTCAAAATTGTAATACTTGTCAAATTAATGTTGAAATACGTAGTTAGGATTAGGTAATTATTAATTTGTATATCAATAAACGTGGTTCTCGCAATGTTTTTGTATTTTCAGCGCACGCACGCATGCGAGTGCAATAAAAAATTTTATTGCACTCCAGTGCAATAAAGACCTACTTTTGTCACTAAAAATAGAGATCAAAAGTGTCACTTTGTGCACAATCGTAGAAAAACTAATTTATTCACTGTAGCCTACTATGTAATTTTGTGTAATTAATCAATTAGGTATTATAATAGCTGTATGTGACGATGATGTTTGCTATTGTACTTTTTACTCCTGTTTATCCGGCTCTAATAACGTTTGATTAATGCATTTATACCTAGGTACATGCGTGCAGGTAATTATTTAAGCCGTTTTAAAACAAGAAATTTTATGATTACTACTGTACTAAGGACTAAGGTTAAATCTTCCTCCCTCTAAAAAAAAAATAAAACGTCCCACTTAGTCGAGCACGAAAGGCTCAAAAAGCTTTTGATGTAAAAAGTTTGAGAAAACCCATTTCCCGGTTTTAATAACCATTTAAGGCTATGTGTTTGCACTTTGCAGTATTTGCTTATTTTAATAACGACATAAGGGATGCGTAATTACTTAATTAGGTACAAACAAGCCCGGGTAGTTTTACGCTGAATTAAGACTTAAGAGATAGGGGACATACATACGTCGTCGTGGCACGCATTTTCTGCGTTTCCTAGTAATTAAGTAGGTGGTGGAAGCACATGACATTTAAGCATTTAGGATAATTAGTTTAGAAGTTCATTATACCACCTAAAAATAGTTAGACAAAAGAAGAAAAAAAAACACGAAGGATAATTTGTTTTGGGGGTCAAAAAGGACCAAACAGAATTGGGATTAAAAAAGCGAATCGAGGGAGGTAGGGGCAAAATCAAAAGCCGAAGAAGAATAGGGGGTAAGCGAAAATGGCAAAAAGCAATATCATTTGCCATTTGTCCTTATTACAAGAGGTATCGACACAGCATTGCTAACGCGGTTGTTTAGCGTGCTGCCTACGGCGCAACACAAGCGCAAACACAGAAATTGAAACCTTCAAGTTAAATATTTAATTTAACCTTACCTTTGCTGATGCCTGAGGTTTTATCACGCAGCACATTGATCGAATGTACGCGACCGTATTCCTCGAATAGCTGTTTCAAGTCGTTTTCGTCCATGGAACGCGGAACCTGACCCACAAACATTTTGATATTGTCAGGATCGGGTTGGTCCTGATCTCCATTCGGGCTACTGCTTGCATTTAGTAGGTTGTTGTTGTTGTTGTGATTACTGCTTATGTTGTTGTTGTTCATCGGTGAACTGAAAAGAAAAATCACTTTAAAAAAACGTTTCGACACAATATAAAAATCACCATCAGATTTTCCTGTCTAATTACACTTTACGATCTTGGGTTCGAACCGCGATTGCTTGTTCGATTCGCGGTCTTTCGTTCAAATTGCGGTCTCGAATTCGATTCGCAGCCTCGGGTTCGATTCGCGGTTTCGTCAATCATGTACGTATAAATCAGAAAAAAAATCCGATAAACGTGTCTGAAAGTTTACGAAGGGGATGAAAAATTGTTGGTTAATTAAAGCAGGTATTTATTTTAGTTTTTCTCGTAACGTGATCCTGTATATTGGAAATCTTTATCAAGGGAATCTTGTCGTAAGAGGATAAGAAAAGGATTGGTAAAAATCCGGATCAGTGCGGATTCAGGTTGCGAAAACAAGGAGAAAAAGTTTCGTGATTGCGGACAATGTATTTTTTATAAAAGGGGAAATAAGATCAGGATTTGGTTTTAAAATTGTGTCAAGGACTTCGGGTAGAAAAGTCTATGAAGGAAATTTCCAATTTTTTTGATATCCAAAAACATTTAGGAATTTTTTTAGATACCTTTTGGTAATGTTATCCATTCAGCTGCAGCTCTTTTCCCCCTCCCTCTTTCTATTCTCCACTCCTTCGGCCCTGGCACCCCTCATTCTCCCTTTTCAACTACCCATTCATTTTCCCTCTACTAGATCTTGTTTACACCTTCCAACACTTAACACTTTTACTCTCCTTTCCATTAATCCCCCCATACTTACTTTTCCTCCCCACTCTTCTTTTACCAATTTAACTTCGTAATATTAATTTTTTTCTCACTTATTTTTTCATATTAATTTATTTTTAAGTATAGGAAATAAAATTGAGAGAGGCAATTTTAAGGGTTGGGATTTAAAAAAACCCATTAACACGAGAAATTCTTTTAAAAAGTTTGATCAAAAGAAAGAATTTTCTACAAATTCTGATTTTTATTAAATAAGTTATATCATCTTTCCGCCCGGATAATCCATCCTATAAAAAATAGAATAAATATTTATAGGACTATAAAGAACTTCATAAAATGTTTTTCCTTTACTCTCTCCCACGACGGGAATTCCTTAAAGAAGTTGAAACTTATCGATCAGAATTTATTCTCGCGCTCTCTCTGTTTCGAGTAAGAGGATGGATCCAATTTCAAGTTTTACATTAAAAAAAGATAATCTAAAAAATTCCGTTTGAAAATTAATTGTGTATCGATTTGTTGTACGGAAACATATTCCGCGTGATTAGATTTTTTCCCCCCGAAGGACATAAAAGAAGGACAGGGTCCTTGAAAGAAACACCACCCCCATTCCCACTCACTATCATTACATTACGTCCCGTTTAAATTTTTCTCTAAAATCCGGGAACACAGCCTCCTTGTTAATCGCGCATTTGATCGGCGGGGTGAGTCTTCTCCTTCTAAGCCTCTCTAAAATTCAGGAGCGCGCGAGCGGTTAATTAGTTTTTGGGCAGCCGCGAAAGCCAAATAACGTTTTTAGTTAAAATCTCCCATAATTAAGAAATATACATCTCATCGCATTAATACCGGTTGCTTTGCTCGTATAATTAGGTGAAAAGGGATAAAGCGCGACAAAAAAGCGTAAAAAATATTTGAATTATAGGAGTTTCACTGTCCTTTTATTACTTTATTGCTCTAAAACAGGCAATTTTAAACAAAGTTTTAAGATGGGCGCCATAAAAAAGCAGAAAATTATGAGTTAGGGGCGTGCGACATTAACCCTTCTTAATTTCAGAGCCCGCTGGTGCGCTCCGACTCTAAGTGAGTAATATAAACTGTTATTTAGTATCTATATTCCACCAGGCCCGAAAAGAAAAGTTAGACCCCCGAATCTGGTTTTTCTTTATATCCAACAACCCCCTAACTCTTGCATAAAACCAAATTTCCCTCGCTTTATTCAATTTGAAAAAAAAACGATAAATAAATAAAAATTAAAAATCCGGTACATTCGTTTTTACTAGGGGGTACTTTTTCAGTCCCCTACTTCAATGTTTTAACCAGGTATCAGCATTAAGTGCATCATTACACACAAATTGTAGGCATTTATTTTGAATTTTCATAAAAGGGGAGTGTCATTCACTTCTGAAGGGTGCAATAAATAACTTTCACTGAGCATATTATACTTTGGTTTATTTGAATGATAAGCAGACGACAGAATAGCTCTAACCTACGAAATAAATCTGAAGGGGGCGAGTTCACCCTGACGGAAAAACTTCTTATAAGGCAGGAAGAGACGCATTATAAAATCTTAAACAATATTTTGATGCGATTTACGAAAATCCGAGTATTAGGAGAGGCGGATTGCACAAAATAGAACACCCATGGACTAGACGGATTTAACTTATTCCTCTCTTTGCATCATGAATTGTTGTTTTGAAATATTTGTTTGGGAATTCAGAAATCAACTGTTTTGAAGGACGATTAGTCACAATTGGAAGTTAGCCAATTTTATTTTTACAACTTTGTTGTGGTTTTTTTCAAGGTTCAAGGTTTTACGGAAAGTGCAAACTAATATGCACATTATTTTTACAAATATTTCCAAAAAACTTATTTGTCTGAAAAACAAAATGTGAGTTAAAAAGGGCAACCCCAACGCGTTTTCGAGTATCTGGGAGATTTCGATACCAAAGTACACAGAGAAAGAGGGGTTGGTGTAAGTAAAGTCATCATCTCTAATTGAACGAGGCATCAGCGAATTGTGCTCCTCTAATGTAATTAAAATCCTTTAGACAATATTGAGCAATCATTGGCGCGAAATGAATCATTAACTCGGTTGGTAATTCATAAAATACACACAATATAAGTTCGGTCTTGGTGGTGCGGCGGTTTTCCCGGCGGGCACATAAAATTGGAGAGGCATCATCAAAGACCACAACGAGTGTTGTTTTGTTTTTGCTGTGTTGGAGAGAAAATTTCACGTGCCTGGGGCGACAAAAACGTTCCCATAAAAGGTTTGGAAAAGGACACGACGCTCCTTGCCAAAACATTTTGATAGCAGGTGGCAAATATTTTGATAACTACAAATGGCGTTCCAGTTTCCCTGAAGTACTACATCGGCCTACTTTATATTAGCCCCGTCTCGTGTCGTGTTACACAATTAAAATAACCGGGAAAAACTAGGAGGCTCGTGCGTTCGGTTCGGCAACTTCTGGAAACTTTCAACCCCCCCGACAACAAACAACAAACAACATGGCGATCGCCTACTTTACAGACTTTTTATCTGCCCGACAGTTTCTCTCGAGTTACAAATCATATAGGCGGATACGCGACGTGGGAAGACGGGGAAAGAATTCACCGAATTGGCGGCGCATCAATTTTTCATTAGGGGAAAGATACAAGGTTTCGGGACTCGACTTGATATTATTTCGATGGAGCCCCGCGACCGTAATAGACATCCAAAAAATGTACATTTATTTAGTTTTACATCCCCAATTCTCAATAAAAAATAAGGTTTAACCCCCGTTTTGTCGCGGCGCACAGTGGTTCCAAATCGTCAAATCGTGGACATAGAAATCAAATTCAAGTTTTTGGTTTGAAATATTTTTTTTCTTATAGAGCATCACTGTCTGAACAACATTTTTAAATAAACTTTTTTTATATTATGACGGTAAGTGGGTCAATTGTTTTTTTATCGATAATCAAAAAAATCAAAGTAATTTTTTTGATTTCTAATATTTTTTTCATGATAGAAGATGGTTATACCTACATTATTTCCCAATAGCATTTTTTTGTATTTTGAAGTTAAGATGGCGAAAGAAGTTATTATCGAACCTTGAAAAAACATTTTTTGCGATTTTTTGCGATTTTTTCGAAAGGTTTTAAATTGCCAGGGCTGACACTGTAACTGTATGTAGAAGAAGGTGTTTTACAGAACATAGGCGAAAAAGTATCCGGATATCCTTGCGTCCGTGGTAGTAATAGCTCGAGGATCAATTTTTATCGATGAAAATAAAAATCAAAGTGAATCAAAGTCATTTGTTTGAGTTCTCATATTTTTTTCATGATAGAACATGGTTATACCTACATTATTTCTCAATACCATTTTTTTGTATTTTGAAGTTAAGATGGCGAAATAAATTATTATCGGACATTTTTGTTAATCTCAAAAAATCGCAAGAAATGTTTTTTTAATGTCCGATAATAATTTATTTCGGCATCTTAACTTCAAAATACAAAAAACTGGTATTGGGAAATAATGTAGGTATAACCGTCTTCTATCATGAAAAAAATATGAGAACTCAAACAAATGACTTTGATTTTTATTTTCTTCGATAAAAATTGATCCTCGAGCTATTACTACCACGGACGCAAGGATATCCGGATACTTTTTCGCCTATGTTATGTAAAACACCTTCTTCTACATACAGTTAGAGTGTCAGCCCTGGCAATTTAAAACCTTTCGAAAAAATCTCAAAAAATCTCAAAAAATCGCAAGAAATGTTTTTTAATGTCCGATAATAATTTCTTTGGCCATCTCAACTTCGAAATACAAAAAAATGGTATTGGGAAATAATGTAGGTATAACCATGTTCTATCATGAAAAAAATATTAGAACTCAAAAAAAAAACTTTGATTTTTATTTTCATCGATAAAAATTGATCCTCGAGCTATTACTACCACGGACGCAAGGATATCCGGATACTTTTTCGCCTATGTTCTGTAAAACACCTTCTTCTACATACAGTTACAGTGTCAGCCCTGGCAATTTAAAACCTTTCGAAAAAATCGCAAAAAATCGCAAAAAATGTTTTTTCAAGGTTCGATAATAACTTCTTTCGCCATCTTAACTTCAAAATACAAAAAAATGCTATTGGGAAATAATGTAGGTATAACCATCTTCTATCATGAAAAAAATATTAGAAATCAAAAAAATTACTTTGATTTTTTTGATTATCGATAAAAAAACAATTGACCCACTTACCGTCATAATATAAAAAAAGTTTATTTAAAAATGTTGTTCAGACAGTGATGCTCTATAAGAAAAAAAATATTTCAAACCAAAAACTTGAATTTGATTTCTATGTCCACGATTTGACGATTTGGAACCACTGTGCGGCGGCGAGTCCAAAAGACATTAATTCGCTAGTAGGTAGTGAATACGGATGTAAAGCACTTTCACCACCATCTGGTTAGATTTGTGCCATCAAGCAAACTATAAAACGGGGGCGCGGGATTAAAGCTCCACTAATTTATCTAGTTTAGTTTAGTTCTAAGTTGAGGAAGTTCGCCGATGGCCCTGCAAGTTTGTTGCAGATGCTTTAATGGTTCAATCAATCAATAAGTAATTTGTGCCGGATGTATATAGCATGAAGCAAGCGAGAGGAGGGGGGGGATGAATACATACCCCAAAGCTAAGATGCTGTTTTCAAAAATTCCATTTATTTGCTTTCAGCTTAAAAAGCTTTGAATAAGTAGACACGGATTGAGTTTAATGGATACGTCAGAACATTTTGTTGGTGAAAAGGGAACTTTATAAAAAATGTTACCCCGGAGTTTGGATTATACAACCCCGAAAAATTTTGGACTTAATAGAATTACTTAATAGTTTAAAGACAGTTTTACCATTGTAAAGGTCATAAATTTCCTTCCAAACGGGAGCTTTGATGATTACGAAGACCATTTCCACGACAGTTATTGCCTACAAACATTTATGCAGTCTTGCATATTAAATTGAAGGGATTAACCACGCTCTTGTTAGTAAACTTTGCAAACTATAAAATTTTGCTCTTGAGAAAAGTCCCCAAACCACCCTCCCAAGCCTTAACGTTTGCCTGTCCAATACACCCTGTATATAACTGTAAATAATACAGTTGATTCTAAACCTTCCTTAATGTTAAAAAAAATTATTCAAGCTTTAGTTCCCTCGCCTTAAACACGTGGAACGTATAATATAGTGTCTTGATTGAGGGCGCGTAATTGAACTTTTTGCTCACAAATTGTTAGTACAAACGTGTAAGGGTGGATCGAAGCGAATTTAATAGAAATGCATGTGCTTTTGTTGAAATTTGGCCAATACAGTTCATCATTGTCGTATGCGGGTCGACTCGGAGGTTCCTTATATGTAGATGGTGGAGCCCTTCCGTCATTCTGTCATCTCGTGCTCGTCGTGACGCTATCTCGCGAATCTCTTATCATCCCTCATCTGTGCTTCAGACAGAGACCAAGTTTTTGGCAAGTCCGTATTACGAGCACCTAAAATTTGCATCGAGCGAGGTTGTTCTTGCGGCTCTATGCCTACTTAGTTACCATCGTTTCGGAAGCAGGGAAATACATTCTGATGCAGAACGTACATTATTTCATATTTCATAATGCAACTGGCAGGGAAATGACGGAAGTTTGCGACGCTGCATATAAATAAAGAATTATTTTAGGGTTGAAATTTACCATTACAGGTCGTGGTCGAAGATTCCTTAATAATAACATGAGTTATGCTCTTCCACCACGCGATCCATAAAAACAAAATTAACACTGTTTTTGGATAGTGTTACGGGAAACGACTTGCCTTGAAAGATGAAATGTTTGTTTAAGGACATGTGGGGGTTGGTAAATAAAATTCTGAACGTAATTACATTAATGGAAGAGGGTTGAGTTACGGAAATGTGCTTGCGGTTAAGGGAAGATATGTTTGTATAACTTGGGAGAAAGTTTAGTAATTGTTTGTCATCATCAAGGTAATGGAGGGGGGTAATTACAATTACTTTATTTAATTTAAATGAAATGAATTAAAAAAATAATAGGGCCTCTAGAAAATATTTAGAAAAAAAATTGTACTATAGGATGTATCCTTAGAAATATTCTGGGCCTGAATTTTTTTTAGAAAATTTGAAATTCGAGGAGCTAGTATAAAAGGAAAACGGTATTATATAGCAGTGAAGAGAAAACCTTCCCAAAACCTGTTAAGTCTAAATCCCAAAATCAATTCGTACGCAACAACACAAGGGAAAACATTTTCCTGCTGGAAATGAAAAGATATAAAAATAGAGCATTCCGTCCGCGCAGGAAACCGCTTATATCATGTCACGGGATCAACTAAACACCGAAGGATTAGACTCCAATAATCGATCAGGGAACAGGAAGCAGAGACGCACACACATACAAACACATCACATACACACAATCGGAATTGGTTGGAAAATCCACGTGGAACGCTCTCGAGTTATGTATTAATTAACCGAATGCAAGCGCCAGGGCCTTGTCTAATGGTTATAAACGGCCCTGTTGCGTGTTTTTTGCATAAAAACAGAGCTTTGATATAATCTCGGTCGCGGAAGATACGCGTATAATAAATAAGAAAATGGGGCAAGCAGCGCAATTGTAAATGTTTTCATGTCAGAAGTTGTTGGTGAACCGCACGAGGGGTTAAAAACAAAATTCTACGGTTTGTCAGGAGTGTACGGTTCTCACCCCCCTTCCCTTCATCCCTTTAATCTAAACAATACAGATTTTTCTAATTTATAGGTACACATATTTAATTAATGAGGGTAATTTATTAAAACAGAATTTTTGAAATTTAAATTCATTTCGTTGCCTTGTAAATAAAGCGATCAATCTCTTTTGAGACTTGGAATAATTTAAAACGGATTTTTTAAAAGGTTAACCGACAATTAATAATCGGTAGGGGTTTCTTAAACTAAAAAAAAGAAAGTATTATTAGATTAGTAAACGCAAGTGAAGGTAATACAATGGGTGTGGGTGATGGAAGAACAAGATTTGGTGGGGGATAGTAGAAAGGGATCGCTTATGGATGTGGGTACTGGAAGACTTAAAGATGTCTGATAGAAGACGGGGGTAGCTTCTGGAAAACAGTAGTGAGAGAAAAATCCTGGATGATTCAGGGTGGGATACAGGGAAGTAAACAAACGCAGATGAGGGGATCTAATAGAGCGTAGGTCTTAAGCACTGGAAGATTAAAGGGCAGATAGTGGAAGGAAGAGGGTGGATTTTAAAAGAAATTAAAGGAAGAATCGTTGAGGGAGAGCGAAGGTGGTTAACAAAAGAGTTAAAAAGGGAACAACAAAACAATCCTAAAATTTTAACACTTTGAAAATTCCGCGAAAATCAAATACCTCTCTTATAATAATTATCTCTGCGCAAGTTCCCAAAACATTTATTTCATCAAACAATACGTCTGAAACAACTGAAAATTCTTTCAAGATAATAAATTACAGGTTAAAAGCAAATCTAATCATAGACATGCCTTGCAAATGCAAAGACCTAAATACCTTCGACATTGTGTCGCTGCACAAAATCTAATCTGTAACGGAAAATAGATTAACGTTAACAGACGTTTTTTTTTAAATACACAGGGGATACTTTAACGTATTATCAACTTTTAATCCCTAAAACCATTAAAAGCTGATAACTAGTTGGGGGAATATTTCTAGAACTTTAAACTAAGCAATTAAATATCTTAAAACTTGCATTGTGCTTGCCAAAAGTTAATGAGCGGACATATTTCACTTTGCATAAATACTTGCAAGCCGCAAAGTACAAAACAACGGTTTTAAAACTTCTTATACAAACGAATACGCGAATTCTTAAGGCAAATAGAAAATTTAGCACGTGGTCGCGGCGTGCAAGCGCGGAAATGTTAAATAAAAGTTGCAAGAAAATTGCCAACGGCTACTTACTGTAACATATAATCCTTTTTGAAGCTATCATAGTAGAACGGATCCATCATCTTGTTAATAAAACTGCGGATTACACGACACGCGAGAACAACTATATGGAAACGTTCGTACCACACGTGCCAGCAAACAGTAAAGGCGCTCGAACCGGCCCTGGACAGCGCGGTCAATCGCTATCAAAATTTTAGGGGGGGACGGAAGAGCCATTTGGATTTTGTTTTGAAAATGCGCGGGCTTTTGAGCAGTCGCGTTTACGATTCTTCGATTATTCAACCGATTTTTGTGTTAATAAATTACGCTTACCCCTAAGAACTAACGTTTGCACCCCCTTGTTTATACTCTGAGGTTTCTATTTTTCTTCCTTCGATCTATCCCAGTCTTCCCCTAATTCCCCCTTCCTTATTCTTCACACATTTTACTTCACCTGTTTTCCTCCCTTCCTTACTTCCACCCTTATTATTTTTTTAAAAATTCAATTTCCTAGCCTTGTAATTAAACAAATGCTGTAGATATTCTGAATGTGTTCTGTATTCGAATATTTCTGGGAGATATATTTCTTTGTGGGTAAACATGGTAGCGATAAAAATATGCATTAGTTATTTAAATTTTTCCCTTAATTTTTTTCTCTTAAATAATTTCTCGTAGGTTGTTCTCCATCTGATCGTTTCTTTTTTCTGCATGAAAAGGCAATGAAGTGAGTTGCGTTTCTCAATAGAATTTTTCCTCTCGAGTTTGAAACAAATCATATTTTTGAGCCGAAGTTAATTTGAATACCAAATTGCCTCGGGCATAATCTGATGCACGTGAATATAACATTGAGAAACGTAGCGATATCCAAACACACAGAGTGTATAAAAGAGCCCAAAGATAAGATAAAAGTGTGTACAAAACCGCTTGTTTTTTTAATGGCAAGTGTAACACGAATTACGTAGTAGGTTCTAAAAAGTCGAGCAGCAACCTTTTCCGGTTCGTTTCACTTTAAGCTGTTGTAATTCAATTGCGAGGGGGTCGCAGGGACGAAAAAGGAATCGGTCCGACATCTGGAAATCACAGCTCAGTTATAATAATAAAAAGTTATAGTACGGCCCTTATCGATATGCCTTTATTAGTACAACTTGCACCCAGTACAGGGAAGTTAGCCGTGAAATTGGCCGACAGCTGCAGTGAAACATTTCGCGAACGAGTGCTGTTTAAATTTCTAGAAAAATCGCAAATTGTCTGCGACGACGTGTCGCTTTAAAAATGCATGTGTTTTGCACTATTTGAAGACCCCGTCTCGCTCGAATCCATACGGACCTGTTGAGTTTTAATCGCGCGCCCTTGCACGCACAAAGGGACCATTCACTTTCTCATTTTAAATGCATATATTAAGCCCTTCAACACATATACGAAACCCACGTGCATTTCTACACATTATATAAAAAAATACTTTCTAACGCCGAAGGGGAACAGAATCAAGGGGAGCTGAGACAATTGTAAATATTTCCTTTAGAAAATTGTTCTACCCCCAATTTTCTTATCCTCCCACCACTGCTCCCTCACATTTCCTTAACTCTTTCGGCTTCTCCTATTTTATTTTTTATACTCTACTTATTTTGTAATTACGTCTGCAATTGTAGACATTCGCTTGCGCACACAATATTATATGCCATTCATTTATTTATTTAATCAGGGACATAATCTACGACGCAACTCAACGTCTATTGACACATAATGTAGGAAGTTGATAGTGGACACTTTTTCTGCTATTGCAGATGTGTTCGACATAATTAGTTCTTAGCTGCATTTGCAGATCTGTCCCCCAAGAACCCATTTCTCTACATACTCGTTTAATTATTTTTAAATTGGGACGACAAAGTATATTTTCGAATTTCTTCAAATTCACATGGAAATCCTTTCGAAATTCGGTTCTTTAAAAAAAATGAATTTATTGCCCTCCGTATAGTTTATAAACTCGTAGATTTTAGCTGATAGTTTTTCTTTTTATCTGGGACGATCGAATGTGCCAAGATTATTTCGGTTAGATAATAAAATCTGTTTTATTAACCGAATGGAATTTCACAACAATAATAACCTAAAATTATTTCAAAGGCGAAAAACGCGTAAACAATTTCCAAGAAAATTCCCGATAAAAAATCTCCTCTCTCGTCTATACGAAGAGAGCACACTTGACACAATCGGCCCCAATTTCATCCCGACCGCAGAATTTAATACGCCATCTTGAGGCTTACCGAAGGATTCTGCATTGTACTTAGCAGCGGGAGTGGATCAAGATTACGCAAGAAAATATTTCTGGATTATTTGTAGTTTTAGTTGTAAAATGTTCTCTCCTGAAATTTCGCGATCAAGATAGTAGTCGGCCATTATAAAGTCTTAGGATGTAGCTCAGATTTGAAATTACCCAGGATTTGTAAGGCTTTCATTGCACTTCCTCCGACTTTTAGAGTATTACAAGCTTGAGGAGCGAAGTTCCTTTAGAATTTTTCACTGTTGCAAATGTGCAGCTTAAAGAGTTCGTTTCTTTAGATTTTTCTCCTAGTACTACACCAATAATCCTTGTGGAATTTAAACTTGGAATTTAACAGACATTACAAGTAACACTTGGCAAACAAAGAATAATTGTTTCTCTTAACATTTTCCAATAATAATTGAGGAGTAGGGAAAGAATCCGTTGAGTAGGCGGTATTGAGAAAAAATCTAAATGGTGTCAAAGCAAGGGGAATTAGTTTTACGTACAAAAAAATGAGTCGGGATGCAAGGAGAGGTTAGGTGGGGTAAAGGTAACAAAAAGGTGAAAAGGTGGGGATTAGTAAAAAAAAAAATGTATAAGTCGAAAATGGGAAGGATCTGAGGAGTAGGACTAAAGTATAAGAGAGGCTTGGTGGGGTAAAAAGAGAAGGCGTGGGAGTGTTCTGAAGAAAAATATCGAGTAGAGGTTAGGAGAAATTAGAAGAGTAGGGATGGTTTGAGTAAGAGAGGGTTGAATAGAGGACACCCCAGATTTGGAATATTAAGACAATTAAGAGTGGGGATAGAATGGTTAAGGGAGGAAAGTAATCGATAAATGGTAGCAATTTTAAACGCTGTTAAAGCCAAACATGTTAAAATATAAAAAACAAGTTAAATATTTGCCCTGGTTGGCGCTGTAGCGTGTTAAAAATCCAAAGCGGCTATGAAAAAAAGCGAGCAAAGCAGCAAATAATAACATCTGATTTTTATTTGAACCCAGGAATTTTCTACTTAAAAAATTGGACGTGCAAATTTTAAATTCAGACTCTTCGTGCGTATGTGTGTGTGTCGGGTGGTGCTTCTCGTGTCTCTTATTTATCCTCCTACGTTTTTATAGCCAAGCAACATTTTCTCCCTTTCTCAGGCAAATCTCCCGTCATTTATAAAACCGTAACTCTGTGAAATCGTCTGCAAGTCGAATTTCTAACGGCCCTTTTTTTTCCAAATCATAATTCGTGTAAAAGTCAGGTTCATTAAAATTATTGGGTGTATCCCTGGAATTTTTGGGCCCCTTCTTCCTCACCGATGTTAATTAAATTCCGTAATAAATTTCTTGTAATTTTTGAGCACTCCGAGGAGAAGAAGAATAAATTCAGTGCAGTCTGGCTTCCACTAAGTGGAGTTTTCTGGTGTAAAGCAACAGGAAAATGTGTCGTAAATTAAAATTACGACCAATTTTATCACCAGTCATCAAGCGTGTCTTGATTTTTAATATGTCCTCGCTTTGTGTTCGTTTTTCTTGCCTTGAAACACTTCCGGATACGATAGCTTTCCTTTTGAACATTTTCACAACAAATCGTCGGTAAGGGTAGATAGATCGACTGAAAGGACAGATCTACGTATAGACAGACAGATTGGTAGATCTGCAAGATCTTAGAGCAATTCTTCTCCACTTACTTAGCTATTCACGCAACGACATAAACTTTCTTTTGGGGATGGGGAAAAAAAAGTTGATTTGGAGGAATTTCCCGGACACGGTGTTTATCCATAAGTATATTCCGGCGGTGTCGGAGTGCCGATTCAGTTATTTCCAACTGCAATGGACTGAACTGATCCCTCGAGAGGACGGGTGACACGGCTGCGTTAATTTGGTACGGGGTTGATGACTTTTTGTTCGTATCTCTGTGCGCTGTTTACCACCCAGTAGATAGAATAAAAACTCGGCCGCTGAACGACACAAAACCCACTCTGTTGGACGGTAAATTACCCTCTTTTTACGTTTTACATAGACGGACATGTATGCCTGAAATTAGTGTCCCCCGTGACCCAGGACCGTATTTTGTTTGTTTAATTGCTGTACTTTGTCTTTTTCTTCGGCCTCGTTGCCCTTTGTTTGCTCGGTGACGGTAAAAATGTCGCTACAGAAATTTTATCAGAATTATTCATTCGTACAAGGAGAGACCTGACAACACTCTCATAAACGTAATGACCTTTTTGATTACGGACAGGGCTTTGCAAATATTACCACGAACAAAAGTACTAAAGCTGCAGAAAGAACAAAAAAATGTGTATTTTTATTGCACGAAATTTTTACGTAATTCCTACCAGAGAACTAAACATTTCTTGTAATATTTCATTCCCACAATCCTACGCAACTTCTACTACTCGTAAATATTTTTTTACTGAACGTCCCATCAAATTTATTTTATATTTTATACCTTGGAATGTCCCACAATTTAATATTAAACGAATCAACTGGGGGAAGTCCCGGGACTAGGTGCGTTTACCTAATTTGTCCAAATTCGAAAACAATTTAATTGCAAAACCCAATAATATAATAAACGTTAATAATATGTAATAATTAAACGTCGGTATCTACGCAACACATGTTCAATTTTCATGAATATTATTAAACGGAGTAATATCAGACCGGAGCAAATATTTAATGTAGATTAGATATGAGAGAGGCAACAAGCTCGAATTTTCAATAAAATTCAGTAACATGGCATAGTACAGGTACAGCTCGTAGTTTAATTCTGTGTTCGTGTTATCACGTTTCTGATAAGACTCGAGTCTGTCGACGCCATTTTCATAGAATTTCCCCTTTTCTAAGCCCCATTTTCATATACGCGAAGGGAAACAGAATACACCAGGTGTTGAAACATATGAAACAACAGCTTTATATTTTAGATTAGGGTGTCCCAATTTTTATTCGGCTCTTTCTGGTTATCTCGTGGTCAGAAATAGAGAATAGAAATTTTTATAACTTGCCTTTATTAACTTTTAAAAAATTCGTGCGTACTTTAGTAATGTGACGGTAAAAACTGGAAACAAACGTAGGATTCGCGGACAGGGGGATGCATACGATTTGTCTTGACGTAGGAAAAAATATTAAGCGCTACTTAACGTGGGAGAACTGTAGAAAAGTAGGGGTTCTAGTTATGATAGGGAAAGTCCAAAAAAGGGGGAATAATGGTAGGGGAAGTCCATAGGAAAATAAGAATAATTACGTCATTATTGTTGGAGCACAAGAGAAAAGTAGGTCCCATTTATGGTAGGGGAAATACAGAAGAGAAGGAAATAGTTGACATGAAAACTGTAAAATTTTCGGGTTTTTAAACTCCTTTTGGTAAGGAAGAGTACGTAGAGGTCGAGAATAAAGTTTCTCATTCTGAATGTTGAACAATTCTTTATCGAGGACGTTAGAAGTTTCAGAGGAGCGACCCTTGTCGAACCTAGTTACAGACTGGTCTCTAAACTGTACGGTTAAACTTCAAAGAGAAGTTAAAAATTGAGTAAAAGAGGCCTCTGTCTCTCTCTCCCTTTTAAGTCTCAGCTAACACACAGCATGGTCGGTTTGGTGGCAAGAAAAGCTCAACGAAGAAAATGAAGCAAGTTAGTCGGAAAGAACCGCCTATGATCCTAATCACCACAAATTCGGGGGCGCGCACCCTTTCGTAGGTACAAATGGACCTGAAATATGCTGAATCCTCAGTCTACCCGGAGCATTTGTACGCATCCAGGCGCGCAAAGCACACAGCAGGAATTTTCACGTAGCCAATTAGAGTTGAGTGGAGGGTTCGCATGCACATCGCGGCTATTATTTTTACGGCGGCGCTCAAGAGCACGATTTCCATACGGTTGACGTGGGCAGCGGCCCCGAGGGAGTGTTTGGTCGTCAGCACGCGCTAATCCGAGCTGCCCGCAGCGCTAACACCTGGGGCTCTTCTCTCCATCACCCCATTTTGTCTCTCCCCCCTTGAGAACGATATAGCAACAACAATTTGCCTCCCCGGTAACTACACCTAATTAATGTTTTGTCAGGGCGGAAATTTTCCCCCCCGGAAAAATGTCGCAAGCATCACCGTTCCGGCATAATTAGGATCGAAAAATTCGTTTCGCAATTTGCTCCTATTGTCGACCGAACGACAAACGGCAAATAAGGAATGAAATCGGCGAACTTGATTTCACCTCCAAAGTATTATTAGATAGGGATTTTACGTTTCACAGGATAACTACTTGTTTATTACAATTATTACGCAAACTACGTACTTGGAACTATTAAAAGGAAAATTTTATTTGAATCGGGTTTTGTATTAAACTCGTTATCTTGTTTCGCCGTTTTATTTTCAATACGGGGTACGATTTTTGTTATTTTTTGTTAAAGTTTTCCAAGTTTGAGGAAATGTCTATTCTTGGAGATTTAAAATTTTTAACAATGCAGGACTTGAAGTGCAAGAAAATGTTGATTAAATTTCATTTCCTTGGCGCTTTTCACAAAATGGGGTTAGGTATTGAAAAATCAACACAAGTTTGTCATTTAAAAATAACCAAATTGTTTTTCTGAAAACCTCGCAATTAAGTTAAAAAAAGTTTGAAAATTTTAGCTATAGTCGAAAAGATCCGATTAATATCCGAAATTTTTGCACTGTAATAAAAAAAGACTGGAGAAATATGATAAAAAAAAGGAAAGAAAATTTAAATCATCCTAAACCCTCATAAACGTAATTTTCGGATCCACAAAAAGAGTTAAAATTCGTTCCGGGTTTTATGTGTTAACAAAATTCGACGCGGATTTCACAATTTACAATAGAATTATGTTTCATAAAACAACGAGTTTTCCTGTTTACTACTACTACTCTTGTAGTTTTTTGTATATGAAAACGGGGCAGGAAAATTAAGCGGAAAAAGGTCAGAATTTTCCGTGTAACTTATTTTAGTCGGTGACGCGTAATATTTACCTAGACAACTCCGGAATGTATAACGAGAGATAAATATCTTAGAAGTGTATGTTTTTGAAGATAACATTTTATCAGAGGTGAAGTAGATTTTTCAAAGTGGAATGTACTTAACCCAAATCGAATTTAAAATTACCATTGATCTTGGAAAATAATGTTTTGAATATCACCGGGTAGTATATTTATGCGTCATAGGAGGACGGAAGGATGAGAGAGAGAATATTCCTTACAAGAACAAACACATCACGAGTTATTCTCGTTGAAGTAAGTCCCTTATCGCGGTCTAATTGCGGAGATAACTAAATTTAACAACACAGCGTGTTGGTTTATTTAATTGACGTCGACGAGGAGGAAGGAAATTTAGCCGGTGGCGGCCCGTCTCGATTTCGGTTTCAACACATGGGGTGGTGGAGGATTGTTCGAATGTCACGCACGTCCATTCAATCTAAATATACGAGCGTCTGGCAGCAGAGACAAATACCTCATCGAGACATTAAGCGTCGTGGCGCGGAGCCAGCAATCAAACAAGCATTTGTCTCCGGAACGACACGAGGAGGAGGAGGAGACTCCGGGCTCCGGGAGCCGGATTACCTACGCGCCCGTAAGTGTAATATATGCGAGGACAATGTTATTTATGGCGGACTTACTTGGATATGGAACCGTGCTTATGGTAGGGATGCACTCGGTTCGCGTTTCCGTCCAGCTGCGAGGCCTGTTGGGGGCTGTTCTGGCCCGTCTTACTGCCCGGGGAGAGTTTTCCGGCGAGAGCGTCCAGAGAATGCAGCATGTCGCTCCGGAGCCACTGCGTGCACGGTACTGAGCTCACCTGCACGGCCAGGTGATAAGATAACGTCTCCGCGAAGAGATAACACCTGTTATCGGTTGTCCCACCTCATGGCACTTGCTGATCTCCGTTGCGATGGCGGTGGCGGATGAAGAGGACGTCCGAGGCCTCCCGGATCCCTCTATTTCGGCGGACTACCACATCAAGAAACAACCACCATAAAAATCATCATCGGTTGATCACAGTTCGAGTTTTCTGCATACTGCGGTTTCCACGGCTGCAGCAGCGACGACGATGGGATTTTAGAGAATATTATAGCGGCGGCGGATGCGGCGGCGTTTAGCGAGCGAGGACAACACACAACAGAACAGCGGCAGAAAAGAGGACTGTGACACTAAACTACGCTAGAGCGCCTGGAAAGCATAGAAATTAGTCGCATCGCATCGCATTGACAAGGTACACGTGCGACGGGACCGACGAGCGATCCCGTGGCACAAGCGGGACCAAACAGAACGAGACGGGACAACAGGACAGCACACTGGACATTTATATAATTATAATGATATTGCGACAAGAGAGAAGCAAAAACACACAGCGGTGATACCTGGTCCGGTGGCCGAGTCCCGCGCCCGTCGCGGACTGCTTGATCGTCGGAGGACGCGCACATACCGACGGACGAGCGTCTCGACGCCTTGCACTGCACTGACAGGACACAAGCGGCGTCGAGCAGCCGGCGCACGCGCCCCTTATAACGACGTGCGATATGTAATGCATCGACATGAGCGTCTGGAGCGGCCAACACGCGTCCCCCGGGCCATCGTAACCGATACGGGGCGGATCGTGCAATTAGCCTGTGCTCGGTTATAAATTATAAAGAGTGCCGCTGCTGTCACTAATTAGCGCTGCCGTGTGTCCCGAACCAGGCTACAAACAACGGTTTCAAATTTTACCATTTTTCAACCCCCCAAAAACCCGCCCGGTTACCTACACTACCAACCGCAACGTTGGTCGTCCCCCCTCAGGAGGCAGGGGGCAATCCCATTAACTCTAACACGACCACCTATGATCTAACTGCACGTAGTACAGGTGTACGAAATTGCATTACATTTTTAACGGAAGAAAGGGGTGGTGAGGGTATCACTCGACCCCGCAATCAAAAGCGCGTTTTTCTGGGCAAGAGCAAAGCCATTTTTAGAAATAACAATAACAAAGAACAATTACACGTAAAAGCATAATGTTTTTGCAACATTTTTGGCCATTAGGGATGATAACAACACAATTTTCTCCAAAGTAAAATATTTTTATTTTTTTTACTAAAAACTGTACTGGGAAACTGTTAATGGGAAATAATTTTATAAAGTTCTAGGTACATATAGAAAGGAAATAAACCTTCTGGAATGCTCTCCTGGTTATTAAATTAAGAAGCAAATTAAAAGCGATAAACGTTCCTTTTTATAAGGGAAAATACAACGCGCTAGTCATTTTTGGCACATCCTCAAGAAAAGCAATTGAGATCTTTCTTTCCAAACAAAATTTTCGTTGTAAGATTTGGGAAAACCATTTAAACCACTAATAATTTTTAAGTAACTATTCAGTGCGAATTCCAATTAAGGGGAGGAAAAATTCTTAAATAAAAAAATATTTGTGTTTCTTCTACTGAAACTTATTTAGCCCCAACCCTTTTTTTTATACTGGGCGAAAAAAAATCTGGCAAGTTTCCACGTAATATTCAAATTTTTAATGAAATTCATGGCTAACTCGAATATTTCTTTCATAGTCCTGAAGTGGCTGACCACTGAACTTTTATATAAAAAATGAATAGAAAATTTAATCATTTATCAAAACCTAAGCGATTTTTTTAAACCTTGTTGGCAATTAACGTTTGGAAAAATTTCCTCCAAGAGTGCTCAAGAAGAGCTTTCAACCTCGGGGGTTGTGCTTGTGAGTTCAGTTTTAAAATTTGTGCGATTTAATTCGAAATATCTTCATTATTGGACAGTCTTTAGGGCTTCAGTTTGGACCCTCTCCAATATTTAGAGGGTCTTCTTATACTTTGGAGTTTGCTTATTTTATCTGAGCTTGGTGGTTTGTGCGTTACCAAATTTTGATAGTTTGAAGGTTGGGTGCTACCTAGTCAATTTTAGGGGTAAGTTAATGGAACCTGAACGTCTAAAGTTTATTGTTAAGTTTTTGGAAGGGTGGGCAGCGAAAGGGATTTAACACTGTCAATAGACTCGGATCAATATGGAAAGTTGGGAGAGTAACAGGGAATTAGCGGGGGCGCATTATGATGAATCAGACGGCAGCCTGTTGCGGAGCTACCGCCAGGTGGGCTTGATGGATGATCTCCCTCGCCCCGGACGTCAGGCAGAGATTTATTCCAACGTTCGATTAGTTCTGTGGCTGCGGCTCGGGAAACTTTGTAATTGGAGCGGGCGCTGAGGTAAACAGCGGTCGCCGGATACATATCGGTGATGGATCTGCACTTGTTGTACAGCCCGGGCTCCCGAGGGAGTTTGGGCCTTCCCGACCGGATTGCCTTTTTTTTATTACGAGTTACCCGGCCGAAAATAAGAAACCATTCATCGGCGCTCGATCGGGGCCCCGGGGGCGCCCAAAGTCTTTTCTGCGGTTTATTATTACCATCGGTCCGAAATGAAGAGCCCGAAACGAGGCAGCAGCGATGACATTATGCGAATGTGATGCTCAAGATGATGCTGCGTTATTATTCCGCGTGATGGATGCGGTTGGATGCGACGTTCGGCGTCTAATGGCCATGTTTGCAGTCCCCCGCCGATGCGCGCACCCTCGCACCGGAAGCACTGCCGGAAACTCCAAGAGCAATAACGCTAGACAAATAGTCGAGCCGCCTCAAGAGCG
This sequence comes from Hemicrepidius hirtus, assembly GCA_963082805.1. Lineage (NCBI taxonomy): Eukaryota > Metazoa > Arthropoda > Insecta > Coleoptera > Elateridae > Hemicrepidius > Hemicrepidius hirtus. The sequence continues at coordinate 359,259 of OY720166.1, forward strand.
CTTCGATGCTCACCAAAACTAAACCTACTACGCGCGATCTTTATTTTTCTTCTACCTGTTTTGCTCTGCTCGTGCTAAATGTAAAATAACATACACGATGACTTTCATTTAACGATCAAATTGTTCTCTTAAGGATATTCAATCACGTTTAGTCGTTTACCGTCCCTTGCCTATATCGCCCGTCCAAACCCGACAGATTCTTCATCATTCAATGGTAAACCTGAGGGGCAGAAACTTATATCAGTGTTATTGGAAAATAATACGCGATCTTTCTCCTTACTTCCAATAGTGGAGTAGAAATACGGAAAAAGACGCTTCCTTCTTCAATTTTTTTTTTTTGGGGTAGAACCAGCTAAAACCCATATATTCTTGTTCAGCACATTATTCTCCATATGAAATGGTACTTTACGACCTTTTTGGCTGGTACCGACGTTTTTTATTTAAACAAATTGACCAAAATCGTTAATTTTCGAGAAACACGTTTTTTAACAAATACAACCGCCTAACTCTGAAAGTACGTAACATATCGCTTCAATCTTTTTTTTATTTGAAAGCAGATTAATAAGCGCAGATGATGGTAGTATTGTGATTTGAAAAAAATATATGATTTTTTTGTAAACAATGTCGTTATGGCTCATAGAAAGTTTGATGTAGTGATTTTTTCGGTCGCTTACTAACTTCTTTATTATTAAAAATTTGTGTATACATGCAGCGAAGAATTTTGAGAGAAAGGTCCAAAATTATTTTTAAAATAAAAAGAAATGTCATATGGACCTTATCTTAAATGTTAGCAATTTATTAAAACAAGAAAGCGAGCGCGCTTCGTTATATCAGGCTTCAACGTGGTCAACCCGCATGACGTAGTATTGCATTTACTCATAGATTTAATGTACGGTACGGCAAATGCAAATGATTTTAATGATACTGAGACATCCGAAATGCAAGTTCTTCATAGGGCTGAGGGAATATTGAGAAAGGAGATGGCAAATTTTGATTTTGGCTAAATGAATTTACGTATCCAACTCCTAATTGTATAAATAATGATAATTTTAAAAATCAAGTACCGAAGAAATTGTTGACTTTGTATCCTGGTTAATTGATGAATCTCGTTATGATAACGTAAATGATGAAGGCAATTCTCAGGCAGCTATTCCTTGCAATATTATTATGAGTCTTTATGATGGAAAATTTAAAATAAATAGTTTTCACGTTAGATTAGGCCTATACACGTTGTCCCTAGAAATTTTGAATATGAGTAATGCGATTTTGTTCTTCTCGATTATTATAATATTATTTATTACCAATTAGAAATTACTATTTATTTCCCGTTGCTTAGTGATTTAAAATATTTATGTAAAAAGTGAGCGTGGTAACTAAGCGACAAGTAATGAATTCAAATGTCCGTATTCAAAATTTCTAGGGACAATGTGTATATTTACCATTCTGTGGGCAGTAAGAAAATTGTAGATATTCTAAGCCAAATGGGATTGTCTTGTTCTTTCGATGACATAAGGCAGTTACTGACTGGAATAGTAAAGGAAAGGGTTAATATACAGAAAGCATCTACCTACCTGCAGCCATTCAAATATCGATGAATCTCAACAAAACTTCATTCATGCAAACATGGATAATTTCGACTTTAAATGAAGATACCATTAATGGAAAGTGTTACCACACATTTAATGGCGATGGTAATATTTCAACGCCAATCGGAAGCTACTCTCTTGTACAAGAGTGTCTCCAAAGGTGGAAAATATTCACTAAGTAGTGAAGAAATGGAAATACCTTTTCAGAATATTTTAAAATACAAAAGACCCCAAGCGCGACCGGAACCAAAATACAAAATATCTCCGAACTTAATCTATCCCGTGACAAATATAATTATTCTGGAAAACTCAATTTCGCATGGAAAATGTTGCATACCTTAGAATCACTGAATTTTTGGTTTGTACTGATTACAACAACACTATATCTGAAAATCAGATTCAAGTATCGAACATTGCGTATTTGCCGTTTCTAAATGCTCCACGTACAGAATAAGACATCAATGGTAAGATTTGTAGGCTAGGTTAAATATTATAAAATAATACGATAGATACCTACTTGTTTTGTTTCTTGTTAAATTACATATACGATACTCATTATAAATATTGCGTTATTTTATTAATAAAAAATGCGTCGCGTGATCGCGTCGTTTGGTTTAGTTTATAATACCTATTCCAGTGTTCTAGTGGCGAGACTCGTTGCGAGTGATCACACATTTCGCTCATTACCAACGTGTATATGCGCGCGCTCGAATAAAAAATCCTAGCATTTAAGATAAGGTCCATATGACATTTCTTTTTATTTTAAAAATAATTTTGGACCTTTCTCTCAAAATTCTTCGCTGCATGTATACACAAATTTTTAATAATAAAGAAGTTAGTAAGCGACCGAAAAAATCACTACATCAAACTTTCTATGAGCCATAACAACATTGTTTACAAAAAAATCATATATTTTTTTCAAATCACAATACTACCATCATCTGCGCTTATTAATCTGCTTTCAAATAAAAAAAAGATTGAAGCGATATGTTACGTACTTTCAGAGTTAGGCGGTTGTATTTGTTAAAAAACGTGTTTCTCGAAAATTAACGATTTTGGTCAATTTGTTTAAATAAAAAACGTCGGTACCAGCCAAAAAGGTCGTAAAGTACCATTTCATATGGAGAATAATGTGCTGAACAAGAATATATGGGTTTTAACTGGTTCTACGCCAAAAAATTTTTTTGGCACAATTTTCTCTCATTTCTACTCCACTACAAGCTTTCTTTCAATCTCACGTATCGATTTTATATAAAAAGGAAAACAACATATCGAGTTAAAAGTAAACATACGGAATTTTTTTTTGAACGAACGTTAAGTCAGCATTGGTTAGAAAAAATAATTATGTTCCGTAATGACCTTATAAGAAATCTAAAAAAGTTTTGAATTTTGTCGTTCGGAACCGACGTTAAACTGTAGGTCCCCCGTACTCATCTTAGCCCTAAGAAAGAGTACGTGGCATTGACGTATCATTAAAATTTTCGTGGTTAAACTGTAGGTCCCCATGTTCACTGTTAACATAGGGGGAGGGAGCTTAACCACATTAAGGGGTTTACTCAATTTTAATTTCTATTCGATACTGCAAAGTTTTTATTGCGTAGGTGTTATTCAAAATAAATCCTCTCTTGTTTATGGGGGTAGGTACATAATAACTTTCTACTGTGTAGGTTGTTTCATTTTAACGAATTAATGGAAATACAGGGTATCGAACATTAATATTCGTCTGTGAGGAATTTTTCATATCGTTTCCTACTTGACTGCACTTATTGTAGCTGTAAAAGGGATCGTTCCAGAAACGTTGAATATTGCCATGTCATCTGCCTGTTGATTTGGGACGAATTTCCGCAAGGGTTTCATTTGCTATTACTAAAGGCAATCGAATCGGAATTGTATACATTATAGAATATAAACAATTGTAATGTCCCTAAGTTTTAGACGTGGGTTCTAGAATTAGGAAGTCAATGCCCGCGGTTACAAAGCGCACGTGCTGGAAATCGAGCACCCGAGAGATATATTAGATTTGACTTGATTTTTTGACCACCCTGTGTAGTAATCATTATAGTTCGGTAAATCATTTTATTTAGAGAAAACTAAACCTGTTAAAACCAACAATCAGGGTGGATGAGACCTTTCGGCCTTCACGCTTGAATAAAATCAAAGGGAAATTGAAAGGTATTTGCAGAAAACAAAATAAACAAACCGAGATAATGCGTAAATACGTAAGCAAAACAGTCTCAAACTCTTCGTTTAAAATACTATTCGCATTCATCATAAAAAAATACTAGCCCTGTATTTAGGGGTTTGTCTTTTCCTCCTACTATTAATTCCAAACCGAATCTAATATTGTTAATGTAAATTGCATTAATCAAAAATAATCGCTAGTTGTTCCTGATGATGGAGATAGTCTTCCGAAACAGGGTGTACTTTATTAACATTAATGGATATTTAATGGTGGTCGTAGTAGTCTTTCGTGTTCTTGTGGAGTTGTAAAAAGAAATTTTTGTAACCGATTCTAATGGAAAACAATATTAAAGACGCAGACAAGTGTCTTTGATTAATGATGCAGACAAGGCAAATTCTCGGTGCTTACGAAATCCTTTGGGACTTACATGAGTGAACAAATAGAAGTTCGACAGCAATCGTACTACAATATAGGTCTTTCAGCGTAAGGATTTCCCCGGAGCATTAAATAAGTCTATTTTACAGATGCGTACGAGTGGAACTGACAAGGATACTTTTATATATCGGACTTCTCTCACAGATGATCCGAAAATAGATTAGACCTTTATGAAAAATTTAAAATGCAATAATCTTGGAACTCGAGGTGAAATATCTCTTGATCAGCGGCTCTAAAAATAACCCCCTCCGCATTGTACGCGCCAAACGACACACCGGAAACAATACAAGTCCAATAAAATACCAAAAGTTAACCAATGATCACATACTTCTAAAGTCGTTAAGTACACGTCGAAATTTTTCCCTTTTGTACAAAATTTTCGAGTCCCAGAGAGAGGTTCGTTTTCCCTCCCTCTTCGGTTGAATTAATAATCGCAACCACGAATGACACGTTTTGAGTCGTGCTTCACGCATAAAAGGCGAACACGTCGCTAATTTTACGGGCTTCCCGAAAGTCGATATCGAAGCGCAGGTAACCGACGCTTCAAGGGGGAATGCGTCACGCGAGCTGACGAGAGAAAACCCTTCTTTGGTCTAGACTTGTCGCTTGCGGGAAAAAGCACCCTACATATAATACACGTCCGCACGCAGGCTATCACGTTGCGAACGGCCCTATCTTTTTTATTTCGAAAGCTATCCCTGAAAATAACGCGAATTAAATATTTACATTCGTTCATGCTGCCATGATCTGCGGTTCCTCCTTACGCTCCCTTATTATATATCCTTGAATCAACGTCGAAACTTGTTTTTAAACTCTAAAAAGGTAAATTTAATCCCAAGAAAGTTTCAGGTCCTTGAGAAATGTAACACCTTTAATAAGTTTTAAATTGGCTACACAAATTCTGTACATGACACTTGTATTATAGGGAAAAAATTAGGAGAAATTGAAAAAATATTGAAAAAACGGAAAGGATACAAAAATTCCCAACACGAAATATTGTACCCCCATACTTAAAACATCTCTGCCGGGTAAAGCCTCCTGCCTCAGGTAAACTTTTTAAAGGAGGTTTATCCGGACCTTTACCCGGGACTTTACGTTTTGAAAAAAATTCTTAGGTAAAATCCCGTAAAGTTCGGGGTGAGGTCCCAAAATAGACTCCTAAGTAAAATCCCATTTGTTTTACTTGTAATACACACAAAGAGGCTCCCACGGCGAGAAAATCGATATTACCTCACGACTATTTAACAATTAATATCAAGAATATTAGTTACAGCAAGGAATTTCATAATTAACTTATCGTTGTATGTTTCTAAACCACTTATATGCCTTAAGCTAAACATGTTTATGAAATTTAAGCACCTACCGTATTAGATAATGCGTTTCTAACAGGAAAAATTTGAAACCTGCTAAGCGGATGCTTCAAAAAAAATCCCATCAAGTAAAAATATTTAATGTGTTATCACATAACGTAAACCATACAACCGGAAGCCCTTTAGGTAGAAACAGAGCAGCACGTATGTATCTCTGGATCCTCTCAACGCGTTTTAAAAAAAGCTTTAATTCCAACATGATATCTTTTTAAGTCGAGTAGGAGACATTTTAGGGTCGTCGCATTCAGTCCACCGATATGAATGTCAAAAGACCGTTATCGTGTAAAAGCACGAGACAATCCAGCCAAGTATAGATAATAAATAAGGATTTCAGGGCACACAGGGTTAGTGCTAGGCGATTGCGATTTAGTTCCGAGACGTAGAGATGCGAACGTACGAAATAGGGAGACTAGTTTTACATAACTTATTTGAAATGTCACACACAAGTTCAAACAGAAAAAAATAGGTCTAGAGCGAGACGATTTTCTGGAATTTACGTCTTTGAAAATATTTGCGCCTCTGGGGACAAAAATTGAAGTGGTTTGTGAGGGTCGTGTGGGGCAAGGTCCCGGCATGCGTCTCCCTGGCACTTCATTGCGTTAAGGGTTTTAAGAATAAGACTTTCGAGATGCCAAGCGATTCAACCTTGTAACGGATTTTTGTTTTTAAATAATTTACCTGAAAGCTTTTATATTTTCAGGATTTGTGTAATTCCCACAACAATCAATCAATAAACCCTTACAATTGTTGATTTAGGTCGAATTAAAAAAGTTATTTGTACATATACATGTAATGAAATCCCACAGAGCTCTCGAATGCTTGTTCAGACACAAATTCGATCAATACAAGACTAATTTATTTTCACATCCCACTTTTTCCACATTATTCGTTGTACACAGGACGGTATAGGGGGAGGAATAACACATTGTACTAACAGTGTATTATATGTGATTCGCTTTGCTTAATGCCGCGTAAACTATCTCGTATTAATAAAATGCATCTAAAATGTTAGGAAAGAATCTCTCCCTCGAGTTGTAAGTACTCCTTGGATTGCATTTGCGCTTTGTCGAGTCTAAAAGTAAGCGGAAAATCCGGCGAATTATAATACAAATAAAAGACAAATACGGCGCTATTTTTCTTTAAAACAGACCTGTTCAAAGTGGAGCTCGATAAGAGGATTTGAGTATTTATTCTCGCTGAACGTTTTTTGTGCTGCTACTGCGGCTGTTGGGATTCTTTGAAACCGCGAGAAAGGCAGGATTTCTATTGTTCAAACGAAGGAGAGATTCGTTTTCTCTTCTGTCTCCACCGTGCATTAGTTTCTAAGACAGTATTTTTATGTCAACATTAAATATAAACTTCTTTTGGAAATATTTAAAACACAAAGGAAGCGTGCACGCGTTTCATCCACGATCGAACATGAGTTCACAACCTGCTTAAGGATTACTTTTTACCTGAATCTATAAACTTAACCATTTTATTTTAAAAAATAAATCCCTGCTATTTTATAACGACCTGAGCCCATCTCTAAATAGTATAAGGGTTGGGGGGAGAAACATCAGTACTTCGGACCCATGTGCAGATTCGCGAGACGCTATTTACAACCGGCGTATTCTAATGCCCGGATATCACTATCACCAGAGCAATACAAGTACGAAACACTCACAGCCCCAGTTTTAACGGCGACACAAATTACCGCAGGACTTTCCCTTAGACCGCAGCTATGCAGGAAGTGTAAGCCAGACATATTTTAATGCTAAGATTTGCTCAACAAGCAGAAGAGAGTTTCGAGCGCGCTAATCCTCCCGGATTTTTTCCACACCAGTTTCTCTTTCTCTCCAATCTAGAGACACACAGTTTAGTTTTTTTTTTAAATTTAGGTAGCGATCAAGTAGTAAGTTTTGTGTCATTAAAACTGTTTTTACGTTTCCAATTCGCGATAGTTTTTCTAAATTTTATTTAATTAGGACGAATTTCGGTTGGAAATGTAAACGACCTAATCCGTCATAAATTGTCACCAAAATCCGGCCGAATCCCTACATAATTGATTTCGCGAATTTCTCTAATTTATAAATCGGCATACACGTGGGAAATTTGTAATGAATATTCATTCCTGAACAAAATCCCAGAAAAGCTCTGGCAAAGTTAATCAGGACCCCGGTATTTAATTTTCCATTTAAATCCATGTACAAGCAACCAGGCACTATTACGTAAATTTTTTTTAATGCTTCATATGGTTTCAAATAAAAATACTCGAGTGAATGTTTTGCTAGAATAAATGCAATAGAGGCACTTGTCTGAATGTCTGCCTATTTGTTTTTCCACTGCGTGCTTGTCTGTTTTTTTTCCTCTTTGGCTGTAGTTCTGTATTTCAGTCTAAATAATAGTTGGAATGCTAAGGGTGAAAATGTGGGAGGAGGGGAAAAACAAGGTACAGGTAGAACAAAAAACTGATTGAACGAAAACCTCAAACACGACAGAATCATAGGAAGAAATAAAGCGGGAGGGCGAGAAGGACAGACAATTACTGAAGAATGCTGAAAGGAGGAGTGTGGCTATAATTTATTTTTGAAGATCTGTCTGTTTATCTGAACGAATGCGACTGTTTGTTTACCTGCTGACTGTCTTCTTATTTAAATTTCTGTCTTAATGTATGTTTGTGTGTGACCTAGTTGTCCCTGGGTATTGAAAATCGATTGGATTGTTGATTTAGGGGTCTTGTAAACATCAAAAATAGAAAATGGAATACTGTGAAGAATCGATACGTACCTAATTATAATAATTACAATTGGTTTTTTCATTTTTATATGTTCAAGGCGTGCCTTTTACCCCCTTTTCCGATAAAACAGTAAGGAATATTCCAAAAATTCCATTCGAAAGTAATTTTCCTACGTGCAGGAATAAATATTCAATATATCTGAATAATATAAAAAATTTGGTATATCATTGGCATGTGTGCGTCGCGGCGCCCGTGTTTCCCTTTGTGGAAAACATTTTCGTTAGATTTTTAATCAATTCTACTCCTCTTTTGATGTCGCAAGAATGCGGGATTATATTTTATGCATCAATTTCATTCCTGTTGTCACGAGGGCTTTAATTTAGAAGAACACCGGGAGCTTTTGTGTTTACGTGTGCTTTTGTGCGCGCAGAGTTGCAGTGCATCGCGGCGTGCGGCAACCTCGTATGTTATCAGAGATTACTTTTTCGTTTCAATTTTAAAATACACAAAAGGTTAGGCTAACCCCCGCCTTGTTCCGTACACCGCATCAGGGTAAACAGTATAAATAAGGTATACACATGGATGCCGGGACAAACAAAGCGGTTAAACTGTGCTGGGAATTAGAGGACACCGAACTGTCATATTTTTTTTATTCTCTTTCTCTCTAGAGCGGCCTGGCCCGATTTTTTCCCCGCTGTATTAATAGAATGTATTAATTTTTTATTATGCGTGTATGTGAGTAAATGTTGAGATTTATGAGTAGGGCGCTTGTGTTCATACACACCATCTGTTTCCCCGTTAAACTTCCACTTAATTCAGACGTTTCTGTGCCGATCTTATCAACCGCTATAAATTTTAAGTTCAGGATAATCGGGGGCCCAGGAATTCGAATTTAGCTTAAAATTAATGCCTTAACAAACTTCCGGTACATTATCGTAGTTTATTATTTATAACAACTCCAATCATTAGTCAACGTACTATATTTACAAACTAATTAATCACCCCTTTAGAACAAGCTACCTAATTTTTATATTATCCACCCTGATAAACGCCTTTATGACTCCTAAATACTTTCTCACACCCTTATGTAGGGTTGAAAAGGAAAAATTCGATTTATCATTACCATTTACGCCGTCTTTCTTTCTAACCCCCCCACCTTGTCTTACACGCTCCCTTTTTCCATCATACTACTCTACACCCCCTCTCCTTTTCTCCCACCTTCCTTTATGTGTGTTGCCTGTCTTACTCCGTCTCGCTCTCTTATTCCCCTTCTTCTACCTACCTATCACAAGAAATAGTGAAACCGTTAAAAATTTTTACCCCGAAAAAATTAATAATAATGGAAAAATAACTGGGACATAACACCCCATGCTTTACATGCTGTTAAAACAAGCTTTATTATAACAATTTTCATAAAGCTCGTGTGTCTAAACCTGTAACGAGGATATTCCCTGAAAAATTTTACACGTTTATGTGAAAGGAGGGAGCGGTGTGTAAAGGGTAGTCCATAATGGACGTTGTAAGTAACTAGTTAATGTCTATTGATCTGAAGTTCCGGTAAGACGATTTGTCCGGGGGTTATAGAGACTTTAGGGGCTACCTCCCCCCAAATAAGCATCGAGCTCGTCTAGACACCGCAAGTTGGGCTTGTGCCCGGCGAAAGCTTTTGACCACGACCGAGCAGGTGAGGCAACAAAGTGCGTAAATTATTTAGCGCGCGGCTAAACTAATGAAGTCGACCCGGTACTAATGGGATTAGGCGCCCCATTCCCCAGCCTGCACATCCATACCATATGGTTAATGAAACAAATATTTACACATGCAATCAATCTCTTTTAATAGCCACAGTTACCTACGTCGAAACACGCGTGCGATTTTCGAACATGCCCCAAACTCCCTAATGCATCGGGATACTTTCGAGTTGTTAAATGAAGGTAGTAGGAACAAATAGAAGCCGGGAAGAAATGAGCAGGAGTAATAAAAGTCGGCTCAAGTCAGGCATATTGTTTAATCAAGGACTTGCTTTTTGTTTGTTTTCTGGTATTGAGAAGAGATTTAAAAGATACGAAGGGTTGTTTGTTTGTGTGATTATTTTATCGAGTCGAGGGATTGTAATTTAGTGGGAATAAATTTACAAGCTAACAACATTTATTTATATTAGCACAACGTTTAAATTATTTTCTTGCTAATATTTTTTAAGCTCTTTTTACTCATTTGCTAATTGCTATGCAATTTCATGGCCTGAAAATGACGCAAACAGGAATATTTACCTAATAATTGCTCTCCAGGGTTTGAAACGGACGTCGTTAATTCCCCTATTCATTTGAATCGTTGGAAATTTTTAATTTTTAACGTTTTACTCGTTTACCCCTACTGGAAAATAGAGCATTTAGTGCGGATTAAACATGTTTTGATAATCAAACTGACGTAGGGTTCTTTTTTCTATAGGTTCCCTATTAAACAATTTATTTCTATCTTCCCCCTTCCCCCTACTTTCAATAAATTAATCATTGAATTTCTTTCAAAGTTAAACGAAAACAAAGCAATCTAGGATTATAAAATCTCGTAAAAACTTGTTGGACGTAGCAGGGCGTCGATTTAATTGTAACAAGATTCAATTTCCCTCGAAGATTGTTGTAGTCATTTAGTCAAGGTTGAAAAACAGTAATGACGTTACGCCCAACAAGATTAGCAGTTCCTTGCGTAGATAAACCGCCGTTCGAAACGCAATTTATCCTCGGGGGTTCAAATTGATCAGTTTCTCCTTGGTTTACAACTCGGCCGGTAATCCAGCCTTAGTTCTTATCTGGCGATTGGGACAAATTTCGGTAATTCCAAGATTTTACGATCTTGTTTGCGTTAAAACACATCGACACGTTTGTTTGGCGACACTGGAATACGTCACAACGACGAGGACGGCCCGAAGTTTGACAAATTTCAGGAATTTCCCCGATTTTGATATGGAGCTGTTTAAGACGTTGGGTAGATATCTTCCGTGTTGGAATTTCTGGGAGGGCGTTGATGGGTGGGTGGATGGATGACAGTATTGGAAGTTTATTCGCGTACTCGGTCTTATTAGATGGTGAGATCAAGTCGGCACCCTGCTAACTAGAAACTTGCACTAAGTATTTAGTTTTCTCTGGGGCTTAGCACATGGCAGATGCTAGATTAGCGGTTTAAGACAATTAACGCTCGCACAAGTACCTGTCTCAGCTGCGCTGTGGCCGCGGGCCCCCGTCTGCAGGATTACTTAATCTTCATAAGTGCTTATTCCTACTATTTCGCATTAAGCAGCACAGAACTTCGACAAACTTCAACAATACGCCCTCCCTGCCCTGCCTCTTGATATTGCGGCATTTCTTGTAAGGGCGCTTCAAACACCCCCCGAAGAAAGTTTTCCGATTATCGCCGTCTATCTATAGTTTATAACCATTTGATGTTCTCTCGAACTCCCGATAAAATAACTTTAACTATCTGATAAACTTACACTACAACTGGGTAACTTAGTTCAACACTTGCGAATTATACACCGAATGATAGAAATTCCCAAGGATTATCATCATCCCCATCCCTTCTCCACACACACGCACACCCTTAAACGAACTAAACCTGCTTGCTTGCAATAAACTCATCCAAAACCTTGTCATCATTATCGAACAAAGGAACTTCTCGATATTGATGTAATGAACATGTCTGAAGGGGTGCTTTTCCCTCCTGTAACGAAAGGGATTAAAAAGTAATTCCAAATTAATAATTCCTTATTAAATATCTCAAAGAGACAACGCAATCAAGTCATGGTTATAGAAACCACCCCGAATGTTACGATTATTTTCCTTTTTCCAACGATATAAAATAAATGCAAGATGATATACCGAGAGCTGCAACGTCTCCCTAACATCGAACAAGCCAATTTTAGCCCGAGAAGTGGTGGAAAGACATAAGACACGTGATAAATTGCTTATAAGTTAGGGGTGGCCGCAGTATCACGGTATTAGGGATACTTTTCGGATTGTATTTAATGGAACTGAAAGGAATTTTAATTTAAAAGAAATAGCTTTTGTGTTTCGTTGGGATTTGCTTAATATTTTAGACAACAGAAGGGGAGATTTTCTTAATTTTTCTAAATGGATGTTACAGAAATGAGATGAATTAATGTGATTATTTTTGAGGGGTAGGAAAAAAGAAACCGAGTTTAAAGTATTACATTTTTTTTGTCAACATTTAAAAGCTTCCTTTTCTTTTTTTTCCTTTTTAATCCCCATTTCTTCCATCACGCGCAGGATTTTTCTTTTTCCAACCCCACTTGCGATATTTATTCCTCTTTTTGGTCTTTTCCTCCCCTTCCTTAGCTCCTCTATTGTTGGTTTATTCATAGCTTCTTTATTCCAACAATATTCCCACATTTTAATTCTTCACTTTATCTCTTGCCTTTCAACTCTTCGCATTTTTGTACCCACCCTTTATAAACTCTTTTTTTTTATTAAACTCTTTCCACTTTTTCCTGATCCTATTCGAAAATTTTCAAGGTGTGCGTCTTACAATTAATTGCAAGAAGCGAGGAGGAAGTACTAAAACGAAAACGTCTCGTTCAGGAAGTTTTTCGTAAGGTTGGGAAAAGCCGAGCTTTGGTTGGATATTTCGGATTTTCAGTGGACAATAAAAAAAACACGCCAATAAATCGTAAAGAGATGGAAGTGATCCGCGTCCTGGTCGTATTATTCATTAGCTAGGGACGGTTGCGGGTATATATAAGAAATGAAAGGTCGAGGAGTAGCGTTTCCCGTTTCTTCCTGATGTTCGGTAATTTAAACGTGCGTCAGAGTATTGTTTAGTAATAAGTTTAAGACGGTGTATAATAAATTTTTAATGTCGCAACCACACGAGGGGGTAACGGTTGGGCTGGCTGGTTTCGCACCAGACCGCGCGTGCTCTTGGGACGTATCAGGGTGTCCTAACCAAAGATTTACTCAAGGAGGTAAGATTTATAATGCGGCACATGAGCCGATTTAATTAAACAGTGACGGCTCCATTACGGAGGGCCGTGATCAAGGAGCTCGCAACACCCGGATAGCGTCGGGGCGCGCGCCACTGATTTAATAACGCTGATAAATGAGCCGCGCCAGTCACTAGCCTTATCCGACAAACTTAAAACGAGCACAGATTATGATTATGACGCACTAAAAACTTTTCTTTTCAACAAAAATAAAAGGAAAGAATAGGAAGAAATATTTTTCCCTCCGGGAGTTTTTGCTGCCCCGCTTTTCCCTCCCGAGTTCGGCGCGACGGCGGTTTGTCATTTGAGAGTAGCGAATGCAAGAGACGTCGAGGGTCACACGTTCTCCGAACGAGAAGGGGCAGATGGGGGGGGACATTTTTCCCGATGCCGCGAATCATTTCGCGGTTGGGCGCCCTCGACGTCGTCGTCCGAGGAAGACTTAGGTACCTAACTACTTACTTGCTACATGCATGCACGCATACGTACACATGTTTCTCTCACCTTGTTGAGGGTTCGTTCGGGTCGTCTTCTTCGATGTTGCTGACGTCAGGGCTGAAAACAGAAGAGGACAATGGTAGTTAATTGTGGACTAATCGGGCGGCGATTACACACCGTCCCCGCCCGGATATGAGCCAGGGAGCCATTAAGTCCGTATTGGCAGTTCTGTGCCTGGCATGGGACCAATACCCCGGCTCAGGTATGCTGCACTAACACGGACCGAATGGCTCGGAATATTTTAATTAAGTCGAGACTGACATTTCATCTCGAGGTTATACGGGCGCATCTACCGGCGCGCAAATGTAATAAATCTTGCAAGGAAAAAGTGGAAAGAACAAGATTGTTAGGATTTAGGGGTAGCAATAAAAGATCTCGCTCACAACCGCGTCAAGTGACATCTCACTCTCTGGCTCTTTTTACAAAATCTCGGCTTGCTCGTGATCCTCTTACATACTACAGTGAAAATCCAATTAACCTCAAGACAGGCGGCGGCAACAGAAACACAGTGGGTTCCGGACTCGCTGCTGCCACCACGAATTCGTCGCAGTTGCTGAAATCCTGCTCCCACATTTCATAGAAAAAATATACACACATATAGAGTCACGGACACAACAAATTTTGAGTACAAAAATGTTACAAGACACTAAAATTTTGACACTTTTTTTAAAGTTTGACTGCACGACTACATCTTTCTATTGTTTTTTTTGACAATCCACCCCGGCCGGTAACAGGATCTTTAATTTTTTTTATATTTTACATGGAAATATTTTAATTCGTTTACACGTTAAAAATCTTCTCAAGACCTCGATGACTAACCGGATAAAATTTCAGTAATTTTCCTTGTCAATCCTTTAGGAATATTATTATTTAGGAAAAAGAAAAATTACGTACCTACACAAGCAAACGTAATTGATTTAATTTCGTGTATTTCCATTTCGTGAAAACTTTTTTTTCCCTTAAGGTTAACATTTCTAGGTTGCGCATTAACATTGTTTGGATACAACACAAAAAAATACTTGTAACACAAAGACGAGCTCCATTATATTGTAACTCAACTTTATTATCATGTATTTCGTTTCAACATCGACGCAAAAAGAAATGTCTCGTATGGGAGTTATTTTCCGTTTTGATTTAGAACGCACAAAAACAGATCTAATATAAAATTGGATAAGTTAGTTCCAATTTGGAAACAAAACACTCGAGAAACGGTGTTTTTCCTAAACACCAACTGAAAACTGTAATATCTTTTGAAGCCCATGTCACCTGCAATTTTCGTTTTAGACACAAAGTCTAACAAATTTAATATATCGACCAGGGACAAAAAATTTATTATAGTGTTCCCTGTTTTAGGAACTACCCTCGGATATTTACACCAAAGCTATTAAGTTCGGTTTCGATAGATTTTCTGTAACTTAGAAAAATCTGTTTACAGAATAAGTCGTTTTAGTACTTCCACAACATTTTTTATGTATATGAAGGGTTGAATAAGACAGAGAAAGTGTAGCAGTGGTAGGGGATCAATAAAGGAATTGTGGGGAGGGCATATTTGGGCCTCTTCCTCAAAAACGAAAGAAGAACAGACTATATTTGGGTCTTCTTCAAAAACGGCTATAATATAACCGTTTCTTCTTTCGTTTTTGAAGAAAAGGCTCAAATGTAGTCTCTTCTTCTTGCGTTTTCGTCTAAACTTTCCGGCTGGTAATATTACTTTTCGGTTGTTTTGCGTTATATTCTGGAAGTTTTAGTATTGGCAAGAAGGGTTGTTTAAATCCGGTTAATCCGGGTGTTATTTTTGTACGGTCCACTATGTTTGTAAAGCAATTTGAAGTAATCAAAGGCGACTTTGTTGGTTTACTGTTCAGTATCGTTATTTTATGATGGTGTGGTCGACTTTGACATGAAGGTTGGCAAGAAGTGGCCGCAGTGACCGCGTGGCTGTGTGATCAGCGGTAATGAGAGCGTTATTAACTCGCTTTGAGCTCGGACTTGTGCGTGAAGCCGCTACTCAACCAGCAAGAGTCCATTAGTATTAACCTGTTGCGGAGAAAAGCAGAAGCAAACGACGACGCCGCAGCTACTACCAGGGGCCCAATCAGAACCGATCAATCTTTAATAACTATAAAATAAATTTGTATCGCATCACAAAGCACTCCGGATTTTAATAATTCGTGGCGTCGTGGCAGTTGGCATGGTAACGGGTATACCTTTGGCGTCGCGTCGGCTGAATATTACAACAGACAGCACCTGTCCGTCCGTCTGTCACTTAACCGATCCTCGGAAAAATATCGATTAGGGAGAATGCTAAGTTATTGATTAGAAGTGTCGGCCATCGTTCGCCGGACCGGTTCGTCGGACATGAAAGCTCTTCGGTAATCGATGCGAGGGTCGTCGGTTGGTTGTGTTCGAGATAGGGAATCGAGAGAGAGAATAAAGCAAGCAGGTCCCCCCCCCTTTATCTATTGATAATTCTTATTGAGTCTGAGGAGGATTTCGAATTAGTCGTCGGGTTTCGAACTCATATGACACGGCGGCGGCGGCGGCCCGGATTACTCCGCGAGGACGACGCATTAAGGATGTTAGGTAGTTGTGCAGGTATAAATCCCCGTTAATGGCCTCCGGCGATGGCAAATGCATCCCAAGTAAACCGAGTTCGGGATTAGCAAGTTCTGAAGTAACCACGTAACCCGTAACCACTTAATCTGTGAGGGTCAGGTCATAAACCGGAGCTCCGGAGTCCGGTAAAGTTCCGCGGCTCGGCTTTACGGCTGCCTGGTGCTCCGGAGCCATTTCCCGGACCGGCAGGGCTCGAGGCGTTTCCGCCGAGAACAAAGCCCATCCATTGCTGTTTCACTTTCTGATCGCTGCGACAAGACTTTCTCTCATTACGATTTTAACAGTGCACTGGTTCTTTTCTACCCTCCCGTGATAATAACCAGCCGCACCGCAAGAATGACGGCCGCATAAAAATGAACCTCCAGAAACGAGAGCGATCATAAAATAGCAAACCGGCGTCGTTGCTTGACTTTACGGACGTCATCTCGCAAAAGCTGCGTGAATTATTGATAATTTAATTCGAGCAAATGCCGAGGCATGGATCTTGTATCGGACACATTTACCCCTACTGATAACAAACTCGGGAACTCTTCATTAAACGAAAGTTACTGCGCTTCCGGGAAATTCTTGAATTTTTAAGAACATTCCCCAATTTAGTTCTTCCAAATCGATGCTTTTACAAGAGTTCCAAAAATGTTCAACCCTTAAGATTGAGCAAACAAATTTAATGTTAAGATAAATAGGGGAGCAACTCTGTTCTCGAGAACAAACAGATCTGTTGTCGAAATAAACAGTTTACTTACTAAAATAAACTAATTTGATAAGGAATGGTCCTTGTTATCATCGTCAAATGGAAAACAATCAGAGAGGGGGAGAGAGAAAGACAGAGGTATTAGACTCTGTTAAATCTTAGAATCAAAATGTTAACGAGATTCAAAGGAAAAAGAAAATCCTTTAATTAAATTAAATATGAGAAGAAGGAATAATAGAAGGCGTTGTATAGAGGGGGTGAGAAGAAAGACAACAAAGTCTGTGTCGGTGGCTAATCTAAGATTTAATTTCGCAAACAAACAAATGGAAAGTCGCGATAAACTCAGGCTGATCAGGGATTGTAAATAATTAACGAGGGGTGTCACCCTTGGGCTGGATGGTAAGTGGGTGGGAAAAGCGGTAAACCTCAACCCTCGTCGTAAATTGAAATTTCTCAAGCGCAAGCACAAGTCTAACGACCGTCAACTAAACAAACACGGGTTATGACGAGGACGTGTTGTCTCAGATGACAGGTGAGGTTCCCTAGCAACCCCGTCTATGCAAACAGCAGCACCACCACCTGAGCCGGAGGAGCTTCGCTTTTAGGTTCACCTGACCGAAGGGTCGCGGTGGCGGCGGCGGCGTCGACGGTCTCTTTATGGTCCTGAAAGAACGTGGCTTGTAACTGCGGCCAGCTCGAGGTACTATTCGATTTGCTCGCATTGATTTTACATCCAGTGACACACATAAAGACGACCCTTGCGGAAGAATCGAGCGCAGGGGGACTCGCACACACAAAGCCTTTGGTCCCTTTTCTTTTCTGATAAATATACGTAGTTTAAAACCATGGGAGCTGAAGCGTCATGGATTTCTTTATCTGCACCTTATCTGCTTCGTCTAGGGTCGACTTTATTTCTCTTTGAAGAATTTATGGCTCATTCGAGATTGCACAGAAGAACACAAAAATTTATACTGCAAATTTAAAAATATGTCTTTCTTCTTCCTCATCCTCCTCCTCTTACTCGACATTTTCAAAACTTGCAAAACTTCTCGATACGAACAAGAAACAAATATTTAATCGAACGTTCAACTTTCCCCCTATAAAACTTTGTTATTTTCGTGTGTGTAAAGCGAGCAATACAAATATCGTTCTATTTACTACTAAAACAACCCTCTCCTATAATCTTACAGGATTTGAAAGGTTTCAACACAACTTCGGTTAATCAAAGACAAAATATTAAATTTTAGGTTGCCATGAAAATTCTGATGTAATGGAAATTACACAGAACTACTTACTAACAATTTTATCAAAATCTTGTATAAAGGATGGTTTTGTGCAAAGTTTTGTGTGGTTTCTTTCGTTGTGACTTGTATAATATTAATTGGTTTAAAGAAAACAAAGCAAATTATTTTGTTTGGTAAAGATGGAATTTTTGTTAAAAGTTTACCTCTCTCTGGTATCCGGTATTATAAATTCATTAAGGGAGCCGTCTAATTATCTTTTAATCTTGGCAAAGTGAAACAAAGCAGAGAGAAACTAAATATAGTAAAATGTTGGTCGATATTCTGAGGGTTTCAATTGCTCGTTTGCTTTGTCTGCAACAGGATGTAGTAGTGAGTTCCAGCAAAATCTCCTAAGGCTTCCCTTATGTGGGTGTTCAAAGGATGCCTGAAAAGTGTTTTACTGTCATCGACTTATTCTCGGTTGTGTACAGGGAATAAAAACGAACCGCTTTACTGTTTCTTCCACGAGCTTCTTTTTTTCCCTCCTCGCTTTCCAAAACATTATTTTCATCCAACTATTTTAAATTTAGTTTTCCGCAAGAACGGTCGATCATTTAAAATATTGATGGAGGTGAAGGAAAAGTTCCCCGTTCTTTTAAAAGAAGCTTACGGCTGCGAGCTCGAGCTTTATTTTGTCCCTCATCCAGATTGGGGTTTGTTAGTGTAGCTCGAAACGTGCTCTAACCTGGTTCTTTGTCCTGCGAAATAATCCTTGCTGTCGGACTCAGGTGCTCTTCGATGATTCGATCAATAACTCCATTATTTGGTCGCTTAATTCAGTCATGCAGATGAGCACCCCCTTCTAAAATGGGGTCGCTTATTCAAATATTTAGTCTTCAGGGATAAGAATTAGGTAGTATTTTATGTGACCTAGAAATTCATTTAAATCGCAAGTTATTAAAAATTCGATCACGTCGATATTTCCCAGACGAAAAGTTCCGGAAGTGTAAATTTTCATTTTGCACAGCCGCCTGCGACAAGTTACAAAATATGGGAGAAATTGTCGTCTCAGGTGCGGGCCAAACTTGTTTGCAACTTCATCACTCCTGTTCAATAACTGCAAGGACCGACAAACCTCAAAGTATTTCCCGAAGAATAAGTTCGACGGACATATATTTATGTCAGCAGCAACTGCTAGTGATTTGTTATTGTGTGTTCATTTAGGGGTTGATTCGTCCCGATCTAGATGGCCTTGGGCTTAACTTTCTAAAGTGTTCCTGTTCTCTTTCCTTCGTTCCCCATCCACTCCTCTGATCTAGTATACTCAATTCAACCCTGAATTAATTTTTAAGGAATTATTTTAACTGTAAACGTGTTGGGGAATTTATTTGTTTGCTCGATACCTCGCAGGACTATCAATTAGGTTAATAGCAACTATTTAGTGTTTATCAACGAGATCAAAGAGCGTTTGAATGGAAAAATATCCTGTTCAGTTGTCATTACAAGTGTTTAATTGCATGTACGCGCGTCTAATGGATTAAAACATATCGCTTTAGTAGCAGAAAGCTTCCAGATGAGTTGGCCGAGGGCGTATTTTGCACTGAAAATCGTCCTCGGTCACGCTAATGCACTGTCGACAGTCCGCCTCTCATTTGCATAGACAAGGCAATTAGTTCCGAATCATTTTGAGCCGATAGTTTTCAACTTCATCCAGAATGCAGATTGGTTTTACAATCACCGTGATGAGAAACTCTCTTCATTTCAATCAGGAACTGTTTTATTTCTTGTTTTGTACCGCGCGCGCGTCTTTCAGTATTGAATCCGTGTACTCTCTTACAGCTGTCTAAATTGAAAATCATTTAAACTCCTCGTTAGTTTTTTCCCCCACGTGGGAAGAAATAATTCGTTATGTATGTGAGAAATAAACCAGCCTCGTTTTAAGGCCCTTATTAATTTACATCTCTACCTACGTCACTTGAGTAGGTGCTTCAACTCGGAGAGTTCGTTTAAGGGGAAACTATGCAATTAAAGTAATTACTCGTTCTATAGGGGTTGGAACAAGAAAATCAATAGTGGAAGTGATCGACCGTCATAAATGTTTACTCTTCGAACTTTATGATACGCCTCCCTCTTTCTCTCTCTGTTTCACTGTAACTCTTCTTTATATATTATTAAAAGTTGTTTGCTCTTGCTCCTATTGCAAACGAAACTGTTTCATCTTGGAACCCTCCTCAAACGTTCCGACCTCTATCGGTCTAAATAGCTTATTGGAAAATTCGTCGATGACCTAGTATGACACAAATTTAAACCCTTTAGGTAGTACCGGAGAAAGGAGGAGACCACAAAATATGCTGTATAACTCGGTTAGTTGTAAATATTCTAAAAAGTAGGCTTAGCACTTTTAGATAGAGAAGAATAAAATTAGATACGTCCAATACAGGGTGTTTTTGGAAACAAAAAATTTCAAATTGCTGTAACTCCGTAATCAGACATTTTTTTCAGATTTCAGAGTGCGTCATTAAATCGGAAAAATATATTACAACTTTGGTTATTTAATCGTATATCATATAACCTCTTAAAGGAAACCCACATCATATTAGTTTCTTTCCGAAGCAGATCTAATAAATTTGTGAAGTAACGTGCCTAAATCCCATTTCCTAAATCAAATTAATTATCTGGAAGCGCCCAGCGTTAAAAGTTAGCCAGAATATGTTCGCTACAGTCTACACGGGCCGATTAATCTTGGTTAGATTGTTCAGAACCTCGCAAAACTTATCGACATCTTGAGATTTTTCAGCCCCCTTTCTTTACTTAAATATAATACCCTAATAATTTATTTAGGGAAAAAATTACATCAGCCAAGAGCCACACCATGTCCGCTGCCCAAGCATAATTAACGAAAATGTGTTAACTCCGCCTAAGGGGAAGCGTAATGACACCCTTAGCTGGTCCCCAGCCCAGATAAAGGAGGAGGGCACTGTTAAAAGAAATAAACTGTGGAAAGTGCCTTGAAGAAAGAAAGGAGCTGAGTAGTTAGGGACGTCTTGAGACAGGAAAACCATCCCCAACCTGAAAAAATTCCATAAAACAATTTTCTTCTTTGGCCCCCCTAATCTTCTTCCCTTATTTTAATTAAAACAACTACGAACGTTTACATTTTTCTATTTCTCTATTCAAAGTGTTTAAAAATTTAAATTCTCGTGACGCAGTGAAACTCGAGTGCATCAAGCGGAAACGGAAAACGAGTTCACCACATAAACGGAAAAGTTACAACCTTTTCCAATGTTTCTTACTCGTCATTTAATAATTGATGTTCTAAAAACATTTCCTTTATGATATTGACCCCCTCGGTGTGTTTTTCGAACTCCCCGAGTTCCAGGAAAACAAAACCGACTCGTGGTATATGAAGATAAATGTAGAAAAACACCTTCCATTCCATATAAGAGAGTAACAGCTTGTCTTGATCGAATTGAGGCTACACGACCTGGGATTCACATACGGTTGGGTCCGCACGTAAGCAGATAAGAATAATATTCCCTAGCAAACGTGGAAGAAGTAAACAAGTAAATAATTTAGTGTATACAAAGCGTAGAAACAAAACAAAAACGAGATAATTCTTTGTCCTATGAATTTATTACGGTCCCAATTCTAATCTGATTAGTACTAAGTGAAACCCTTCGGGGAATTAAACGTGTAAAGTCACCGCGATGACAGAAAATCGAAACAATCATCCTCTGCGATCCCTTTTCGCCCAACAGATTAATCCTCTCCAGAAATTTGCTGCTCCCTCGAAAGAGAGATACGTCGTGTATTCAGAACGCACACGACATCGATTGCGACTCCGGCAACAGCAGCTGAATCAAACGACAAACTTGAATCGGAAATTCAGGAGAAATCTTCTTACGTGTTCTTCGGAACAACAAAGTGGACTTGCTAAGACAAGGCGAAACAAAACTTCTCGAGTGTGAATACGTTAGGGCTCAAATAAGGCGGAATTTAACTTTGAACCATCAACTTTACCCTCACAACTTTTACAAGAAATCAAAATACGCTTAGCTCGAACCTCGACGAAACAACTTTGCGGATGAAACTTTATTAGTGAAGTGTACAGGAATAGAAGTAAATCCCTATAGTTTTCCCTAAGAAACACTTGAAAGTTTTTTGTCTACAAAGGGGGTTTCATGAAAAAAAATTAACAGAGAAGACCTCAAGAGGAATATCTTCTACAAAGCCATATAGGCAGAGCCGTATTCTTCCTCTATGACACGACGCCGACCAAGACCTGAAGAACCAAAGGACTACTCCATACCTAGTGGTAATCCCCTACGAGATTTGGAATCAACTACTCCAAGGACTCTGTTATCCGTCACCAGGTAACTACATCACCGAGAAGTCACCTCCAAGGGCCTCACCATCCATCACCAGCTGCCTTCTACCTCAAGTACTTCAAGGAACCGATCCCGGGTCAAGGAAGAAAACGTGGAAATGTTAAAAGTGATGTCGCCAGTAGAAAGGTGTCGAGGACTAAGGACCAAAGGTAATTAACTCAAACTTTTCCTATTATCTAAGAAAAAACATACGACTAGAAACCCTGATTTAATCTTGACGAATTGAGATTGAAAAGGGTTGAAGGTCAGAATTAAAACGTAAATAGTTAAATTAAAAAATTAACCCTTGAAAATCAGGGGTTCAAGAAAGAAAAAAAAATCCGGGTTGGGAAAGCTATTTCAAGCTTGACATCGTTTAAATTTGGAAACAATTTAGGGACGAGAAGGGTTAAGGGTCCGTTACTCTATACAATACATGCACAGTTCTGCCAATATTTTCACCACACTTTAGATAATTGGAGCATTCGGGCCGAGTTTCGAGCTTAATAATGAACTTAATTTCGATTAAATGTGCAGCGGTTTAGCCATAAGCCTTCGGGTGTTGGGTTTCAGACGCCAAACCCAAGAAATTTAACGACATAGGTGGGTTTATTACTCGACGTCGAGTTGCCTTTAATTTTACCTGTTGCGCGAAAAGAAATTCTTTTTACATTGTGTTTTCTTCTTTTTTTAGATCTTCCCCTTGCTTTATAATAATTAAAGTTCAGAGAAAAGCGGATTAAACGTTTAAAGTCGATCTGTTTTAAAGAGATTTAAATTTCGTCCACTATATTCCGGGGTAGCTATAGCGCAAGCAAAAGCAGCAAAAGGGCAGATTTTTAGTGTCGAATTTTACGGTATTAAAAGTTGACGATAAAGTGATAAAAAGTGGCAGAGTGCGCCTGTATTCATTGCTAATGCAATACTGGTGCTGATTTATAGTCCCTAGCGAGTCCTGATACCAGAAGCATACTTAAAAGGCGTCATCTGCTGTCGCTCAACTCCTGATATTGATACAGGAGCGTGTATAACAGAGCACTCGTTCGGTTTTTTCCTCTATACCACGCTTTTTTTCAACCCCCTTTGCATTATTTAAACGTAATTTTAACAGAAAAAAATTAATCTTCCCAAATTAAATCATTTGTATTCAATACAGAAAATTATTTCATTGGAACTTCGAAAATACGTACAATACGGTGGACAGGGACGGAGGGTAGTAAAAGTAAAATGAGGGATAGAGTATAGAAAAAGGAGATGGGAAGGCTAAATAAAAAAAGGGAGGAAAGCTAGAAAATTGAGGGGTAAGGAAATGAAGAAAGAGGGGCTAAAAAAGAGGAGAGTGAATTTGGTATAGGATTTTAAAGGGGTAAGCAAACGAAAGGTGGGGGGTAAATAAATGAACAATAGGATTTTACAGGTGCGCAGAGGGGGTAAATAGGAGCAAAGGGGTAAAACATTCTTAACTAACCAAATCATAAAAGTAAATATTATATAAAGGGTGTTTAGAACAAAGGCGAGCGTATTTAGTTAAAACCCTTGTTTGAAATAGAGCGCCCCCGTATGAGAAATAATGTTTCCCCTGTGGAAGCTTTTATATTTTGGTGTAATTTTTTTTGTAAAAAATGAAACAACAATGGAGGAGAGCAGAGCATTTCGAGATGGTGGTTTTGTCAGGACATTTGTCCAGTTGATCGATGTCGAGGACAGAATTTTGTACAAAACCTAAATACTAAGCGCATTATTTTTGATGACGATAATGACGAGAGTCATTTGTTAAATGGCGAGAGAGTGGAGTTAATTTCGTCTCTTATTTTAAGCGTCGTTTTCACTTCGTGTTTACATGAAAGCTCCCAAAATAAGGGTTGTATAGCACTAGCAGAATTTTCCACTTGTACCTAGTTTAATCAAGGGCTTTCTCTAGAGCTTTCAAAATTGTAGGACACTATTAAGGTGGTACCTTCCTAACGAGTATGAGGCAGTAATCAAGAGCATTTGTTCTTTTGGCTTTTCGAGCCCTAATTACCTGCGAATATTATGAAGAAAAGAGCGGCGACGGGTCCTGCGCTTAATAAATTGTGTACCGACGGTATCTTTTCAGTAATCCATTAAAAACTTTCAACAGGTTTATTCAACAACAAAATCGTTGTTTTAGCTCGTTATTGCATTTCCTTTGGACGCGATGCTGCTGCTGCTGTAAACATAATTTCAGTACTCTAAGGATTTGCTGAAACTTTTAGCTAAACAAAGCGCGCAAGCTTAAAATGGATAATGAGTTGAAATAATCTGCGTAGTTTGATACAGAAAAATGTTTATATTACGTCTCTCCTCTTCTTCATCCGGATGATTAAATTTTTAGTCCGGATTTCCTCGACGAAGAATGTCTTCGTTGTTGCCTAATTGCGCTACAAGAGTTTAGGAAAGTACCTTTAAATATTAAACACCAATTACAGATGGACTTTTAGAGCTTCCAAGTAAGCAACTCGGGCACATAAATAAAATATGCGCAATTTTAGCCTAACCTACTAAAAAGTTTTCTCTTCTGAACAGGCGCCATAACGTTCGTAAAACATTAATGCTCGGTATAGTTATTTGTAGTCGTAAACCGCGTAATCGAATATCGATATTTTTCGGGGGAAGGTGAAGACGACCCGGTGTGTGCGTGTTCTGCCGTCATTTATCAAGAATTGACTCCTGGGACAAATCATTTTTCAATAACGGAAGAATATGGGATTGATTGAACGTAACCCCGGACAAGTCAACCGTTTTCGCATGTTCTTTTCTTCGCGAGAATCTCTTTCTACCACCCCTCAGTAGCGGCACATTTACAGGGTGATCTATTTTTACTTGAGCTAAATTACAAGTGTCTTGGAAAGTTGAGGGTACTGATAAAAAAGCGGAGTAGTCCTTGGGTAGTTTACGGTTTTAAAAATTCTTACAACTCGAAACAATTCGGGGTTGTTCCTGGAAAATCCAGGCACTTCCTGGAATTTTTGGGTAGGTAGTAGCAGGGTTGTTAGTACTAATCTCTAGAAAATATGGTTAGTCGTAGGAAAAGTCGGGAGTGGCTACTCAATCCGTAGCTCTATAATACACATGCGCGAAATTATTTTAGTAAAATAAAAGGAATTATTAAGGGTCATATTCTCCCGTAATAACTCCCGATCCGCCCATAAGAAACTCCGCCGTGCGCATCGACGGCTTGTGCTTGTTGGTTCGAAAGTCCGGTACCCGGTTAGTGCCGCCACTCGTTGCAGGTTAAATGGAAGGTGGGTAGTGGTGTTGGGAAGTCTTTGGAAACTCGAGGAAATTTAGTAAACTCTGGGAAAAGTCTAGATGGGTACAGATTTTGAAAACCTGGAGAGTAGGAGCATAACTGGAAAGTAGGGGTAGTTTGAAGGCATTGGTAAAATTTAGGGAAGTCCAGGAAGATTCTGGGTAGGGATAGAACGGGTATTCAGGGAATTGTCTCCATTTTTAAAACCTGGGTTTTGCCAAAGTAGTTGGGAGTCTGAAAAATGCTGGGAAAATGTGGCGAGACCGGTAAAAATCTGCTTAGGTGCAAGCTCTGGGTTTGAAAATGCCACCACCTAGACTCCGATGGCTTTGTGTCTTAAGAGATCGTAGATCCCCAAAGTTTAGGACACGAGTTATAATTCACCCTGTGTATAAATCAAAACATATCAAAAGCAATTATATTTTATTTTTATTCAACCCTTTAAGAATTATTAATAATAATATTTACTTTATTCAAGAAAAGATTAAGGGTTGTGTGGGCGGTATGTTAAAAAATTGTTTTTACGAACCGCTACTGATCTAGGCTTTGACATTTCGGACAAAACGGCGTCGCCAGTTTCTTTCTTTCTGTACAGACTTAAATGCGCGTACAAAGTGGACTCTTATGTATCAACGTTTTCTTCTTTAAGCTTTCATCCCCTTTCTAGTCTCCCCTTTTTATGGGTACATAAATCGTAATCTCACTACTTCTTGTAGCACTGCGCAAATCTACTAGCATTCCCGGAAAGTTTCCTATCGAGCTTTACAATACCTGAATGAAGTACTACACTGCAATGGGGCTTTTGTTCCGGACTGGACTCCGGTGCGTCGAATTCCTCCCCATCACACCGCCGCCGCCGGTCGTGCTCCCTTCTTCCTTATCTAATCTCTCCACTGTTTATGTTTATTGAATGGCTACATTAAACTTTACATGAGCGAGAATTGTGGTTTTATGAACCTCCTTCCTTTCTAATCTACGTGTAATCTCAGGATGGAATGTTTGTTTGATGTTTAACCGATTTTTAGAGACCTATCAGGGAGAGATGACCTCGAATACTTTTTAACGAGAATACGGAAAAGAGAGATTTATTTTGTCGTTTTATAATATTATTTTCTATGAAACACCCTGTATTATGATTTACTCGTGTCGTCCCAGGTCTGGTTTAGATTTTTAAAGTAAACAGAAACGAATCCGATCAAGTTGGCTCTGGTTATGTATGTGAAATGAAAGTACAGCCAACTTGATTATGATTTTTCTTGTAAACACCCTCTGAAAGCTTGTTAGATTAGTTAGGTTTGGTAATGGGTGTTTTATTTCCTTCGCTTAATTTCAGAAATTTTTGGCACCCCTTTAAATCTCGTTAATGCCTGCAAAGTTCAATTAATTTTGGCAGGTTTGATATTTACTACAAAACAGGTGGAACTTTTCAACGTAAAAAAAAACTGTTATTTATTACCAAAAACCGCAGGTTAAAACATTTAGCGGCAATATGTTTTGAAAAAAAGTTTTCCGCAGGCAAAATTAATTATTTCCTGATAGTTAATATAAATATGGCTCCTAATAAACATATTAAACTAGTGTAGCATTTCAGATAAAATCAGAACAGTTTTCAGCACGAAAATTATTATTTCAGCCACTAGCGATAAATTTTCAGGCAAGCCCTTAAATAATGAGCTGGACGACGACCACCTACAGTTTTATTGCTGTTAACACTCGGATATTCCCAAATTATCTGTTTATTTATGTTACTGAAAATTTAGTTAACGTAGTGTAGGAAAAGAAAATCTGTTTCGCAGAATATTATATAATGTTTTACCACAAAATTGTTTTTGTAGTAAGAGATTAAAAAAGTTACATGAAAGAATTTTAATTCTGTTAATAAAATTGTTCTTGCCTTGACTGTTTACGTAATTAAAATCTTAAAATTAATTAAAAACTTTTCGATAATTTCCTATTAAAAAGTTTTTCTTGAATCTATCGAACCGTAATCACCTTATGATGATAATTTTCGGACCCTAAAACCATGCAATTTAGCTGGGTTGGCTGTAATACAGCAGAGCAGCAAAGTTTGTTCAGTTTCGGTTTCTCGCCTTTCTCGTTGAACACGAGACCTTTATTTGGCCACCAGCCAGCGAATAAACGGCCTGTATAAATGACAATTTATGTTAAGTAGAACAAGTATATTTACTTACGTCTTAACATAGAGTTGTCAAGGCCAAGAACCGGGGCTCCCCATTCATTACTTTATGACTAATTAAATTATTTTGCAAATATTCACGAAACTAATCCAAATATTTGCAAGGACAGGGTTATACACTAAGGAATCGTTTTAAACTTCCCATTTTTTAATCAGGACCGGATTGGGGGCCGCTTTAATTAACTGATGTCACACGCGTTTTTAGAGTCCGGTTCTGTGCTTAATAAATAAAAATCGTAAAAGCAAGTGTGTCGTATTGAACAAAGGGTCAAAAATATTAAAAGCCATTAATATGTCAGAGAATGAAACGCTTAAGAGTTTTCTGTACGAAGTCCATAAAATGGTTTACTATTATTGGGTTTTGACGCTATAACTTTACGGGGGCGAGCAATTGCCGTAGTTCTGCATGGATGTATTAAGTCTAAAGATTAAGTTAGTAGTTTTAGTTGGGATTTTATGGGAGAAAATATAAAACCTGGTTTACTGGCGCCGCTAATTTCTTAACGGACGTAAATAACAATTTGCTTGCTACGGAATAGCAAATGCTTTTATGTTGCAACCGATTCACTAGCACAGTCTTATCCTTTTAATCTTTACATGCATAAAAAAAATTTTATTACACTGTTGCTAGACATTATTTCAAATTATACAGGATGGATTTTCGTAAAACTTTCACCTTTCCTGAAAAATATTTACTGTTGGATAAGGATAATATTTAGGCAGAGGCAGAGCAAGTTTCAATCGTGCGGGTAGAACCTAAAAATGCGTGAAAATATTTATGTATTTCTCTCTCTATCTCTCTTTCCTTCTAAATTTGTGCAAAATTCGTGAAATCCAAATCTCACACAACACACTAATTGCCAGGTTTTCCTCTCTGATGAAACCCTTTTGGCTTCTTTCCAGTACAAAATTCTTTTCTTCTGATGACCTAACTTTTAGAATTTAGTCTGCATTATTTAAGAAAATGGAAATATTTTATATTCACCGAGAGAGAAGCGATTTGTCAACGTTCACAAACGTATCTTATTAAATACGTTTCATGGAAAACTCGAGGAAAATTTGTCAAAAAACATTTTCAAACGTGAGGGTTATAAAAGAATATCAAATTTGCAGATAATGACGTAAGATATTTCACGTTACTCGAAACTAAATTCCTTGGCAAAATATTTTTCATTTATTTTGAAAGGAAAAATTATAATTTTCTTCTGTTATGCATTTATAAAAGGCCAAATGTTTTCCTTGAAAGCGGTCATCAGAAAACCACTCAAGTTGGCCGCGTTCCAAAAGTAATATTTTAAATCTTTATATTATGTTAACTTAAAGTTGGGAAATCAGAAATTATTAAACGTGTTTACATTTTTATGCTTTTGTCTCCGGAAATTTTCAGGAAAGTTGCCATTGCCGAACTGTAGCAACCACGTGTGTGTTTTTCTTTCTTTTCTCGCCTAGCTTAGTATACAAAAAGAATTTCCCCGCGACTGTTACTGTGTTTAAAGAATATCTTTACACATATCCACAGAAAAGAAAATCCCTTGTAAATAAAATAACTCGTAAGCTGCAGTTCCACCAAGCTTGCAACCTACAAAGCCATGAAGGTCGGTGAAATAAACCGGAAGGGATTCAGAAGAGAGAACAACATGTGACATGTATATTTCCATTATACCCAAGCAAAATTAAGCTTAAAAGCGAATCATAAAGCTGCATTTTATAGTTCATACTTGTACTTTATACACGTTCGTAAATAAAGCCCGGAAAATTCTGGGTCACAAAATATCCACTCGTATACGCTCGGTCCGATTTATACAAACTTTAAATTTTCGCTTTCGCAAAGCCCTGTACCAGACCCTGTAACTTCTATCCTGCTCGCGGTACGCCTGAAAGGTCGCTGAAGGGAGAAGAAAAATGAGGAACGTGAGAATGTTAAGTGCTTAAGTTTGAAGTAGGAATATCAGGGTAGAGCTTTGTATTCAGTTCGTTAGGCGTCTTTAGAATTGAGCTCAGTAATTTTTATTTTTGTAAAATATTTCGTCAACCGCAGAGAGACAAGTCGAGGAATATTAACGGCGATTTCTTTGAAGCAGACTTTTTTTTCTGTGTGCTAGGCGACCTCAAAGCTACAAAGCTTTTTAATACTGGCCGAGCTTTTGAGGTCCTTTAGCTTTACGTAATTAATTCGTATTCGCGTATTTTAGATATCTAGCCTGGTTGTTTTGCTAAATCAACTACCCATGCTCTATTTGTTTATCAGTTTACACACACGAAACTGTGTTTTCTCATCCCCTATAAGTTTAGTTGACTCGAAATCAAAATTGTACACAATCAGAATCGTAGGAAAATCCTGGTTTGAAAATAAATCGGATCAAACTGATGTGAGTGCACTTAATTTAGGTGCAATTACAATTCAGATTGGTAAAGGGGTTAGATTTAAATTTAGAAGGGTGTTAGAGAAATCTTCAATGGCCCAACACACGTTTTTTCGCATCACGAATAGCATTGCTTCTTATTTTCTTCAAATTCGGCAGAAAAGATTCAAATAAGGCGATGGGAAAATAATAAGAAGATTGCTCTAAAACCACTTTAAAACTAATTATATGAACAATTTTATGATGTCGTCATTATAAAAGAATTTTTACCAAATTTAAACTTTGGGGAAAATTTTGGACATTGATTTCGTATTAAATAGAGAAGCAGAGGGCTTTGACTTGATGGGTAGCTCAGTTCTCATATTAAATATTCAGTGAATAATAATTTTTTTAAATATAGTTTGTGGGAGAGGATATTTTTACATTTGATCAAACGATCAAAACCATCTACAATAGGCATTCAATTGAAATTTTTTATCCTTGTATCATAAGAAAATAAATTCGTTTAAATTTACTATTCTATAAGAAAACTTTCTTGACCTTGTTGTCGTTAACAACCTTAAATTCCCGGCGAACGTATTCTATTGTAAGTCGCTTTTGTTAACCCCTCCATGGGCATACGAATTTTTGATAGAAGGTTGCATTTGGAGGTGTTTAATGCATATTAGTCAGTGTACAGATTTTGTGCGAACAGCAATAAGAGTTAAAGTTAAATTTTCACACCTTTAATAATGTTATAATAATTATTTTTTGTTAATTAGGTAAGCAGAAATGTAGGTAATTTACTTTTAGTTTTCAGGAAAATATTTTGTTTTAATTAGAAAATCTAATTTTTAAAGATTAAATTAAGGTAATTAACGAAATTTTCTGATTGGGTATTAATTATTATTTTCTTTTTTACAGTTTCCAATCATCTGTCTTGGCAAGGGACCAGAATCAACCATTTCCAACCCCTGGACATCTATTAAATCCAGAGAACAAAGAAAGTTAAAGATCGTCCTGCAAAGAAAACTTTTATTAAGGGTAAGTTTAACAATTTTCCCTTTTATATTTTCAAATTTAAACTCTCTACCTCTTTAAAAAATTTAACTTTGTTCTTTTTACTAACAATTGTATCGGTGTTAAGCCTTGGTAGCAAAAAATTTCATTTCGATGACTTTATTTATATCATCCCCATTATTAAATTAGGGTGTTTAATTGATTGTGTAATACGTATCGTCATTACAATGGAATTTTTAGGTAATTTACATGAGTAACAAATATCGAATCATCGAGCGAAAGAAGCGTTGCATACGAGATAACAGGTCTTATCACACATTATGCAGCGACCTGTCCATTCATTCGACAATATTACATTTGCTAAAAAAACTATCTCGGAAATTTTTATTGTTCAAATTATTTTAAAGTAAGCTTTAATATTTACTTGATAAATATTGGAAAGAAAATTTGATTCTAGTAAATTATTTAATTTAAATTTTTATTTTACAGTTTTCGATCTTCTGTGTTGCCGAGGGACCAGACCAACTTACCCCCCTCACATCAAACGATCGTTTTGCAAAAGGGTAAGTTTAATAATTATTCTTTTTTATTTTCAACCCTAAACCTTTTCATTCCTTGAATATTAAACAATTTTAACTTTTTTTTTGGTACTGATAGAGCCTTCGTGTTAAACCTTAGTAACAGGAAGTTTTTTTCCGGTTACCTAAGCTTCCCTTATTCATATAATCTCTAAACATTTATTTGATTTAATTGTTTAATAACCATATTACACATATCTTGTGTAAAATGTGTCATCATTACAAAAAAGTTGATGTAATTGTTATATCCCCACTATGGTTATCTAATTGTTACATTGCTTGTTTTGAATAAATTTCTAAGTTTATAATTTTGTTGCAGGAACGATTCAGTATTGAAGAAGTGCTCATACCATTCGGATGTCTGAGGAGAAGAAAAGTGTAGTGTTTTAGTGAACTTTAAGTGTAGTGAACTGAACTTTTGTGAGTGCGGGAAATGGGAATCCAGGAATTCGACCACGGAAATGGGGATTTGGTTTCGTGTGCTTCAGAAGAGGACAACGCAGTTTCAAGGAGAAGTCAACATTTAAGGTAGGAAATTCAATTTTAAGCACTGTTAACCAAATCCAAGAGGTATCCACCAACTTTACCAAAAAACCCCTGAAAATATTTTTAGGTATTAAACGAATTAGAGTTCAATGTAGAAATTTTATGCTTCAATGAATTAGTTTTGAATTTCCTTGCGTCTGCCCCCTCCCCCCTGTTAAGCTTAGGTTACTGTAATCATGTGCCCATTTGAAAAATGTGTGCGAAGAAACTACTTTTTGTTTAATCCTCCTCGCCAGTTTCCCCTAGGGTGGATATGTTCTGTTCTACACCACATCACCAACACTTCGGAGGGTACTATGGTACAACCATAGATTTTTGGAAATGCTTCTAAATAATTTTTTTCAATCAAAATTACATTAGACATTAAAATGTAACAGTTTTTATTTTAGAAATTGCAAATGCTTCCTTTAAATACTCGTAATTTCATGCTCGTCCGGGAGTGTTTGTGCATGGAATGGTGGCAGCGCCATAGCTGGACCATTACCGTATCGAAGATTATAGGGTTGTAGGGATTTTTCAGGAGCGATTTCAACATAAATTTGGTATATTTTGCGGATATTAATTGCTTCCCTTTTTTATATCAGCCCTAAAAATTTATGATTTAAATTGTTGAATAAGCATATTACACCCCTTTTGTAAAATTTGTCATTGTTACAAAGGAATTTATTTAATGTATTCCTATGGTGTACCTATAATTGTTACATAAGGATGTGGTATGACTCTTTGTAATACGTCTTTGTAAAGGAATTTTTACGTAAATTCACTTTCGTAATAGACAAAGAAAAATTTGAATCAAACAAAACATAAAGCATCGTTACCCAACAGATCTTTTACTCTTGCAAAAAACAGTTACAGAACAAAAAAGTTTTTGGAATTTAGAACGAAACTACCTTGGAAATTTTTATTGTTCAAATTATTTTAAGTAGGTTTCAATATTTACTCGATAAATAAATTGAAAAAAAACTTTCATTTCAGTAAATTCTTTAATTTACATTTTTATTTTAGTTTTCCATTTTCTTTGTTACCAAGGGACCAGAAAGACATTTTTTTTTTTATTTATTTTCAACACTCATTTCTTTTAACATTAAACCAATTTAACTTTTTTTTGTTACTAATTACGTATTAGTGTTCAGCCTTAGTAGCAGGAAGTTCGGTTTGAATTACCTAAAGCTTTCCTTATTTACACCATCTCTAAAAACTTAAAATTTAATTGTTGAATATTTGTAATAACAATAATTCTATAGTATAATATTTTGATACACTATTATTTTGACAGTAAAAATAAAACAAGCTTTTTAAATAGAAATATACGAATGTTGTTTTTGAAAGAACGTAACCTCGAGGCTATAGATTCACGAAAATAAGAAAATAATTCCACAAAAGAACTTGTTCAAAACTTAAGTGAAAGAAAACGTTTTTAAAATATCATTTCTAGATTTTTTGAACAAGAACAAAAAAAGAGGAATATAATACGCTACGTAGTATACTATCTCTTCTTCTTATCGTTATGTTTTTACCATAGACTTTTAATAAATAGATTGTTCGATTTCAGCCTAAAGTAAGTTCAACCTTTTCAATTTTGAAACGCAAAACGATTATTTTATTATACGTATGTGTTTTACATACGAACACGTTCGTTGCAATTACCATCACGTACGTGAGGGAAAATATCGAAGCAGCAAAATATCACGCAAACCACATATTTAAGCTAACCTAATATAAATTATGCGTTCTAATTAATTTATTCCGAGCGTACGGTCCCCCCGTGCCACGTGATTTTGTCGAGTGCTAATTCCCCGCCATTATAATATACAGACTGCACACACTGCAGCCACTCCTGTTAATCAGCTTATTTATTAAAATCGCCCTCGTACTACAGAACAGCAGAATGAAAACGGGAAAATCCGCTCGCAAATTAAAACTAATCCTTTTTTATAACCCCCACTAAAATAATTTCCCGGGCTGAACATATTGAGCGTGAATGCAAATCCTGAAAACAGTTGAAATACTCTCTCTCTCTAATGGAAATATTTACTGCTCATATGAAACGTTTTCACAGAATATTTCAGAACTTTCATTTGGACCAGTCAATTTTTTTGTTCTATGACCAAGTATTACACTACAAAAAATTGTCTTAATCTGGTTTTAAGATTTTAATCCTCGAGACGCGCACGATAAGGGTTAGAAGGAAGTATGGTGGTATAATGAAAAGAAAGGGGAGAGATAGGGCGAGGCAAGGTATGAGGGATAAAGAGGGTGAAGCAAAATGAGAAAGAGAATGAGGTATGGATGTGGAAAAATGGGTGTATGAGAAGTGAGATGATGTAAGGGTTAAAAGTAAAGGAGGATAAGAGGGGAGGTGAGAAAAAGGCAAGAGTGAAGTGGCGGGTGTAGGAATATAAAGAGGTAGACAACAATCAAAGACATAAAAGGTATAGAAAATGTAAGGATATGTAAGGAGGAGGAAATACAAAGCAAAGAGTCTTCGGGGTATTTTTTCGCAGGCAATTGTGGTCTCTATACGTTCTGCATTTACAAGCAGTCTTCTAAATCCACGTCTGCAAATACAGACATTATATCAGACTTACGTTGTTTTGGTCTGCATTTGCAGACGTTTCCCTAAACAGCGCCGTCTTCAGTTGCAGATATATTCGTCGATGTGTTATTTTGATACGTTCCAATTTATTACACCTTTTGAGGTTGCTTTATAAAAAATGTATAAATACTCAACCCTCTTGTTTTTTTAAACAATTTTTACAAATGTATTTCGTGTAACTTATAGAAAAAATGGGTCTGTTTCCGCCTCATTGACAAGAGTGTTAAACTCGGCAAAATGTTCACGCCTGGATGCCAAAATAGATATGTCCAACAGATGTGTAAAACATTTATTGTAGTAGACCGTCTAAATTTAATTACACGTTCCTTTAGAAAAACGTTCTGAAAAGTTGACGACGACAAGAGAAAAAAAGGAGATGGTAGAGTGACAAACCGGAAATGAAGAAAACCCTGGCTTTAATGCGGGTCGATTACAAAAGTTCTTTTATCAAACCTTGGTAGGGTAAAAAAGTTTGGAGATTATTTTCCCTATTTTGAACACGCGTCATAACGTGAAGGAAGCAATAATTTGTTTCTGTTGATAAATTATGTAAAAATCGCGTCAGACAAATGCAATGCAAAATAGAGCCATAATAATACTCTGGTACATGCGCGCCATGACCATCAATCTTCCAAAAATAATATATTCACACAAAAACATGGGGCCTGCTCGCCCTAACATCACAAGCACATGTCCTCCATTATGAAGACGTATGCTTCTTATTAATTTTGACAAGGAAATGCATGTCTTTTATTACCTCTTGCCAAGGGTGCTCCGAATTGATACACCTTTTTTTTTACAATTACCCAAACGCACTTCTAAACTTTTTAATAAAAAAAAAGAAACTTCCACCTTGGTGTATCATTCAATTATTAATAAATCCGCACAAAAATCT
Source organism: Hemicrepidius hirtus (assembly GCA_963082805.1). Lineage (NCBI taxonomy): Eukaryota > Metazoa > Arthropoda > Insecta > Coleoptera > Elateridae > Hemicrepidius > Hemicrepidius hirtus. The sequence continues at coordinate 395,387 of OY720166.1, forward strand.
TTTAAAAGAGGTGTGTTATTAATTTTGACAATCAAATGCATGCTTTTTATTAATTCTCCAAGAGCGGTCCGAATACAATAATACTTTTTGCAATTACCCGTCGAGTTGAAGCTTCTAATACCGGGTGTACATACAATAGAGCGCTGTTGGAAATATTTCACGAGTCCAACAAAACATATCTCTCCTTCACAAGGCAGGTTATTTATATGTTATCGGTTGACAATATTCGTGATTCAATAAAGCGTAGCTATTAAGTGGGATTTGGAATACCGGGGAAAAAAGGGAAATAAAAAAATCCCAAACCGACAAGGATTCTATTTCATATTATATCCATCCACATATAAATGGATAAATTCTTTATGGGTTTCAAACTAAGCCGCGGTTCGTGCAAAACTTGTAATAAAAAATAATCACCACTCTTATATTTCGATCGTTAATCCCACCCTGATATGGTTTAGGGCCTCCACAGAGCTTTATCAAATGGGACCTGACCGACCGACGACAATTTCATTACAAACTATCTATCTACACGTTTGAATACACATTCAAGTCAATATTTGGTTTAAAAATCGACAAAAAAAATATGGAAATCTACTGAAAGTATTTTTAATTATCTTACAAAAAAAGTCACGTATGCCCACAAATTGAATTCTGTTATTTTCCTTTTCTGTACGCCTTCATCGAAATCAGAATACTAAAACAACAGGAAACCCATTTACTTTAAAATAACATACCATTTACCCCAATTATTATTTGCGAGAACTAATCTATAGCGTAATTGGTTATTTAATTACCCGAAAATCAACACCACCACCACCACAACCCCAACATTTCTACAAATGGGTTTAGGGAATAGCAATTTTCCTGAAAGAAAATCTCAAACACCCCGCGCATTTTCGAATCAAAACCTTTTAATATTATCGACTAATTACAGATTTATTTATATTCGATTGATGTGGCTACGTACAAACCTTGAAAATTAATATTACCTCACTATTGTTCTCAATAAAAAAAATCCAATAAAGTTAACGGCTGCGATAGCAGCACCGTAAGAGAGATAAGGAGTGAATTATTGACAACCCGAATGATAGACAGAAAGAGACCAACCGTACTAAAGCGGCTTTTAATATCGTGTAGAACAAGGATGACGACAATATATATTGAGCTCTGAATGATGGAATATGAAGACATATCACGAAGCTTTCTGACTCATAGACATAACTAAACACGAGAGAGAGAGAGAGATATAAAATGAATTATTATTATTTCAACTCCCAGGGAAAACTTAAATCATTTTTAGGCTTAAGAAAAAAAGGGAACCTTCTAAAAATCTAATCGCTAGGAAATCAATCAAAATTATTAATTATTATTCGTTACTCTCTTCCCCCCACCCCTCCAATTTACCAAGAAGTTTTGAAAATCTATTGCATATACAATCAACGATTCTTTATAAAAAATTACCAGTCAATCATAGTTTTTAGGTTTAATTTAATTATGACGTGTCCGTCCCTCTCTGCTCTTTAAAAATTCATGGGGAATTGCTTCCTACATTCAATCAATAACTTTCTGTAAGATAGTTAATGAGGTATAAATAATTGGAATAAACAATCCGTAAGGATGAGAATCACGAGTTTAAGCCCTCTTGAACCAAACCCACATGCGAAGGCAAACAAAGAAATCAAGCGTATTTTACGATCTTTAAGGAATAATTTTTTCTCATTTTCAGTAATTCCCAATAAGTATAAAATACGTCCGGGGGAATAAATGTCATCAGATTTTATTAAACCCCGTATTTCCTTGTTCGCATTTCCTTCCTATCCATATATTCATTTTCGTAACAGGAGGGTTTCATAAAAATTTCCCTGATATATCAAAAAAAAAAGTATCTAATATAATCCAATGCGTATTGAATATGAAAAACAAAAGACGGGGCGAGGACGTACGTGTGTTCGAACAAAAGGATAAAGTTTGAGGGGTGGCGTGTATGGAAACCGCAAAGGGGCAGTCGAGAAGATGTCAATATGGTCCAACAAAAAGACCGGACAAGTCACTTCCAGAAGCCACCGTTGTTTTTTCTATTTCCTGTTCCGCATTTATGGCTCGTGTTTGATGCACACATAGATTGAATCGGACTCGTACAACGTTTTTATCACAAATAAATATCGGAGCCTTTTCCGTAGACGTACAAAAAACAGATTGCCGCCGCTTTTTCACAACACCAACTTTTTTGCCCAAACAACGCAAAAAACCCACCGACGCTTAAGACGTCGTCGCCGTCGAAAGGGCGAAGACCAACAACTAAGCACTTTTATATTCATAAAGCAACCGGTTGCTTGAAAACTCGCCTCAAAAACATTTCCATTTTCCCGGACGGTCTTTTCATTTGTTTTTTTGTTCGTTATTCAATTAACCAATTTTAACGAACAAATAAAAGGGACGATGGGTGGGGCATCATACCCAACTACGCGAGGGCAACTAGCTACCCCTGACATTTTTAATATAATACCTGAAAGCGCAAAATTAAAAATATTTTCTGTGTGCAGCTCGCGGCCGAAATTAATTTACTGTCAGCTATTTAAAGCTATACAGGAAACAACACAAATTACATTTAGTTGCCCAAAGGGCTCGTATTAAACAACTTCCTGTGCAACTTAATTGCGAGGATATTTGATTTCAGCTCAGAATTTCCGCATAAATCAGCAAATAATGCCTGAAACAATAAGAGAAGGGAATGCATACGGATTTTGCGAGCACTAGCAAAATCAGTTTTGCAACCCTAATTATCACACCCCCCTCCCTCACCGCACAAAGTGGGAAGAAAAGACAGCCTCGAGCAAAGTTGTAATGCACAAGTGCACTATTTTGTATGAAAACAATGTCTGTAAGCGCAGGGAAACAATGTGCAATTTCCATAATACCATCCGAATACAATATGAGGGATGACGGCACGAATGCATATACCATTTAGGGCCGCAGTTTCTGCATTAGAGCGCGATGAGGTCACTGGGCAAATGGGGGTATGGGGATAATCTTTATTAAGCCTTCGGGGCTCGTATACCATTGTATTCTAACCCCGCTAAGATAATGATACAGGTTAAATGCAAGATCCTAGAAATAACAAGGTGCATAACACATTAAACGTACCGCACAAGAAGTAATTAGAATTACAAACATACAGGGGGTGGTTTAGAAAAAAGTCCGGGGAAAGTACAGCTAACTCGACTAGAATTTTTATCCGGAATTAATTAATCGATTTGTATTATTTTTTCGTTATCCAGCACCCCTAAAGAATCGTGATTTCTCATATTTCTTGGTAAAAGAGGGTGTCTTGATTCCTTTTTGAAATTCATTTCCCGACCGCAGGCGTAAAAGCAAATCTAATAACAAAAGGCAAATATTTGCAGAAGAAGTGAAACCACCTTTGTTAATGCTCCTCTATTCTATGATACAAACTTCTGTACTTAGCGGTTTACCTCCCCATCTTACTGCGCCGAGTCAGCACTTCTATAATGGGTATATTTGTTCTCCTGCTTGTTTCACTCTGCGATGGCAGAAGTGAACCTAATTTGCAAAATTTGCAGTTTGATATTTATATCTTTCGGTAAAGTAGGGAAAATACATTTTCTACCACCACACGAAATACAATACCTGTCTCCATGCACCCCTCTCTCTCTCGTTCACTTTTCACATTTAATTTATTTTTACATACGAACGTGTCCCATTTGAAAAAAAAAACGTGTAGGTAGATAGGTACCTTTAGAAAGGGTTAGAGGAGAAAAATTAAAATTGTCTTTTTTAAATTTAAATCCCTTTGGGGTTGTAAATATTTAACATTTAATAATAAGTTGGAAAACTAATAAAAAGAGAAATTGGTAGTTGTTCTTGGAACTTTGATACAAACTAAAAATGTTTCGTCGTCAAACATTTTAAATATTTTAACGTTTGCAGAAGAAAATTACGGCGCTACCCAGCTAACACACACACGAATGAAACGGTTTGATAACAATTTATAAACCGTTTAAAGAAACCAACATACGTTTGTCAAACGTTTACCTCAAAGCTTTGACAAATGTAAAGGTGACCGTTTGAGGCAAGTGTGTCGAACGTTATAAAATAAACGCTTTGGAGTGTTCCGCAAACGTTCGGAAAAGCTTTGATATAGGTTAAATATAAACCATTTGTAAACGGTATTTAAACCGTTCACAAGCAGTTTATAGACCGTTTCGACAAAATAGTAAACGTTTTCTAAACGTTTACGCCAAATCTTTGACAAATTAATTGCCGAACGGTGGAGATAGGTTTGTCAAACGTTCAAAAATAAACAATGTAGTGAAACACAAACGTTCGGTAAACGTTAAATTTAAACCGTTTATAAAGCGTGTATCAACTGTCCAAAAGGATTTGTAAACCGATTGTAAAAAAGGTTTGTTAAACGTTTAAAAATTACATATTTTAAACGTTCGCTTTGCACGTATAGAAAACGTTTCCCAATATACGTTTATTTACGGTTACCTGGGGAACGCTTTATAATGGTTTAATTTAAACCTTTGTAAAAGGTTTGACAATTACATATTTTAAACGTTTGCTTTAAACGTGTAGGAAACGTTTCCGACTATACGTTTATTTACGATTCCTTAAGGAACGTTTTATAAAGGTTTAATATAAACGTTTGTAAAAGGTTTGAAAATTACATATTTTAAACGTTTGCTGTAATCGTATATAAAACGTTTCCGAATATACGTTTATTTACGGTTTCTTTGGGAACGTTTTATAATGGTTTAATTGAAACATTTGAAAAAGGTTTGAAAATATTTATTTATACAGTTATTAATTCAATTGATATTTTATTACCCTCAAAACTGAATAATATATATTACAATAGACTAAAAACAAAAAAAGTAATAAAAAAAAGATAATATATTAAAACAAATAGTTTGTTTTTTTAATAATATAACAATAATAAATAATACACAAATAATTCTAGTTCTAGGTCGCATTGCGACGGTCAGTATACCCATCAAAATGGCGCATTAAATACTACGTTTTGATGTAGGCAGTTCGAACATTTTCAGGGCCTACTAGATTTTAGAAGCGATATAGTCAACTTTGATATTTTAAATGAAACACCCTGTACATTTTTACATATTTGAATTCAGGGTGAAATTCTGCATATAATAGTAGTGTGCTTCATTTGTTTCTTGATACTCAGAAAATTTTAAATTTCTTACATGTAGGCAAGTCGTACGCTACCATAATATTTTCAGTTGTGCCGTGAAAAACAACCGAAATGTTAAAATTTTATTGGAAAACATAATTATTTAAATACAACTACAAAAGCTATTGCTCAAATTTGTTGTCACCTGGTTGATAACACAACTGTATCGTTTAATTTTATGGTAGCGCACGGCCGGCCGTCTAGAGGAAACAAAAACAAAATTATTTTAAACATCATGAGTATCAAAAAAAACAAATGAAGCACTACTATATGCAAAATTTCACCCTGAATCCAAATATGTAAAAATATACAGGGTGTTTAATTTATAATAACAATGACTATCGCTGATAAAATTTAGCAGGCCCTGAAAATGTTCTAACTACAACAAAACGTAGTATTTGACCCATTTTGACAACTGTCAAAATCTGTTTTAACAAAAACTGATTTTGACAGTTGTCAAGAATATAACCAGGAATAAATCAATCACACAATATATATTTCATGGCCAAGCCTGATCAGAAAATTTGTTGATCATATTGTACAATAATAATAAAAATTTATATACAGTTCTACTTAACAGATACACTATGTTTATGTTTTTTTGCATTCCTGAACTTGCTGTTTTACATCCATAGCTGGAAGTATTTTTTCACGTCCTCCATTGTTGGTTTCTTCAACAATGGGTTTTCTTCCAATACCTCCAGTATGGATGTATTAAATTTACATTAAATTTACAGTTATAATAATAATATTTGTTGACAATAAAAAGAAACAAATTAATAGCTAATTAATAATATTAATAATAAATAGAAGAAAAAACAAAAATAAAAAAAAATAATAAAAATAAAGAAAAATAAGCCTATGTTATTTTTACGCTATATCGATATACGTAGGTATTATCTGAACTAAACTAAAATTATGTAAGTACCTACTCGTATAGTCCTATACATACTGCTGTTGTCCGTAGAATTTTCTGAAAAAGATAAGAAAAAAAATCCATTATTTTAAAAGTACAATAGATTGTAAAAATACTAACTATTTCTTTAGTTTCTCTGTAAAATCGCAAAGTCTTACATCGACGTTTAACTAATTTGATATTTTAAATGGAACACATTTTTAAAGGTGAACTTTGGTTCTCAAGTCTGAGTTTCATGTTTATTCAAAAATGTAAACAAAAAGTAATAATAGTATAATTGATAGTTTCCAAACTTACAAATTTTTCGGAATGCCCCGTTTTGCGGTTGTCAAAAACAATGTCCTCGATTTTTTGATATCGGCATCAGACGCGTTACAAAAACGTATTCTGGTAGAATTTAAAATAAAATTTAAATTAGAAATAGTTGATTTTAATTAATTAGTATTAAAAAATATAAATAATAAGTGTATTTTACCTACCTTAACAGAAGAATTGGCAGCACACAAAACCACTTCAACAACTTAACTAGAGAAACTTTTAAAATATGTTGCCTTTGGCTTGGTAAACCCTTATACTATTTATAACTGACCCTGACCATTTAACAAGCACCCTCGTCCCTCAGTGAAGAGAACATTTTAAAATGTTTGAAAGGAATTTATTTACCGAAATACTCTCTCTCTCTCTCTCCCATTGTGCAAATTTGCTTACACAAATGGCCAGTCAGTGAATATAGGTATAGATACCTGTTCTATCTTCTTTCAACACGCACGTTTCACTTGTCAACTTCGTCAACGTACCTTATGTTTACAGCGTTCGTTGAAAGAAAGACAGAGAAACCTAGAGAATGTCTTTCAAACAATTTTCGTGGAATTGCCCACCCTTACAGACATGCATCATCCAGTACCGATACAATTGTTAGAACAAAATTTGTACCTTATGCTTTCTTTAATTTTCCTGAAAAATAGCTACCATCTCAGAATGTATAAGGAAATATGGTTACTTGATGCACGTTCGAGAAACGTTTAAAAAATGTAGGTAAAAAACCGTAATATTTATATGGTTTCATAAACCTTTCCCGAACGTATGTGTTGAAACGGTTTTAATCTCTACGTAATATAAACCTTTTAGAAACGTATGACTGGAACCGTTTGAAATGGAACGTTTTCTGAACCTCTGAGAAACGTATCCCTGACAACGTCATTTTTGAAATGTGCAACAAACCATCTCAGAATGTATAAGGAAATATGGTTACTTGATGCACGTTCGAGAAACGTTTAAAAAATGTAGGTAAAAAACTGTAATATTTATATGGTTTCATAAACCTTTCCCGAACGTATGTATTGAAACAGTTTTAATCTCTAAGTAATATAAACCTTTTAGAAACGTATGACTGGAACCGTTTGAAATGGAACGTTTTCTGAACCTCTCAGAAACGTATCTCTGACAACGTCATTTTTGAAATGTGCAACAAACCATCTCAGAATGTATAAGGAAATATGGTTACTTGATGCACGTTCGAGAACCGTTTAAAAAATGTAGGAAACAAACCGTAATATTTATATGGTTTCATAAACCTTTTACGAACGTATGTGTTGAAACGGTTTTAATCTCTACGTAATATAAACCTTTTAGAAACGTATGACTGGAACCGTTTGAAATGGAACGTTTTCTGAACCTCTGAGAAACGTATCTCTGACAACGTCATTTTTGAAATGTGCAACAAACCATCTCAGAATGTATAAGGAAATATGGTTACTTGATGCACGTTCGAGAAACGTTTAAAAAATGTAGGTAAAAAACCGTAATATTTATATGGTTTCATAAACCTTTCCCGAACGTATGTGTTGAAACGGTTTTAATCTCTACGTAATATAAACCTTTTAGAAACGTATGACTGGAACCGTTTGAAATGGAACGTTTTCTGAACCTCTGAGAAACGTATCCCTGACAACGTCATTTTTGAAATGTGCAACAAACCATCTCAGAATGTATAAGGAAATATGGTTACTTGATGCACGTTCGAGAACCGTTTAAAAAATGTAGGAAACAAACCGTAATATTTATATGGTTTCATAAACCTTTCCCGAACGTATGTATTGAAACGGTTTTAATCTCTACGTAATATAAACCTTTTAGAAACGTATGACTGGAACCGTTTGAAATGGAACGTTTTCTGAACCTCTCAGAAACGTATCGCTGACGTCATTTTTGAAATGTGCAACAAACCATCTCAGAATGTATAAGGAAATATGGTTACTTGATGCACGTTCGAGAACCGTTTAAAAAATGTAGGAAACAAACCGTAATATTTATATGGTTTCATAAACCTTTTACGAACGTATGTGTTGAAACGGTTTTAACCTCTACGTAATATAAACCTTTTAGAAACGTATGACTGGAACCGTTTGAAATGGAACGTTTTCTGAACCTCTCAGAAACGTATCTCTGACAACGTCATTTTTGAAATGTGCAACAAACCATCTCAGAATGTATAAGGAAATATGGTTACTTGATGCACGTTCGAGAACCGTTTAAAAAATGTAGGAAACAAACCGTAATATTTATATGGTTTCATAAACCTTTCCCGAACGTATGTATTGAAACGGTTTTAATCTCTACGTAATATAAACCTTTTAGAAACGTATGACTGGAACCGTTTGAAATGGAACGTTTTCTGAACCTCTCAGAAACGTATCGCTGACAACGTCATTTTTGAAATGTGCAACAAACCATCTCAGAATGTATAAGGAAATATGGTTACTTGATGCACTTTCGAGAACCGTTTAAAAAATGTAGGAAACAAACCGTAATATTTATATGGTTTCATAAACCTTTTACGAACGTATGTGTTGAAACGGTTTTAACCTCTACGTAATATAAACCTTTTAGAAACGTATGACTGGAACCGTTTGAAATGGAACGTTTTCTGAACCTCTCAGAAACGTATCTCTGACAACGTCATTTTTGAAATGTGCAACAAACCATCTCAGAATGTATAAGGAAATATGGTTACTTGATGCACGTTCGAGAACCGTTTAAAAAATGTAGGAAACAAACCGTAATATTTATATGGTTTCATAAACCTTTCCCGAACGTATGTATTGAAACGGTTTTAATCTCTACGTAATATAAACCTTTTAGAAACGTATGACTGGAACCGTTTGAAATGGAACGTTTTCTGAACCTCTCAGAAACGTATCGCTGACAACGTCATTTTTGAAATGTGCAACAAACCATCTCAGAATGTATAAGGAAATATGGTTACTTGATGCACGTTCGAGAACCGTTTAAAAAATGTAGGAAACAAACCGTAATATTTATATGGTTTCATAAACCTTTTACGAACGTATGTGTTGAAACGGTTTTAACCTCTACGTAATATAAACCTTTTAGAAACGTATGACTGGAACCGTTTGAAATGGAACGTTTTCTGAACCTCTCAGAAACGTATCTCTGACAACGTCATTTTTGAAATGTGCAACAAACCATCTCAGAATGTATAAGGAAATATGGTTACTTGATGCACGTTCGAGAACCGTTTAAAAAATGTAGGAAACAAACCGTAATATTTATATGGTTTCATAAACCTTTCCCGAACGTATGTATTGAAACGGTTTTAATCTCTACGTAATATAAACCTTTTAGAAACGTATGACTGGAACCGTTTGAAATGGAACGTTTTCTGAACCTCTCAGAAACGTATCGCTGACAACGTCATTTTTGAAATGTGCAACAAACCATCTCAGAATGTATAAGGAAATATGGTTACTTGATGCACGTTCGAGAACCGTTTAAAAAATGTAGGAAACAAACCGTAATATTTATATGGTTTCATAAACCTTTCCCGAACGTATGTATTGAAACGGTTTTAATCTCTACGTAATATAAACCTTTTAGAAACGTATGACTGGAAACGTTTGAAATGGAACGTTTTCTGAACCTCTCAGAAACGTATCGCTGACAACGTCATTTTTGAAATGTGCAACAAACCATCTCAGAATGTATAAGGAAATATGGTTACTTGATGCACGTTCGAGAACCGTTTAAAAAATGTAGGAAACAAACCGTAATATTTATATGGTTTCATAAACCTTTCCCGAACGTATGTATTGAAACGGTTTTAATCTCTACGTAATATAAACCTTTTAGAAACGTATGACTGGAAACGTTTGAAATGGAACGTTTTCTGAACCTCTGAGAAACGTATCTCTGACAACGTCATTCTTGAAATGTGCAACAAACCATCTCAGAATGTATAAGGAAATATGGTTACTTGATGCACGTTCGAGAACCGTTTAAAAAATGTAGGAAACAAACCGTAATATTTATATGGTTTCATAAACCTTTCCCGAACGTATGTATTGAAACGGTTTTAATCTCTACGTAATATAAACCTTTTAGAAACGTATGACTGGAAACGTTTGAAATGGAACGTTTTCTGAACCTCTGAAAAACGTATCTCTGACAACGTCATTTTTGAAATGTGCAACAAACCATCTCAGAATGTATAAGGAAATATGGTTATTTGATGCACGTTCGAGAAACGTTTAAAAAATGTAGGAAACAAACCGTAATATTTATATGGTTTCATAAACGTTCGCCAAACGCATGTGTTAAAACAATTTTAATCGCTACGGAAAATAAACCGTTTAGAAACGTGTACCCTGAAACGTTTGAAATGTAACGTTATGCAAACGTACTCCGAACGTTACTCCTACAATCGTTTGAAGATAACATTTAACAAACGTTTATAAAACGCATAACAATTAATTTAACATTTTACAAACGTTAGTCTAACGTTTGCAATAAACCGTTTTTTAAAAACCGTTTTGAAACGAATGGTGTGTTAGCTGGGTAGATTTCAATTTAAAGGCTCTTCAGGTGCTTTTATTCGTCGAGCTCGCGTTCATATGGGAGCTGCTGAACGTCAAGTACTCCCTGTCTATCAAATCTGGAGTGTTCTTGAAACGCGACTGCTTTTGACATCGCCTTACTGTTCTAGTCTGGATTTCTCGGGGGCTCTTTTCGACTCACTCACCCTCTCCTCTCTGTTACTTGTTATTACATTCAAAGTGTGCGATTAAACGACTCGTCGACATGCTTGCTCTACTCCCTTGTTAATTTATCCCGCGAAAATTGACTAAATGGAAAATATATCAAGCTCTGATTTGGGGGGGGGGCGAGGTACAGGAAAGAGAATGATGGATGCGACGTCCTTTCCACCACACATAAACCAATACACAGGGAGAGATAGATACCCGGGAAGTTTCAAGATGAACGATGGGCAGAACTGAAATGGCCCCGGTAATCAAGATTGATATGCGGTGTCCCACAGGGACGCGAAACTGGGCCACTCAGACACGCGCGAATTTATTTGTCTGGATCGTTTTTTATCTGAATTTTAAATCGACTGCACTTCTTGAAATTAAAACAGGTGGATATAAAGAAAGTTGTAGGGACGTTTTTTAAAAATAAAACTACTCGAGTTAGTAACTCCACAAAACGTAATACAATTAAGCGAAATTAAATCAGTGTTTGTATTTATTGCCCCTTTTTCTGTAGGTTTTTAGTGTGCTTTGCTTTTCCTCCTTCTAACTTCGTTATTTAAAAGGCTTCACGTTCGAGAGATAAATTCACGATAACAGAACTTTGCTGTAAAATAGATCACCTTTTTCCTTAACATAGATTCGTACCTGCAGGCACGAAAAGAGATACAATTTCAGATCAAGGTAGATTCGATATCGGTAAACAGCAACGAATTTTAAATTTACGTGTACTACATACCCCGGAAATACTAAATAAAAATCGAATCGGTTGCTTGCTTGCTTGGTTGGTTAATTCCGTTCCTTATACGTATATCTAAATTAAACTACTTCGGAAAATTTAATCTAGGCATCAAATCCATTTCGACAAAGAGAAAAATATTTCCAATAAAATTGGATTTTATTCAAACCTCTAGGAATAAATTTAATTATGGTTAATTTTTCAACCCCTTTGTATTATTAATTTATCCAATTATTCCGCATTTTTTATTACTTTAAGCCAAGAATCAATTACAAGTAATAATTATCGGATTACATAACAGTTCTAGTTACCATGGCGACTAATGGAACATTAAAACAGGACCGTACAATGAACATTCTAAAAGTGACACGAACTATAGCCTTGAACAAATATTAAAAAAACATGAGAAATACATATATTATTACCTGTTGTATTCCGAAGCTTTCAAAAGCATTTATATATTTTTTTGTTGTCACTAAGAAAAATCAAATGAAATTTTAAGGTCCCCTACAGCTTTTCATCCCCTAGCAACAGTTACAGTGTCTTTGCACAGGCACAGACAAACACGACAAAAACACAAAGGCTCATCGTACATAACGAGAACTCTCGTGCTAAATAAATATTCTTGTTGCTTGAAAGGAAACGCTTCTTTACAAACAGATTTTTTTTCTCTTGTATTTGCCCCCTGCGAACTGACAACTAAACCAAGCTGTTACTAAGAAAAAAAGTAATTTTATACTTGGCAAATTTTTTTTTCCGGGTCACGGGCGTGCTTCTGGAGAGTTTATACAATAAAAGCAAAACCAGTGGCGGTCGGGACAGTTAAGAGGAATATAAACTTGAAGGGCCATCCAATGTTTCAGCTGTCAGTTACAGTAAATTTCAGGTTTTATTTCAGTGCAGTAGTAGTACATCAGCGAAATACAGAACAGCGCGCTTGGTGGATCAGAAATTGTGACACGATGACGTTTCTGCTGGGTGTGCAAAGTGAGGCACGTCTTTTCAAAAGTGATGGTCTTACGTGAGCTCATGTGCATATCCACCTTGCTAACGCTTTCGTACACTGAAAAAAGAGGAGAATATCTTTCTGAAACTCCTGCAATTAATTTTTCGTTCCCTCAGAAAATTTGTCTTATTTTCTCGGTGACCATCAAGTTTATATCTCTTTAAACTAGCGAGACGGGGTAACAGGAAAGCGTTTATCCAAGAAGGGAAAGAAGGTCATTGACTTTGTTGTTCTAGATTGGCTATTAATGTTTTGCCACTCGTGTCCATCTATTTAATACAAACTCAATGATTTTTCCATTTAATTGTTACAGACAAATTCGAATTAGTTTTAGAAATATAAACAATAAAATAAACTGAAACAAAGCGCGAGGTATGTTATTTCGGGACCGATTGTGATTTTCCAAAAATACTACATAATATTCTAGCGTGCCTTGGCAAGAAGAGCTCGTTCGATCTAACCTTGGACAAGCAGCAAATAATACGATAGTGTCCCGTGTTTGGTCTCTCTTTATCGTCGAACAAACTTTAACCTTCCGATAAGAAACTTTATAACATTCTATGCTCCAGATTTCGTAACCGAAACGGAAAACAGATTTTGTAACGCCCCAACTAGTGTGTATGTAGTTTATATACGCTGCTGGTAATTTGATAGTTGACGGGAAAAAATGACGCAAAAAGTATTTATGGATGACGCTCAAGGGTATCTGTTTGCAACAATTAAAATATGCGTAATTTATTTATTTTGGGTTTTTTTTCCGGTCAAGAGGACAACGAGATGAATTATTAAATAATTAAACAGAGGTATTAAAGCATTGCCAATCTATTAATATGAACTCAATGTTAGTTCTGTTTTTAAATTTTGAATAATGCAACAAATAAATGCATATCGTGATATCTTCCCGGAATTTATAGCGAAAGAAGTAAAAGTTTTGTAACAAGTTTAGAGCGACTTCCTCTGTTTATATGGATCGTAAACAGACCCATCATAATTTACCAGGGTTAACTGTTTTATTATCATTAACCTTGTAAGTGCAAGTACGGCATAAAAATTGTTTTTTTTTGCAATTGTGCAGTTAAAAATTAAAACGTAACATGCCACGATGTGTGACGTAATTTCCCATTGTTTTCTAATACCAACATAATTTTATTGTTTCCAATTATTCAAGAAATGCTTTCAATTATATAGGAAGAAAGTTTACTATTTTTTTCTACACGTTTAGATGTGGGAGAATTAAAAACAGAATCAGTAGGAAAGGAATTGTGTGAGGGGAAGGAGAAGGAGAGCATGAGGGAGAATACATCTGAAAGAATGAATGTGATGGGAACTAGGGTCCGTACGAATGGGTATGGGGGAGTAGAAGGATTGTGTGGGGAGCAGTTGAAGGGGGAAACTGGAGGGTGTACAATGAATGTATACGGGAGGGATAAACCCAAAAGACGGAGTAGTAAATGTGTAAGAAAGTGTGACGAGAGGGTGTGGAAGCTGGCGTTCTGGAAATATAAGGGCTGTAAGACACGCAGAGCGAAACTCTTTTTTTTTTTAGAAAATCTGAATGATAAGAGGGTGGGGGTTTAAGTCTAGGTAACCAATTATACCGCTTCACTTCCTGGTGAATAAATCCACCGCTTCCACCAATTTATTATTAATGCAAAGCACTTTCTTCCAACCGGAATAACTAATTGCAAATTAAAAAAATGAATCTGCATAGATTGAAGCAATCGAGTAAGAATATTAAGTCCTAATTAGCAATATCATAAATTGTGTAAATGTAAACACTTTAAGAGTAATACGTAGTCAACTGTAAAATTATTTGTAGGCCAATGGCATTAAATTGAGATAAAGATTAGGAAAATAATAATTTTAGAAAGCTTCAAAATCCAACTTACTTTAGAAGCATTTTTCTTCTTTACATAGTACAGATCCACACTTTGAAAATTATTTAACCCTCTACCGTATCGTCACATAAAATACTATCATCCCCTTAACAGATGCACGTAACAATGCTTTCAGTGTTTTCAGCTTAAAATTTTTCCCAAGTTGGTCTTTTCAAGAACAACTTTATTTTCATACTTTTACACCGTTTCAATATCTGAACAGATTTTACACGCCACTTTTCACTAGAGAAACTTTTAAAGCAGCCAAGTTTCCGTTTAACAACTCCAGCAGCTACACGTCCCCTAAACTCGGCGTAGAACAAAAAAACTCTACTTTTGATACCACGTGGACGCGCTCTCCGCGGGTCCGCAATTTTTCGATGGATCTTTCGCGAAATAAAAATGAATACAAGTCTGGGGCATTCGTTTCGGGGTCGTGAGGGAACTCAAAACTAGGTGAAGTAACAGGTTTCATGAAGTTCCGTTTCGGAAGCTGTTGCTTAGTAACCGAGTAGCGCCGTCGGGACGCTAAAAATAAACACGTGCTCTCTCGTGAAGCAGACGACATCACCCACGCCGGAGGAGTCGGGATGATAAGGGGAAATGGAAAAGTTCTTACCGCGGACGGGACGTCGACTGTTATCTTGGGCCCTAACGACGAGTTACTAGAACGCACAGGTAAACAGCCCCAGGTCGGCGATGTAACATGTGGATGTATGTGTGTGTGGACGCCGGTGTCGAGGAGGTTAGACGACACAAACACGTAACACAGAAGACAAACACAGGACAACACGAACACAGTGCACACGCTGCAATGACGCGCGTAAACTTACGATACGATAGGAAATTCTAATCGCACATCTCAAGACTTCCAGATCGGACGCGTTCGGTTGCAGGAACACGTTTTTTTCAACTGCTGATAACGCGTTTAAAAATTGTGCCAACATTCAAAATTTTAGACCCGAGTAAAAATGCCAAGGGCCGGATCTAGCAATAATTGTTGGAAACGGCTCTTTGTGTGAAAACAACAATAAGCACCAAGTACGGGGGGACTCAGGAGCTCAAGCCCCAACTTAAAATGTCAGGGGGGGACTGCTCACGTAAACCCCAATAAATCCTATACATTTGTAACTTATCTGCCGCGCTAACCCACGTGGACTTGCGAGAACCAATAGAAATTGAAGCATTTTCAAAAAAGGAGCCTTTCTATTGCTTTTAAATTTATCTTCTTTGTATTTTTTTGTTATAATTTATAATATGCCCTATCGAAACTAGTGAAAGTTATTATCTATTGTTTTCCGTCCCAACTCGAGCCCCTTGGTGATACTTTACCACCTCCCTATTGGTTCATTGTTAGGTAATTGTAAATTAATTTCCAGTTCGATCTATTACTTTATATTATCAGTTATTGCAAAGGTGTTGTGTTGATTCTCTATTTTTATTATGCTTCAATATTTCAATAATAATAATGCTTCAATAATTTTAAAAAGTGATATGTGCGTGCATTACTTTTCTAAAAATTTTCAACTGTTTTTTTTAATGTGTATTCGTTTCTTTTTAAAGGTATTTTGATCTATTTTATAGTGCGAAAAAATCCAACCCCATTTATATTATATTATAAACATGCGATTACTATCGTAATAGTATATTATATTATTAGGAGTAGAAAGAGTTCTTTTTGTGTTGAGCTCATATTGCGGCCGAGGCGCACGCGCCGAGGCTGTGCAAGTGAGCGAAACACAAATAAGACGTTCTACTCCGAATAGTATATACTATTTTTTCTTCAAGTGTAAAAATATTCTGTTGCTGTAAATAAATATTTCCTAAAAAGTCATTTCGACAGGACAACGCTCTCCCTTCTACTAACCTTGGGGGCGGAGCTATGGGCAAAATACTGCCGTTGCCATGGATACGTAAACACATTATTGTACTAGTAACATTATTTTCATTTTTTGACTACTAACAAAATGACTTCCTTCTACATAGCCAGTTCTGTACAACAATACGGATATTATGATACGCTTGAAGAAAAAATTAATTTATTATTATATATAAATAATAAATATTAAATAAAATATCGATTTCAACGGGAAATAATATTTTAGAACAAAATCACACATTAACATCTAATAATACAATTAAATGTTTACACTTTTCTGATAACAAAAATAAATTGAATATTTTGGAAGCTTTTGAAATTTATAAACACACAAAAAACAACGTACCTTTAATGAATGAGCAAATTGAGCTCTTAGATTCTCCTTTACTGAAGATTTTGGAATAAATATATTTTTAAAACACACTGATAAGCGACTGACCTCCGACGGGTTGACTGGGGCCAGCTGCTTCACGCAGTGTTAAAATAATAAAATCAAGGAGTTACTATATTTTGCATTTGTTATAATATTTTATAAATCTTGTTATTTCCCGTTGAAATCGATATTTTATTTAATATTTATTATTTATATAATCATGGATTTCAACAAAGTGACGCTTGAGATTGTCAATAATTTGTTATTGTTTCTTTTTCAAATAAATTTGTTTTATGTTAATTATTCCTTTTTTTAGTATCGTACTTGATACACTTAATTAATATTTTTTTCAGGAGACTTAATTTTTTTTAGGAGACTTAATTATATTTTTTTTCGGGAGACTTAATTAGTATATTTTTTTCAAACTTAATTAAATTTATTTTCAGAAGACTTGATTAAATTTTTTTTTCTTATATTTTGTTGTAGATTTTAGCCCCTCTTTGTGAGTCGATAAAAATACTTCTCAAAATAATCAAAATCATTATCATCACTTATTAATCCAGGGGATAACAAACAAAAGTAGAGTTCAAAATCTATTCATTTTAATTCAATGGGGAGGGTGTTAAAAATAAATTTTATTATGAATTATCATTAACTGAAAATCAGATTATTATTTTATACATGCCATATCTAGGAACGTGTTTACTTTCAACAGGAACATATTATCCTAATTGACCTGATTATTCAAAAGTGCACATTGAATACTCAGATTTTTTAGCATTTATTGAATGTTTGTCTGATCAAAACTGAAATTTTTAAAATCTGATTTTTAGTTATATTTTTCTTTAACCCTAGTAAACGATAATATTTATTTTAATTGAATGAGGGATAAAAAATAAGTTTTATTAGAATAAAGAGTGTTTACTATTTTACTAGATTTATTTAAATATGATTCGATGATCACGAGGGTAGCGATATTTGAACATAATGTGATAGATAAATATTTAGATGGGGGATGAGAGAAGGAGATATTTTTGTCGGGCTGGATAATTTTTATGCAAGTGCTAGAGAAATTGTTCATTCAAGTTTTAACTATAAAATTTTAGTCAGTCTTATCGCATTCAAGAAGAGAAGTCATTATCCGAGGTAAAGAAGAAAAAGACAGCCTCCACCCTTTGGTAACTGGGTGGAAGTAAATACAAAAAGGGCGGTTCAGAAGGGTCACTTGTTGGGTTAGCCGAAGCAGGGCGCCCACTACACCCTTCCCCCCCAAAAAGAGTAAGAGTAAGAGTAAGAGTAAGAGTAAGAGTAAGAGTAAGAGTAAGAGTAAGAGTAAGAGTAAGAGTAAGAGTAAGAGTAAGAGTAAGAGTAAGAGTAAGAGTAAGAGTAAGAGTAAGAGTAAGAG
Organism: Hemicrepidius hirtus; assembly: GCA_963082805.1. Classification (NCBI taxonomy): domain Eukaryota; kingdom Metazoa; phylum Arthropoda; class Insecta; order Coleoptera; family Elateridae; genus Hemicrepidius; species Hemicrepidius hirtus. The sequence goes on from OY720166.1 coordinate 413,842, forward strand.
TAAGAGTAAGAGTAAGAGTAAGAGTAAGAGTAAGAGTAAGAGTAAGAGTAAGAGTAAGAGTAAGAGTAAGAGTAAGAGTAAGAGTAAGAGTAAGAGTAAGAGTAAGAGTAAGAGTAAGAGTAAGAGTAAGAGTAAGAGTAAGAGTAAGAGTAAGAGTAAGAGTAAGAGTAAGAGTAAGAGTAAGAGTAAGAGTAAGAGTAAGAGTAAGAGTAAGAGTAAGAGTAAGAGTAAGAGTAAGAGTAAGAGTAAGAGTAAGAGTAAGAGTAAGAGTAAGAGTAAGAGTAAGAGTAAGAGTAAGAGTAAGAGTAAGAGTAAGAGTAAGAGTAAGAGTAAGAGTAAGAGTAAGAGTAAGAGTAAGAGTAAGAGTAAGAGTAAGAGTAAGAGTAAGAGTAAGAGTAAGAGTAAGAGTAAGAGTAAGAGTAAGAGTAAGAGTAAGAGTAAGAGTAAGAGTAAGAGTAAGAGTAAGAGTAAGAGTAAGAGTAAGAGTAAGAGTAAGAGTAAGAGTAAGAGTAAGAGTAAGAGTAAGAGTAAGAGTAAGAGTAAGAGTAAGAGTAAGAGTAAGAGTAAGAGTAAGAGTAAGAGTAAGAGTAAGAGTAAGAGTAAGAGTAAGAGTAAGAGTAAGAGTAAGAGTAAGAGTAAGAGTAAGAGTAAGAGTAAGAGTAAGAGTAAGAGTAAGAGTAAGAGTAAGAGTAAGAGTAAGAGTAAGAGTAAGAGTAAGAGTAAGAGTAAGAGTAAGAGTAAGAGTAAGAGTAAGAGTAAGAGTAAGAGTAAGAGTAAGAGTAAGAGTAAGAGTAAGAGTAAGAGTAAGAGTAAGAGTAAGAGTAAGAGTAAGAGTAAGAGTAAGAGTAAGAGTAAGAGTAAGAGTAAGAGTAAGAGTAAGAGTAAGAGTAAGAGTAAGAGTAAGAGTAAGAGTAAGAGTAAGAGTAAGAGTAAGAGTAAGAGTAAGAGTAAGAGTAAGAGTAAGAGTAAGAGTAAGAGTAAGAGTAAGAGTAAGAGTAAGAGTAAGAGTAAGAGTAAGAGTAAGAGTAAGAGTAAGAGTAAGAGTAAGAGTAAGAGTAAGAGTAAGAGTAAGAGTAAGAGTAAGAGTAAGAGTAAGAGTAAGAGTAAGAGTAAGAGTAAGAGTAAGAGTAAGAGTAAGAGTAAGAGTAAGAGTAAGAGTAAGAGTAAGAGTAAGAGTAAGAGTAAGAGTAAGAGTAAGAGTAAGAGTAAGAGTAAGAGTAAGAGTAAGAGTAAGAGTAAGAGTAAGAGTAAGAGTAAGAGTAAGAGTAAGAGTAAGAGTAAGAGTAAGAGTAAGAGTAAGAGTAAGAGTAAGAGTAAGAGTAAGAGTAAGAGTAAGAGTAAGAGTAAGAGTAAGAGTAAGAGTAAGAGTAAGAGTAAGAGTAAGAGTAAGAGTAAGAGTAAGAGTAAGAGTAAGAGTAAGAGTAAGAGTAAGAGTAAGAGTAAGAGTAAGAGTAAGAGTAAGAGTAAGAGTAAGAGTAAGAGTAAGAGTAAGAGTAAGAGTAAGAGTAAGAGTAAGAGTAAGAGTAAGAGTAAGAGTAAGAGTAAGAGTAAGAGTAAGAGTAAGAGTAAGAGTAAGAGTAAGAGTAAGAGTAAGAGTAAGAGTAAGAGTAAGAGTAAGAGTAAGAGTAAGAGTAAGAGTAAGAGTAAGAGTAAGAGTAAGAGTAAGAGTAAGAGTAAGAGTAAGAGTAAGAGTAAGAGTAAGAGTAAGAGTAAGAGTAAGAGTAAGAGTAAGAGTAAGAGTAAGAGTAAGAGTAAGAGTAAGAGTAAGAGTAAGAGTAAGAGTAAGAGTAAGAGTAAGAGTAAGAGTAAGAGTAAGAGTAAGAGTAAGAGTAAGAGTAAGAGTAAGAGTAAGAGTAAGAGTAAGAGTAAGAGTAAGAGTAAGAGTAAGAGTAAGAGTAAGAGTAAGAGTAAGAGTAAGAGTAAGAGTAAGAGTAAGAGTAAGAGTAAGAGTAAGAGTAAGAGTAAGAGTAAGAGTAAGAGTAAGAGTAAGAGTAAGAGTAAGAGTAAGAGTAAGAGTAAGAGTAAGAGTAAGAGTAAGAGTAAGAGTAAGAGTAAGAGTAAGAGTAAGAGTAAGAGTAAGAGTAAGAGTAAGAGTAAGAGTAAGAGTAAGAGTAAGAGTAAGAGTAAGAGTAAGAGTAAGAGTAAGAGTAAGAGTAAGAGTAAGAGTAAGAGTAAGAGTAAGAGTAAGAGTAAGAGTAAGAGTAAGAGTAAGAGTAAGAGTAAGAGTAAGAGTAAGAGTAAGAGTAAGAGTAAGAGTAAGAGTAAGAGTAAGAGTAAGAGTAAGAGTAAGAGTAAGAGTAAGAGTAAGAGTAAGAGTAAGAGTAAGAGTAAGAGTAAGAGTAAGAGTAAGAGTAAGAGTAAGAGTAAGAGTAAGAGTAAGAGTAAGAGTAAGAGTAAGAGTAAGAGTAAGAGTAAGAGTAAGAGTAAGAGTAAGAGTAAGAGTAAGAGTAAGAGTAAGAGTAAGAGTAAGAGTAAGAGTAAGAGTAAGAGTAAGAGTAAGAGTAAGAGTAAGAGTAAGAGTAAGAGTAAGAGTAAGAGTAAGAGTAAGAGTAAGAGTAAGAGTAAGAGTAAGAGTAAGAGTAAGAGTAAGAGTAAGAGTAAGAGTAAGAGTAAGAGTAAGAGTAAGAGTAAGAGTAAGAGTAAGAGTAAGAGTAAGAGTAAGAGTAAGAGTAAGAGTAAGAGTAAGAGTAAGAGTAAGAGTAAGAGTAAGAGTAAGAGTAAGAGTAAGAGTAAGAGTAAGAGTAAGAGTAAGAGTAAGAGTAAGAGTAAGAGTAAGAGTAAGAGTAAGAGTAAGAGTAAGAGTAAGAGTAAGAGTAAGAGTAAGAGTAAGAGTAAGAGTAAGAGTAAGAGTAAGAGTAAGAGTAAGAGTAAGAGTAAGAGTAAGAGTAAGAGTAAGAGTAAGAGTAAGAGTAAGAGTAAGAGTAAGAGTAAGAGTAAGAGTAAGAGTAAGAGTAAGAGTAAGAGTAAGAGTAAGAGTAAGAGTAAGAGTAAGAGTAAGAGTAAGAGTAAGAGTAAGAGTAAGAGTAAGAGTAAGAGTAAGAGTAAGAGTAAGAGTAAGAGTAAGAGTAAGAGTAAGAGTAAGAGTAAGAGTAAGAGTAAGAGTAAGAGTAAGAGTAAGAGTAAGAGTAAGAGTAAGAGTAAGAGTAAGAGTAAGAGTAAGAGTAAGAGTAAGAGTAAGAGTAAGAGTAAGAGTAAGAGTAAGAGTAAGAGTAAGAGTAAGAGTAAGAGTAAGAGTAAGAGTAAGAGTAAGAGTAAGAGTAAGAGTAAGAGTAAGAGTAAGAGTAAGAGTAAGAGTAAGAGTAAGAGTAAGAGTAAGAGTAAGAGTAAGAGTAAGAGTAAGAGTAAGAGTAAGAGTAAGAGTAAGAGTAAGAGTAAGAGTAAGAGTAAGAGTAAGAGTAAGAGTAAGAGTAAGAGTAAGAGTAAGAGTAAGAGTAAGAGTAAGAGTAAGAGTAAGAGTAAGAGTAAGAGTAAGAGTAAGAGTAAGAGTAAGAGTAAGAGTAAGAGTAAGAGTAAGAGTAAGAGTAAGAGTAAGAGTAAGAGTAAGAGTAAGAGTAAGAGTAAGAGTAAGAGTAAGAGTAAGAGTAAGAGTAAGAGTAAGAGTAAGAGTAAGAGTAAGAGTAAGAGTAAGAGTAAGAGTAAGAGTAAGAGTAAGAGTAAGAGTAAGAGTAAGAGTAAGAGTAAGAGTAAGAGTAAGAGTAAGAGTAAGAGTAAGAGTAAGAGTAAGAGTAAGAGTAAGAGTAAGAGTAAGAGTAAGAGTAAGAGTAAGAGTAAGAGTAAGAGTAAGAGTAAGAGTAAGAGTAAGAGTAAGAGTAAGAGTAAGAGTAAGAGTAAGAGTAAGAGTAAGAGTAAGAGTAAGAGTAAGAGTAAGAGTAAGAGTAAGAGTAAGAGTAAGAGTAAGAGTAAGAGTAAGAGTAAGAGTAAGAGTAAGAGTAAGAGTAAGAGTAAGAGTAAGAGTAAGAGTAAGAGTAAGAGTAAGAGTAAGAGTAAGAGTAAGAGTAAGAGTAAGAGTAAGAGTAAGAGTAAGAGTAAGAGTAAGAGTAAGAGTAAGAGTAAGAGTAAGAGTAAGAGTAAGAGTAAGAGTAAGAGTAAGAGTAAGAGTAAGAGTAAGAGTAAGAGTAAGAGTAAGAGTAAGAGTAAGAGTAAGAGTAAGAGTAAGAGTAAGAGTAAGAGTAAGAGTAAGAGTAAGAGTAAGAGTAAGAGTAAGAGTAAGAGTAAGAGTAAGAGTAAGAGTAAGAGTAAGAGTAAGAGTAAGAGTAAGAGTAAGAGTAAGAGTAAGAGTAAGAGTAAGAGTAAGAGTAAGAGTAAGAGTAAGAGTAAGAGTAAGAGTAAGAGTAAGAGTAAGAGTAAGAGTAAGAGTAAGAGTAAGAGTAAGAGTAAGAGTAAGAGTAAGAGTAAGAGTAAGAGTAAGAGTAAGAGTAAGAGTAAGAGTAAGAGTAAGAGTAAGAGTAAGAGTAAGAGTAAGAGTAAGAGTAAGAGTAAGAGTAAGAGTAAGAGTAAGAGTAAGAGTAAGAGTAAGAGTAAGAGTAAGAGTAAGAGTAAGAGTAAGAGTAAGAGTAAGAGTAAGAGTAAGAGTAAGAGTAAGAGTAAGAGTAAGAGTAAGAGTAAGAGTAAGAGTAAGAGTAAGAGTAAGAGTAAGAGTAAGAGTAAGAGTAAGAGTAAGAGTAAGAGTAAGAGTAAGAGTAAGAGTAAGAGTAAGAGTAAGAGTAAGAGTAAGAGTAAGAGTAAGAGTAAGAGTAAGAGTAAGAGTAAGAGTAAGAGTAAGAGTAAGAGTAAGAGTAAGAGTAAGAGTAAGAGTAAGAGTAAGAGTAAGAGTAAGAGTAAGAGTAAGAGTAAGAGTAAGAGTAAGAGTAAGAGTAAGAGTAAGAGTAAGAGTAAGAGTAAGAGTAAGAGTAAGAGTAAGAGTAAGAGTAAGAGTAAGAGTAAGAGTAAGAGTAAGAGTAAGAGTAAGAGTAAGAGTAAGAGTAAGAGTAAGAGTAAGAGTAAGAGTAAGAGTAAGAGTAAGAGTAAGAGTAAGAGTAAGAGTAAGAGTAAGAGTAAGAGTAAGAGTAAGAGTAAGAGTAAGAGTAAGAGTAAGAGTAAGAGTAAGAGTAAGAGTAAGAGTAAGAGTAAGAGTAAGAGTAAGAGTAAGAGTAAGAGTAAGAGTAAGAGTAAGAGTAAGAGTAAGAGTAAGAGTAAGAGTAAGAGTAAGAGTAAGAGTAAGAGTAAGAGTAAGAGTAAGAGTAAGAGTAAGAGTAAGAGTAAGAGTAAGAGTAAGAGTAAGAGTAAGAGTAAGAGTAAGAGTAAGAGTAAGAGTAAGAGTAAGAGTAAGAGTAAGAGTAAGAGTAAGAGTAAGAGTAAGAGTAAGAGTAAGAGTAAGAGTAAGAGTAAGAGTAAGAGTAAGAGTAAGAGTAAGAGTAAGAGTAAGAGTAAGAGTAAGAGTAAGAGTAAGAGTAAGAGTAAGAGTAAGAGTAAGAGTAAGAGTAAGAGTAAGAGTAAGAGTAAGAGTAAGAGTAAGAGTAAGAGTAAGAGTAAGAGTAAGAGTAAGAGTAAGAGTAAGAGTAAGAGTAAGAGTAAGAGTAAGAGTAAGAGTAAGAGTAAGAGTAAGAGTAAGAGTAAGAGTAAGAGTAAGAGTAAGAGTAAGAGTAAGAGTAAGAGTAAGAGTAAGAGTAAGAGTAAGAGTAAGAGTAAGAGTAAGAGTAAGAGTAAGAGTAAGAGTAAGAGTAAGAGTAAGAGTAAGAGTAAGAGTAAGAGTAAGAGTAAGAGTAAGAGTAAGAGTAAGAGTAAGAGTAAGAGTAAGAGTAAGAGTAAGAGTAAGAGTAAGAGTAAGAGTAAGAGTAAGAGTAAGAGTAAGAGTAAGAGTAAGAGTAAGAGTAAGAGTAAGAGTAAGAGTAAGAGTAAGAGTAAGAGTAAGAGTAAGAGTAAGAGTAAGAGTAAGAGTAAGAGTAAGAGTAAGAGTAAGAGTAAGAGTAAGAGTAAGAGTAAGAGTAAGAGTAAGAGTAAGAGTAAGAGTAAGAGTAAGAGTAAGAGTAAGAGTAAGAGTAAGAGTAAGAGTAAGAGTAAGAGTAAGAGTAAGAGTAAGAGTAAGAGTAAGAGTAAGAGTAAGAGTAAGAGTAAGAGTAAGAGTAAGAGTAAGAGTAAGAGTAAGAGTAAGAGTAAGAGTAAGAGTAAGAGTAAGAGTAAGAGTAAGAGTAAGAGTAAGAGTAAGAGTAAGAGTAAGAGTAAGAGTAAGAGTAAGAGTAAGAGTAAGAGTAAGAGTAAGAGTAAGAGTAAGAGTAAGAGTAAGAGTAAGAGTAAGAGTAAGAGTAAGAGTAAGAGTAAGAGTAAGAGTAAGAGTAAGAGTAAGAGTAAGAGTAAGAGTAAGAGTAAGAGTAAGAGTAAGAGTAAGAGTAAGAGTAAGAGTAAGAGTAAGAGTAAGAGTAAGAGTAAGAGTAAGAGTAAGAGTAAGAGTAAGAGTAAGAGTAAGAGTAAGAGTAAGAGTAAGAGTAAGAGTAAGAGTAAGAGTAAGAGTAAGAGTAAGAGTAAGAGTAAGAGTAAGAGTAAGAGTAAGAGTAAGAGTAAGAGTAAGAGTAAGAGTAAGAGTAAGAGTAAGAGTAAGAGTAAGAGTAAGAGTAAGAGTAAGAGTAAGAGTAAGAGTAAGAGTAAGAGTAAGAGTAAGAGTAAGAGTAAGAGTAAGAGTAAGAGTAAGAGTAAGAGTAAGAGTAAGAGTAAGAGTAAGAGTAAGAGTAAGAGTAAGAGTAAGAGTAAGAGTAAGAGTAAGAGTAAGAGTAAGAGTAAGAGTAAGAGTAAGAGTAAGAGTAAGAGTAAGAGTAAGAGTAAGAGTAAGAGTAAGAGTAAGAGTAAGAGTAAGAGTAAGAGTAAGAGTAAGAGTAAGAGTAAGAGTAAGAGTAAGAGTAAGAGTAAGAGTAAGAGTAAGAGTAAGAGTAAGAGTAAGAGTAAGAGTAAGAGTAAGAGTAAGAGTAAGAGTAAGAGTAAGAGTAAGAGTAAGAGTAAGAGTAAGAGTAAGAGTAAGAGTAAGAGTAAGAGTAAGAGTAAGAGTAAGAGTAAGAGTAAGAGTAAGAGTAAGAGTAAGAGTAAGAGTAAGAGTAAGAGTAAGAGTAAGAGTAAGAGTAAGAGTAAGAGTAAGAGTAAGAGTAAGAGTAAGAGTAAGAGTAAGAGTAAGAGTAAGAGTAAGAGTAAGAGTAAGAGTAAGAGTAAGAGTAAGAGTAAGAGTAAGAGTAAGAGTAAGAGTAAGAGTAAGAGTAAGAGTAAGAGTAAGAGTAAGAGTAAGAGTAAGAGTAAGAGTAAGAGTAAGAGTAAGAGTAAGAGTAAGAGTAAGAGTAAGAGTAAGAGTAAGAGTAAGAGTAAGAGTAAGAGTAAGAGTAAGAGTAAGAGTAAGAGTAAGAGTAAGAGTAAGAGTAAGAGTAAGAGTAAGAGTAAGAGTAAGAGTAAGAGTAAGAGTAAGAGTAAGAGTAAGAGTAAGAGTAAGAGTAAGAGTAAGAGTAAGAGTAAGAGTAAGAGTAAGAGTAAGAGTAAGAGTAAGAGTAAGAGTAAGAGTAAGAGTAAGAGTAAGAGTAAGAGTAAGAGTAAGAGTAAGAGTAAGAGTAAGAGTAAGAGTAAGAGTAAGAGTAAGAGTAAGAGTAAGAGTAAGAGTAAGAGTAAGAGTAAGAGTAAGAGTAAGAGTAAGAGTAAGAGTAAGAGTAAGAGTAAGAGTAAGAGTAAGAGTAAGAGTAAGAGTAAGAGTAAGAGTAAGAGTAAGAGTAAGAGTAAGAGTAAGAGTAAGAGTAAGAGTAAGAGTAAGAGTAAGAGTAAGAGTAAGAGTAAGAGTAAGAGTAAGAGTAAGAGTAAGAGTAAGAGTAAGAGTAAGAGTAAGAGTAAGAGTAAGAGTAAGAGTAAGAGTAAGAGTAAGAGTAAGAGTAAGAGTAAGAGTAAGAGTAAGAGTAAGAGTAAGAGTAAGAGTAAGAGTAAGAGTAAGAGTAAGAGTAAGAGTAAGAGTAAGAGTAAGAGTAAGAGTAAGAGTAAGAGTAAGAGTAAGAGTAAGAGTAAGAGTAAGAGTAAGAGTAAGAGTAAGAGTAAGAGTAAGAGTAAGAGTAAGAGTAAGAGTAAGAGTAAGAGTAAGAGTAAGAGTAAGAGTAAGAGTAAGAGTAAGAGTAAGAGTAAGAGTAAGAGTAAGAGTAAGAGTAAGAGTAAGAGTAAGAGTAAGAGTAAGAGTAAGAGTAAGAGTAAGAGTAAGAGTAAGAGTAAGAGTAAGAGTAAGAGTAAGAGTAAGAGTAAGAGTAAGAGTAAGAGTAAGAGTAAGAGTAAGAGTAAGAGTAAGAGTAAGAGTAAGAGTAAGAGTAAGAGTAAGAGTAAGAGTAAGAGTAAGAGTAAGAGTAAGAGTAAGAGTAAGAGTAAGAGTAAGAGTAAGAGTAAGAGTAAGAGTAAGAGTAAGAGTAAGAGTAAGAGTAAGAGTAAGAGTAAGAGTAAGAGTAAGAGTAAGAGTAAGAGTAAGAGTAAGAGTAAGAGTAAGAGTAAGAGTAAGAGTAAGAGTAAGAGTAAGAGTAAGAGTAAGAGTAAGAGTAAGAGTAAGAGTAAGAGTAAGAGTAAGAGTAAGAGTAAGAGTAAGAGTAAGAGTAAGAGTAAGAGTAAGAGTAAGAGTAAGAGTAAGAGTAAGAGTAAGAGTAAGAGTAAGAGTAAGAGTAAGAGTAAGAGTAAGAGTAAGAGTAAGAGTAAGAGTAAGAGTAAGAGTAAGAGTAAGAGTAAGAGTAAGAGTAAGAGTAAGAGTAAGAGTAAGAGTAAGAGTAAGAGTAAGAGTAAGAGTAAGAGTAAGAGTAAGAGTAAGAGTAAGAGTAAGAGTAAGAGTAAGAGTAAGAGTAAGAGTAAGAGTAAGAGTAAGAGTAAGAGTAAGAGTAAGAGTAAGAGTAAGAGTAAGAGTAAGAGTAAGAGTAAGAGTAAGAGTAAGAGTAAGAGTAAGAGTAAGAGTAAGAGTAAGAGTAAGAGTAAGAGTAAGAGTAAGAGTAAGAGTAAGAGTAAGAGTAAGAGTAAGAGTAAGAGTAAGAGTAAGAGTAAGAGTAAGAGTAAGAGTAAGAGTAAGAGTAAGAGTAAGAGTAAGAGTAAGAGTAAGAGTAAGAGTAAGAGTAAGAGTAAGAGTAAGAGTAAGAGTAAGAGTAAGAGTAAGAGTAAGAGTAAGAGTAAGAGTAAGAGTAAGAGTAAGAGTAAGAGTAAGAGTAAGAGTAAGAGTAAGAGTAAGAGTAAGAGTAAGAGTAAGAGTAAGAGTAAGAGTAAGAGTAAGAGTAAGAGTAAGAGTAAGAGTAAGAGTAAGAGTAAGAGTAAGAGTAAGAGTAAGAGTAAGAGTAAGAGTAAGAGTAAGAGTAAGAGTAAGAGTAAGAGTAAGAGTAAGAGTAAGAGTAAGAGTAAGAGTAAGAGTAAGAGTAAGAGTAAGAGTAAGAGTAAGAGTAAGAGTAAGAGTAAGAGTAAGAGTAAGAGTAAGAGTAAGAGTAAGAGTAAGAGTAAGAGTAAGAGTAAGAGTAAGAGTAAGAGTAAGAGTAAGAGTAAGAGTAAGAGTAAGAGTAAGAGTAAGAGTAAGAGTAAGAGTAAGAGTAAGAGTAAGAGTAAGAGTAAGAGTAAGAGTAAGAGTAAGAGTAAGAGTAAGAGTAAGAGTAAGAGTAAGAGTAAGAGTAAGAGTAAGAGTAAGAGTAAGAGTAAGAGTAAGAGTAAGAGTAAGAGTAAGAGTAAGAGTAAGAGTAAGAGTAAGAGTAAGAGTAAGAGTAAGAGTAAGAGTAAGAGTAAGAGTAAGAGTAAGAGTAAGAGTAAGAGTAAGAGTAAGAGTAAGAGTAAGAGTAAGAGTAAGAGTAAGAGTAAGAGTAAGAGTAAGAGTAAGAGTAAGAGTAAGAGTAAGAGTAAGAGTAAGAGTAAGAGTAAGAGTAAGAGTAAGAGTAAGAGTAAGAGTAAGAGTAAGAGTAAGAGTAAGAGTAAGAGTAAGAGTAAGAGTAAGAGTAAGAGTAAGAGTAAGAGTAAGAGTAAGAGTAAGAGTAAGAGTAAGAGTAAGAGTAAGAGTAAGAGTAAGAGTAAGAGTAAGAGTAAGAGTAAGAGTAAGAGTAAGAGTAAGAGTAAGAGTAAGAGTAAGAGTAAGAGTAAGAGTAAGAGTAAGAGTAAGAGTAAGAGTAAGAGTAAGAGTAAGAGTAAGAGTAAGAGTAAGAGTAAGAGTAAGAGTAAGAGTAAGAGTAAGAGTAAGAGTAAGAGTAAGAGTAAGAGTAAGAGTAAGAGTAAGAGTAAGAGTAAGAGTAAGAGTAAGAGTAAGAGTAAGAGTAAGAGTAAGAGTAAGAGTAAGAGTAAGAGTAAGAGTAAGAGTAAGAGTAAGAGTAAGAGTAAGAGTAAGAGTAAGAGTAAGAGTAAGAGTAAGAGTAAGAGTAAGAGTAAGAGTAAGAGTAAGAGTAAGAGTAAGAGTAAGAGTAAGAGTAAGAGTAAGAGTAAGAGTAAGAGTAAGAGTAAGAGTAAGAGTAAGAGTAAGAGTAAGAGTAAGAGTAAGAGTAAGAGTAAGAGTAAGAGTAAGAGTAAGAGTAAGAGTAAGAGTAAGAGTAAGAGTAAGAGTAAGAGTAAGAGTAAGAGTAAGAGTAAGAGTAAGAGTAAGAGTAAGAGTAAGAGTAAGAGTAAGAGTAAGAGTAAGAGTAAGAGTAAGAGTAAGAGTAAGAGTAAGAGTAAGAGTAAGAGTAAGAGTAAGAGTAAGAGTAAGAGTAAGAGTAAGAGTAAGAGTAAGAGTAAGAGTAAGAGTAAGAGTAAGAGTAAGAGTAAGAGTAAGAGTAAGAGTAAGAGTAAGAGTAAGAGTAAGAGTAAGAGTAAGAGTAAGAGTAAGAGTAAGAGTAAGAGTAAGAGTAAGAGTAAGAGTAAGAGTAAGAGTAAGAGTAAGAGTAAGAGTAAGAGTAAGAGTAAGAGTAAGAGTAAGAGTAAGAGTAAGAGTAAGAGTAAGAGTAAGAGTAAGAGTAAGAGTAAGAGTAAGAGTAAGAGTAAGAGTAAGAGTAAGAGTAAGAGTAAGAGTAAGAGTAAGAGTAAGAGTAAGAGTAAGAGTAAGAGTAAGAGTAAGAGTAAGAGTAAGAGTAAGAGTAAGAGTAAGAGTAAGAGTAAGAGTAAGAGTAAGAGTAAGAGTAAGAGTAAGAGTAAGAGTAAGAGTAAGAGTAAGAGTAAGAGTAAGAGTAAGAGTAAGAGTAAGAGTAAGAGTAAGAGTAAGAGTAAGAGTAAGAGTAAGAGTAAGAGTAAGAGTAAGAGTAAGAGTAAGAGTAAGAGTAAGAGTAAGAGTAAGAGTAAGAGTAAGAGTAAGAGTAAGAGTAAGAGTAAGAGTAAGAGTAAGAGTAAGAGTAAGAGTAAGAGTAAGAGTAAGAGTAAGAGTAAGAGTAAGAGTAAGAGTAAGAGTAAGAGTAAGAGTAAGAGTAAGAGTAAGAGTAAGAGTAAGAGTAAGAGTAAGAGTAAGAGTAAGAGTAAGAGTAAGAGTAAGAGTAAGAGTAAGAGTAAGAGTAAGAGTAAGAGTAAGAGTAAGAGTAAGAGTAAGAGTAAGAGTAAGAGTAAGAGTAAGAGTAAGAGTAAGAGTAAGAGTAAGAGTAAGAGTAAGAGTAAGAGTAAGAGTAAGAGTAAGAGTAAGAGTAAGAGTAAGAGTAAGAGTAAGAGTAAGAGTAAGAGTAAGAGTAAGAGTAAGAGTAAGAGTAAGAGTAAGAGTAAGAGTAAGAGTAAGAGTAAGAGTAAGAGTAAGAGTAAGAGTAAGAGTAAGAGTAAGAGTAAGAGTAAGAGTAAGAGTAAGAGTAAGAGTAAGAGTAAGAGTAAGAGTAAGAGTAAGAGTAAGAGTAAGAGTAAGAGTAAGAGTAAGAGTAAGAGTAAGAGTAAGAGTAAGAGTAAGAGTAAGAGTAAGAGTAAGAGTAAGAGTAAGAGTAAGAGTAAGAGTAAGAGTAAGAGTAAGAGTAAGAGTAAGAGTAAGAGTAAGAGTAAGAGTAAGAGTAAGAGTAAGAGTAAGAGTAAGAGTAAGAGTAAGAGTAAGAGTAAGAGTAAGAGTAAGAGTAAGAGTAAGAGTAAGAGTAAGAGTAAGAGTAAGAGTAAGAGTAAGAGTAAGAGTAAGAGTAAGAGTAAGAGTAAGAGTAAGAGTAAGAGTAAGAGTAAGAGTAAGAGTAAGAGTAAGAGTAAGAGTAAGAGTAAGAGTAAGAGTAAGAGTAAGAGTAAGAGTAAGAGTAAGAGTAAGAGTAAGAGTAAGAGTAAGAGTAAGAGTAAGAGTAAGAGTAAGAGTAAGAGTAAGAGTAAGAGTAAGAGTAAGAGTAAGAGTAAGAGTAAGAGTAAGAGTAAGAGTAAGAGTAAGAGTAAGAGTAAGAGTAAGAGTAAGAGTAAGAGTAAGAGTAAGAGTAAGAGTAAGAGTAAGAGTAAGAGTAAGAGTAAGAGTAAGAGTAAGAGTAAGAGTAAGAGTAAGAGTAAGAGTAAGAGTAAGAGTAAGAGTAAGAGTAAGAGTAAGAGTAAGAGTAAGAGTAAGAGTAAGAGTAAGAGTAAGAGTAAGAGTAAGAGTAAGAGTAAGAGTAAGAGTAAGAGTAAGAGTAAGAGTAAGAGTAAGAGTAAGAGTAAGAGTAAGAGTAAGAGTAAGAGTAAGAGTAAGAGTAAGAGTAAGAGTAAGAGTAAGAGTAAGAGTAAGAGTAAGAGTAAGAGTAAGAGTAAGAGTAAGAGTAAGAGTAAGAGTAAGAGTAAGAGTAAGAGTAAGAGTAAGAGTAAGAGTAAGAGTAAGAGTAAGAGTAAGAGTAAGAGTAAGAGTAAGAGTAAGAGTAAGAGTAAGAGTAAGAGTAAGAGTAAGAGTAAGAGTAAGAGTAAGAGTAAGAGTAAGAGTAAGAGTAAGAGTAAGAGTAAGAGTAAGAGTAAGAGTAAGAGTAAGAGTAAGAGTAAGAGTAAGAGTAAGAGTAAGAGTAAGAGTAAGAGTAAGAGTAAGAGTAAGCACTTTTGTTAGCGACACTTTTGTTAGCGACACTTTTGTTAGCGACACTTTTGTTAGCGACACTTTTGTTAGCGACACTTTTGTTAGCGACACTTTTGTTAGCGACACTTTTGTTAGCGACACTTTTGTTAGCGACACTTTTGTTAGCGACACTTTTGTTAGCGACACTTTTGTTAGCGACACTTTTGTTAGCGACACTTTTGTTAGCGACACTTTTGTTAGCGACACTTTTGTTAGCGACACTTTTGTTAGCGACACTTTTGTTAGCGACACTTTTGTTAGCGACACTTTTGTTAGCGACACTTTTGTTAGCGACACTTTTGTTAGCGACACTTTTGTTAGCGACACTTTTGTTAGCGACACTTTTGTTAGCGACACTTTTGTTAGCGACACTTTTGTTAGCGACACTTTTGTTAGCGACACTTTTGTTAGCGACACTTTTGTTAGCGACACTTTTGTTAGCGACACTTTTGTTAGCGACACTTTTGTTAGCGACACATTTATTTTTTTAATTTAATATTTATTTTTTTAATTTAATATTTATTTTTTTAATTTAATATTTATTTTTTTAATTTAATATTTATTTTTTTAATTTAATATTTATTTTTTTAATTTAATATTTATTTTTTTAATTTAATATTTATTTTTTTAATTTAATATTTATTTTTTTAATTTAATATTTATTTTTTTAATTTAATATTTATTTTTTTAATTTAATATTTATTTTTTTAATTCAATATTTATTTTTTTAATTCAATATTTATTTTTTTAATTCAATATTTATTTTTTTAATTCAATATTTATTTTTTTAATTCAATATTTATTTTTTTAATTCAATATTTATTTTTTTAATTCAATATTTATTTTTTTAATTCAATATTTATTTTTTTAATTCAATATTTATTTTTTTAATTCAATATTTATTTTTTTAATTCAATATTTATTTTTTTAATTATTTATTTATTTTTCTTATTTAATATTTATTTTTCTCACCCCTTCAAATACAGAGACAGTCTTTGCTCATTTTTCGGAAATTTTTCTCACCCCTTCGGATTTCCTTAAGAAATTCCCAGAATGTAATATGAAGTCTAAACACTTGAAAAATATGTGCCAAACATCCCTCATCCCCTACATGTTTAATATAACCAATTCATGTGAAAGACGCGTATCTGCGCTTCTCTTTGGAAAATCTTTCTCTAATACTTTTTGTTAGTCCTGAAAAGGACTAGTTTTAGGTTCGCAGCCCTGTACAGGACCGCTTTTCCCTCAGGATGGCTGATCTTCAGGTCGTGGATACTTTACATAGAGGGCGAGCTGGACAACTTCTCCAGTCTGGAATCCCAGGAGGAAAATGCTTCGACTGGTCCAACGAACATTGCATGCACACTTCTTTTCTTCCACCCTGTAAACTGTTTCTGTTATGTATGATAATTAGAATATTTGCTGTACTACTTGTATATTATATAAAAGGTTGTAATTTTTTTATTGTAATTAATATGTGTACCTATGAAACTTATAATAAAATCACAATCATTTTAATTCTGTTTTCTTTCTCCGGATGACGTGACGGAAAAATTATTTGGGATGGATTTTTGTGCGATCGCAGCGCCCCCTGGCGGAATTTGAGTGAACTAACATTCCATCCCAAATACTTTTTCGGTCACGTCAGCTCCAAATAATTTTCCGAGTTGACGTGACGGAAAAATTATTTGGGATGGATTTTTGGTACGATCGCAGCGCCCCTGGTGGAATTTGAGTGAACTAAAATTCCATCCCAAATAATTTTTCGTTCACGTCAGCTCCAAATAATTTTCCGAGTTGACGTGACGGAAAAATTATTTGGGATGGATTTTTGTTGCGATCGCAGCGCCCCCTGGCGGAATTTGAGTGAACTAAAATTCCATCCCAAATAATTTTTCGGTCACGGCAGCTTCAAATAATTTTCCGAGTTGACGTGACGGAAAAATTATTTGGAATGGATTTTTGGTGCGATCGCAGCGCCCCCTGGCGGAATTTGTGTGAACTAAAATTCCATCCCAAATACTTTTTCGGTCACGGCAGCTTCAAGTAATTTTCCGAGTTGACGTGACGGAAAAATTATTTGGAATGGATTTTTGTGCGATCGCAGCGCCCCCTGGCGGAATTTGAGTGAACTAAAATTCCATCCCAAATACTTTTTCGGTCACGTCAGCTTCAAATAATTTTCCGAGCTGACGTGATCGAAAAAATATCTGGGATGGATGTTTTCCGAGCTGACGTGACTGAAAAAAATATTTAGGATGGACGTTTTCCGAGCTGACGTGACCGAAAAATATTTGGGATGGACGTTTTCCAAGCTGACCTTTTTGGAAATGCTTAAAATAATTTTTATATATAATTTTTTTTTCAGTTAGTTTTTAACGCAGCAAGATAAATATAAGATATATATACCGAGTGGGTACTTTCAAAGCCGAACATAGGGGAATTGCATTGTAACTGATCTTTATATAGATTCCTGCTCGCCATTTAAACTCACAAGGATGGTAATGTCTTTATTATAAAAACCCTCTGCTCTACTGAATACTTGTTATTATTCATATTATTTGATATTAATAACAGAAACATCGACTGATTTCAAATAATTTAATTGACAGATAAAAAAAAGTTGACAATCATAGCAACCCATATTATTTCAAAATAGCATTATTTTATAATTTTTTTTACAGAAAAAGATAACTAAGTACTAACATTTATTGGTACCATCAGATGGGCTGTATTTTTGTCGTTCTATTCATACCATTACCATCCTTGTGGGTTTAAATGGCGAGCAGGAATCTATATAAAGGTTAGTTACAATGCAATTCCCCTATGTTCGGTTTTGAAAGTACCCAGACGGTATATATATAAATAATATGTATAATAAATATTAAATACAACTTTTTAACTATTTAATATATTCATTTCTATTGCTTTACAATTTGTTCCTCCAGCCACCTCAGATTCATATCCAGGTTCTTCAAAGTGTATCTGTGAAAGAAAACCACATTAAAAATAAAAACCTTGAAACAGAATTGACTAGGAGCTAGGTGGTTGGAGGGTTCCTCTCAGTTAAGAGTTAGGGTGCACATGGGCGATGGACCATAACCAGGAAACCGTATACGTATACCGAAACCTCGGTTCATTACAGGGAAGGAATAAACTCGAAAAAAAATGTAATGCTGTTTGTTGTTTGTAAATATTTTTCCTAAAATTCGTACCAACCTACCCTTTCCGCCCCATCATTGGTGTTTTTAGGGGGATAAAAAAATTCCCGATAAACGGCTATCAATTGCTTGCACTTCGCAGCATGAAATTTACGATATTTTCGTCAAACTGTAGAGTGACCTGTCAAAAAGCTCTGTCCTGCTTCGATGCCCATTAATTTGCTGCCAGTTTTGTTCACTAAACGCACGAGTGGGCATTATTTATGTCATTTGAGCGGGTACGTCATGGATGCCTGGCATACGAGGAGATCCCTAGGGCTTCCGCTTATTGTGCTTTAGAAAATTAGGAATTCATAGTTTTAATTACATGTAGATTCAGTTATCCGACAAAACGCTCTCGGCCTGCCTATTGGACACACCCGTAAGGTTAATGTTTAAATTCGCGTTTGAAAAAACAGAAGAAAACAACAGTAGGAATTAGGGAAAATGGAAATTTTATTTCGGATTTAAACCAAAAACGTTTTTGCGAACTCCCGGCATTTAAAACCGGATTGCACATCAATTTTTTACACACTACATTCGAAATAGATTTATAAAATAACGAGCAGCAGGATACAAAAATTTTATTTTATTGTTCGAAGCTTAATTAATTTTTGATGTATTGACAGGCATTGGAAAATATATGCAGGGCAGGTTACAGTTTGAAAAAAAAAATAAATAAAAGAGATAATAATTAAACAAGAATAAAATTCTGTTTGCATTCCATCCAGCAAGGGGAAGGTGACAGGCGGGGAGGAAAATAAGAATGTATCCGATCCTAATTTTCTTCTGTTTTATAGACCCACCCCTTCCTCCTATCAAGTAATTTCTCACTTCCCTTTTATTATTTATTTTCTATATAGGTATAAGTTTTTTTTGTAGTTTTCCCCCTCCATTATTCTTATACGTTTCTCATGTTGAGAGATAAAATTTAAAACGATACTTTCACTTTTAGCTCTTGAAAGGATATTTTATTTTTATAAAAAGCTTTCTTTAAGATGATGCGCGAGTCAATATCGGGCAACCTCGTAAATTGATACTATTTGTAGTAGCGTGGGTGTGCACTTTGCATGGTGATAAAATCCTGTACAAGGGATAAAAGTACTTCAACGAAGAAACCAGTGTACTACACTTTCAGTCAGGTGACAATGAAACTCTATTTTCCCGTCTCAAAACACGAAGATTTATCCCTCCCTATTTAAATTATGCAAACTCCTAGAAGAAAAAAAAGGACAGCAGGCAGAGGAAATTGTATTGAGGTTTCGTGAATTTTTTTAGGGGTAGTAATTAAAATTCAAGTCGTTTCGAAATTGAATCTTTGTAAATAAGAAGTTTGCTTCGAGTAAAAATTTAACAAGAACTTGTCTAACTACTAAAACTAGGGTGGACAGAAGTTTACTTCATTCCAGAAGAATCCCAAAGGATTAATTATTACTTCCCTTTAATTCAAGTCCAACATATTAATCTAAAATTAATTTAAAAACACAACATTTGGGAAGAGGTCATTCGCGGTCGTTCTTACATAAACTTTGCTTTTTAAGTGGTGCCATAAAAATTCCGCAGAAGTATACACACATGTAATGGCAATTAATTTAATGGCGCGTCTACTCCCTTTGTGTATCAAATCAGTAAAATAAACACAGCAGGCGATGAAGTCAATGATATGTTATCAGTTTGGTTGCTTATCAACGCTACCTTGCAAAGTTACACAGTGGGGGAGTCAGGATGGGTGACCAGGAGGAAAAAAATTATTTGTTCTGGTTATGATTGAAAAAACTCTATGTAATAATGAGGGCATTTATAAAAAAATCATTACGAAATTGATAAAAGAACACGAAAGCTGAATATAAATTTTAAATGGAAAAGTGTTTCTATTTTTAGGATAAGCAAAGCCCAAAACTTTCTCAAACAAAAATGAGCGAGGGATAATACCTACCCCTCTGTTAATTTATTAAAACACTCTTGTAACTATTATTTATTTTGAAAAGTTTTATTTTATTTAAGGGATTATTCGAACACCAATAATGTCCAGGGACAAACAAAAAGAATTAAATAATTTATTTAGACGCGGAAGGACGTGTAAAAAAGCGTGTGTAACAAATGAAGGGAAAAATGGGTCAGGATCGTAACAAACAACGCTTCTGTCATTATTAGTTCAGTTTTTTTCGGTGTGTAATGAATGCGAGTAAAAGCTTTAGAAGGATTTTTCTGGTAAATATTGATTCTCGCAATAAATCAAGAGGATGGCGATGAATTTTCCACGGTTTGATTAATGAGGAGTAATCCCTGTAAAGTTGGATCGAAGAATTACAAATAAGAATACAATTTAACACTAGACGAAGAGAGGAAAGTAGTCGGCAATTTATCAAGTCCGACTGTAATGGGCCATTCGGTACCGAATCGGTCGCAAGTTAAAAGCTATATATTAGGAAAAATGTAGCCCCCGTATTTGTTAAAAGGCTCATCGGCAAATTAGGTTGTTACGTTTTTACTATCAGATAATGTTATTCCTGTTTTAATTTCCTTCTCGCGTTTTCCTTGCACCGGGAATTCGAATTTAAGGCCGCAATAAGTTTCTGATAATGAAAACAAAGGTGCAATAAAGTAAAGTACCGAGCGACGCCGAATCTACCATTGATATCAGAAAAACTGGAGAGTTTCAACTCTAATATTTTCCTAATACTTGTTGGTATCTCATAAACCCCATTCGATCACCCCAACTCCCCAATTATGCCACCTCACTATACACAATTTTTTTTTCAAGACAACCCAGACTACATTCCAGCACTCCGGAGAAGCCCGGCCCCAAAGAATAGAACGACCAGGAATATCCAGGACGGCAGGACGTCACCCTCTTCGAACTGAATATTTGTAAGGGGGGGAAGGAAAGTAATATTTCTGTTAAATTTTTAATAATAAAATATTTTTTTACTAAAAATTGTGTTGTTAATTTTTGGGGTGCATCTTACTATCCGAAAAATACGATACGTTTCTAAACTAAGAAGGGAGGGTGGCTAATATTTTTTAAAAAAAATCTAGGACCTATTAAAAATACGAAATTTCCAAGAGACAAAAGATTCTTGCTTTGATAGCTATTGACGCTAAAAAATAAAATATTCAAAGTATGGAAAAGTTAGAGGCAAGAAAGTTCTTCCCCCACTTTTAAAAAAATAATGCTTTAGCAAATTATACTGCGCGCATCTGGAAATTCTCAAGAGTGGTCGGCCACGCGACCGTCGTTAAATTAACAAATAATTCATAAGGTTAAGTTTAAAATCGATATTTTTGACGTATCCGTAAAGTTCTTCTCTTATTAATAATGCAACCTAATTAATGCCAGTTAGTTCGGTGACAGGGATCAAATTATTTATTGGGAAAGAACCCCTCACGCGTCCCTTCAACCCCCACACAATCGGATGTAAAATTTATAAATTTTCCAGGCCTACAGAAATTTTGATCGATGATTAATTGAAACTGGGAAAAATTCGTCCTTAATTTAAAAATTTGTTAGTTTTCCGCAAATAAAAGTTACAAGGTGGACGAGGGATGAAAAAACCTAAAGGAAGGGACAGTCTTTTACGCAAAGCGAGGAAAACAAGAAGGTATATTGGCCGTTTATTACGTCACACCTTACACCGCCCTCCTTGATATTGCCTGCTTTCCATATAAACGATTATAGGGGTTTAAATGATATTGGATCCATGCAAAAGAAAATTATATCGATTTATTAGAGGGAAATGCCGCGAGCATTATTTAAGAAGTAATGAAATTTTTAAGGGAGAAATTTTCTCCAAAATCTTTTTATCCTCATTATCCTTTTTATCCTTATTATCCTTTTATATTAAAAAATAGAATTATGATTTATTACGCGGGGAGGTTTTGCGATCGCGCGCGCCCCGAAGAAAAAACATTCTTGTTCAGACGTTTGACGGGAAATTATTTTTTCTTATTATCGTTTTAGATTAAAAAAACGTAATTTTTAAGGGAGGCCGCCGCGGTGGCGTTAGGATTTTAGTATTTTTCGACAGGAATTTTCCGAGGACAAAGTAAATTTTATGCAACTCGAATATTACGAAGAGAAAATATTTGTTTTCGGCTGTAACCGAATTATTATATCACGAAAGCCTCAAACAAACGTACGAAATCCAATTGTAGGAGAGCAGAAACCTGAAATTTGTTTAATTGTCTTTGTTTCTCTTTATTACGTTTTTGTCATTCATGAACTTTAATCGAATTTTCGACATTCTTCGTCGACTTAACGAATTAAAATTTCGATTCGTTTGTTACCAGACTCATAACCGGAACCCCATTCCTCTTCTCAGTAGCGACTCTCAAAACGAAACTTCAGGATATTCCCCCAACACTTGAACCATTTCAGGTCCCGGATTACTCCATCAATTTTTTTTTTATAATTTCATCATCAAATTTTTTTTGCTTAACCACTTTTATAAAAATATTATACTGTATGTTTTAAAAAATTAAATTCCAATCATTAATTTTGGAATTGCTTCAAGCGCGCGCCACTGATTCGTTGTGTTATGTTTCCCGAAAAAATCTGGAGAACTCAAAGAGCATATAAATTAGCAAGGGCGGTATTTAAATGTTTCGGCAATTAATTATTCCAAGAAGGCTGGCTGAATTCCAAATACAAAATTTGTAAACAACAAGGTGAATACAAATAACTGGGAAATTAGTTCCGTTTTGTAATTCCTAAAGCGTCTAATTCTTAACACATTTTTCGTATACTAAAACAAGCGAGATAGCAAGAGATTTTAAATTATTTAACATTTCTATCGACTTTTATAAGTGGAACACATACGAAGTTTTGAAATAAAAATATTCCTACGAGATTTTAAAAAGTTTGTTTTAAGTGACGCGAGCAATATTTTTTTTCTAAACTCTTCAAAAAGACAAGAAATTCAGAGGTTCGTTTTAACATCAATCCTCAAGCGGTTCTTTTCTTGGTTTTACAACTTCGTTTAATATTTCAAAACTTTTACATACTGCTTCGTTTCTATTTCATGTTAAAATATTTACAGAAACTCATCGTCGTTGTTTTTCACACTTCTCTTTGTATCCACGAGTTTAAAAGAAAATTGATGATTTTTATACAAGTTTATCATCAAAAACCTATTTTGGCCGTCGAGGTATCCTGACTTTTCGTACCCATTACCACTTAGCCCGTCGAATGCCGCTGGCCAAATCTCTCTAACTAAATTGGCAACCGAACCATAAGCATTTCAAGAAGAAAAAAAATGCATTATTTACACCTCCGTAACTCCGAAACCAGGACGCTTGGGAAAACGGACAACGGCTGAGCGGATGCAGTTTTTCAAGGGCTACAACCCTGTCTAGGTGCGACCTTATCCCGAATGCGTTTTACCGTGCTACAAGGAAAAAAACATTTTTTGCAGAGGCGGCTTTGAAAAATTGTAGCTCCGTTGCTATGGCAACGAGGGGGCTCCGCTTGCGCAAGGGGCTAGAGGAAGGTGCGGGGTATGACGTGTCCAAACCGCGATTCGATCCGGAGACGCGTTTTCCGTCGATGACGTCGCCAAAAAGAGGGTCACTTTTGGATGGTTTTGGTCCGAGTTTCGAAAATTTTCTTTTGGAAAAAGTTTAAAAAATTAATATTTCGGAAAATAAAGGAGCTAGGAAGTCGCGGTTTTCGGCAATGGAAAGAGCGCGTCGAGCGCTATCCATATGCACTAGAAATAACTGCGATTATCGTGCAGGTCGGTAGGGGATGTTTTGTGTTTTTTCTTTGCGGCGCCGTAACTCCGAAACCGGATGGGTTAGCGAGTCGAGGCCCGAGGCAAGAAAGACGTGTCATCGCGAGACCTTTCTTATGATCTACGCGCGAACGCGATACGACATCGGCAAGTGCATTTTAAAAGGAAAAAACTGTTTTTTGAAAAAAAAGCAAGGGGTAAACCCTTGAAATTTGAAAAAAATTTCATCGACGCAGATCGGAACGAAAATGGGGTACAATGGGGACCCTTTTGAGTACAACTTTCGGCCAAAAGGATTTTCCCCTGGTGCGGTCGGTTTGGCAGTTAGGGCCTATTGAATTTACGATACTTCAGCGTGCTATAGCTCCGTAACGAATGGAGCTAGAAGGCTGGTTCCAATATGGATATTGCAAAAAAAAATTAAAAAAATGTATTGGCTATGGAAAAAAGATTGCTCAATGTTCAGGGGAGAAGGGGGGAAGAGTGAAGGGGTAAATTTAAAAACTAGAAATGAGAATTTCAGGAAGGAAACGAAAGTTGAAATTTTTAAATAAAAAAAAGGTGGATCGTTTTGAGGAATAACTTCATAAAACGAAGGTGGTACGTAGATAAGGAGAATTAATTGGTAATGACGCGATAAAAGCAATTTGGTTCAATTTTCGCGAGAGTTAAAATATTCTGTTCCTCTCTCAGGTTTAATGGCAGTTCCAGTTGAGAGAGTAATCGCTTTTGTTTTTGTAGACTTCGATTGACTTCCAGATAATGTCTACCGGAGTGTACTACTGCTAACTTTCCGAGTTCCGACTGCACTTTTTATGAGACTGCAAACACACTTGATAGTCTCTCGACTCTCCTACAGCATTTGTATCTAGGGGCAAACAACCACCAACTAAAGACCCTTTTTCTTCTCTTCTTAACTCTCGTATTTTTTTGTTCCTTTGGCACTAACGGTACCATTTTACTTTCTAAATGTTCTAACAGCCAACGTATGTCTTTACACCAACTTCCACCCCCTCAACCTACTCTCTTTTATTTCTCTCTAACATCCCCCATCGTGCAAGGTTACGAATTCAATTTTACATATTTTCCCTGACTAATAAAATTTAATTGGGCAACTGACGACGATCTATCAAATATTGAAAAAAAAACCCTGTGTGTTTCATCAAAAGGAAAAAATTTTCAAATTAAAATAATTAGAGCAAACTCAAAGAAGAACAAACTCGTACAACGCGGGCGATTAATAATTACGTAGTACTCATAATAAAATTGTTTTCCCTCCCCGTTCCATGTCAACATCGCCCTCTTTTTTTCCTTTCTAATAACCGTCTAGAAAATTAAGTAAAAAATAATAGCCTTGGCTTTCATTACGTAATCAATTAAAAAATTATAAACCGGATATGATCCTAAACAATAATTTAAAAGGTCGCGTGGCGGTTTAACGCCGCCCTACTAAGGGTTGTAAGCGAGTAGTGGAACACGTCATCGGGTTATTAAGAATTTATTGTATCGTGCGCTGAAAGATATTCCCACACGTACATAGTACAACACTTCTTGGAGAAGCTCAAATTATTTATTCCAAGTCGAGTGATAAATATTGCAAGACTAGATAGTGCTATTTTTAATTTCAACCCCTTGGAATAAAATTAACGAGTGCGTGACTCTTGTTTGCTTAACGTCAGCGGATCTTCTTCATAAAAAAATACTAAAAGTAAAATAGAAAATCTAAGCGAAATACGATTTGCGGAAAATCAAGGGATGACACCCTCTTTGAGAATACCGTTTTCTGTCCAAACGTCTTTCTAAAATCTCCCTGTACGACATATTTAAAGGCCAGTGCGATTCCGAAAAATTAATGCAGCCTCCCCAATTTTAATTTTCGAGATCCCCACCCCGATGAGTTTACCAAAGACGTGTTATTTCGTTTCTATGGTAACCCAGTTCTGAATATTTCATTAATTGCGGATAATCTATTATTTAGAATTAATTGTTAGTTCATTAGTCTTGGTTTATGATTTAATAAAGCAACATAAGGAGAAGATGTTACCTTGAATAATGGAAACATTAAATTTAAGCGAGAGTGCAACAAACAACAATTTCTACGGTTTACTCTGTTGCATTATTACATTGCATTTTATTACTCATTCAGTTGATTACGGAGAGCCGGTCTCTTGATTATGTTGTCTGGAAGTAAAATTCCGTAATAAACTTTATGGGTGTGTGTCAGAGATAACTTTTAACGCTCCCATAATTAATTGAACAAGACTAACTGAAAAAAACTGCAACTTGCTTTTTCTGCTGCTGAAATTTTCAGCAACGAAGGGGTAGTTTATTTGATCGAAGTTCTGCTTTAACTCCCGGTACAAATCGCGAAGTCCATGGAACGGTCAATCGCTCCACTATCTCGCTACCTAAATAAATTATCCTGGCAGGCTAGGATTATACTTTCGTTCAGTATTTCTAAGGAGCGACTCTTTTATTTACGTCTTGGGAAGAAGAATGGTCTTTAAAAAGGGAATAAACATCTAAACACCCCTTTAATGTGATTGGATCTTTAATTTTATAGTTTTTAGGGATTAGATCAAGACTTAATTAAGGAATTATTGATAATAAAGGGGTTTGTTGTGGTTTAATTTGTTTTTCCCCAGTAAGATAAAAAATTTAATTGGATATGGATCGAACCAAGGCTTCTTTCTGTACTGGAAAATTTACACATTAGAGTGTTATAAGGGGCAATTATGTAATAATTAAAAAAAAGGGTTGGAAATAAATGTCCTGAATGTGTTTGGGATTTGAAGGGCGAGAGGGTTGGGGTTGTAGACGACACATGTGTCCTGGTAAAAAATTCAGACAATGGGTTAGCTGAAGTATTAGCGGTACGTTTCGATACCGAAAGAGAGAAGGAAGTCGTCGTGGTTGTGTTAGTTTGTGAATGGTGGATGAGAGAAACCGTTTGATAAATATGATATGACTTGAGCAAATGTACTGGAAAGGCAACACGGGGACGGGGTATTAGAAATCAGATTTGTTCTTTCCAGTAGACTTATTTTGCCTTGTCGTGTCGTACAGGGGCTTTTAAAACTTTTGCTTTTCGATTTAATCTCCGGCGTGTTCCCGAAATATTCCCGAAAGTAAACTTGGTGTATTGTTTTGAAAGGTGTTTGTATCTCGTCATCCGCTTTTCTGCTTTAATTGACTTCCTTCCGTTTCCATAATTCTCTGTTGTTGTTAACGTCGTCGTTAAAACGCGCGCCGTCGACAAGACGTCGATACTTTATAATAACCATTTTCGATACACGTATCCTTAACAGCCTATTGTCCGACTACAGCCTTCATCCTTCATGTACACGATCTGACACATTTATTAAGCATTGTGTGCGCTCGCGTATCGATCTTCTGTGTACCGAAACCTCAAGACATGCTGACAAAAGCCAGATTTATTGACCGAGAGCACCCTTACATAAGTACATGCTACATTCTAAAGCATGCAAGCTTTTTTCATTCTTCTTTTATGAAACCAAACTCCCAGAGTGTTTAGATTGATGTTACGTAAGAAATTAGTCTTTGCCTTTTTTTAACCGAAACCTGAATCAGCGAAAATTCAATCGAGGTCGGTCCGTTATTAAATAAGCACCGAGAATTGCAACGCAACCGTTTCTGTTATCAAAAGAGTTTCGTTAGATCATATAATATTATGTGTCTAACAGAACAGATGCATGTATGGCTTAATTATATGATACAGTTGTCGAAGCACAAGAACATATTGCCTATGTGATTGTTACCAGAACATCAAAGGATTACACGTTTACTAAATCCATATTCCGTGTTCTCTTGTTGATCTATAATAGATGCAATAAGACAGAGACACGTTTCATATGCCAACAGTATCTAATAATAAGATTGGAAGTGATTAAAAGTTCATCGTAGATGGCTATTAATTTGATTTTAAAAATAAAATAAATTATAAAGATACTCCAACGTTTTTTATAGAAATTTGTCGCGCGAACGAGGCTAGAAAACGTACCCGGTGCGAGGCTAGTGGTGCGTGACGTCAGCAAACAAGTTTTAGATGGAAACGTAGGCAAAACCGCGCAAGATAGCGCAAAATCGTAGAAGAGCAAAGTTGTAGAAAATTAAATTTCCTACAAAAATCTCCGGGAAAACTTTTATCTAATGTTACTAGTTTGGGCCTGGGAACCGTCAGACTAAACACATGCGCGCGCTCTATTTCGACATCAACTATATCTATCTTTAAATGGAAACGTAGGCAAGATAGCGCAAAATAGTAGAAGAGGAAAGTTGTAGAAAATTTAATTTTCAACAAAAAACTCCGGGAAAACTTTTCTCTAATGTTACTAGTTTGGGCCTGGGAACCGTCAGACTAAACACATGCGCGCGTTCTATTTCGACATCAACTATCTCTATCTGTAAATGGAAACGCAGGCAAGATAGGGCAAAATCGTAGAAGAGCAAAGTTGTGGAAAATTAAATTTCCTACAAAAAACTCCGGGAAAACTTTTATCGGTTAGGTTAGCTAAATGAGTTGGGATAGGTTAGCTAAACGCGTTGGGTTAGGTTAGTTAAATGGCTTGGGTTAGGTTAGCTAAACTAGTTGGGTTAGGTTAGCTAAATGAGTTGGGTTAGGTTAGTTAAATGGCTTGGGTTAGGTTAGCTAAACTAGTTGGGTTAGGTTAGCTAAATGAGTTGGGTTAGGTTAGCTAAACGAGTTGGGTTAGGTTAGCTAAATTTTATATATTAAATATTAAATATTAAATATTAAATATTAAATATTAAATATTAAATATTAAATATTAAATATTAAATATTAAATATTAAATATTAAATATTAAATATTAAATATTAAATATTAAATATTAAATATTAAATATTAAATATTAAATATTAAATATTAAATATTAAATATTAAATATTAAATATTAAATATTAAATATTAAATATTAAATATTAAATATTAAATATTAAATATTAAATATTAAATATTAAATATTAAATATTAAATATTAAATATTAAATATTAAATATTAAATATTAAATATTAAATATTAAATATTAAATATTAAATATTAAATATTAAATATTAAATATTAAATATTAAATATTAAATATTAAATATTAAATATTAAATATTAAATATTAAATATTAAATATTAAATATTAAATATTAAATATTAAATATTAAATATTAAATATTAAATATTAAATATTAAATATTAAATATTAAATATTAAATATTAAATATTAAATATTAAATATTAAATATTAAATATTAAATATTAAATATTAAATATTAAATATTAAATATTAAATATTAAATATTAAATATTAAATATTAAATATTAAATATTAAATATTAAATATTAAATATTAAATATTAAATATTAAATATTAAATATTAAATATTAAATATTAAATATTAAATATTAAATATTAAATATTAAATATTAAATATTAAATATTAAATATTAAATATTAAATATTAAATATTAAATATTAAATATTAAATATTAAATATTAAATATTAAATATTAAATATTAAATATTAAATATTAAATATTAAATATTAAATATTAAATATTAAATATTAAATATTAAATATTAAATATTAAATATTAAATATTAAATATTAAATATTAAATATTAAATATTAAATATTAAATATTAAATATTAAATATTAAATATTAAATATTAAATATTAAATATTAAATATTAAATATTAAATATTAAATATTAAATATTAAATATTAAATATTAAATACTATATATATTTTTTTATTATATATATTTACCTAACCTAACCCAACTCGTTTAGCTAACCTAACCCAACACGTTTAGCTAACCTAACCCAACACGTTTAGCTAACCTAACCCAACACGTTTAGCTAACCTAACCCAACTCGTTTAGCTAACCTAACCCAAGCCATTTAACTAACCTAACCCAACTCATTTAACTAACCTAACCCAACTCATTTAGCTAACCTAAAACCTAACCCGTTACCTAACCCAACCCTGAGTCACCCTGAAGGGGATAACCACCCCCTGTATATTTATTACTTTTTTCAACATCCGTAGAAAATGTTGTGGGTGTTCTATAAAAACTATAATCGACTTCTCGACATCAACTATCTGTATCTTTAAATGGAAACGTAGGCAAGATAGCGCAAAATAGTAGAAGAGCAAAGTTGTAGAAAATTTAATTTTCTACAAAATACTCCGGGAAAACTTTTCTCTAATGTTACTAGTTTGGGCCTGGGAACCATCAGACTAAACACATGCGCGCGCTCTATTTCGACATCAACTAACTCTATCTTTAAATGGAAACGTAGGCAAGATAGCGCAAAATAGTAGAAGAGGAAAGTTGTAGAAAATTTAATTTTCAACAAAAAACTCCGGGAAAACTTTTCTCTAATGTTACTAATTTGGGCCTGGGAACCGTTATACTAAACACATGCGCGCGTTCTATTACGATATCAACTATCTCTATCTTTAAATGAAAACGTAGGCAAGATAGCGCAAAATAGTAGAAGAGCAAAGTTGTAGAAAATTTAATTTTCTACAAAAAACTCCGGGAAAACTTTTCTCTAGTGTTACTAGTTTGGGCCTGGGAACCATCAGACTAAACACATGCGCGCGCTTTATTTCGACATCAACTAACTCTATCTTTAAATGGAAACGTAGGCAAGATAGCGCAAAATAGTAGAAGAGGAAAGTTGTAGAAAATTTAATTTTCAACAAAAAACTCCGGGAAAACTTTTCTCTAATGTTACTAATTTGGGCCTGGGAACCGTTATACTAAACACATGCGCGCGTTCTATTACGATATCAACTATCTCTATCTTTAAATGAAAACGTAGGCAAGATAGCGCAAAATAGTAGAAGAGCAAAGTTGTAGAAAATTTAATTTTCTACAAAATACTCCGGGAAAACTTTTCTCTAATGTTACTAGTTTGGGCCTGGGAACCATCAGACTAAACACATGCGCGCGCTGTATTTCGACATCAACTACTCTATCTTTAAATGGAAACGTAGGCAAGATAGCGCAAAATAGTAGAAGAGAAAAGTTGTAGAAAATTTAATTTCCTACAAAAAACTTCGGGAAAACTTTTCTCTAATGTTACTAATTTGGGCCTGGGAACCATTAGACTAAACACATGCGCGCGCTATATTTAGCGCATTGACAAGGGTTAGCTCGCACTCGCTTAGTCTTACATGGAGTGTATCAAAACCCGACTGTGTTTTTGTAGGAACAATTATCCTAGAAGTCAAACCTATTTACAATTTCCCGAACTTTCCTTTTGTTTTCCCCATTAGCTCCCAGTTATCTGATTTTTACCCCCTCAAATATTGTTTGATAATAATAGGTAGACCAATAATAATTTATATAAATGTAGAAATATTTCTTGTATTTAGAATTTGTCCTGGAATATTTGCGGATAAATCCTGAACGTGTGTCGATGGAAACAAACCGAAATGAGATTATGGCGTGGTAAAGTTTATTAGCTGAACGCGATCATTATTAACTTGTCTAAATTATAATACGATACGGTCACGTGCAGATTTGTTAAACCCAGATAATCTGATACTACCATTTAATAAAGGTTTGTTTTTATTTTGTAACGATTTTGAAAAGGTCATGATTATGAATAAAATAGAGATATAAAGCATTTAGCTGTTTCCGAGACTTACCATAATGGAAAGGCACAGAGGTGCAATAATTCTAAAATAAACACACTATATGTGGTTACACAGAAAACTAGAGTAAAACAGAATTAAAACATCTCTGGGGAGGCATCCTCGCTTCTCGCAATGTAATTATTTCGGTTACAATAATAATTCACTTAGCTAATAACATCGCAAAGTGCTGAAGTTTCCCCATAATTTTACCAACTTATACCACCACGAATTATAAATAATGATTTCTGTTACATTAGAAAAAAAAATTTAGGAACGTGTGATATATAATATTCTTTTGGAATTTTCCCTGAAAAAGGAAAATGTACCTTTTCGTTAGGAAAAGCGAGGTCGTGTTTCTAAAACAATTAAAACGTTGAGTTGCGAGTGGCAGGCCGAGAACTCTAACAAACACCTTTGCTGGCAGAGCATCGCGAATGCTAATGTGGTAATTGAAGGATAATTAATTAAATCAAAACGTTGGCTGGCATGTCCGAGCCATTTCTAATTGAATTATATCCAGTGGCGAGTGGAACTCCTCTGTTTTGTGACGAGTCTAATGGCTTAATTAAATGGCGTTCAGTCGTGGGTTAAATTTACTCGCATTGCTACCGAACATTGTCTCAGATGAATTGTGTTCGCTTTCCACTACCTATACAATTTCGGGGGCCTTTCATAACCGAATATATATCGCCTACAAGTCCCAAAAATTTATTCTATGATTAATGAAATCTGATAAGACAATTAAAACAGAGAGGTTACCGGCTGTAACTCTGTAACATTCACAATTTATTCACTATAATCGTGAAGAGGAAAGAAAAAGAAAGAGAATGTAAAAAATCTGAGGTCTCTACGACTACTAGATGCGGAGCTAGGCTAATAAAATATTTTGCAGAGTCATGGCTTGTTTGATTTAATTTCTTAAACGTTAAATTTTGACTGTACTTTGTTTATTTCTTTAGATTTAAAAACGTGATTTTGTTGTTCCTGAATGACACGAAAATGAAGTCATGGCTTTAAGAATTTGACCTTCAAAAAATTAAATCAAGCCTGCCATGACTTGTGACTTGGCAAAATATTTTCCAAACGCATTTTCTTGCATAACTTCGTTTCTAGTGGACCTAGTGACCTCCGCTTTTTTGCATTCTCTTTGTTTTTCTGTCCTCTTTACGATGATAATAAATTAGATATTCCTTTCCATTTGAAATATCAGCAAAAAAGTTTTTACTAAAGCCCGTAAGAAATTCGAAGAAAATGAAATTTCAATTATGTCTTCGGCTAACAACTTGCCACGTGAAGATTTTGTAACAAATTATGAAATTTAACTCCATAACTATTTGAATCAAAAATAAAACGTGTTGACTTACAAAACCGGAAACCTTAGCAAAAAGATTTATTTCCCTTCCTTTGTTGGTGCTTGGTTTAAATTTTCAACTACAACTGCTTGAATTTTATGACTATTTGGACCATTAAGCAATATTTTGATTTATCACACCCCTAATAATTTTTTTCAGTCTCTAAATGCAAAGTTTTGCATTTTTTTACATTAATGTAAAAAATCCTAGCGTGTTTAAACTTAAATAGAAAAATCGAATCAATTTCAGAGGGGAAATTTCATCATACGACGTAATTACATTTTTAATTTCTTTCATCAAGGAGAACCGTCGGTGTATTAATGGTAATCCTTCACTTCAAAGCATGCGGTGGCCATATTGATAAAACCAGAGGTTTAATCCATGCAAAGGACAATATTGCATTGAGTAAAAGCAATAGCTTGACGTTAATTTATTGTACGGGGAATAAAACCTCCTCGCATAAAAATGAAATGACGAAACTGCATACGGTTCGTTTAAAATAAAACAGAGGAGAAGTTAAAAAAAAAGCGCACAACCAGGAAAACCGGATGCAATATTTTCTAATAAAGCCGGGATTAAACTGTGAAATTTATATTTTCACATTTGCACCGAGCAATTCGAAGTGTAAGTAATAAAAATATCATTGCAGATCGACAAACACAATCAAATTTAGAACCGAAATGTCCCGTTAAAAATACATTGGCTACATTACAAAAACCATAGCAGTAAATAAACATAGAACGAGGACGGGTTAAAATTGCCAACTAAAAAGTTTTCTTCTAGCAACTCGGGAGTCAACTAACAACGTTTCAGTACCTGAAGCTAATTAACGCAAGTTCTGTGCGTCACATTTGAAGTTTATTATTAATAAACGTGACAACTTGACGAAGTCAAAGTGCTTCATTTATTAATTTCTATATTACGTCAAAAGTGTCACCAGGGCTTCAAACTCACTAAGCGAAATTAATCTTTTGACTTCTGGCCAGATCCGCTCTCAGGTGGCTCTTTTCAGATTTTACGTTTTAACTTGCATTGAAAAATTAATGAAAATTTACAGGCTGCAACTTTTTTGTTTGTAAAGATACGAATACGATTAAATAAGCAAAATTGTAGTATTTTTTATTTCTGATTCATTGACGCGTATAGAAATTTGAAAAAAATATTGGTTGCGAAGTTACAGCCCTTTGACCCTTTGTTTTTTTATTTTTTCGTAACGCCCTGTATATATTTGTGATGATTGGATGTATCCAAGTGTTCTCTATCTAAAATTCTTATGTGACCCTTTCAAAATAATTACAAATAACCGAGTTAAAGGGACATTTTGGGCCAGATCCGCTCTTTTCAGATTTTACGTTTTAACTTGCATTGAAAAATTAATGAAAATTTACAGGCTCCAACTTTTTTGTTTGTAAAGATACGAATACGATTAAATAAGCAAAATTGTCGTATTTTTAATTTCTGATTCATTGACGCGTATAGAAATTTGATAAAAAAATTGGTTGCGGAGTTACAGCCCTTTGACCCTTTGTTTTTTTTATTTTTTCGTAACGCCCTGTATATATTTGTCATGATTGGATGTATCCAAGTGTTCTCTATCTAAAAGTCTTATGTGACCCTTTCAAAATAATTACAAATAACCGAGTTAAAGGGACATTTTGGGCCAGATCCGCTGTTTTCAGATTTTACGTTTTAACTTGCATTGAAAAATTAATGAAAATTTACAGGCTGCAACTTTTTTGTTTGTAAAGATACGAATACGATTAAATAAGCAAAATTGTAGTATTTTTTATTTCTGATTCAATGGCGCACACGACAATCTGAAAAAATTACTGGTTGCGGAGTTACAGCCCTTTGACCCTTTGTCTATTTATTTTTTCGTAACGCCCTGTATTCCTGTATATATTTCTGATGATTGGATGTATCCAAGTGTTCTGACTTCTTTTTACTTTGATTTTCATTGCATAATTAAGTTTAGTTAACTTTTCAAGATTAAACTTTACTAACCTAACCGAAAATATCATCAAATTAGTTACGAAAAATAAAATCAAATGTTTCTCGTAAAGTTTGTACCCGTTACTGTCGTTTATAAAATTCTATTACTGTTGCAAATACAGAGGATAAAACATTAATGGCCTTAATGCGGCTTAAAACCATTCTACTGTGCGCTGCAATACGCCAAATCATTAGAAAAAAATCAAGGAAAAATTTGTTTAAGCGTAGGCGCGAAAGGGCTCGTGTAACGTAATATAGAAAAGTGGGGGGAAGCTAGGGGAAAAGTATCAGGGAATAAAGGGGAAACAATAGAGGGGATAATAGAAACCTGTGTAGAAAATTAAAAAGAAAACAGGGAAAAGTCGCCGTTTTTTAAATGTTGTACGTATTGTAATGGACGAGGTCTTGGTATACGGATTCCTGGCATCCCATTGCACTATTGTATACCTTACGTAAAAATTGCATGTTACAAGAAAAACATAATTTTCATGTAGAATGTGTCGTTTATTTAAACACACCCCTTTAGATCATTGTAGAAACGGATTAGAAAAGCTAAACTTACCCTAAAAAAATTTCCCTTAGTCTTGGACAAGGTCCCTAGTGGAAAATTCTAATTTCCATTTTCCTTCTTCAAAAATTCATAAAGTGGTTTAAAATACTCCAAAACAACCCTTCCGGACAGTTCCGTTTCTCCCGTAATTTCATATAAAACCTCCTTCCAATGCCTGCTTGCACCAAGTGAAAGTCCAGCCCTAAAAACAAACAATTTAGTCAACTCCTGAATTTTACCTATTCTAAAACTTTTTACTTTAATTTTTTTCCAGCTTCTTTGGATCCGTAAATGTCGCACCTGTGAAGGGAGAGACTTTCATTTTGGGGATCGTATTGGCCGGCTGCAATACAAAGCGCTTTGTGCAATTGAAATTCTAAGATGTGGGCGACAAAATACCTAAAAAAAGTCTTTTTAAATTCACGCTCTATGATCTGTAAGAGAGGATGGCTCACGAAATATATTGTGTGTCAGCCGTAATATGAAACTTAGATCCCGGATCAAAATCGAACACGTCAGACCTGAATATTGGAGGTTTTATTTTTTGCAGGGATATCCTAGAAAAAAAAAATCTCATTGCGGGTTGACAAGTTTTATTTTTTTGTGTACCTGTAATGCCACCAGTGCGAGTTCCAGTTTTTAGGGTGAACTTTTCCGCTGAACACATCCCATCTCCATTTATCCACGAGAAATCCAAAGGGAAGGAATGTAATTCTTTCCAGAGCCATGTCCATGAGGGCGTTTAAATCGGACGCAGGACTAAATTGATCATCGGATATTAAACCAATTTTTCGTAAATGAGTTGGGGTTGAAACTGATAGGGCTATTGTATCACCTATGGCCTCGTGAAATCCTGAAAAATTTTAATTATATAAAAATGGAATTTAGGGACAAGATTGAGGAAAAGTACCTGGATTTGCACCATCCCTTAAAATTAAGGGTTGGTTTTTGTAAAGCATATAATATTGAATGTGACCCATTTCGTGATGAATTGTGATAAAGTCTTCGAAGTTTACTTTGGTACACATTTTAATCCTGAAAAAAATATTTTTTAATTATTTTTTCTAAATATTATTTTTATTTTTGTTCGAGTTCGTTCAATAATAAGAATCAAATCGGGAAGATTTGTAGCCAACCTGAAATCTTTTCCATTGTAAAAATCCCAAGCCGAAGCATGGCAAATCACATCACGGTCTGTCGGTTTTTCGATCACAGCCCCTGCAGTAACATTGTAAGACATGTTACATGACTCCAAACCCAAGGACTGATAAAATTCATCTGCGGTTTGAAACATCTTTAACGGCGTGTAACCGTGCTTTTGCAAAGCTTCCGTTACATCTACTTGAGGAACATTCGGGAAAGGTTTCACCAGATGTCCTATGTTGATCCAGGATTGTGCCCACATATTTCCTAGATTTAAGGAATAAAATTTAATTTTTAATTACCTGCTTCGGAGGAAATCGAAGGATCTTAAAGGAAATTGCCTTTTTTTTTTCATGGAAGATATGTTTAATTTCCGGTTAAGGGAGATTTTAAAAGGTAATTATTAACACAAACCTAAAATATGGGCAGGGATAAGTCCATCCTTAATATCTAAATGATCTGGTCCGTATTGAAGCCGCAATTTTTTAAAAACGTATCTGTGGAGTTCCTCATATAAAGGTTTAACTTCTTGCCAAAGTCTGTCCAAATCGCTTTCGAACGTTGCGGATTCAAATTTGTTTCGCCACATTGCACCTTTGTCACTAAAATCTATAAAAGGAAGATTCTGCAGATTTGCATGTTAAAAAAGTTGGGAAATTGTAAAATCATTTCCAGGCGAGATATTTTCCGAGGTGAATTTCATCCCTCGCTTTTACCCTCTTATTTTTTTGGTTCTAGCACAAATTAGTGAAAACATTTACTTACTGTTAGCACGAGCTACTTCGTTTGAAAGCTCCACGTAAGTTTCGTACTGATCTTTCATTTTACGGCCAGTTACATCGCGCCAAGCCCGCCACGTGAATAAAAGCTCGTCGTAATTTGTTGACGAGGCCATTATGGCTTCAATATCTGCAAGAAGCTGCTTTATATTTCGAAACATAAACTTTGTATCAGTTACCGACACATTTTCAACAAAATTTTATTTTTAAACTTTACCTGGATCTAAACTTAAACCCTCCACGTTTACATCGCAATCCATTTTTGTGTAAGGACATATTTTTGCAGTACTATAAATATTCATCATGTTCGTCTGTACGTTAGTAAGCTTTAAAAAAAATAATTTAAGTCGATCTATTTAATACAAACTCAATGTTCCCTCTGTACCTTAAGAAATTTTTTCTCATCCAAAGCAGCTTTCCCCAATTCTTTCAGCATCATGACTTGTCGTTGAACATTGACATCTCGATAATGGGATGGTAGAAGATTTCTAAAATATTTCTTCCAATATTCTTTGTCGAATTTAGCCGCTTCTAATCTAGCGTTGATCTGGGTGTTGCGGGAGAACAACTAATATAAGATTAATTTCGTTTTAACATTATCTTTTACCTTCGCTTTTTCCTTTTCTTTGTTGTTAAGATCAAGGGAGTGTTCCCATTCTGTCCTAACGTGATTGTTGCAGATTTGTACGGCTTTGGGCTCGTACTCCGTTAGCAAGAATCGTATTAAGTTGGTTTCATCAGACAATGCATCCGACTTTTTTGTTTCAAATGCATTTGAAAGGACAATCGTTGTTGCTGTTACAACAAACTTAAAGAAAGCGCATTTTATTAAAGAAAAACAATTAACTTTTTTATATTTACCAGAAAAAAATTCGAAACCATTCTCCTCACTCAGAAATATTACACTAAGTTCTAAGGTGGCACATTTCTGCTTTTTTGCAAACGCAACAGAGACGTTTATTTCGTAACCCTTTTGTCAACGCATCGCATTTTTCAGATTATGCAGGAAAAGAAAAAAAATTTGCATAACAATAATTTTACATACCGGGTGATCTAACATTAATTTTTTTCTTCTAAACCAAAATTTCCCAGCGTTCTAAATTCTCTTTATCTTACTAGGCCCTTGTTAGCTCTTTGCTTATTTGTTCTAGGAAGACCCCCTTACTCTCGTATGTTTTTTAAATAACACCGCGCGAAGGTGAGAGTGGAATTGGGGTGGAGAGGCTAGAAAGTAACTTTACAGTTCCTTTTATATTCCGCATCACACCCCTTGAACCCCAAAAATTGTTATTAAGAAAATGTCCCTTTTTTTAGGCCCCGGAGATACAGTTTGAAATATTCTGTAACAAGAAGTTTATTTGATATTTGATTGAAGTGTAGGAAAATATAGACCCGAAACTGTTATTCAAGGAAATGTTTTGGACCAATTCTGAGCAAGAACAATAGGAGCATCTCTACAGGGAGTAATTTCCTTGATATGTTTGTCGTCGAACTCATGTGAGCACTATCCGTTTGATGGGGGGTTGGCTCCTTTCAGTTGCCTGAAATTTCGTAAAGTAAAACGATCGCACAAAGCGAGCAACACAGCATCAAAAAGCACAAACCAGATAATGTGGTTACATAAGGACTGACTGGAATTTCAATTTACGCGGATTTAATAAGGTTGTAAATCTGTGTGTCTGTCTGTGCTTGTGTGTGCGCGCCTTGCGTGAGTGCGGGTGGGCGGCCTAAAGCTTCAAAGCTTTCCTATGTGTCTGTAACCCTTCCGTAGATGTCGTTCGCTTTACCGGATTATTCCATTAGTCAAATCAGGGAATAATCACTCGCAACATAACACTCAACTATTCAACCAGAATACATTTACATCTATTTTTATTTGACATGCGAACTTTTTTTTCTACCGTTA
Source organism: Hemicrepidius hirtus (assembly GCA_963082805.1). NCBI lineage: Eukaryota > Metazoa > Arthropoda > Insecta > Coleoptera > Elateridae > Hemicrepidius > Hemicrepidius hirtus. The sequence continues at coordinate 451,092 of OY720166.1, forward strand.
TTGTCAGATAAACGGACACAAAGAGGTATTGATACAAAATTACACGACCTACTAATATCACAATAGAATGAAATATTCAACGATTTGCCTGACTAAAACAGATGTGTTTATTCCTTTTTTTTTTCATGTAACGAATTATAAAAAATTACGAGCAAAAATTGCGTGATTAAATTTTTGGTGGAGGCGCCAAACGAAATTGTTCTATCAGGGCAGTAAAAAATTGCCCTGCAATTTTACAATACGAATAGGCAAAATAGAGAATAAAGGGGGAGGGGAAGAACCAAGCGTGAGCGATAGAAAAGAAGAACAGAGTGAGAAACAAACCGAAAGGGACAGACTGCAGTTAGGAACCTTAGAGGACGAATGCAGAATATGAAGGCGAAACAAAACGATGGATTTTAGCAAGGGGTGGTGGAATAGACCGGAAGAAGTGTAAAATCCGGGACAAAATGTATAACAACAGGTGATCCAGAAGTAGTTAAAGAGAGTCACAAGGCGAAGAATGAAGAAAAAAAAGTTAACCCAACTATCCCGAAACAAATAAAAATTATGTGTATATTACACAAAAAAAAAATGTTTTCTAATCCCTTTTGTAATCCTATTCTACTTGTTACATATTTTCCTGAAGCATATCATTGTGTATACATAAATATTGACGGGTACACGTGTCTTCCTTGCTGTAACATTACGAAACTAATCACCTCCCAACCCAAACTTGCTCATTAAACAATTCTTTAGGTCAGTTTAAAAATAAACTTGATATACGACCATCGTTATTGTGTCTTGGGGCAATTTGGCACTTGTTCCTTAACTCCCAGCCATCTTATTCTCCCCACATATTTAATGTCCGATCTCGAAAAATGTGGAACGCGGAAATTATAGTTTTTTTCTTTCGCTTAAAGAATGACACCAAGAATAGTTTTGAATTTATAAATAATTTAATTTTTACCCTTTTGAAAGATGTCAGCTGCAGTAATTTAATTTTTCTGCACCATTTATGCATAAGCGACAGGTTATGTAAATTCTGTGTCTGAACGACAACTTAATAAGCGAGGTTGGAGTTTTTTTTCCTTTTCCGACGAAGGATCAGGAGAAATTATTTTTCTTTAGATTAGAAATTTTTTTATAGGAAAAAAAACAGTATTATTAGAGAAGATTTTTTAGAAGAGGAAGCGTGAGCTACAAAAAAAAACCTAAATAATTCAAGACGGAATTAAAGTGCTTCGCTTTAAAAAACGCGCATCGTCATCAAAAGCGCCATTAAGTGTTAATCGAAATTTGGCATTGCCTCGCGATGGTTTATTTATTTGGGCCCCGAAACAAAGGTGAGCTTGAAAGCTCTAGCGGACGTAAGCTCTGAGCTCAGCTCGTCAAACTCGGACATGAGGGCGCGTACTGACGGGAAAGCTGTCATTCGATTAACAATTCATTTTAAGCCCAGTCGGGGACGTGGGACAAACACCATTCCAAGTCCGGGGGGAGAAAATCAATCCTCTAAAATGGAAAATGGCAATTTTTTAGTGCGTGTGCGAGATAAGGGGTTTAAATTGCGCGTGAAAAAAACAAGGTGTCGTGGTAAAACAATTTCTTTCAAATCATTAAATAAAAGGGCTGCCGCTAGCTACGGCACATATTTTCCGAGGGAGCATATGAACTAGAAAGTGGAAAAAGTGCGCTTTCGGATTCAATAAAGATCAACTCGCGATGTTGCTTTATGCCTTCTGGCGCATGTTAACATTTTCACGTTCGCAAAGTACAACAACCGCTTGTTGCGTGTTATGTTTATCAAATATTTCAAATATTCCTCTCCTGATAGAGGGGCTTTATGCTTGCACGGAACAATATTTCGAGAGTTTTTTTTAATAACGTTAGGGTTCGACGATGCCGACCGACGCCGAGACGGTTTGGAATCTATGCTAATTTTAGGTGTGAAGGGAAACCCTTCAGTAGCGGCTACTCCATAAGTGATTCTAAAGCCAAAATTAATTCTAATCTAAAATTTCATCAAACAATTCTCTTGTTTATACTACAACGAGAAACTAAAAGCTAACCTTGTAAGGGAATTTAAGGCAATAAGTCATAAACCTCATGACTCAACTAACAAGACCCTTAAAAATATATTGTATCCCCACCCCTGAAACCTGAAACATCAAAGCCCCGATTTATTCTACAGCAAATTTCTGATAAAGTATGTAAGGAATTTTGTTTTTAATTAAAACTGGAATGTATTGGGGAAAAGAACCTAAAAAAAAAGGTTAGTAATATAATGTTATAGAATATATCATTGATTTTATGAAGGGTAAGCTTTGTAAGTCGGGATTGACTAGACTAGTCGTGATTTTAATTAACTACCATGTCGAAAGTGGATTACAACGTTGTAAAATTGAAATCAGGAATGTACGGTACAAAGCCGAACAAATTCAACATCCAATCTTTAGTTACGCATCAGGAAATGAGAGGGGAAAAGGTTTGTTTACTAAAATTAACTTATTTTGTTTTTAAACACCCAAAAAGTATTTACAAAAAAAATTATACCTCTCAGAAACAAAAATTTATTTTTAAAAGCAAAATATACGCTCAATGTTGAAATTATTTTTGTAAACGAAACCATACGAGACACAAAAACGTTTTTTAAAAAACAACAGAAAATTTTCATTGAAAATCAAAATTCTTTTGTGTGGATTGGGAGACCGCAATGAGGAAAAAACCAGAAGTGAAAAACACAAAAGACGTGGTGGGAGAAAGAACACTAACTTAGGGATGTAAAGGGAAAAAAGCAAGAAAGGAAAAAGAGTTAGGGTTCCTTCCTCTTCCTTTCTTTTTTTAACTTTACCCTTCTTCCGCATTTACTTCGGCCCCTACTTCGATTTCTTTCCCCTATCGAATATCTTCCTTTTTCACCCTCTTCACTCCGCCTCCCTCCCTTTACAAATTTATTCCCTACCCCATCTTATTTTCTCTAACCTTTCTTATACCGGAAAAAAAACGTTTACCTGTTTCTACAAATCTTAAGTGTAAGAAAATTGCACCATTATTTAAATTAATTATTCCATTACGGATTGTTGGAGAATGTAGAAATATTTTAAATTGTTAACAGGCGTTGCACTTGATATATCGACTTGCGCATCTCGTCCTAGTAGTGCATTTTCCTGTCGACTTCCATTACGTGCCTGACAAAACAGTTACATGGGATTTATGCATAGAACTCTCCCATAAAACTATTTCATTTGAATTAAAATGGGTTTCAGTGTCGCGCGAATAGATACGACCCTGATCGTTCGAATAAACTGTTTAACAAGTTTGATCCTTTTTTTTTAGTTCTGTGTTAAATAAAACTTTCGGCGACTTTCAATATTGAACTTTAGGGGAGGAAAATAAAAAGGAAAGTCTTTACAATGTAGAGTCTCTCTCTTTCCTGATTCGTTCATTAATTGGTTTAGGCATTCAGAGCGCCTCTTTAAAGGAGGAAAGTTTAATTTCGAACGACGATAAATTTATAAACATTCATTAGAATTTTTCAATTTTCATTTCGTCGTCAAATGCATATTATTCGATATTAATGAGGTTCCATTTTTCCCGCGTTTAATTCTTCCTTTCATTGCAGTATAGCAGCAGCAAAAGGAGGTCTTTTCGTTGAAAACTCATTTTACTTAATAACGCAACGGAGTGAAAATTCGATGGATATCTTGATTATAATGAATTCGACTCCGTAATTAGAACTCAAACACAAAAGTGATTCTAAATGTCAGCATTTCCCCACAGTTCGCAAATTCAGACCCTTCGAGAGCTTTTTATTAATGAATCTGTTATAAATGCCGGTGAACAATTTACCCCTGATTTATTTTCCTGTCTGAAATGAATATCAACTATACTGAATTTTCCACAACAATTTTCATTTTCCTAAATCTTATAATAATAAAAGGGAAACACACAAAAGAAAAATAATTATTTTTCATAAATTTCAAGATCTTCCTGTTGTTTTCGAAGAACCAACCAAATTCCGAGTTAGAAACGAATTAGAACGTATAAGCTTTGCCGTCGGCGGGATTATTCGTGGGGAGCAAATTAACGGTGAGACCAAAGTAATTAATGTTTGGCACAGTTCTTTTATTAAAACAAAGTTTCGAACGTGTACGAGATTTTAAGAGGAAAAAGTATTTTCTTCGTTGCTTTTATATTCTATACAAATATTTTACACAAGAAAATCATTTCAGTCAAAGGAATAATATTAAAATAAAATCAACGCGAGTTTGCAAAGGAATTGGAAATAAAAAAGGAGGGGGGATGACTTTGAAAACAAAACAAGTAGAAGAGAAAAATAGGGGCAACAAAAAAATGTGAAAGAAAGTTAATTGGTAGAAAACCATGACAACCAAATATGGAACAAGAGTGTATAAAGAAAAAGGGGAACAAAAGGGGGGGAGACACAGTCAAGAGTGGGGGAAACGAAAGAAGGAGTTGTTGGGGACTGGGTTGTTGTATTTATACTAAACGAAACCACTAGAATAAGGGTGTGAATTTTGTGGGGGGGGGGGCGTTTGGGTGGTTGGAATTTGGGGTGACTAATTTTTGGGATCATTCTAGAATTATTCAGTCTGTACGCGGTGCGTGTGATTTTTAATACATATGGGAAGAGGTGTGGCTTATGGAAAATTCGTTCTATCGGCGGTGCGTGTATTTTGAATGGGTCGCAAAGTTTCAGTCTAAAACAGATCGGTAACAGAGTCTTGTTTAGCATTTCTTTTCCTAAATTTTTCAGTTTCTTAAAGACTGGGTAAAAATCTGCTATAGATGGAAAAAACGGAGGAGATAAAAATTAGAATACACCTGAAAGGGGTCGCAGCATCAAACCCTCATAACACGTCCTTACATGGTAATGTGTGCAGTTGAACCGAACAGTTTCCAATTCCATTTTCAATGCAGCCATCCTGAAAATGGCGAGTTTATCCAATATGCGATAATGCAATTGAAAAGATTCCAAATGATTTTAGATAAATCTCCTTGGAAAGTCTGAGCTATCATTTGGATAACATGACGTATATTTATAATAAAAATTCATGTCTATGTAAGAGAGGGTTTTACGTAAAAGACGCGGATAAAAGGATACAATTTGTTGGAAGAAATTTAAATTTAAATCTCAAAATGCGTATTAAGCAAACCAAATAAGCTTTAGGGGGTTAAAACGTTTAAAGCATTTAATAAATTATAAGCTACCGTTATACGACGAGAGCAATAATGAATCCTTATTTGCCTTGCAATAAAGGCCTGCCATTATAATTATGTTAGTAGTTTTGGGGTCTATAAACTCGGCCAAATTATCGAAATTTATTACAAATAAATGAAAATTAATAATCCTGCAATATTCGATTTCCAGTTAGTTCCTGCACTCGTATAATAATAAGAGCACTAATAATTATTACAATTTTAATGATACGCGTTGTTCTACCCTATTATGGTTCATTTTATAGTTCTCATTATTGCTTTTAGTAATCAACGTTGCACGATATTATTACAAGATTACCTACATACCATTTGGATTATTTCATTTATTCATAATTACTTTTCTTTTATTGCCTTTACGTAACAAAGAAGGAAAACCCATCAGGAATAATACAGTAACAGGACGTGAGAAGAAAGGGGAAAAAAGAATAAAGACACTAGCCTCACACCGGGTACGTTTCCTAGCCTCACTCCACAAGACGTTTGTTTCTATTTTTTTTTCTATTTGGGTTGATCCGGCTAAGCGAGTTGAAAATTATTTATAACATCCCCTAAATATAAAATATTGCATTCACTAATTGGAATGTATAATTGCAAGGTTTGTGCTTCCTGCTGGCCTGCAAAACCGTGTACCGGAAGTCCAGAGATTCCGGAAGGCCAGGGATCCCGAGAGGCACTGGTCTTTCCGGGCACTAAGACGATTTCCGCCCCGTCCTACGAACGTTAATTAAATTCAAGGATCTCATGTTTAGTAACAAAGAAACTCAATTACCGAATTATACTCTACAATCTCAATACAGCGCTAAACTTCTCAAAACTTCTCGACAGTTTTAACACTGTTTCGAAGTATTACGTACATACATTTAGGAAAGCGAAATTAATTTTCAGAATACGCAGATACGTTCAAAGTTTCTCATTTTTTCCCTAATAAGTATAGAACATTTTCTTCCCCCACCCCGCGATTTTATAATAAACAGAAACATCCAAAAGCGTTTCGTTCAAATGCAAGCTTTATGGAAAATAAAACACACGGTGAAGTTGGATTTTTCTTTTTACTCATTATACGGACCACACTTAAAATAGTTATTACTTCAACGAGGTCTCATTTTAACCACAGAATGTCGCATTTGTTCGCTGCTCGTACAATGCAGCGCGAAATGGGTGGTGTTTCAGCAAAGCACTTCAACCCCAACCAACCGTTCATGCTTGTAACAGCAAAATTAAAATAGGAATTAAAATAAAACAATATACAGGGTCTTATTGAAATATACATCGAAAAATGCCTGTGGACTTAATATAATTATGAAAAGCCTACAAAGACTTTGATATGCACAAAGATAATTTTTTCTGTTGTCCAGGATCATTCAGATCCTGTCAGAAGACAAAATTCTGAGCCTTGCTTCATCTTCTACATCCCCTTTCCTTTGGGAAAAGGTACTACCATAGTTTGCTTCATTTCTATTGAGGTAGAAATGGGGCAGGCTATGGTATAATTTTTTTAAAGCTTAAGGGGGTTTGAAATCCGCTTCCTCTTCTTCAGTCTTCAGCCTCTTCTAATCCCCACCCTTTACGGTGTTGTAACCCACATACATTTAAATGTTGTGACGTCACTACAGACCGAATACGTTATATTTTTTGTTCTTTTGATCTAGCTTTGAAATAATAATCTAAAAGCTTGTTAGAAACGTCCCGGCGTAGAGTTTCCCCATTTTTTACATTTATTTCATTATGTCCTCCGTGTAATGTGAAATTATGTACCAAATTTAATGTGCTTGGGCTCGAGAGCAGACAACAGCACTTCGTATTTAGCTCTACTGTGTTATAATTTAATTTTCTAAATTAAATGTTGGATGTGACATCCTTACTCGTTTTTTCTTTTTGGGGAAAAACATTAGAATGGGAGGCACGTTATATAGGGTTACCTCTTTGAAATAAACAACTAAACTCATTTTATTACAATGTTGATCACTCTGTGTTGATTTTCACGAAAAAGCAAACAGTTATGTAATGAACAAGTTTGATTAGTAATATAATATTTAATAAAACAATTGTTTACCTAAAACGAGTCATGAATAATAAAAATTTGAATTTTTATTCTCAAAAGATCGTGTTTATTTGAATTTTTATTTTCTCTTGTTTTGTCGGTTTTTCATTGAAAAGTTTCCCCTGGAGTCGCGAGTTATCGCAAAAGCTGAAGTTCCAGTACTTTCAGATAACACACAAAGTTATGGTCCCGTCTATTAGCAAAAAGCTCGACAAGGAGTACAATGTAATTTGTAACGTTAGCTTAGCTGCGGTTTTCCGAATTAATAATGGAAATGTTATTATTCATTTATGCGGGAATGAGAACCTTGTTTGAATACAAAACTGAATAAAATCAACATCACGTTTGCAGAGTACACGTTAAAAATATTTAATCTGCCTCCATGTTGTTTTACAGATACATTTATTAATGCCCCCCCCCCCTCCTTTCCCTTTTGTTTATAATAACAATAATGCTCCGTGGTGGGTACCTATATCTACTTCCCCCTATTAATTAACGACCCCGTCCATTAGTCCAACTCGAAAACCTATGCAGAAAAGCTCTCGCGGCCATATAATACTAATCCCTTAATGAATGTACACGCACTGAAATGACCGAGAGTTGTCGGGGCTTTGTTTTGAGGAATGAGGGCCAATTTTATTTTACATACAGATTATACTAAGCGGTTCAGTATTTGTTATGCTTAAATTATTAGAGCAGAACCAACAGACTTTTAGGTTTCTACTGTTGTAACCTTTTAGCAAATTTTTCACTTTGTTGCGTTTTGTTTCAAACTTTTCACCGAATAATATTATTATTTGCAAGTTAAACCTTTAGGAAACGCCTCAGTACTTTGGAAATTAATTACAAATTAAATTATTATCGCTACGTTTGTCTAAGCATGTGATTCTTCTAATAAACTGAAAATCTAGTTACAAAAGGGGAAGTTTTCTTCGTACCATGAGAGGAGGACGAATACAAAAGGTGGATTTTCCATAAAAGAATTCTAATTAAAATAGGGGGAGAAAGGGAGAGGGGAGGAAAATAAAAGCTGCACTAATAGTAAACGGAGTTTTCAATGAAGGGGGCATGACTCAATTGGAAGAGCGGATAGGGGAAGTTCTAAATGGAATTGCTGAAAAGGGATGGTAAGGAGGATTCGGATAGCTAACAGTACCAGAAAGGGAGGAAGAGGATGGTAGCTTGCTATCCTTGTTTACATTAAAATAGACACCCAGATTAAACAAAAATATTCAGGTGTACCCTTAAATTTACTTTAGTTTTCCTGTTTCCAATATTTTGAATATTTTTAATTTTAATTTTTGATAATAATTTCCAACAAACGTTTCCGTGATGTTTATTTTATTTTTTATGCACGAACAAGAATTTAAATTTTCATAAAACTGAGGGATCTAACATTTTTAAAATGTAAAGAGTTATTTCTAAAGCGCCGGAGATAATTTAACTCGCAGATCCTGACGTCCATTCCCATTAATTAACATAAAATCTTTTCGGAAATCTTTCCTCTTCTGCAGAGGAAGACACTTCAAAAGAAACTCGAAACCTTATTTACATTTCATCTGATAAAAAAATGCGAGATAGATATCTAAATGATAAAAATCGCTTACTGCGAGAAACATTTCTCTAATATTTATCGAATCTAATTTTATTTGCTCTTTAAATTCTCTTCGGGGGTCGTAGCCCTTGAATTTACTTTGATCTAATATGCCGAGGTGTTTTGAGGTCTAGACAATTGTTTTTTTGTTAATTAAATAAATCCCAGGACATTTATTAATGATGGAATGAAGTAAATAGCTTTAAGTAGTAATTATTGTGACAAAAGGACATACAACAGATACAAAGGATAATTATAGACTAATCCCGTTCTAATTGCCAATTATCTATCTTTACTAAAGCTCTAACACTAGGACGAGATCGAAATTAGCAAGAATTCGGACTTGGGAAGGAAAGTAAAATTGCCTTTTCATTTCACTGAAGCTTTGAAAATTTAATTAAATCGTAAATAAATTGAAAAGAAAAAAAGGGGAAGAAGACATCAATGGGAAAAAGGAATCAGGTGGGGGGAGTAGGAAAACGTAAAGAGGGGAAGAAGAATGAGTTCTCTCTTTTTCGCTCTTTTTTCTCTCTAGGGCTATAAGGCAAAATATGAGAAAAGTGCAACAGTGAAAGTGAGGGAAAACAAAGAGGGTAGGGGTGTGAAAAGTACAAAATTAAATTAATTTCGAAATTTCCGATTTCTGAAAACGTTTCCGCTTTTAAATAATTTGGAATTGAAGAAATTTTATCTTCTGTTAAAATTTAAAAAAATATACGAGTACCTACATTAAAGAAGTTACAATATTCAGGAGTCTTTTCCAAAGGAAAACCAAACTTCAATCCGCTATAACTTCAAAGGAGCTTAGTACAAATGTTTTATAAGATAAAAATTACATTCATCTAAAAGGTTTGAAATCTTAACATGTACCTTTCGTCATGTTACTTTATAACCTCAGAACACCTTGTCTTTGAAGGCTTAATATTTAAAGGGACGGAAGATTAGTGAAGGGAGATACGCGCGTGGTTACCAAAAAGAAACAGCCCCAAGCTAAACGAATATTTTTTTTGTTCACACGAATTCAAATAAAAAGAAATAAATTAGTAATTATTTTTAAGGGTTGGTTAAAAAGGGAAAAGTTTTCAAATTAAAAATTGTTTTCTAGAGAATTTTGCCCCATCTCTAAAAGCAGGAGCGAGGAGTAACTCATTCGAAGGACTAGAGTATCTTATTATGAAATTGGTACCAGCCGTGGTAACAAAATGAAGAAAATCTGCGCACCTGTCATCTCCCTTGCCTGCTCACGTTTAATATTAATGCGAAATTAGCTCTGTACTCCCTTAAGTCTACCTCTTAAACCTATTAGCGTGAAAGACCGTAGCACAGCTATTATGGAGAATATTAGGTTTAAGAGCTCGTGCGCAAGTGACACAAAATAAACTATTTCTTACATCGGTGCGGATCAAGGGAGGAAAGACTTTTTCGTTTGCCTTTTGGATAAAAATAACCAGGTCGAGTCCTCTTCGTTAATTTAAGTTAAAGAAATTAAACTCGACTTTTTATATTCAACATTTAGACGCGATAATAGCTCTTCTCCGAGTTGATCAACGCCTTGAATTATTTGCATCGCTGGCTTCAGCAAACAATCTTGAGACGTAATTATGTAACTCTCGAACGCTCCCTTTTCTAACATCATTATTTTAGCTAGCGACTACTTTTATATTAACTTCGCGTATCACTTTTTAAAACCCTTAATACACATACAAATTATTTTAGAAAAATAAATGCAGGCATAAATTAAATTCCGTAGACACACTTCATGACTCAATATTATTTCACATTACACGTAGTCATAAGTCATAACTTATGCCTCCTAGGACATACAAAAAAAATACATTAGCAACAAAGACAGCTATGGTAACAAATAAATCCCCATGTCGTCCTATAACTAGTCACCCTTTTCATGACTCGTAACAATCCTCTCACGTAGTCCGCAATTTTTTTTTACTTTTGGATTAAAATCATTTAAATTTTTTCTGTGATTATTTTTACATGATGTACCTACGCAAAATTTCCGGTTTAGGAATGGGTAATTTTTTTTTTCTTCAAGCGTATCATAATATCCGTATTGTTGTACAGAACTGGCTATGTAGAAGGAAGTCATTTTGTTAGTAGTCAAACAATGAAAAAAATGTTACTAGTACAATAATGTGTTTACGTATCCATGGCAACGGCAGTATTTTGCCCATAGCTCCGCCCCCAAGGTTGGTAGAGGGGAGAGCGTTGTCCTGTCGAAATGACTTTTTAGGAAATATTTATTTACAGCAACAGAATATTTTTACACTTGAAGAAAAAATAGTATATATTATTCGGAGTAGAACGTCTTATTTGTGTTTCGCTCACTTGCACAGCCTCGGCGCGTGCGCCTCGGCCGCAATATGAGCTCAACACAAAAAGAACTCTTTCTACTCCTAATAATATAATATACTATTACTAAACAGACTGAAAAATATTTGCAATAATTCGTGTTTAATTATTTTTCAAAGTAACGCAAGACTTTTTAACGCTAGTGTACATAAAAAGGATTAACATTGAAGGATTATAATGTCAGTGTATCTGAAAATAAAATTCCCTAAAAGCAGCGTTTTAGTTTAAAATGTTTCGAACAAACAGAAGGCTATAATTTATTTTGATTTTGGTGTTTTAAAATTGACTTAAATTTGAAAACAAAGCCCCTATTGTTTTCGTTATTCATCGAACCAAACGAGAATAAAGTAACGCTAAGTTTGCCACATTAATCACTTTTCTGTTGGGAAAGATTTATTTGTCGTTGAGAAAAAGAAAAATTGGAATCGAGTAAAAAAACAATAGGAGACGTTTCGTCAAAGTAACGGACCGTCATCGGATTTAGGAAAATTTAAATTTGAACACTTAACGGATGTGTTTGTGAATGGTTCTCGGTCTATTTCTATTTTGAATGGCTGCAATTGTCATGAATCTTACATATATTTGAGCGTAGTATACACCCCCGTAGCATCCTGAATATGGTTCGATTATATGTATTTCTATTGTGCCGAGGGAAATGGAATTGTCACATCTCGACAGCGTGCTACAAATAAAGCATTCTGCTCGCAGTCTACTTCCTATATTAAATATGCACTGTGAAGATTGCTTTTGTGCTGACACACTGACAGCCCCTTTTCTGAAAACTCAATATTTACGCGCGCATCCCTCTACCTTTCTCTCTTTTTTCCATTTCACTTGGAAACTTTTTCAAAACAAAATATAAAAACATTAAAGATTCCAAAATTAATCTTTACGTTAAAAAGTCTTGGATTACCGCATTTTATTTAAATATTTTTCAACAAAGTATTTTTTTCCCTTCCGGTTTTTTTTCTCAAGTTCTGACTCGTTATTTTGCTCATAAGGAAGAAGGTGTATTGAAGAACACGAAGAGACAAACTGTACAATCTCGAATTTGAAAACTTTTACAAAAAAATATCTTATGGGTCATTCATCTAGAACCCGCTGAAGTGAAGTGTTGAATTTGGTAACGGTTCTTGTATTTTATAAAAATATCGTTGTGAGTTTTAACTACCGGCCGTACTGCTGTGTGTAAAATTGGTTTCCTACCTTAATTTCGTTGACTTCATACTACTTGAAACCGCTTCCACTGACGTGGGGCCCTTACCTTAAAAAACTGCGTTGTCCTCTTCTGAAGCACACGAAACCAAATCCCCATTTCCGCGATCGAATACCATTTCGCGCACTCACAAAAGTTCAGTTCACTACACTACTACACTTAAAGTTCACTAAAACACTACACTTTTCTTCTCCTCAGACATCCGAATGGTATGAGCACTTGCTAAATACTGGATCGTTCCTGCAACAAAATTATAAACTTAGAAACTTATTCAAAAAAAAAGCAATGTAACAATTAGTAAACCATAGTGGGGATATAAAAATTACATCAATTGTTTTGTAATGATGACACATTTTACACAAGAGGTGTGTAATATGGTTATTAAACAATTAAATCAAATAAATGTTTAGAGATTATATGAATAAGGGAAGCTTAGGTAACCGGAAAAAAACTTCCTGTTACTAAGGTTTAACACGAAGGCTCCATCAGTACCAAAAAAAAAGTTAAAATTGTTTAATATTCAAGGAATGAAAGGTTTAGGGTTGAAAATAAAAAAAGAATAATTATTAAACTTACCCTTTTGCAAAACGATCATTTTATGTGAGGGGGGGTAAGTTGGTCTGGTCCCTCGGCAACACAGAAAATCGAAAACTGTAAAATAAAAATTTACATTAAATAATTTACCAAAATCAAACTTTGTTTTTAATATTTATCGAGTAAATATTAAAGCTTACTTTAAAATAATTTGAACAACAAAAATTTCCGAGATAGTTTTTTTATCAGATGTTATTGTCGAATGAATAGAAAAACGAATAGAAAGGTCGCTGCATAATATGTGATAAGATCTGTTATCTCGTATGCAACGCTTCTTTCGCTCGATGATTCAGATGTTTGTAACTCACGTAAATTGCCTAAAAATTTCATTGCAATGACGATACGTATTACACAAATAATTAAACACCCTAATTTAATAATAGGGATGATATAAATAAAGTCATCAAAATGAAATTTTTTGCTACCAAGGCTTAACACCGATACAATTGTTAGTAAAAAGAACAAAGTTAAATTTTTTAAAGAGGTAGAGTTTAAATTTGAAAATATAAAATGGAAAATTATTAAACTTACCCTTAAAAAAGTTTTCCTTGCAGGACGATCTTTAAATTTCTTTGTTCTCTGGATTTAATAGATGTCCAGGGGTTCTAAGGGGTTGGTTCTGGTCCCTTCCCAAGACAGATGATTGAAAACTAAAAAAGAAAATAATAGTTAATACCTAATCAGGAAATTTCGATAATTACCTAAATTTTGTTTTCTTTAAATTAAATTTTCCGATTAAAATAAAAGATTTTCTTAAAAACTAAAAGTAAATTACATTTCTGCTTACCTAATTAATAAAAAATAATTATTATAACATATTTAAAGGTGTGAGAATTTAACTTTAACACTTATTGTTGTTCGCACAAATTCCAAATGCAACATTCTATCAAAAATTCGCAGTCTTATCTGCCACTTACAAGTTACAATAGAATACGTTCGGCGAGAATTTAAGGTGACTATGGGCCTATATAAACCTTGACCAGGGCAACAAAATAGAAAGTTTTATTATGAAGTAAATATTATGGAACTTATTTTCTTATACTTTATGCTACAAGGATAACATTTTTTTTTTCAAATGAATGTTTGATGACATGTAAAAATATCCTCCAACAAATACAATTAAAATAAAAAAAAATTAAGCAAAACTAAAATCGACTGAATGTCATTAGAGGACTGTAAAAAGTTGGGCATCAAGTTAAGCCCTGCTGATCTATTTAATACAAAATCAATGATGCAAAATGTTTGCCAAAGGTTTAAATTTGGAAAAATATGCTAGGGGGCTGTATTTTATAGAAAATTCACTCAAATATTAAACTCCGCATAAAGTGTGAGCCTTGTTACTCTATCTAATACGAAATCAATGTCGCAGAATTTGTTTCAAAGTTTAAATTTCGCCGAGTAATTGCTAGAGGGTTATATTTTGGGAAATTCCTCAAATTTTGGGCTCTGTATAACGGCAACGCTTTGCAAATCTATTGAATAGAAAATCAATGCCCCAGAAGTTCTAATTTATAGAAAATAATTAGCAAAACTATTGGTGATGCAAAAAATTGGTGTTCTGGGTGATTCTGAATTTCTCTATCACTCCCCTATAGATTTAAATGTGACCCCCTTATCGATCTGGTTTGTAATTAGACCCAAATTACGCGCACTCATTGTTCGATCGGATTTATTTTCAAACCTGGATCGTTCTATGAACCTGATTGTGTAGAGTTTTGATTTCGAGTCAAAATATTTAACTAAAGTTGTAGGGGGATGAGAAAACACAGTTTCCTGAAGTTATGTGTGTAAACTGAGGAGCAAGTAAAGCCTCAAATAGAGCGTGATACTTAGTTTAGCAAAACAACCAGGCAAAATATCTCCAGGGGTCCACTTACTCCCTTTGACGCAATTACTCTCGGCTAACAGGACACCTGAGGCTACTCCAGGTTCGCATTTGGAAATTCCAAGATTCTTTTAAAAACAAGGCGAGATGATTTCACCCAGAATATGGCACATCAGACAGTCCGGCCGACCTGATTTACACAAGAGCTTGGACAGTTTCCGCCACAATCTCTCGTTAGAAAGTTGAGAATGTGCAGTTAACTCATCAACTTCCGGTTTATGCTCCTGATTTCTTTTTATTAAGGGGTCAGAAAACTGTAATTGTAGTAGTTGGGGAAAAAGAGGAAATCCTCGGAAGAAGCACAATTTTTTTATGTTTTAACGTAAAAATTTCAAAGTAGTAAATTTAATTTTAAAGGCCTGGAAAAAGCGTCGATATTTTTAAAATATTATAAAACAAAGTTATCTCTGGAGAGTTCTAAAACTCTTCTAAATATTTAAACATGTTTCGATAGCATACAAGCACTTAGTAGCACATAAAATATACACAGAAATTATCATTTTTTTGCTTCAAATTCGTTTAACAACATTCAACTTGAATCAAAGTCCTGTTCGTCGTATCGTTGATGAAAAAAAAATGGAGCTGTATAACGTCAAGGAAATCAGAGAAAAGTAAAGGGGAAAGCAAGGAAGAATGCGCATCTCGCGATTAAACTCAGACCTCCTAAAAGAGGAAACGCACAAAGAAGTTAAAAAGGCGAAGATGAAAAGTCTTTCTGTCTCTCTACCACCCTTCTCCCCATCTCTTCAAATCATTTCGATTGGTTTGCAGCAAATTTCCATTCTTTATTGTTTTCTGTAAGCCTCCTGATAAGTAAAAGAACAAGTAACCAATGCAACGTCCTAATGGTCTTTCCAGAGTAGTTCCAATCGCAATAATCGATAAAGACTTAAATTTCAAACAACAAAGAAAAAGTCAGAGTTTGGACAAGTTCCAATAAATCACTTCATGATGTATATTTGTTGGATGAACTGAAACAAATCGGTGTTTGTTGCCAATTGCCCACTTTAGCCGGATAATCAAGTTATTCCAGAAGCGCTGAACCCGAACTGATCAAATTTCTGTTTAGCTGACTAGCTTGTTGCTACTTCTGATTGCTTTTACAACTTTCTGTAACAACATTTTCTTTTGCAATTATATTAACATTACCTTAAAGACATTCTTTTTTTTTTCCCGCAATGATTACAGAATCTTAATTTAATTAAAGGGTTGAAAGGATAAGAAACTTATGTATGATAATAATTAATGTCTGAAAGCGCTTCTGAAATAGGTTAGCAATAATTTAATTAAGCGATCAGCTAGAGTTTGAAAGTTTTGAAATTTCAATAGAAGGGCTTTAACTCGGAGTAGTACCAAGAGAGAAACAAATCGCAAGAAGAAAAATTCTTCCGTTTTGCGAGTCTAATCATCTTAAAGCTAGGAGAGAGTCCCTTTTAGTGCAGATGAAGGACGCTTTTAATTATTCAGATAGCATCAGTTTATTCAAAGTTTATGACAAGTTTTGAAAGACGGATATATAATTAGAAATGACATTTAATATTGCAGACGTACTTTGCACTAAGCAAATTGGATATAAGTTTATTTTATGTAACCTTTATCCCTCCTATTACCTACAGATCTCTTTCCTGTAGGTACTAATTACATCTTCTAAATTACATTTTCCTACAGCACAAACAGAAAGACCAAAATGTATTAATCGCCAATTAAAATGGCTGTGTGCTAAATCTTAATTTTTACTCGGGTTAAATTAACTTTGGTGCAATGACCAACAACAACAACAACAATAGGAAGAGGGGGTAATAAATGTGCGCACTTAACAAATTGGTTTGAGAGTTTGCCAAGTCTATGTAAAGTGTAATTGCTGTTTGTAAATCACCATTATGAGTTTATTCTCGTTGTAACCATCTCCTATAACTCTAAACTAACACATGTTATATTTCATTATGATCAAGTGATTGGATGCTCGGTTGTTATGTTTAAGTTATACCTACGTACGTATATCCGCCTGCGGGGGCGTTATAGAATAATTAATAAGCAGGGTGTGTATCGAACGAAAAGGGTGTTTGCACCACAGACACTTATTAGTTAAGCCGTAAAAGTACACCGGAAGTTATGGCTTACTTCCGAAGGAATTTCCCTAGTTAATAATTGATGAAACAAGTCGCTGCTGCGTAAGACGGTACACAATATTAAAGGCTTTATGTGACGGCTCCATTAAAACCAACACCGACCAGATATATTATAAGACCTCTAGAATTTTTTTCCTTGAAATTTTATGTCCCTCTAAGTGCCTTTATATTATCGGCAAATTTTTAATATTCTTTTGAATTTTCAGGAAATACTTGACTCCTTTCATGTTTCACTGATCAAACTATTCAGGCATAATTTTTTTATCGACAGGAACTTAATTCAAAAATACATCAAAAGAGGTCTTTGGTTCGTTTTCAAAAATCCAATGACTTAACGTGCACTCTGAGGCACGATGTGTCCAGTAATGTTTTCAGGAAACATTTCAGGATATCTTTTGTTAAATGCTGAAAGTTTTTAAATGGTAAACTATTTCGTTTATTTGTAGAAGGAAGAAAGCAAACGTTAATGGTTTAAACTTGAGTCTGTGAGTTTTCTGTGCATTTCAGGAATTTTCAGTCGGGCTTTAATGAAACGACGCGTATTTTCATCCATTCAAAGAAAACGAATTTTAATCAAGCAATAAGCACGAAAGACCTGTTTAGCATGTTGATTACGTTGGTGTATACAGAGGGGGTTTACTCTTTTCGGTCCGGTCGGGGTAAATAGAATTTTCCAAGGGCAACGCTTTTTGAAAATCTAATGTGCCTCTGTGTTTGTGGCGAAAAACTAGATTTACTCCCGCGAAATAACACAACGAAAGCTTGTGTTAATCATGCAGCCTAATTTGTATGCAAAACGAATAGACTGTAAAATCCCGGGTTGTGTGTATTAGGGACTTTAACTTTTGAGGGTTGCTAATTCGCTCGTGGCCAATCGCAGCGAGACTACTTCTACGTGTTAAGCTTTTATGTTTGCCTACCAAAATCATACACTTTAAACGCTAGAGATCATTTTATACGACCGCTTTTATTAGCTACCAGATCATTACCGTGCTACTCCCTGACAAAGATTTTACGACACTTTTGTTATTCTTACCACGACTCGCAGGGTATTAAGTATTCCACATAAATGTAAATCATATATCGTTTTAGGAAGGCCGTAAAAAATATTCCCAGAAACTTTCCCTTCTTGATAATTTGCCACAAACTCATTAACTTGCAAAAATAAAAAACCCAAAATAATCTGCAAAGGGGAGCTAAGGTTACTCTTAACTTACCCCCGTTTTTCTCTTAATTGCTGCTTTTATTCCACCATCAACCTTTAATTATGCAATTTAAAATGAAGCCGATCATTATGAACGATTTTCAAGGCTTTTTGATTATTACACTAAGAAAGATTACGTTCGTAATTTTCATAACAAGAATTGACAGTCACGTCGCTGTCTTAAGGTTTGATTGGTACGAACTCTTTTAATATTCCGGACCCCGGGAAAACTCTTCTTCTCTTTTTCTGTTTTCTCTCCAAGTGACATTGCTAAAGGACCTTTATTATCTCGAGAGAAGCAGAAGTTTTAAAGTACATCCCTGGGATTAGGATTATATATAAAAAAAGTATGTTGATGGAGCACCAACTCCGGGGCGTAGTTTAAACTAAATTTCGAATTCCACCAAGTTTTCCGATAACAAAGCACATCCTCGCACAAATATTGTCTTTGTTAACCGGTTCCTAGGTAGGAATATTGTCCATGCAAAGTGCAAAGCTGTGTAGGTAAACACAATAGAAGCGTCACGTTGAACAGTCTGCAGTTTGAGCCTCCCTTGCCTTGGAGTGCCATATACTTAGGTCTTAGTGATACTTAAGAGGGCACACCATTGGAATAAAGATATGGCCCGTGTGCTTTTTACCAGGGAAATGCATAAAAGCTATTCCGGCGTATTATCATCCTGAAAGGTCCATGAATTTTCCTGACGCTTCAGGGTAAAGGGAAATTGTTTAACACGTCCACCCCTCGTTTTAATTTTAGCCTATGCGTTATATTTAGGTCAACGTGTGTCAAAGGTAACACAAACGCGTTTCGAGCTAATCATACATAAACCTGGAACGATCGGACCTGGAGATAATTTACTTTGATGTTATTTTCTCTCTTCCCACTCAACCTTTCTCTAATAATCATCCTCAAATAATTATTGTACCCGACCTAAATATTTACATGACACACTCAACAGGGTGTTTTTATCTCCTAGGAATTAATTTAACCATGAATACACGTGGAGATCAAACCCAGAACTACTTCGCTACCGGAGTAGCCACTACTTTTTTTTCTTCTTATCGAATTTAAACTTTCCTCATCTTTACCGTCTAATAGAAATCCTTAAGGGCTCTTTTTCAAAATTTCTACAAAGTTAGTCATATTTCGTACGTGTCTATATAAACACATTTTAAAAGTGTAGTTCTGTAAACATTCTGAGAAAATATCATCTTCAGAAAATATATTTCCATTACAATTTTTATTTGTTTTTAGGTAGACGATGAGGGGTCGAAGAATTGGTTTCGAGTAAAGCCCCATCCCTCCGGTTGTTTCTAAGGATATATTTGATTGGCGACTAGCACTGGGCAGCTTACCGAACGATTCCCCTCGGGACGCAGCCGACCAGAAATACTTTCTCAATTAAATGGAGAAATAAGTTCCATGTCAATTTAAGGCTTAAGGGAGATACACAATACAATAATGCTATATCATCATTATGAAATTAGAAAAATCGGATGGGTCCCGAAAAAAAAAACCAAGACAGTGGAAAAATTGCGATATGATGTTTCGGAATTAAAACACTTTCGTTTAATTTGTGGGATAGCGTTCGCGGCTCTTATCTATATCTATTATAATAAAAACCTGGCACGTGAGAGTATTTTCTATAGGCCTTATACCCTCAGGTGGGGGATAATATATGCGTCCCCCGAGTCCACTCAAGTAGAGGGTCCACGTCCAAACCCCATATCTCATTACATTATAGATCTCAGCAAGAACTCTCAATGCGGGTCTCTAAAAGACGTCGTTTGAAACGGGCTCCCCGAGGAAATCGAATATCTTGCGAACGCGAATGAAAATATAATCAAATAAACGTATTCTCCATATCGAATCAATGAAACTTAATAAGGAACTGCATAGGGAAATAAATGACGTCGACCGACCCCCCTTATACGTTTGATTTCGTTTGCATGTGTTTTTCTTTTTTTTTTCGTAGAGCTTTCCTTTTCGCTTCTCTTTGCACTAAATCAAGTTAAGGCGAACTTTGAAAGTATGTTCCCCCTTGATGCCAGTGAATTATTTTCTGCGGATAACACCCTCAAGATATTTTTAACATACGTGGGTTTGGTTTTTTTTTGTTATTTGTTAGGGTTGCCGATGAAAAACACCATATGGTTGAAAAATATAGAATGGTTGGTTTTGAGAGGAACTTTCATGTCTATTTATGGGACGAAGAAAATTTGGATAAGGAAAAAAAGGTTCGAGGAGAAGCAACGGGTGCAAGGATAAAGGAAAATTCTGGACAATATAAGAAGTAATTAATGGAATGGAGAAAAATGCATGAGGACATAATCAAAAGGTTATGGAAGGGGGAAAGTGGTTGTATAAGAATGAAGCGGCTGAAAATTGTTTGAATTCATGATAGCCGTTTAAATCCTAGAAAAACAGGTTCAGGTCCGCATTAGCAAGGATTCTGGGATTAAAATTAAAAAAACTTTTTGGTAAAAAAAAATCAATGACCATTAAACAAATGCAAATTTGGAAGAAAAGTATAAAATCCGAATAAGATTGGTTCATGGTTAAATATAAACAAAAACCAAAGTATTCTTTTGGATTACTTTTACGTGAATCCGGTCCTGGGTATCCAATTAATATTAAATGTGTACTGAATAACAGAAGCGACTCAATAGTGCTTTTAGTATTCACTTGGTTTTTGTATGCGCCTTTTGTAGTTCTGAAATGGGCCGAGTTAAAAGATAAGGGCCCCGTTCTATAATGCCGAAGTTCGTATTACAGCATCAGCGACGTACTTTATATGCAAGTTGTATCGAATCATTCAAATTTTATTGTAAAATTGAATTGGTGCAGTCTCCTGCTCTGTATTCATTGGGTTCAGTATTAAATTCCGTGATTGAACGGAAACAATACTAAATGAAAAACAAGTAAAACGCATTAAGGCTTAGAATTCAACCGCTCCTGATGCTTCATTCAAATTTAATTGGAAGCTTGCTACTACTCCTGTTGCCTTTCCTTTCCAGCCGAATTATTATTTTCCAATCGAATTTTATTAAAATATTAATTCAAATTTGATCTATCTTGTAAAAACCATGAATAAGGGAAAGATAATATTGTCAGGGTCAATGCGAAAAACGTAATGACCTTGAAAAAAGTAATTTCAAGGTTATTAGGGGAAAGGGTCCTAGTTTTTTCTTTTCAGAGAGGTTTCGTGGAACTATGAAGCATATTTCAGAGTTCATGATGCCGAAAGATATTTCAATTTCCTCTCTGTTGAGGCACATTGTCCTCGTGATATGAAAAAAGTTAATTCATTCGTGAAACGCGATACTCTACTATCGCATTACATTTCCCAGTTGTCAGCTTGCTTCCTTTAATAATATCGGATAAAATAACAATGCCTATTGATTGGTTGCCCTGCGGTGCTCCACTGAAGCTGAAGTTCTATTCTGCCTGACAAAAACCATGTCGGTGTAGTTTTCAGCGAACGAACGCCAATTTATATTTGAAAACAATGAATTTGCTGAAAAAATTACGGACTATTGTTTTCAGCGACGCTTTTTTCGTATTGTTCCGTATTGTGCTCGAGATTATCTAGAAATTATTCAATCCCTTTCTGAAATGGAGCGTTTGTTCTTGATAAGAGGTTATCTCGTGCCGTATTAGGGCTTTTGCCTCCCATTGCCAAGCCCCAAATTGTCGATTCGAGAATATCAGGATTTTATCGCGCTTCGAAAAATTTCACATTTTTCCTCGACCGAAACTCATCCTCGCGCTAAATAACCTCCACATAATATCAGAGTGTATTGTTATTAAAATTGATCCTCTTAACCAGGACATTTACAGTAGTAAGGGAGCACGCTCGAGGAATTTTCCCGGAGCGCGGCGGCGGGTTTCTTTTCAAGCGGTTGCACCAAGCCGAAACTGAAAATTCCTGAAAGCCATCGGAGTGAATCTCGAGTTATTGATACAGTGAAATTTGATGTTAATAAAAATAGCGTTCGCTGCAAAAGGGGAAGCACTCAGTATTTGATTTATGTTGTACTCTTTGTTCAGGAACTCACCAGACAAATTTCAGGCTTAATAGAAATTTGCTGCTCGCCCTGCGTTATGACTCTCAAAACCGATGGCCCCATGCAAGTTTTAATTAAATATTTCAGCTTTGATTTGTTGCTGCGGTTTCGTTTAACCGGCAAATCGGGAGATAAAGTTAGTTACTTATTGATAGACTTTTGCCTGGCATTTTCAGACCCTACATTATAATATATCCAATAACCTTTCGATATACAAACTGATAAAATGGGTAGATTATTTTTTTTCAGGTACGATTTAGTCAAAAAATTTGTCAAAGCTAAGATAACACGTCAGTATTACACTCACACATCAAGCCTCGCTTTTAGTTTTATTTTGAAAAATTTGTATTATTTCTAAACCTTTTTCGTATTTAAGTGTGTCCTTGGTGTTTTGCTTCAATAAAGGCACGAATATTAGCTTGTGGATGCTTTCCGTAAGCCTTCTGTTTGTATTACAGAAATTAATAACAAAGTGTTTAAAAAAGTTGTGAGACGACGGGCGGCGTTGTAAGGAGTGTCTTGAAAGTTTCCAAAAGCTCATTAGGGTGTCACCTTGGGAAAGCTCGTTAAAAGCATTTCGACTGTAAAGTGGCAACAAAAGTCAAAACAGGAAAGTCGGTGGTCCAGTTTTAATACTTTTATGGGTTAATAAGGTAAATATGTTTTAATAAATTAACGCAATAGAAAGTTTTAACGAGCGGGGGATAAAATGCGAAAAAGTCTAATTAAAAAGAGAGAGTCATAAAGTGTATTTCTTAATTCCAAGGTAGATAACTAAGCAGCAAGGAGGCACTTCAGAAGTTTCTTAATTTTTGTTTGACACTTTCCTTAAGTTTATTAATCTGGAAAGCGGAGAAGAGGGGCCGCACCCCTTTAGAGTGGATTTTTCACTTTATTGGTCGTTGTTTTCCTAACTGCTTCCAAAGGTTTACTTTAAAACTTTATCACGATGCACTTTTTCACGCAATCATTTTAATTGCATCCTTTTAACAAACGATCGAGGATCAATTTCTCAATCGAATCCCTTAAATCTTAAATCCCCTGAACCTATTATTATTAATAATATATTATTCGTGTAATAACATGGATACAATAAATGTTCGTTTGTTTCGAGAAAAGGTTCTTAAATTTTAATGACGAAGAAACAAGGAACACAAAGGGAGCTTTCAGGACATCAACGAGATTTTCCAGAAATGCCTAAACATAGTAAGTAGCTACTCTTGCTCTTAAGGTATTACACTTTTTCCATCTCGTTATAATAATATTGTCTCAAAGAAAACAGTCTAACGTTATTACGTAGTAAACTTTTCGGGGTTATTTTCTTTTAAGAGTAGGCGTAGTTGGTAGGGAGAAGAATTAAAACGCGAGAAAGCGATGTAAAAGTAAACATTTGTGCAGCAATCGAGCAATCAAAATAAAATAATAATTTTCAAATTTCCAACCTGAAAGGTGAGTTATGGGGGGAGGAAGGAAAACGCAGAGTGGAGAAAGAGAGAGAGAATTCGGTGAGATTAGGGAAAGTTAATTAATTTACTATTTAAATTAAGCTTTCACTAGTAAAGCCTCAGTATCCTTATCACATTTAGAGAATGTGTGGTTTCCTTCACGCGTACTGTGTACCAAAGAGGACTACAAAATGTCTTGAGTCTGAAATCAATTTGCTCTAAAACGCGCTTCCTTTCATCTTACTAATTATGCGAGCGTTGTGTAAAATACTATTATGGAGGCGCTCCGGGCCCTGTAACTTATATAAGAGAGGGAAAATTAAATAAGGTACGTACCTATGCAAAGATTTACCGCTTTCCCTTGATTATTTAGTTATAAATCACTCGGTTGTTTGAATTGCCTGCGCCTAATGTACCGGGAACGAAATGAAATTGGAGTTTTACACTTATTGTTATCGTTTGCCCAAACCTAAATCGAATTTAACAAAATTATGCGCTCCTTACCCCCAACTGTAATTGCCTAAACTTCAGACACGTTCGATATCCATATACACCCTGATTCCACAAAATTATTCTACACCTTCTCGATTCAGTGTATACAAAACTATGTAATCTGTTGCTCTCTCTGTCTTTTAATATTACACCCCTAACATGTTGCCTGAATAATATCCCATGATTATTTAATGACATTTGTTCTAATGGTCAAATAGTGCCTCATTAGTGCTTAATTAACACCTAATTAGATCTAATACAACCGTATTAGAACACTTTAGTGACCTATTAGTGCCTTTAGTTACGTCCTGTACCAAGTCTACCGGAGTCTGCCTCAATATATTTAATTATGACCTAATACATAGATCTACTGTAGTAATTTTATTAGAACAACTACATTAGCGCCCTGTTGATCTCATAACTGATCTACCACTTCATTCAATAGTGATTAGCACTACTGCCCAATCAAAGCTCTTATGAAGCTTAAATTAGTACTACACCACTTATAGTCCAGGAGCTAGCGGTATATTTTAAGACTAATTTCTATCAAGCTGAAATTTTTTTTATGAGCTGGTATGGTTATGTCTGCCAAATGTAGGTGGTCGGCAAAATAGGACCGCGGGACATAAAGCGCCCAGAATTTTTTTGTTTTTAATTATTTTTTGATGAAATTTACAAACTCCAATCAAGCTAATTTCTATTTTGCTCGTTATTTAAGACATTCCGACAACAAAAAATTAACTGTCCGACATAAGAGTCGGAACTGAATCAGTGTCTGCCGTTTGGGGTTCGTATTGTTTTTAAGACATTTGACTTATTACTATCAACCTGATTTTTTTTTAATAACTATATACTAATTTAACAAACACAAAAATCACCTTGTCCGACAATTTGAGCGGGACAGAAGCACTCTCCGACGTCCTGGATTGGTTAGTTGGCCAATTTTTTTTCTTAGCGCTCTATGTCCCGCGGTCCTATTTTGCCGACCACCTACATTTGGCAGACATAACCATACCAGCTCATAAAAAAAATTTCAGCTTGATAGAAATTAGACTTAAAATATACCGCTAGCTCCTGGACTATTAGTCGTCCCTGCATGTATTTAGGTCTAATATTCAAAGTTGAATAATTAGTGACAAATATTGGGGTTTTAGAATTTTTGTACGTACAAATGCGTGTCCGTTAATAATGTAAGGGTTGAAAAATGAAAAATTAATATCTAGATTAGCCGAAACAAAAGTTTGTCCAAATATCTCGTTAAAGTTGTTCATTCAGTTTATGACAGGTTGTCGTTTACAAACAAATGAAGTTAATAACAATGCCTTTGGGAATGGAGGCTGTAGATCATTAATTTCTATAAAGTTGGTAGCCCTTCATTACACAAAAGTGAAACGCTTGATTATCTCGGTGACAGCTTTCGAGGGCCGCAGGCACACATAACAAGATGCTATCTCGCGTATGTGACAGTCGCTGACACATCCGAAATTCCCCCATTTGCTCCCCATTATTTCCCCCCCTTATCAAGCCAGCGTCAGCTGAAATCTATCAGAAATGCGCGCACTTTCCTGAACATTAGGGCTTTAGTTCAGGGGGTACACAACTATTGATTTACACCACAAAACGTAGTACATTATATTAATTAACAGCCCTTGCTGTTCCTACCCCATTAATGCTCGAATTAATATCAAACGCGAAAATATAATTCACATTGAATGAAATTTTCCCTAATCAACCTGAAAGGGAAACTTAAAAAAATGAGGTCGGTCCGTCAAAGATTTTTCCTCGAATTAATTCTCTATTATTGAAACTAAACTTAGGATGTCTGTCAAAAGTTAAATTTTGATATAATATCCCACGCATTTAGTAAGTTGGTGAAGCTTTTCCGCGTTTCCGTTTCCTCGGTGAGTTTGGCTGGTTGAAGCAACCGTTAAATACAGCCGCAGCAGTTTCTGGCTGTAAGCGGCTTTGCTGATACTTTACGAATTTCCAGGCCAATTGAAACTATGTATAAGTACTGGAACATCATAATTCAAACGTACGGGCAATAACGATGTTCTCTCCATGGAGATTCCAACTTAGCCGTTCCAAGTTTCGGTCGTAATGGCCAATAAACGTCATGGTTTGGCGCATTCATCGCGTTCGCACCACCTGATTGGGCTCTTTGAACTAACGTTATCAACATGTCCTGTGTGTATTCCCGTGTGTTGTTCACAGTTATCAGGACTCCCCATTGTGTTCCCCGGGATTCAGCTGCTAATGAAACAATCGACATTATTTGATGTTGTGTATTTGTATCGCTCCAGCGCGACTCGTCAAACTATTCCAATTTGCCCCATGGAAAAGGGTCTTTTAAGCACAACTAATTTGACGTAATTTTTCAGGAGTACATCAAATCTCACGAATCCCGCCCTTCTTCCTCATTAAGATTTAGTCCAGTTAACGTTGACATGGATGTGACGCATCCTAATGATCCCAATCCACTTTACAAACTCTGAACTGTTTCAAAAGCAGTGTATTATCGATAATTGCAGTAGTGAATGGTCCGAATCTCTCGCCCTACGGCTCTTTAAGACCCTCATTTTTGTTCGACAGAGGATATGAAACTCTAATCGATAAGAGTCTAATAAGGGTCTAATCGGAGTTCGGTTTGATTCATGCAGCTCTATTGATGACGTTTTGCAATAATTATTATGAAAAGGGAGGGGGGGGGCTTTAGGCAATCGAATTCACCTTTTTTATGTCGAAATGGCCAAGGTTGTACAAGAAAGGTTCTTACATTGGATTAATATAAAATAGCAGTTGGTGAAGCAATCCCTCTTGGAATGTTAGGGAAAATTTGATACTTTACACCCTAAAAGACCCCTGGCCATACGCAAATAAATAATTGCGTACTATTTAGACCTAAACATTGGGGAAAAACATTTATTTTTCGTTTCAAAAAGTTTGTTGCTTCTGTATAATCGGTTCGTTTGCAAAGAATTTAAGAAGATTGTGTTATTTAAAAAAAAATGAACTTATGTAAGGTTGCTAGACCATAGGACTACCATACGTGACCACCCCCTACACTCTCCCTTTCTCTTGTCTCTGGATCGAAAATTAAATCCTACAGTCCTGAATACAAAAAAAGCGATATAATTTTTAATATCCTGGTTAGGTAAAGGATTTTCTCGAATCCAATTTAAAATATAAAAGCCTACCTTTCCAAAATACCCGTAGAAAACATAAATTTCCAAATGTTGAATTATATTTTTGCCCGGTCGAGTTTTCCAACTTCATAAGCCGTTAGCAGCTGATTTCAAAACCAATTATACATGTAAATGATAAAAGTTTTAATCCGGCAGCTGCTCTGGCTGTTGACTTCACATTCGCATTGTCGTGGTCTGCTTCCGTAGTGGAAAACAATAACAGGATTACACAGCATCATTAAAAGTTGTCTGAAATGCTCCTGTGGATGCCTTTTCAGTATTAACAAAAGGGCGGACACGTTCGTTCGCCTTTCTATTTTATGTAACTAAAATTTCTGTATCTCCTCAACCTGAACTTTTGCGCACGAAAATTACTTTTTAAATGTCGCGTATGTGGGACTTTTCTTCCTGTAGGTGAAGTCAAATGACCTATGTGATTGGGGATGTTCTTATTTGACATTTTCTTCTAAGGGAAACTGTTTAAAATTTACAAACCAAACAGGGTAAAAAATATGGTTTTTCTAGAAAATACCATTAAGCATTTTAAAAGGTTTCTTTTACAGCTGACAAACCCTTAAAAATCCATGCCATTAAGGAAAATTACGTCTGGCATTGATTTGTGTGCCCCTGTTGTCGGCTTAGGTTTCCTAAAACTGTTTTTTGCTAAATGAAACCTCCATTCCTTCATTTCATTGATTCGAGGTTTTAAAGAAGAATTTGCCAAGCGAAAGCTTGTCGGAATGTTTATCTTAATAGGAACTTAAATTTACGTCTAAACGGGAAATTTATTGCTTCAAACAAATTTCCTATTCTAAACCCCTTTCAGTAAAAATTCTAAAAATAAACAGTTTCATGACTCGTAAAGTTAAAAAGTTTTCTTTTCCATGTGTGACAGCTATTAATTCTGTTAGGGGAAAAAATTAAATTTCCTTTCTCTTTCGGGAAGAAAAAAATAATTCAAAAAAAGTGCTTCGTGAAATGCAAAGTTAACACAAAGCTCGGGGGTTGCAAGAAATTAATTAACCGTTAATTCCGGGTTAAATTGGCCATTTCTGGAAAACGTGGCCGCAAATCGCACATTCGCCGCGGTTTCGCGTTGCGATACCATCAGCAAATAAGGGCAATAGATCTTAGGCAAAGAGGGGCATCATAAGGCATCTAGAGAGCCTTCGCAGGACTGCTATAAGAGAAGAGGACTCCCCGGGGTGCTCTCCTCCTCGGCGTTAACAGCCATCCTTGCGCGTTTACAACGCTCACCCGTAACGTATCGACTTACCCTCTAAAAACCCACTTGCAAGCACACGATAAGTAACGCTTATATGCATAAAATGGTTTTCTTTTTAAACAAAACATACACAGAGAAAACTCTTAAGATTTAGCTGAAGAACGCTTTAAAGTCTTTATATGGACATTATTATCCTGTTTCTTATTCCAGAGGTTGGTTTATAACAAGGCATTCTCATTTTGTGCTCAGAATTTTAATTATTTACTCGCATATTTTAAAAAACTTCATTACGCTTTGTTTGCTTCGCGAATATAAACACTTTGCGTCTATTATTCTCCCTGTTTTGCATCCTAGCTTAAATTATCTCACCATAATATTTTTACACAATGTTTCGACATAACTTGGAAAAATAAATTTAGCTGCCTGAATAAATACCAAACAAAAAGAAATATTTTCGCAACATAAGAAGGAAGAGGGGGGCCTTAATTGGGTAAGAACTGAACTCTGTTTTGAAAACTAGATAAGGGGGACAAACTAAAAATTTAATAGAAAGAGATGACAAATGTGGAACAGGGGATGAAAAACTGAAGAAAGAAAATATTTTCAGCAAAGAACGAGTGAAAAGCCTTTTTAGTATTCTTCAAAAAAATTTATTCTAGGGACGAAACAATTCCCTAAAACTTAGACATACAAACATAAAAAGGGTTGAGATTGCTGTAAGGGTTAACAACAAACCGGATTGAATTATCATGAGTTCGAGTCTTTCGCAAGGCATCCTTTTTCTGAAAAATTAAAAACATTTCATCCTATAGGTGTTGTGACCGTTAACAATATATTTTTTCTTTTTCTTTTCAATGTCCTGTTCTATTTTATCCAAGAGACCAAAATAAATCCCCCGAAGCAGAAAACATCATTAATTTCTAAATTAGATCGAGTGGAAAGTGGAAATGGAATTTAAAAATTGATATGGGAAATATTCAAATAGAACTTAGGTTTGCGGAGATAACTCGATGACTTATTTAGATGGTTCTGATCCCTTTTCTGGCAGGACATGCAGGATGTATGAGATGTGAGTGCATTTGCGACCGCGAGCGTCTCGGAATGACCCCACGAATGCCTGCGGTTCGCCAATTCCACAGGACTATATTCCTCCTGTTCCTTGCTGAAGGGTCGGGGTTATGAGAGAGACATTTATACAAAGAACGTAAAAGCGAGCTTTGAATAAAACTGAAATTAAGGGGGACACGTCTTTTTTTTATTCGTTCGAAAAAACTAATTCGCAATTTCAATATTTTGCAGGGTGGTGATGGATGAGCTTACCCGCAAACAAGGGTTGGTCGGGTTTTGGCGAACAATCAACGCTATTTATCAAGTTCAGGTCAATATTAAGGCCCTATGTATGAATGATTGCTTCCAAATCGGTGCCTGTAAACTGCAAATCGCCGCAAAAACGACCATGACTTGACCAAACTACCTCACATTTGCTCTCAACTGCCACCATTTGTAAAACTCTCTCCCTTGTGCGAAACTTGTCGAAATCATATTGAAAGTCATTTTATTACTTTTGTGATTAAGCAATTTTTCCCGTTAAGTTACGGAAAATTAAAAAAAGAACACTTCATCCGTGGAATTATCTTTTATGCTTAAATAATTTGATTGTTCTGAATACAGATCTTAATTATAGCAGATTCGAACATTAACTCGATACGACTCGACTGTTCTCGAACTTTGTGTTTAGTAACAGTAATAATAATAATATTCAAACTAAGTTCGTTAATTGGAATTTTGCATTATTCTGATCTAAACTGTTGAAGGTCGGTAAGCTCGGTGATCGAAGACATACGTGCGGCTTGGTTGTATGCATTATGTATATGTGTGTGCAGCGACATGGTACAACAAATCATGATATGCATGTTGTACCTCTTCTAATGTATGCAAACGACCCTCTGATAAAAGACCGAACCCCTTATTTTATGACTACTTGCGTCTGTTTCAATTTCCATTGAGCACGTGCGTGCAAAAGGGAAACGCAATAAAAACAGATAACGTTGTTCACTAAATATGCCCTACGTGTTGTGTGTTTCTATGTTTCATTACCTACACTAGTCCCTAGCAAAAAGCACATCTACCTGCGCTTTTGAATCATGTTTCTTGTATGCAAATTTAAACGTGGATTTGTAATTTCCATTCAGATTATGGTTACGAAGTTGTTACAGCAATTCTGAACGAATTTCCTTTTCAGTCTTATCTGCCAAATTTTCTACTTCCTACACCAGTACTGTTTACTACCCTACTTTGTACCCTATTGCTGTAAAACCATAATGTTCGACCACAGGATTTGTTATCCCCATACTTTTACCCCTCAAACACTTCACGTCTATATGTGCTACCCTAAAAGTTTCTATTCGTCCAAACCCAACGTTTCTGCCCCAACGATCGTTACTGGACGTTTTGGTGCGGCCAATTTGACGCGGCCGTTTTGACGCAAGGACGATTTGTCGCAACGATGGTTTGGGGCAGGAACGATTGCACACAAACTTATGGTAAAGTGCTCCACCACGTTCTACCCCTGCACTTATAATCCGACCATTATCTTACCCCTTTTACTTATACTTTATCTCCCACCCAAATTATCCTTTTTTTTTTGGACTATGTCTAATCCTAATTCCTAATCCAAAAATGTAAAAATTCCTAGTAATAGTAATAGTATTTTTTAGAAACTAATTCAGAGTTAAGTGATTGGGGTAGTAATACGCTCCTTGATTGGGTGTTTTTTTCTGTGTTATAAATAACGATTTCCTGTCTGTGTGTTGTTTTTTGTTTGTTAAAAAGGAGAAGTAAAAGCAGGTTCTCTCTTCAGTGAGTGCTAATTTGTGGCATTGTTGCAGGTCCAATTTACTCTTTATTGGCAACTTATTGCTTTCTAAATTAGCTCGTAAGACGCCTTCAAAGCAATTTATTAACGAATCGATCGATAACCGATCGGCCACTGTTATTGTTTGTTATTGTCGTTTACGGTTAATGGTTCTCCCTATTACGAGAGCCTTTAAAAATAAAATATCGTCGTTTCGCCGGGGATTTCTCCTTACACGTTGATAACTACAAAGGAAATCTCGAACTACCACTATCCGGCTGCTATGCGCCCCAGGATTGTTAATGTTTTCCATTTTATTGCCAGATGTACAATTGCACTTGTACGAACTTTTAGACGTCGTCATTCCGACACAAACATAAACAAATAAAAATGTTAGAACGAAGCTGTTTTAAAGCACGAAACTATCGGAAGTTTGTTCAAGTTTTCTACGACACAAATAAAAAAGTTTTAAGAATTGATTTATCAAATAAAAATTTTTGTCAGATCCTGATACTTGGGAAATTAGCAACTAACAGTCTGGATCTGGAAACTTTTAAAGTTAATTTCGAAACATGACCCGGCTTTATTAAGGGGAGATTAACGTTAGGTATGGTGTCGCATTTTTAAGACAAAAGTTTTGGGTTTTTTTTCCGAAACTGTCTACTGGAAATAAAAACTAAAAGATGATGCGTTAAGTATGGTCTTGAATTTTAGAGACCCAACAAGGAAACAAGGTTTTTAAGAAGAATGTTATTCGAAACAAGATTTAAAGTTAGTTCGCGTTGAATGGATTTTAAATTACTTCCGCTATAGATAAATAAATTTATTTAGAAAAGATTAGATTAGAATTTGGCGTGGAAGTAAAATCGGAACAGAATTCAGGCGAACACCAACAAAACTTATAAACTAACAAAATAAAATATAAAGCATCAGGAAAGGAAACTTTTTAAAAGGAAGTGACAAAAAGCACCGGGGAAATTCGCGTACGCGACCGCATTATTAATAGGAACAGGAAAGGGGGGACGTCGCTACTTCATTCCCGGCTTTTAAATGTTTTTGAGATTCCTAGCGAGTTCGGCGTGACTATTTTCCTCCCGTGTGTCGAATTGAATAATATATGATTGCAGGAAGGCCGGGCTGGTGCTCAATTTTTATGATATTCTTTCGAATGCGGCTTTCACATCGCCATTGTACTATTGAATCGGCCGAATATCTCGCCGGAATGCGAAAATGTTACGTTTTCAAATTCATTTTTCATCCCTTAAGGAAAATTAATGACACTTCGAAGATGATTGAATAATTGAAAGATCTAATCGGCCCCAAAAACCCCCCTATTTTATTCTCTTGGTTTTGGTTTGCTTCTGGCTTCTGGAATATTTCTTCTCACGTCCTCGCTAGCTTCGAGGATTCAAGAGGTATGTAAATAAGAATAGGTAAATTCGCCCATATACGCACTCGTGCGTAAATTTATTTCTATATCAGCTTCTGATTCGATTCTTTAAAATGGATGCTCTCAAACCTTCTCAAATTATTTTTTGAGATTAAAAGAATATTAACCGACAAACAATTGAGACAAATTTAGACCGGGAAAAATATTTAACATCCCCCCACTCTTATCTCAATCATTACGACTACCTATAATTCACAATTCTTGGTTTTCTCATTTCAACCCTATTTTACTCAAAAACCCTTACGCGTATGGAAAAACTACATCATATCTTTTTTGTAGATCATTTCATTCCCTATAAGTTTTATTTGAAATATTTTTTTATACCTTTAATACTTTTCAGGATAATCATAAATCGAAATGTATATTACGGGTGTAATTCGTTATTTTTTAGTTTCTCATTTAAACCTCATTTTCTCGAAAACCCTTGAGTGTACGAAAAAACGAAATCATACCTTTTTTGTAGAAATTTTCATGCTCTAGAAGTTTTATTTGAAAATTTTTTTTACAACTTAAACCATTTCCGAGATAATTGTAGAAAAGCGGAATACCTAACCTAATATTAGCAACACTTGAAAATTCCATCGGTTAGTTACTGGAAAAGTGACAATTTGGGTTTAGAAAATGCTGGTTGTAGGTGAAGAAAAGAAGAGGTAAGCGTATTGTTTATGTAGTGTATTTGCAGTAGTAGTAATGCAAGAAATAATCGCGTAATAGGATCCGCTTTGTGCTGAAAGAATCTCTCGCGCTTTATTCATATGACAAAGGAAATTTTTATCAGTTGAAACATTCGCAGTGCAGAAAATGAATACAATCTGGATAAAGGAAGAAAAATCTAAGTTGTCACGTCGCGTAATGAGTTTTGCGAAAAAAGCTTTTAAAATATGAAATTCTTTATAATCTTATTACGAAATCCATTTAAGTTAGAGACATGGCCGTTTAATTAGCTGAAGAATTAACATTACATGGTAATCTTATCAACGCTGGAGGAAAATGATTAAAAGGAGTAGTCCTTTGTTTAAAATAATTCCATTCCGGATGGATTAGGAAATGAAAGAAAATGCCGGTCGAGCGAAATTAAAAACTTCTGTTAAAGCGAATTTTTTACTAGATTGTTTTCAGATAAAGGCATTAACAAGGCAAAGAAATGCAAATCGCCGCGTTATTGACGTTCAAAAAATTGTTTCCTTAGAAAAGGAACTTCAAAGAAAATATGCAAAGTACAATTTTGCATAAGTCTGGAGTAACGTGTTTCTCTTAAATCAATATTCCTGACGACGGTCGGGCCACATAAATCCCAGAATTTTACATTCTGCGCGGATCAGGACTTAACATCGAATTCGAAATATAAACGCACGCCTCATTCTGGAACATCTATTGTGGAACAACTTTCGCACAAGTTTGATTATCCCTCCTAACGAAAAGTTATTCTTACATTTTCCGCATCCAACTTAAACCTGTCACAACATTTTTCCTACAAATAAAACCAAAAACATTTCTCCATAAACCTAATTCATTCTTATTTTTTTTAAATTAGTGCCATATACGAAACCGACCGTGATTTCGAGAGCACGTTATAATTACAGCCAATTTAAGTTTGTTTTCCCTTTCGGCGCTACGCCACTGGATTTCCTTTATTAACCAATTTAAGCTAAACAGCAACGTAGATAAAACCCAAGAGTTAATCATTATTTTCGTCAAGGGAAAAAACTAAGAGAAGTATATGGGAACCCCTATAAATAATTCCTTGAAACATTTATTAACGGAGATAATTCGAAATGAAAATGAATTAATTATGATAGGAAGCACGCACATAAATCTATTCATTAATGATAGCACCTCGGTTGAGTAAAAGGTTTATATGATAAGAGAGAAAAGGATATAATTATTTCTAAATCGAACTGGGAAGAAATTATACGTTGTGGTAAGTTTTAACACATTCACTGATTACTTAAGAACACGCCAAAGAATTTATTTAAAGGAAAATACCCTTTTTTTTCTTTCAGCCAATATATTTCAGTGTGCAGAATCCAATTTGTATTACACAAATGAGCTTTGTAGTAGGCAACGCGGCGAGGTGCAACACATTATATAGAGTTTGCCGAGGGAATAAGACCAAAACGGCAAAACCGCGCCTGCAGTGATATTGAAGTTATTGAACACATCCTATTACTACTTACAGCCTCATTCGTTCTATGACTGCATTCGAGCATGAAATGTGTTCATGCATTCATATACCCCATTGCTGAATGGAAATGAACAAGCACATAATATGCATCCACCTATCATTATTGCAACCCTTTCATTTGAATTACTATCATTATACGATATTAAAGCTATTTTGATATAATTAAGGGACAAATTAGAAAAATGGGGGAGGACCAAAAAGGATAAAAGATTAAGTTCGTCTTCTGCCTCAAGGTACAATGGTTCTCCTCCTGGGTGATTCAATGTCGGCTGGGCTAAATCTAATCCAGAATTTTTTAAATCAAAAACAATTAAATAAATAATGACAAAATAAACAAAGTCCAATCAGAATATAACGTTTAAGATCCTTGGAAATCAAGCAAGCCGTCACTCCCGATTCAGCAAAATATTGCATAACTCCTTTTGTGGTGGTCCTAGAAACCTCCGTTTTTTTAATTGCCTTGGTTTCCCTATCCTCTTACAATAAGATTTTCGAGAAAAGTACCACGAGTTTCCACTAAAAGAATATTAAAGTTTCCTAGTTTATTTTTATTTTAACAGCATTGTTAATTACAAAAATAAAACCTTTTTGAACAGAATACACGTTTCATTTACAAAAGCATACGTTTCTATGTTAAATAAAGCAGACAAATACCATGTACTAATGTTTATGCAAGCTCTACCTTTTGCCAGTCTGTTATATAAAATGTTTATTAACTCTGTCGTTTGTAACAAACTGAGCGAGTGAAATATTTTATACTCTAATGAAAATGTTCGCAATACGACAAAATATTCTTTCTTTTATTTGAAATCACAGTTTAATAAAAACCTTCTCGACAATAATAATACATTCCAACCCCCTTGTTTAAATTTTATCAATTTGCAATTCAGGTCCAATAACTCTTTGTTGTTTTAAAAAGGAAAAAAAAGTTCAATCAGTTAATAGCCAAGTGATACCGTGCCATAAAATAAATAGAGACTGTTAGTATACATGAACTAAAACGTATCCCCCCTAATCTTTCCAACGGCTGGGTTAAAAGCTCCATTACAATAATGACACTTTTTGTTACAATCCCGTACATTATGACGTACGAGGAGGCAAAAACAGCATCCAACACTACTACATCAGATAAATGGTGCACAATCTCTTACAACGAAATCTCCTGAACGCGAAATGAAAAGATGAGGCAGTATTTTAGTTCCTGTGATATAAATTTCACGCTGCGATGTATATCGCAAATTTATCAATTTGTTTCAAAATGGAGACAGCTGTCGTGATGAACTGTATTGAATTTAAGGGTACATTTTGTATTGGGAATTACTCAACCTCCTGGAAATCCTCATGGTTAGGCATAAAAGAGACGAGAACGAAATATTATGTAAATCGATTAATCATATTTTTTTCATTCAAAGTTCACCACCAAAATTATGAAAAAGAAATGTAATATAATGATCGCCATTATTCACAAGGGGTAAGTAAAATTTTATTCACTAGTGAATAATAATTATTCACTGCATTATCCTTGACCAAACACGTAAATAATCGATAAGATTATTAGGTACTCTTGTACAAAATATGTTTTATCGCGGATTTAAAATAAAGAATTGTTTTATTCTTTGTGAAATAAAATATTTCTAAACCTTCTCAATTAACTCAAATTCATCCATCAAAATACTTCAGAATATCCGAAGTATCAAGTGGAGCGGTTAGCGAGAGCAAAACGTCCTGCTCAATTTGGAAAAGAAGACGGCATCATTAAAATGCTGGAGGGCTGTCACGTCTCAAAAACATAACTTGTATTTGATACAAATGAAGCATATTCAGGGCGGCGTTCCAGAAGGCGCGTTTACGAAGTAACAGGTACGAAATCGGCTCTTAAATTTGTATAGCGGGATAGTTTGCGCGCTCCCGAAAGCCTTGGGGAGCAAAGTTAAGGACAAGGGAGTTGGCAGAATGTCACTCGAGACCATTGATTGCATTCAGCCCGTAATGAACACAACTTAGCCGCCTTAATCTGGCGTTGACGGTACAATACTACCTACTATTTATTCTCCTCCCGCAAACTATGAATTATTAATACAATACTGCATTTCGCTATTCACGCGATTCCCTGCTTTTGTTAATTGATTTATTTATTTGCTACCACAGCCACCGACGCTGCTTTCTCCGGACTCATTCAAATCCTCCCTTCTCTCTCTCGCGTCCTGATTGATTTATCTCGAATGCATCGTCTAAAAATTAGCACCCAAAGCAGAGTAATTGGCTTAAGCACTACATTCTCCACTTCCAACCTGCTACAATTCGCGTTAAATTAATTTACCAACTGCTAATGCAGTCTATAATGCAGGTTCCTAATTTGTTGTCGGCTTATATGTCTTTCCGTACACATAAACAATGTCGATTAGAGCAAATCAGGGGCGTAGACTTTGAAAATCAAAACAGAAACAAACACTTAAGAGAAACAGCAAGGAATATTCAAGAGAGAACCAGTAGCTGTTAAGAGATACGGAGAAGAATTTGGAAGGAATTTCTTAGATTTTCTTAACATGAACCGCGAAAGAAACCGCCTCTGCAGACATCTATCCATTTCTGGATGTAGTTCTACCCTATAGACCTTTCCAGCACTCTCCATCCCTTAATAATTCTTCCCTAGCTCTTTCAGCATCTTCTGAGCGGACGTCGCAGGGTTGAGTATAATTCGCCGGGAACGATTGGTCGGGTAACGATTCGCCGGGAACGATTCGCAGCGAACCATTTGCCGGCAAGGACGATTCGCCGAGGCACGGAAAATTTTGCTCCTGCCGAAGACATTGAAAAAAATTATCAAGATTGAAGAATGATCTCGGAATTTTCTTTTTTAAATTGGAGGATTCAAACTGTGAGATTTTGGGTGTAAAAAATAAAGTACGCCAATGAAGAAAATAGGAAATAATTCGCACCTTGCGAGTTAGAGAGGAAAGTGGTCTACTTTGGGAGTAAATTTCTAACAAAGACACAGAAACTCGGTTTCTGAGTTGGTAGCTTACAAAAGCAGTTGCTGATTGTTCGAATCCGGATTCTATCTGCAAGGTATTTCAGTGCAGAAGCTTTCGAACACGGGCAGAGCTTTAACCAGCTCAACTTTTTACATTATACGGACTGAAATAGTGATTGTGTCACGTTTTCATACTAAGTTTCGTCAATTCCGGAAATAAACTCGACAATTTCACCGGAGAAAAAATTCGAGACAGTCCAACTTTCTGCATTCCCTGCTGTGCGATTCACGGAAAAATGTCTTGCATTAAAAGTTGAGGTTTCGCCAACCTCTACTCATTTTCTTCACGAAATGCTAAACATATTGTCTCACTTTTTCGCGCTCTTATTTCTTATTAATGCAAAAATTTAAGGCATGGTACGCACACGGAAACTTTTTTAAAACTTTTCGTATCAACCCCCATAAAGAAACACATTACTGACTTGGTTAAAACTAACTCCATTTACATTTATCATATTAAACGACATTAAGACCTTTACGGTTCCAGTTTTCTTACAGGATATCAAGTTACCCAACCTGAAAATTTCTCAAGCAACGATTACACATAAATTAATTTTACGAATAATTAATCTATCAAATATTTATTTGCCAAGGATGGCGTGGATAATCATTATACACTAAACTCATATCATCATTACATGCCTGTTGAATAATTTACTATTATTGCTTCTGACGAGCCGCTTATATTTCCCGAAAAGGCAATTCATTTTGTTAATCACAAATTTTTAATATTGGAGGTGATTTTGGGTTAATAAAGTTTGACGAGTGGGATGCTGGGGTGATTCGGGGGAAAGCAGCAGGAATAAAATACTAGAAGCAATTCCATTTACAAAATTGTGTTTTGAATGTTAACACATAAACCAGACGTGACCATAATGTAGCAGTTTGCATGTGTTTTTAATGTGACAACAAATTGATGCATCGGTGTACGGAATACACATAACACCGCTATTCAATTTGCGTTATGATATCACATAAGCTAATAATTCGTATCAACCGAGATGGTTAAAAGGGCATGAATTGGCGGCGCGAGCATCCTCCACTAAAACATCATATCCTAAATTCAATATTTTATATATCACGAACAAATATTGTTCGTGTTGATGAGTTAATTAAATTTTCAATTTTAGAATAACTCCAGGCCATGAAATGCAATAACGTTGCTTTATTTGTTTTACATGTATCGTTAATTATCAGAGGCGTAACTTGAAACCCAAAAGAAAAGAGAAACGACTTCGTTACTCTTCCATTTTCAATAATAAAGCTACTTTCTAGAACTTCAGCGAACTCGACTAAAATAGTTTCCAAAGCTTTTTCATTTCTATTGGAAAACTATTTCAATTTCGCTCTACGAAATATTTTATTAAAATGTTTTTAAATTTTAAAGTTTCAGGACTGCAAAACAATTGCCATTAATAACACCTTTTCTCTTTGCCGAACCAAGAGGGCTTGAATGAGCGAAATACAACACAGACGCCATCTTCCGGAAGAGATGTAAAGCGCCGGATCCATTAAATACGATACAAACGCCATATTTCGGGAAAAAACGTAACTGATGGGTCCCGTGTGTCGTACGATGTCAATGCACGTTAAAAATCCCTGCCAGGGTTATTACCTCTTCTCCGATTCTTTTCTTACCATTTCCTCGAGTCATAAAAGTCTTCCTCCTTTTTCTTTATAAAATTTTCCGATGATAGTTTTCCTTAAGACAATAAAGAAGACTTTAAAAAGTTTTCAAAGATTCTAAATCTTATAAAAGTTCGTCTAAAGCAAGCCCCATGTATCGTGAAGTTTTCACTTCTTGGTGCGGAATGTAAGAAGGGGGTTGGTTTGGTGAGAAGGGGCCGTTTTGGAGCGCGCCCGCAGCCTTTAAAATAGATGGGCAGTGTCCATCGATCCTGGAAAATGCAATCATTCGCTTTTACAAAGTTACACGCAGCTCTAACAATTTATTTCGCTCACGGGCGAACTGCAGCATTGCGACAAACACATAGAGCAGGCAGGGAGAGAGAGTTACAACTGTCTTTAGATTTGCACATCGCGTGGCACAAAAGGGGTCGCAATATCTAAACAAAAGGGGCTAGGGCTGTGCGACACTCAAATGGCACTAAACAAAAGGCTTGCAGGAAAGGCACAGGAGTAAAAACATGCAGACAGGTCACAACTGTTCTCTTCCATGAAAGATAGAGAAAACGCTTCGTTTTAATTAAAAATTATTAAATAGGAAAATTGTCCGGGGAAAACTTGTAAATGCGCTTACGTTTTCTTTTATGCCCGCTGCGGTTAATTATTCATTTCATTTGCAACTCGAATACATTCGTTTTTGCTTCTTAATGAAGGCTTTCATAGTTAATGTGCCGTAAATTTATATTAATTTTCCTACTCTTTTCTTCACGTTAATTTTCCACGACAACTAGACGTAATTTAAAACTATTAACCAACTTTTTATACACATTTTTTGTACCTGCCATAATCATCCCAGTATACATAACCAGGAAAACAGAAACATATTCAGAAGAAATTTCAGGAAACAGAACCCACAGAAAACCGAAAAAAAACATCAAAGAACCACTCGGAAAAATAGGAAGAACAGAGAGAAAACTCCAAAAAAGCGTTGAAGAAAGCAAAAGAATTCAGAAAAGTGGAGGTGGGCACCTCCCGTGAACTTTCCCATACTAAAAATAAAAATTTCGTTTTTGGTTCGCGAGGCAGCATTGGAAATCAGTTGAATGCGTACCCAGACTATACGGCTTCGATACGTACAGAAGAAAGACAGGCATCTAATTTCCTAACGGAGCGGAAATTCGCGATTTTCTCACCAATCATTTATTTCAATTTTTTTCTTATTATACTTCGATATTATTTTTTTACGACTACTTTAGAATAAAAACTTCTTATGTTTAATTTTCAGTTATGAAATAATTACTACATTCTGTAAGATTGTGTAAGAATATTCTTTAGCGATATCCCTCAAACTTGTGCAACCGTGGTACTCGCCTTCGGTTCGTGTGACAAACTTTCTGCTCACCCATTCCAAACTTCTACCAAAATATTATAATTCTTGTCCTGTTTCAGTCCCGATTTTATTTGAAACGATGTCCTACCCCACAAATCGTATTTTACTACAAAATCATCTCGAAATAAATTTCTTGATCCATTAGCGGATTACTTCCTCCCCCCTTCCCCCTTTAGCTTGCGTGATAGTGATTAGTTGGATTTAACTTTTACTTCTTCCGTTAACGGTTCGGGGTGTCTTGAAAGAACTAATGGTCGTATTTACGAATCACGGTAGCACACACAGCATCGGGAAAGGGCAGGTAATTTTTCACGGGTGGTAAATGATCCGAATGATTTGGCGAGAGAAATCGAACAAAAGTAATTTGGACGCTGGGTCTATGACAATCCTGCGTTAAACTAATGAATTTGCTGCGGTCGATCAGTTTGCGGCCCATTCGGGATTACAAGATCGACGAAACGAAACTCGAGATTCAAAGAGATTTTTGACTTTTCACTTTCAAACTGGAATTAGCAACAAGAATGGTACATAGAAATTATAGACAATTTAAATGATCTTCCAACTTTCAAGTTGAGAACAAACGAATTTTTTGCCATTTTTAGGGTAAAAAAAACAGTATTTATAAAATAATTATAATAATAAAACGTGGTCGTATAACCTAATGGGTCCATTTATGGAGGTCTCTGTTTTAATAACATCTCGCTATTAAAGACGATAACGGCAAATCCTGAAGACCCAATAAAGGAAGCTCGCAAAAAAATTAACCTCCTAAGAAAACTCAAGAAGGAATTGCAAAGAAAAACTCGAGGCTGAATCTTTCCGGATGAATTTTTTCCGAGCTGATCTCGAAGACAGATTATCCCACGTTTTGCGGCGTCGAAGTAAGAATAGTTTGGACGGAAAAACAGGGTAGTTGTTAAGTTTTCGGAAGTGTGAATCGGGTTGTAACCCCGATCCAGCAGATTAGCGCTTATCTCGCAGTTACTCGTCGCTGTGCTAATAGAATCCGAATTAATGGACTTATCTCCGACCAGGCATT
This sequence comes from Hemicrepidius hirtus, assembly GCA_963082805.1. Classification (NCBI taxonomy): domain Eukaryota; kingdom Metazoa; phylum Arthropoda; class Insecta; order Coleoptera; family Elateridae; genus Hemicrepidius; species Hemicrepidius hirtus. Next base: position 493,341 of record OY720166.1, read on the forward strand.
GTTCCCGATGATAAACCAGACCTCTTCTCTTCTCATATCGACCAACCACCGCGTTATCGCGCGCGCTTTTACTAACGAATTCATAAACAAAGGGGTTGTTTTTAATTAAAGTTAAATTTCAACTCTACTTTTCGATTGCTGTGTTATTTATGTTTGCTTGAATTTCAATTAGGAAACAATATTTTCCTGTTTTGTTTTGTTGATTTTGCTTGACGATCACTTCATTTTGTCGACTAATTAAAAAAAAAAAGTTATAAAGGTCAGCCAATTATTCTCCCGTACAATGTAATTTGACAACAAATCACAACCAATTCATATTTTAACTAATCAAACAATGTCTGCACAATTTGCAGATTAAACATCAGAAATCAACATTTTTTCCGAACTGGGAAAAAAAAGCAACAAAATAGAATTTTATTTAAAACTTGCGCCCCAGTAAAAAGGAAAAGGTCAAGTGGTTAACTAAGAACACGATCGTAAAGTTAAACGTTTTCTTTGTACTTGGTTGCATTTGCCGGTAAGGTTATCAGTTGCTCTTTTCTTGCATACCCCTTGAAATTTTACATCTATTAGTGTCAAAACGACACTTAACACGTAATAAATTTTCCCCGGCTTTCAGGTAAAAACTCTACACGTGCCCTTAACTGGGTTTATATAAAAACCCGCTCTTACCTAACTGCAAGAATTTTAAACAACGGGAATTGAAATTAAAGAAGTAAAGGTTAAGGTTAAAAAAATTGAAATTCTTTTCACTAAGAAATGGATTTTCGAAATTTCAGGTTTGAATTAATATTTGATGTTTTGATTTATGTTTAGACATTAAACTTGGGGTTTACAGAACAAATTCTATTCCTGGGGTTTTAAAATCCAGAATCGATTTGAACGAATCCGGATCGAATTGAAATCCCTTGTTTCTAGCAACCGTGTGCCGTGTATAGAATAATTATATTCAGTGAGGTAGCCGGAAGTTCCGAGACTAATGCTATTATAGTAAATGTGGGTTGTGTAAAGGCTACTTATTAATTTACAGGTAAAGTTTCTGCTCTAGCCATTAAACTTTAACAGTGACAATTTCATTGGTCAGAATAGAAACGAATATCGACAATGTCTACGGCTACATAAAAGAAATATAGCCACCGGTCATGCGATAGGATTTAAAGGATCGCGATAGAGCCAACGGGAAAAGATATCCGGGATTTTTTCGGACATTCTCGCCGTTACTCTTACAACCACCCCTTTAAAAAACAAAACTAATACCCCTTAGAAGATAATACCGAAAATGCCGAACCAAATTACCGGACCGGATGGACGGAAGGAATTTCCAACCCCGCGCACAACTTTACACTGAAAACGCGAAACATTCAGTCAGTTCGACGGTCCGGTCATTTGTATTCACAAGAATTGAATAGAACTGTAAGTAGGGTTAGCTTTTTCGTTTCCAGCAAAATGTTTCACGTGACATTTTCCCTTCTAAAGCTTCGAACAGACTGAATACAAAATAAATCTGTTCGGGAAACGAAAAAAAACATCTTCGCCACAACTATTAATTATTTATGCGTTTAGTCAAGGATAATGCACTGGCGTGAATAATCATTATTCACTAGTGAAGTTTAGGGGGACAATAGGGTTTCAGGGAGGTGATAATTTTCCCCTCCTTGTGGGTTTTATTAGTGAAAAAAAAATTGCAATACTTTATGGTTGCGAGTTTCAAGCATAAAATAAAGTTTTCCACATCTGGAAAATATCGAAATTCGAAAGGGAATTTATATTCGGAAAGTTTCAACAGTGATACTAAGTGAAATGCAAATGACAGAAAGTGGGTTTAATATATCAAACACGTGTCGTACACGCCGTATCTATGCATTAAAGTGTAAAATACCAAATCTAAATCATAACCATCGAACATTTATATGCTCGTTGGAAGTAAAACATAGATATTCATCCGAATGCGAGCAGATGTTAGCCATTCCGGCGAGCAAGCGGCACTCTACGTTTGAAAATGACATTTATAGCTCCTCAAATATACGAGCTTTGGCCGAGAGGATCCAATCCGATATCTGGATTTTCCCTATCTTCGGAGACATTATTTGTATCTAGCTCGGGATTACATTCCTAATGCATGCATCTAGAACGATATCCATTAGAAACGATTGCTCTAAATTAACTCCATTATTGTTCAAACGGGAATGTTTCTAACTTAGATTTCAGGATTTTCAGGACCGAAAGAAATAGCCAAGCAGGTGTTTTCAGGAGTCAAGCTGAATAATTAACTTCAATTCACATCAATCTCAGTTCCCCCTTCCCTTCCTTTACATTAAACAAAAAATCAATTGTTTCTAGGGATTAGGTCAGGTCAGGTTAAAGTAAAAAAAAAACTCAAAAGGAATATTCCAAAAAAAAAACTGGTGGAGGTTTCCACGAATCTCATCTTATCCCCCCTCCACTTTTTTTCTTTCTTGTTCTACCAAGTTTCGCATCCAGGACTTTATCCCCCACCCTACCAACAGAATATTCAGTTGTAGAAGGCAAGGTGTTTTCAGGAAATTATTTTCCACAACTTTACTCCCCCTTAGCTCTCTTTTTTTACTTCCCCCACTACTTCTACTTCCCAATTATACATTTTTGGACCAAATTAAACTGTTTCTATAGTGATTTCTAAATTTTCAAGGATGAAACCGTTTCGTAATATAAAAAACTGACTCGGAAGAAATTATCGAAAAATAAAACTGAATTGTCCCCATCAGGTTGTCCTTGCCCCCCACATCATGTGGATTTTTTACACTCCCCTTCATGTTTTCTCTACATTTCAAAACCCAACTTGGAGGATGAACAATTTCCACTACCTTACTTGATAAATCCCTATTTTTATTCTTTCTCCCCTACATTTACTCTTAACATCTTATCCTTTTTTCCCTTACCACTTGTTGCAATTAAATATTTTAAACTGCGATTAGAGTATCCTAAATGTTATGAGACGTTTTTTTCAGGTTTCTTTTGTAAAGAAAGTTTGTTTCCGCTGCCGTCGCCATCGTGTCGAGATTTTCCCCTAAAAGATAATATTTTAAATCGTAAAAGAGATCCAGGTGGGTTCCGGTTCCGTAAGAGTCGAGTTGTAAAATTTAAAATGTTCATTTCGTGGGCTGCAATAAAGTTGCAAAACTAGACAAATCCACATCGCAGGAGATTGAATAAACATGTTTTCTTGAAAGTATGAAGCCATATAAGGGAAGCACATTTCCGACGGGGCGCTGCCGCTGTATATAATTTTAAAATCTACGTTTATGTAATTTTTCTTTTAGAAAGTTTCTTTTATACGTTTTTGTCATTTATAGGTAGTTTTTAAAAGCTCGTCTACTTTGAGCCGATATTTTAAAATAAATGACAGTATAATTTTAAAAGTTTAGAACCATCTATCTGGAGCTTGTTTGCAATTCTATTAAAAGTTTGAACTTTATCTTATACATAAATACATGTGCTTACTTTACAGTCAATATCAACGATAAATTTAATATAAATGCATAACTTAACTTGTTTATTTTCGAAACTTCCTCTTTGTATATGGAAATTCTTCTTCGCGGCAAAGGGTTATTTATTTCAGAAAAATTGCTATAGAAAATCGAGCTTCTGTTTTGTGAAAATATTTCTCAGCGTATTTTGCTTTGTTTTTAAAATTAACTTGCGTGAGTTGAATTGTCTGTGATTCAGACCTCGCCCTAGTGTTAGACTAGGGACAGCTCTAGTAAAGATAGATAATTGGCAATTAGGAAGGGATTACTCTATAATTATCCCTTGTATCTGTTGCTTGTCTCATAAAATAACCCTTTGGCACAATTACTGAACGCTATATCCTTAGTTTCATGTTTAATAAATTTCCCGGGATTTATTTAATTAAAAAAAATAATTGCCCGAACCTCAAACACCTCGGGATTTTAGATCAAAATAAATTTAAAATCTGCAACCCCCGCAGAGAGTTTAAAGAGCAAATAAAATTATATTCGATAAATGTTTCTCACAGTAAACGATTTTTATCATTTAAGATATCTATCTCGCATTTTTTATCAGATGAAATGTAAATAAGGTTTCGAGTTTCTTTTGAAGTGTCTTCCTTCCTCTGCAGAAGAGGAAAGATTTCCGAAAAGATTTTATGTTAATTAATGGGAATGGACGTCAGGATCTGCGAGTTAAATTATCCCCGGCGCTCTAGAAATAACTCTTTACATTTTAAAAGTGTGTTAGATCTCGTAAAATATTAAATTTATACAAAAACTCATTTCTACGAAAATTACAATTCTGTTTTTCTTCGTGTAAAAAATAAAATAAACTTTGGCAGAAACAACGAGCTCGCTAGAGAATTGATGTTAAATTTTTTTACGATAAAAATTTTTTATTCAAATAGTAAGAGAAATCTTAAAATATACGAAAAAATTAAAATGGAAAACATTCATTTCCGAAGAGGAAAGTTTTACTAAAAATAATGGAATTTTTTCAGTAGCAGACGCTACAAATGTATAAAAAAAGTAGAAAAAGTGAAATCTCTTTTATTCGGCCTCCTCAAGAAAGATATCTTAGCCCCAGCAAATATAAACCACCCTAGTGACACTCATACAAGTACACCCCCTCGTTACAAAGAAAAAAAATAAACCACTTGATATAAAAAATGTAATTTTGAATTCGAGTTTCGATAAATCATGAATACAATTACGTTTAGTGTCGTTGCTTCCATCAGTTGCTATACAAAAACAAAACCTATATCAGAAAATGTAATTACGATATTTGAATTGCTAAGCAGGAAACTTTTTTAACTGGAGTATTCAGAGACAAATTACGAGATGCTTGTGTATAATAGATACATACCGCAGTTCATTACACATTCAATATACACTTAGAACAGGAAGTTTATAGCTGCATTTATGCAAAACCGCCTTCGCTTTGCGGTGGGAAAACCTGCATAATATTCCACTCTTTTCCTTTAAACAAGGGTAGCTTGATATAATAAGTGCATTAATCTTAAAAAATATTTAGTTTAGAATCGAGGACGTAATGATGATAATAATAATAATAATCTGGAAGACTAATTAAATCTGAACTACACTCATTGTGCGCCCCGTGAAACGCGAATTTAATCAGATTGTTCATTTGGGCTCCTGTTTGCGTATTCTCCCTATTAGCTTTACGCTTTTGCACACAACGAATTCCTGCGCTCTATATATCAACCCAATTCAAATTGTTTTACATCAATTATTAGTTTGGTAACGTCGTTGCTGTTTTGGGACATACACTAAACCTTTCCTAATTAACCCTTGTTGTAATTACAAAATAAATAAAAAGGTTTCAAGTTTTAAGAAAAATCCCTATCGGCAAAATATTATTACCTAATATATTCCCGATTTTATAAGTTTACAACCCACAAACCCAATTTCAACCCCTTAAAGTTTGAAATATGGGTGTTGCGCAAAAACCCATAAACTTCCTCTCTCTCTCGTAAGAAAAGAGGTCAGACCCCTCAGTTCATCTTCATTGGGGTAAAGTCAATTTTGTAGCATTCATGCACTTCTTCCCTCATTCTTACCCCCTTCTCTCTCTCTCTCATCCATTACTGTGCATCATTTCTAATTATAATTAATATTATTCGTTGCACCTTTACCCCCTCTTTTATACATTTTTTGGCCCTTTAATTCTTAGTGTTTACGAGTTTAAAACCCAGAAATCCAAGTCTACGATATCGTCAAATCAGTTAATGATCGTTGAAGTCAGTTGAAAATATTTGGGGGTAACCCATTTTTAGGCTTCCTAAATTTAATTTTACGATTAAAAACCCAGAAACCGCATCTTAGGGTCCCATGGAACCGACTAATAATGGGGTTGTAAAACCCAATAAAGTCAATTTTATGACGTTACATACGGATTCGTTCAGAAAACGCTCGTAAAATCCCATAAACCCAATGTTATGGGTTTAACACACCAGACTCGGGTCAGTCGCGAATTTTTAGAAAGAGCTTGATCCAAAAATTGTTGATTTTCCCACCCTTAGTGGTTTAGCTTGCGCCATCCCTCGTACAACCCCAGGAACTAAACCTTTATCGATAGCGGAATTTTCTTCTGAAATAGAAGGTTACCTTCCTCAAAGCGTAATTTATTACCGAAACATAAGTAATATTACATCAATAAACATGTTTTTATACAAAAAATAATTAAAACGAATGATTTGTGAATGTAGTTTTGATTTATTATTATTTTACAACGTAATACTTTTTCTTTCAGCGTTGAAAGTTTTTTTTTTCTTTATGGGACTTTATAATCTTTTTGGACAACAACAGCAGTTTCCCTGAAAAATACAAAAATGTTTATATTTCAGTCCATCAATATTTTCTCCTTTTCGTTCTCTTGTAAGAATACAGATGATCCTCATTTACTTCAGAAACAGACGCGGTTTTATCCTGGGGGTCCTTAAAATAAAAATTGATTCAAATAAAAACCAAAAGCAACAGATAATACTTAGTTTATTACTATAATACATTTTAAATATATTATTTATTATATAATACAAAGGCGTATTAAGTACATGTGCCATAACGAGTCAGCTTTGTGCCATCAACAAAAAAAAGTAGTTAAGTAGATTATTAACATTATCAAATAGCAGCGCCATAACATTTACAAAAAAACTTGCTATACATTTTACAATATAATACTACAATATTATTTTCTCGATAATTATACTTTTAATTGCGATTAAAAAATGTTATTCCTTTACCTAGATGTATTTTTTTAATCCAACAATAATATTTAACAAATTTAAATTAACAATATTATATTCTGACAAATTTTTTTGTTAAACTAAAGCTTATGATATGAAAATTAGTGTGTTACAACAACACTCCTCTCCAAAAGCAAAAATCACATTAGACACAAAAAACACACGGAATTTTCTTGTCTAAAGGAGGAGGGATTGTAAAGGGTGGGGAATTGATTGACAATTAGTTAGAGAAGTTAGAAAGAAATGGACGGAAACTAGAACAAACAGCACATACCAACTCTTCAATGTTTGGAATCACATCTAACAGCGGACGTTCCATCTGCGAGTCAAAAAGCAATATACACGGATTAAAACTAAAGCCAACAATAATAATAAAATGGAAATTGTTCTGAGGGGTGAGTCACCAGCTGTGCGAATTAAAACATGTCAAAATGACAATAAAATATTACAGGGAAAGTAATCAATTTCTCAGTTATAAATGATTCAAAGACCAGCTTAGTGAACGTCCTAACTTGATTATATTTCTGTAACAAATGATGCTTACACACCTGCTACCACAATCATCTCAGCCTTCACTTTGCCTTATTATTATCATTATTATTAAGTACTTAGAAAATACTAATCGGGACTTAAGTTTTTTTTTGTGGTTTGAACAGAAATCACCTGAGCTTAAAAATAATAACGTAAACCTATCGTATAATAAACCCATACTGGGTTGTTTTTTTTTGAGAAAATGACTTGACTTTGAAGGCCCATCATACTCGACTATTAAGTAAGCTTAGTTTAATAATTTAGTCAAAATTGAGCTACCTATGCAACGTTATCCCTGTTCCCTAAATTCTTTCAAGCTGCTTCTAAAAACCAAGTTGTATAAAAAACAATCGTCATTTAACCATTCTACAGTAGGTACCATATTTACAAATTGCACAGTCAGTCCAGGCAGTGCATTTGGAAAACACAACTACTCTCCAAATGCTTTCGAAAGTTTACATCCAAAATAATTACAGGGGAATGAAAAATATTAAAATAACTTTTTAAATGCAAGTTGGATTTGTGAGGTTTTTTGATCATTTAGTATAAATAGGAAGCTTTTCTAACCCATTTATTCCTATTTTCAATAAAAATTCGCAACAATAACCATTTTTATGGAAATAGGATCGAGCTTTCTCCCAACAATCATCTCTGAAATTTCTATCATCACTAAAATCCGAACAACATTCTTCCATCACTAAATCTCATCCATCAAACTCCTATTTCCACTAAAATCTCAACAATATGTCTTTTTTACGCTAATGCAAATAGAAATCGATCTTCCACCGCTAGAACTCGCAACAATCATCTCTGAAATTCCTATTTCCACTAAAATTCCAACAAGGATCCCTTTACGGTATTCCCGACTCTAACGTAAATAGGAATCATCATTCCATTCCAGATCAGACTTCTATTTCCACTGCAATGGTCTTTTTTTCGTGTGTGAGAATTTAATACAAATAGGATCCGTTCCTCCACCTTTAATTCCTGATTCCCTTTCTAGTAAAATCTCTATAGACTTTGCTTTCTTATAGGACTCGCCTTTCCACCATCATTCAAACTCCTATTTCCATTAAAATCTCAACAGTTTGTATTTTTTGCAATATTTAAGACTTTAATGCCAATAGGAAGCGCTTTTCCACTAAACCAAACTTCTATTTCCACTAAAATTTCAACAGACCCTTTTACATTTCGATCTCTCACATTCCTATTTCCACTAAATCCTCACCAAACTTCCATAACATTTTGGAAGTATCATAAACTCTATTTGCTTTTCCACTAACAACTGAAATGTTTCTACCGGCTGCAACAATGAACTATATTTAAACTGACATCTAATTTTAATACTTGGTGCCTTTTAATACGGAAGTAAAATACTACAGACGAACTTGGAATGCTTGTGGAGCGTTACTATTTGACAAGAATGGATTCGTACTATTAGTATTTTGTCGAGCTGCCAAAGCCGCCCATTCTGCATCAAACGGATCAGGAGATCTTGAATAGGTTGCCGCGGAATCCAAAGACATCGCTCGCGAATGGGCTCCTAAAGCCGGACCCCTACGTGGAGAAACACCATCCATCCCTGGAGAAGGTGTCGCCAAATTTACAATCTGACCCAACCATTGTTCTGGTTTCGGTAAGCTTGCGTTTGACCCAACACTTGGATTCGGTGATTGACCTTTAATGGGTGTGTACGTTTGATTCAGACTAGGACTAAAGTTGAGATTAACAGGAGCGATAGATTTCGTTGAAGGAGGTGCAGGAGTTGAACTTAAAGACTGAGTAAAACTGTTACTCGTATTCGTGGTTGAAAGAGTCGGAGACGAAGTCAAGGACTTGTTGAAATTTATGGTGGTATTAGTAACAGTCACCGTAAGATTATTCTGGTTTTGATTTTGATTCACAGACATTTGATTGTTGAAATTGAAATCATCTGAACTGCTATGCGTTAATTGACTTAAACCTTGAGATAACTGCTGGCAAAGGGCAGTAACCGAATCACCAGGGGATATTTCCGGAATTGGCGAAACAGCTTTCATATCAGTCGGTGAAGTACTTCCGTTTGCACGATATTGATTCAATCTTTCAGCATTACTAGGAAGATCGTTAACTCGCAAAGACATCTGTCTTTTAAATGGCGAATTCTGTCCAATAGTGCTGAACCCACGACAACTACCTTGTCTAGCTAACATGCTTGGTGTGGCATGTGGTCGTTCAATAGCAAACGGATTGACTGCAGAATTCTTTGCACCACCTACATCCACAGCCCTTTCCAATCTTTCCGTCAACCCGTGCTGCCTAAACGATCCCGTTCTTGTAAACGTGTTATTCTTTGCATCAAACGTCATAGTAACAGCGCATTCTTTATCTCTCCTCTGCTTCCTTTCCAAACAAACCGCAAAGGCGCACCCGACAGCATGAGATAATCTTTCTCCAGATTCGCGTAATGCCAGAAATCCATGGCACATCCAACGCCGTGTTGTACCATCCCTGCAGATGTAGCTGAAACCACGATCATGATTGCGATCAGGGGCACAAAAAGATACTTTTTCTATCGTTTGGTCAACTATCAACCCCTTGGTGTCTTCTTCTACTACGCGAAGACCATCCCCGCTTACATGAAGTATTGCTCGAACGGGTCTGCGTCTTGAACCCTGAAATGGAATAGAAATGTATTATTCGGGACTTTTGAAACCCCATTTTGACAGTTAAAACCCCTATTTTATAACATACGAACTCAAAGTTTTAGGACCTTACTAAAACTAATTCAGTGCAAAACTTTTAAAAATCCAATTTTATGACTTCTATAACTCAAATAAATTTTTAGACTTCCCAAACATTCAGATTTATTATGACTTGTGCAATCTAATATTCACACAATAAAATCTAAATATTATTTACCCTCAGTACTTTTAAGGCTTCTTCGCAAACTTGCATGCCTCTAGATTCGAAAACTTCTACACATCCCATATATTTAACGGTAAAAGTGCAAGTCCCCGATCGAACAGCAGATTCATCCGCTTGCCATTGATGGGGTTTTGAACTTTCAGGCATTCGTTCTTTTCGTCTCCGAAAAGAATCCCTGAAAGATCTTCGAAGTCGGTCCATTTTACGAGGTGACCGAAGGCTTCTCCTCTGAAATCAAAAATATATTTTTTAGTTGATAATAATAAAATTAATAACAAATCGAATAAAAAAAGGGTTGCTGGGGGAAGCGAGGATTTATTGGAGGAAAACTCACCGGTTCAGACATTATAAACGTTAGGAATATTTTTTTTACGTTAACAACTGATACAGAAGTCAAAACGATTCTGGCAAGAGTAGTTGTTGTTTGCTTGATTGCCAAGAGAGTTGTGCTTTGCGCCGCTATCGTTTTTATTTTCAGGGACCGTATTTCATATAAAATTGTGGGTTTATGATTTTTCAGGGGTGGGATGAACACGTGTCAAGGAAAAGTATGTACTAATATTTTCGTTAATTGTTTTATAAAACAAAGAAAATTTCCTTTGAAACGAATACCAAATATAATATAATATAATGGGTCGAAGTCTCAAGATTATGATTCCTGGCACCCCTCTGCAATTTGATTACCTGGTTTTATTAACTTTGATATCTTACAAATAAACTTGATACGGATCTAGATAACTTTTATTAATAAAAGACCTTTGGACTGTTACAAAAATTCGTTTGAGTAACAAAAAAATTACAGAGTATGCAGAAAACTGATGTCTTACACAATGAAACCAGAACAGCAGTTTACTATAATATTTGCTGATGGATGCGAGTTGTATATCTAATGCAAACAAACATTTAGATCTAAAAATATTCGCGTAAGCAGTTGAGCACATGGACATCTGTTTGTAAAGCAGGAATCTCCCACTAAGCGTTCACCCACACATAAGAAATGAATAACCCAGGGCACGTACCATATAATAACGCTATTGAACCAAGCAGACTGATTACGTTAATCGAAAGTTGTGTCTATGAAACCTCTCTTTGTTATTTCAACATTCAGGAGCTCTTCCTGTCTCCGATTATCATAACTAATCCACCATTTCATACCCATCTGGATTATTTTTCAGGGAAAGAGAAATCTTTTTATAACGAGTAATTAAAGAATCAACACAATTTTGTACATTACCATTAATTATGGTTCAAATTTAAGACATTCTAAAGAAGTAATTAATTTAATCCTTGTAATCTTCAAGATAAGATTTTCGTGTTTGTTTAAGGATGTGCTTGCTACTAAATTTATAATATTTAATTTTACTATAAATAAGTCTGGTTATCTGCTAAATTATTCTGCTCCTTGAATAAGTATGAAATAATTTTAAAGAGACACCGTGAAAATAATAACTATTATACAACCATTGATGTTGTATATTGCAGATTGGCAAGTTACAATTATTATTAATGAGAAATAATTACACAACACTGGGTATTATTTAACCCATAGACCGTGTTAGTGTGAGTTGCTCTAATTGCATATAAAGTCAATGCTACCCACACCTGTATGTTGCAAAAGACGAAAGTTTATGTCGTTACGGAAAACTAGTTTGACAGAAAAAGGATTTGGAAGAGTCGTTGGAAACAGTAGCTACCACAGAGAAGGACGAAAATAAAATATTTTGAAAAAGACCTGTAGAAGAGGATCAGGAAAAAATCTCTGAAGACTTTCAAAAATTTTCAGGGAAGAAAACCCTTGATCTTAACTTCTTTATTGTCCTTTTTTAAGGGGGGTTTCATACCTGCATTTCGATTGTGTTAGTTCCCTTTGTCACGGAAATGTAATTCCAGAATCCTGGTTCAGGAGTAGCTTTTCCGGATTTTTTACAGACTTTCAAGATTTTTCAGGGAAAATACGACCTGACCTAACCTAACAAGGGAGGGCTTCCTAACCCTTATTTTATTTGTTTTCGATTGTTTGAGATGGTTTTATTCTCCCTTGCCACGGAAATTTAATCCTAAAGTCCTTATTTCAGGAGCGACTCTTCCGCAGTTTCTGAAGACATTAAAGAACTTTCAGGGGAAACACGATTTAAACAAATCTAGCTAGAGAATTTCTTTGTCATTATTTCAAATTTTTAATCCATTCCACTACGGACCAAGGAAAGGATAGCTAAGACTTATCGTGTTTCAAGAATTTTCAGGAAAAGAAGACCGAACGTGCCTAGGCGAGTGCAGGCGTTTCTCTACCCTTAATTTATTTTTTTTTAATAATCCTGGAGTCTATTTGCGGACCCTCTTCCTTAGAATTTTCATTTACCTCCAACACAAATCTTAAAAAAAGTCTTGTTCTTCGTTCTTGTACTTCAATTTTTTGCCCCACTTCACGCTTCAGGAGTCGTTTTCCCAGATTACTTTTTGAGGATCTCGAAAGATTTCAAGGAAAACAGTACCTCCCTTAAATTCGCTAGAAACCCCTTCTTTCTCTTGCTCCAATTTTTTTCGATATTACCTAAGAAATATGTAATAGAAATATTTCCGATGTCTTCAAGACGAAATTTGACCTCCAATTAAAACAATTTCAAGATTAAGGGCGCAATTTTATCATCTCTATCTGTTCTCATACGTCTTTTACGTTTTACAAGACTGTGCTGCTAATCTAGTTCATAGATACTCGAATTATTTTTCTAAACACTTATTACAAACATGATTTTTTCGGTACATTAAGTGAAATTTTTCTAGGAAATATTAATACATTGGACTTGCTACTATTTATTTTGAAACGGCGTAATTAAATAATTTATTTGCCAAATATGACGTCATATACAGTATCTTTTAATACTCATCATGCTTCGTAAACGTCACAAGGACATAATAAAACCTCTTTGCAATCACACAACTTTATTTCATTTCCCCTTCAAGTTTCGATCCTACGTTTCATCTCACTTTAACAATTTGCGAGAATTTACACGGAATGTCTTTGCATAATTCCCTCAACCGTAGCGCAGTTTCTCTACTTGATGTTTACTTAATTAAGGTAACTCCTTGTGTTTGTTTAATGTTCAGTTCGTATTATGTCAGGGGGTATATATGGAATTGTAGCTCATTTGATTATTGGATAATGAAACAAACACCGACGTTAATCGTATCAAAAATGACATACGGGCTAATATTTGCTTTTACTACCCCCGTGAACTGTATTTAATAATAATTGATGAAACAACTACAGTCAATAATTTAGTTGTGCCTTTTATTTATTCAGGATATTCCTACTGAAATGACAATTTGTTTTACCAGTGATTGACAGTAATGAATTTTTATTAAAATTTATAATAAAAGGCATTGAACCTATCATTGATTTTCCTCTCCAATCCCCCGACTGCGAAAGTCCATAAAACCAATCATTGCGACTCCTAACCACCCTTAAACCCACTCCTGATTTTTTAAGACGTACGATCCAAGGAACTTTATATTAAGAACCCCTAAACCCATTAATAAAATTCCGAAACCTAATTCCCATTAAAAGGAGGACCTAAACACTCATTATTGGGACCCCTCAAAGCCTAGAAGTTCCAATTATTCATTTTTGACCCAAATAACTGTCTTATTTATTGTTTGATAAATAAAAAGTAACGTAAAGTACCCTTTTTAAGTGATTAATGTTTATCTAAAATCAGAAGAGAAATTTATATTCCTTGAAAACAATTTTAATTCAACTTATCACTCTTTGACCATTAAAAATAATTCCTCGGGTGATTCATATAAAAATTCCGGGAAACTCTTGGAGCATACTTTGGTCTATCAGATCATGAATCACACAAAAATAGAAAAAATTTCTTTACAGACACATCAGAATCGAAGTATGTACCCCAATGAGTCAAACTTGTGACTCAACGAGAATCCGACCTTTTAATGGATCGTCACCCATTTATTCATTTACACACGAGTTTTGTTTAGTTGTAAAATAGTTAACCTTGTAATCTAATTACCTAACTGTAAAAAAATTATACTTTCATAAATTCCAATGCAAATTGCACTTATTATTAAAGGGAAAAATAATATTCTTAGCTGTCATATTAAAATCCTGAGGAGCAACACGTTTCCAGTATAATTTTTTTGAAGTAAATAGGAATTTAAAAAAAGCATCTATCCAGCTGTTACCAAAACTAAAGTGGCTATGTGTTGATGTACTTAGGCACTTTGCCAGGGTATAAAATATTTATGACATCTTCCTATATATAGCATGGCAATGTATACACACATACGATAGCATTAATCCTAATCGATTTTGCTACAAAAATCGACTGTTTTATGTAAAAAAAAATTATTTATACTTTCGATTCATGAAACAGGTTTTTCAGATGTGGTTTAAGATTTATACATATTCCAAGCATGTTGTATGAAAAATATTTAAAAATCAAACGGTTAGTGAGCGATTCCAGTAACTTTCAACATGTAATTTGCATTCCAGAACGAACAATACGGTCGAAGAAGGAATATAAAACAGGCTACGGCTCGTGGATGATGACATTGCAGTATAATCAAAAGATTGAACAAAAGACAGACATAATTTTTATCATAAAAAATAAATATTTTAGCTTTCCAGTAAAAGGTTTCTTTCTAACAATCATAGGATTTAGGGGGGGGGGGGTAATAGGAGTAAGCTGGAGCACAGAGCATAAAATTGTAAATTTTGTCTTAAATTTTTGCCTCCTCGGTACCTCCCGGATTATAATAGTCCGGGAAGTAAATAATTTACCCACTCCCCTAGATTTTCTCTAAATCCTCCGTTGGTTCTAATGAAAAGTTCTTTATCAGGATCGTAAATACAATCCATTCATGTAGAGATTATACTTTGTATGACTTTGATTGGAGCAGAAATTAAAAGCCTTGAACTTAGGGGTTTGTTATAACAGGTAGATCTGAATGCGTTTATTATTTTTTGGAATTTTGAAACGGTACAAAGGACAATAACCGTTCAAATAATTACTGCTCCCCCAAAAAATGAAGAGTAATTTGTGAACGTGGCGTGAAATACGTCATACAATGACCAATAAGGTCAACAAACTATGTTCAAAGGTAGGTGGAGGACGTGCCTTGATCCACCGTTGATATCTCCCGAATTCTTTTACAATCACACGAGTATGAGAAGGAAAAAGCCACCGTCGTAGATAATTAAACAGATTAAAGATAATTTTGAGTTAACAATCGACCTACCGTGGTGACATCACCGAATTTGCTGACATTCCCACGATCCAAAGGTTGATGGTTCGACGGATGGTTACCCATGTCGTAAAAAAACAAACTTAACTATAATTTAAAGTAAATCCACAAAAATTAATACACCCAAAACGCAAAAGTACCACCCCGAACATCACCAAACGTCACAGCCGCAACATTTCCAATAAGCAGATGTGATCCCAGTAGCAGATGCAGCATTAGGGTAAGTTTTGGCCCAACGCGGTTTTCAACATCGACCTACGGAACCAGTTGGGACACAACATGACAGGTCTTCTGGAAAGGTGAAGAATGCAGTTGCACCTTAAGACTAGAATCGTTCAACACAAGATGGACTGACTGGAAATAACTTTGGAGGCGCAGAATGCGCAGCCTTTCTTTGTATCAAACCGTCTTCCCTGGGCACTTGATGGCCTTGGACGTTGTCCAAGAGGTCACCAAACAAACTCTTTTCTTATCAAACTTCGGTTATTAAAATTTTTCGCACTTAACGGGGTGGTTTAATAATTTTTCGAAATGAAACACGCGCGCCCGGAAAACGTATTCGACGGTTACGACACCAAGGTGTGCGAGTCTGCGACTATTTTGTTGTAATATTTGACGGTGACGGTTAGGTAAGGTTTCCCCACACCATGTTTATTACCTGAGCTAAAAACATCTGCACAGGTAAACAAGAATTTCTGATCGAAAGCCACAGGTAGACTTGAATATTTAAACAAGCTTAAACACAAGACGACGTCTGCAGGAAAGAATCAAATTCCAAGCCCGGATTCCTCCGGAGGAAAACGGCCGCAAGATTTTCCGACTCGGATGTTTTGATTAAATTAATATAAATTGCGGTATTTCCTGATGAGATCAACTGTTACTCGTTTTTCTGACGTAGATATAAATGTTCGTCGAGGAACCACCGGAAAAGCTTTAAGGGGTTGTAACGGAATCAAAAAAATTCACTTGGGATTTTGGGAACCACCTTCATTACAAGCAAGAAAAGTGAGAGTTCTTAAGAACTTTATTACCTGGTAATGACGAGAAGTTTCAAGGAGCAATGGAATGCATTTAAAATTGCATTAAATAATTATTATTGAAGCTATTCGCAATTATGGTGTATTTAGAAAAGAATTGATTGGTAATCGAAGAAATTCTATGAAAACATCGATGGTCAGACATCATGACTAAGATATTACGCGGATTTTCTTTACCGCTACGAAGTTTTTCGGTTTAAAATGAAAACTAACACTTCCAAATAATTATTTATTTGACGAACTTTAATAATTTTTTTACACCCCCATTAAAAGCTCATTATCCCTTGCCTTGTGTTGAACAGAAGAATGAAAGGAATGCTTCTCATAAGTTCCAAAAATCTTTCCAATTTTTGAATTTTGAGGAAGTTCTACCCTTTGTAATTTTTACTGTACCTACACATCCAATGGTTTAGGAAACCCCTAAACAACCCCATTAAAATTTGTATTAACCCATCCCTTGAGAATAATTATTAATGGAATGCTTTTCAAAAGGTGTTTTATTTAGTTTATTTTTTATACACCCCTAAGTATAAATGGTTCGAATTTTTGAGAAAGTTCTACCCCCTCTATCCTTTATAAAAGTATCGACGTTTTATGAGGCTTGTTACAGAAATAAAATTAACAAAATTTAATTATAATTAGTTGACGTAATTACAAGAATCCAGTTATGTTGATCAACAACAAGGTCTTCTGATACAACATTTATTAAACGAACATAACAAAACGTGAAATTTTGAGAAACTAGTAGTACTATCTTTAGTTTGCATATTAATATAAATTTTAATATTCACGCAAGTTGCATTCTCGTCTCATTTCCATTGAATATAATAAGCGAGGTCAGAGACGCAAACTTGCACATCTACCCACGAATTAATCAAGAAATCTTATTACACCGTAGTCGCAAGCCTATAAACCGATGCAAATTCAATCAAGTGGGTGTTCTAATTGCTCCTGCTCGATAAAACTTATTAGAGGCCATCTCCCTCGGTTCCAAAGCCTAAATTACATTTTTTTAAAAATTCCAATTAGTAATCCCTGTCATCGTTATTCCCAGCGTTTACCACTTCATCCATCAAACGGTTTATTAAACCAATTTTACAAATTGGAAAAATCGCTTCGGTTTTAAATTTCCACCTTGCACGATAAAAAAGCGAAGGGAAATGTTTTCAGCGGGGTAGTAGCTTTGTCATTGTTCTTCCTGTTCAGTTAGATTCACAGGCAGTGAACGCTTACGTATATATGCATGTAGATGATGGGAAATACCGGCGAAATAGGGACTTGATAAAATATCCCACGGTCTACCCCGTTTAACGGACAATGCTGCTCGAGAGGGGGCAATAAGTGACACCAGTTCGATATTTGCCCTTTTTACTAACACAAGGTAGAGCTTAGAAAATGATGAGAAATCTCACAGTATAGGTACAATCTAAAATTCTGATTATTTAAATAAAATATTATAGTACGAAGGGGTGGTGAGGGTGAGAACTAAAATATCATTTCAAAATTAAAATTTAGAGAATGGAAACTAAAAAGAAGACAAGGATATAATCTTAAAAAAATCATAGTGGGCGTTACAGATAATTTACAACCCTTAAGAGAGGACCACATCTAGCTTGTCCCCTAACATTAAAAAAAAAATAAATTGTTGGCTCAATAATTTTTTCTGCATCTCATTTGTTGGTTAGAAAGACATCCGTACTTCAAAAAAAAAATTCTAGAACCAGTTTTTATTTATACAGCGCGAATAAAAACTTTACACCCCCTACTCCCCTACTGATAATTTCGTTTTTAAGGACAAAACTACATTACATTGTTACCAATAATGAAGTAATTTTTACAAAAAAATTCCAAAGTAATAAATTTATTCTGAAAAAAAATCAATGTTACAACACCCTGTATTTAATAACTTTATGATATGATTGCATATTCAGGAACTTAATTTCTTGGCATTGAAAGAAAAATTTATAGAATTTCAATTATGCGAAGTAATAAGTCCTTGCTTATAAATGAATATTAAAAACTTGAGCTAAATTTAACTTTGTTCGAGTAGGCTTGGAAACAATTGAAGAATTCAAATCGAATTATTTTAAACTACCCTTTAGCTATGAATAATAGAATCAAATCAATTTTTTCACTAGATCACGGTTTAGTTAAATATTTATTGAGGATTCAAAATGGAAACCGCATGACTCGCTAACTTGAACTTTTTATTAATATTTAAACTGGATAAGGGATGATTTTAAGTTAATATTTGTTTAAAGTAAATTGAGAATTAAGATTTCTATCTAAAAAAAAAAATAAAAATATACAAGGTGTTTAATTTATTTTTAATTATTTGGAGCCACAAAAAACTTTCTTGTTTTAAAAAAATACCCTTTTATATTCCGAATAATTCCGCAATTTTCCAATTAAATACTTAAGCCTTTTTTCCTTGAAAATAAAGAATTAAAATCTCCATTATGAAGTTGATACAAAAACAAAGCAACATAATTGAAAACATGACGTTTACAAACGACAATGCAAATTGGGTTCGCGTGTGAATTTCCAGGATCCGAAAGAAAAATTGCATGTTTGTGGGAACCTTAGATGTGAACGAGGGGAGAATAAAATTCGTTAAAAAGCGGGTCAAGAGCAATCATCATACTACAGAGAGGAAACTGCATAATTAAAACTTTTTTTTCATTATTGTAAATTTTAATTAAAGTAAAAGTAGGTACTCCTTTATATAAAAGGGAAATGCATGGAACGGAATATATTAACGAGGAAAGGTTAAAAATGAATAATGAAAAGGGAAAGGAAATTTTTGATAAGTTTGAAAGATTATTTTTCGATTAAAATCTCTGGAATAGGGAACTATTACCTCACAAAATATTTTTATATAATCATGGTTAATTATTTTTTTTACAAAAACATCCCTTATGAATTTTATATTTCAAGGAAATTAAATGTCTGCGTTTTCGCTTTGAGTTCAGAATTGAAAAGGGTTCGCACTCGCACAAGCAGGGGTCAATCAATAAATAAAAATAAGTATCCTTGGCAAAGGGCCAAAATTAACTCTTCTGATTACGTCTTCGACTTTTGCAACAGAATGAAGAAATTTTCTATTACAACAAAAATTAAATTATAATTTATATTGGTTATCAGGACGAGGTAAATTGATTTCAGATTATAATCTAAAAAATATTTCTACGATGACAGTGTTTATTGGTACGGAAATAATCTTATCTTTAAATACTTTTATAAAACCAACTGTTTGAATAATTTCCTCACCCTGCCCCTCTACAGATAAAACCAAACGCAGTCTTTCTTTCTCCCAATATTTTTAAGAGTAGTCCTAACATTTTTTTTAAATTCTTTAGTTCTGTAAATCTAGCAATTTAATTTTTTTTTATTACAAAACAATCTTTGATCAAATAGAAATAAAAATGAATTCCAAGCAACTACAAAGAAATAATTAATACTAGTCATCGTTCACAAACGACTGCCCCCTTTTGATTCAAACAGTTCATGTGTGAAATTGGATCTTAAAATCAATGTTAAATAAAATAACCTTTTCCTTTACTTACATAAATATTTGGAAACTAAAAACATAACATAACACCGATAAAGGTAAGAAGTAAGCCCAGAATAAACTGACATAAAGTTGATAAAAAGAAAATGTTTTATTTTATACTATGACTTCATAATATTCCACATTTCCGATGGAAGCCATATGTTATGTGTTAGTGGTTAATTTTTTCTGATAACAAACTAGAAGACTGGAAGGTTAAATACTGACCGCAAAATTTTAATTTAATTTATAATTTATCATTTTCCAAGCTACACCACATAAATTTTTATTTATTTTATTTTTACCTTCAATAAAAATGGTTACACCGGAAGTAACATTTCTCTGTATGGTAATGGTTTGGTCATTAGAGCACGATTAAGTAAAATGTCATTAAAGGAATATTTAGGGGAAATTCCCCTTTTTACATTGTATGTAATAATAGCTAATGATTTTCTCGATTTTCTACAAAGTGGTTCAATATACATGAACGTTTTACCCCAAAAAGTTCATTCATTGTAATAATAAGGGGGTAATGTTACTACAGTATGAGCCCTTTTCAGTATGAGGTATTGACCTGTAAAAAATTCCCTTTACGCTGAAGGTCAATTAATTTCAAGTTGAGCAATTTAACCAGGGACAAGTACATTTTTCTTAAAATATTAAATCCAATTAAATTTAAAAGAAACAACTAATCTAGTCCTAAGAATCCGCGTTATGAGACCTAGGCCTTTACAAATCAAATTATTGAATAACAAACATATTTCAGACAGCAGCAGTCTGATAGGAAATGAAGTCTCATCATGTCCCCCTTCTGTTGTAATTGTTATACACGGACAGCATGACTGTGAATGAAATGTTAAATCGAATAGAACAATGCATTTCAAACTAGAGTTTAAATTAGTTCATGAAATAATCATTTATGTACAGAATTTTGCAATCAAAAATATAATTAATAAGTACTTAAATTTATTTCAGAGTCAGGAATTATTTGCTTGCTTAAAATATTATTTGTTTATAGTAACATACTTTAAATAAATAGGGGAAGTAGGTTAAGGAAGTTCCTGGCAAAGAGATGTTAAAAGTTGCGGCAAACCAGACAGGAGACTGATGAATGGAGGAAAAGGAAGAGGTTTTGCAGGCCATCGTCTAATCCGACTTAAAAGTCGACTGATTGTGGGACTTTTTCCCCCCATGTGTTTTTTTAAGCCCTTAATTACGAAAACTTTAGGAAACGGTCAGAAAGGAAAAAAATCAACGGACTTAAAAGGAAATTCCGACAATTCAACAGGAAACATGGAAACCCCCACTCTTCTAGAGTTCTTGTAGAAGAAACCCGCTTGAAGAAGGGGAGGATCTTGAATTCATCCCTTCGATTCGCCAAAATTCTCAGCTTAGGGTTTAAATCCAAAAAAGTGCCACAAATTTTTATTCTTCTGTCATTCATTGCAGACACTGAGAAATAAGAGTGCTGTTGGGTTGGAAGACTATTCCACGCTACTCCAAAAGGAAAAAAGAGCAACCAGGTGGAAAAGACACTTTTCTATTAGGATATTAAAATTTTTGAAAGCTGTGTTTTAACTCTTCCTGTTGGGTAAAATTCCTTGGCCACAAAGAGGTACCAGAAATCAGCATGCCAAGACCTTAAGTGATTACAATCCAAACCAAACGAAAGCAACCCTTCTTGAAATGTATAAACCCCCTGATTTAAAAAACATCATTAAACTATGATTTCCTGAAATTCAAAAAAATAAACTTACAGACTTAAAAAACAAATGCATTATTAATGAAAGTCTGTCTGTAATCCTTAAGATATCGACATTACACTAAATTCCAGTTCAGATATACTTATCGATTTGGCAAGTACTTTTATGAATGAATTTATTTTTATACTTCCTCCTACAAAGTTATTAAATCTAAAACACGTAATAAAAATTTAAACGAAGCATATGTTTAGATCGTTTCAAGGTTTTAAAAAATTTACATCCAAGTGTCAATGCCTGGTACTTAATTTAAAAAAATTAATACAAATCCAACTGCATTGGACTAAAATATCATCACCAGCAGAACGAACCACGTGGGTCCTGCGCAAGAGAAATGGATTCAATAAACTCAACAAGTTGAAAAGAGACAAACATAGATCAATACCGAGCACTGGTAAGATATCGGATCAAATATCGGACCTCCCCAAATCTATTATTTCACTCACACACTTTAAGGTTCACTGATTCTCTTTTTTTTTTAAATTAATTAAACATTTTAGGACTTGCATAACGAGTGAAAGTATTTGAAGTAGACTCTCTCAATTTACATGTTCAATTAATTTAAATCAAGAAGAGTTTCTCCGCAGAAATATTATTAGCGAGTTTTATTTTAAAATTCGATAAATGTTAAAATGAATTCCTGTTTGTTGCAACTTATTTTTCTTATCAACAATCAGGTTTTAGTAACATTGTCCTTGTAGAAAGTAAAAATGTTAACAAGCAGGTAACGATAGGTTAAACGGTAAAAAAGCAAGAACCAAGATGGAAATTGGCCAAAAAAATCATTAAAACAAGCTGTCTTGATTATAGAAATAAAACGGATCGGGTCTTATCCAAACATTGCGCCTAATAAAATAAATATTTCAGGTGAAAACCCTTACACCTGTGAATGTCTCAACTCACCTCGATTTCGAAATCCGATCGTGTTCACATACTGAGCAAAAATCAGCGCTACAGCCGTTCATAAATACACTTTTAATAGAATTACCACTAATTCGTATTCATATTTACAGTGCTAGCACGAATAATTCGGCGTTTTGCCTCAAATATTTCACATTGTTAACCCGCCCGCGCTGGAAAAACAGTCCATTTTCGCGATTCTGTCTGCACTAGATACAGGAGGAGATAAATTCTGTACCATTATCAAATAAAAGCACTAAACGGGATAGTAGTAAAGGATAGATGCAGGTCTAAAGTGTACGAGAAAATGAAATGGGGTACGTCGACGTGACTATTCATTCTGTATTGACTCCCCCGAAGTGAAACGAAAGGATTTGGGGAATATCTCCATCTTTGTCGCATACGTGTTCCCCATGTTAAGGAGAAAGAGCGTGAAAGATTTGTGATAACAAGGTATTTCCATGTTTACGCAATTCGGAAAATGGAGAACCGAACGCCATCTTTGAAGAACACGCTCAACAATTACAACAATGGTAGTAACCTGTTTTATTGTTGTGATCCTCGGAAAACCTGAGAAAAGCCCCTAATCTAAAAAATATATCCCCTTGGGGTTAGATTTAAACACTATAAATAATTTTATGCACCTCTAAGACCCCCCAGAAGCTACGTTACTGCAATTAATTATAATCCCAAAAGGGCCAAAACAAATGGAATTTGGAATTTTGATTTTCTACTCCTCTCTTTCTCTCCCGAAGAATCTCTTACGACCCCTAGCGTCTCAGAGAAGAGGGCTTTCCACTCTACCTCAACATTAAAAAGTTTAAATATTTCAAACAATTGCCCAATTTTTACAGAAATTGTCTTATCGTCCTCTTCAAATGGACGTTTTATCTATCAACATTTAGAGTGTCTCATTTACTGGACTACCCCTTACCCCCTTCCAAGTGTTTTTGAAAAATTTTAAGAAGCGAAATTAATATTTCGAAAAATTCCTCAACCTTGCCTCAAATATTTGCAAGGGTTGTTGTACACCTTTCTTTTTCCTGAATTCTTTCATTTTCAATAGGTACATATCTATGTTTTGACTTTCCTACCCTTAATATTTAGAAAAGCTAAAGAAATCTTTAAGAAACGAAAATATTTCTCCTAGGAGTCCTAGGGTAAATTCTACCCCCCAAGCAGTCGGTTAAGGAAACAAGGAAAGCAAAGGAACAAGGTTCCTGAAGAGACATCGGGTAACCGTGGTGTCGTTACTCACCAACAGCTAACGACAGCTGCCCTGCGGTATTATACATCCTAGATGGCTACCAAAAGCAACCCCCTTAAGCGATTAAGCCAGATGGTAAGAATGGTTAACGAAAAAATACACAAAAAAGGTATGGGAAAGAGCAATGACAGAGACGAAGAGAGAGGATCCATAGATGAAACTATTTACCCGGATTTGAACCTACAATCGCTGCGCTATACCTACGTCTACCCCTAAACAAAAAATCATTTGATTCTCAAATCTTTTATTTAATAAAATCTCATTCTCTTAATTAATTGAGTAAATCAACCGGTATTTCCTCTCCTTTCGCAGCTCGTACATACAAATTCAAATCAGGTCTTACAAAGCTCACAATTTTCCACATATTTTCCGCCGTTTCCATTTTATGACTATCCCTAAAAGTATGACACGATACCACGCATTCAGCACCAAAAAAAGTTGGAATCCATTGCCCATACTCAGCTGCTAAGTTTCTTCCTGACGCTGTATGTTGAATAACCACCCTTGTGTTAGGGGCAAACCCTGATCCGGCAGTTTCTTCCCTTAATTCAGGCATCCAATGATACACTTTAAACCGGCAGTAAAAATCAGGACTTTGAGTTAAACGTAATTTTAGATGTCCTCCGAAATCATCAAAGGTTGAGTTTTCACATTGGACGAAGAGGTGTCCTTCGGTTCCAGATTCGTATATCCTTATGTAAACATCATCCCCGTAGTAAACTGTTTGCCCGTCTGCTTGTCCATCACATCCAACGAAAACAAAAACGTTTCTAACACACGGTGCTTTATCCGGTGAAGCGGTTAAACCACAACCATGGATAAAATGGGTACCAATCTCTATATCTGCTTCATTCATTAATCCGGATAAATATAAACCGTACGTTGCTCTGGGGCCTGTTTCTGGGACCAATTTGTTGGATAAATCGCAAGCTTTAAGCTGGTAATATGATCCGTATAAAGTGTAAGGCGATTCAGTTGCTAAATTAACAGGGGCTAGTAAATTTTTAAACATTTTACGAGTTTTTTGGACCAAAAGTTTACAATGGTCACGTTGATAACCAGCTACCCTTAATTGTTCTTCTAGGAGAAAGAGATCTTCATTCCAGTTTGCAATACGGACAGGAAGTGCAAACACGGGACGGTTTTTCCATGCGTCTCTTTTTTCTTGTTCTTCATGGGAAAGTACAAATGATTTAGCACCGCAACCTTCCATGTTTGTTTAGGACAGGATGTATTTTACTCTCAAATGGAAAAAATCCTTTTGAAGTAGTGTTTTGACAGTTTATGTAACAAAAAATATAATACAACAGCAGCAAACTTTATATTTTTTTAATGTTTGAGAGCACGAGAAAGCATAGCGAAAAAGGTCTCTCCTGGGGGACAGAATTGCATCAAAGGATTTTAAAACTCCCTCCCAGCAATCTACAAATTTGTAATATAGGCAACCCATTATACAAGCGTGTATAATGGGTTGCCTATATTCCAATGATAAAGTGAGTAATACACTTACTCACTCCAGGTATTCTGGAACATGTCTCAGTCATATAAAACTCCCACCAGGCATTCTGGAACTTCCCCCAGATGTACAGAATTCATTCACTGCATTCTAGAACCCCCTTCAACCAATTTAAAGTTTCTCAAACGCGTTCTACCCATACAGAACTCGCTACAAGTTTTCTAGAAATTTCCCAGACATACAGAACTTTTTTTAGGGTTTCCAAAACTCTTCCTCAGGAATACTCGAATACAGAACCCCCATCAATACATTTTAAAAATGCTTACAAACAATCAAGACATTCCTAAACGCCCTTTACACATACAGCTTTTGCTCCAAGCGTTCTAAAACGTTTCACACATGCAAAACTGCATCCAGGGATTCAGTCACTTGATCCAGGGTCCCCATACTCGATCCAAGCATTCCAGAACTATCTCTAGCCATACAGAAATACCCACGTCCCGATTATTTTCATAATTGTTGAAGAAAAACATTTCGACAAGATTAAAAATGGTATTTTCTTTAATTAATCAAAGCCAGTGTTCACAAAAAAACATAAACTTGATGTTTTTAGTTCTTAATAAAATAAAAACTACTATAATATATTATTTTTCACATTTAAATCTCCATTGCAACATAACAATAATAACAATACCTACATTTGCTTAATAAATTAATTTCACAGTAGTTCAAAGTACTATTTTAATCACTACCACCGTAATTGTGTAATATTCAATATATTATTATTTTTAAACAACCTATCTAATTGTTTTTTAAACCATTATCTATTCCAAATATCCTCCATGGCTTTATTAGAAATATATTTTTCAGGTAAAACTTTCAAAGTCTTCATCGTTTCTAAATAAAACAAAATTTCTGATGTCACCACTCCGTGTTGCGGCCCTCCATTATTTTGAATATTCATTTTTATTATTTCATCTCTCAGTCTACTTTTAAAATTTTGATGGATTACTTCATAGATATCGGACACCTAAAAAAATTAAATGTGTAAAATAATCCGATAAATAATTTTTTCATAAATGAAGGTGAAACCCTGCACAATCATTTAATAAACATACTTGTTCCTCCGGGAGAACAGAACTAACAGCTTCGTGTAGTTTAGTCAAGTGTCTTGAAACATTCCTGAAGGCTTTTGATGGGACCGGAGGCCTAGCATCCCAGTCGTTTAATTGATCCCCTAATAAAGTATTCATGATGGACAATACTTTGGTTTCAAGCTGCTGAATATGATGGCCGATGTCTCTTTCAACACTATCCATGCTTAATAAAGAATCAGAAGTAAAACTAAAATGGGCACGGACATGGGGAATTAACCACAAAACCAGCTGTAAGGCTCGGGACGTCAACGCTAGATTAGTACTAGTAATTGTTTTAAGCCCCGCTGTCCTTAAAGCCCCAGCTCCGAGCACTAATTGGCACGACCTTGAATTAAACGTCCGTAACAATTCGGCTAAATTTCTCCCTACAACCGGTGCTAAAAGAGGCAAATCCGAAGCGCAAACACAATATTCACTAACCAACCGTATTAACATTAAAACCGTCCCGACAGTAACATAATCTTGAGATCCGATTTTCAAAGCACCCGCTGCTTTACTTAAATTCGATTTGATCCCGTTTTCTTCTATTGGTGAGTTTGGAATCGACTTCATAGGTTTTCCGGACGATATCTTTTCGACTAGAATTTGAAACTCTGGAGGCACTTCCGCAGCTTTCCATCTTTCCGCATCCAATAATAAAGTTAGTTTGTTTTTTCGTTGACTATGAAATTTGTGCACGTAATTTCCTGCTTGGATTTTAAAGGCTGCCCGCAGCGCTGGACTTTGTCGTTTACAAACATTTTCACAGAGCTCAGTAAAACTATCCACGATTTCCGATAGATCCGTGATTTGTAAAGCAGTTATTGGTTGTTTATCTGATTGGGTACTAACTAGGGATGCTAAACGTTCGTGACAATAATCGCAGATTGAAATGAGAAGGTCTCGGAGTTTAACTTCGACCCGTTTGTGCTCGTCAAGACTAAGGAATTTTTCACCAAGCTCAGATTTATCTAACAAGCCTGCACTTGCATCCGCAGTATGTTTTATCACATCGTGTACAGCCTGGACTCTTTTAACTAATTTTCCTAAAGCGGCACTAGCTAGGGATATAACTTTAAGCCACTGCGATGCATCGAGAGTTGGAGGAACTTCCCCTGAGCCTGTAAGGCAATGTTCCATGTCATCTTCGACGTCTGCTAATTGTTCTATTACTAATTGTTTTAAAACAGCTTGTGATGCCGTAACAGCTTCTTGTTTGTAAGTTTCAATGAATTGTAAATGGTTTTGTCTTAATAACCCGGCAACCAGACTTGTTAAACGTTCCGGTTCTAATACCCCCATTGCTGCTTCTAAAGGTCTGTGTAAATCAGCCGCTGCGTATCTAAATTAAAAATAAAATTACTACATAACATTTAAAGAGAGATAAAAATTTACCTTTCAAATTCTGTACTCAACATTTTATCAATTAAACGGGACATTTCCTTTAATTGCGAGGGTAAATGTCTTAAACTTGTAACCCCTGCAAGTTCTTTAGCTAAAACTTCTTGAGTACTCGTTATAAGTTCCAAAGCCGCTACATAATCAGACGAGCTTAATAAGAGCTGTAATGTTGGTTGCGTTTGTAGTACGGTGGCCATAAGTTTTAATTTATCCAATAATAAAATATGGTTTGTCCGAGATCTTGCTAACCCCACAAGACTTAAGGAGTCTTTAGCTAAGGTTTTATCGACGTTTTGAATTTTTGTGCGTAACGCACGAACCTCTTTACAAGCTGACCCCATCTGCTCCATGATCGTATCATGTGAGGTCATAGCATGGAAAAAGGCACCAGATTTTTGGGAAACCTGCTTAGCAATTAATTCCTCAACACAATCCAAATAATGACTTAGTTGTTCTTGTAATAACCGACCGCTTTGTTGACTTTTGGCATCTTTGGAGTTTCCTATACTTGTAAATATGGCATTGAACACAGAAGGGTCGTTAAGAGGCAAAGATGGTTTCAAAAATAAACTAGGAACACTGTCTATATTCGAGTTGCTAGAAGCCAACTCCGTGCTTCTACTTCTGGGTCGTAACCCATCGATTTTGGTCTGGGAAAGCCGTACATGCCTGCGTTGTCTTCGTGCATATTTACGTAAATATGATTCAAAGTGTGAATAGCTTATTTCTGGTAAAAATGGACTCTTGCCTGCATCTGTGCCGTCTACGAAGCTGTCGCCCCAGGTTCTGGTAAAAAAATTTGTCTGTTTTCCACGGTTTGGGTCGTTTAAAACAGCCGGGAGATTTTGGGTGGAGGACAACACAGTCCAACGTTCTGCTGCTGGTGTCATTTCCGACATTTGAATTTTTACTACCTAAACTTATCCATTTTACACGAAAAAATACTGAATATTTACTGAAAATTATCAGCTGATTGACGTTTCTCACTCACGTCATTTTTGGCTGTCAATGTCACATGTAGCCAACATTGCCACTAGTTGGTTATTTTGGTTGGTTACCGCTTACCAATTTTCCCTCCAAAAAACAATTTTGAAAATCAGAATTAATTTATTTTTGGTAGTTAATGCCTAAATTGGCTTGAAATATCAAAATAATAGTCAAATTTAAGAGTATCAAATCTCAAAGTCCATCAATCAAATAATAAAAAATAAATACAGGGTGATCAAATAAATCCACTCCTCAAACAGACTTTTACGCCTTGGGAGTAGGCAACCAATTGTACGCACCTCTATCCCCGTAATCTCAAGGGAATAGTCTGAGTCTGTTTGAATATGCAAGATATTAACTAAACGATGATAAATTCAAGTTTATGAGCACAACACGACACGTAATAATATATAGGGTGATCAAATACAATTGTTTCAATCCCTTCCAAACGAATACTTTCCCTTTTTATGCGAAAATTCTAGAGTAGGATAGTAAAACAATGATTAAATCTCAGTTTATAATTAAAACACAATTAAAAAGTCTGTATTATTTTTATCTATTAACAGAAAATCATCAATTATAATATGTACAATGATAAAATAAACCAAGCGAGTTTGAAAAACTTGAGCAAAGTTAATAAAGGCGTCACTCTGGTTTTTCATTTACTATTCTGTTTGCATTTTAAACATTTTCCTGGCAGTGTTAATAGTAATTACGTTCTTCATAACAACTGCATTTCTGAAGAGGACATTTCTGAGGATAAACGATACATTGATCCATACAATAAACATCTGCCCCTTCACGTCCTTCCAAATCTCCAACAGCTTGGCATGTTGTTCTAAAAAAAATGTGTGAATCATTTGTTATTTTGAATTCTAGAAAAACTTACGGGCATGAACATATCTGACGTGGACAATTTGGAGGGTATTTAAGACAATTTGTTTGGCACCAATTGTCCATTCCAGGAATAATTCTATAAGAAGGAGTGGGAACACAAACTTGGTCATGAACAACCAAGGGATAAACATTATAAGGTTCAGATTTTGTGATGTCCCTGTAAAACAGTAAATAGGGGTTGTCCATTCCAACAAACAAGGGTGGAATTGCCGCTCCAACATTGGTTATGATACTAACATCTGCGCAGTTTTTAAAAATTTCTGATTTTCCACATCCAACAGCTTCAGTGCCATTAGAACATTCCCCCCATTGGTTTCCAGTGTAATAAATCCATTGCAAAACGCATTGGGTGCAAGTCAAATAAGGAGGCAACACGACTTTGTATTGAAACACCGCCTTTTTCTTACCATCTTCAGGGATTATGTATTTAACATCCCTTGTTCCTGATACATAAAGCGGAAAACGTTCGAAACATCCTTGAGTCGCTTCCTGCGCAGGGTTGTTATTGGGACAAAGATAAATTTCAAAATGCCCATAATGGTTCGCTGTTAATTCTATTTCGACGTCGATTTCTTGGCCTACACTGTAATGGCGAGTGATTATTCCTTTGGCATAAAGACCACCAGCTTCGTGAGGACGTGGTTCTTCAGCCTGAAACGGATCCCCACATATCCCGCATTTACCCTTGTTTTGTTCCCATTGAACTAAAATTAAATATTTTATTAAGGGGAAAAATGAAGCTGGAAAAATTCTTACCAGCCCATCCACCGCAAAATAATTCATTGTCATTGTAATTGACAGGATTAGGAAACCCAAATCGCCACATGGAATTTCTAGCAGGGGGGTCCATTAATCTTCCATGGGCTTTAACGTATAAAATTGGCGTCATAGCCAAAATGATTCCAAAAAGTATTTTCATTTTGGTTATTTGGTTCTGGTAAAGTAAAGGAAGAATTAATTTTGGGTGAAATAACATCAGCTCGTGCTGTCTGGGTGTTAAAAATCAACTGGTGAAGATGTTTGGTATTCAGAATACGTAACACCAGAAGCAGCAGAAGCATTTTAATAATTATTGGATCATAGAAGTAATAACAATGAGATCGCTTAATATTAAAAATGTTATGGGCGAGTGGTTGGGGTCTAGGAAAAACCTGGGGGTTCGAAAATAAAACGCAAGCCCGGAAAAAAAAACAGTTTGGGGTGACCAATTAAGTTATATTAGAACGATGAGGAAAACATTTAGGGATTTAAGTCAGGAAAATACTTGGGCGAGTAAAATATTTTTGGGAAAAGAAAATGTTTTGTACCTCAATGATTGTTACTAGACTTATCAAGCCTATTTTTATTACAATTAGTTTAAGGTTAGTAACACATGAGTCTAAATAAATGGATAATCGTTTTGAAATGTTAATGTAACAATACAAACATGTTAAACCGACTTAAAATGTCAAGGTGATTATTCAACTCGTAAAATTTCAAATAATACAACATTCCCTTGTCCCTTTTTTTTATTATCCAAGGAGGAAAGAAAGAAAATTTCCAAAAAATAATTGTGCAAAAGAAATAAACATTTGAACTTTCAAGGTGATCTTGATGTGATCCAAACTCATTTGTCTTTAATGGAAAGAGACCTCAGTCAAGTTCAAGAGACAAGCCAAATAAGTAGAGTATTTTTTGCTTGAACGGTCGTAAAATACTAATTAATATGTAGTTCTGACCATAATCCCCCTTTCTCAGAATAAATATTTAAGATTTTTCAAGATTGTTGCTCAGGTAAGGTCTCAGGACGGGTAAAAAAAGTTGGGTGCCGATTTAAGATAAAAATTTAGGAAATGTTTGGAATTTAAAAGAAAAAAAAAGGTGAACTACAAAAGGGGTGAAAAAACTGCATTTTTCTATTGTACCTTTCCCTCCCAAGACTCTCCTTGATTCATCCCTCTTTATCTCTTACGATTCTGCTGTAACCCTTTGTTCTCTCCACTCGATCTTTTTCCCCCTTTTGCCTTTCTTTAGCTCTAATTTCTCTCGCTCTCTCTTCATTCTACTTTCTTTCCTCCACCTCTATGCCTCTTTGCCTCCCCTGTTGTCACCCTCCTCTTCCTATATCTTCCCCCCACTGTACGTTTCTCTCACCCTGACAGTTCCTGTTCCTCCACCTTCAACCTTTATCTCTCCACCATCCAATTCCACTTTCTCCTTTCTACTCCCCCCTTACACTACAGCCCGCCATTCTATTCTTACCTTCCCTGTTTTTTAATTTCATCTGTACCTTCCCCAATGTTTATTTTCCTCTTCACCTTACATTATACTTCCTAGTCCTACGTCTTCCTCTACTTTTCTTTCTGTCCCTCCTTCGTTATATATGAAGCCCCACTTCCTCCTCCACTACCTACCCCACTTTTGGTCTACCCTTTTCTCCTTTTATCGGTATGGACGATATCTCTACCATTCTGTGGCCCTTACCTTGATCTTCTTTTTACCTTGCTAATCTACCTCTCTTTTTTTTTTAAATCTAGTTCCCCCTTCTCTACATGACATGGACTTTAATACGGCATAAAGAAGTACAAAACAAATCAAAAAACATTTAGAATAATTTTAACTCAAAACAACTTTGAGTAAACAAAAATACTATAACTTTTTAAATTATTGGATAACTCGCAAAAGATTCTAAAACCACCTTAAAACTTGCTAATAAAAACATAACTTCTCTGATAACGGTTTTTTTTTTTGGTAACTTGATATCTAAGCTCGTTTACCTGTTCGATGAGACATATCAGTTCAACAACCTGTAATTTGTAAAAAAATTCGCCTTAAAATATTGATCATCTGTTATCTGTTCCTTCGCGATCACAATGGATTTTTGCTTTGTCACAAACCATCGATCACCTATGTATAACAAAAGATCCGGATTTTTTTCCTATGACCTTAAGATTTGTAACTTAAGATAATTACCACACGGACACACCTCTGGCTCTCTTCATTGGCAAGTTCCAAACGATTTTATTTAAAGTTGACTAAACTGCTTTTAATTCCTCTAGTAATTCGTCGAGAAAGACAATAGAACAACAGCAGCAGCAACCGAGGAATGATTCACTAAATTTCTGATCTGACACCCACACAAGATATCCTAACAAAAACCACAAAAAGAATTTTTAGTACGGTCCGACTACTAAGGAATTTGAAAAATATATTTTGATAACTAAAATTCGTCGACCTCAAATTAAATTCAAAAAAATGCAGTTGTTTATGTAAATTAATGGCTTGTGGCTTCAAATTTGCATCCCATGTAGATTTTTATGGACTATTTACGAGAGTATCTCCTCCCAACGGAGGCTCTTATACATCTAACAGAACGAGTTTCAGTGATGGATCTTTCCAATTAGTATTTACACCTTATAGCGTTGACTGTCTTAAAACAAACTATAATTAAGAATTTAAAACTATAATTAAGCTACTAAAATAAACATCTTTTTTTTAATTAATAAAATATAGCCCTGAGATCAAGTTTACAACAAATTTTCAAACCATAAAAAAATTTTGTTTGTTATATCCAAAATATTTTGTTATAACCATGAAAACCGCTTGTTATAGACGCTACGTATTTTTTAATTACAAATTATTTCGATCCATAACTCCTGAATTTATGAGTACAATGATTTGTTAACTATTCAGAATAACAATGAAAACTTCTATTTACTATTCTGCAGATCTGCATGTTGCGGTGTCGTCTACTGAATTTTTATTTCTTTAACTACACAACCCATAATTCGCCCTTGTTAAATTAGGTTGTTTATTAAAATTCTATGTCAATGTCGACTAATTTACTTTTTTAATCTTAAAAAAAGATATTTAGTTTTATTAAAAGATTTTTCTATTATAAACATCTCCTAGTCATGATTCTGACTAAACGAATGCATAATTCTTTGTTTGAATGACGAATTATCTTATCTTAGTGGTTAAGGTAATTACTTACAAAATGATTTTTGGGGAATTTTAAGGCAAGGCAATCGTTTTCTGATAGTTACCACAAATAAATAAAGGATGACCAGTTTTGTAGCAATAAATTAGCGAGAGCAGGGGGAGTATAGATTTCGACACAATGACTAAAAAAATACAATTTTCTGTACCCCTATTTAATCAAAGACTCCAGGAAACAAAGAGAACAGAAGAAAAAATAAAGCAAGCTCTAGAACAAAAGCAGAAAATCATCCCCAAACAGTGGTAGCGAATTATTTGAACTCGAAATGTAATTTTTATCAATCCATCATCAAGAACTCCAAGAATAGAAATGGAAGGGGGGGGAGGAAGAAGTTCACAAATGGTTTAGAAGAAATCCAAGAAGTGGTTTGGTACTTCTACCTCATGGGGTGGCGGAGGAAAATTTTTGGGAGATTTTAAACCTTATACCCTCCCCCAATTAAAAACCAAAAACGAATAATTTGTATCAACAAAACATATTTCTATCCGTCTCCTACCCCTATGACGAATTCTAAGAAAGGTTTAAGATTATTTATGCAAAGTCTTCCCCCTCCCCATCAAGAAGAATGAAAATTTTGAGGACCTTTTAATGTCCCTAGAAGAAATGATTTTAATTTATATTTGTATATTCCTTTTTCTGTGCTTTCCATTTTGCGTCCTTATCAAAGGACGTTCAAGTCTCACAAATAAATTTCTAATTCAACACTATTTATGGATTAATTTGTTATTACAAGTACGAGGATTAAATAAGTTGGTTTTTAAGTAATGTTTGTTAACCTGAATTTTTGAGAGTAACTACCTGTTTGGAATTTAAATTTAAAATGTTTTTAAATTGCCATTTATAAACGGATATTACGACTTCCAGATGTTCAAATTACCATTAAAACCAAAATTTTTAGTCCTGATAGGAATTTAAATTAAATCTCGTAATACCAGACAAAAATATACGAGGATGCAGGTAAAAAAAACAATCCAAAAAGAGCGCAATAATAATTTTCAAAATGAGATTTAAAAAAAAACATTTACTAAACAAAAAACAATTTAAACTATAATTAAATTAATTTGTTTCACATTAAGTGGAGCTTAATTGCTTGCAAATGAAAATAATTACTTGACGATCATTAAAATCCAGTTCTTAACACAATTTTAATTATTCTTTAATAAAATCTTAATTAAAAAAAAATATATTAGTATTTTTGAAATAATTACTTACATGTTTTAAGAATTTAAAATAATGAAGGAGTAATGGGGTAGTTGGATGTGACAGTAACGCGCGCGGAATCCCACTGACGCTGAATTACTTGACGGTACCCGAAGAAGGTCGACGGACGTTGTCCACCAGCTACCCATTCTGGTAGCTCTTGTCATCAAAAGCTGTCTACAAGATTTTAAAATTGTTGCTACTCATATTTCCAAAATTATTAAACGCAACACTAATAACAATCACGTATAACTGGAAATCTATCTACATTGATCGCAGAGGAGAAGTAAACAATACGATAATAGGGAGTTCGAGTCCCTCTTAGGATGTGGGGTTGTTGCTTTATGTTAGAGTCCTTATTACTTGCCCTTTGTCCCAAAAAAAAAATTCCTAAAACATAAAATCAATCAACCAGAAAAATGAGGGACGAGTAGGTTCGATTCTCATACTCGCAGTATGTCTCGCAGGATTTTTTAAAGGATAGGAGATCCAAGGGTTGCACGAGAGTAGTTTTACAATAATAATTCCCCCTCCCCCCGAATGTAATTGTCCCCAGGAAAAAAATAAATACACGACTTTTTTTTGTCTAAAACACGAGTGGATTTGTTACTCTCGGAGGGGGATGTTTATATTCATCCCCTCGTCTATTTTTGTATTTTTTCTAATTTATTTACAAAAACCGATAATTTTGCCAAGATAATACCAAACCTTCCCCTAGACTTGAGTAATTAGACCTTGCTGGGACTCTTGTAAGGTTTCATCCGCTTTCATCTCTTCTTACTTGACCAGTTGCGGTGGTAAATTAATATTCCCCATTATTCAAATCGTGTTAGTGTCGCATTGACATGCAGGTCAACGATAAAACTTTACCGTGTTATGAGAAGTTTGTATTGTAATAATATCGATCCGTTGCTAAGGCAAACAAATACGGAGGAATAAAAATAGTGTGACTCAGTCGACTTGATTTCGACAATTTTTAATTTTTGTCACAAGCGGTCTTCCATTAGTAAATATTTGATTATTGCACACACTCTTGTGCATTCGACCATCGAACGGAAGTACCCCAGGAAGTGACATTGTTTCGTTTAACACCGACGTGTGGTTTATATTTTGTGCGATCAAAAATGAATAAAATTTAAATCTTAAAATAATGTTCCTAATAATTCTAGTTCTTGTAAATTTAATCCTTGTAAGTGAGGCGGATTTAAACAAAAGTGAATCGTGTAATGCAAATCAGTTACACGAAACTGAAGGACATGTAAAAATCGTGATCGTTTTAAATGAATGTTCAAGTTTTTCCCAAAATTCTCGGACCTATATTAATTTAGCAATTTGGGTTACAGAAAGATTAAATTTTTTAAATTTTACCTCCCCTTTACGTTTGGGTTTATCAATTTTTCAAGCTTGCAGCGAGAATGATTATTACGACCCCATTTATAAAACGTTTAAACACGATAATGGGGATTTCTTATTGGGGGTAGTTTCTAATAAACCATTTCCAAGCAAAATACGACAATTTGCTGAAGTTCTTGGGGTACGTTTGGATTTTACAGACCCATATCGAATACCCCTAATGGAAGCCACCACTCAACTACTCTCAGCTATAAGTTCACCCGAAAATATTACAGTTTACTCAGATAATCATGAAATTCTTCAGGAGTTTTTTAGTTTAACACGAGAAGAATTGATGTGCATCAAAACTGCCACCATAATAGAGTAAGTTTTAATAAATGAAAATTCATTTAAAATAATGCACGAAAGTACTTACTTTCGTGACGCTGAAGTCATATTTTACGAGGCCCCGTAACATAACATTTTCGTGACTTAAATAATTATTTTTGTTATGTTTAAGCAGTAGAAAAACGAAACTTGCCATACCTGAAGATGGACCAGTGGTGGTTTTTGCAGGGGAGGAAAATATTCGAAAATTGCTTAGAAATTTTAGCCTTGAAGAGAATTGGGAAGAACAAGTTCCGATGATTTTTGTTCCTTTTGATGGAACAGAGAATAATGGTAAGACCTAGACAAGAAAACCCTTTCCTGTAGGAAAAATTCTTTCCAAATTACACGAATCATCCTGTATAACAGCGTATATTTTTTTCCTCAGATTTTCCTGAAGGAAGTTACATAATACAACCAATTTACGCCGACAACGAGATTGAAATAAAAAATTCCACCCATTTTATCCCAAGTCCGTTACTTTTCGACGTAGCAAACTCTATCCTTAATTTTGCTGTAAATATTTCTAATTTTATTAACGAAAATTGCAACGAAACTTTATACAAACTCAACTGTTTACGTAATAAATACCCAAATTTTGCGAATCACCATCATTTAAGTTTTTCCCCAATGCAAATCTTAAATTTATTACAAACGAACGAACAATTTTCCGATTCTTTCCAATACCAAATTTTCCGAGTGGAAAATTTAACTGCGCAAAATTACAGTTTTGGTCCTCCAAAAGCAGACATTTTTCAATCATTTGTTAACGTTTTTTCTTATAATATTTTTAATAAAACTTTAATCAATTTAGAAACGGATGAAGTGATTAATAATACGGATATTTATGCACCAATAAAATCATGTAATACTGAGTGTAGTAATTTAAAATGCCTTAATTACGAAGGAAAAAATTCTACAAGGACAATTTTAATTTCCTATGTTTTCGCAAGATTTGGGTTACGTTCCGAATCATGGGTGTTTGCTTTTTTAGCAATTTCCCTAATGGGCGTAATGTTTTCCCTAGCAGTTCTAATTTTTATTATAGTTCGATTTTGTAAAAAAGATATTCTTGAAGGTAATCCTTTTTTAACAATCCTTCTTTTACTTGCGGTGATGTTTATGTATTCTTCCATAATCCCGTTTACTTTAGACAGTGACAAAGAACTTAAAAATACGATTTGCTTAGCTCGAACCCTTTCCACAACCTTAACCTACGCGTTCGCGTTTTCTTTACTCTTATCCAGGAGCATACTTTTGGCCACAATCTCCAAAGAGGTTGGATTCATGTCCCATATCCCCGGACCCGTCCAAGCCTTCCTAACTCTTTTTATTTTCGGGGTTCAAGGAGCTTTAAGTTTGCAATTTTTAAACCATTGCGAAATCGTGTTTAGAGGTTTATCCTTTGTTTATTTAATGTCCTACAATATAATCCTTTTGATACTGTTGGTTTTTATTTGTCCTTTAAATACAAGAGCGCAAAGGAATTATAAAGAAGGGAAACATTTTATGATTGCGGTCATTCTTTTGGCGTGCACTTGGTCGTGCTGGATTCCAGGATACGCTGTCATGGAAGAGGAATGGAAGGACCCGATAATTTGTTTGGGTTTGGTTGCAACTGGAAGCATTCTTTTAGGGGCGATTTTTATTCCAAGGACTTACATGATGACGATTGTTGCTGCAAGGAATAGAATGTGTAATGGTTTACCCTCTTTGCCGAATACTAATAGCATCATGGATGTGTACAGGGCTAGCACTCAGGTTCGTAGGAACTTACCCGTCCAATTAATTTTCTAATTCTGTTTTTTTTTTATAGCCAGTCTACGATTGCATAAACGTTGCTGCAATAAACGCTGTTGCAATAGCAAGAAATAGTATTCCACCACCACCACCACCCCAACCTGAAATTTACTCGAGTATATCAGCCCCCTTCGACGATGAATTTGATTTTGAAAGGTGTATCACCCCAAACCAAGATAAAGTCACTAGATTTTAAGTTAACTAATTAAATTAAAGCTTCTTCTGGTCATTATTTATTATAATATGTTTATGTTTCAAACCGAAAATAAAATTCATGAAAATCGATTCAATTTTTATTTATTATCTACCTACACTGAAAACTGCAAAACGTGTGAAGCCGCGATAACAAAGTAGTAAATGGGAATTCAAGTGAAGCGGTAAATTTCTCATTGAAGACTACTTTACCGCAAATTATTGTCACCCCTAGAAACGGGGTTAAAACCAGATGCGTCCTCTGGCTTAACAACATTTCGTCCTTAGTTTTGCTCAAGATGTTCCCAGCGTTGCATGTACTCAAGCATTCTAAATTTTCTGTTTTTATTATTGTGTATCTATCTTTCCTTATGGATAATGTACTTTTAACAGTTGTTGGTACGTAAAAAACTTTTATATTTAAGTCGATTTCTCCTAAGGGATGATAACGCAAAGAAAATAAAAAAGTGGAGGTGCAAACCTCCCCTGGACTTTCCCATACTAAAAATAAACATTCGTTTTTGGTATTCAACAGTATAGTTCGCCACAACCGATAAACTAAAATTGAAAATTAACACAAGTGCCGATTGTGTTCATCTGCGCATGTGTGATTATTTATATTCATAGGCTGCTAGGATTAGCCGGCGACAAGGAATTCCCGTCCCGCGCATGGTCACTTGAACATATCGGCACTTACAAATTTCACCCTACACTGTTTTAAAGTTCAAAATTCACGAATTTCTCAGCAACCGTACATTTTAGCCATATGAATACATTATACTATATGATAGACAATTAAATTCTGCATTCAATTATATAATAATATACAGGGTGTTTCATTTAAAATAACAAAGTTGCTTATTGTACTGTGGAAAGCAAACGCCCTGTATACGTGATATACATGTAAGAAAATGCAGAATTATATACTAAATAACTTTTATATTTAAACTTCTTTCATATTTGGACTAATAAAGGCGCTATAGGCGCATCAATTTCCGATTTTCAAAATCTCGTAGAGGGCGCCACAGTGGAATTCTGGCATTCATCAAAAAACAAAAATGTAGCTAATACCAAGCTGCATACGTATAGAAAATTTAAACAAATTCCTTAGACCAGCTTTTTTGTAATAATTTTTCAAAAATTTCAAAATTTTTGGAAGAGCGCCGTCGCGACCGTTTTTGGAGTTGGTGAATAATTTTTTTTCTTGGTGTAGTACAGCCAAAGGGCTTCCAAATAAGTTGTTGCGGAACCTGATCAGATAACTGGTTTTTGAGTTACGGGGCGTTAAAGTCGAAATTTTGAAAAATTCATAGCGACCGCCATTTTGAAGTTAGAGAGTCCGGTAAAAAACTGTCTTCCTTGAATTATGCCCCTCTTTCATATACCCTACTCAGATTTTCAAAATTCCGCTTCTAAAAAAAATGATACCAAAAAAACATGTCTAACTTCCGCTTCCGGTTTCGGATTTTTTTGAAAAGCTTATTTTGTCGATGAATTTTCGATATACCCCTTCATTTAAAATTTCATCAAAATCGGTTCACTAGTTTTTGCGTTAGAGGCGTTACATACACACATACACACACACAGACAGACATTTTTTCTAGACCACTTTTTTGGGTTCTTGGGGACCCAAAACACGTATTTCCGCGAAAATCTCGACTTCGAAAATTTTCATGATATCAATACTTCCCTATACCAGTAGTGGTATGGGAAAGTAAAAATGCTAATAATAAACTTATTATTATTATTATTATTAGTCACGATCAACAAAAGTAGAAGAAAAATAGTTATGGACTCCAAAAGGTCGAAAAAGATATTTCAAATTAACAAAAAGTGGTTGATATTAATTTAGGGGTAGGGAAATTCCAGTTTAGAAAAGGGAAAAAGGTTTTCATCAACCACCATAAGACAGAAAATGGGGGTGTTGGATCAGTACAGAGTGGGAAAATAAAGTGGTTTATCTATAAAATATTTTACACAGCCCTTAATCACCCTAACCTCCTTCCAAACCCTTAAAATTCCCACAAAATTTTAACTCGTATCATATTTTAATATTCTAGTGCCGATAATTCCCGATTATTTATTTTCGAGTGACGCAAATGGTACAGATTTTACCAAAACCGACAAGACTCGTATTGGAATCAGATCTTTAAGCCCTTTACAAAGAAAATTTGAGAACTTGGAAAAAGATAATGGACCACTTGGAGCTTTATTGGCATCCAAAGCCTTCGTACAACTTGCTTTCACCCCTTTCATTGGACACTGCACGGGATCGACCGGATTTAATTTACCCTTACTTTTAGGATCCTGCAACATGCTTCTTGCTGCATTACGTAAGTACTTTTAATGGGTTAAATTTAATAATTTGATTAGTCTTTGCTTATGGGCATTCGTATGGGGTGTTGGTACTTGCAAGAGCCCTTCATGGAAGCGCATCAGCAGCGATATCGGTCAGCGGAATGTGTTTGTTGGCGCAAAATGTTCCTAAAGAATCTAGGGCAAAAATCATGCCCTTAGCCTTCGGAGGAATCGCACTTGGAGTACTTTTAGGCTATCCCCTTGGAGGAGTTGCTTATCAATTTTTGGGGAAACCAGCTCCGTTTCTTCTAATCGCTTTTTTTATTTCTTTAAATATTGGTAAGTTTAAAAAAGTTTAAAAATTAGATTTAAAACATTTTTTTCCAAAGGTTTACAAATGTGGTGTCTTCAAGAACACAAAAATGTTGAAGAAAATTCTGCAGTAAGTTCAAGTGATTGGTTGAGTCTTTTAAAGGACAAACAAACAATTATTATAACTTGTGCTATATGCGTGACGACTTCTTCCATGGCAATTTTGGAACCCTGTTTACCTCTTTGGTTGTTGGCCAAATTAAATCCACCCCCATCTCGATGGCAACTCGGAGCTGTCTTTATTCCTGATAGCTTTGGGTATTTTTTAGGCTCGCATGTTACAGGTAAAAATATTGTTTTAAGTTTTTTAATCTTGATGAGTTTTGTTTCAGGTTTAATCCCTTTACAATCTTGGAGGATTTCCTTAAGCGCAATGGTAATAACCGGATTAAGTTGCTGTGCAATTCCTTTGGCTACTTCGATCAACCAATTGGCATTACCCCATTTTGGGTTAGGATTAGGGGTTGGAACTGTCGATGCCGCTTTAGTACCCATGCTAGCAAATTTAGTGGATATAAGAGGAAATTCCCATTACGGACCTGTTTATGCCCTACAGCAAACTTCGGTGAATTTGGCTTATTCTTTTGGGCCACTTTTAGGGGGACAAGCTGTGCATTCCATAGGGTTCCCATGGTTGATGCGTTTTGTTGGGTTCCTTAGTATATTGTTTTGCCCACTTTTGGTCGAGTTAGAGGTAAATAATCCATGGAACATCCCCTATCGTAAAGCGCATTAAATTTTCTTTACAGCCCAAGAAATCCAAGTTGTTAGATGGATCAGCGCATTCGTATTCGAGTTTAGATACGAATTCTGTATCTGCACTTCCCTAAATTGTAACCAGTAAATGTTTTCACTCAATTTATATTGAAATAAATCTGATGTAATAAGAGTAGATTATCCGGATTCGAGGAAGGAGGAATTTTATTTCCCGCGAGTGCGCCTCGACGCGCCTAACCTCATTAAACCTCCACCGATCCCGGTTAACTTGATCTTTTTGTTTGGATAGTAAGTTAAGAAGAATGTTCTGTTTGTTTGCTATTTTCTGCTTTCGCCTGGGGTATGTATTTGCGCTACGCTTGTGGAATAAATACATCACATAGGGGTAGTTTCTATTACATTTATTTACATTTTCATCGACATCACTAATAAAACTTACGTTGTACAGTTAACTCAGATGAAGTAACAAAAAGAATTTAGTTTAAATAAAATATTACATGGCCGATAATTATATTTGCATTAAAAAAAATGTGTTCACATAATCGAGAGATAAGATTTCTTATCCTTATGTAATAAAATGAAAATGTACTATCTACTATAATAGATAATTTGACTCACCATGTATATGTATAATAAATTGGGGACGTAAAATATGATACAGTAATTATTTTTTTATGTACAAAATTATTAAATTTAACTTAAAAATTATACGTTTTTGTAGGGACTTTTTAGGGCACTTTTGCTATTTTTTTAATAATTGTTTTGGGTTGAATTTTTAATTTCTAACAAGATTCACAAAAATATATTTTTTAGGGTATTCCTCGAAGGTTTGCGGGACCTAAAACTGTTTACAAATCAGCCCCTGTCCTGCTTTAACCACCAGGTGTGTTTCGTCTTAAAAAAAAACCGTTTGGAGTGACACTAGCTGGCTTTTTACTAAGCGATATAACTAATTTTAAAAGTTAACAAGAACATCCATTTGGCAAACAAGCATATTATATCTTTGGCAAAGCTCACTATCTATAATATACAGGGATGTATCAAAAGAATAGTGGACACACTTAAATTTTGTTTATAGACCCTTAAAAATTAGACAAAAAATTTCCTCAACTAGAATAAAAACATTTTTCTTTTGATGCACCCCCTGTATAAATTTAATATTACACTTTATAAACGGGGTTCAATTCTCGTATACAACCCATGTTTGCATTGATCACATTCACAAAAGCCAGGTACATATACAGGGCTGGGCAAAACAGGTTGAGTATTAAAAAACGGTAAAAAGGGGTACAAGCTATGCATAAACACTTTACTCCCTGTTAGCAAAGGAACCCCACTTTGGTGGGTATTAGAAAAACTTTTAACCCCCTTATTATTATGCACCGGCTTAAACGCAGAACCGTACTCGTCCTTTTTGGATTCTTCCAATGTTAAATCTTGTTTGCTGTGGCTTAAATTAAAATGCTCAATAGCTTTCA
The DNA here is from genome assembly GCA_963082805.1 of Hemicrepidius hirtus. Lineage (NCBI taxonomy): Eukaryota > Metazoa > Arthropoda > Insecta > Coleoptera > Elateridae > Hemicrepidius > Hemicrepidius hirtus. The sequence continues at coordinate 536,941 of OY720166.1, forward strand.
GCAGATCATGGTTACATCGTCTTAGGACTAATTCCAAAACCGCCCTTTTTTTATTCGGAAATAATTTACTGAGCATATCAACGGAGGCTGGACTGACAACGACTTCATCAGAAGTTTGTTCAGGAGGTGTCGAAAGTTTTTCACGATCAGTTTCAGAGTCTGTTTCTGGAGATGTCACTTGCATCCCGAAAATTCTTCCTGGAGGAAGGTAATCGTAAGTGGTGCCACTTTCAGCAGATGCAAGATGAAGAGCAATGGCGTCTTCTGCAGCCTGCTGTCTTTTCAGGGCCACCTGAAACGTTTTCGTTTTTTTGAAAATACCTTTAAAGGGACAATTTTATACAGGGCGTTCAGTTTCTAAATAACATTAGGAAAAGTCTTCAAAGATATCGGATAATGACTAATATTTACCGAAAGGATACGCGATACTTTTATAATGGAATATCGATCACGCAATGCTTCAATCTGTCATTTTCTCGAATTACGCTTTGAATAAGCTTTACATTTTAAGGGTGTATACTATACAGAAAGCTTTTAGAGACTAATGTACTAATATTAATTAGCAAATAAATTTGAAACTTATTTTTGAAATTTAATAAAATCTTGCTAATGGTCAGGGTCGGCTTCAAACGATAAACCGCCTTAGAGATTAAAATATTAAACCTTTCCAAATTGAAAAATCAAGCCCAAAAAGAATTCAACGTACCTGGGCGGCCATAATCCGTTGTCTTTCTTTAATAAGCCCACATTTGGCACAATTACAATTTTTATAAACACATTGTTTCTTGTGTCCTCTTAAGGTGGAAATCATCCCGTGATTCCTGCATCGAGCACATTTCGGTACCCTCGATGAACGACTGTTGGCCAACATTTCAAAATTTCAAAAGACACATGCACTTGCAGTCAATATAACAACATTCTTGAAAAGAATACAATGTAAAAGAGATTTCCAGGATAACGCATGGATACAGCATCCCGGTCCAGCCAATGGGATCCCGTTTCTTAGGACAGGATTTGGCGCGTCCAATCCCGGGAAACGCGTTTCATTTTGCACCGCCTCTAACATGATACAATAATTATCCTGCTGGTTTTTTCATTAGTGCCAGGAAAAAAATTACAAAGAACGAAAATAACTTGACGTCTAGAAATTTTCGGTATGTTCTTTGGTGGGAGTTTGTTGTGGGGCGGAAAAATTCGGCCGATTCCGTGTAATACCTACGTGTTATAACTTTTAAATGACTGTATAAGTTACTACAAATAAATCGGTCTAATTTAAGGAACTCAATTATGTTACTTTTAGTTTATGAAACAGTTCGATTACTCTGCGTTGCTTGAAAAAAGTTTGATTCATTGCTTAAAACAGGTAGACGTACTTTGCTCGTTATAACCGAATTATAACAGAAAATTGTATCAATAATCCTGACCCCTGTCTGTTATAACTTATAACCATTTCCATACATAAAAAAGAGTTGACTATTCAAAAATTGGGCCCCCGTGTTCGTTGTAAGCATTTAACATTTAATCGTTGGTTTTTGAAAATGTAATCTTATCTTCTCCTAATTATGTACTTAAGCTCGCTATAAACATAGATAAATGTTCGCTATAACCATTTATTATAAAAAAAAGTATCATTTTTTGAATATTGAGAAGAAAAATTGATGAATGAACCCGAGTTTTGTAACAAAATGTTTTAAGTATGTAATTGGTTTGTAGAAGCATATTCCCTAAAATGAGGTCTCAGTATGCGATGTGTGACGTATTACTGTCAGTTTGTTAAATAAACACGAGTCCATTAGATTGTTGCATCACATATGTCATCTTGAAAGACCACCCAGTATACATTAGCACTCTAAGTTCATATGACACCCAAGGAAAATTAAAAAAAACACAACACACGCATAAAAAACGGATAAAACAGTTTGCTAGTATTTATTTGTTATTTAAGTGCATCAAAATATTTTTAGTGTTGTTTTTTTTCGCTACTTGTGTTTTGTGATTATCTTCACTGTCCAGCGTTATACATTTCCCTGGTATCTTTTCCATATTTGGTCACATACCAAAACAATCGAATAGTGAAGAAATACAAGATTTCAATAAAACTTAACACACTGCATCCCAAAAATAAACCAGCCATGCCTCCAACATACACTAAAAAAATTACAATTAATATTTAATAGTTTACGTCCCGAGGCATAAAAATTAAAAACCTAACACGTCGGTGAATCCAAAAATAACGTCACGTCTTAAACGCATTCTTGGATATTCCTTAAGACCCCATTGCAAATTCGATCCCAAAAACCATTCCCTAGTATCCAGATCTTCTACAACGTAATTTACTTCGTTGCAATTGGGATAACAGTTACATTCTCTTCGCATTGTTACCATACGCTCTATAATTTGTCCACATAAGAACCTTTTTTTTAATCAAGACATACGAGAAAAAAATCTACCTGAATATTTTGACAAGCAATGCATTCCAACAACATCGCAGACGCGTTCCCCAGCTGAAAATTTACATCAGTTTCAATAAAAATTAATATTTTAATTTGTCCACTTGGTTAACTAAACCAAGGGGTATGAAATCCATATAAGCCTTGGTTTAACATAAATTAAGTTAATCCTATTTTCAAGCCTTGGTTTGACCCAAGGCTTAACCGTTTTCTCCTCTTACCCATGTGTCTGTAAAAATGTGGAACGCAATTGCAAAGACGTTTAGCAAGAGTTGCCCGACATTCCATTCTGCACAAGACGTAAGAATAGACAGGAGAATGTCTAAGATCGCTTTCATCATAGAACCGACATTTTCTTTGGGAAACCCCAAGGGCGCGAGCACTTTCAGTGGTGAAAATTGTTAAGCCAGACAAGTATACTTGAAGGAAATGTCCGTTGGGTGAATAAACCCCTTTGCTTGCCACATCTACCACCTCGTAAGGTCCATGGAGATAAATCTAAAAGGATGGGAAAATTGGGGAGTTTTAGACGTGAAGATTTGTGTACCTACATCAAAACCTGTAGACATGTTAACGACGTTTGCGAAAACTTCACCGTCTAGTGGGTGAACGTAAAAAGTTCGGTTTTCTGGGAGAAGAAACCATCTATTGTTCAACCAATACCTTAAAAAAATAATCAAAGGGATGTGTTAACCGGAAAAAATTATACTTACGCAGGTGAATTATAAACAGCTAAATTTGAATTAAAAGTGTAGCAAATTCCCATTTCCGTTATTGTTTTTTCCAAATAATACTTATAACCATGAATACCGGAATTAGAAACAGAAGGGGTGAAATCAAATTGAAGTTGTAATAAAATTTCCATAAACTTTTCGCTTGGTATTTCATCATAAGGCAAAACCGTACCAAAATTTTTATAACCAGCGCCTGCTAGGGATTTCAAAAACAAGGCCAAAGCAGTTTTATTCTTAGATTCCGTTCTTGCAAGAAAATTAGCCAACAATTCATCGTTAACTTTAAACGATGGGCAAATGGTCGCTGCTGGAAAAGAAGTATTCCAAGCAAAACGATCTCTTTCCATCGAGACCACCGTAGGGTTTTCTTGATACCGCGTCCATGTAGCCCCGCTTAATATAAACGCACCATAAGCACCTCCAGTCATTAACGAAAGCCAAATTAAAACCTCCACTGGATGACGTTTTTCAGCTGTTAAATGGGCAAAACCGTGAATTGTACTTACTGATAAAAAAAGGGTCATGAAAGAGGATAAAATTTCCAAGATTGGTAGTTTTGGTTGGATCTGCTCGGTTTTTGGCGGCTGTTCTTCATTTTTTGGTTTAGGTTTCGGATTTTTACGTTTAAAACCCAAAGTGTCCAAAAAAGACACTGACACCCCATCTGAAGGGTCAGAAATTTCTTCAGGAGTTTGTTCAGACATTAATTCAGCAAGAGTCGGGGTTAAAATAAAAACCTTCATGGATAGAAAATGCGTCTAAATGTTTGATGAGTTGGGAACAATTGAAAAATAATCATTTCTAAATCAAACTTTTATTGTGTTTTTTTATCGAAATTATTCATACAATGAGGAATAGACGTATTGTGTATTCATCGTCGTGTGAATTTGTCCAGGTGTAACCAAAGATTATTAATAATTTTTTGTCGAACATTCCAAGGTTATTTTTTATAATCACCCTGTACATTTTTTATTAGCTCAATTACCAAATCTAACTTCCATAACCATGTGTGTGGTCTACATCCTGCAACTTATATACAAGAAATCTAATGGATTTATGTTTATTCAAAGCATGACACAAAATATATACATTTCTCTTTTTAAAATACTTTTCATCAACCCTTATTCTTCGCAATTTTCTCAAAAGGCTCAATCTTATCTTTTCTTTTCAAACCTAAAACAATCTCATTAAATTGTTTATAAAAACGAATCAACACCAACAAACTTCTTTTCATTAACAACCCTTCAGCTTTAATAACAGGAGATTCAATGAAAAGGGTGAAAAGGAAAGCCAAAGGTAAGCTGACTAAAATATCCCCAAAAAAATTGTAGATCTAAAATTTGGAAAAATTACTTTCCGTAAAAATATTCCTTTTGTGAGGTTTACCAAACTAAAATCTGAAAAATATGCAGGACTTTTAGATGCTCCATGTATCATAAATTGCGTTCCCATGTGGATTAGAAAAACTGAGTAGGAGATTCTTCCCAAAATTTGGTATGTTGGGAAAGAGAGGAAATAATCTATTGGACCTAAAAAAATTCCTTGTACGGATCAAACTTTTCCAATCACAGTTCTTACCCCCATATCCATGCCTACAGGCCCAAACAATCCAAGCAACTCCTAAAGTCCAAGCAGAACGCGAGCAAGAAAGAAAAAGGGAATGTTCCATACGATTATAGTCATGGTCTTCAAGTTGGAAAGGGTGCGTTCCCAAAACTGAAACCATTAACAAAGCGAAAGAACAAACCCAACCCATCAACACCAAAAACGGGTTCATAATTATTTTCACGTTCCTCGTCTTAAACAAAACGTAACCAAAACCTATTCCTATTATAAACGGCGATGCCCTTGTATGAGGGGCAATGTAATGGTAGTTGAAATAATCGGAACGTACGAATTGGTTGCTAAAAAATTATAATTAGGAGAGTTTAGGAAAAGGGGAAATATTTGGAGAAATGAAGTACAAGGTTGCGGGGAAAAAGACTTACCTCAACAAACCCATTGCATCAAATTGATTAACCCATGCCACATAAAAATTAATACCAACAGATAAAATGTAAGACAATATTAAAAGTATGTAGCCAAAAATAGGCCACTTCCATAAGGGATAAACAATTAACGGTGCGAGAAAATAATACTGGGTGTCGCAAGTTAAATACCAAGTTGGTAAAACACACTGCAATCAAATAAAAATAACATGTTTTTTTCCTTCAACCCGTTTTTTATAAATACTTACAATGTACGGAGCGTTAACATAATTTTGGATATGCAACATTGCCGCCCACCAAAAATACTGACAAGGTTTTTGAACAGCCCTTACAGTTTTTTTCCATAAAGGACCAGAACCAAGGTGTTGTATTAACGTAGCATGTACAAGGGCTACCACCATTAAAGATGGAGTAACACGTAAGAATCGATGAAGGTAGAAGAGGGGTAAATTGAACTTAACCCCTTTAGACATTTGGTCAAAAAAGGTATACGTTACCAAAAGACCTGTGATCATGAAAAAAGTATCCACGCATATGGTACCGCCTATTATTATAGTACTGGTATAGTACATGACCCACTAAAAAAAGTTTGATGTGTTAAGGTTTCCCAGGACGTAATAGTCCATGGTAAGTACTCTGGAATATGTATTTTCTCGAAAATTTAAAACGTAAAGACATATCATTTTTTTTCTAACCGTGAAGAGGATAGAAAATGCAAAAAAATTTTTATAAATGAATAATGGTTATTCACGGCTCTGTATAATGGACAGCATTATCCATGACCAAATTGCTAAATGGAAATTTTATTATTGGAAGTATGTACTACTCTACAGGGGGTAATCTTTATCAAGTACACACTTGAAAAATAAGAAGCCAATTCCGCAAATTCTACGATAAAATATTTCCAAATACAATAAACACTTCACATTGATCGATAAAATATTTAAATTATTATAGTCCTCATCTCCAATTGGCAACTAAACTCATTTAAACTTTCACGTGTTTTATTTATCTTAAAATTTGATCCAAACGAAGGTGAAAAAAAATTTAACTTACGTCCGTTATATCCAAGGCATTGATAAGTGGAAAAAACATAGACATTAAGTACGTGTGCCCAACAACAACGTAACACATACTCAAAAATCTTATTCCATTTAAACAATCCAATGGTTGCTTTTCTGTTCTAACCGCCAATAATTTTTTTACATTTGAATACGCGGAAAATACTTGAACAACTTGATTTTTTGTATTAACTAAAAAAGATTTTTTTTCTTTAAAGTGTTTAGGGTTTTATAATAACAACATTTTACCATCTGAATTTTTTGTTTTGACGTCCATAATAGTACAGATCGACGTAATTAAAAAAAGGATGAAAAACCCTAATCTGGAAAGTTAAATTAAATTTAAAGCAATAAAAAAAATCAAAAGAATTACATGACGGTCCATTCAAGTTGCGTTAAAGGTGGCTCGTCTTTGATTGTGTAACAATCATAATCCCCCATAGTAACATTAAGGGTTAAACCTTCAGTTACAGTTAAAATTGTTTTATTAAAGTGATGGAGAACTTCTTTTCCTGAACACGAAGCTGGGATACAGACAGACCAAGATAAACCAGCCCCTAACATTAATTTACGTACCTTTTTAAATCTCTGAAATAAATTTAGTTACTATAAGCAGAGTATAACCAAGTTAGTTTTTTCAGGGCATCCCCCAAGTGAATGGAAACAAAACCCTTATAGATTTTAGCTTTAATCTCTAATCCCACCCCGGAACTAGATCGACCCACCCATTTACGAACTGAACGGTTCAAATCCGATCTTTTGACCAAGACAAAAAAACCATCCCCATGGATGCCATATTTTTATTTTGGCGAATTGGAAGTCATTTTATATTTCACATTTCAATCAATATTTTTATTATCGGGACTAGAATGTGGTAAGTAGTAAGAAACGTAATTACCTATAAATAAAATAAATAGATAGCGCTGGTCAGTAAATCAAGTGTAAAATAAACAAACATGCACTAAAAACAAACGTGATAAGGTAATTTTTAAGTTCTAATTATGTTAGAGAGTTCAAGAAATGCACAATTAGCATCTAAGTAATGTAGATCATGGACAAGTATTATGAAAAGAAATCTAAAATCCATAACAACAAATAAATTCAAAGAAAACATCTCTAGCTCACCCTGTATATTCCAAATTTAATTCTGAATGATTATTAAACAAAATAAAATGGAGAAAAACCTTTAAGAAGAAAAACGTTAAGTCTTAACACTTTTTTTATTCTTACGTACCTTTCGTGAAATATTCTTGTACGACAGAATATATCTTAAAAGTTCATCATTAGGTGTGACTTTTAAAGTGCAATGCTGTCCCCTGATTATTCCAGAGTTGGATTCAGTGTAAATTTCAATGCACTGCCGAAAAGATCCATATTCCATCAAGTTTCCCACAAAAATTCCTGCTTGTAATTTAGAAGAAGAATCAAACACTGAAAAATTTCTTTTTTCCAATACTTTTTTATACAAAAAAATAAATTTTAATACTTTTCAAAGCCCAGGGTTCAAAATCACGTAGGGCTTGTTTAAATTCCAAGGTGTGATTTTTACATACAGGGTCCTCAATTCCACTTAACGCATAAACACCTATAATTTGATTCATAATTAAATTTTGTCTTGCGTTTAATTTTATTTTGCGTGTTGTTGGTGTCGTAATTGGAATTTCAATTTTTTCCACATCAACATTCTTATCGGTTCTTTCGTCATCATTTTTTATCGTAGGAACTTCTGGTAGTGATTCCGCAGATATCTTGACAAACCTTTTCATCATCAACGATGTTTTTTTATCAAATTTCGTAAACGGTTCGTTTGTTGCAAAACCAACAGAGCAACAAATGATTACAAAAGCTAATAATATTAACTGCATTCTGATAAGCACTCAAAAAGATATTTCTCCCTACTCGAGAACCTTTTATATTGAAATAAACACTTATAATTTTCAAGTGATTGATTGAATGATTAGTTACTAGGATGAAAGAAAAGTATATGCTTGGAAAAAGTTGAAAAAAGTTTCCTTCTGTGTAATTTATTTAATTCTTATCCAGAACCGACTTGGAAAATTTTTATTTTTTTAGAACGAGTATAGGCAAAATTATGGGGTCCCTATATATTACAAGGGGCCCTTTAAAGTTATTTTAAAACTGTTTTAATTCACGCTTTAATTATTAGTGCTATTCATGGATAAATTCCTATCAGGAGGTCAAGGGTTGATGATATCTTGTTGTCACTTGTTATAAAGAAAGATAAAAAGTTTTCCTCCCACTTTTCCTTACAAATTGTAAATTAATCGCGGATCTTGTCACAATTTAAAACGATTTCGCAAGTAGTGGTTAAAAAAATTAACAACGCGTCAAAAAATAATGTGAATGCTTAAATGTTTCTATAAATTAAACAGAATTAAAATTTTTATTGTGAACATGTTTAAATTAACAAGATTTCCTGTTAAAAACAGGATAGGCCAGATGAATATTGTAAGTAATTATGAAATAACTGGTAATAACGAACACGGTTATTACAAACTTTATATTAGAACGAAATTAAATTGCGCATTTTTTTTAATTTTTCTTTGTTTAATATAAATCCTGTGAGTACAGACATTAAAAGTTGGCTATTACCTACTGTTTATAACGTACACGCTAATTACGAAATTTCGGATACAACAAACTATTTTTAATATTCAACTAGTTTTATTTATTTTTTAATGTAATTTCTCTTTAAAGAAAATTTCTTCAGGGTATTTTTTAAATAAAAATAAATATTTAGTTACACTTATTACTATCTAGATAAAATTTTTATCCCAAATTTACCCAAAAATAGATATTTAATCGAGAATTATCGCGTAATATATTTGATGTAATAACACTCTTTAAAAAATTTATTACTCGCCGTAATCTCTAAGGTAACATTATATCAAACCCCTTTAAAAATTTATCATCTAAAAGCAACAAATTACTGAGATAAAATTTCATAATAACTATTACTTAAGCAGATAATTTTTTATTATAGGGAACCAAAAAAGTGATAGCAATTAGGAGAGAAGATCAAAGTGTATGGGAACGTAGAGCCCCATTTTCCCCATCCCACGTCCGTAAACTAGTCAAAAATGGGGTGAAAGTAATAGTTCAACCAAGTAACCGTCGAGCATACCCCATGCAAGCCTATTTAACAGCAGGAGCGGTCGTCCAAGAAGACATCTCCGAAGCTAGCGTAATCTTCGGTGTTAAACAAGTCCCAGTCGAACAACTCATCCCTGACAAAACTTATTGCCTATTTTCCCATACCATTAAAGCTCAAGAAAGTAACATGCCCTTGTTGGATGGGATATTAGAAAAGAATATTCGTTTAATGGATTATGAAAAATTAGTAGACCAAACAGGTCAACGTGTTGTTGCTTTTGGTAAAATGGCAGGAGTCGCTGGTACAGTTAACATTCTTCACGGTCTCGGTTTGCGTCTTCTTGCACTAGGTCACCATACACCATTCATGCACATTGGTCCAGCGCACAATTACCGCAATTCCAGCATGGCAAGGCAAGCAATTCGCGATGCTGGTTACGAAATAGCCTTAGGGCTCATGCCTAAATCCGTTGGTCCCCTCACATTCGTTTTTACTGGTTCCGGAAATGTCTCGCAAGGTTCCCAAGAGGTTTTCCAAGAACTTCCCCATGAATACGTAACCCCAGAATTACTTAAAAAAGCAGCCGAACATGGAAATCCAAACAAAGTTTACGGTTGCGAAGTTAGAAGAAGGCATTATCTTGAACGTGCTGAAGGGGGAGGGTTTGATCCTGTCGAGTACGATGAACACCCCGAACGTTACATTTCAACATTTAGCAAAAAAATCGCTCCGTATGCTTCTGTTCTCATTAATGGAATTTACTGGGCGGTTAACAGTCCAAAAGTTTTAACAATTCCCGATGCTAAGCATTTGTTAAGACCTGCGTATACCCCTTGGTTACCAACTTCCGTCGGTGCACCGGCTTTACCCCATCGTATGCTAGCAATCTGTGATATTTCAGCCGATCCAGGAGGCTCGATTGAATTTATGAATGAATGCACCACCATTGACACCCCTTTTTGTTTGTATGACGCAGATCGTAATAAGGACACCAAGAGCTTTAAGGGTCCAGGAGTATTAGTTTGCAGTATTGATAACATGCCTACACAAATTCCAAGGGAAAGTACTGATTTCTTCGGGGATTTACTTTATCCCTTCACTTCCGATATATTACAATCAGTAGCAACGAAACCTTTAGAAGAACATAATTTTAAGCCAACCGTCTATGGGGTAAGTTTAACAACTTTTAAATAAACCCTTTAGTAAATAATTAAAATATCAATTTCAATTATTGAATAATAATATAATTATTTTATTCTTAGGCAATCATAGCTAGTAATGGAAAATTAACGCAAAATTACGAATACATCCAAGAATTACGTCAACAATCTTCAAAGTAAGTCTTGATAATTTAAATTCCCATTCATTCCCTTAATTTTCTTATCTATAGTAAGAGTCGTCAAAAAGAAACAGGTCCAGGACAAATAGAAAAACAAGTTGTGATCTTTGGGGCAGGTCGTGTTGCGGCCCCGTTGGTGGAATACCTACACCGCGACCCTTCAATCGGGATCACGGTTGCATGCGAACAAAAAGAACTTGCTGATAATTTAGCTCGGGAATATCCAGGAATTGAAAGTGTTTACTTAAACGCTGTGGATAATCCTTCCGGTGTACAAGAGCTTGCAGCAAAAGCCGACGTGGCCGTATCAATATTACCAAGAGACTTACATCCTATCGTGGCGAAAGCTTGTATTCGTGAAGGCACCCACATGGTTACAGCAAGTTATGCAAAGGAAAATCTTAAAGTTCTTCATCAAGATGCCTTAACTGCTGGAGTAACAATCCTCAATGAAGTTGGTTTAGATCCTGGTATTGATCATCTTTTAGCCCTTGAATGCATGAAAGATGTTAGGGCCCTTGGAGGTATAATAACTTCGTTTACATCATTTTGTGGAGGACTTCCTGCACCAGAATTTAGTAACAATGCTTTACGTTATAAATTTTCTTGGTCCCCACGTAGTGCTTTAATTAACACCCTTGCATCAGCTAAATATTTAAGCAAAGGACAGTTTGTTGAAATTAAAGAAGGCGGTGATCTTATGGGAGCAACGAAATCCCTCGATTTTCTTCCCGGATTTAATCTAGAAGGTTACCCCAATGGGGATAGTACAAACTATGCAAAATTATACGGAATTCCTGAAGCAACCACTATTCTTCGGGGAACAATTCGATATACCGGGTTTAGTGAAGCCGCAAGGACTTTACAACTCCTAGGAATACTTGATCCAGAAAACCACCCTGTACTACACGATAAAGGTCCTGAAATAACCTGGAGACAGTTGATTTGCAATATTTTAGGCTTACAAGATTGTAATATTATGTATGAAAATCTGAAGACGAAAATTGCTGAACATACCGGATCCGAATACGCAGTAGAACTTTTAGAAGAATTAGGACTTCTAGATGATGTTGGTGTTGTTAAATGTGGATCTCCCTTGGATACCTTAACTCATTATCTTTCTACTAAACTTAACGTAGGTAAAGACGAAAGGGATTTAGTTATTTTAAGGCACGAAATTGGAATTTCCTGGCCTGATAATAAAAGGGAAATGCGAGGTATTAATTTTGTTGTTTATGGAGATATAAATGGACATTCTGCCATGGCTAAAACGGTTGGATATCCTGCTGCAATTGCAACAAAAATGGTTTTGGATGGTACGTTTATGGGTTAATTAATTAAATTTTTATAATATAAATTTTATTTCTAGGGGAAATCCAAGAACGTGGAGTAATTTTACCTTTCGCTTCGGAAATTTACAGACCGATTCTATCGAGACTACGAAGTGAAGGTTTAAACAGCACAGAAACATCCAAATTTTATTAATTAATTAATTTAATTGTATATTATATATACCCAAATATTATTTTTAATTTATACATATCTTAAGGAGTGCATTTTTATAAATAAATTAATTTAATAAATTTGTGTTATTTTAAAAATTTTGGAAAAGTATGCAACCCATCGTACCCATCACAGCCCCAGTGGTGTCCTCTATGAACATTTTAGTGATAATTAAACTTGTCACAATCCAGAGCTCACAGTACCGTAAGTCTATTGTTTTTTTGTGTGGTCGTGAGTTTGGAAATGGTGTCTGGAATAGATTTTGGTGAAATACGGATTAGTAAAGTTGTTAAGTGACCTCGGAAAGACTTTTCATATCCCAAATAGGCTGTGCAGACATGGAAGATAGTGCAGAATCTAACTTTAACCCCATTTCTCAGGGGTGTGGCCCACATTCACAAATTTCCATCCACATAAGTCCCACTACAGGCGGAGATTTTCACCTAACTGTGGATCCAGACATTACAGTCGAGAACCTCAAGAAACTCATCTCTAAAAGACTCAAAGTGCCCAGAGATCGGATATGTTTACTCTTTCGTGATAAGTGAGTTCAGGAGCACCCCCCCGAACTTTACTAGGCCTAAATTTCTTCCTTTTCTAGACAACTCCAAGAGGGGAACCTCCTACAGCATGGAGTCACCGACGGATCCAAAGTTACGCTCTTACCCAATGTCGAAACAGGACTGGTTGTATGTTTTGCTTTTCATTCCTCTTTTGTTTATTAATCACATGTTCTGCTGATAACTTAAGAAACAAAAGATTAAGACTAAAGAACCATTATCAGTGTTAATTGGATTCGTTTAGGGGATTCACTTGATTAACATCTTTTGTTTTAAGAATCAAAGTATGTCATAATTCGGAATCAAACAAAATTTTCTTAAAGATATAAAAAAAATAAATCTCATGTTATAAATAAACTTTTCTTGACAGCAACAGCGGCCCGAAATAGGAATAATGCAGGCTTTGGAGTCGCTCAATGACACTCAAGTAAATGAATTTTTATGTGGAAAAGCCCCCTTAAACTTAAGCATGCGCTTAGGAGACCACATGATGCTGATTCAGCTTCAATTAAGCACAGTGTCAGGAGCAAAACCACCACCTACCTCAAATCCATCCCCCCCAGCACGTCCCCCAAGTCTCACCCAAGCGTCACGTAATCTTCAACACACCCTACGTCGACTTTCAGCCGACGTCTTTTCTGGTCGAGGTGAAGGAACAAGTAAGTAATTTATTCGCCCCCTGAATGTATTTATAATTTATAAAATGTTTAGGTCGTCGAGGAAGTGTATATTCAGGCACATTTAGTGGAGCTCTAAATCCAGCACTACAGGATCCGAAAGGGCGACCACGCAGAGATGTGGCAACAATAGTTCATATATTAAATGATCTCTTGTGTTCAGCTCCAGAATTGAGACGTGTTACTAGACAAGGAGAGGAACAAACAGAAGCTGTACCCCAGCAGTTGGACGAACCAACGCCCTCTTCGATTAGCGAAGATCAAAATTCGCGTACACGTGGTAAATTAGAGCACCTACGTTTAGTTATGGGTGAAAGACGTGAGCGTAGACGTCAACGCAAACAGAAACCCTACTCGCTGCCTCCGAGTGATACAGATACTGTAACTGCATAAGCAAGTTTTATTTGTTGTAAATAGTTCATTAAGAATCTTGTTTAAATGTGCATTTCTAACGTTTGTTTTCTTTTGTATTAGTATAAGTACACTGAAAGAGTAACATTAATAGAGTTTTATTGAAAGTAAATTTGTTGTCGTTTATATTTATGGATGATGATTAACCACCTTTATTTATGTCCTAGAACATCCCTTTGAACACCCACAACTCTAAATTCCTATAATTAATTTATAATTAGTAAAAATTACTTATAAAATCGATTTTTAATGGCAAGATATAAAATTAAGTGAGGTTAAGTTTCCCCTATCATGTAAATCGAAGCCTCCACAAAAATCTTGATTTTCTAATAATATAAGCTACAGTTTGTACTTGTATCGGATCTAATTACACTCTATATCCTTTAATGACCCCAGAATTACAATTAGTATGCCAATAAATCCCAAATAATTACTTAATTTAGTAAGTACACAATCCAACATTTTTAGGTTAATTTTAACACACATTACAGCATACTCGCCTTTTCCAAAGAATATATACCTTCTGCTTTATTAATTAGCCCTAAAACTACCCCTTAAAATTCTTTTAATCACAAAAATCATGCTAAAAAAATTTAAAGTGAGGTTATGTAAATTCATTGTGTTTAGGTTTTAAATCCGTATTTTGGGTAAAAATGGATCGCAATAAAACCAGTTCGGGTACAAGGGGCCCTAAGAGCAAAGTAACACAACAACCTCCGGATACATTCATAGCATTAGGAGCGAAACAAAGTTCGTCGAGAGATCCTGATGTGAAACGCAGTGGTTCCCTTACAAAGTCTTCGTCACATTTACAACCGAGTACTAGCAAAAGTAAGTATTAAGACAAAGGGAAGAACAATTAGTGATAGGGAATTTGGAATCTTAGGTGCCCCCGAACGGAAACGAGAAGCAAGTTCATCGAACCACCAAGGTGTGCCGGCTTCTAAAAAGATTAAAAGTGCTTTACCAGGTAGAACAGCAAGTATTGGAGGATCTAGCACTTCCTCGCATATACCTGGAGATCGTGCAGGTGCTTCTCCTTCTGGGGCAGAACCATGGGAAGCTTTAATTACAGAATGTGAGCCTGCCGAACTGTTTGATAATGTTATGAACAATGTTAATTTAGGAAATATGGATAAAGCTGTAAGTTTTAACGTCCTAGTACCATCAAATCTCCCCCCTCCTAGAACACCACACGTATTTTATTTTATAGGTATCGTATGTATTGGGCGCAATTAAAGCTTTTAGAGGACAACGTTTTAAACCTTGCAAAGTATTATATAATAGTATATTATTATGCTGTCAGTGTAAACCGTCTTTGTTTACAAACGAACATATCGTAGCTGCTATTGCAAGCTCATTACGAAGGGAAATCGCAGCTGGGTTTAAATCCCCAACTAAAGGCAATGTTTATATCCAAATTTTGTTTATAAATTTAATGGTTCATGCCTTTGGTGATGTGCCTCAATGGCCTGATGTGTTTGTGAAGGTAAAATTATTAAATATTGGCTTATATAAATTATAAAAAAAATGTTTTTATAGTTGTATGTGGAAGATGCTTTAGGGGATCGTATTTGGATCGATAACCCATACTGTAAACCGTTTGTAGACAATATCGTAACAGCTTTCAATACAAAACAACCACCTAAAGTTCTGTTAACATCAGAGACTTGGTTGTCCACAGGAAGAGATACTTCTAGCCCTATTACTGTTAATTCTATTGAAGATGATGAAGGTATTGTAATAGAAAAAATAAAATCCCATTTATATAAAATCAATTCCAACTCTTATTGGATTTATTTGCGTATTTAGACATCAGTATGTCATTCTCAAAAGCATATAATTGATTGAATAACGATGTAACAAAAGGAACTTCCTGAAATTTTGGAGTAAAAGCTGACTTAGCTGGAATCTAGATCATAATTATTCAATTATTTATTGTATGCTTTTGAAAATGACATATTGATGTTAAGGAAAGTGAAGTTTGAGGAAATCTGGGGGCTTGGGGGAAGTGTGAGGAAGTCCAGGGGAAAACTGAGTAGGCCCAGGGAAGTGTGTGAAAGTCTGGGTGGGTTTGAGGAAGTCTTAAGAGCTCCTGGAATGAGGATAGCTTGGGGTAGTCTGAGGAAGTCCAGAGGAACTCAAAAATAAATCTTTTTTCTAGCATTTAACGAACACAAACTCCTTGTTGATAATTGGAAAATCAAAGTGTTTCCGAGATACGCTCAAGTTCAAGAAATGGTAGAAAAAATTTCCTTGGAAGCGATTCAAGAACAAATTGCAAGACGACAACAACCTGAAGCAATAACAAAAAATTTTGTACGATTTTTAAGCACAGCTTGCGGATTAGTTGAAATCCGTATGCTTGCAGTGTCGAGACTTGAAAATTGGCTTCACAATCACAAACTAATGAAGTCTGCCCAAGAATTATTAGCTTACGTTTGTTATAATTGTTCAGCTAGAACTCAAAGAGACATAGAAGTCGTTGCGCAATTAAGCAAACTTAGATTAAAAAGCAAACCACTCGTTAATATTTTTAATAATTGTTTAAAAGAAATGGTTTTGTGTTTTCCGGAAAATTTATATCCGTTATTGAAGTACACGATTTATAATGAACTGTCTAATGCACGTAATACAAATAATTTGGTCGTAGTTGGGGCTATGTTTCAAGTAACATCCGAAGCCAGTGCTGATGCTTTTGCCGATATTTGTTTGGTAAGCAAATCTTGAAAGCTACAACCCCGTTTGTTAACAAGTTTGTTTTTAGGAGCTTCTATTAAACAAGGATGATTATTTACGTTCTTTAAGGGCACTTTTAAAAGAAATCAACCGAGTCTTAAGACATGATTTTAATTTACTAAGCGTTGTCCATGCGCTTTTAAGGGAAAGGCCTGAAATAACAAATCTTATCCGAGAATTTGAATTCCGTGACCGAATTTTTTTCGCTATGGCCGATTTAGTTTGCATGTGTATGCTGCTCTGTGTTAATCCCCAGGTTCGAGATGCCTCAACTCAAAGCAAACGTGATGTTGGGGTTCTCCAAGCGTTCCAAAGTCAAGTAACGAACATTCAAAGAGAGGCTATTACTTGGTTGCACGATTCGGCTGTCCGGGTTTTCCGCCCTGCCCAAGCAGAATTCGTGCATATTCTACATAAGATTTTATTTCTCGCCCCAACTGAAGAGTATTATAAAATTGATTCTTGGCCTGGAGAAAATGAACGGAATTTATTTGTACGTTTAGCAAGTGAAGTCCCGCTTTTACAAGCAACGCTTTTACGAATCTTATTGATTGGTTTATCAAAGGAACATCCCATGGGTCAGACTGACGTTATGGAAGTATTAGATCAGTTGGTTAAACGGGTTGCTAATTTAGCTCCCGATTGCATGCCACCACTTGTAATGGATAAGATTGAGATTGTAGATTTTTTCTTTAATTTATGCAGTTATAATTATCATGAAAATATTGTTTTACCCGCTGGATATGTTCCACCGAAATTGGCTATTGCTTCGTTATATTGGAAAAGTTGGCTCATTTTGCTTATCTTAGCCGCACATAATCCTACTACGTTTGGAAGTCTAGCTTGGAATAAATATCCAACTTTAAGAACTCTTATGGAAATGTGCATTACAAAGTAAGTATTTATTTGAAAAACAGTCTTAGATTTAATCCTCCCCACCCCACAACTTTTTTTCTGTAAATTTCAGCCTTGAGTGACCTGGGGGAACCCCTTGGAATAATAATAGACTTTAAGAAAAAAAAGAAATCCTATTTCACTAAAAATCCACAAACCCCACTTAAATGGGGGAACCCCCTAGAGACCCCATCTTCAATTTTAATTTTTTTTTTAATTCTATTGCAAATAATTAATAAACTAATTGTTTCTTCTCTTTCTAGTCACTTTTCCTTTCCACCACCAACAATAACAGCTGGAGGAGAAAGTTTAGATGATTATTCCTCCAAAGAATTACAAATAAACGCACTTGAACGACAAAACATCTTAGAATTCGAAACACATCTTGCTGCAGCAACAAGTACAACGACAAAAGTTGAAATAACAGAACAAAACAGTCTGCTCCTAGCACAATTAATGGAACTGAAACCTAAAGGAGATGCCCGAAAACCTCCACCAAATATTTTAGATCAGTTACGAGTTTTGAATACAACCCATCGATTGGGACATTTACTTTGCCGCTCACGTAATCCTGATTTTTTGCTTGATATAATGTCTAGGCAAGGTGGAACGGCCCATATGCCATGGTTAGCCGAGCTTGTTCACAGTTCCGAAGGTGCTTTTGCACATTTACCAGTACAATGTCTGTGTGAATATTTACTTTCAACCATACCAGCAGAAAAACTAACCAAACACGGTCAATTATTGACACATTTAAGGACAGTTGTAAACGGAACTGATTCGCAAAATGCTTGTGAGGTCCTTGAATATCTTTTAAGACGTTTAACTTCAATACATGCTGCAAGTAGAATTCAAGCTATTAAAGGGCTTGCTCTAATTTTAACACCAAATGAAGACACGGAAATAAGCAGCGTTAACACAGGAACTCAATGGTTGACACAATTTATTCCACTTTTCCCTCATTTAACCGCAGTACGTCCTTTATTAGTACAATTTTTAAGACAAGCTTTATTTGTTGAAACAAATCCCACCCATGTTTCCAATTACGTTACTTTTTTATCCACCCAAGACTTGGATGAGTCTATTCCGGATCTACTTGAGCTTGTTTTAGACTTAGCTTCAATAATTGTCGAGAGAAGTTGTATTACTAGTCATATATTACCCGGTGAACAAATGCAAACCCTTAAAGCTTTAATTACGGTTTTTTGTTTGTATTTACAAAGGGCTAGGCAACCTACAGACGAGACTTTTCATTGGTGCGAAAGCCAAGACCAAGTTGTGGTAACTTGGGCAAACGGAGAACAGTGTACGTTACAAATTTTAATTGTCCACGCCTCGATTATTCTTTTAACATACGGACCGTTAGAAAATTTTGAATACTTTGACGCCTTAATGACGACTTGGTTTCCTGCAAATGAAGAACACCCCAAAGCATATTTGGTTGATACTTCAGAAGAAGCTTTGTTAGTTCCAGATTGGTTAAAACTACGCATGATCCGATCTAACGTTCCTAAACTTGTGGATGCAGCTGTAGAAAAACTAGAAGCACCACAACTCGTCTTATTTATTCAATCATTTGGAATTCCGGTAGTTTCAATCAGCAAACTCCTTCAAGCCCTTGATAAAGTAACGGTTGTGGATGCAAAATTAGTTGTGGATTCGGTATTGGATAAAAATTATATGATCCAACTTGTGGAAGTGCAAAATCGTAGAGGCGCAGTTGGAGGAGAAACTTTTGTTAGAGCTCTCGAATTACAAGGACCTGCATTACAAGATGATGAAGAGATGGATATATCCGAACCCAAAAAGTTATTACCCGTAATTAATAAAAATGAAGTGGAATCAGAGATGGATGTTGATTTTAATAACGTGTCCAATATTTTAGATAACGTTTTTACTAGCGGTGGTGATAAAAATAAAGAATTTCATGGATTAATTAAGGTATGTGTAAAAAAATTGGCCATCTAAGTCGCCAGACTTAATCCTTTAACACATTTATTCATAGAATATTATTCAGGGACCACATACAGCCCCAATGCTTTTACACCCTTAAACTGAATGCAATTTTAACTGAGCCCCCTTTAAGGCACGGGTTACAACCCTCAAATTAATTTTGGGCTACAGCTCCATCCAGAGATCTCTTACAGCCCCGAAATTCATGTTTGTTCACTAAATTCCAACTTATTCTACTTTGGAGACCAAGTTATACCCGTAAAAAGAATAAAACTTTAACTGAGCCCTCTTTAAGACACTGATAACTCCCCTAAAATTAATTATGTGAGTTATACACCCTTTTAGAAACAATTTACAGCCCCAACATTAATGCCTTTTTACTAAATGCTAGCTTTATTTATTTTAAGGGCCAAGTTGCACCCTTAAAATGAAATCAATTTTAATCTTCCCATTTTTAAGACACTAATTACTCCCCTAAAATTAATTCTGTGAGTTATACACCCTTCTAGAAACCAATTAGAGCCCACAATGGACAATTCCTTGCTTTCTACCCCAATTTCTATTTGATCCCCACATTTAATTCTATATTATTTTTAGGAAATTACAATCAATTCAAAGATAAAAAACGCAGTCCTTCAATACTTAAAATTATCTACACCTGAAGCTATACAGAATCTAATCAAAATACCAAATTTTGCAACGATGCTTTTTAAAATGCTATTTACAAAGAAGAACTTTGATGAAGACTTGCGTGACACAGCTAGAATTTTATTAACTACCATTCCAGAAACGAATTCAACCCTTGTTGAAATATTAAAACAATTTTTGAAAGATTCCGGTCCTGAACAAATAAAAAAAGAACCAAGAGATCAAGGGAAGATAACACCAAAAACTGTTGTGACATCGAGTAAATTGATTAATCAAGACTCTGAGCATTTAGGGGAAAAATTAGGAAAATTATTAATGAAAGATGACTTAAGGGTTGAAAAAACAGGGTTAATCGTTGATTGGTTATATTCTGTAGAATTGGAAGTCTTAAGTTCTACCGGACAACACGTACAGGTAAAAATAATTTTAAGTTTTATTATAATTTTCTAATCCAAGCTTGTTTTAGATGGATTTGTTATTTTCCAAGAAAGATTTACCATTTAGGCCGTTTTTGATTTCGTTATTATTACAACGGGGTAGTTGGTGTACCCTTTACTGTATCGTGATTAATTTACTTAAAGAAAATTCAGGGTACTGTCCCGTTTCAGCTTTAGATTTTTTAACTGCGTTAACTCAAAGTCCGAAATTATGGCAAGGACGTGATAAAGCCATACCTAAACATTATCATTCTGAAGACGTTTTACATCTTAATTCACGACAGGTAAGGTTGCCTCTAAATAAGACTTCCCACTTATATATTTTTTTTTAGTTAACGACTCTCGTAAATTACATAATAGAAGAAGCACAAATCCACGATGTTAATTGGGGAAAAAACATGGAATCACGTCTTCCTTTATTACTCAAAAGTATAGGAACATCCTCGGAATCAATCATAAAAAATTTACTCCTCAAAGTCGAGTCAGATAAAAAATGCCGTGAATTACTTTTGATGCTTTACATGTCCCTCCCTTCGGTCGGAAAATACTTAATAAACTTCAACAAGCACCAATTTGCTGCTTCAGTATTTTCTAGAACATCCTCCAGTATTGTAGACGTAATTTCCCATACAATTTTAAGTGCTTTAGCAGCAACTTCTCGTACAAAAGATTGGCCCCGTAAAAGTCAAGATTTAGACCTATGTGCTCGTAAATTAGCCGCTACCCATCCTGAATTAGTTTTGAGACAATTACCGATGCTTGCTGGAAGTTTAAGAGGCCGGGCGCAATACGAATTTCCTGTTCTTAAAAGCCGAGGACATTTGTTACTTTTTGGACAAGTTTTAGGTCTCTTGGAGTTACTCCAACCGATTGTTTTTGAACAGAAAAATTCCTTATACGCAGTACTAGATTCATTCTTTTTATTACTGCAATATCACGGACACACAAAGGAGTTAACGTTTATTTTAAACAGGATTGTTACGTTTTTGCAAAATTGGATGACAAAAGATGTTAAATCGGCCTTGAAATATCTCCAACAATACGGACAGTTATTAAAGTAAGTTTAAGGGAAACTTATATAGGATTTGTTTTTAATATTTTGTTTTTAGCGAGCTTCAATTGTCGCAACCAAGTGTACGTCCGCTTCTATCAAGCGTATCACTTCCAATGCAAGATCAAAATGCACCAAGTGAGCTTTTAGTTGGGACGGCTACCCCACCAATACTTGAACCCCTTCCACAACAGTGGCCAGCTTTATTAACCGCCCTACAATCGCAAGATGTCCTTCCAGCACTTCAAGAAGTTGATCATATAACAAGCAAGAAACCGCAATTGTTACAATATGTTTCCCAACACTTATATAATTGTTTAGATTCGTCTAGTAGTAGCGTTAGGTCTTTATCGCTACTTTTAATTGTTCGACTGTTAAGGTTTAACCCAAAAGAAAGTTCCGAAGCTTTACCTGCGGTGTTAATGTGTTTAAATAATAAAAGTTCTGATGTCGTTGCTAGCGTTTTGGATAGATTACCAGAACTTGTAGCTAGTATGCAAGAACATGCTAAATTAATTTTAACACGTGCTTTTCAATTAGGGGTTGGTTCGAATTTAAATGCTAACTCGGGGATTACTAAAAGTATTTCTTTGTTAAGTTTACAATACGGATGTTAATTTTAAAGTAATTTTAGTTTTTATACAATACAGTTTATTAAAAATACATTTTTGACATTTTTGATTAAGATTAAGGTTTGAAAAAGGCGAGTCCATTGTGCTGCATCCTAAGCAGCTCACCACACGATCAAAATATTACTCCATGAAAAATTCCATCAACATATCTGCAAAACAAATAAATTTTGGTTTCTATGACCATCTATGACTTTATAACTTTAGTTTGAAAACATCAATTCAAAAAATTCTGGTAAAAAAATGGGTAATACAACTCGAAATTCTCGTAATTCATCAACTAGTGAAGAAATAATTCCAAACCCTAAAAAAAGTTCAACTGTAATTGTTTCTCCAAAAAGCAAGTCTGAAGGTGTTAAAAAACACAGACTTGGTAAAATTACAAAAAATCCCTTCTTTAATTATCTGCGAGAGTGCCGAAAACATAATTCTGGTATGAGTGTGGTTGAGATGGCAAAATCGGCTGGTGCTGTATGGAGAAAAATGGATGCAAAACAGAAGCAACCGTACTGTCAACAAGCATGTGATGCAAAAAAATGTGAGAAACATAAAAGTAAATGCAATTGTAAGAACACACGAAAAATCAAAAAAAGGTACAATAAATAGTAAATTTTTAGTCAGTGTTATATAGTCTTTGATATTATGAACAAAAAATTGTACTGTATTTGTATCCAAACAAAAATATAGCATATTTTTATTAAGTGGTTGTTTAATGTTCAAGACAGTGTATATTTAGTTGTATAACGACGTTGAGGCCCAAAAAATTTAATAAAACCGAACTACCCAAAATATTCACCTTGACAAACATCTTTCCTAAAAGCATACACATATTTTCAATGTCGTTTACTACTGGATTTTCAACCTGGTGCTTTGTACCCATGGTGGTATTTTCCAAAATCTTGTTTCTCTACAAGGTTACCATCAACAGTTTCTTTGAGGGGTGTCATGAGCACCTAGCAAGGGCCAACCATATCTAGTGGCCCCACTCTGAAACCTGCTTTTCCTTTTAAATCTAAATTTTTGGTGAACATGGTAATAAAACATTTGTACTCTACGGCAAGCTATGCAGCTCACCTAATCGAGAATTAAATCAACATATCTGAAAAATAAATGTTTTTTATAAATAAATTTTGTTTTGAAAAATAAACTTTTGACTACATCAATTCCAATAAATTTTAGTTAAAAATGGCCAAAACAAGTCAAAATTCATCAACTAGTGCTTCTGAAGAAATAATTGCAAACCCTAAAAAAAGTTCAACTGTAATTCATCGACCTGGTTCTCCAAAAAACAAGCCTGAAGGTGTTAAAAAACACAGACCTGGTAGAATTACAAAAAATCCCTACCTTAATTTTCTAAGAGAGTGCCGAATACATAATATTATCTATGAACATAATTCTGGTACGACTGTGGTTGAGATAGCAAAATCTGCTGGTGCTATATGGAGAAAAATGGATGCTAAACAGAAGCAACGGTACCGCCAACAAGCACGGTACCGTCAACAAGCACGGTACCGTCAAGAAGCACGTGATGCAAAAAAATGTAAGAAACATAAAAATAAATGCAATTGTAAGAACACATGAAAAAGCAAAAAAAGGTACAATAAATAGTAAATTTTTAGTCAATGTTATATAGTCTTTGGTATTATGAACAAAAAAATTGTACTGTATTTGTATCCAAACAAAAATATAGCATATTTTTATTAAATTCTTGTTTAATCTGTTGTATTATGTTTAAGACAGTGTATATTTAGTTGTATAACGACGTAGAGGCCCAAAAAATTTAACAAAATCGAACTACCCAAAATATTCACCTTAACAAACATCTTTCCTAAAAGCATACACATATTTTCAATTCTGTTTAGCTGGATTTTCAACCTGGTGTTTTGTACCCACGGTGGTATCTTCCAAATTCTTGTTTCTCTACAGAGTTACCATAAACAGTTTCTTTGAGGGGCGTTATGAGCACCTAGTAAGGGTCAACCATATCGAGTGGTTCCCCTCTAAAACCTGCTTTTCCTTTTAAATCTAAATTCTTGGTGAACATGGTACGGCAAGCTATGCAGCTCACCAAATCGAGAATTAAATCAACATAATCTGAAAAATAAATGTTTATTATAAATAAATTTTGTTTTTAAAAATAAACTTTTGACTACATCAATTCCAATAAATTTTTGTAAAAAATGGGCAAAACAAGTCAAAATTCATCAACTAGTTCCTTTGACGAAATAATTCCAAGTCCTAAACAAAGTTCAACTGCAATTAATCGGGCCCTTTCTCCAAAAAGCAAGCAGGAAGGTGTTAAAAAATATAGGGCAGGTAAAATTACAACAAATCCCTTCTTTAATTATCTACGAAATTGCCGGAGACATACTTGTAGTATGAGTGTACTTGATATAGCAAAATCGGGTGGTGCTAGATGGAGGAAAATGAATGCTAAACAGAAGGAACCGTACTGTCAACAAGCACGTGATGCACAAGCAAGAAAAAGTAAAAAAAGTAACAATAAAAAGTAAATTTTTAGTATTATAGTCTTTGGCATTATGAACAGAAGAATTGTAATTTATTTGTACCCACACAAAAATATAGCATTATTAAAAGTTTGTTTTAATATATTCGCAAAAGTAAGTGAAAAATTTATTTTTCAAAAAATATATATCTCTTTTTAAGGGAGACAACCTATACTCTAGTGAATGTTTGGTTGTATAATCTCGTACTCCCAAAATTTTAAACAAAAATCAAAGTAAAGTACCCAAAATATTCACCTTGTCAAATACTTTTCCTAAAGGCATATACAATATTTTCAATTCCCTTCATTGTCCCCCTTGAAATCTTCTCACATCCTTCAGCTTTGTTTTCTTGCGAGTGGTTTTGTGACGTTGAGACCCATTACAAGATTCACGAAAATTGGAGTTACAAACGGGCCCTTGGTCCACGGTGCCACTTTCAGCAGCTTTCAGGTACCTACCTGAAAGCTGCTGAAAGTGGCACCGTGGTGTATACCTATACACTTTTACAAGGACCCAGAAAAGTAAACGGTAGTTAATACCCATAATGAATGCAGAAATGTGAATTAATACTTGCGACAAGAACAGTTACTTCCGATACCTTTTTTTAAACTGAGACACAAGACACTAACACTTCGCGATTGTATACGAGTTGCTGCCACAGAAAAATGGCAGCAGTAGAAGACGCAATACCGCAAATAATTGGTTGAGTAACTACTCGAGTTACCTTTATGATTTAAAAAGAATGTACACAGAAATACTAATCGAAAAAGATAGTGCGCTCTATGTCTAGAAACAAAGTTTTTGTTTCTCTAGTATAAATGTTTTTGACAAAAAAAGTTTCGTCATTTTAATCTTAGTTACTATTCTTGATTGTGTTAATCAAAGATTTTGAATACCTATTGCTATTAAATAATGTTTCAATACCAAAATCATATTATTTTGGTATTTTGTTCCGGTAGCAACCGAAAGAGCGCAAACACTTCGTTGGGTAACTACTCACGTTACCTTTATGATTGTATATAGAAAAATATTTCAGAATTCAGAACAACCCCCTCTTGCCACCGTAGAGGATACACAGGACAGAAACTTTGAGTGTCATATTTTGAACACGTTTTTGTACGATGTAACTCCATCAAACACAAGCAGCGAATATGCTTTTCTGCTACAAGAAGAACACGGTTCACTACTTTGTGCTAATGTCGTTCCACCGAAGTATTTCCTCTACGGCAACAATTAAGATGCTATACTATGCCTCGCTAGCGGAGACTCAGCACCCTCACATACTACACACAAAAAAATAGGCAACAAAAGAACATGTAAAGAGATATTTCTTCTACGACTGTTACTAGCAAAATTTCACCGTTGCATATTACATATCTTTATGTCAATAGTGAAAAGGAAAACAATATATGAAGTGTCTTTGTGCAAAAAGTATTATTTTAAAAACTTGTTGCATAAACAAATATTTAACAGTTGTAGAAAAAACACAGATATTAAAGGGTTCGTTTCGTTCAAAAGTTTATACCGACTCTATAATAATATTCTGCAAAAAACGTTGCAGTTTATGATACAAAAATTGTCATAAGTAGCTGCAATTTTATCAAAAAATAAAAGGAAAAAGAACTTTATTTGCGTGACGATAATGAACCCCTTAATACTGTAATACAAGCCAAATCGATAATCGGAAATGTATATTTGAGTTTAGTTTCTATTCTACACAAAGACAACATCCTAACGGTGATGAGGGGGGAGAAAACAAATGAACGCTGAAAAAAATGAAAACTCAAAATACAAACTCCGATTGCAAAAATCGTGCCTTTCGGGCACTTTTGCAGCATATCGACTTTGGCTAAAAATAATACAAATAGGACCATTTTAAATCAATTACTACCGAAATATAAAAGCCATTGAATTATCGGAAAAAAAAAACACAATGTTGGCTTTAACGTACCCCCAAGGAACAAGATACAAGTACCAATGCTATAATTAGGGTAGTAACAAATTAATTTATTATACACGTTGTCCCTTGAAATTTTAAATACGAGTAATGTAGGCACTGTGATTTTGTTCTTCTCGATTATTATAATAGATTGCCATGGTTGTTTATTACAAATTAGAAATTACTAATTATTTCCCGTTGCTTAGTGAATTAAAATATTTGACTCGGCTATGTAAAAAGTGAGCGTGCTAACTAAACACCAAGTAATGCATTCAAATGTCCGTATCCAAAATTTCAGGGGACAACGTGTATATTTGTTTGTTACAGCTGGGAACAGGCTAAGCCCAGACTATTGTGCAGGTTGAAGCAATAATTACATAAATCAGAAATACATACTAAAACAGTATAATGTAACATAAAACTGTAGGTGTAATAATGGTTATTTATTTCTGCAAGAAATGAAAATCTGACTGTTTCTGGCATGCAAGGCAAAACTGTCCAATGAGGCAGTAGGCCAAGTTGGACAATACTTCAAATGCAATAACACCTGTTGCTTGAGTTTACTGAGAGCGTTTTTCTATGGTCGTGTGCAATAATATCAAAAACATTGATGTTATTGTAAATTAATTACAGATTAAATAAAAGACAGTCGTGTCTGCCGTTCTAAATTAAGGCAGCTGTGTGTGGTATACCATAGCAACTGCACAAAATTTATCAACAATAAAACAAAATTCAGACATCATTAAGGGCCAGTGTATCACTCCCTAGTTAACTCCTTATTAAGCCAACCAACGGGCAACTGTCATGGATACGATTCTTGTAACAATTCGTATCCATGACATTCGACAGTTGGTTAACTTAATAGGGAGTTAAATCCAAATTGAAAGCTGTGATTGAAAGACCGACCCTTATTAAATAACTCTTTCACGATCGTAGAAAAATCAAATCAGGCAAACAGAGCACAATAAATTAACAGTTTACCACAAATGCTACATTTAAAATGTTACACTATAATATGTTTATTATGTCAGAATTAAAATGTTACTTGGGGTTGGGACTTTTAGAACTTGGTACTTTGGGGTACGTACCAACCGCAATACATTGTATTTAATAAAATGGTCCCGTGTGATACAGACAGCAACAAAGCCAGCATTTAATTTAAGAGAACAGGTAAATACAAAGCAAGAGTGAAAAATTCCGAACCGTATTCCTGTATTTTCACACTGCATTGAGTTTTGAGTCCTCTCAAATCGGTTAAAACCCATTTGCAGTCTTTTATTTTAATAACTATTACAAGTGAAGAATTAAATAAATCTGGAGTTTAAATTTCAATTAAAGGAAGAATCTTTTTGAATAAGGAAATATTTCTGAAAATCAACTGCAGTTTGTTGTTACACTCATGACGTATATGCAAATCTTTCCGATTTTCACGAAAAACAAATGGCGCAGTAAAACAATAAATTCTCACCCTACAATAAGCAACCGTTTCGTAATTTATACGAAATTCCCTAAACCTGCAAAGTTTAAACGCATCGCTCCTTATTTAACAAAGAAACTGGTGGAAGTTTCAGATATTCGTAGTCATAATACAAGGAGTAACGGTAACTTATACCAACGCTTATACTTAGAAAGTACCATAAAAAGTACCTAGCGAAATAAATTCGCTATTTTATAAAGGAATTAGAATGTATAATGGATTGCCTGAGGATATTAAAAATGCCAAGAGTATTAAGGGCCGGTTTTATAAAGTATGATTGACCGATGGTCGACTCAACCACGATCAATTGTCATGGATATAATTCTTAAAAACAATCATATCCATGACAATTTCTCGTGGTTGAGTCAGCCGTCGGTCAACCAGACTTTATAAAACCCACCCATAAAATATATAACCCAACCCACCCTAAGGTCCGGTTGCACCACAGTATTTGACTACGAGGTTAGCTAAACCAGGATCAATTGGCATGGATACAATTGTTCGAACAATCGTATCCATGCCAATTGATCCTGGTTTAGCTAACCTCGTAGTCAAATACTTTGGTGCAACCGGGCCTAAGAGTTTTAAACGTAGCGCTAGGTTATACATTAGTAAAATAAATGTACCCAATAGTTAGTAAGGCTTGTATTGTTGAATTTGTTAGTTTTTGTTGTGTTCTATTTTTTTTTTTTCTATATTTTTGTAATATATTTTTGTCATTTGTACCGAACTAGCAACTTTGCTAAATAAATACGTTATTATTATTAAACCCGATTCGATTTTTTATTTTTAAACGATAGTTCACTTCACTCCCGGGTACATGCAGAACATTACGAGTGTAACAACAAAAACATAATTTACAAAATGAGCAACTGTTAAGATACCTACTAGACAAATTGGCATTTTTGAATAAATTATGAACATTAACAAATTTGATGTTGCAATAGACAACATTACTGCATCACTAAAAAACCTGAAAAAGGGTAAATACTTTGAGAATATCCTTTATAAGGGAATATGCATGAGTTTTGGTGGGATCATTGGGAATATTGGGAATTATTCCCAACTCACCAAGGGATATAGGTACCTATTATCACATTAATTTATGTAACAGTTCTCACTCTGTAAATTACAAAAAGATGGGTTTTAAGTACTGGCTTTGTTGCAGTAGAAATGGTATTGAGGATTGTCATGTCTTCATCCTAGGAACTGCAGCATCCAACGATGAATAGATGAAACTTACCTGAAACGACAAACATTAATTAATATAAATTTTTGGCAAAGTAATAAATTCTTCACAAGTGGCACTATATATACCATAATAATTACTTAAAAACATATAAATTAAAGATAGTTACCCTTATGAAGACAATTCTGTGCAGTATCGTGACAAATTTCACGATGCGGGAACTTCCATCTGCACCACGGAGCACTACAAGTCCTTGACAGTACACTAACACTACACATCTGTAAATTAGGAAACAAAATCAATTATTGAAACACTTGAAGGAAGTTCAATCCGTACCACTTCACTTCCTCTGTAACGATCTAACGAGAAAAATTGAACTCGTTACTTTAGCATCCCCT
This sequence comes from Hemicrepidius hirtus, assembly GCA_963082805.1. Taxonomy (NCBI): domain Eukaryota; kingdom Metazoa; phylum Arthropoda; class Insecta; order Coleoptera; family Elateridae; genus Hemicrepidius; species Hemicrepidius hirtus. The sequence goes on from OY720166.1 coordinate 566,640, forward strand.
GATGTTTGGAATTCTAATCTGAAAAGAACGTAAATTATGTTAATTTTCACGTGCCATTTCAAGAAAATCTTGCTAAATCATTGTTTGATGTTATTAAACCAACCAAAAGTCTTCAAAAAATGAATTGTAACTTACAATTTATGAGAGGATAAGGAACAAGGGGAAGCCCAAGGGGGCCCTTTAAGTATTAACATTCTTGATTAAATAGGACACAATAATAAACACCAAAATAAACAATTATTTCAGGTTAAAAATAAAGTTGTCTAGTAAACGGTTTCGATAAACACGAAGGTGGCTGCGTTTGCGTTTCGCGCCACCCAGTGCAACCAACAGGTGGTTTAGCAGCACCAGGGGTGCACCACAGGGTGCACCGAGTATAATAAATCGTGGTGTAAACAAGGGTGTAAATGATATCCTTCTAAATTATCTGTACAAAAAAGCGAGTTATTTAAAATCTTACCTTGGCAAAGAAATTCGCTCGTTTGGCTCTTTTAATTGATGCAGATAGAGCGTGAAAACCAGGGGCGAAAAGGCAGTGGCACATCCGAAAGTTTGCATTAAAACTGCAAAAACATTTTCATATTAGACAATAATTGTAGGAACAAAAGCTAAATTTCAACCCTTTTTGTTTAGCTTTTTGTCAAAAAATTAGCACGTCACCGATAGAGGTCGCCGGTGGCGCCTCCTCAGAAAAATACAAGAAACGTCAAAATTATGATTCACCAATTGGAATTTTTAATTTAGAGTTAAAAATTTTTTTACAACTCGCACAGGAAAACTAATTGCACCAAAAGATTCCCCGCATCTTAAATACCCTTTTTACTTACTTTTCAACTTTTCACTCGAAAATTTAGCACTAATTTTCACTGATTTTGGGGAGCCAAATTTTGGCGTCCCTTCACTTTGGAAGCACAACAGAGAGAGAAACACGATTTTCATTTCCTTTAATGGCCGATCAATTTGTTATAAATATTTCGATAATTTAATAAATAAAAGAACGTTGAAGCAATGTTTCTACTGAAAAAATTGGAAAAAAAATTACCAATCTTTTGGTACCCTTGTTAATCATAATTACATATAAAAAACTCGAGAAATTAATTATTTAAGTTAAACAGAGCAATCCGGAAATAGATTCAGAAGATATGGCGCGGCATTTCAAATTTTGTTTATTTATTAGTTTATTGTTAAATTTATAGTCAATTCTAAGCTTGAAGGGTTTTGAATAGCCCTCTGTAATTTCACACAACTTCACGCATGTTGAAGGAACCTTTCTGTGGAGTACCCATGGAGTACCTGTAGCTACAGTATACATAATGCCACCACAAAACCCCATCAAATTGGGAGATTAAAAAACTGTTAAATTGACAAAAACTCTAAATTTTCTTAGCAAAAAGGCCCTAAAAGCAGATAGGTTAGGGCTTAGCATGATCTTATTCGACCAGGAAGACCTATAAAAGTTGTTACATTCAAACATTTTCAGAAGTTAATATCTACCTACCCCTAGCCGAAACCAAATCCGAAACCCAAAGGTAAATTCTGTTTAACTTCATAGATCAGCAAATCAGTAGTACAATTTACTTCAACGATACTTTCTTCACTTTAGCTATAAAGCCTCCGAAGCCGGACTTAGATAATTCCGAGAAAGAAACTGACACACCAGTTTCATTAATCGGCCACCGATGTGCTGTTAGGAAGAAGTTTATGCACAATTGGGGCTGCTACAAAGTGTTGTGAATGTGATTTTTAGGATAAAACAGAGGAATATGTGGCGAGAAACAGAAATACCCCAATTATAAGCCTTATCAAGTTTATTCAAGTACTCGACTGAGGAGGTAGCACACTCGGCAAAGCCCTCCAGGTGCCGGAAATCCAACGGCTTTATAAAGAAATAAAGATTAGGAATTTAAGATGATGCCCTAGTGGTAACTAACGTTACCAATTATAAAATCAAAGAGGAAATCAATAAAATTGATTTTTTAGGAACTCTACCCCATGGTCCCTATGCCCCAGGTCCAGGAGATTGAATGACTTCAGAAGAACAAGGATGTTTTAAGAAGTTAACATAGCCTGTGGGGAACCTCAAGGAGATAATCTGAAATATTTTGTGTTTTGGGACTTGTTTGGGTATTAGCCTACCTAGGCTTTTATAAGAATGTTTCTGTAAAAGACATGAATATGCAAAATCTAGATAGTGTAAAAATTGTATTTTTCGTAGTTAATAACTAATCCATTATGAAATCAAAGATAGCTATTAATAAAAAAAGTTTAGATTAACATATGCTCTCCCTGTATGATTAACTTTGTTTTCCACTTTTCGTACCTCCTATGACTACACAAAACCTCCTTAATTTGAAGAAACCGAAAGTGCACTTTCTAATATTTTGCATGGGGGGATTATTTTACATTCTGAACAACTTTTCTTAATGAAGTTTTGTCGTAGTTAGTACAGAAAAGCTACTTTACCTGAATAGAAAACAATCCGCTGATATTATTTATGTGTAAAATCAGAGTTGAAAAGAGAATTGTTTATTTACATTAATCCAACTGCAATTTATATAAATTCATTTCTAACGATTACCTATTTTAAATTTAAATTAGGTATTTATGAGTATAGGTACCTAGGTATCTACATTAGAACTCCTGTTCTTCTAAAACCATTCAATCTCCTGGACCTGGGGCATGGGGAGAGGTAGAGTTTCAAAATACTTGAGATCAGATACCTATAATCTCCTTGAGGTTCCACACAGGCTAAGTGAACTTCTTAAACCTTGTTCCTGGACCTGGAGCATAGGGACCATGGGGTAGAGTTCCAATTAATTGGAACTCTACCCCATGGTCCCTATCATAGGCGAAACTACGGGTGGTGCCGGGTGTGCCCGGGCACCACCTAAAGAAAGTAAAACTGAAAATGCAAGCGGCCTAAAAAACGGAAAGAGTATTTATTATGTCTTCGATACTTGATCTCAACAATATTTAAGGGGTCACCGGAAACTTACGTAATAGGTATATTAAATATTATAAAGACGACCGCTATCACTTTAATTGCTCGACGGCGTTTGAAAGACGGAGACGTCAATAGTCTACCTACCGAGTTTCAGCATCGTAGCTCAAAGGAAAAGGGAGTTATGAGCGAAACCCGATGTTAGCCGATCTGATCCGAACGAGAACGGCACGTCGTAGCTTAAATTGGTCGACGGCGTTGAAAAGACGGAGACGTCAATAGTCTACCTACCGAGTTTCAGCATCGTAGCTCCAAGGATAAGGGAGTTATGAGCGAAACCCGATGTTAGCCGATCTGATCCGAACGAGAACGGCACGTCGTAGCTTAAATTGCTCGACGGCGTTGAAAAGGCGGAGACGTCAATAGTCTACCTACCGAGTTTCAGCATCGTAGCTCCAAGGATAAGGGAGTTATGAGCGAAACCCGATGTTAGCCGATCTGATCCGAACGAGAACGGCACGTCGTAGCTTAAATTGCTCGACGGCGTTGAAAAGGCGGAGACGTCAATAGTCTACCTACCGAGTTTCAGCATCGTAGCTCAAAGGAAAAGGGAGTTATGAGCGAAACCCGACGTTAGCCGATCTGATCCGAACGAGAACGGCACGTCGTAGCTTTAATTGCTCGACGGCGTTTGAAAGACGGAGACGTCAATAGTCTACCTACCGAGTTTCAGCATCGTAGCTCCAAGGATAAGGGAGTTATGAGCGAAACCCGATGTTAGCCGATCTGTTCCGAACGAGAACGGCACGTCGTAGCTTAAATTGGTAGACGGCGTTGAAAAGACGGAGACGTCAATAGTCTACCTACCGAGTTTCAGCATCGTAGCTCCAAGGATAAGGGAGTTATGAGCGAAACCCGATGTTAGCCGATCTGATCCGAACGAGAACGGCACGTCGTAGCTTAAATTGCTCGACGGCGTTGAAAAGGCGGAGACGTCAATAGTCTACCTACCGAGTTTCAGCATCGTAGCTCAAAGGAAAAGGGAGTTATGAGCGAAACCCGACGTTAGCCGATCTGATCCGAACGAGAACGGCACGTCGTAGCTTAAATTGCTCGACGGCGTTGAAAAGGCGGAGACGTCAATAGTCTACCTACCGAGTTTCAGCATCGTAGCTCAAAGGAAAAGGGAGTTATGAGCGAAACCCGACGTTAGCCGATCTGATCCGAACGAGAACGGCACGTCGTAGCTTAAATTGCTCGACGGCGTTGAAAAGGCGGAGACGTCAATAGTCTACCTACCGAGTTTCAGCATCGTAGCTCCAAGGATAAGGGAGTTATGAGCGAAACCCGATGTTAGCCGATCTGATCCGAACGAGAACGGCACGTCGTAGCTTAAATTGCTCGACGGCGTTGAAAAGGCGGAGACGTCAATAGTCTACCTACCGAGTTTCAGCATCGTAGCTCAAAGGAAAAGGGAGTTATGAGCGAAACCCGACGTTAGCCGATCTGATCCGAACGAGAACGGACGTCGTAGCTTTAATTGCTCGACGGCGTTTGAAAGACGGAGACGTCAATAGTCTACCTACCGAGTTTCAGCATCGTAGCTCCAAGGATAAGGGAGTTATGAGCGAAACCCGATGTTAGCCGATCTGTTCCGAACGAGAACGGCACGTCGTAGCTTAAATTGCTCGACGGCGTTGAAAAGGCGGAGACGTCAATAGTCTACCTACCGAGTTTCAGCATCGTAGCTCCAAGGATAAGGGAGTTATGAGCGAAACCCGATGTTAGCCGATCTGATCCGAACGAGAACGGCACGTCGTAGCTTAAATTGCTCGACGGCGTTGAAAAGACGGAGACGTCAATAGTCTACCTACCGAGTTTCAGCATCGTAGCTCCAAGGATAAGGGAGTTATGAGCGAAACCCGATGTTAGCCGATCTGATCCGAACGAGAACGGCACGTCGTAGCTTAAATTGCTCGACGGCGTTGAAAAGACGGAGACGTCAATAGTCTACCTACCGAGTTTCAGCATCGTAGCTCCAAGGATAAGGGAGTTATGAGCGAAACCCGATGTTAGCCGATCTGATCCGAACGAGAACGGCACGTCGTAGCTTAAATTGCTCGACGGCGTTGAAAAGACGGAGACGTCAATAGTCTACCTACCGAGTTTCAGCATCGTAGCTCCAAGGATAAGGGAGTTATGAGCGAAACCCGATGTTAGCCGATCTGATCCGAACGAGAACGGCACGTCGTAGCTTAAATTGCTCGACGGCGTTGAAAAGACGGAGACGTCAATAGTCTACCTACCGAGTTTCAGCATCGTAGCTCCAAGGATAAGGGAGTTATGAGCGAAACCCGATGTTAGCCGATCTGATCCGAACGAGAACGGCACGTCGTAGCTTAAATTGCTCGACGGCGTTGAAAAGGCGGAGAGGTCAATAGTCTACCTACCGAGTTTCAGCATCGTAGCTCCAAGGATAAGGGAGTTATGAGCGAAACCCGATGTTAGCCGATCTGATCCGAACGAGAACGGCACGTCGTAGCTTAAATTGCTCGACGGCGTTGAAAAGGCGGAGAGGTCAATAGTCTACCTACCGAGTTTCAGCATCGTAGCTCCAAGGATAAGGGAGTTATGAGCGAAACCCGATGTTAGCCGATCTGATCCGAACGAGAACGGCACGTCGTAGCTTAAATTGCTCGACGGCGTTGAAAAGGCGGAGAGGTCAATAGTCTACCTACCGAGTTTCAGCATCGTAGCTCAAAGGAAAAGGGAGTTATGAGCGAAACCCGATGTTAGCCGATCTGATCCGAACGAGAACGGCACGTCGGTCGGTCGATAGCGATCGTCCAGCTTCGCCAGTTGTAATTTCTAGCCGGTACCTACAGAGTACAGGTAGATGCGTATCTTGGTGTCTTTCTTTCGTTCATATCGAACCTGTATAGTCTCGTTTTTCTCGCGAGGCATTCAAATGATTTCCAATGCTGCCTCGCGAACTACTGTTGAATAGCAAAAACAAAATGTTTATTTTTAGTATGGGAAAGTCCAGGGGAGGTTTGCACCTCCACTTTTTAATAAAGCTACCATATCAACCCACTTTGACGATATTTCCGCGTAGAAAAATAGGCTCAAAATTCAGAAACTTTCAGAAAAATTGGTATGATTCTTTCAAATGGCTAGAATACAGCCAGCAGTTGGATTCAGCATTCTGTTTCCATTGTCGTTTTTTTGGGTCAAACGACGCCTCATATAAGGGTCATACTGCATTTACAAAGAAAGGTTTTAATAATTGGCATAGGGCCATTGAAGCGTTTAAGAATCATGAAAGAACGAACTACTGTGCATATGCATAGTATTTAGTATTTCTTCATGGAACCATTATGAAAACGGGATCTCGATTGATATTTTGTTAGATCAAACTAAACGCGATTTTATTTCGAAAGAAGAGCAAAAGCGAATCGAAAACCACCAACTATTCGAAAGACTTATAAATATTGTTCTGTGTTTGGCTATAGGAGGGCGTCCTCTAAGAGGCCACAATGAAAAAAAGACCGATTCTGAAATATATGTTCGTTTTTGTTTATAAGATTATTATTTAATAAAAATTTATTTTATTTACTTTTGAATAGTCGGTGCCTTTTTGTAAAGAGATTCTGGAAAAACGATGCTACATTGATACAAGTCAACGCTTGGTTTCTAATTCTAGCTGGCACTACCAAATAAAATACTCTAGTTTCGCCTATGGTCCCTATGCCCTATTTTATAATTGGTAACTTTATAATTATAAAGTTACCAATTATAAAATCAAAGAGGAAATCAATAAAATTGATTTTTTAGGAACTCTACCCCATGGTATCCCTATGCCCCAGGTCCAGGAGATTGAATGGCTTCAGAAGAACAGGAGTTTTTAGGAAGATAACATAATCTTTGCAATCAACTTGCAAGAATAACTAATTTTTTAAGTAGGTACTGTGTTACTATTTCATGAATTTATTTAAGAAATGTTATTGCCTACTGTACGGAAATTGTGGTAAATTGGTTGCTTTACTTAAGAGATTAATATTTCAGGATTCTTGTGTATTTTTTTTTTTATTTATCATCAACGATTATTTACAATCTATTATACATAATAATATTCAGTAAATTGTTTGATTAGGATAATGCGACATGTGAGAGGACACTCCAGTGAGAGCACTCTTGGCTTAGCATAACTTTTTTGACTGTAACAATAAACTGACTTAAAAATAAAAACTGAATCTAATTAAATCTATTTGGTAGATCAAGTGGATCGTACCTTTTGAGTCTTTTAACATATGGTCTGTCTAAAAGATTGGTTACTAGTTCGTTAGTATGTTAGTATGTTAGTATGTAGTATGAGCTTAAATGTTCTAATGTTAATATACCTACCCACTATCAGCGAACACCTTCTCTCCTTAATACCTAATTATTTAAATTTAAAATACATGGATAATCGTTAGAAATGGATTTATGTAAATAGCAGTTGGATTAATGTAAATAAACAATTCTCTTTTCAACTCTGATTTTACACATAAATAATATCAGCGGATTGTTTTCTATTCAGGTAAAGTAGCTTTTCTGTACTAACTACGACAAAACTTCATTAAGAAAAGTTGTTCAGAATGTAAAATAATCCCCCCATGCAAAATATTAGAAAGTGCACTTTCGGTTTCTTCAAATTAAGGAGGTTTTGTGTAGTCAGCCGATAATGAAATGTATTCTATTCAGGTGAAGTAGCTTTTCTGCACTAACCACGCCAAAACTTCATTAAGAAAAGTTGTTCAGAATGTAAAATCATTCCCCCATGCAAAATTTCAGAAGGAATATTTCCGATTTTTTGATATCGGGGAGGTTGTGTGGTATCAGCAGATTGTTTTCTATTCAGGTAAAGTAGCTTTTCTGTACTAACTACGACAAAACTTCATTAAGAAAAGTTGTTCAGAATGTAAAATAATCCCCCCATGCAAAATATTAGAAAGTGCACTTTCGGTTTCTTCAAATTAAGGAGGTTTTGTGTAGTCAGCCGATAATGAAATGTATTCTATTCAGGTGAAGTAGCTTTTCTGCACTAACCACGCCAAAACTTCATTAAGAAAAGTTGTTCAGAATGTAAAATCATTCCCCCATGCAAAATTTCAGAAGGAATATTTCCGATTTTTTGATATCGGGGAGGTTGTGTGGTATCAGCAGATTGTTTTCTATTCAGGTAAAGTAGCTTTTCTGTACTAACTACGACAAAACTTCATTAAGAAAAGTTGTTCAGAATGTAAAATAATCCCCCCATGCAAAATATTAGAAAGTGCACTTTCGGTTTCTTCAAATTAAGGAGGTTTTGTGTAGTCATAGGAGGTACGAAAAGTGGAAAACAAAGTTAATCATACAGGGAGAGCATATGTTAATCTAAACTTTTTTTATTAATAGCTATCTTTGATTTCATAATGGATTAGTTATTAACTACGAAAAATACAATTTTTACACTATCTAGATTTTGCATATTCATGTCTTTTACAGAAACATTCTTATAAAAGCCTAGGTAGGCTAATACCCAAACAAGTCCCAAAACACAAAATATTTCAGATTATCTCCTTGAGGTTCCCCACAGGCTATGTTAACTTCTTAAAACATCCTTGTTCTTCTGAAGTCATTCAATCTCCTGGACCTGGGGCATAGGGACCATGGGGTAGAGTTCCTAAAAAATCAATTTTATTGATTTCCTCTTTGATTTTATAATTGGTAACGTTAGTTACCACTAGGGCATCATCTTAAATTCCTAATCTTTATTTCTTTATAAAGCCGTTGGATTTCCGGCACCTGGAGGGCTTTGCCGAGTGTGCTACCTCCTCAGTCGAGTACTTGAATAAACTTGATAAGGCTTATAATTGGGGTATTTCTGTTTCTCGCCACATATTCCTCTGTTTTATCCTAAAAATCACATTCACAACACTTTGTAGCAGCCCCAATTGTGCATAAACTTCTTCCTAACAGCACATCGGTGGCCGATTAATGAAACTGGTGTGTCAGTTTCTTTCTCGGAATTATCTAAGTCCGGCTTCGGAGGCTTTATAGCTAAAGTGAAGAAAGTATCGTTGAAGTAAATTGTACTACTGATTTGCTGATCTATGAAGTTAAACAGAATTTACCTTTGGGTTTCGGATTTGGTTTCGGCTAGGGGTAGGTAGATATTAACTTCTGAAAATGTTTGAATGTAACAACTTTTATAGGTCTTCCTGGTCGAATAAGATCATGCTAAGCCCTAACCTATCTGCTTTTAGGGCCTTTTTGCTAAGAAAATTTAGAGTTTTTGTCAATTTAACAGTTTTTTAATCTCCCAATTTGATGGGGTTTTGTGGTGGCATTATGTATACTGTAGCTACAGGTACTCCATGGGTACTCCACAGAAAGGTTCCTTCAACATGCGTGAAGTTGTGTGAAATTACAGAGGGCTATTCAAAACCCTTCAAGCTTAGAATTGACTATAAATTTAACAATAAACTAATAAATAAACAAAATTTGAAATGCCGCGCCATATCTTCTGAATCTATTTCCGGATTGCTCTGTTTAACTTAAATAATTAATTTCTCGAGTTTTTTATATGTAATTATGATTAACAAGGGTACCAAAAGATTGGTAATTTTTTTTCCAATTTTTTCAGTAGAAACATTGCTTCAACGTTCTTTTATTTATTAAATTATCGAAATATTTATAACAAATTGATCGGCCATTAAAGGAAATGAAAATCGTGTTTCTCTCTCTGTTGTGCTTCCAAAGTGAAGGGACGCCAAAATTTGGCTCCCCAAAATCAGTGAAAATTAGTGCTAAATTTTCGAGTGAAAAGTTGAAAAGTAAGTAAAAAGGGTATTTAAGATGCGGGGAATCTTTTGGTGCAATTAGTTTTCCTGTGCGAGTTGTAAAAAAATTTTTAACTCTAAATTAAAAATTCCAATTGGTGAATCATAATTTTGACGTTTCTTGTATTTTTCTGAGGAGGCGCCACCGGCGACCTCTATCGGTGACGTGCTAATTTTTTGACAAAAAGCTAAACAAAAAGGGTTGAAATTTAGCTTTTGTTCCTACAATTATTGTCTAATATGAAAATGTTTTTGCAGTTTTAATGCAAACTTTCGGATGTGCCACTGCCTTTTCGCCCCTGGTTTTCACGCTCTATCTGCATCAATTAAAAGAGCCAAACGAGCGAATTTCTTTGCCAAGGTAAGATTTTAAATAACTCGCTTTTTTGTACAGATAATTTAGAAGGATATCATTTACACCCTTGTTTACACCACGATTTATTATACTCGGTGCACCCTGTGGTGCACCCCTGGTGCTGCTAAACCACCTGTTGGTTGCACTGGGTGGCGCGAAACGCAAACGCAGCCACCTTCGTGTTTATCGAAACCGTTTACTAGACAACTTTATTTTTAACCTGAAATAATTGTTTATTTTGGTGTTTATTATTGTGTCCTATTTAATCAAGAATGTTAATACTTAAAGGGCCCCCTTGGGCTTCCCCTTGTTCCTTATCCTCTCATAAATTGTAAGTTACAATTCATTTTTTGAAGACTTTTGGTTGGTTTAATAACATCAAACAATGATTTAGCAAGATTTTCTTGAAATGGCACGTGAAAATTAACATAATTTACGTTCTTTTCAGATTAGAATTCCAAACATCAGGGGATGCTAAAGTAACGAGTTCAATTTTTCTCGTTAGATCGTTACAGAGGAAGTGAAGTGGTACGGATTGAACTTCCTTCAAGTGTTTCAATAATTGATTTTGTTTCCTAATTTACAGATGTGTAGTGTTAGTGTACTGTCAAGGACTTGTAGTGCTCCGTGGTGCAGATGGAAGTTCCCGCATCGTGAAATTTGTCACGATACTGCACAGAATTGTCTTCATAAGGGTAACTATCTTTAATTTATATGTTTTTAAGTAATTATTATGGTATATATAGTGCCACTTGTGAAGAATTTATTACTTTGCCAAAAATTTATATTAATTAATGTTTGTCGTTTCAGGTAAGTTTCATCTATTCATCGTTGGATGCTGCAGTTCCTAGGATGAAGACATGACAATCCTCAATACCATTTCTACTGCAACAAAGCCAGTACTTAAAACCCATCTTTTTGTAATTTACAGAGTGAGAACTGTTACATAAATTAATGTGATAATAGGTACCTATATCCCTTGGTGAGTTGGGAATAATTCCCAATATTCCCAATGATCCCACCAAAACTCATGCATATTCCCTTATAAAGGATATTCTCAAAGTATTTACCCTTTTTCAGGTTTTTTAGTGATGCAGTAATGTTGTCTATTGCAACATCAAATTTGTTAATGTTCATAATTTATTCAAAAATGCCAATTTGTCTAGTAGGTATCTTAACAGTTGCTCATTTTGTAAATTATGTTTTTGTTGTTACACTCGTAATGTTCTGCATGTACCCGGGAGTGAAGTGAACTATCGTTTAAAAATAAAAAATCGAATCGGGTTTAATAATAATAACGTATTTATTTAGCAAAGTTGCTAGTTCGGTACAAATGACAAAAATATATTACAAAAATATAGAAAAAAAAAAAATAGAACACAACAAAAACTAACAAATTCAACAATACAAGCCTTACTAACTATTGGGTACATTTATTTTACTAATGTATAACCTAGCGCTACGTTTAAAACTCTTAGGCCCGGTTGCACCAAAGTATTTGACTACGAGGTTAGCTAAACCAGGATCAATTGGCATGGATACGATTGTTCGAACAATTGTATCCATGCCAATTGATCCTGGTTTAGCTAACCTCGTAGTCAAATACTGTGGTGCAACCGGACCTTAGGGTGGGTTGGGTTATATATTTTATGGGTGGGTTTTATAAAGTCTGGTTGACCGACGGCTGACTCAACCACGAGAAATTGTCATGGATATGATTGTTTTTAAGAATTATATCCATGACAATTGATCGTGGTTGAGTCGACCATCGGTCAATCATACTTTATAAAACCGGCCCTTAATACTCTTGGCATTTTTAATATCCTCAGGCAATCCATTATACATTCTAATTCCTTTATAAAATAGCGAATTTATTTCGCTAGGTACTTTTTATGGTACTTTCTAAGTATAAGCGTTGGTATAAGTTACCGTTACTCCTTGTATTATGACTACGAATATCTGAAACTTCCACCAGTTTCTTTGTTAAATAAGGAGCGATGCGTTTAAACTTTGCAGGTTTAGGGAATTTCGTATAAATTACGAAACGGTTGCTTATTGTAGGGTGAGAATTTATTGTTTTACTGCGCCATTTGTTTTTCGTGAAAATCGGAAAGATTTGCATATACGTCATGAGTGTAACAACAAACTGCAGTTGATTTTCAGAAATATTTCCTTATTCAAAAAGATTCTTCCTTTAATTGAAATTTAAACTCCAGATTTATTTAATTCTTCACTTGTAATAGTTATTAAAATAAAAGACTGCAAATGGGTTTTAACCGATTTGAGAGGACTCAAAACTCAATGCAGTGTGAAAATACAGGAATACGGTTCGGAATTTTTCACTCTTGCTTTGTATTTACCTGTTCTCTTAAATTAAATGCTGGCTTTGTTGCTGTCTGTATCACACGGGACCATTTTATTAAATACAATGTATTGCGGTTGGTACGTACCCCAAAGTACCAAGTTCTAAAAGTCCCAACCCCAAGTAACATTTTAATTCTGACATAATAAACATATTATAGTGTAACATTTTAAATGTAGCATTTGTGGTAAACTGTTAATTTATTGTGCTCTGTTTGCCTGATTTGATTTTTCTACGATCGTGAAAGAGTTATTTAATAAGGGTCGGTCTTTCAATCACAGCTTTCAATTTGGATTTAACTCCCTATTAAGTTAACCAACTGTCGAATGTCATGGATACGAATTGTTACAAGAATCGTATCCATGACAGTTGCCCGTTGGTTGGCTTAATAAGGAGTTAACTAGGGAGTGATACACTGGCCCTTAATGATGTCTGAATTTTGTTTTATTGTTGATAAATTTTGTGCAGTTGCTATGGTATACCACACACAGCTGCCTTAATTTAGAACGGCAGACACGACTGTCTTTTATTTAATCTGTAATTAATTTACAATAACATCAATGTTTTTGATATTATTGCACACGACCATAGAAAAACGCTCTCAGTAAACTCAAGCAACAGGTGTTATTGCATTTGAAGTATTGTCCAACTTGGCCTACTGCCTCATTGGACAGTTTTGCCTTGCATGCCAGAAACAGTCAGATTTTCATTTCTTGCAGAAATAAATAACCATTATTACACCTACAGTTTTATGTTACATTATACTGTTTTAGTATGTATTTCTGATTTATGTAATTATTGCTTCAACCTGCACAATAGTCTGGGCTTAGCCTGTTCCCAGCTGTAACAAACAAATATACACGTTGTCCCCTGAAATTTTGGATACGGACATTTGAATGCATTACTTGGTGTTTAGTTAGCACGCTCACTTTTTACATAGCCGAGTCAAATATTTTAATTCACTAAGCAACGGGAAATAATTAGTAATTTCTAATTTGTAATAAACAACCATGGCAATCTATTATAATAATCGAGAAGAACAAAATCACAGTGCCTACATTACTCGTATTTAAAATTTCAAGGGACAACGTGTATAATAAATTAATTTGTTACTACCCTAATTATAGCATTGGTACTTGTATCTTGTTCCTTGGGGGTACGTTAAAGCCAACATTGTGTTTTTTTTTTCCGATAATTCAATGGCTTTTATATTTCGGTAGTAATTGATTTAAAATGGTCCTATTTGTATTATTTTTAGCCAAAGTCGATATGCTGCAAAAGTGCCCGAAAGGCACGATTTTTGCAATCGGAGTTTGTATTTTGAGTTTTCATTTTTTTCAGCGTTCATTTGTTTTCTCCCCCCTCATCACCGTTAGGATGTTGTCTTTGTGTAGAATAGAAACTAAACTCAAATATACATTTCCGATTATCGATTTGGCTTGTATTACAGTATTAAGGGGTTCATTATCGTCACGCAAATAAAGTTCTTTTTCCTTTTATTTTTTGATAAAATTGCAGCTACTTATGACAATTTTTGTATCATAAACTGCAACGTTTTTTGCAGAATATTATTATAGAGTCGGTATAAACTTTTGAACGAAACGAACCCTTTAATATCTGTGTTTTTTCTACAACTGTTAAATATTTGTTTATGCAACAAGTTTTTAAAATAATACTTTTTGCACAAAGACACTTCATATATTGTTTTCCTTTTCACTATTGACATAAAGATATGTAATATGCAACGGTGAAATTTTGCTAGTAACAGTCGTAGAAGAAATATCTCTTTACATGTTCTTTTGTTGCCTATTTTTTTGTGTGTAGTATGTGAGGGTGCTGAGTCTCCGCTAGCGAGGCATAGTATAGCATCTTAATTGTTGCCGTAGAGGAAATACTTCGGTGGAACGACATTAGCACAAAGTAGTGAACCGTGTTCTTCTTGTAGCAGAAAAGCATATTCGCTGCTTGTGTTTGATGGAGTTACATCGTACAAAAACGTGTTCAAAATATGACACACAAAGTTTCTGTCCTGTGTATCCTCTACGGTGGCAAGAGGGGGTTGTTCTGAATTCTGAAATATTTTTCTATATACAATCATAAAGGTAACGTGAGTAGTTACCCAACGAAGTGTTTGCGCTCTTTCGGTTGCTACCGGAACAAAATACCAAAATAATATGATTTTGGTATTGAAACATTATTTAATAGCAATAGGTATTCAAAATCTTTGATTAACACAATCAAGAATAGTAACTAAGATTAAAATGACGAAACTTTTTTTGTCAAAAACATTTATACTAGAGAAACAAAAACTTTGTTTCTAGACATAGAGCGCACTATCTTTTTCGATTAGTTTTTTAAGGTTGAATACAGAACAGAAATATTTTTCTGTGTATAAGTACATTCTTTTTAAATCATAAAGGTAACTCGAGTAGTTACCCAACCAATTATTTGCGGTATTGCGTCTTCTATTGCTGCCATTTTTTTGTGGCAGCAGCTCGTATACTATCGCCAAGTGTTAGTGTCTTGTGTCTCAGGTTAAAAAAGGTATCGGAAGTAACTGTTCTTGTTGCAAGTATTAATTCACGTTTCTACTTTCATTACGGGCATTAACTAATTTCTACCGTTTTTTTTTTTACTTTTCTGGGTCCTTGTAAAAGCGTATACCTACCGGAAGTCCGGAAAACTACTGAAAGTGGCACCGTGGACCAAGGGCCCGTTTATACCTCCAATTTTCGTGAATCTTGTAATGGGTCTCAATGTCACAAAACCACTCGCAAGAAAACAAAGCTGAAGGATTTGAGAAGATTTCAAGGGGGACAGTAGATCCGGTTAGCCCATACCAGCCATTAGGGACACCCCTTAGAGAGACTGTTGATGGTAAACCTAAAGGAAAGCAAGAATTTGGAAAATACAATCATGATTAGGAAGCAACAACCAGAAAATATAATGCTATCGAACATGTGAATCCTTTTAGGAAAGGGGTTGACTAAGGTAGTTTATTTTGCATAAATAATTTTGGCCCCTACATGGGGTTATACAACCAAACATGTACTAAAGTATTGAGTGCCGCCTAGGTTCAAAGTTTTTATCTTGAGAACCCCAAAATTGAGAAAAGACAAGAAATGATAATATTATTTTGAAAACATCCCCTGTTTCCCCAAAACATTTTCCAACTTCTCTTAGAATTTTCACTGTATTTCCTAAAATATTAAATTTTAAACCCCCATTGAAGAGTAGGATTTTCTTTCTTAACTGAATTCAAGCAAATCGTTTTCTCAAACATAATCTTTTAACCCCTTTTGGAAAGGGGTGGGAATTTTTTCTCTTAAAATAATTCAAGCCCAAACCCCAAACATTATTTTTTAACACCCCCTTGAAATGTGGGACACATTTTTCTATTGAATAATTGAAATATTAATTGAATTCTTCTTCCATGGAACATTTTTATCCCTCTGTAAAGGAGGGGGTAGGAACTCGTAGTCCTTTCTTTCAATGGTATTTGCCAATCTTTGACTTTTAAAGTCAATGATCTGAACCTAACCTATTCTAACCTTTTTTACTTTGAATTTAAATTTAGTAACGGTCAAGATAAGCTTGAGTGAACGTCTTTTGGCGGTTTTATCTGTGATGTTAGATTTTTAATAAACCTAAAGCTAGAAATCATAATGCCCCCCTTTAAATAATTGTTTTATAACTTCCAATAGTTTTGAAGTACCAAAAGATTTTCAAAAATTATGGATCGGAAACCATCAACCAGTGATAAACACACCCCAGGAAAACTCATGCAAAATATCTTAGAAAAAGCAGTCAATGGTAAATTCGCTTATACTTTTGGTTCCGATAGCCCCTTCCGAATACTTCCTGGTGCTTCGACTCCACCATCTCGAATAGTTAAAATTAGAAACCCCTTTGAATCTCAATTGACCGACAGACTGCATCAATCTGTGTTCAGGTCAGTTTTTTAAAAACCGTTTTCCCTCCGATATTAATTTCTATTCTTTAGCCCTTCTGTGTTCAACAACGTTCAGAGTTCAAAGACTGAAGAGAAATTCAAATGGGCAATTGAAGATATATCGAGTCTTAAACCGGCCGATATTGATGAAGCAACAGTTGAACAGTTTGAATTTATTCCTGACCCAGAAATAGAACGAAATGCTCAAGCCGACATCGAGAAATATTTTAGTTTAAAACATATTGTTCCTAGTCCGTTCGATGCTGCTGTTAAAACTGTTCCATTGATCTCTGAAAGCACTAGCCCTATGAAACCTGAAGTTAAAGAAGTCACCAGCAGTAAGAATTTTGAAAATTAAAACCAAGAAAAAGGTCCTTTAATGAATTTTTTAGGTGTTGCTCAAACTGTATTAACGCTTCCACCTAAATTACCCGAACACATTGAAGCAATATTAAAGCCTTATTTTTCATATACAGTTGATCAGCAACAGGATAAAAATAGAAATTCTTCTCTCTACCGTCGATTATTTGAATTTGATGATGAAGAGCATTCCCCGTCTTCGGTGCTTACCTCTCCTGCTCCTTCTTGTAACCTTTCCCCTATTGATTTTTCACCAATGGATCATAATAAGTCGCAGAGAAATTTTGGAAGCCCCCATGATATTAATAATATCCCCGAGTGCAATTTATCGCCCATTGATTTAAACGTACAAGAAGCCGAAGTTCCTCTAAGATCCGTTTCTGCTTTCCGTTTAAATTTCTCTGAACGTATGAGTGTGGATACCTCGCTTAATTTGGTACCGGATACTTTAGAACTACCATCGAATAATCAAAGTCTTGCTTTCGGTATGTATTAAATGGAAAAACATTAAAAAATTGATTCAAAATCTTTTAGATAGGACGAGATCTCCAATTCATGAAGTTTTAAGCAATTCTTTGGTTAATTGGGACATGGAATATAGACACGTATCACTTGGTTCCCCAAAAAGTCAAAATAGTAGCGAAAACGAAATGGATGTTTCAACTTCTAACACTCCTAAGTCAAAAATTTTCACAAGTCAAAGGAAAAAGTTGTCGGATAGTTTTCTTAAAGTTGAAGAATCGGATGGGGATGAAGATAAGGAAAATGTTCATGTATTAAAAGACTGTGTTGCGCTAAGAGCGATTAAAAGCAATCATTTTGTAAAGGATGACACAACCGATGGAGGATATCACACTGGTTGTGGTTTAACAATGTCTGAAGAATCTTGGAGTTCTCCTCACTTATTCGCTTCAACGCCTACTAAGCATTAGGTAATTAGTCTTATTGACGATGATTTTTATAATTCGTACATAATGTGCTATTTTAAATAAAATGTGGTTTTGTATTAAAATAAATATTTTTTTTTATATTTACATGTACTAATAATGTATAGTTTTAAAAATATTATTGTGCAGTTGTGGTGAAATACAAGGTTTTAATATGATTTACGTGAAGCGCTTATTTAATATCGTAATATCCACATCGATTTTCTTTTTCTGTGCACTATTAGTCTCTAATACAATGCGGTCGAGTTCTTTGAACTCAAAAAATAGTAATAGAGCGTACAGGGTGTCTTCTGTAAATTGAAAACCCAGATTAAAAAATTGCAATGCATACAAGGCGTCTTCAAAAAATTATTTTGCTTTGAAAATTTAATTCTGTGATAAAAAATAGATTGGTCATAAAAAAATTAAAATCATACAGGAGGGTGTCTGAAAAATTAGGAACTGAAAGCCTTTGGGCTGTAAATTAAAATTCCTGATTTAAAATCTGTTTAACATGTACAGGGTGTCTTTAAAAATTGTCTAATACCAACCCCATGATTTTTGAAAAATTTAGATTGGTCATAAAAAAAATTAAAATTATACAGGAGGGTGTCTGGAAAATTTGGAACTGTCAACCCTTGGACTTTAAATTAAAATCCTTGATGAAAAAATGTAGTAATATATACAGGGTGTCTTTACAAATTGCTCAATACCAACCCCATGGTTTTAAAAATTTAAAATTATACAGGGGGGTGTCTGGAAAATTCGGAACTGTCAACCATTGAGCTCTAAATTAAAATCCTTCATGAAAAAATTGAGTCATAGGTACAGGGTGTCTTAAAAAAAAATTACTCAATGGCAGCCAAATGGCTTTAAAATTAAATCTGTGATAAGAAATATAAAATTATACAGGATGTCTGAAAAATATCGGCTCGTAATTAAAAACCAATCATTTTTTTAATTCTTTATTAATTCAAAAACTTTCCAAACGAAAACATTTTTAATTACCCATATTATGTTTTTTTCCGTACACAAAACTAGGATGCATAAAAGTAAAATGTAAAAACACAAGAAACAAAATATGCACCACTGAAATAACGGTACAAACTAACAATCGGGCACCCGGAAGTGGTATAGATTGCAACTGCAATAAAACCATCCGAAGCGTACTTAATCCTCCAAATATTATTAAACAAACAAAGAAAAAAGCGTCACTTTTTTCCTGGGTTAGAAGTAAAGAAACGAGCAAAGCCCATACATGGCCATAAAGTCCGTAACCAATTAAACAAAATATTTCAAGAAAAGTCAACCACGATTGACCAAGTAAATTTAAAATGAAACATAAAATTGGTGCTAATATCATATACAATAAAACGACTTCTAAGGGGGATATTTCGGGTGCATTACGTTTAAATGAGATGCCGTAATTTAAAATCGTTATTAACATTACAATCGCAATCGTAGGTCCAATTAGATCAATGGGAATCTTTTTATATTTTATAGTTATGGGGGGTACTAGAGATGATACAATAGACAAAAATAGGTCTTCGGGTGAAACCCAAACCAGTCTAATTTTTTCATTAATAATTTCATATTTTTTCAGTCTGTCTAACATTTTTGTTTGAATTCCTAATACATTATTTTGGTTTCCTCTGTTCTTGGGCTTGTTTCAATTCCTTTTTAAGATCTTCCGAGAATTTTTGAATAAATGATCTGAATTGTTGTGGGGTTAATCTTTGACGAATGTTGTTGTCTTCAATTAAACCTTTTCCTCGGTGAAAAAATAACACAACCAATTGTGCTGCTCTGCGAACTGGATACGACTCGCTTAATCTCTGTATGAATTTTTCATTGTTTGATAAAATATGCATTAAAATACGAAAAACCATCCTAGGACTAGATTCTTACGACTTTTGAGGTTGAAACGTGTACATGTATCTGTATTTATGTAACAGTTCTTGTTTCAATCGTAATTGCGTTTTTAATGCCTCCAAGTGATTTAATTGTTGTTCCTTACTGTATTCAATCCCGGATAATAATCGGATCTGAAAATTTTTGGGTTAATTTCCGAAGTATTAGAAAAGTTAATAAAACGTACTTGTGCTCGGGCTTGGTCCAATCGTTTCTGCAGTTCCAATACTTTCTGCGAACAATCTTGTGATTCTCTAGTCTTGGCAGAAGTATCGTGATGATCTCGTTCTATGCTATATGTCAGATAAAATGTTTTATCAAAGGTGATATCTATTTTTAATTCAAGGACAAAAAATTGAAACTAACCTTCTTATTATTTCGTAAATGACTGGTAAAATGTCTATTTGTAATTCTTCCACAGTTATATGTTTTTTGGGTTCTGGGATTTGTTCATTTGACTCCATAGTAATCACATAATTTTCTTACTTATTGCATTTTCATCTAGAAAATATTCCAAAAGATGATGTGAAACATAACACACGTAAATTTAGGCACTTAAATGACGTTTTGCATGAAGTTTGCTGCAGCAATTTACATTTTTAACTTCCTCATACGTTCTAAGGAGGAAGTACTCCCTAGGGAGGGCAGGAATTCCTCCAGATACTAGGAAAAGTTCAGAGCAAAGATTGGAGGGAGTTGGAGAGGATAGCTTTAGATAGAGAAAGTAAAAGGCGTAGGGTAAAGTAAGAAAGACTTTAGGAGAGGCAGAGGAAAGTAAACGAAGAGGGTTAGGGGGCAAGATGGCGACTAGGGGGTTGGCTAGAGACAGGAGAACAGAAAGAGAGTCAGTAGATTAAGAAAGGGAAAGTGTAGAACAGATATTGAAAGTTTTGGGGGTGGGAAGAGAAACGTGTGAGGGATGTTAAGAAAGACAGAGAGAGGTAATCGACGTGTTGGGGGAAATAAATTAAGGGTAATGTTAAGAGAGATAGGTTGGAGAACAACGGGGCGAGAAATACAAGGAGAGAGGGAAAAAGTGTTTGATACATTGAGAGTTGTGGGGGAAGCACAGAATTGGGAATTTTCTTCCATTTTCCGTATTGATTCATTCAGATTGTAATTTTTGTTTTTCCAGCATTACCTGTTCATAAAAAGAGGAATGTAACCCTCTTACCCAGCCCTGCTTTATCTGAGCTTAGGACACTACTTTTTATTAATAAATAGAATGTGGTTTAAATGTTATAGTAAATTTATTTTTTCGTGTCAATACAGTACATTTTACGTAATAAATATTTCTCATTAACATGTTCTAATAAAAAGTGAGATGTTGGTAATGATAAATGCACAAATGCTAGGCGATCTTGAACATTAAAATGTATAGGAAAATTCCAACACTATTCAAAAAAGATATGTTTTCTACTTATTCCAAATTGTACTATTCAAAAATTTGTACATTAATCATAGATTAATACTAAGTCAGTTACATAATATTTTTTAAAAACACGACAAGAACACAGAACGTTTTAAAAAAAAAACACCTATTTTATATTTTATTTCGTAACCACTAAAAAAAAAAGCAAAACAAAAAACAAGATCTAAAAGCATTTGCACTGGAAATTATTCAATTTTACTGTACTTTCGTAGTTGTACGATTTGCAAGTGGTATAGGCGTAATGTTTGCAACATCGTTTAAAGGTTTAGGTGCGTTAGTACCAGTGGGATTAGACTTTCCTCGTCCACCTCGTCTTCCTCGGCCCTTCCTACCTCCACCACCACTTACACCGCTAGGTCGATGAATGTTTTCCTGTTTGTCAACCCCTTCTAAATCCACCCCTGTATTGTTAACATCAGCAGGAACCTACAAAAATAACCATTAAGTTTAAATAATGGGTTATATAAAAAAACCTACCCTTTGGGGTGAGTTAGTTAAACTTGAAGACAACGCCTGCGCATGTCTCTGTTGTTGTTTCAGAGGTTTCATTTTATTTCCGGGAATAGTAGACGGTGCTTGAGTAATAAGACGTAAAACATTACCCACTGCTTTAGTCCGACCTTCACGGAATACCATTCTTTGACCGGGTACTATGTACTCTGGATGCTTAATAAAACGAAAGTGCACGATGGCTTTATCGCCAGTGCGGAGACAGTCTTGAGACATTGATAAAATACTTGCGGTTTGCCTTATGCTTCCACAATGAACTAAAAAATATAAAAAAAGCTGAGTGAATCTCGAGACTAAAATCTTCAACACTACATACCCATTGCTTGATAACGGGAACTGATAGTAGTCGGATGATGAAGGACTAAAATCTCTCCCTCAAATTCCCAACAAGCTTGCGGATTTAAAGCAGGCGATACCATAACCATACCTTTACGTATCTGGGATCTTTTGATCTATAAAAAAATTATCAGTTCTGGAATTTTTTTTTTTTTAAATTTACCTTTTTAAGAGCAAAGCTTGCAGTTTGTCCGGCACGAACTTCACGGACAGCCATTCTTTTCCTATGAATACTTTTAACAGCGATGGGTTGGAAATGTCCTAAAGGATCTGGTCCCAATACTAGAGTATCGTTAAGACGAATAACGCCTTTTAAAGTTGTTCCAGATACAACAGTACCGACTCCCTAATTTAAAAAAATTATTAGATACCAATTGAAACATTTTTAAGGAATAGACTAACCGGAACTGAATAAGTGTCGTCAATTTGAAATTCGGCGGGTTCATTCTCATGGTACTCCATTCGAGTTGTCAGTAGATTAAGGAAAATTTTTAAAAGCTCTAAATTCTCGCCGCTTACGTTTGAGACTTGGAAAATCGGACACAACCTGGAAATTATTTTTTAGAAACGTTTTGGTTAATTTTGAATTTGAATACCTTTCAGAAACAAAATTTGTAGCACTAAGCACAACGTCGTCGACGGTTTTAACCATAACGGGTACTTTTCGGCAACCAGGGGATTTTAAAATTCGTAACAATAGCTTTAAGTTATCTTGTAGGACATTTGGAGGGCACATATCAATTTTTGTAATAACTACAAAAACAGGTACCGACAGTGCTAATGCTAAACCTAGATGCTCTTTTGTCATTCCTACTATTCCGGCATTTGCTCCGATCTAGAAAGATAATTTAATAATTTGAAAATGGGAAAAAATTCATAACTGTACCATAAGCATTCCAAAATCGGGGGCATGTCCTGTCATACCAAACACGGTGGTTTTTAAATAACGCTCGTGACCCGCAAGGTCAATAAAGGTAATGACTTTGGAACTTTTCTCGCAGATTTTTACCCAATCCAAAGATCCATGCTCCGGTTTATTCACAACATTACCTAAAATGAAAGGGAAAATAGTAACATTTATTCTATTAGGGGATTCCCCCGAATTATACAGCTTAGAATTTTTTTAAAGTGGTGATTTTACTCACAAATTATTGAAATATAAAAATATACCTTCACTATCAAAGCCAAGAATGTCGTTCCCAACAGAACTAGTTCGTCCAGACTCCATTTCATGCTTATGCCGGAATAATTTTTGTCGTGCATGTCCTCGCCCGTTATCCAATTCACCGTGAGTCAAAACACCCAATAATGTTGATTTCCCTGCATCTACATTTCCAACAACTGCTACACGTATCTCCAAAAAATCTAAAAATAATTTAATCAGAAAAATAGCAAGCTGCAATCTGGCAGATGAAAGCCTCCATTCATATTAAAACTTACCACTTTGATCAAGCAATCTTCTTATGAGATACTGAGCCATCACACCGCAACATTCTTTTCTTTCACGAAGCAATACACAACTGCATTCGAGACTAGCTGCGAGTGATTGCAATGTAGCAACCGCAGCTCCTTTTTCATCGTCATTTAAACCGTTATCGATTCCATCACCACTACCTCCGATCTAAAAATTATTTTTTAACAAAATTAAATCTTATTCTTACTCTTATGCCTTACTTCAATGATGACTTCCCCTCGACCCTCATCAAGCTGTAATTTTAGCTTCTTTTGTAACAAATCGAATTGTTCTTCATTCGGACTAACCAAAACGGCTTTACCAAATATTTTGTTAAAGTCTGAGCCTACTTTCTGGTGGCTGTTACCCGGGGTTTCTTTGTTCTCGTTCATAATTCTAAATTTCACTATTAATTCGAGTCTCTATTTAAACTATTACACTGTAACGCTCCAAAATTTGAATCCTCTATAATTGGTATGCAGGCAATCTGTTAGCATTGTTGTGCAACCAAAGAACTGAGCGAAATCCCTTTGGTTTCTGGTGCAATATTTCAAAGGCTCGGTTTTATCTAAGGAAAAACCAGATAAGGAATTTTATTAATACCACAAAGATTGGAGAAATAAAAAGGGGGGAGATAAATTGTTTGTAAACACGGGGGTTAAAAAAATTAAAATAAAACAAACTTACATAATCAAATGTCATGTAAAGGATGTTAGAGGAGATAAATAAAGGACATTTATTAGGAATAGGGTGTGTTGTTGGTTTATAAACTTAAATGTGTATTAAAAAGAATAAATTTAAAAGAAATCCTTCGGATTGGGGGTCTAGATCATTGACATATGGTTGGAATTTGTTTATTTTCAATTTATCCAATTTTAAAAAGCTATTAAAGTAAACTAGAATATACTCACTACATATATGATAATATGCATAAAAAAATTTAAAACCACCCAAATTACATATCTTTTTAAATATGTAAACGACACCACTTACGCTTAGAATGACAGTTTAAGAAACGTCAAATATTTACCTAACCCAACCATACCAGCACTAGTGACGTAAGGGGGGTATATTGAAATAGTTGTTAAAAAATCTTAATAATTAATTAAATGTTGCTCTTTCTGGTTAACTTCGTTGTTTAAAATTCTAATTAATTTAATAATTATTAAATATTTACTTTTAAACGTTTTATTATAATACAACGTTTATTTTATATTTGCTCTTTATTTGCGAAGCACCCTGTACATAACATGACGTCACAAACGTCAAATGTGATTGAGAAATAAAACATAGGTGGCGATGTATCAAGTAGGTTAGACTGTCAGACACCTGTCAATAAATATAACCTAATAAATTAGTGAATTTTATTAATTTAAGTGAATTAAATACAAAAATGAACGAATTAAAAACGTTAGAACACTTATCATTAGTTTCTAAAGTATGCACAGAATTAGAAAATCATTTGGGTATGAACGATAAAGACTTAGGTAAGCTTTCAAATAAAATATTAATCCCTATTTCACCCTTTTTATTTTTATCCACCCCTAATAACATTTTTTTAATTATAGCTGAATTTATAATTCACCTCTCCCAAAAGCATAGTAATTTTGAATCGTTTAAGAAAGTTCTACTTGAAAATGGTGCTGAATTCTCTGATTCCTTCGTCGCTAATTTATTACGCATCATACAGCACATGAAACCGGATAAAAACGTTACTGGAACGTCTTTCAATGATTCTGAAAGCGATGCTATCTCGAGAAAGTTTCCAGGTTTGTCAATACCAAACCAAGCGCCCCACGTTGATTTCAATCTCGGTGAGAAAACTGAAATTAAACAAGAAAAAACCAGCGATACAGAAGTTGTCGATGATATAATGGCACAATTTGAAGCACAAGCTCCTTCTACTTTAGCTAAAACTGGTACAAAAGATAACGAAAGTGAACCAAGACGTAGAAGTCGTAGTCGAGATAAAGAAAGGCGGAAACATAGAAGCAGAAGTAGGGAACGTGATCGTCGAAGAAAATCTAGAAGTCGTAGTAGGGAAACAGATAGACATAGACGAAGGGAAAGGTCCAGATCAAGGCACCGAGATAGAGATAGACGTGAAAGATCCAAAGAAAGATCAAAACAGAGAAGTAGATCTAGAAATAGGCATAGGAGTAGATCAAGGAATCGTAGTCGATCAAAGGATGATTATAAGTTTAAGGATAAACGTAGAGGGAAAAGTCCTGAGCGGAAAATAAAACGGGAAAGTCCGGATATTGAAGATGATCCAATCCCGGGGAAGGTAAATTGTGGTTTTTTATTTCCGTTCTATTTTATTTTGACCAAGAATTTTTTAGATTTATAATGGTAAAGTTGCAAACATTGTCCCATTTGGTTGTTTTGTTCAACTTGAAGGGCTTAAACGTCGTTGGGAAGGTTTAGTCCACATTTCGCAACTTCGTGCAGAAGGAAGGGTTACAAACGTATCTGAAGTAGTTGCAAGGGGTGGAAAAGTTAAAGTAAGCTATTTTATTAGTAATTTCTTCGATACTACTAACTTATAAATTTTACAAACAGGTCAAAGTACTATCAGTAACGGGCCAAAAAGTATCTCTTTCCATGAAAGAAGTGTGTCAAGTAACCGGTAAAGATTTAAATCCACTATCCCATGCTCCGCAAGAAAGGGAAGATAAAGATCGTAACCCAGATAGGCCTATGTATAATACCACATCAGTCTTGCGGCTACCTTTAGGCATTGAAGAGGACGATGAAAGTTCTCGAAAACGAGTTACAAGAATTTCTAGTCCAGAACGTTGGGAAATAAAACAAATGATATCGTCAGGTTGTATTGATAAAAGCGAATTGCCTGATTTTGATGATGAAACCGGTTTGTTACCGAAAGATGAAGACGGAGAAGCTGATATTGAAATCGAATTGGTTGAAGACGAACCACCATTTCTTCAAGGCCATGGTCGAGCTTTGCACGACCTCAGCCCTGTTAGGTATGTTTTTTTTTGCTTAATTACCGGTAGAGTAATTAAAAATCAATCTCGTTTTAAGGATCGTTAAAAATCCGGACGGGTCATTAGCACAAGCGGCTATGATGCAATCGGCTTTAGCCAAAGAAAGGAGAGAACAAAAAATGATTCAACGGGAGCAAGAAATGGAATCTTTACCCTCAGGACTTAATAAAAACTGGATCGATCCTTTACCGGAGGCTGATAGGGCTTTAGTTGCAAATATGCGGGGGATCGGATTACAATCGCAAGATCTACCAGAATGGAAAAAACATGTTATTGGAGGGAAAAAATCTTCCTTTGGCAAAAAAACAAATTTAACTATTATTGAACAAAGACAGTCTCTTCCGATTTATAAATTACGTGAAGAATTAATAAAGGTATTTTATTTTTAATCATTTTTCGTTTTATAACTAAATTATTTTTTTGTAGGCTGTAACTGATAATCAAATTTTAATTGTAATTGGTGAAACTGGCAGTGGTAAAACCACACAAATTACGCAATATTTAGCAGAGTCAGGATTTACTTCACGTGGAAAAATTGGTTGCACACAACCTCGACGTGTTGCCGCAATGTCAGTTGCTAAACGAGTTGCAGAAGAATTTGGTTGTCGATTGGGACAAGAAGTTGGGTACACCATACGTTTTGAAGATTGTACAAGCCCTGAAACTGTAATAAAGTATGAAAATTTACCTTTGCGTTTATAACAAAATATTTAAATTAAATTAATTTTTAGATACATGACGGATGGTATGTTACTTCGAGAATGTTTAATGGATTTAGATCTTAAAAGTTATTCGGTAATTATGTTGGATGAAGCCCATGAACGGACAATCCACACGGATGTCATGTTTGGATTATTAAAACAAGCCGTGACTAAACGCCCTGAACTTAAAGTTATTGTTACATCAGCGACTTTAGATGCAGTTAAGTTTTCCCAATACTTTTTTGAAGCTCCAATTTTCACCATACCTGGAAGGACATTTCCTGTGGAAGTTTTATATACAAAAGAACCGGAGACTGATTATTTAGACGCCAGTTTGATTACTGTTATGCAAATACACTTACGGGAACCCCCTGGAGATATTTTACTCTTCTTGACTGGTCAGGAGGAGATTGACACTGCTTGCGAGATCCTTTATGAACGAATGAAATCTTTAGGTAAAGTTTTTGGGTGGGTGTAGTATTTGGTCTTTTTTTAAACGAATTCAAATTTTAGGTCCGGATGTACCTGAACTTATAATTTTACCCGTTTATTCTGCTTTACCTTCTGAAATGCAGACTAGAATTTTCGAACCGGCACCTCCAGGTAGCCGAAAAGTTGTTATTGCAACTAATATTGCGGAAACTTCTTTAACCATTGACGGGATCTTTTATGTGGTTGATCCGGGATTTGTTAAACAGAAAGTTTACAATTCAAAAACGGGTATGGACTCCTTGGTTGTTACACCCATTTCACAAGTAAGTATAGAAATACAAATAAAAAAAAGTATTGAATAAAAACATATTTATGTGTAATAGGCGCAAGCAAAGCAAAGAGCTGGAAGAGCAGGTCGTACCGGTCCAGGTAAATGTTATAGGCTTTACACAGAACGCGCTTATAGAGATGAAATGTTACCAACCCCCGTGCCAGAAATACAGCGAACAAATTTAGCAACCACGGTTCTTCAGTTAAAAACCATGGGAATTAACGATCTCTTACATTTTGACTTTATGGATGCGCCACCTGTAGAATCTCTTATTATGGCTCTTGAACAATTACATTCCTTATCAGCCCTCGACGATGAAGGTTTATTAACAAGATTAGGAAGAAGGGTCAGTATAAAAATAATTTTACTCCTTTAAACTTTAACTTAATGATATTTTTAGATGGCGGAATTTCCGTTAGAACCAAACCTTTCCAAGATGTTGATTATGTCGGTAGCACTTCAATGCTCAGATGAAATTCTTACAATAGTTAGCATGCTGTCGGTGCAAAATGTGTTTTATAGACCAAAAGACAAGCAAGCCTTAGCAGATCAAAAAAAGGCTAAATTTAATCAACCGGAAGGGGACCATTTAACTTTACTTGCCGTTTATAATAGTTGGAAAAATAATAAATTTTCTAATGCTTGGTGTTATGAAAATTTTGTACAAATCAGAACCCTAAAAAGAGCTCAAGATGTTAGAAAACAATTGCTAGGGATTATGGATCGGTAAGTGGGGACCTCCCCCCGAGTTTAAAAATTTAATTTTAAAATTATTTAATAAACTTTAATTTTATTAGGCACAAACTAGATGTTGTTTCTTGTGAAAAAAATACAGTTCGAGTACAAAAAGCAGTCTGTTCTGGTTTTTTCCGTAACGCAGCGAAAAAAGATCCTCAAGAAGGTTATCGTACATTAGTGGACAGTCAAGTGGTCTACATTCACCCTTCAAGTGCTTTATTTAACAGACAACCTGAATGGGTAATTTATCACGAATTGGTTCAAACAACAAAAGAGTACATGAGAGAAGTTACAACAATCGATCCGAAATGGTTGGTCGAGTTTGCCCCAGCATTCTTTAAATTTTCTGACCCCACGAAGCTTAGCAAGTTTAAGAAAAATCAACGACTGGAACCTTTGTATAATAAATACGAAGAACCCAACGCTTGGAGAATATCACGTGTACGAAGACGTAGAAATTAAATGTTTTTTAAATGTATGTGAAAAAAATAAATTTTATTCTAAAGAAATTTATTCGTTAATAACAGTTTTTATATTGATTAAGCGTTCCTTGTTTTTAGTTTGTTTTTCTCCGGCTGTAAACGAAAGTTGATCGAATTTTTTCTTGTTAGGTTTCCACCCTCCTTGCATTTGCAGTTCTTTAGTATAACTTATGCGGTTGTTGAACAATTTTTTTTCAGCTAAATTCGACGTATATGCTGCCAATTTTCTTCTAGGCACATGTCTGAGTGCGTGATTCCAATCGCCACTAGATTTAATGTCTAGAAGAATTGAAGTAACTTGATTAATGGTTAACGATTTGCCTGAACCGGAGCCCCATTCTAAATAATGATCTAACGGGAGTTTTGCCATCCTTATTCCTTCCTTCTTTGCTTTTGCTAATGACAACGGTTCATTATTTACCTAAAAAAAGCAAATTTTAAAAAGAACAAACGCCTCCAAGACCTTTACCTTATCAACAAGAGCCCCAATTATATAAATATCATCGTGATTAAATTCCGTTATCACTTCCCTACAATGTGGAGTTAAGTAAACTAATTTTTCTTTGGGAAAAATATCCATGTAACTCTCCTCGTGCAAGTTTAATGGAAATGACGGATCGTACAAGGTTGCTATGAACTTTTGTAGACCCTTCATTAAGCCAGTATCCCGTGTTGCATTACAGTAATGTAAATCAAACGGATCTGAGGAAAGTAATAGGAATTAATTTTATAATTACCAGGGGACACCATCAGGGCTGTTGCCTGAAGCTTTCATACTAGCACTATTAGGCATGTAAGATAAACTTACTTACCGTCGTTCATTCGATTTTCGGCAAAAAGCAACATAAGTTGTTTAGCGCAATTGGAATTTTCCCGTCTATTCATATTTTCATCATAACCACAGTCGACTATTAATTTCTGACCAAACTGCATGGCTTGAATTAGCCGATTGTTATAAAATTGATTTATTGTACTGTCGTAAAACCGTAAAAAGAAACTATTATGCCCTAATTCGTAATTTAAAACGTCATGGACTTCTTTGACGGGTTTCGGGGTTTGTTCCCATTCTAATCGTTTTTGTTCCTTCTTTTTCTAAATATAAAAATAATTACCAAGGGATGTTTAATTTATTTAACAAACACACCTGTTTGTTTTCTTTCTTTTTTTCTACTTTAAACAGAAATTCTAAGTATTTTCTTCTTGCTGACCGTGAAGGTAGCTCCAAAAGTTCTTGCCAATTATAAACGCTAATCGAAGAATTATTCGGAACTGGTTTACCTTCCTGTCGCATTACTTCCGTTTCCAAAATTACGACACGTAATTTATGTTCTAATTCAGAATCACCTCCTGTTATTTGAGCAATATCGGGTTCCTCATAAGGTACTGAAATTGATTCTTAAACGATTTTGTTGGCAAAGGAGTTTTCTCTTACCTTCCGATCCTGATGTATTTGTTGCTACAGTACAAAATTTCATGAAATTATGGGTGATTTTAGGTTGGAGAAAGTGTTTAATAGTATTTAAAGGGGGTATTGCTTTGGAAATAATGATGTTTCGAGTTAGGTGTTCGAAGAATGCTTCACCGAACCTTAAAGTCATCTTGGTACCTTTTATATACCGTAGCATTTTCTTGATTTGTTATTATAATGATTATGAGGTCTACTTAATTATTATAAAACGCTTTTTAAGACTATAATTTGCTTTTTATTAATAATTTAATATAAACATGGAATAATTAACATAACCTCAAATCATAACACTGACATAACCTTTGAAAAAAAATGCATTGTGAAGGTCAAATTAATCAAAATTATTGCCTTTTTGGCTTAAGTATTTTTCTTAAGAAATACAAAAATAAAATAATTATTACAACAATTCCTACGTTTCTTAACGTAAATCTTCCATAAAATTTCATTTCATGATGATATCTATGTCGTATGGGTGTATCCTCGGGAAACTCCATTTCTTTTTTGGGATTTGGGACAAAATGGCATTCAAAAAAATGAGAGAAATGCCTTCCTAAATCTTCATTTAAATGTAGCAAATGTGGATTTGTTGTGGGTCTTAGATTTTCTACAAAAAAATTGTCTTTCTCAAAAGCATTAAATTTGAAAAAATACCTTGTGCCACATAATGATGTACATTATCCTCGAGTAGAACTTTATAAAAAGGTTGCTGATCTTTGTACCAGAGCTTATGAACCCCTTGTTCCAAGTCGCAATCGTCTTTATTGCAAACAAGATCCCAATCATAAATAACACATATGTAACCAAGTCGAATGTGTTTCATAACCATTCCGACTGCATACTTTAAATTTTCAGTGCGATAGTTGGGTGTAATCTAAATTATATATTAAATTAAATATTAAATTAAAATTCAAATCAAAATTTTACCTCGGAAATTATATTAATATTGTAAATATCACAATTTCTCAATCTCTGGATCATCGGAATCATCGTATATATTTGTTCGGGATTGTCAAACCATATGTCAAACGCCTAGAATAATATTCTTGTTAGATCCTAATTTTAGTTACCTACATAAATTTGATTTACATCAATGTGATTCATAAGATATTCCTCCAGCGATCTTGTAGCGACATCTTGATTTACGTAAAGACATATCAGATCAGTAATGACTCCAATATCCAGGGGTTCAATTAGATGTAATAATCGTAACGATGAAAATAATTGTGTTTTTTCATCTGTATGCGTGTATTGTTCGTAATGATCTCTCAAGTCTGTTGCGAAGACTTCTATAGCCTTTCTTGTTGAAATCGGAACGGAACCTTCAGAAGTAATTTGGCCTTGTTTAAAAATATCAATGTAATAATAATTATCAGAATTAAATTTATCCGTGAATTTCAGAAAATAGTTAGGAAAACTAATCTGCAGTTCGTATTTTAATCCTAAACGTCTTGCAATGCTTTCGTAAATTATTGAAAGAATTATGGGTTCGCCACTTTTTCTCCTTAAAACTTTATTAATAAACGAATTATTTGGGAAATTACGGAAAATATTATTTCCGACAAATTTTAAATCATCGTAGAAAACGATTAATAAAGATTGAATAATTTCTTGTGATTCGTTGTTATTCCACTGATTTATTTCGAGATTTTGATTTTTCCATATCTCTAATGTTTGTGGAGACATCTTATGTAAAGGATGAGCTGGATTAACTATTTTCAGACGTTTTATTACCTAGAAAAAATTTAATTGAGTATAAGTCGGTATAAAAAAAATACCTAATACTTGTTTAGCGTAATTATCCAATTCGTGTTCAATGTATTCCAAATCGAATCTTATTTCGAACCATTGAGATATAAAAACTGCCGCCTTCTCTAATGTTTGGTCTAATTCCGGTAGAGCTACAAATTCTTCCCATTTTTTAGAAAGATGGCAATGACGAATGAACCTCAAGACGTTAGTAGCGTAATATTGCAAGGTGATATTTCCCCTTGTGCTAAAACAAATAAGTAATTATTAAGCTAATAACTGGGGAGAAATTATGCTTACTCTATAGGTACCACTTCAATTGTTTTAATTGGGGTAACATTTTCGATAATAGACATTAAATCGTAAGCAACATATTGGTATCCTCGTGATGATTCTTCGGATAAAGTAATCCATTCCGTTAAGTGACAATGGAATAATACCTTTTTTTTGTAATATTTAGCAGACATATTTACTAACATGGAATGTGTACGTTTACTTAACTCATAAATGTAACGTGTCTCGGAAAACCATTCATTGAAGTCTTTGTTAAAGAGTTTTTTAAATTGTGGCCACCTAAAATTTAAAATGTTATACTAAGTGTATATCCAAATGGTTATTTGGCGTTTTTCTCTGACTTGCTGTGGAATTTTTGCTTCCAAACGTAATTATTTCCGTGGATGAGTTCTCGAAACCGATGGCATGTACCTCCCAAGTTTAATACATCTTTTATATTTAGTATGGGTAGGGCTACGATTTCCTGAATTATTTGTATGGGTAGAGAATCCATTTGATGCTTTTTTAGTTTGGGGGAAACCCCGTTTTATTAGATGTAAGGTTAGATCGGAACTGTCACCTGTCACTGTCAAATTTTAGGGCCGTTAATTTTAGCTGAAAATTGTTTTTCTTGGCCCTTTACTCTACCTAATCACACTATTTTGATAGAAAAATACAAATTACTGCAAAGTTTAAAGAACCTTAGGGAGATTCAAATAGAGTTGGCATCTATGGTTTCTGTTTTCTAACCTCTGTGTTGCTCTGTGTTTGTTGATTTGTCGAAATATTTAGGGTGAGCTAAACATTTAAAGCATTACAAAATTATAATTTACCATTACTTGCAGATATAAACCAAATAAATCAACAAATATACCGAACAAATGAATTTGATAACATTTGAACTCTTGATCATCTCTTGATTAAGCGTTACTAGTGCTCCACCCCCTATTATTAATTACTGGTAGTATTTAGGTGCCCCCTCTTACCTTCCTTGTAACAATTCCAAATTTAACATTAAAATGCAACCAATAAACCTAACACACTCAGATCCGTGTGATTTACCATCGGAATTATATGCAAAACCCCTGGCTTTGGTAGGAATCTCAGGACTGGATACCATAAACAACGCAATACATAAATCAATATGGGAAACATTTAGTAGTAATCGTAGAATAGAACGTTCCCCAGTCTTATTTAAATTAATTAGCAACGCCCATGAATTCCCAGTCGTTAAACCAAAAAGAAATTCCTACGAATGGTACATCCCAAAAGGCGTCCTAAAAAAGAACTGGATGAATAAATACCTAAACGAAATTCCATCTGTAGTATCAGTTTTTTACGATTTAGACTGGAACGATTCCCAATGGAATGAAAAAATGATCGAATGTGCATCAAGGGTTCAATCAATGCGAGCTGCGTTAGAAGGTCGTAGTTCTCGAATTGTTGTCGTCTTAATTCAAGACACACCTCCTTTACCCACTCGAGAAGATCCTTTAGCAACAGAACGTGCTGTAGCATTATGTGCTAGTTGCGAATTAAACGCAAAGAGTTTATTTGTCCTTCCACACGGAGATCATTTACAGGGCTATGTGGGTCGATTAGAAAATGCTTTTTATGATTTAGCACAGAATTATTATTATTTAGAGGCTAGAAATATTAAATCCCATAGAGAACATTTGAATAAAAATACACATCAGTATTTATTCGTAAGACATCAATTTAAAATGGGATTTTTAAATGAACTTAGACAGGATAATCATACAGCACACAAGTAAGTTTGAGTTTAGAGAAATGCAATGTGGAGGGTGATAGCCTCCATTAATTACAACCGTATTATTACCTATAAATGTTTTACATCGCAGCTTAAACTCGTATTTTTTAGGCATTACACCCATGCATATAACAATTTATTAGAAATCCGTATAGTGGATACAAATGCAATGGAAATCCGTACCGTGGCAGGTTTTGTAAATTATAAACTCTGCCGATTAATGTTCACTCTTGGTCTACCTCGTGATGCCATTTCACAGTTCCGTGCCCATACAGATCGGTTTAAAATGCGAATTGGTTTCCAGGAATTGTCTTTCGAACACCATGCTTGGATGTCTAAACAGTGAGCAACGGTTTAATTTTAATTGACCCGTTTAAGGAAACTCTTCTTGCAGATTCAATGTATTTGGAGATATTTTTGACGAAGCGGTTAAGTTAGGTTTGCCAGCGGTACAAACCCAACACCCAGGTGTTTATTATCAACAGGCAGCTCAGCATGCAATACATAGAAAAAAATCTTGCTACGAACTGTGCCATGTGAGTAAAGAATTAAGAAATCAGGGACTGACAGATAACCCCCTATTATAATAAATTACTCTTAGGATGTGACAAGTTATCCTAATCCAGATCCATTAGAAAATGCAAGACATGTAGAGTTTTACGGGCAAAGACCATGGCGGCCAGGTAAACTAACAGCTGAGCCACCTGATCCCCAATTAGAATCCCGAGGAATACAAGCCTTGCAATATTTAGAAAAACAAGTGAATCATTCTGTATGTTTTAAATTTATTTTTGTTATCCGTTTAATGATTTTATTTTTTGTAGAATATTATAATATCCTTGTATGGGTTTGCTATATCACAATATAAAACCTATCGATGTTTACGAATGCGAAGACATTTAGTTGTACAAATGGCCGACGAATATTATAATTCGCAAGATTATGGAAAGGCATTAACGTAAATCGTTTTATAAATTTTAGTATTGTTAAATCAACTTTTGATTATTCTAGATTATTTACGCATATGTTATGGGACTATAGAACGGAACGTTGGTGGCTCCTCTTGACCGATATTTTATGCAAAGCATTACGGTGTGCGTTTTTGACAGCCAATATCCAAGACTACGTAATGATATCCCTAGAACTTTTAGGAACCTTCACTACAATTCCTACGGATCATAAAAAGCAAATTTTTGATAATTTAAATAAAATTTTTAAGGTTCATTCTTAAAATTTAATTAAACCCAATTTTAATTTCGTTTAATTTTAGAAACAAATCCCAGAACCAGAACCCCAAACACCTACAACCGGTATACAAAACCCAGACCTGCTTTGGAAACCCGTTTTAAATGCGAATCCGTTAAATTTATCCCTGGATATGGGAAATATTGTTTCATGCATTGATAGTAAAGCACGTTTTACGCAAAATAAATATCAAGCGGATCATCAAGTTGTGGTAGAATTATTTATTCGGTGCGTTAAGAAAATTTTTTGGTGTTTGTATTAAATTTTGTTTTTGTAGGAGTACTTGTCCGTTTCCTTTGGTTTTTACGAAAGTCTCGGTTACTATAAACACTCCAGGATACAGTTCGGAATTTTCTGTTAATGACGATACGGACTTAACGTTTGATTCTAATGGAGTTAAAAGGTTTTTGATTGAATTCATGCCGGATCCAAACGATATCGGGAAGGAAATGCAGGTAAACACGTAAGGCAAAGACAGTTAACTTTATTCTAACCCGTTTTTTTTAGATTGGTGCGATTAATCTCTATTTAGGTAAACAAAATGAGTGTTATATTGATTTAAAATATAACGGAATGGGTACAGAAGCTAATAAGGTATGCGCGGATTTATTACATTTTCGAAGGAGCATCCGCAGCATATATAATTTTGATAATTTGAAGCCATTACATTCTGCATTAATAGTTCCAAGGCATTCAATGCTGACGGTTACATTTGATCATTCTCAACCAGCTTTGTTAGGGGAATGGTATGAAATTGACATATCCATCGTTAATGATGAAAGATATTTTGTGGAAAATTTACAAATTGAAGTTACTTTAGCTAATGATACTATCGATCAGAATAGTAAGTATTTGGGATTATACAGAGCTGTCAGGACGGGCTGAAGTTCACGGGAGCCGTCTTTACGTCAAAATTTTTTAGTCCGTTTATTCTATAGGCATCTGTTTTAGCTTCAGACTTTAATGATTGCTCTGTATATCTTCTAAAACAATCCACCATCTTAATACTTTTTATTTTTCAGCTGAATTTTGTTCGAATAATTCGGGTAAACCCGAAGTCTTACCGTTACAACTCCAGGAATATAATCTAGAAACATCGGATAGTATTTCAACAAAAATATACATGAGATGTCATAATGTAGAGCCAAGAAACGTTGGAATAAAAATCACTTATTTATTAAAAAGTGAAAAACCCGTGGCTAGTATTAAAGAAGAAATTATTCACATTCCTGTCGTTCAACCTTTTCAAATTACCACGAAATTTTTAACAATGAAATTTGGAGACATTTCCAAATTTTACGTTGGAGAACCATTTATTTTAATGCCGGTTATAAGTTGTCTATCGCCATGGCCCATACACGTTGAGAATACGACATTGGAATTTGTAAGTACCCGGGAGACTGTGCTTTTAGTTTAATCAAAGCTTATACTAATACTTTTTAGTCGCCCCTAGTAAAACCTGTTGATAGTTCAATTAAAAGTCAAATAGCAAGTTTGATTTTGAATAATGGCGACACCGGTGCTGACATATACGTCGCCGAAGTATTTAAACAAAATGATAACGTGATTAATGTAGGACAATACACTGTTAAATGGAAAAGGTATAAATATAATTCTATAAATTACTTATAAGTAAAGCTTATATGTTTAGGGAAAACGGTAACACAACCGTAAGCCAAATGGCGATAACCGGATTAACTGTAGATTGGATTCCCTTAGATTTAGAATTGCCTTTACCGGCTTTCGGGTTAGTTCGAACCCCCCTATTGGTAAGTTACAAGTTTTATAATAGATCCCAGCAGTTGATTCAATTAGAAATGAATATGGAAGCTAGTGAAGCATTCATGTTTGCCGGTTACAAACAGGTAAACGTTTTTACCCGCTCTTGTCTTTATTATTAAACCGTTTTTAATTGTAGTTGCAAATTTCAATTCTACCGGAAAGTACGAAGACTCTTCATTATAATTTATATCCGTTAATAGCAGGATGCGTTATGCTCCCAAAATTAACATTAACTGTCCCTGAAGGCAGTACCGAAGGGCCTGCCTTACGTGAAGAACAGTTAATTAGTTTAATTGAACGGGCATTACCAACACATTTTTTTATTATGGTAAGGTTTTATTTTTTAATGATTATATGGATTTAAAAAAAAACTTCTAACATTAGCCGCAAAGTAAAGGATTACCACAGCATGGAGAAACGGGGACAGAAATGAAAAACAGTACTGCTGTGCAGTAATTTACAGGTTTTAATTATAAGTTGAATTGTAATTTGTAATAAAATTATTTAAGTAAACCAAAAAAAATTTTTTTGACTCGTCTTGTACATTCGATTTGTTTTGTCTTTATCGGATTTAGGCGACTATGATAAAAACAGCTGTTTTATGTATCTTTTGACAACCGTAAAGTGTCAATTGCTACTTCACGGCCGCGTTTACTTCACGACCGCATTTACTTCACGCGATTGTCGTTCTTGAATAAGGAATAATATAATAAATGGTAGATTATTATATTTCTTACAATATGTAACTTTTCGTGTATTTTTAAACTAACTGACCTAAAAACCTGAGACGAACAGCTTAGGAAATAAAAAGGATCAGACAAAATTGAAGTCTTGACACATTTAAGACATGTTTTGCTTCGTGTCAATCAAGTGGATACCTACCAAATGTTTGCATATACAGGGTGATGAAAAAGAATGCCATAATTTTGATGTTTGTTTGATAAAAGGGGTAGATTTGACCTCCCCAGGTGCCAGGTATTAGCATTCCGGGACTTTGACCCTATTGAATTAATTTATTACAAATCGATCACCCTGTATAATAAATACTGTTACTGTTGTCTTTTTTAAAATGAGATTAATTTGTAACTATTTCAGTTGGGAAAAATTAATCGTAATAATATTTCAACGTTACATAGTCATAACTTGGCAGGGTATTTTACAACCGTACAATTCTATTATGTCCGTAGGTTGATGGCAAAGGCAGTATTGTTTCACAATAATCTAAAATTATCTCTTGCCCTGGCTTCCGCGGATGCCCGCAAATTCGCATCATTTCTATTTGACCTTGTGCACTTGCTTATATTTTTACAGACAGACGCACGTGGAACACAGAACATGTAGTACTATTTTCAAATCTATCTATACAATTTTTTTTACATAATCCCTTTTTATTTAATCATACATTATGTAATAAGGATTTATTTTTTTATTATTATTACTACACTTACGACTTGCCTATTTTATTAATAATTGGCTGCCGATGATTATAATCCTATTGAAAGTTTTTTTTAACACGAAGTTATAATTTTAGAATGTTAAAAGACATAAACTTAGAACTATCACAGCATTAGTAAATCACGTGTATTAAGGAGTAC
Organism: Hemicrepidius hirtus; assembly: GCA_963082805.1. Lineage (NCBI taxonomy): Eukaryota > Metazoa > Arthropoda > Insecta > Coleoptera > Elateridae > Hemicrepidius > Hemicrepidius hirtus. The sequence goes on from OY720166.1 coordinate 605,613, forward strand.
CAAAATATCTCTAGATTGTGCCGCGTTATTTTTGATGTTAAATTGCGCGAGTAGCGTCGTTCATTATTGCTCCTTTTAGATAGGTAAAGATACAAGCACGTAAATTACACTATTGGCCCGAACATACAAAGGTAATTCAAAGAAAATGAAAATTTATTACCATACGATGATAAATATTTAATGAAGTCATAAAGAACAAAATACTTCATAATATTTCTTTCGTAATTTTCAATGCTTGGTTGTAGTATTTTTTTCCTAAACGTTCCCAAGTCCAATGAGTGATGAATAATAAATTGGCATGAATTTGTCATCTACTGCGTGCATTGCCACATGCATCTACGTTTTAAAATTAAAATCAATTTTCTCTGGGTGTTATAAAAAAATTTCATTTTAATGTTAGAAAATGACTGATTGTTCGGTTTTTCGTGGGCGCATCCTTCTCTAAATAATTTTAAAACGTTCTCAGTGGGGGTCAAGTTATTTTTGCTTCAATAGAATAACAGTCGACAGCTGAGAATTGGCATTTGTATATCATAAAATGTTCCGTTGCTGTCTTTGATGGTGTACATATTGTATGTGATGTATTTTTATAGATTACCCATAAACCGCTTTACTTACTCACAAGTTCATTTTAAAACAGTCTATTAAAATTTTTCTCGGTTTGTATCCATTCCAACACCAATAAATTTTTATTCCATTCTCTTGTCAATATTAAATTACAAATTAAAGAAAATAATCTATTAAAAGATTTTTCAAAGGCCAGATGGTAAATACTTGGCATTCCTTTTCACAATTTTTTCACATACATTTATTTAAATTACAAATATCTTTTAACAAACTTTTATTTATAGCCTTCAAATATTAAAATTTAAATCAGTTAATTCTTTAGGCACCTAAAGAATCTTACTCGAGGATAGCCCCCAAACATCTCCTGTAAGGATTGCAGAATCCATGTTAAACTGTAGGTCCCCTGAACTTCACCTTAGCAGTAAGGGAGGGACACAAGACATTGGGTCAGGATAAGTTTTGTTAGGAGGAAGAAACAATTTCTAAGCGTGCAATGTTGAGGGTTAGGGCCTCCATTCATCCTTCCCTTAAGAGTTTTTAGAAAAAAAGAGAAGTTAATAAAATATTGTTTTTATTAAAATTGATTGTTTTGTACAATTACAAATTGAAAAGAATTACACTTTCCTTCGGAAGTAAATAAAATAAAATTGTCATTTAATTCTTGAATACCCATACCAAGCCAAATAAATTCCTGATACAGCAATGCCGCTCCTGTAACATAAAATTTTGTAGTAACCAATTAAATACAATTCCCTTTTGATATTTACCATAAAACGGCTCTTGCTATGGGAGAATGTTTCAAAGTATTGTACTGTTGAATTTTAAAATCGGAATGAGATTTGAATTGCCTTAAAATTCGTCTTGCACTATAAAAAAAAACCTCTTAGATTAATTTCATTGATATATAAAAAATACAAATTTATGTTACATGATTACACTCGTAACATATTAGCATAAATACCAAATATATTATGTATATACTATTCTTAGGCGGAAAAACACATAAAGTTTTGTTTTTGCCAACTTGGCATGTTATTAATAAGCAGCAGGTGCTTAATAGTGTTGCTTAAGGAGATTTAATTAAGAAAGACTCTGTAGTCTGTTCCCCAGTATACCAGATCAAGGGCTCTTTAAAATAATTAGCCTCTGAACAAGTTCGTTCAGCAGGCTAAGGTTAGAAAGCTATTTTTAAAAACTCCGCTGATATTATTAAAACACAGAAAGAATACATACCTGCCAAAATTATCTACCGCTATTATTGCACGGTGACCCTTAAACGAATACGGTTTTACTTCTACAAACCCATAGGTACTCAAAAGGGACGTTATCTAAAACAATTTTCCCCTAACGAACATTGAAATAAAAAGGGTCAAGTTGATGGCTGTGATTATCATGGAATCACAACAACCTACTTGACCCCCTTCTTTTTACCTGATTAATATTAATTGGCTTTTTTGTTTCCACGATTAACCAAGGGGGTCTTCGAGAAATCGGGTCTTTTCCATCAAGTTGCTAGAAATTCAAATAACTTTTCAGACAAATTATAAGTTTGTAAAATAAAAAATTCTACAACGTACAATATGTGAAACATCTCCTCGAATAACATTAACACTGTTCTTAAATTTTTCTATGGACTGTAGTAGTTCCTTGCTCATGAATTTCTTGTTTCTTACGTTACAACGTTGGGACGCATAAATATGTGCCATTCGAATAAAAATATACCCAGTGCAGTAAGAATCCCATCCAGCGTTATGAAAATATTGTACCCCTGTACTTGTAGGTTCGATTAAGGGAGAGTTTAATGCTAAATGTCGACCGTGACCGTCTTTGAAGTATTCATACAAACTTGATAGGGTATTTTGTGACCAACGTTTAGGTTCAGGAATTGTTTTGGACACATCAAAGCTTATACATTTAGTGTCGTATATGATTGGAAATAATTTATTTACGAGAGTTTTAAAACCTACATAAGATTTAGGAAGTGGTTCTTCAAAATTATGAACAATTATCATTAAATCTAAAAGCAAATTATGTCCTATAATCGGTTTTTGTAACGATGTTAATAATCTAAAAATTCTAGAGAAACCTAACAAACGGGAAATAAAAATTTTATTTAAATTTAATTCGTTTGATTGTTTTTCATATTCTTGCGGTGTTAACTTTTTAACTTTAAATCCGTTCTCCTCAAAAGTCCATAAATTTTTAAATCTTTCCCGAATTTCCTTGTGTAAAAAATAAAGCACATCTAAATTATTTTCATACATTTCGATATTCCTTAAAAGTAATTCGTCGTTATCTGCAGCACCTTGTAACCATTTACTAATAATTTTTCCGTTCTCTTCCAATACATTTTCAATATCAAAAGCCATAGGACTATCTAAAGTATCAAGTTTATCAGAATTTTTAGATATCTTCTCTTCATCGCAACGGTTTATGTAAGAAATGCCTTCGTTAAACAGCTAAAAATATTTATTTGTATTACGTGTTATACAAATTATCGAATTTAAATAAATACCTTATTAAAATCAAACTTATGTGAACTTAAAAACTGGAAAGAAGAAGCCTGACATAAAAATTTCTTATCTATATAAGCAAACGTACTCGGAAATACATAAAACGTGTAAATGTGAGCTGCATACGTATTCCGATCCGGATCAAAAATATAAGCAGTTAAGCCTAGTTGTACGGGAATCATCTGTTCTACTGTTTCTTTTAGTTTTACATATCTTTCATTCCCTGAATCAAATAAACTAAAAAAGAAAGTAAGTCGGAAACTTTTTTAAGGTTATGTAATCCAATTTTTTACCTGTTTTGTATTTTTTGTGATGCATTTAGGCAACTAAATTCGGTATCTAAGGATATAAAACGTGATTCTTTAAGGGATTCTTCTAATTTTGGGAGAATTTCGTAAAAATTTTTTGAGGTTACTTCGCACATTTTTCAAATTGACGTAAGTGACGTTTAAACACGAATGACACTTCGGATAAACTTGGAACCATTGAGAAATAAACTATTGAGTTATAAAAAGTAGAGCGGCAAAATGGCGAATGAATAATAAATAAAAGTAGATGGCGTTTATTAAATGTTATGTAGGTTAGTCTACTTTTTATATGCTAGGGTTCTACGTATGGTCTTAAATAAAAAAGAAGTCCCATACTGAAATTTTCATAATATGAACGACGAAAACGAAAAAATTTGGAGATGCCGGGGATCGAACCCGGGGCCTTTCACATGCAAAGCGAACGCTCTACCACTGAGCTACATCCCCTTCATATTTAAAAACTGTCTCAAATGACTAAATAAACAGAAGGATTATTAACTCTTGATGATGGGATTTAAAAAAAAACTTTTTTTCTGTGGTTTATTTAAAAAAAAGGAAGAAAGAACTACACTTTTATGTACAGTTTGTTTCAGAATTAAAGTTCTAAGAAAATAATCTGTCCTAGGGTACATAAATAAGTTGAAGTGATAACATTTTAGGAAAACAAGCAGTTTATATAATTTTATAGATTTTTTACATAAGATGTTTGGCAAAAAAAATTGTCTGTCTTTTTATAAATGAATCTATAAATCTTTTAAACGCTGCCAAAAATTAACAACACGATTTAACAATGTGCACTACGTGAGGCCAAATTTTCGAACTACAAAGACAATAAATTAGACACCTTGACAGGTTTTATTTGTATTTCCACAAGGAAAATTATTGAGAGAGAAAAAAGCTTTTGTTTAGTTGGCATCGCGTAAACGTTTGGTTTATCTTAATTTTAATTTATTTCCAATATAATCATACATCAAAAAGTTTTTTAGCAGAAGTAAACTTTGTAGGATCCTTGATCAAAAAGAACCGACTTTGAACTGTGTAAAAATAATATTAAGTATGTGTGTTACATGTCTCTGATTAGGTGGGCACTCTACATAAATAAAGTCAGCAGCGTTCGTCATTTATTTTTGAATAATATTTAGGGGAAGTCCCTCATATCTGAAATTTGTTTTTTGAGGGTTTGGTATTGGGTCCTCTCTTTCTGCTAATAAGAGGATTCCTATTTTACAAAATTAATGATTTTAGGGGTTTGTATGGTTTAGCAGGGCATTAAACTTCTGTTATGGGTACTTTAATACCACTAGTGTTAATTAAATTTATGAAGCTCTGTAAAAGCCAACGCACTCCTTTCAAAACTCCGTATCGCAGTTTTCTTTGAAGATTATGCAGTTATTTTAAGTACAGAGGAGCTGCAAAATATGCATACACTCTCTGACTACGATTTATTTTAATTTATATTTAGATTCCCAGCTGATTCTTCTACGTATGTTTTAATTTAGGATTGATTTTTAGAAGAAAAAAACCAAAAATTTATTGGACAAGACAAAAGAGAGGGCTAAAACTAAAATAAACCAATAAAATGTATATAGGAATAGAAATTTATTTTATGAATAATAATTTTGAAAATTATTTAAAGGAAGTGGACAATTTAATGTTAATGCAGCATGGAAATTGGATGGTGATTTAATAATAAAGGCATGAAATGTGTACAAATAGAGCCAAAGACTATGAAAATTAGTTTAGAAATGGGAATTAATTCCAACATTTTGAAATTTTGGAATTCATGGTGGTTTTACGTCAATAGCACACGCGTGTTTTATTATCCTTAAATCATTTACACAAAGGGGGGGGGGGGTAAAAAGAGGGGAAAATTGGTGTAGAAATGAGGAAATGTATTCAACCCTTTGAAAATTTTAGTTGGGTATAGGATTTAAAAAATATTTACAAGAACGCCCAGTACGAAGAGGGGTTGATTCTTTCAAGAAAAAGGGAAACAAATCCAAATTGGAAAAACATTTACAAGTAAATCCAACAAATGAAGGGGTTGTTTTTGAATAGTAGAGTCAAGAAACACAAAGAATCGCAACATATACAAGAGGGTTGTATTTGATAATAAAGTTAAGAAACGTGGTAGAAAGTCGGGAAATGCAAAAATTGGCTTTAATTGAAAATGTCCCTCTTCCTCGATAGGTGTGTGTCTGTTCAAAAAAGGGGGCCTAGTTGCCGGTGCTTCCCTTAATTTACCCTTTGATATGAATCGGAAATGGGACGAAAACCATCAAAATTTGGGGAGTTTAGCTGTTTAGATGTCATGGGATTGGGTTGGTAGTCTTAAATTTTTGAAAAATTGTAAAAATTAACGGTTCTTCGTGATTGGCGAAACAAATTTTAAAATTTAAAAATCATCTGCTGGGATGTAGCAAAGCAGAGAGTGGAGGGAAATCCCGGGTTCGGGCAAAATGCCAAACAAAGTATCCCATCTGCGACAGGTAGTAGCACCGAGATTATAAAAACCCCAGCATTTGAATCTGGCTAGCCGTCTGTTCAACAGCTCATCGCAGAGCTTCTCATGGGGTGCTAACCGCCCCATCCCGTCGTTTACGTATTTGTTACAAAGTGACCATCGAGTGACACTACCGGGACCACATTTTGTGTAGGGGTAAGTTCAGTGCAGTGAAGTGATTACAAAAATCCTCCAGGGCTAAAGAAGATTTATTGGATTACATACACTACCCCTTTTTCTTCTACGTGGATTTTTAATTTTTGAATCCTTTTCAGGGGAATGTTGCGAATGATTGTTTTAAAAAGTTGGCGAATGTATGGCGGGAGGGAAATGTTGCGAAAGTGAGGTAAAGTCGAAATTACATAATTCTGTCTATTTTTCGCGAATTGTCATACGAGCCAACGCGCTATCTTTGTGCGGAATTTCTCAGGGACCAGCCGATTGGTCCATCACACGAGCCCTTGCCAAAATAATTAGGAAAGTCGCGTCGGGACGTGCTAAAACCGTCCGCTGGCGCGCTGGCAAGACGCCCGCACCCGGGGAGGCTGTGCCTGTTGGGTCTTACGGCTCTTGACGTTTGTCCGTTCTCAAAATAAAGTTGTAAGTTATGTAAACTAATAAATTTTGTAAATAAATGTTTTGTGTGGAAAATTAAATTTTCCCGCCGAAATTGTATTGATCACGTGGTCGCGTATCCGACCAATCGTAAACATCCACATGCTACAACGTTCAATTGTTTCACAAACGAAACGTCAACTTCCCCAGTAGTCGTCTGCGCTATCAGTTTTCCTACAGCTTCGTTTCGTATGCGTTATCTTCTCCCTTATTTTATTTGATAGAACAACAAAAGTTAGGTTATAATAGTACAAATTGTGTCAAGATTGGAAGACGCCACGTTTATCCTATTAAAATTATTAGCTCAAATAGTGCTTGTGCCAACTAGTGTTACCTATAAAAATAATGAATTTTTCTATGTTATAAAATGCCTTGTACGGGTTTTAAATGTCGAAAAAAATAATTGTGAAAACAAGTCTGTGTCAATTGGTGCTGTAATTTATTTCATTATCGCACAGTACACACGTGAACTATTTTTACTGGCTATTTAAAGGATTTATGCTGGTTTTTAATATACGGTGAGTTAAAAATTATAGGCCACGTTTATTACGAAACTACTACGTCATAAAAATTGAGGTTACATCCTGAAAAAAATTCAAATCACTTTTCAAAAGAAAATACAATTTTGCAAATCATCTTCCAAAAAAAACCAATTCCTTATCACAATTTTAAAGGTCATCAAACATTTCCACTCATAATTTCCCTTGCAGCCCCCTCACTTCTTGTACAACCATAGGTTATATTGTACAACCCCTAAAAAAAATTTTTTTTCAACGGGTTCGAACTGTCAAAAAAATCTGCTTAATCGGCAACCTCACTTTCCTTTTTCAAATTAGGACAGGGGGTGGTTTAAATTAGACTAGATTTTTTTTCTTGTAATTAATTTTGGGTAATTTTCTTTAGAACACAAACCCAACACAATGGAGGACGCCCACATGAAATCAGTGGACGAAGTAGTCAAATACTTCTCTGTAGATCCTGAGCGAGGATTAGGCCAAGATCAAGTTAAAAAAAATCAAGAGAAATATGGACCTAATGGTATGTATCGAGTTGTGTGAGTTTAATTTAGAATTAAACCCAAATTGAATTTTTTTTGTTATAATAAAGCCATAGAACTAATATTGCTTGTAATTATTAACTTCTAGGCATTCGGAATGCCAATTTTTCTAGGGCTATTAGCCCTCTTGCCTAACGAAGCTATTCAGTTAATAATTACTTGGTCTAATTAATTTTTGCTGATAATATTAAGTACCTTACACGGTACTAATTATTACAATCGGTTTTATTGAACTTTGTACTTAATTAATACTAAAATAATGAAGAATTTTTTAAATTACTATTTTTAGTGGTTACGGATTATTTTTAGTCTGCAGTTACAAAACAGCGTTTAAAAGTAACTTCGATGAAACCCAACTTTCAGCACCTCATGTAAACATTTCAACCTATTGTTATGTTTAAACTTGTGGAAAGGAATTAAATTTTAAATATTATTGACTTTTGTTGGTTCCCTAACTTGTCTACACGATTAAATATTTAAACCTGTAAGAGAAAAAAATGTTTTTATCTGGTACAAGGCAAATTATTTACTTGCATTTAAGTAAATTTACAGTTATAAGTCTAGTTTCGGTTCTTAGAACCATTTCTCCGGCTCAAAGGACCAATGTTTACGTTATAATCCCATTTCCGGTTCGAAGGACCAGTGTAAACTCACTGTAATAAGCACAAAATGAAATGCATTTTGTTTACTCTCATTTTTTCCAAACCAAAATGAACTTACAACATCAAACATTGGTCCTTCGAGCCGCAAATGGGCTTATAATAGTTTTTTTTTAATTTTACCATTTGAAATGCTGTGTAACGTACTTAATATTTTTATCATACAGTATTATGATGTCATCCTCTCTATATGTTACACGTTTTATCAAGGAAAAAAGTGTGTATCCCTGAGTGAATGCATTTTTTCGAAATCATTTATGTATGACTCGACCTGTATTTTTTTTCAATTAAAAGACGATGTGTATCCTTCAAAAAAAATCCCCCGACCAGTATTAATTTAATTGTCTTTTAAAATATTTGTTTTTGATGGGTTTTAAGGGTAGTTTATTTAGAAAAGAAAATATAGGCAATGTAGAGGGTGGAAACGAACGCATATTCGCGGAAAGAGACGATTTATAGCCGCCTTTCTGATTGCAATAAATCAAGGAAACTTTTTCGGGGCTATCTTTTCCCTAAATTATGATCGCATGAAAACCAATCCAGACCCGAATTTTTTCCCTGTCAAATCGTTTGGTGAATATTAAAAAACGAAGCCAACTGCAAGAAGTTTGTTTGGGATACTTGATCGAAGAGAAATTAATTCAGAACGTTTGGGCGTTATTAAAATTTAATTCTGGGAATATTAATTCCACGAATGGGGGTTTTAAAGGAACTTAGGAACAATTTCTACGTAAAATATTAACTGGATATTTATGAAAAGTGACTCGAGAGTTCGTAATTATTGTTTTGCTGAGTGCTTTTTTATATTCCAGCTGAGCCTTTTGTTTGTGTACATTTAAAAAAATTAAAACTTCACATTGCATCATGTATTAAAAGTTTTCCTGACTTAGGGGACCTACAGGTCGACAAAGTTCGTATTTGAGTACATGTTATAAATACGCGTACGGGTTTTTGTTCTCCCACGTAAATTAATAATACGAAGGGGATTTAAGGACACAAAAAATGTTTTTTTGTAAGTTAATTCTCGGCTGGTTTTGTGCGACAGGCGGTTATTAAGCGATTATATTTTGAAAGGTAAAAAAATTCGTTCCGGTGGTATAAGTTAGCGTTTTTCATGGTCGCAAAAATGTTTTCTAATAATATCTATTTGCGAACTAATTTCGATTTAAATTACAGGATTTGTTTGTTAATTGAATTTGTTGCTATGGCTTATGACATAATGCCCTCGACTGTTAGAGAAAGACAACGCGAATAACAAATGGGGAATAAATTAAGAGTGAATTATTAAAGAAATATTAATGTGTAGGTGATTTATTTCAACGAGTCCGTTTTTGTAATTAATTTTCCAAAAGCTCACTTTTTAATTGCTGTGTTTTGTTACACGCAGGGAAGTAATCCGTCCGCCCCAAGTTCATTCCCAGGATGTTATTTAATAATCCTCGGAACAAGCTTTTAGAATTCATATTGCAACTTTTTTTCGCACTTAATGTTAATTATTGACAGTAAATTACTTCCTGGTCACATTTAGAAAGAATTTTAATCTATTGAGTGTTAAATTCTAAAAAACTAGCAAATCAATTTCAGGAGCAAAAAGAATTAGTTTCGTATCTGCTTTATTTTTAATCCTGAAAATAATTCGATATTTTGTGATTGACAGCTACCATCGCCACAAGCAGATAAACTTGACCGAATTTTCAGGAAATTTTAAAAATAGTTTGGCACAAATCCAGTCCAAAATCTAGCCAACTTGTCATTTGTACAGAAATTACCGTGGCCAAAAATTATTACCGGTAACGTAACGAGGAAAAAATCCTTAAAAAAATGTTTTTTTTTTACCTTCTCCTGATTGAATCCTTAAATATTAAAGGAACCTTGACTGATAAATTTAACTTCGACAAAAAAACAAATAGAAAGGTAAAAAAGTGGAGGTGCAAACCTCCCCTGGACTTTCCCATACTAAAAATAAACATTCGTTTTTGGTATTCAACAGTATTGTTCGCCACAACCGATAAACTTAACTTGAAAATTAGTATATGGAAAATTAACACAAGTGCCGATTGTGTTCATCTGCGCATGTGTGATTATTTATATTCATAGGCTGCTAGGATTAGCCGGCGACAAGGAATTCCCTTCCCGCGCATGGTCACTTGAACATATCGGCACTTACAAATTTCTCCCTGCACTGTTTTAAAGTTCAAAATTCACGAATTTCTCATTAACCGTATATTTTAGCCATATGAACACCTTATACTATGTGATAGACAATTCAATTTTGCATTCAATTATATAATAATATATAGGGTGTTTCATTTAAAATAACAAAGTTGCTTATTGTACTGTGAAAACCAAACACCCTGTATACGTGATATAAATTTAGAAAAATGTAAATTTATATACTGAACAACTTTTATAATTAAACTTTTTTCATATTTTGACTAATAAAGGCGCTATAGGAACATCAATTTTCGATTTTCAAAACCTCGTAGAGGGCGCCACAGTGGAATTATGGCGTTCATCAAAAAACAAAAATGTAGCTAATACCAAGCTGCATAAGTATAGAAAATTTAAACAAATTCCTTAGACCACTTTTTTTGTAATAATTTTTCAAAAATTTCAAAATTTTTGGAAGAGCGCCGTTGCGACCGTTTTTGGATTTAGTAAATAATTTTTTTTCTTGGTGTAGTACAGCCAAAGGGCTTTCAAACAAGTTGTTGCGGAACCTGATCAGATAACTGGTTTTTGAGTTACGGGGCGTTAAAGTCGAAATTTTGAAAAATTCATAGCGACCGCCATTTTGAAGTTAGAGAGTCCGGGAAAAAACTGTTTCCCTTGAATTATGCCCTTCTTTCATATCCCCTACTCAGATTTTCAAAATTCCGCTTCTGAAAAAAATGATACCAAGAAAACATGTCTAACTTCCGCTTCCGGTTTCGGATTTTTTTGAAAAGCTTATTTTGTCGATGAATTTTCGATATACCCCTTCATTTAAAATTTCATCAAAATCGGTTCACTAGTTTTTGCGTTACAGGCGTTACATACACACACACCCACCCACCCACCCACAGACAGACATTTTTTCTAGACCACTTTTTTGGGTTCCTGGGGACCCAAAACACGTATTTCCGCGAAAATCTCGACTTCGAAAATTTTCATGATATCAATACTTCCCTATACCAGTAGTGGTATGGGAAAGTAAAAAAACTTGTTTGTTTGAATCTTAAACGATTCTTATGTCAACTCTGTTATCCTTTGATATATTTTATTCGTTTCCGATTAGTTACGAAAATTTTTGGCATTGATGTGTAATAATTTTGCGAAAAGTTTGTTTGAATTGGGCTAAATAAGAATTGGTTCGTGTAAACTTGAAATTTTCAAGGATGGAAATGCTAAAATAGTTCATTACAACACAAGTGTTTAAATAGAGCAAAACGGATTGAAATAAAGTTCTCCATTCGGTATTTTTTTGATGTAATGATTGCAATTACACGCGCAAATCCGCGTAAATTTTGTCGGTTTTATAGTAGTTTCTGCTCCACTAACCAACTGATTTCCATTTATTTTTAACCCATATTTTCAGGACACGTAACTTGTTTCTTTTTTTTAACTGAAATATTTTTTTTATTGTAGATAAAAATGACTACGATTTTCAAAAATAGGCACTAAAATGCGTCAGACTTGCTGGTTTACACGTTATCTGTCAAAATTCAGGGTTATTTTTCCGATTTCCTTGCCAAATTGCATACCGCACTTGTGCCAGCTAACTATTTTGCCTCATTTTCATGAAAGTTACGCTTTCCCTCGTGATAAATCTTGAAAGGCTATTTTTGGGTTTGTTCGTAATTTTATCACCTTGAAAATTGTCCAAATTTTCTTTCGGCATTAGGACTTTTTCGGAAATGCAGTTCAGTCCGTCCAAACAGACTTGGAAAACTGCAAGGGAAACTACATACCAGGGTTGGATTTCAGTCCAAAGTATAGTTCGAAATTTAGATTGGATTATTCATTAAAAGAATTCTAGAAAATGTTTTTACCCTTGTAGAGTGATTTTTTATTTATTTCTAGTCCACAAATTCATAAAAAAGTAATGAAAATAAAAAGCTGTTTACTTAAAAATTTCCATATGATTGCTTTTAGCTATCAGAGTAATAAACAGTTAAGTTGTTTTACTTTTTTCTTTTTGAAGGAAACTATATTTTCCCCTTTTTTGTGCTCCCCATTAGCGGTGAGAACTCGACCATAAGCTAAAACGTATTCATTATGTACCAACAGCAAGCTAGTGTGGCGATTGATTCCTTTTATAAGCACGGAATTCGATAACGTTGAATTGTTACCCCCCTTTTTCAACCCGAACTTTGCACTTTCATCCCCTACCAATTTTTTAATAGACATTTTTTTTGTTAGACGCCTCCACTGATGGGAATTTTCTAGGGGTGACACCTAAATTGATTGTTATGGAAATTTGCTTTTGTCCTCTTTTTTTTAAAAGAAAATTTAATTTCCACGCTGTTACTTAAATCGTATAACGAAATTAGGACGGTTTTACGCAAACCAGATGTTTTGGCTTGTAACAGAAAATAAAATACTCCCGCAATATCACGTTATACAAACACATTCCGTGGTTTTACTAGGAACACGGAAAGGCTGAAGGAAAACGTGGGGAAAAGTAGTAGTAGGAGGTAGTATTATATAAATTTTTAATGCGACCGACTTTACACGCACCTTAAGTAAACCTTTTAGAAAAAACGGATTTTCCTAAATCGCGTTTCGCGGTTTTGATGAAATATACACAAAGTTTGAAGGAAAACAATAAAACTTGCGTGTTCGCTTGATTATTAAACCGTCAGTTAGACGAGATTGTTAGGAAAATTGGAATTTTCTCATGTGATGCTCTTAATATTCCTCATCTTCTGTTCCTATTTTCTTTCCTAAGAGGTCTTGAAGGTGGGAAATGGGGGTAGGAAATACGCAGAACATAAAATGGGGAGAGTTGGGGAAGGGGAACTGGAAATAAGAAAAATTTTACCTTTTCTTCTCTCCTATTCTAAGTTTTCTTCTTCCATGCTCTTTTGCTTCCTCAAATTTTCTTCTGGTTTTCCTTCTGTTTTTTCCTCCCCTGAATTTTCTTTATTTTTTCTCCTGCCGTAATTTTCATTCTTTTGCCACAATTTTCGCCCCTTTCAGCTATAATTCCTGTCTACGATGCCTGAAATATTTTCTCTCCTCCCCTAAATCCTCTTCCTTTTTCCCCCTCTATTATCTCCATCTTCCGTCCCTATTTTTCTTTACTTCTCTGCTGTCCCTATTTGTCTTCCTGTACTAATTTTCATTTAACTTTTGGCTTAATTTTCCTCCCCCACTGCTCTGATATTTTCCCCTATTTTTGCTACTTTATTTTCAGTCGTTCCCTATAATTTTCTTTCTATCCTATAGGTTTTCCTGAAAAGTTAGCTTTCAGTCCAATCATAATTTGTGTAAAATCTCTTTCGTAGTTTAAGATTTTTGGGGGTTGGGTCAGACCCACCTACCTTCGGAAATCAAACGGGAAAAGTATCTCTTAAATTCAATTCTTTTTCTTCTTATATGGCTTCTTGAGGTTGGGCTCCAGTTTCAAGTAGGAGAAGCTATAAAAATAGAGTTGAAATAGAGCTGGTGGAAATCAATAATAGATAGGTTGTGTGTGTGTGTAAACTTGGGGGAAATTTATTGCCAGCAAACAGTAAAGGAAAATGACAATAAAAAACCCATTAAAGTGTAGCAATATCCAAGGAGGCGGCATAAAATGTACAACAAAAGGTGTGAAAACACGCGAAAATTCGATATGAAAGAGATTAAAAAAAAGGAAAACGGTTTAATTAAATGTGTTGTTCTTTTTTTTATTCGGATTTTCATTTAAGGAACTTAATAGCTTTTCTTCGTACCAATAAAAATAATTATCCTTGCTTTCATTGTCCTGGCACATAAAATATTCAATATCTTTTATAATGTAAGCATGCAATTACCCAGCAATAATGCGTACTCGTACGTGACATTTCTACAATGGTTAGGATTAGTTCCAAATAAAATATTGTTACAATAGTAACAACTTTTCCGAAATTAAAATTAGGAACTATTTCCATTAAAATTTGTCTTTGTAAAACAGGAAGTTTCACTTTATTGCTGGTAATTATGGTACTTATTGTACCAGCGTTCGTGCCCTACAAAGAAACTTTGTAATGTCCTGAAAATTTCATCGGATATGCATGTTTAGGAGCCTGGGTTAAAAAAATCATAAACTATTGTAACCATTCGGTAATTCCATTAATTGTGGTTAATTGCCAATTATTGCCCACGTGTAAAAAATAGTAACCTTTTCCACGGAGACTGAACCGATCTCTGACGTGGGGGACTTTTAAGGACCCTCGAGTAATCGAAAGATCGCAATTGACGAACCTTTTGTTCGAAACTAATTAAATAGAAAAAAATGTCATTAGGTGATACGCAATTGCACAGAGGAATTTCGAAAGTCGCGCAAGCATTATAAACCGTAATTCTAATAAGCTGACGTGTCGTTGTCTCTGTTTGTTGGTGCGTCAGCAAAATGACGTCTGCAGAAGCCTGCTGGCTATATATGTTGGTTAGGAAGACCTTGATGATGCAGTATCAGTACGTTTTATGGATTATTATAAACTATTATCGTTTGAAAACTTTTTCGAGTGGCCCCACACCACATAATAATCTCGTTATACATAATAGGTCCACGTAAACTTAGAATTAATGGGAAATTGGGTCCCTTGTAAAGAAGAAAGTTATTAAATATTAATGAGTTGTTAATAGCACGTCATGGCTTTATTAATATTTAGGTATAGGAACAGTGTCGTAGCTGAAATTTAAGCAGGGGCTTCTCAAGAAGCTTTTTGTATCTGTTGGGAGGGTCCGGGTTCGAATCTTAAAGAGTGGAAGGTGCACGGTCCACAAAGATTCCCAAACTTTTTCAAAAGAAAGAAATACGAGAATACAGTAAGACTAGACTCTTTAGAGGGAACAAGAAGGGGTATCTTCCCCATACTGCGCATCCTCGCCATAAAGGTTACATAAATATTTTTTGACTAATTTGATATTTTTTGTTTCAGAACTTCCCGCGGAAGAGGGTGAGTAATCCATTCCTTTAAAGAAGAAGCCTAATTCCAATGGAAATTTATTTTCCCCCACTTGATTACACTATAATAAAATATTTTTTGGGTTATTGTCTATTATGTCTCGATTAACTAAAAATTATGCATGCCAGCTTCCTAAAATACCCTTACAGGTTTGACCTGGGGGTTGTACCTAAAGGTTTCCATCGAATCACGTAACGTGGACTTGCACGTAAATTGAGAGCACGCAAAGTGGATTTGCTTCATTCGTTATTTAATCCAGTTATTAGTGTTTCATTTCAACCTAAATCTGTTCTAAGTTTTCAGGATCGAAAAGTTCATTGCGTTTGACTTTAAGAAGATTTTTTTGGGGGGTTTATTTTTGGCCAAGTGGCTACTTCAACTCGTTGGTGCTTGAAAGTTTCTTTTGATTGAAGCACATGCCATCATTACGATTTCCTGAAATTAGATACCGATAAAGTCCTTGCCCTTAGAAACAGCTAAACTGGACTTACTTTTATCTCCTGAATTTTCTAATAACTTCAAGGTACACCGCTAAAGTAAATAAACCGTATCATTGACGTCACTGCACAAATTTGACTTTTGGTTACGAGATCCACAACGTTTTCCCGGCTCAGTCCTATATTTATATTCTCAGCTTGGCACTCCATTCGTCCGATTCTAGTTCTTAGCGTGGTCCTCAGGATGAAATTAGGCCAAGTACAACAACTCGGCATTGTTTTAAAAAAATAATGAAAACAAGGAACGAATCCTTGAGATTTATCCTTGGAAAAGATGAGTTGCAATTAGCAGAATGTGGTTGCTTGTTAGCGTTAGGGATACATCAATAGACGCTAGTTGGTTATGCAAGTAAAAAAAAAAAGATTTGTTACAAAACAAAAACCCAATACAGCTTCGATATTCGTCTTAAGCCCCCACGAATTCCCCAAGTTTAAACCCTCTTGGGGTTCGTTTTCCGCGAACTTTAGTAAAATATAATCGACAAACACTGATTGTCTGGTCATCTAGGTCTCCAGATTCAACTCACGAGATTGGGGGAGGACCCCATTTTAATGGCCAGCTAGATCTCCAGACTTGTTAATTTCTGAATGTCGCTTGAAATGGGGCTTTCTCTTTGGCACAATATTAAAGTTTACCCCTGAGAATTTTTACCAGAAAAACTGAAATAAAATAAGGGATGGTCAGGTAGATCTGCGCTGGCTTAACCTTTCCAAGATTTTTCTTGCAAAGTCTGCAGACCTAAACCTTTGTAGATGATTTTTCTGATCCGATTGTCGATTAAGGTTTTTGAACTTTGCGTTTTCTGCGATTCAATAAATTTTTGTTGAGGGGCAAGATTTTTATTCGAGAATGAGCGAAGGGCGTGATAATATCCAAGGAAATTAAGTGATTAACTAAAGGATGTCGTGAAAGCCCTTTTTCCTTTAAAACAGTTTCCTAACGTCATTGTTTTATTTTAAGCTTTTTCTTTTTCTTTCGTGCCCTTTTACATTTACATATTTTTCCTATACATTTCCCCGAATTTCCTACCTCGATTTTGTTTCTGTTTTAAAAACATTGGAAATCTTCAACTCGAATGTAGTTTTTTTTCCTCCCCCAAGAGAATCTAAACCATCAGACGTGGTATTATTATCAGTGTTTCCTTGAATCAACCCCTTTGAAAATATAAACAGCTTCTTGGAGAAGATGAATTTTAAATCTCTGTTTGTTTAGGGATTGAAAAAGAGTCGTCGTAAACATTGTGGACACATGTTTTATACCCTTTCATATTTTTAGATTATTTAAGCGTGCTTTTCCCCCTAAAATTGCTCTTGAAATATTGATTGGGGTAATTTATTCACCCACAAGAGCACAGGCTTGTGTAAGCGTTGTGTCACAATAAAAAAATGTAAACTCTTGTTTTGTACGAAATTTACATTTTGCTAACAGACAAGGTATACTACGCACATCTTAACAATGACATCCCCGAGCTCGCAACATAACAACAATAAAGATAACTTGAACAAGATAACTTCCACGATTCAAAATACATAACCGATTGTGTTTCCTGACTCATGACAAAGCTTAAGCAGAATGTACATACAATTATAACGGGTTTACGCGGTCTTAATGATACCTCCCTTACCAGAGGGGTGCATAATCGGGATATGTAGACGGAAAGACCGTTTAATATTCATGGAACACCTGGAAAAAACCCTTGACATCTAAAGAAATAAATTGTCGGTTTGGGTGGCCCGAGAGGTCTCTATGCTTAAACCCTACAGAGTTTTCGGGGTAATTCAAACTTGTCTTTCCCAGAAAATTACGAAATTTCATAATGTATGGAAAATCGTGTGATTGCTGGCTTCATATCTTTCCTGAATGGTCTCCACTACAGTGGTTCATTTACTGATAAGATTAGATAAGCTAATTGAGGTTAAACGTTATACAATTAAATTATATCAAAAGCCAATGGATTTAGTAATCCAAATCAGCATTTTACTGTTCCGCATTTTGATCTCAAGGAGAACTAGCTAAATTATTTAAATTTTACTCAGATATGAACTATTTTGAAGGTTGAAAATCGTAAAATCTTGTTGTCACGGATTGAAGTGATTTTTTTATTATTCCTTCTCCAATATGGCTTTCTCTCAAACGTTAGACAACCTACCCCACCAAAGGCTACACAGATTGGGGTTTGAATACAAAATCTTGGAGATTAGAACAGAGAAGGCTTAATTTTTGTTTTTTTCCTTAGAAAATTCTTGTGTAATCAAGTGGGCCGCTTTGGACACAGAAAACTGGATAATAATTTTTTTATATTTTATTTACAGGAAAGTCGATATGGCAATTAGTTTTAGAACAATTCGACGATCTTCTAGTCAAGATTTTATTATTAGCCGCTATAATTTCATTTGTAAGTAATTTGAAAAAAAATGTGCTGGAGCATTATCGTGGTGACCAAAAATTTTGGTTTCCACGAAGTAAAGGAAATCCCCCTATTAATTTTTTCTTATAGGTTCTTGCGTTATTCGAAGAACACGATGGAGCTTTCACCGCGTTTGTAGAACCTTTTGTAATTCTTCTTATCCTTATTGCAAATGCCGTGGTCGGTGTGTGGCAGGTAAGCAATAAACAAACGTAGAATTACTGTAATTTCCAGTAAATTATTACGTGTGTTTACGCAACCATTGAATAACTTCCTTATGTAATACAAATTAAAACAAATTGTCTTTCCAATTGGTTTTTGTTATTAATATTCTTCCTATAGGAAAGAAATGCCGAATCGGCCATTGAAGCGCTGAAAGAATATGAACCAGAAATGGGTAAAGTCATGCGAGGAGATAAATCCGGTGTACAAAAAATTCGCGCGAAAGAAATCGTACCCGGAGACCTTGTGGAAATATCCGTTGGTGATAAAATCCCAGCCGATATTAGACTTACCAAAATCTTCTCTACTACCCTTAGAATTGATCAGTCCATCTTGACCGGTGAATCCGTCTCTGTTATCAAACACACGGACCCTGTACCTGATCCCCGGGCTGTCAATCAAGATAAGAAGAACATTCTCTTCTCTGGTACAAACGTAGCTGCTGGTAAGGCACGAGGTGTCGTTATTGGAACCGGTTTGAACACTGCCATTGGTAAGATCCGAACTGAGATGTCGGAAACTGAAGAAATCAAAACTCCATTGCAACAGAAGCTCGACGAGTTTGGTGAACAATTATCTAAAGTCATCTCCGTTATTTGCGTTGCTGTATGGGCTATCAATATTGGACATTTCAACGACCCCGCTCATGGTGGATCATGGCTTAAAGGCGCCATTTATTATTTTAAAATCGCTGTCGCTTTGGCCGTCGCTGCCATTCCTGAAGGTTTACCCGCTGTAATCACCACTTGCTTGGCTTTGGGTACTCGTCGTATGGCTAAGAAGAACGCCATCGTCAGATCCTTACCATCAGTAGAAACCTTAGGTTGCACCTCTGTTATTTGCTCAGATAAAACCGGTACCTTAACAACCAACCAAATGTCCGTTTCCCGTATGTTCGTGTTCGATAAAATTGAAGGCAACGACAGCAGTTTCCATGAATTTGAGATCACCGGTTCAACTTACGAACCCATTGGAGAAGTATTCTTGAAGGGACAAAAAATTAAGGGTAACGATTACGAGACCCTCCACGAACTTTCAACTATTTGCATCATGTGTAATGACTCCGCTATTGATTTTAACGAGTTCAAGCAAGCCTTTGAGAAAGTCGGTGAGGCTACCGAAACCGCCCTTATTGTTTTGGCTGAGAAAACGAATCCCTTCGGCGTTTCCAAAACCGGAGACCGTCGTGCCGTCGCTATCTGCGTTAGACAAGATATGGAAACCAAATGGAAGAAAGAATTCACCCTTGAATTCTCCCGTGATCGTAAATCGATGTCTTCATACTGCGTACCACTTAAACCATCCCGATTGGGTAACGGACCTAAACTTTTCGTTAAGGGTGCTCCTGAAGGCGTTCTTGATAGATGCACACACGCCCGTGTTGGTTCCCAAAAAGTTCCTCTTACTTCCACTTTGAAGAATCGCATTCTTGAATTAACCAAACAATATGGTTGCGGACGTGACACTTTACGGTGTCTTGCTCTTGCTACCGCCGATAATCCTTTGAAACCAGAAGAAATGGATCTTGGAGATTCCACCAAATTCTACACTTATGAAGTTAATCTAACCTTCGTTGGTGTTGTTGGCATGTTAGATCCCCCTCGTAAGGAAGTTTTTGATTCGATTGTTCGTTGCCGTGCTGCTGGAATCCGTGTTATTGTCATCACTGGTGATAACAAGGCTACAGCTGAAGCTATCTGCAGACGTATTGGTGTGTTCACTGAAGAAGAAGATACCACCGGAAAGTCATACTCTGGACGTGAATTTGATGATCTCCCACCTTCCGAACAGAAAGCCGCTTGTGCCAGGGCCCGGTTATTCTCAAGAGTAGAACCTGCCCATAAATCCAAAATCGTTGAATACTTGCAAAGCATGAATGAAATTTCCGCTATGGTAAGAAATTAACGCGCACGATCGTAAGGGTTTTTTTCATAAATTTTATTTACAGACTGGTGATGGTGTAAATGATGCCCCAGCGTTAAAGAAAGCCGAAATTGGTATTGCCATGGGTTCCGGTACCGCCGTAGCTAAATCCGCATCCGAAATGGTGTTGGCTGACGATAACTTCTCTTCAATTGTCGCCGCCGTTGAAGAAGGTCGCGCTATTTACAACAACATGAAACAATTCATCCGTTACTTGATTTCCTCCAACATTGGTGAAGTCGTTTCTATCTTTTTAACTGCCGCTCTTGGTCTCCCCGAGGCTCTCATTCCTGTACAACTTCTTTGGGTCAATTTGGTAACTGACGGTTTACCAGCCACCGCTTTAGGTTTCAATCCACCTGATTTGGATATCATGAGCAAACCCCCACGTAAAGCAGATGAAGGTTTAATTTCCGGTTGGTTGTTCTTTAGGTATATGGCTATTGGTGGATACGTAGGTGCCGCCACTGTTGGTGCTGCCGCTTGGTGGTACATGTTCTCCGATAATGGACCTCAAATGTCCTACACCCAATTGGTAAGGGATTTAAAAAAAGGTTTAATATTCGGGGAATTAGTAATGAATTTTTATAGACCCATCATTTGTCTTGTATTACAAACCCTGAAGATTTCAAGGGAATTGATTGCAAAGTATTCGATGATCCCCATCCCATGACGATGGCTCTCTCTGTGCTTGTAACAATTGAAATGTTAAATGCGATGAACAGGTAAGATAGCGTTGAGATATGTAGGGTGGGTTTGGGACTACCACGCTTGACGACAAATTTCGTGTGACGCTTTGAATATTTAATTTAAAAATTTTTTTAAGCTTGTCTGAAAACCAGTCCCTGTTGGTTATGCCCCCATGGTGTAATTACTGGTTGCTGGGCTCGATGGTACTATCTTTCACCCTTCACTTTGTAATTTTGTACATTGATGTACTTTCCGTAAGTATTTCTTCTTGTACAATATCGCGAATTGAATTCTAATTGTGATTTTTGCAGGTCGTATTCCAAGTTTGTCCGCTTACAATAGAAGAGTGGTTTGTAGTGATGAAGTTCTCTATACCAGTGATATTACTAGATGAAACACTCAAGTTTTTCGCAAGAAAGATCACAGACGGTGAGAACCCCATTTATACTGTGCACGGGATTGTATTAATGTGGGCTATATGGGCCGGTGTTTTATACATTTGGCCTTTTTAAAACACAGCCTCTTTTGACGAGGTCAGCAAAGTGTGCAGAAAACGGGTGCTAATACAAGTGACACGTCGCTAGCTGGTTCACAAACAGCAAATACTTTTCCTTTAATTTATCCTGCTGCCGTTTTGTTTTCCTTTCTTCCTTCTGTGGGTATACAGGGTGTTTATTTAATGTCGAATTTTTTAATTCCATACTAAACAAACATGCGTTGTATATGCTTTGTATCTTTTATGCCTTGGGGAAGGACATCAATTTGGGGGAGGGGCGTATACATTTCCTTGATTTAAAAAAAAAAATTTTTGTGGTGGGATAAATATTTTGAGTTTTAAAAAAAATACTTCCAATAGTTTTGAGCTTGATTAATGTGTGTTGTCCAATCTCGTGTTTCAAAAAGCGTTAATGTACAGGGTGCGTAAATCAAAATGCATCTTGGTTATTGTTGAAAAGATTTTTCAAGAATAAACGGATATTTTTTGTTCCCCGCCTGGTATTTAGCTAAACTGTAAAGTTCCGTAGTTGTTAACTGTCTTTGTAGAGTTTCCATTGCTTAGACTCCTTGGGAGGTATCGTAAATTTTGTATAAAATGTTCCATTAAACATAATTAAACCTAGGTGGTGAGTCTTCGCATGAATCGAATAAAACTTTGGAGGACGAGATTAAAACGAAACTGTTATAAGATCCCGTTTATGGCCCATGTATATCCCGAAACCAAACCAAATTGCTGTGTGTAAGCTCTGCTAGCCACTAACCTTAGGAAGTTATTTATTAAGGAATCAGTACTAAATTTTTGCGTATAAATAAAATTGGGGTATATAACCCAGCTTAGTAGTACCGAGCTGTGTTTTATATCGTAAATATTTTTACGGATGATAATACACAACCCATTCGAGTCCAGGAAAATGTTCGTAAGCAGGCAAGTTATTGTGTGGCATGAAGACCCTCAGGTGTTGTGATTTTACTCGTATAAACCTAAAGTGCATGATTTTTGATGATGAACAAAGACTGACGGCGAAGTTGCAACGAAAACCCTATTTAGCCTATGTTGCAAATGTTCCGTTTGTGTAGGTAATTCAAGTAGTTAACGAATTTGCGTGTTCGATCAGTTTTACAAAGCTATATTTTAACTCGAATTAGTTGGATTTTGTACTTACCGTAAAACTGGACGAGTCCAAAACAAATTCGGTAACGAGTGTGACCTTAACCGAGTATCTCACCGTATGTTGTGTTGATGTAACTAACTTTGTTTTAACGTTAACTTACACTTTTTGTGTAACTTAACTTGTATCGAAATTTTTAAGTTCCCCTTCTGCTCTACATTGTATCTGAGCAAAACGAGTATTTTTTAATTAGCGTAGTTGTCAATTTTTTTCCAAGATTATTTTTAAAATAGGTTTAAAAAAAAGATTTTGCTCATTTACAGTTTTTGCAAATTGTTAAACCAACAAACAACCCTTATGATATTTTGACAAATGGTTTCGGAATTATTTATTTATTGAATTTATCGATTTTAGCCAATAGAAAGCAATATATTTGCTAATATACGACGTATAAAAAAATTTAATATGTCCATGAAATGTAATGCATTCTGCGGTTATCTAGAACAGTTAAATTAAGTAGTTAAATATTTTTTAATTTATATTATCATGTATATTTGTCATTTTTTTTTCTTAGCTGATTTAGGTGTGAAACTGTTTGTCTTATCATTTTTCCGTAACCTCTAGTTTTGTATATATTTGTAATGGGCAAGTGTTGAAACTAATAATAAAAGTTATGGACGTTTTTATTCCTGTTTGATGTTTCGGTGTTTCCATTTTTTTCGTGTGCCTTGCAGTGTTAGTTTTTAAGACCATGGGTTTACTACTCGACCCAAATATTTAAAATAATGTGTGGTTTTATAACTTACTAATAGTAACGTCCCTTAAAACAATTCCTACAATACATAATAATCTTATTTATCCAATTTTGATTATATATTCTTGTATAATTTTTGATTTATGTAAGATTTGTCTTCTCACCGTAGATTCCAATAAGACTTTTAATTTACAAAACATTTCCAAGCGTAAATATTTATGGGGACTCCCCCAAAGGTTTAGGACTTAACAAATATTCCTCCTAAAAAACTTTTTGTAAGACTTTTTAATTAGCAAACATTTCCAAGCAGATATTAGATTAGTTATGGGGATTCCCCTAAGTTTTCAGGACTTAAAACAGATATTCCTCCCAAAAAACTTGTCAGATTTGTATTACAATTGATTCCATTTATACATTCCAATAATATTTTTTAGTTTCAAAACATTTCCAGATATTATTTGGTAAATTTATGGGGATTCCCCTTATTTGTAGGACTGATTTTCTTTTAGAAAACTTTCCAAAATTGCATAAAACTTGGTGTACTTTAGGTTCGTTGTTTAAACCATTTTTTAAGTTCAAATTTATTGGTTTAAGGGAATTCCCCTAATTTTTGGGACTTACAACCAGATTTTTCCCATTTTAAAACTTGTTTTTATTGAAAAAAAATCATTTTTCTTTGTATATTAACAAACTGGAGGTTTTTCTTTTTGTAAAAACTTCAGAATAATTTATTTGGGGGACTCCCCTATATCCGAATTTTTAAAGATTTGTATAAGGAGGTGAATTATTGCATGATTAGTAAAAAGAACCCCCTAACACTGAAGTGTTTCCTTAATTTTTGTGATTACTTACCCCAACAAACCCTCTACTGTGGTTATTTGTTGATGTGTTGATTTGTTAAAAAAAAAGTAATTCAGGACGCTTCATTAGTTGGTAAGTCTTTGGTACGTTTCGTGAATTGCGGTTTACGGGTAAGTACCAATACACTTGCTAAGAATTTTGCAACTGTTTGTTTACCCTGAATGTATCACTAAACGTTTTATCTTTTGTTTCCACAGTTTCCACACCAATCTATAGGGAATAAAGCCGATTAAGACACGGCATTGTCAATCATGAAGTACAACCGAAAGTTATGACATTTGCAACCAGAAGACCCTCAATAACCACACAGTTTCTTTTTAACAGTTCTAACGGAGCTGATTTATTTTCTTTTGACTAACCCTCTTACTATCTCTTAATCTGTATATTAGATGCTTTGAAGCACTAGAAAACAATTGGGAGCTTTTTGCACAAATCTTTTATCTGTTGCAGTTGGAGAAGAAGTTACGGATAGGTGGTAGTGGCTTTAACTTTTCAAGACCTTTTATTAGTTTTTCTTCAGAAGCAAGTAAAATACTCTTCTATATGCAACAGACTTAATTTCTGTAGAGTGTTCAACACAATCTTTTTACGCTTTATTTCTTTTTTAGGCTTTTATTTTGTTATAAAAATGAAACATATTTCTAGGGAATAAACGCTGCATAAAATAAGTGCCCACGTAATTACTAAAATAGTAATTACGTGGGGGTTTTTGCAATTACATAAGCGGAAAATTTATTTTGTTCAAAAAAATACAATTATAGTTTATAATTTTCTGATCTGTGCTTACTTTTGCTGTTCCATTTATTAGCTACTAGATGTGTTGTTTTGTCGCCTATTTGTCTTCCCCTAAAAAAGACCTGTGATTAAATAATAACTGTAAATGATGAACTTGACAAATCTAATGTAAATATACAAATATAAAAATGTATTTTACTTATTAAGAGACGAGGTCAGCTCTGAACGAGCTCCAGGTATATCCAACGTAGAGTGCCTTGATACCATTCACAAATCCAATATTTTGTGGATGTGATCAAGGCACTCTTTAATCAATCCAACTAACATAGAAGAGGAACTTAGCCTCTTCGATTACGTTCTGAGTGTTGTCACAAAAATATCTGTTCATTAGTTTAGATCACTTTTTTCACTTGCGTGTAGCGGTTCCATTTTCATTTTTCTCTTTGTTACGCATATTACTTTAATGGTTCGAGCTGGTCTCGACTGGATTATGCGGTACTTGGAATATTGACCGCCATACTGTTGTTTGTACAGATTGTATCTATTATTTCACATCATTTTGTACACACAAAAATTTGTGTAAATAAAAGTTGCGGCTGTATGGTCGTTATATATAAGTTTTCCCGATGTTTCTTCTTTATCATAAGGAATTAATCAACGCAAAGGGTCATCCGGTGATCAAGAATTATTGACTAGGATGCTCTTACACCCTCTTATTTTTCCCATCAATCATTCTTGATCACTCTGTATAGTTTACAGCAGGTAAAGAACTAATTTTCATTTATTACTGCGACAAGAAAAAAATATTACTAAACTAATTTTACAGGTACAATTTTTTCTTGTACACGGTGTATGATTTGTAATAAGTCGTTATTGTGACGTTCAAGTGTTTTTATATTGAACATGTTAACTTCAACTTGTTTTTTCATGTCCACAATAGGATCTCCTGTTACTGGAATAAAAAAAATCAGGATTTCAGGACATTTTTTTCGTCACATAACTTACTTTGAAAAGATTTTTTCTCAAACAAAACCACTCTATCGATGTCTGTTATCTTCTTAGGTCTTGGTTTGTCCTAAAAAGTTACGTGTTTTATTGATTTTTGCCTTCTTCAGCAAGCGGCACGAAAGTGCTACTTTCAGCAATGACGCACTAGATCACTGTGTTACAACAACCATCATTTTAATGGTCTGGGGGTCAAATCCGGAAAGTTTTCATACTCAATTTATTTATTTATCATATACTTTCTTCGCCCAGTATTTCAGCAAAGACTCTCGTCGCGTAAAATAGCACTTTCGTGACTTGCAAATGACTAGCAAACGATACAAACCGTTAAGGATTTCAAAATCTTTTCAAAAGTTTCAGTTTTTTCCAACATTTCCAAACTTTTTTCTTCTAAGTTTTTACTTATTTTTTCACAATTCTTTCCAATTTGTCCCATTGTTTCTAATTCCTCCAACTTATTTTTCAGATCTCGATTTTCCAAATACATTTCGCTGAATTTATTTTTCCACAAGTTTTTTTCATGGGAAAAATTTAATTTTTCAGTTAAAGTTTCCTCGAGTTTCTTTTCTAAACTTTCTTTATCTTTACTAAGAAACTTTATAGTGATTGATTTTTCTTGAATGGATTTTTTTAATATTTTTGTTTTGTTTCTTTCTTCGATTAATTTGCATTCGGTGTCTCTGTTGATGCTAACTACTTCTTGAAGCTTCTTTAACAAGCTTTTATTTTTGATTTTTACTACAAAGAAGTGGTGAAAAGTCTTAAGGTAATGTAAAGAGCAATCCAGAGGAATTGGAGACAGTACAAAAACAAAAGAAAGAAAACAAAATTACGATAGAAAAGGGGGAAGTACCGAAATAATTAAAAGAAAAGCCTTTTGGTAACATTACCATTTCTGGAACGTTTTTTCATTTTATCCAAAAATCTTTCCAAGTTTTTGATTACATTTATTGACTCTCCATATTTTATTCTTATTTCCTTTAATTTCGCATTCAATTCTTTATTTTGTTTTTCCCTGTTTTGTAAACGTTCCAAAAAAATGTTACCATCCTTTAAAATTGCTGAAGTAATTCTGTTCATGCAACCATTCTGAGTTATATCATAAATATCTTCGTGAAGACTTTTTCTAATAAAAAAATGTAATTGGAGAACCGACCAAGCAATTATAATTTTTAAAAAATTGGGATTTGAACCTGATTTTTCTTACAAAAATTGCTTCAATATTAATTTCCATCTGATTAAGAATTTCTTTCATGCAAGAAATTGCTGTGGCACAACTATCGCAGATATTTGAGGAAGAAGTGATTGTTTGGGTGGTTTTATTGAAGTTTAAGGAAGTTTCTTTAAGGGTGTTTTTTTGTCGTACCTAAATAATTAAAATTAGGGAGGAAACAAATAATTTTTAAATCTTACAACGATTAATTCGTTTAAATCCAATAATTTTTTCCATAACAAATCTGTAGAAGCTCCTAGGGATAAATTGTTGGGTCTTACAACATTTTTTCGTTCTCTTGTTATATTTGGAAAGTTCTCTGTGTACTTTATGATTAAATTTATTATTAAATATAATCTTAAAAAAAATTATAAAGTGAAGGTTGGGGAAATATTTTTGTCTTTGTTATTGTACCTGTCGATCATGAGTTCAAGACAGTGGTAATATTGTTTTTCTTTTGATTTGTTAGTCAAGCTTTTTTCTATAACTTCGGTATAACTTTTTCCTGGATATAACCAGGAATTTAGTTTAAAATATGATACTTTTTCGATTATTTCTTCGCTTATTCTATTTAAAAACCTTAAATCTTGTTTTAATGACAGGAGAAGTTTGTTAGAAACTTCCATTTGTCAGGAATGACAAAACTATAACAACAGGAACCAAAAGAACCCTTACATAAATATACAGGGTGTCTTATGAGACAAGCAAGTTAGGATATACGACTCTAAAGAATGATGAAACAAGTTAGAGAGAGGGAGGCAGGTATAAGGGTAGGAAAAAGTTGAAAAAGACGAGAACAGAGGGTGGATTTGAGAACAGGGTGCTTGTTCAAACTACGAAAAAATATCTTAAAATTAAATTTAAATGAGAGAAAGGGTAGAAAAATAAAAAGTGGTGTCGTGTTGCCTTTCGTTGCGCTGTTATATTGGATGTAAGGGCCCAAGAAAAGGTAAAAAGTTACGTGGTGTCTATCTATTTTCTGAAATATATATTTTCAGGTTCCCCCAGGGAACCCCCGAAGAAGTGGATGAACCTTAGAAGAAAACACCATAAAAGAAGTCGAACGAAGAAAATTCTTACAAAACAGAGAAGGAGTGTGTTTAGGCAGATATTATAAAAATGTATTTATTTATAAAAATATAAATTACAAACAAAGTTAAAGTTTTCCTTTAATTTTTCTACTTAAATTAGAATTTTAAACTTGTTCCTTGCTATAATTTTCCCATCTCCAACCTTTCCATTTTGTATAAACTCTTGCGAATTGTTTTTTTTGGGTGTACTTCCCAATTCTAGTGTGAAGCATCATTTACATAGTCATCGAATTATTATTTTTCATGTTCCTGAAACTTAAATGATTTTACAATGAAATTTAAAAGGTTTTTCCAAAATTTTAAATTTGCCCGCCGAAAATTCAAATTATAAAAATAGGAATATTTATGCATATGGGAATTATATCTAACGGGATATATTTTTCCAATAGAACTGTCAGATCACAACTGTCAGATGTGACAGATTAATTTTATTTTTGTGTATACGATAAAGAAAATAATGTGGAAGACCCCAAATAAAGTGGATGTAGTAAACCAAAAGGATGATTGTTTTCACGAATTAATGGAAGAGTGCAAACATGTACCCCCTGGTGCTAAATTATCTTATAACCTTCGTATGCGTTTAGAGAAATTTCCACCAGAGACAAGGCGTGAAATAACAAACCGTGCTAAAGCTGGATGCGCCCCCTTATTCTACGCTTGTAAAAGGGGTCAAACTGAAATCGTTGAATATTTAATCACAGTGTGTTATGCGGATATAGAACAAAGGGGCTTGTACGAAGTTCCAGATGAAAGGTTAGACTCGTATTAAACTTCCGTGTGCAATAAAAACTTAAGGGTAGTCTTTTTTGTAGATCTGTACATTATGTGACACCTCTTTGGTGCGCTGCTGTCTCAGGCAAGCTCCCTGTCATTCAATGTTTACTCCATTATGGAGCAGATATTAACGCTGTATCGGACACAGGTTCAACTCCGGTACGATCCGCATGCTTCATGACCCATTTAGAAATTGTACAATATTTAGTAGAACACGGTGCAGATATTAATCGTGCTAATTATAACGGTGGCACTTGTTTAATTAATTCTGTGCAAAGTGTTGTTTTATGTAGGTTTTTGTTAAAACACGGTGCTGATGTTAACGCTCGAGACATTCAGAGTAAAACGGCATTACATTATGCCATTCAAGAACATAGGTACGTCCTTGAATTTATTTCTAACTTGGATTTGATGGAATAATATTTTACAGATTAGAAACGACAAAGTTATTGATAGATCACGGGGCCGATTACAATGCTAAATCACGATACGGCGACGATGCTTTACAAACTGCTTGTCTTAAGGGGGCATCTAGGATATTTGATTATCTTACAGATACAATACCTTACTCGAGTGAACGATTAGCAAACGCTCATGAACTTTTAGGATCTACTTCTTTGGATGAACATAATGACGTGTATGGGGCTTTGCATCACTGGCGGATAGCAATTTTATTAAGAGAAAGCGAAGCAGGTGATTAATATTTAAAAATAGTTAAGAGATGAATTTTATTTTTTTATTGTTGCTACTAGAATTACTTCCGAAAACACCAATAATGCCAGCAAGGGCAGCTTTTCGATATCAGACTGAATTTTCTTCAACAGAAGAGTTAGAAAATGTTATGACAGATTTGGATACGATTAGAATACAAAGTTTGCTTATTACGGAGCGAATATTAGGAACAAACCATAAGGATACAGTTTTTAGGTAAATTACGTCTCGATTTAAATTGGATTCTAAAAAATATTTTTCCAGGTTAATGTTTAGGGGTGCATCCTATGTAGATGTGATGCGTTTTCAACGTTGTATCGATCTTTGGAGGCGAGCTCTTGAAATACGAGTAGAAAAAGATTCGATTTTATATTCGGATACTTGTTTTACTGCACAGGCTTTAGTGAGATTAATGATTGATTTTAATGAAAAATATAAATCAAACGAGGTCATCGAGAGTAGTGATGAACAGAGATTTGATGATGCCGTTGCTATTTTTAAATTATTAACTGAAGATATTGCAGGTAGTAAAAGTTTTTACCTTTTGTGTGTTAACATTAAAAAAATTGGAGGAAAAAGATTTTTTTTGTATCTACAAATCTTTATTTTTGTTATTAAATATATAGGAAAGTTGTTTTTCTTTTCGGTAATTCTCCCAAATCGCGATGTTTAAACACATAAATTTTTTTTTGTTTAGATACTGATGATTTTTTTTATAAAAAGGTATGTATTTTAATTAATCATTAATATAGGTAGGTATTGTGAGCTAACTTTTTAATTTTTAATTTAAAACAACCCAAAAAAAATATTCTAATAATTTGTTTACAGGGGCAAGAGAACTGGTGATGATTAAACCTGCACATAAAAGACAACTAGATAGTTTTGACCGAATATTAAGATGTATAACGCACCTTGTATATCTGATGTTACAAACTGCAAAGACGAACGAGGACAAAGCATTTGTAAAAGTGTTGGTAACAAATTTAACCCGTGTAAATCCCCGATCTATTACCATAGAAGATACTTTATTACATCTTTGTGTTTCAAAATCAAATACTTTAAGATCTACGTATTTTTTGGATGAAGAACCTATTGTAAGAAATATTAATTAATCTGTTTGTGTAATTATTTAATCGCTACCTTCTATTTTAAGTACATCTTCCCAAAATTAGAAGTCATTCAATATTTATTAGATTGTGGTGCACATGTAAATGCGAGGAACGCAACTAATTCCACTCCACTTCACGTTGCAACAATAGATTATAATTATAATTCATGGGTATTGTTAAATAAAATAAACTTTGCTTTTTCTAATCTTTTTTTTTCAGTTGGTGAAGCTTTTATTAGATTACGGAGCTCACATAGATCAACCTAATTCGTCAGGTGAATGTCCTAGCCGACAAATAGCAAGGCACACTTTAAATAATAACATATACGTATTAAATTACATCACTTTAAAGTGTTTGTGTGCTACAGTTATAAGTAAGAATAAAATATCGTATGTTAATCAAGTACCGAGAACTTTGGAAAACTTCATTCAACTTCATGAGCCTTAAGTGTTGGAAGCTCGTGAATTTTCATTGATTGTGTGATAAGAATTTTGCTTTACATTTAAAATAGATTTTTATTTTAACAGTTATGCAACTTGTAGTAGATAAAAGTAAAAGCAAATATGAATTTTATTAAAATATAATCTATAGTTTGTTAATCGTGTGTTAAAACGTGGCACTTGAATTATTAAAAAAAAAATGTTTACTTTCATAGAATTTTGGTTTTGTTCAGTATTTTCAAAAAAAAATTAACTTTGTGATTAGTAATCAGTATTACAAAAGAAAATTCTTGTGCCACTAAAAAATAAATATCGGTGTGACATGTTGTTACATCATGACATAATATAAATGTAGGCAAACAAAAATGTTAACCGGATTAACTAACAAAATTATGATAAAAACCTTTTTTGTTTGAAAAACGCAATGGAAACTATTTTAGACTGAATATATTATAATATTGTTACGCACAGGAAAAACTCAGAGATTATATTAGAAACGGAAACAGTCGGACAATAACATTACCTCCATCTTTTTAGCTTGGATAATGAACTTATAAATTAGTACGGATTTAATAAGTAATTTAAATAATCCTTGATATGTTTTAAAATACACGGTGAAAAAGAAATTTTTGGGTCTGTGTAACTTACAAAAAAAATATGGCTGTATCAAGGCCCTAGTTTGCCCTGTATAATAAATGTACCTACTCAAAATATGTGTCGTCCATGCTTTAATTGACAAAACATCACAATTTTGCTCATTAAATTGTTTTTTTTAAAACATTGTTCATAGCATTTACACAAAAAAATTTTTTGTTTGTCTTATAAGTGTATTATTGTATTTAACTCCTAAATATTATAAGTATATACAATATTGTATACCCTTTTATTTAAATAAATAATTACAACAGGCACGGTAATTTTTATACAGGGTGTGTTAATGAATTGCGGGGACTAACTTGTAGGGCTTGCAAAACTCTTCGAGTGGTCAAATGCTTTCGTCTAACAGGGTGTACGATGGTTGCCTACCTGCAAGGCGTTTTGTTGTGTTTTGGGTTGCCTACATTTAGGCGTTTGTTAAAGAATCTTTGAGACGCTCCATCTCTAAAAGGAAATACTTTTGACCATACATTTATTAACAAAAAATGTTTGTTTTTATGTATACTTTAGGCCTTAGAAGTTTCTCCCTGCAATTTACTAACACCCTGTATAAATTCCCCACTCCTACTGTCTGAATGTAAATTATTAATCTTAATCGCATCGTAATAAAGACAAGTTGGTAAAGGAAACACTTTTAAGAGCAAAAATCGTTCTGGGAATCCCCCAGTTGGACAAAATATACAGTTGGGTAGTAGGTACCTTTGGCCACCAGAAATCCCCGGGGATTGGCCTACCAAGACTTTGTCCTAACATTAGTTTAGCGTGAGGGGAATCCTGGAGTTGGACAAAATCCACCTTCTAGTAAATTTAAACAAACAATTCTGTTTATTTATAACTTTTATATATTATTTTGAATTCAAAATCGGTATAAAATAATTAGAAAAGTCCTTACAAACTATCTCACTTTACAATAATCTACCTATGTCCTATAATTTACATGTTTTTTAAATAACGCTCAGGTTTATTAATTACAATTAACAATAATTAAGTCCTGAAATTTCATTGCTATTTATTATTGTGTTTAAATAAACAATTACAACAATTGTCTAACAAACAAATAAACGGTAATCACAAAGCAAACATTTGGTCCTATATTTTCTTTCCCGGATTTATGATAACTATCTACAATATGTAATTTCCATCCCATATTCGGTTGCGTGAACGAATTATAATACACTATATCGGGCCACGTTGAATTCGGGGTAATTTCTAAAGTCGCAGGCTCGCCTTCCTCACAATTACGTTCTAAAGAACGATTGAATTTTTTAAACGTTAGGAAATCATCATCCAATCTTCTGTCTTTATCCGGTCTGTGTTTGGCCAAGCAAAGAGGTCCAGCTAAAAAAGGAAATGCAAATTAAAGGAGTTACAATGTGGAGGGTTGAAGCCTCCATTCATTGCATCCCGCGTTTTAACGAAAACCAAGATTTTTGAAAACGCTTGGTTTTCGCTAATTACGGAGACTTCTTTTAGTAATTTACCGGCAGTAGGTCGTGGTCTTCCCCTTCTAGAATATTCAACTCCGGCAAGCACCCGTACTTTCGACTGAGCCTCATCTGAAAGTCGATCAAATCCACCGTGAGGTTCATCTGTTATTATTAAGGGATGATAATATTCAGCGCTATGGGGGTTATTTCCTCCTCGTACTTTAAATGCATACGTTAAACCTCTTCGCATCCAAATTTCCGGAATTAACATTCCATTTATGTACCAAGCTAAAGCTGAAGATGTCTGACCTAGAACGTACGATAATCAGGATGAGATCTAAATTTGGGCTAAGTCTTTCCCTTACCTGTTAATCCTTGGTAACCCCGTTTAGCTCCAGAGGGTCCTAATTGTGCGTAGAGTGTTCGAATGCTTCTATCAAATATTTGTCCCTTTTCCCATGGTTCTTGTAATTCTTGATCGATGGTAGTGAAAGCATAACAGGTGGCAACGGGTTCTTTACCGTTAAGTTCCACTTTTAAATTAGATTTTGGATAAATATCATGGAAGGTGGGTTCTTTGTTACCGTCCAAACGACCTATCGCCCATACCAAGAACACTGATCCTTCGGTTGGATACTCTTGGTCTCCGTGATCAGCTAAAATATTGACCGATTATTTAAAATCTAAGACAAAAACCCATGGACCGGTTTTGAACCAGCAGGGTCCGATTAAGAGTCTACTGCTGCGCTACGCTTATCCCCCGCGTTAAAAGATCGTGATATTAAATACTTACGGGATATTAAAGTTCTACGATATGTTATAATATTAATTCCGTGTTCTCGAACTGCTGTGTGCATTTGATTACTATCTTGTCCTCCGACTAAATCGTCCCGGCATACTCCTTTGTATCGTCCAAGAACTTTTACACACTAAAATGCAAACATTAATTGTAAACCTTTTTTAAATATTTTTTTAAGTTTACTGAAGATAAGGCTGTGATGTTGTAATCAGTTGCGAAACCTCGATACTCAGAAATATAAGCTATTGCAACGTCTGATCCCGTCATTTGGCTTTTCTCCTGTGACCCGGACAGTCCGAAAGCCATATATTCGTTCTCATCGACTTGTCCTGCTAACTGTATGGTAATTTGGGGTCCGAATATTTCCCACGATACTTGCATTCTTTTATGTAATTGTAAACAATTGGGAAGGTCATTTTTATGGGGCTAAAACATTTAAATTGAAGGAAAGTTTAAAAAAAATTAAGAACATACCAAAACTTTGACTAGAGAAGGGGGTACGTTCAGTCCATCTGGAATAATAATCGAAGCCAGATTTCTTTTGTTAACGATATCATAAATACTAAACCAATCGATATTAAATATTGTTAAGTCTCCGGGAAGTTCCAATGATATTGTTTCGCCATTATATGCACGTAGCGGATCTAAACTGTGATTGAAAAATTATTTTTATGTCATTCTCAAAAGCACATAATTGAAGAACGATTAATCGAGAAACCCCAAATAATTTAAAACAAAACTACTCACTATCCATATTCATCTGGAAGTTTCGTTCCTTTAGTTCCGGGTTGTGGACCAACACCGACCCAAAAATATGGTTCTCGTGCTATTCCATCGAATACAAAGTCGGGTATTCGAATAGTTTTAGCATCGACGATTTCAATTCCTTCTGAAGTTAACTTGTTTATTTTTCCAGCTAATTGTGATATTTTTTGAATAGATGGGGGTTCGAATTCTTCCGGAATGTAAATGTCTCCAAAGGTGTTTTGGCTCCATAAATCGTAAATTGCAAACCATTTTATATCGGTTAGTTTTTTATTGTCTGGTAGTGTTAGTGTGAAGTCTTTGTTGAAATATCGTTCTAAGACGTTTGTCCTAAAATAATTATTTTTTAAATTAAGTTAGAAAAAAAAACATTTGTAGGGAGCGGCAAAAGAAATTTGGAGATACCTATTAGAACAAAATTATAGCCCCATAGGTGTTTCTTTTACGACACTATAATTTTCTATAAATAACTTAAGCTCTACGTCACTAATTTTTTACGTACTTTCCATATTCGTCAGGAACTATAAAACCTTGAGGTCCCGGTCGATTAGCAGCTCCGGCCCAAAAAAACGTGTCCGCTCCATTTCCATCGTAATTAAATTTTGTAATCAGTAAAGTAAATTCATCCACAGCATAAACATCCCCGGATACTTGATGATGGTACGAATTCAACTTCCCTAAATATTTCCCTTTATACGGACCGTCATCGTCCTGAGAAAAAACTACACATTTTATTAGTTTTTTGATCTTTCAGGTGTGGGTGGAAGAAATAGGAGTGGTGTATAAAGGGGCAAAATTAAAATCTTGATTAGAAAATACCAAATAAAACAGCTGGGACTTGTGAGATAGGATAGGGAAAAAGAGAACAAAAGTTATTTTTGCTTTCACCGATTATTATTATAACATACCTAACGCGAAAGTTTTCCCACTAATTATGTTTTCTGGGTAAAATTTGACTTTGTTCTATAATAAGCGAGTTTAGTTTGAAATCAAGTAAAAGTTTCGTCTGGTGATTTCAATGCTGATGAATCAAGCGACGAACTTTTATGATCTTTGGCATTTCAAAAAATGACTTAAAAGGGCAATTCTTGTTTAACATGTTCTTGTTATTACTCACCTAATAAGAATCTAAGAAGTAATAGAAGTAAGAAAGAAAAACACAACATTTTATCCTAAATACGTTTAGTTTCACATTTTTTTAAATTAATTATGATTTCACTAATATTTCTAATTAATATTCCATATGTTTCACTAAATTTTATTGAAGCTTCAGTTAGCAACGATCGATCGACATCGAGTTTGATAAGCAAGCAAGCACTGATTGGTATGTACAAAGTCAACTTTCTAAGACATTCAACTTCTTATTGCAATGAAAGTACAGGACCGGTTAAACTCGTGTTTGTTTAGCATGTCCTTTTTAGCATTGAAACAGATCTACCACCACCTATAAATCGACGATACACGAAAGAAAAATTTTCTTTTTTGGCATTCACGACCTGTTTGTAAGGAAATCACAATAATACGTGCTAAACATTCAAAGACAATGGAATAAATCAAAAACCAAACCCATCCCTTAAGGATCAAAATCAAACTCCTTCAAATTCCTGTTTTATTTTTTCTTCTATATCTTCTTTTAATCTTTGAACGTTCGTTCATTCAACGCTAATTAAAGCGGTGAAATCACTATAAGCAAGATTCCGTTATGTTTATGAAGTGTAAAATGCTAGAATTTTACTGCAGGCTTTAGGTAACTGTAGTAGGTTAGTGGATTATTAAGAGAAATGACCTTGATTTCCGTTTTTTTTTATAAATTAACTATCTAGGGGACCTTAATAATCATTTATTTATAATATAAGTTTTATAATTTATTTTAAAATAAATACAGAGATAATTATTATCTATTATGATTGGTTTCTTCACGTAAATTACCTGAACAGGTGAGAGATTTTGAATGATCCAATCGATGCAGGAAACAGAAGGCCGAAGACTAGGCATTAAAAATATGAGAAGAAGTCATTAGAAAAGTTAACAAAAAAAGAGAAAGAGAGAGAGAGAGATAGATCCAGAGAAAGAGAGAGATTGCTGTATAGGTCAAGAAAACATGAAGCTTGGAAGAAAAAGAAACGCATGAATTGCCGCATCCAACTAGGGGAGGAGGAAGGATTTCCGTGTCTTCCTCATATTTTATTCTTTGGGGGTGGATATTGAAAGTAATAAAAATATTGAAGTTGAAAGTCCAGCAATTGATTACCATTTCAAACCCTTCAAAACAAAAGGAGAGATTTCTTATTCTTCCTCTTTATTTGAATAGAAATGGAAAGTGAGAACTAGGAACAGTTGAAGAAAACAATCGCCCCCTGGATTCAACATCATCTAAAGATCTCCCCTTACTATTCGGGGTTGAGGGTTCGATCCCCAGGGGTAGGTGTAGCGCAATACAATAGCTTCTCCCTACTCAAGATCACCGTGCGTGGTGAAGAGCCACATCCTACTCGAGGTTATCCTGTTATCGCAGAACACGGTGGATCTAGACCAGAGAAGGTCGATAAAAAATCATTTTTAGGAAGGTCCCAAATGGTTTGTTAACGAAATTCCTCAGATGATTAGAAGTAATACTGAAAAAAGGTGAAAAGCATGTAAAAAGAGCCGTAGCGCATCATTACAAAGAAATTTTTATATTGTAGATTGTCATTTCGTTTTGGAGATTCTTTTGTGGATGACAGACAGACAGTAGGTACCTGCCAACTGGAGATTCTGGATGGATATTGTATTGTATGGGGAGGCGCAAGATAGGAGACCTTGCGACTTACAGCATTCTTTCCCAAGACATCTATGACTTTGAATCCGATGTAAGTGTTCAAAACAAATTGATTAGAAATATTTTATTGTTCCACTCTGTATACTTACTTAAGGACATCATTTTCGAACGTTTTTGCTTTAAAATACGGTTGGTTAACGCGTAAAAAGCAAAAAAAAACACAAATAATCTAGATTTGATAAAATGCTGACCACTACTTAAATAATCTTGGGAGTTTTGACTTCAGAATGAAACTTTAGGGTGCCAGGGATCATGATGCTGAGACCTTGACCATTTTAGTCACAGTACGGAATTCTAAAACTTGATTCATATTACAATGCAAGGTTCTTGCAAGTCACATTCTCGGCAAATTATTTCTCGTGAAATGTAAACAAGACATGGTCCGGGTCCTGGCAAATATGATTCGAAAAAATCCTCTTTGGTCCAAAGGTAAAAGGTGTTTAAAATAAGGAAAACCAATTATTAAAAAGTGTCTGGATTTTGATATCCAACATACTTATCGTTTATTTTGTACAAACATATACAGTAATGCGTTTTACTTAAAGTAAGTTAACATATAATCAAGTAAAAAAACAGAATCTCCATTTAAATGCTTAAAAAATCAAAATCATAAAACGACTAGGAATAAGAAACGGTTAGAAATTAATTTATAAAATTGGTTTATACCAAACGATTTGCCCACCTAAACAACCGCTAACCAATTGATAATGCTTAGGATTAAATTTACAGCTAACTACAACATCAGAATGATAATTATTCATTTCTGCAATCGTAAATAATTGCTTAGGTTGTTCCGGTACACAATAACACAACTCTTGCATTTGTTCATTAAACCCAAGTAACCGAACACCTTTATCGTATGGAGAACATACAATACGTCCATCACTTGAAAAACACAACTCCTTTATATACCCTTTCCCGACACTTTTCTCTTTTACGAAATGCGTTAAACGTGGAACATTTAAAAAAATACGATTCCTATCCGCCGCAACCTCTCGGTACCGCCGATTTAATCTTTGTCCGATTATCCCGCTGTTTATAATTCCCATCGTTGTATGAATACTATCAGGTACATTCGGACCGTGTTGCGATCTATAAGCACTAAGATGTTCGTTTGAAATAAAACCCATCCAAATATCAGTCGGTCTCCGATTTGTAACGTCCACAGATTCGTTTTCATCGGGGGGGATTTCCGGTTCGTCGACAAAACGGAATGCATCTTTATATTCGTTTGGGTCACGGGTTTGGATGTCATGAACCGACGTCCACTGTAAAAATTAAGAGTTTAGTCAGAGTAAATTTAAATTTTGTAATAATTACTTCTTCGTTTTCTTCTGCGTTGATGTTTCGGGATAACGCACACCAACCCATTGGATGTATTTGTAACGAACTGATAACTTCAGCTTCGTTAGGAAAGTCATCGATAAACTCTAATCGATTATATTTACGATTTTGATTAAAAAGATGGTTAAATACTGTTACTGTAGGAAATGTTTGTCCGCTTAATTGCATTAATCGGTACAGGTTCGGCTGTTGAAATAAAAAGATTTAGATTCGAATCCTAACGGAAAAACTAATGACTTTTTCAAGCCAATTACTTTTACTCACCCTGAACGATTTTGCATCGTTACTTAACGTAGCTAAATTTAAATTATGGATAATAATAATGTATCCGCTTGTGGTACAAATAATCATTTTTGATCCATCAGGAGTTAATTTTGTCCTCATAAGTCCATTCATTTTAAATATATTATTGTGAAGTAGAATATTTTCCGTGGGACTTTTTAAATCCCACGAATATATGCTTCCGTCAAACGCTGAAGTGATCATTATTTGATCTTTTTCTATATATTCTATATTTTTTACCTTAAAAATATTTAAATTTAATTTAGAACATTTAATATTTTTTATACTTACCCAATTTGAATGCCCGTGTAAAGTTCGTACGGCCGATTTTAATCGGCGTGTGTCCCATATTTTAACCGTGTTATCATCGGAACACGTTGCAAAAACATTTGCATTTAAAAACCTTAAATTAATTAAAATAAAACAGAGTAATTACTTTAACTTTGTTTTACCTTATGCAATTCACACAACTAGAATGTGCATCGCTTACTTTCTCAATTTGTTTTTGATTCGACGCATCGAATAATAAAACAGATCTTTCTTCACAAGCAGCTACTAATAATCGTCTGTAAACAAACTTTAAGTACCTTAAGGTTGTT
Organism: Hemicrepidius hirtus; assembly: GCA_963082805.1. Lineage (NCBI taxonomy): Eukaryota > Metazoa > Arthropoda > Insecta > Coleoptera > Elateridae > Hemicrepidius > Hemicrepidius hirtus. Next base: position 645,702 of record OY720166.1, read on the forward strand.
TAATCCACGATAATTACCCATCTAGGCTGAATTCTAAGTTAAATATTCCGCCCTGGTCGGCTAAATATGTGTGCATCGGAATATCCGATTGATACGCATCTATATTAGTGTAAATTTTCTTAGCTATCTCATCACCATATCCTAAATTGTGTTTTACACCTAATTCTCTATCTGCTATTAGCTTATAATTACTTAAATTGTAAGGTATGTACTTATTTTTCCTGGACATGATTGTTTTTATAACCTAAAAATTATGTTTTGACGTTTCAATGGTGGAAGAACAAGTTCAAATTCACTGTTTATTTATGATCCAACGTGACGTTTTAAACTATTTATACTTATTTTGGAAAGTAATCTTCTGAAAATTCCAAAATTCAACAAAACATGAATTTTTGGTATTAAAGTTCAACGTTGGACAAAATTTATACTCACGGCCAATATTTATACCGAACTTATATCACAAGGGTATAATTTATACAACAAACTAGATCTAGTTTATTAACTTTAACAATGCTTTAACATTTAACCCATTTCTGCTTCTAACTTTTATTTCTAATGTCCCGTCCGGGTAAATGGAATTTCTTCCATAAAAACTCATAAAACTATTCGAAATGACTTTATTTTAATTTCCTAATAGTTACATAAATCATTACTTAATAATTATCGTTTATTTTACTTCAATAATACTTGTATGTACAATTTTTCTTACCAATCTAGCAATAAAAATATAAAACTTAACACTTGCCTACAATTAAAATCTTAAATTTAAAATAATTTTAACAAACTGAACACAAACATTACAAAACCAACCCTTAAATTATTTGACGTATTTTTCGCTGCGGGACTAACCACGTCCTGAATTTTTTTAGCTTGTTGTTCCGCAGTATGCTCCGGAGTGTGATGAGCTTCTCTTTTACTCCTTCTTTCTCCTTTTAAATTTGTTTCTTCTTTCTTATCGTGTTCTTCGAATTGTCTGACCAGAATCAATTTAGTGGAACCTCTTGGGGCTTCTTGTGGAAGATACGAAGGGGAAGGAGTTTCCAAATCACGATTAAGAATCCCTTGGTAATGAAGTTGTGGCGCGTTTTTATTTATGAACTTTGGGTCTAAGGGTGGTAAATCTCCTTTGAAAGGCCCAAATTGAGGTCCTGTTTTAATTAATTCTGCCGCTTTTGAGGATCGATCCAAAACTGTCCCCCTTTCAGCTGTTAAACTTGTTCCGGAGACTTTCTTACCATCATAAGAAACGACTGTCCCTGGTGGAATATCAATGTTTGATGGTTGCATGATATGGTGGATGGGTTTGTCTTTATTGTTACTAGGGGGAAGGTAAAAGGTATCAACCCGTTCAGCTGCTTCTGCAATTTCATCTTCAACTCTTTCTAGATCTCTTCTTTCATCCCTTCTTTGTTTAATTACGAACATGACAGCGTTGTTTTTGTGATGGGTCCTTCGTTTTTGCATTTTTTGGGTTTTGTTTGTTGCTGAAAGTTTATCCAAAGGGGATGGTATGAACATGGGTTCGAATGCTTGGGGAGTTTCCTTATTTACATCAATTACTCCAATTTCGCTTTCGTATTCCAATTCGGGGCCTTCTAGATCTGTAACCCTATCTTCAATTTCCTTACTGACTATGGGTTTGAACCCGCCTTCTACAACTACAGATTCGGGACGAAATCCTGTATTGATTGCTGGAGCGATAGATTTGTATTCGTTGGTGTAATGAACTTTACTTGGGGCTATGTAAATTAAAGGGGCGTAAGGTTTTTCCGTGGTTCCTCGTGGTGGTTCTTTTTCGGTTGACGCCTGAAGTGGGGAAATTTCAACCACGGGGTGAGTTTTGGGTTTTTCAGCGAAAACGTAGGTAGGGGGAAGTTTTTTCAGTACCAAGGGCTGTGTTGGCCTTTTCATGATTATTACGGATTGAGGGCGGATTTGTGATTGCATAGCGGACACAAAGTAGGGTTTGTTTTGAAATTTATACGGAAATGGTGCTTGGGTCTTCATTATAGGTCTATGGTAAGGTTTCTTAAAAGGAAAACGAGGACCTCCTTGGTTGTGAAAATGAGGCGCAGATCCTGCTGCTACAAGTGGATGGGAAACAATAATTTTTCCACCCCCATGCTTTAAATTATTTTGCGGAAACCGTGGTGGTGGAAAAAATACATTTGTTTTGTTTAAAATTTGTTTAGTCTCGAGTTTTTTTTCTTCTGTGGGTGGGATTAAAGTTTTTTCCGTGACTATTAAGGGGGTTGTTGATTCAATTTTAGGGATTTTTTCGGAAACTTCTTGGTCCATACTAGGGCTTGGTTTAAAAGTATTTTGCTGTGGGGCTTCTAAATTAAATCCTGGATACAAAACTGGGTCGTAAGTTGAAGAGAAAGTTAAAGGGTTTTGAAAATAAAAGGGTTGGGAAAAATAATTCGGTTGTGGTTGTAACAAAATTGAAATGTCGGGTCGTAAAGAAATTTGGGGGGGAATATAAGGGTTCTGAATATTTTCTTCTATCACGTCAACTTGTGGTTCGTTAAAATTGTTTTGGGTGGAGACTTCTTCGGGTTCTTCTGTGTTTTCGTCTTCCGATTTCGTGGTTGTTTCCTTTTCACTCCTGTCTTCGAATAAACTATTCGGTGCTTTAACCCTTGTTTCGACACGTATTGAAGGACTGTCTTCAAGATCATCAGGTTCTTCTAAATCATCAATTTTTTCCCCTGTATTCAAATCAACCACCGAGAGTTTAGTTTCACTTGCGGCTGGTTCTGTATCGCACGAATCCAAAACGTTTATCTTCCATCCAAGGTAACGATGAGTGAAGCACTGGGGGAAAAATCAGGGTTAGGTAAAAATAAAAAAACTTTGCCTTTATTTTATTACCTGGTAATAAACTGTGTCTGGGGTATTTCGATCCGGGGTAAATTGAATAACGCCAGGTTCGCCTTGATCACATTTTAACTCTAAAGTTCTTTGGTAAGCCCCAAATGACTCGAAATCATCTGCCTCTGATTCACCTTGATGGGTCCAGTGACATAATCTTCCTACCCCTATTGGATGGATCGTTCCATCGGCTTCTTGTTTGGCCCCGGCAAATATTTTAACTTTCTGAAAAGGTTTAGGGGTTAATTAAGGATTTTATTCCACAAAAAAAAACTTACCGCCCTTTCTTCAGGTGTTTTGTATTCATATCCACCTACAGGATCGTCCGTAATATAAAATGGATGGTATTTTGCTGGAACTTCAGGATCAAGTCCACCTTCCACGACGAAGGTATACGTTTTTCCGCGCACAACGTTTACTTCTGGGATTAACAAACCATTGATGTACCATGAAATTCCCCAACCAACATGTCCTGTAATTGCTGGATAACCCCTTTTTCCTCCAGTCGGCCCCATTTGCGCGTAAAGCACACCATCTTCAGGTTCGTAACATTGTATGGGTGGAATTTCCCAAGCGTTTCGTTTAGAAACAGGGGCAGGGGTTGGAACACTCCTGGTAGGTTGCACTTTTTCACCACCCCTATTAGGACCTCTTCTTTCAGATTGCCTTGTACGCGAAACGGTTCTTTCAGAATCCCTTGCAACGTTATCTGCCGAATCAGCTCGGACCGAACCACGATTAGCGGATTCCCCACGTCTTCTTTGTTGATTTCTTGAACGTGTTGGGGGTGGTTGAGGAGCTTCTGTAACCGGTTTTGGTTCTTCAACCTGTTGGTAACGCTGTGAAGTAGTTGGGGCAGGTTTCATGGAAGGTTGTTCCGTTTCAGGCATGGGACAATTCCATTTTGGTGCGCGTCCAAAATCAATAAAACGATCTTTTTTGGCCCATTCGCTATGGAATGAGACTTCATTCCGTTGATTCAAAGGTCCCATAGCCCAAATAATGGGTTGGGTTTGATTTGTTAAAATCAGTCGATCGTATTGGTCTGAAGCTTTTAAGGGTCGTTGATAGGTTACAATGGAATAACCATTTACCATGGCTGCGTTTAAAAGTCGGATATTATTGGTGTCCTCCTAAAGAAAATAAAATTAGTAAGGGGAAAATTGTGGAAAAATATAAGTTTTACCGATAATCTTTCATCTGGGCAAGATCCTGTTGGGCCAGAACATTGGGATTTAGCTTCTAAGTAGTAATCATCTGCGTAACCTTTAAGGGTTTCCTTATCGACCCATGCTACAACTACGTCGCCTCCTACCATGGCTGTTTTAGCTTCTTCGCCGGAAATTCCAAACGACATGTATTCTCTGTCCTCTGAAAAAGGTTTGGGTTTAGTATTTTATATTTTGATGAAGGAGGAAAGGGTTGGGAAAATTCCTGGGTTCGATTTAAGTTGAAATGCGTTAATTATTTTTAGATTATAGAGTCGGTGTTAAGCCTAAGTGGTGGAAAAAACAGACAGGCGCTAAATAAATATAATAAGGAATTATTGTTAATGGTTTTCGGTAGGGGTAGTTGGTAATATTTCATAGAAAAAGAGGTTTGATGTTTTTGACTTGAAAAATGTTTGTCCTAAGGCTGAAATTTTTTATATTAACCCGAAAGGAAATAACTCTAACTTTTGGAAATCTTCTTTAGGATTTAAATTTTTCTACTTTCAACTGAATTGCGTTAAGAGATAAATTCACACAAAAACGGGAATCGAAGAAATCCAATCAATTTTTCCCAGAGCTCCTCAAAAAAAAACCTTTTAATTTCTCTTTCTTTCGAATACTTGGACCTACTGAAGTGTGGGACTACCCACTTGAAGAGCGATGACCCGAAGAGAAAGTATATTTCACTTTCGTACAGCCACACAGCCAAATTAATTCGCGATCTGACCTTTCGTAGTACTTACACAAATTAGAATATCCGAAATCGTCTTTACAAAGAGATTAAAACGCCAAGTTTTATTAAATCACAACCCCGACGCTTTCAAATAAACCGAATTTAGTGCGTTTCAACGGTTTAATCGGCTTTCGGTGTTTGCCTTTTGTTTTAATCCCGTTTCAAGAAAATTCTACCTTTTTTTAATGTTTATTTTATCAAAGACGAAGTTACATAAGCAGTAATTGCAAAGCGGAAAGAAGAACAGAAAATTGAAACAACATTGGCATTCCAATCACGCGGAAGTCACTTCGCATTTCCGTATAAAATGAGAAAATTTAATAAAGCTGAATATTATAATGCCATTAAAGTTCTCGGAAAAACACCACGACGAATGGAAAATGCCCACTTTGATGATTAATTTAATTTTCTTCTTAGAATTTAATTTTTTTACACCACCCTATTTTATTTTTCTCCTAAGCCTTAACACCTAATCTAAAGGGCAATGTTTTCCGAAACGTTTGCTTTTTTTCCATCAGGCTTATCAGATCACCAACCCACCCCTGAATCAATCCACCTCGAAATATTTAATTTTGAGGAAAACTTTTCTAATTTAAAGGCAAGGGGGAAATTTCAAACACGATAACTCAGATTTAGGATTATTCTGCCTCGGAAAATCCTCGTTCGAAGGTAGAAATATTTGAGACGAATCAGACAAGGAAGAATTTTGATTTCAGAAAGCAAAATTTTTGATCACCCTGTATGATTATTAATTGTTCAACAAGTATCTATGAGTAATATTTTGTGTAACATCCCACAGCATATGGCCATGACGAACATACAGTTTTGATGATTGAGATTGTGGTGGCTGTGGATTGTGGCATTAATAAAGGTGTGGAGGTCACCTATATTTAGAAACAAACCTTTTTTCTCTAATGTTTAGTACAAACTTGCACTTTTATTGATGTACATTAGGTACATAAGTTTAAATCGTGGAAATTATAAAACCTTTTTTTTAAACCTGTGTTCTTACGTATTACGAAACCGAATTAAAAAAATTACATTCCTGCAACGTTTGTTGTGTTTTTCTTTTTCAATCGGAATTTCTAGGTAAGTTTTTTTGTTTACATTTTTCTTTTTCTACTTGGAAGGAATGCAAACGAATTTGTTGGAAGACAGAATAAAACCAGTTTAATGTCTTTATTTCTTGTTGTTGCTATATAGATTTATTTCTAGAAAAATATAGTCTCGGGGAAATTCAGATTTTCCTTTAGTTTCAGTAATTTATTGTTTTGTTTTTGTGTCCCTCGTCATATGTAAACAAACTGTTTGTGTGTACCTATGTGTACAATTAAATTAAATGTACATTGTTTGATTGTATGTACATCATGTTGAATAGTGGCAAACACAATGTTTTGTCAAATAGATTGGTTGGTTTAATTGTGATACCTACATTCGTTGTAAAAAACGATTTTTATTCAGGACTTGATCTAAATCACAACAACCTCTCCCATGATTAATTTCTAGATGGTGTATTAAATTATCCGATGTATAGGTTCTACCTAACAGTTCTCAGTTAATTATAATTAATCTATCTTAATACATTTTCCTTATTACTGTAATTGTACTAGGAGCGGAAATACCATTACACCCACAAACCCCTTAAAGTTTATCCCAAGTTGGCTCAAGAGCGAGAGAGAGAGGGGATTAGCTTTATAGACGGCTTTAATAAGTGTTAAGGGTGTGATATATAATGCATAATAATGCAGTTGCAGTAATTGTATGCGTCTTGGGTATTGCTAGGCCAAGTATGTGCTCCATACCCACAGCCTACTTGTAAATTGTTATTATGAGACTTACCTAATTTTGCAACGAGTTGCAACACAATGCTGTCTCCTGCGACCGCCCAGCGCACTTCAAATGCCAGGTCATCGTGCAAAACTTCGCAATTCAACTTTGACTGAAATGGAGACAAATAATTTATTATGACATTTATAGCTAAAACTTTTTTATTATTTCTACCCACACATTCTTATTGTTTATTGTTCGTTGGAACCGATTAGGGGTGGGGTCACGAGGAAACATTAAGCGTCCCGCTTGTGATGGGTCACAAATTTTTCCTTGTCCCGGAATAATATTTCACATCAGAAAATCTAATTTAAGCCCAATTGGAAATTTCTTTGTAATGGATTTTAGACACGTAAGAGGCGTTTTGAGTACTTCATCAGATATAATTTTTGAAGTATGCGTTCAACCTACAAATTTAATCATGTAGGGTGCGGTGTGATGTGTATATTTTTTTTAAACTTAAACTCAAGTTTTAAGAAATTTAAAGCTTTTATTTACAAATAGCACACGCTGTATAAAAAAAATAATACAAAAAATTCATGTAGGTATTAATAAACTGGCCTTTATGAATTTCATACACAGTTCAAAATAATAAATAATTTTTCTAATGAATTTTTTTTTTGTTAAAGAAGCACCTTTGAAGTGTGTACGGAACCCAAATAAAAATAGAAACAACACCGTCCTCTATAGAGACTCTTATGGCTTCACACTACATTATAAATTATAAATATTAAATAAGCATCTTAGTTAATACTGCCGGTTATAAAAAAAATTGACATTTATTATGTTAAAAATACATAAAATTAAAGCTTCACTTTTAAACTGGGCCTTCGTTATAGTAAGGACAGAATGTTTTGTTCATTGTAAAGAGATCTAATTTCTCGCATCACGTTAACCCGATGTTTAAAATTATTTACCATAGGCTTGTGCAATTTTTTTATTTAGAGGGTGCGGAAATGACCGGAAGAGTGGGGGAAAAATGTATTACAAAATAAAATAAGGTTTTCAGGATTTTACAAAATGTTGTAAATTTTACAAAATTGCAGACTTCTTATATTCTGCCCGTTATATAAAAATATCAGAAGGTTTGGTTCCTAAATTCTGAAGGACGTAAAAAATTCATGGGTCGTATCCTCTCCCCTCCCTTTTTAGTACAATGCACAAACCTATGGGTTTTCGCGCTGCCACCAAAATTAACCAAGAGAAGCATAATTGTTATTATTAGACCCAGACAAATCAAATCTATTGTATTGTCTATTGAGTTGAGCTCGTAATTGTTGTTCTTCTTGCAAACGCCTATTTTGCAAAATCTGATTATAAATCAATTGTTCTTGCAATTGTTGTTGTGATTGTTGTTGCTGCACTGGGAAAAACTGACGCGGTTGCACGTACTGTTGTTGTTGACTTTGCACGTTATCTACCCTCCGTTGTGAAAACAATTGTTGTTGTTGTTGCGCCAACAATTGTTGTTGTTGCAAAAGTCTTTGTTGATTCAACAATTCTTGTTGTTGCAAATACTGTTGATTATTAAATTGTTGGGGTTGTTGATTGAACTGGTTATAAACGAAACGTTGGGGTTGTTGTTGTTGTTGGTGTTCTTGGTAAACCTGGGGTTGGTTTATTAAATTCTGGTTGGTGTTAATGAAAGCGCGGTTGTATAAATCGCGGTTTACAAGTTCGTGGTGGTTGCCTTGCTGATTGATTACTCCTGGAGCGCCGTTACGACGTTGAGCAACGAGCGGTGGAAGCGCGAATTGACGGGAAAAATGCGGAGGGCGAAAAGTCGTGGCTTCTAAATGTCCCCCCACTAGTTGAGCTTGTGGCCTCGGAACTTCTGAATAATCGAAGCCCCTAGGTCGCTTCTGTAACAACAGAAACATATGCAGGTATTAAACTAGTGGGGGAACTTTTTTTTAAAGCAATTTTAAAACGCGAAGAATATTTTTACTGTGGAGACGCCCCCTATACACTTTAAACGTGTACCGCCACCATTTGTCAAGTCCAAATCGGTTAGCAAAAAATAAACCAAAACCCTACCATACAAAAAAATAAACGAAACTTACCTGAGGACTAACCCCTAACATCTTAAGCGAAGGAGGAACATTTAAATTTTGGGGTATCTGAAGATGTCCAAAATCAACTGTGAAAGCTTCGCACCATATTCCAAAATGTCCAATGTCGAAAACTGTTAAATCTCCTGGTAAAGTCAGAACCACAGTTTTACGATCGTATCTTCTTAAAGGAACTTCTTTTCCATTTTCATCAGGAACCCTTATACCTTGTGGGGATGGTTTTGGACCTCTTCCTACCCAGAATTTTGCATCTGCAAGGAAAAAATTGTTAGTTGGGGATTAAGAGATTTAAAAGAGGAAGGTACAGCTTAGAGATGGAGGAGGTAGGTTAGGGGGTGGAACCTGAGGTTCCAAAATATCAAAATAGGGCTAGGAGAGAAACCTACAGTTATTTTTTGGTATTTTTGTCTAAGACTAATCGTTTCAAGGAGTCACGATCTGTTTGCTTGAAATTGTCTTGCTAAAACTAATTTCTTGAGTAATATATAAGAAATTTTGCAGGAAGTGTTAATAAATTATCCATGACAAATTAATTATTTGCTAAAAGTTCAGCAAAACGTGAACGCCTGGGGCAAACCTTTCACCTTAGTATACAGCCATCGTGATTTAAGGAACAATTCGAATTCAAGTACTTTCGTCGCTGTCAACAAACATTTAGTCGACCACACAATGAAAAGTTCCATTATCCCGTGCGTGACCAACATTCCTGTTTAAATAAAGTAGCCTTTAGTGTCTGCCCGATGGCTCCTTAACAGATTTATGGTTGTCTTAGGATTTTTTCTCTTAGATGTTTGAAATAGGGCAAAAATTGATTACATCATCAATTTGCGGTTAATTATGTGTTAAGCAAGGAGAAACGTGAACGGCGCTAAAAGTCTACTTGTTAGAATTGGTGATAAAATTGCTGATTTATGCTATTTGCTTTTGACATTTATTAGCCTGCAGAATGGTTTTGGAGGTTTTTTCATTTATGTATAATAATTCATAACGATGAAAAGGATGGTGGGATGGCAGGAGCTTTTTATCAATTTTGCACAACACATTGTTCTACAAGGATTTACTTTTCATAACGTTTGAGTAATTTATTCCAACATTGGATGTATATAACTCACAAATTAAAAGTAAAACGGTATTATTCGTTGGTATACTTCAAAAATTCAAGGAGGTTGTCACAGTGTAACGAAAGTGTTCAAGAAACAATGCCTGAAAATTTTCAAACACATCCTGTAATTATTTTTTGAAGACTTTAATTTTCGAAAATTTACAGGGGTCGTTACAGAGCAAGTGGAGCTCTAAATAAAAAAATTAAATCGTTGGTCCGCCTTGCTACGAAATTGTTTCGAGTTGTTTCCGAGTCTCCGCAATTACTTCAAACATTCATTATTTTTTTAAATTAAATTTGATGTTGTTAAAAAGTGTGAAAGATTTGTAAGATTATCCCCTAATTAATTCAAAGTTAAGTTCATGAATAATGAACTAATTAGCACATCTTAAATTAGCTGTAAAAAATTTCTATTGTTCTGGTAATTTCCAAACTTTTTACGAGGTTCGTCTTCATTCCCTTTTTAACCGACGAAAAAAATATCTAAAGTAAAACAGTTTTTTAAAAATTAAATCAAAATGTATCCCATAATTTATATTAATTACAATCAGGAAATTTTAATTTTCTCTTGTCAAACAAAATCCACAGAGGAAAATTAATCCGAAATTAAAGTTGTCACATTTAATTTATAACGAGCTGGAGGAATAAATATTTTAAAGGACTAAATCGATTAAATGTTTGGATTAGTGGGGTTTAAAGCTTAGGGATAGGAAGTGACTTTTCGTGTTCTTTTCTTTTCTGTTTTCTCTCTATATACGTATGGAACTAGGACAAAGCATAAATAGAATATTTTTTTCCCTGCAGCTTAGGGCAATATTTTCCAAGCTCAAAATAAAGCCACTTTGGAACTTGTTCTCTGAAAGAAATGGAATTCTTGAACCAGACAATGGCTCCTGTCTCAGAAAAATCAGGCAATTCATCGTTAAAAAGAATTGGGGGAACTACTTCCTCATACCGTCATGGGTAAACGCATCCTTTTCTGAATTTACGTTAATAATTGGATGGGTTCAAATTCAACCCTTCCCAGGGTTAAAAAATAAAATGATAATCCGAGTTTGGTTTTATTTAAGGGGAGATAAAAGTTAGTGTTTTCCATTTTCCTCTTTTTTTTTGAAGTATCCGTTGATACAGGAAGGGTAGGTAATAGAAAGAAGAGTAAAATTTCCTGATGAACTTTATCGTTTTTACGATTTAATAGGGGATCGCACCGCATAAACCCGCGGCCCGGATAATCTTGATGATAATAAAATGCAAGTATTCTGGCCTCGTGATCGGGCGCAATAAAAGTTAAAAAGCTGTAAAATGACACACCTGGGGCTTCTCCATCGTACGAGAGGTTGGGGATGAGTAGAGTTTGCGCGTCCACGATCACGATATTATCTGAGGAGACGGCGTGCACCCCTTTCAGGGCGTCTATCTTCCGGGGGCGAGGATAGTCAAAGTTCCGGGGTATCTTTACATCTCCGAAGTTCACCTGCAAAAAAATAAATGTTCGCATTATTCTTATGATCTTCGAAAAGGAAAAGAAAGTGGGTTACGCGTTTTCAGTTTTCCAATACTTGTACAATTATTTGAATATCAAATAGTTGGGACTCGCCTCAGCAGCATCCGAAAGGGGCTCTCTGTTTGATCTGCCGCGCGTTTATTCGAACCCCTTTGAAATATTTTCAATTTTTACTTCGGAAAGTTTATGAGTTATATTTGAGTTTCTTTTTAATTTTAACTCGGTTTGAATAATTATTAAAGTGCAACAGGGTTGATTTCTTGTACTTAAAAATTCATAGCAGGCGACCCAAAAAAGGTGCATCGTTTTATTGCTAACTAGGTATCTCTATAAAATCTAGAAAGTTTCGTGAAAACTGTTTGCAAAAATAGAGATGACTAAATTTTCAGAAATTCACGGTGGACGTGGTAGAGAAATAAAATCGTTCGAGATTTGTGATCTATCTAAAAATATTTTTAAAAACGACAAAAACAAAATCGTTTTATTATAACATTATGCAAAACTGGCGCTTGCAGCTTCGACATTTTACAATTATTTATTGGACAACAAATCTGCTTTAATGGCGACATCACTAATAGTAGTTATTATTAATTATACAGTTTGATGACACAGTAAACCTAGTGCTAGATGCAAGTCGGCTACAAGGAGATCTTCTCTTTATACCGATGTGTATTTACTGCAAATAATTTTACTGCAATTTATTACCCAACTATTTTTTATGTCATCAACCTCTCTGGATTTCAATTAAAAGCAAACGTCTCGAAAAGCGTCCTTTTTTTCTTAGAACAATATAATGATAATAAACCAAAAATATCGATGTCCTAAGAACTAAAAGAATTCTGTCGGCACAAGACAATTTATTAAAGTTTGAATAAATATTTCAATAATTTGTTTGTTGAGAAATTGTGTTGATTTTCGATCATGACTATTTATAGGTGGATTAGTTCAAAGTTTTGTGGCAAAGTCAAAAAAGTTTCTACAGACTTCCATTAAAGAATGTGAAAGGCAAAAATGGCAATAAATTGATGCAATATATAAAAGTGCAGCTAATTTAAAAAAAAACGTAATTGTTTGAAGTTATTTCATAATTAATTCTGATTATCTAGAATAATTTACAACAGATTGTTGTGGTAAGAACTGGTTTTATAATATTTTTCACTTTGTTGGGTAATTTCAAAACTTTTATTAAATGTTTGGGTTCTTTAATTAAATATGAATTTTCCTGAAATTACAGTCGGGTACCCTTTATTAAATTTTTTTACTACGCCACTGGTTAAAAATAATCGTAGATTACTTGAATTATTATAGAAATAAGGATCAAGGATGCTTTTTTAAGCATCTAGAGACTTTATTTTAATTTTCCTGAATTTTTAAAATTATAAATTTTCAGGAAAATATTGCAATGGGTTTCAAGGTTTTTCATGAAACTTTTTTTAGGTTTGTAGAGTAAGGGATGAGCTATAAAAATCCTATAAATCCTTTGTGACGCCCGCTATGAATTTTTGAAAATTCCCTGTAATCATTATCCAATGCCTTCAGCTGCAGAATGATTTTCCTGCTTCTGATTTGTACACTAATACATAATTCCACGCAATTTCACTTTAAATTGAGACAAACAGAAATAATTTCCTTCCAAGCTCAATTCACTAGAAAGTATGTCAATAATAAAAACCCCTGTAACGAATCGAATAATCGATTGGATATTAATTGTGTTAACATATTTCATAAAACTGTAGTTATCGTGTCTTTCCCTCATTTTCCCCTTTTATTTGTCTAATTATTGCAGTTTCTTCCAATTTAACGCTAGACGAAGCACGTTGGACTATATTTAAAGATAATAACGATAATTATAAAAGAAACTCCAGTTGGTTTCTACACTTGACCTTCTGATAAAAGATAAAATCTTCAGAAACGCACGAAATTGGTTTTCTCATTTTAAAAACAACAATGGCATTGGATATTATAAGGCAAGCTGGTAGCAACGCATTCTTGATTCTACAAATTTTTTTTGTTTTAGTAAGAAAAGGAGCTCGTGACATTTCGTCCTTGATTATACAAGACATCTTCAGGGTTGTGATAGTTTGGAAAACAGGCATAAAGTAAGTGTTAATGATTAAAGAGTAATTAACGTTTTGGTGGGGTGGAACGAATAAAGGTGGTGTGACATAGAAACATTACATTTGTAATTGTCAGCGATAACAAAAAAAAAAACGTAGGGATGAAAAATAACGTTGTTTTGTTAATTACTGTTGTAAATAATGCAAATCGGAACTTTTGTGACGTGGCACGTTCAATTTAAAAACGATTTGTTATTCGGTTCTAGAACTCTCGTCATATCGTCGTATAATTGAACGGAATGGAAGTGTCTATTGCATTCTTCGAGGTATTGGAACGCGCATTGAACAAAAATGCTCGCGTTTATTAAAGATTAATTAGTTCGTGAACTTCCCTTCTTCGTCTTGACTCCGGGAGTCAATTTATTTGAAATATCCAAACGGGTATTAAATTAAACTTGGAGTACTTACAGCAAATTCTTCGCACCAAACCGAAAACCATTTGATGTTGTTTAGGGTTTTTCCTTCCGGTAATGTTAAGGTGACACCTTCCCTTCTATATCTTCTTATTACCTCTGGACTTCCATTTTCATCCCTTAATCTGAAACCTCCGCTACCGGGGCTTCTCGAGTTTCCAGCGTAAAAATAAGCAGCTGAAAAAAATACAAAGAAAAATCGTTAAAACACAAGAATGATTTTAGGAACACCGTTTTGCTATATAGAAACCGATTTCTCAATGTTGGAATTAAATGCAATTTTGCAATAAATGTACTGAATAATAAATCAAGTAAGAGTATTGCGATCTTAATTAAATATGCAGACAGGTTACAGGTACAATAATTACAAATTGTTGTAATTTGTGTATTGTAACGTTGTAACTCATTACAAGATTAGGTTGTCAGGCTTTATAACCACTTTCAAAGTCTTGTTTTAAGTTGTCGCACGATGTATTTTGTCTTGGTATTAAATTTCTCTATAGGTAACGTCTATACAGATTTATTATTTGAAACTAGCATCCCTTATTCAAATCTGTGCTAATTTCGGAAATGTTTATACCAAAAAAAAGTCTGACATGCTCCTATAACATTTGAACAAGATTCCGACGATATGCTAGGGAAATCCTTGAAAATTTCGTAAGTTGCCTCTAGTCACGTTAAAATTGCATATTAAATCCGACTTTAAAGCAAAACTTATCACTTCTGCACTGCATTTCAAACTACTCCCTGAACTTATTTGCATTTTACACCACCAACCAATACATTACGCCATGATATTACTCGGAATGCTGATTTTATCAAGTCGCGTTTGGAAATTTATTATGAAACTTAAAATTTAAATTCTTCGTGTTTGTGTTGATTATTTTAATTGTCTGTTTTTTTTTGTTGTTGTTGCACGCACTATGTCAACATTGCGAAATTGATATTTGCATGAAATGATCGCATGCCAGCTGTCATTTTATTAGCAAACTATATTACGAAGAGTTCACCGATGCAGGGAAAAAAACACAATGGGTCATATTTTATTCATAAATTCGCAATTTATTCTTTTTATTTATCTAACTGTGTGCTACAAAAATCCAAATTTCATAATTCAGCCCACATCCGATCAAAACAGAAACGAAAATTTTCCAGCCAAGGCTATGAGGGCAAATCCAAACGGGTCAAAAATTTCTTCTGGTTGGAAATCGAGATAAACACCGTCTTGAAAGTGATCTCGGTCGTGAATTTTAATTAAGTACGCTACCTTTTCAAGATCTGATTGATTGATGGATATTTTAAATCAACAGGCTGTTAAAATAAGGAGAAAGCATTGCAAACGTAAAAGACTTTCTTTTAAAAATTTCTTTTCAGATTTTACAGCGTTGTCAAAAAATTTCAGCCCCCAAAAAATGTATTCTTAAACCTAGCAATGTGTTGAATGATTAGTGATTTTTCCCAAGAATTGTTTTGGGGGGGGGGTGTAACTGGTACTCCTTGGTCTTTCCATCCCTTTTTATATTTACATTTTTATACAGGGGCCTGTAATTTCATAAAATTCGCAACCCTCGATTATCACCGTCCCAAAAGAAATGTTTTTTCCCTTCATCTTGAGTTTACTTTAAACTTTTCTAGTTATTACAATTTCTTTTCCTGAATATTATTCAAGTTTGAGTTGTGGCACGTTTAAGCTTTATGCTAATGTCGTCTGTCTGAGTGGATTCCGGAGTAATTTGACTAGATTACTAACAAAGTCCTAAGGAAGCGACATGGTTGCTACGCATACTGATCGTACGAAACTTTAAAAGTTAAAATTAATGCCTTTTAGAACAAACATTAATTTACGTCGAAGACTTACCTGGACCTTGGCCATCATAAGTGAAATCCTTAAGGTATAAAGTTCTAGCATCAACAGC
Source organism: Hemicrepidius hirtus (assembly GCA_963082805.1). Lineage (NCBI taxonomy): Eukaryota > Metazoa > Arthropoda > Insecta > Coleoptera > Elateridae > Hemicrepidius > Hemicrepidius hirtus. The sequence goes on from OY720166.1 coordinate 661,471, forward strand.
GTAAACTTCACCGGAAACTCCGTGATGTAATTCGGTTAATTTCCCCAAAAATTTTCCAAAGTAAGCACTGTAGACTCCTTGGAGGGTTGCTGTAACAAAAAATCTTGTTTATAATAATTTTAAATAGATTGGCACAGTTATATTTTCAAGTTTACGAATTAAATTAACATAAGGTCAAATAACTCGAAGTAAGATAGGAATAAGTAGTGCACGTAAACCATATGCTGCTAGTTACAGGTTTTGCACATACCGTGCATAATTATTAAAGATATTTGTAGGAATTATATTAATATTAATGCCTTGTGAGAACAAAAGTTTCTAAAGTGTAGTTAGATATAGGGCGGCTTGGAAAACAGATTCAGTTTTCTTTTCCTGGGGGAAAATATAAAAATTTATATGTAAATTGGGCAGATGCGGTCCTGTGTATTGTCATAAACATAAAATAGTTAATCGAGACGAATATTAAATCCATTGTTGTAAAACTGGTGTAGATTAAATTTATCTCGATTCTATGTCGATAAAGTCATTGAACCGATAGGACAAAATACATTCCCACTTTATCACATTTTTGCGAATCGGCCACCGAAAGTCAATTTCATCGCATGTAATCTCACAATAACGCAAGAGTGATTTATTTTCATCACAGTCGATTTATACAGATTCACATTTGATTCGCAAAACAGCTAAAAATAAATTCGCCGGCTTTGTTTTCTAATTTTCGTTATTGTAGTTTGCCTTTCATTTGCTTTCATCGCTGCTTTCGTACGCCCCGACGTTGCTCGTTTGCATGTTGTGTTTTATTTTGAAGCGCCGCGACGCCGTCCAATATAGAAACTTTACAAACACAATTTCACGTGACTGATGTGTACGTTTCAGTCCCAAGCAAACTGAATTTTACTACCGTTTCACGTACTACAGAAATGGAAGAAAATGAAGAAAAGAAAATCTTATTTGATTTCTCTTTTTTTTATTTGAATTTTCCTTAAATAAAAATTATGTATTTGGTAACGGAAAAAAATCGATCCCACCAGCCGCAAAATTCACTCAGCCTCTGAAATTGAGTTTAAATTCAAAATAATTGCAGACAATTTCAGGAAAAACCGAAGAATGTGAATATTATTAAACGTAACAAGACATAACAATAAAAATTCCGATTACAATGGTTTATTTTTATGTGGTTTTAAAGACCACGTTAAAATATTTATTTATGAGCATAAAATTTATATAAAAATATATAATAACGTCTCAACCTTTATGTTTGTTATAAAACAGCAATTTTAAATGTAAATCCTGAATTTATGCATTTTCCTCCCTTTGTATTTATTCTAAATATTTCAAGGGGGTGAGCCGTTCTACCTTACCCCTAAACATATCACAGCCTCAAGAAAGGGTAACAAAGACAAAATTGTAGTTTGAGTTCGAATTGAAAGAAACAATTTAGCGTTTCGGTTGTAAGAGGAAAATAGACGGTGGTCCCTCTTACAACCGAAACGCTAAATTGTTTCTTTCGCTTTAGGTCTTGGATTTATTCTGTGTTACAGAGAATAATGCAATTATATTTTCTCAAATGTATGTTAGGTTTTCTTATCCAATCTTTAAGTTATGAAAGCACAGCTGAATGTTTTATATCGAAATTTAATGATTAGTGATTAGTTTATTTCTTTGTCGCCTTGAGCATTTTCCAAGTTACTGCTCCAGCGGTTTCCTCTTTTAAACGTAGATAACTGTATGTAAAGTGGCAATAAACTTCAACAGATGCGATATTTCAATTCTGAAAGTAGCTAATCCTGTTCTTTCCACGTGCACACACACACACACCAATCTGCAATATTCAGTCCAATCAATATGATCTCTTAAAAATTCAGGTTAAAAAGAAATGCCCCCCCAAATCAAATAAAGTAAAAGTTTCAAATAAAAATGTTACACATTGATTTGTAGAAAGCTATTGGAAATGTTTGCATATTTTTATTGCAGATTTCCTCGGAATTAATAGAAAAATAACCTGTTGTGCGTGTTTTTTTTAAATTAATTTTTAGAATTTAATAAAAATTTTAGTTAGTTCCAAGGTGTCTTCCTAGATGCTTTGCGGCTAGTTTTAATAAAAATGCTAATACTTGTTTACCTTCAACAAAGAAAAACTTTATATTGAATTTATTGTTTCTTTGTTATTAATTTGGTATTAAATACGCGACGTTTGTTTCTATCATACAGGAAATAATAAAAATGCAAAAAAAATTGAACCATATGCCCAAATAGGATTTATTTAGTATAGCCCGACTGTAACTTCCCCTGCGAGTTTATGAAAATTAAAAAATTTCATGAATTACGTATTTCTAAAATAATTCTCATCAAACAGACTTAGGTCCTTATAATTTTCTGGACGATTACTGCTTAACATTAACGTCCCCTGTGAATTTTTTTAATTTACCTGCATTGTCTGAACTTTTTTGCACTCACACTGATTATTAAAACAAAATTAGAAAGGTAATTGCAAAGATTTAAGAAACACGGTGCTACAATTATTTTAATTAAAATTCGTTACAAAGGTCCCTTTTTAATTGCCCCAACTTTATGATGGGTAATAATAGAGCAATGCTTACGAAGGTTAACTGCAAGTGCTGCTGCGCTTTTCTTAAAAACGTGACCTGGAACTGCACGTGGGCTTAATTAATTAATTTCGATTTTGCCGGTTTTCATTACCGGATATTAAATGGAAAATCAGGAATCTCTTTATTATCCTTCTGGTCATAACGTAAAATTTAATGACGGAATTTTATTTTTTACAACTTAAAAAAGAGTTGAATAGGGGTGGTTTATGAAAGAGTAATTAGGCTTCTTTAAGTTTTTAAAGAGAATCACGGTTAGTCCTAGACATTTTCCTTTTTAGGTAATTTTTCAAAAATCTGTCTTGGATATTTTAATATCCGTCTCTAACGTTATAATTGAGCGATTTATACCTACCCCCTAAAATGTGTCAATATTTTCATCACGTGCCGAACTTATTAGACCTTGAAAGTTCTGGAGGAAATTTAAACAGAAGTGAAGGAAAGTCAAGAAATGGAACAAATTTCTTTGCTTTTAAGGGGCATTAGTACAAAAAAAAAACCTTGACCAAATATTATTATTAATGAATGTTTGAATTAGACCACGTATAAATAATTTATTATAATTTTCACCTAACCTTTTATATAAAGTAATCTAGAATGTTAAGGTGAAAAGTATAATAGATTTCACTTGAGTGACTCATAGCCTTGATTAAATATAGTCAAGGGTTTTAAAACCGCAAGTAAACAAACTAAAAACTAATTATTTTTGTCCAAAAAAAATAATTTTAATTTACTTGTGTAACACTTGAGGAATACACTGTGTAATAGTTTTATTTGCAACCAAATATAGTAAAACCAAGCACGAATGTTCAGTTTGACATTAAATATTTTTATGTCATGGCTATAGGAAAGTGCCAGAGGTAAACGCACTTTTATAAGATTATTAGCCGGAGCAACACTTAATTTTTTTACTAATACAGGGTGTCCCACTTTAAAGTAGAAATTCTGTGACTTAACTTGAATGGAAACAGTGAAATTTTCTTTTATCATCATTAAGGTTACATTATTTTCTCGTTAAGGTTGACAATATGGAATGTTTAGGGGCAAAAAATAAGGTTGAAATGGTAATCACTTTCTGTAACTATTTAAAAAAATTAATTTATGGTTTTATTTCCCATAAACTTTTTTTTCTGTTTTAATGCATACGGAAATTGTTTCAAGGTTTAAACGCTTGGATTAATTTATTTATGTGGTTTTACACTGACTTGGTTTATCCAATTTATTAATAAAACCATGCTTGAATTTTTTTAAAACCGAATTAGAACATCCTATAATTTTAAATTTTTTTATATTTCCTCCGACAAATATAACGTAACGTATGGCAAACTTATATCGTTGGGTGTATGAGGAAGTGTTTGCTTAAGTTATACTCGGTTTTATTCGGCAGTTAATTAACTAAAAAGGAAGCCCAGGGGTCCTACTTTGTCGGGCCTTAAAAAAAATCTATAAATTATATTTTATTCCTGGGTATTTAAATTTCCCCTTCACAACTATAAGTGAAAGTTGCAAAGTTGCATCTCTTATGTGTTGGATATCACCTTTTGATACGTATAGGTTTGTGTAATATTTATTAATCTCTCGGAAAATTAACGTTCAAACTTATCCATTAATGTTCGTTTAGAACATTAAATATTAGATGTGTACAGCTTAAAAGTTGTAATACTTGGATTCAGATGGTTCGTTTCAATTTATATGGTTTTTGGAATTAATGGGTTAGGTATTCTAAAGTTAACAGATTTAATCTGATTTATGAAGTTAAAGAGCGTAATTAACAAAGTGCTTTAAAAAACAAAACAGGAATGAGTTTATCCAATCTGACGTCACTGGCGACAGTTAATCTTGAGGTTAACAAAAGTCAGCGCCTTACGAAACAAAATAAGAACGAATTAAACAAATCTAACGTCACTGGTGACAGTTTATCTTGAGGTTAACAAAAGGCAGTGCCTAAAAAAACAAAATAGGAACGAATTTATCCAATCTGACGTCACTGGTGACAGTTAATCTTGAGGTTAGCAAAAGTCAGCACCTTTCGAAACAAAATAAGAACGAATCGAACAAATGTAACGTCACTGGTGACAGTTAATCGTGAGATTAACAAAAGTCAGCGCCTCAAAAAACAAAATAGGAACGAATTTATCCAATCTGACGTCACTAGTGACAGTTAATCGTGAGGTTAACAAAAGTGAGCGCCTTTCGAAACAAAATAAGAACGAATTAAACAAATCTAACGTCACTGATGACAGTTAATCTTGAGGTGAACAAAAGTCGGTTCCTGAAAAAACAAAATAAGAACGAATTTATCCAATCTGACGTCACTGGTGACTGCTAATCTTAAGGTTAACAAAAGTCAGCGCCTTGGGAAACAAAATAAGAACGAATTGAACCAATCTAGCGTTACTGGTGACAGTTAAACAAGATGCAACTTGAGTTCAGGGCAACTGAAGGCTTATATAAAAAAATGAAAAGTAACAGGAATCCGATCTAACCTGATTTATCAGCCAGTTATTTATAATAAATGCAAATATACCATGCAAGTCAATAGATCGATTACCGTAACTTATCATTAACTTTACACGATCGACCTTGGGTATTAAATTATTTTCCATTCGTTAAAGAAACCTTGATTAAAGTTACATAAAGAGGTGCCCTTAAGAAAATTCTAAACCATCAAGTTCTAAAACTGCGAGAGAAAGAGAGACGTTCTACATAACTTTCACTTAACATAGGACATAACACAAATTAAAGAACATTACAATTACTGATATTTCCCAACAAAAACCTGCATATAATATTGAAATGTTATTGTCATTTGTTACATAATAATTATAAGGACCTCCTGCATATAAGGAGGAAGAAGTGCTAAAAAGTTACGAGCTCGAATGGGTTAGGTTAATCTAGAGATTGTCTTGTACCTCCTTGGATTTAATATTAAACTTGTTGCGTAACACATTTAATTATGTATCTGTGATAAATGTTACGATTACCGATTCAACACCGTGTAATAATTTTTTTAACCCGAATTAGAAAGATTCGTTTGTTTCCTAGTTACATTTTTACAACACATTTTACGATTAGGTAATTAATTATTCATTTACACAATAATTATTTATTAATTTCCAATTATTGTAATTTATTTTTTAATTAATCCTAGGAGTCTTCAACCCGTCAGGATAAACTAAACAGGAAAGAATATTTAATTTAAATATTTTAATTAATTCGATATGATTCTCCTAAACTTGCACTTGGCGTTAAAATATTAATTCCTGACAACCTTGATTTTTTTTCCTTAAGTGCACTTAAAAATAAAATTTTCGGGTAAGGGAAACCTGCATTCTTGGCTAAATTTATCGAATTTGTAATTAGCAAAAAAAAGGTAATTAGAAGATCAATTAACTCTGTTTACTTTATAAAATCGGAATTCCTAGTAAGCTTAAGAATTCTTGGCCTTGCTTGCAGGTAATTTATGTCAGCTATGTACATTATTTGAATAACTATTTATTGACTTATTGTTGTTTAATTTTGTTTACTTAAAAATTTAGATTTTAATCATCCTATTCAATGGTAATTTTCTACTTTCACTATTCACAAATTAGGAATAAACATTATTTACAACAATCGATCAATAAAACAATCAACATTCCTAATATACAGTGTGTCCCACTAAAAAAAAAATGGCACAGAGAAATTTGTATTTAATGACTTTATTTTTATACCACAAGTTTGGATAAAGAAAATAAGGTTTACCGTGTACAGGGTGATTCACAATTAATTTTTATTATTTTAATTGCTAGTTGAAAGTTATCTCGATTTTAGATTTTATTTAATATACAAGGGTTGTTCGTTTAATTGTGTATGTCTTTATTAGGAAAAACTTTAAGGGTTTGGTTTAAGAGCAGACTTCAAACTACTTTTATTAGATTTATTTCGGCTTCATTATGAAATTTCGCATCCCTAAATAACAACCCCTGCTTACTCACCACAAGCACTTTCAAGTTAAACACTTAATTTCCTTTGATAAAAAATGAATAAAGCCTCCTAACTTTTTTAATTTCCGTTTGTCTTGTTTCACGTTTTAAAATAAAATAATTAAAAGGACTCACCAAGAAAAAGGACGAAATGTACGAGTGCAACAATGGGCCTAGTAGTAGTCCTGGCCATGATGTTGCTGCACAACTGTTGAGCGCCTCACTAACACTGTGGCCTGTCTTCAGCGTTCTTTCACTTAAATCTTACATGTTGGAAATGTACAAGAACTGGATGTTATGCCAGCAAATCCCTTCTCTCGATTCCGCGGATCGGTGTTAGCCTATTTCAGTTGATTTCGCTCATTTTCACTACTAGCCTTTAACTCGAATTGCTGCCGTTTTCATGGGTTTCTTTATGGTAATAAGGACTCGGGCACGCGGCCCCTCACGAAGACCTACTACAGATAAGATTTAAGAGGACGTGTTTATATCTTTGTGCGGGGTTAGGATATAATAAAATGAATATAAAAGCTTTATCCTCCTCTGGATCTGTTTATGCCCTTTTTGGGGTTTGTACTTTTTCTTTTTACTAGCTAGTCCTTGTTCTGAAATATTTATTTCAAGATCAGGTTCCTTCCATGCTTGAGTATCCTTCGGCGTACTTCCCCATTTATAGGAAATTTGGACAGAATACAGGTTTTAAAAATAGAAATCTGGTGTGGGGCTGGTAACGCCTGGCGTCATCAACCATGTACCAACCCTATCTGATTTTTCTTTAAATTGAATCATCATTTCCTCCTTGACATGCAATTTTCTCGTCGCAATAATACAATTTTGATACCAAATCTTAAGATTCCTGCCTTGATATAAGAATGCAATTCAAGAAAATTTAAATAAACCCAGTCAGGATATTAAAATATGATTTTCTAAAAGGTCATATTAAATATAGGACGCTATTAAATCCTCATAAATGTGCGTAAAATTAAGAAATATGGTAAACTTACAGCAGAAGCGTTGCAAAACTCATAATGAACCATCATCGTAAATTATTTATGAATATTTTTTACTTTCTCATGAACCCTGAAAAAAAATTCGTTTAATCCGTTCCTGTGTCTCAAATGCAAGGTGTTATATGACAAGGTTAGCTCATTTACAGGTCAAAAAATTCTTAAATTATTATAAAAATAATTTTCGGTCCGGTCCTGTAAGTTATAGTGTCTTTTCAATATTAAATAATTATAGAAATGCTAATCATCATTCAGATTTCGGAACGTTTTTATAGAAAACTGTCAAAGCAATTCAATTAACATTTTTAATGTTGATCCAAAGTAATTAATTTAAATTTTATATGAGTACAACAGCTATTAAATGCAAATTACTATCAAGCAATTATGAAGTTTTTATTTAACGATGCGGCTGACTAAGTAGAAAAGCTCATAAATAAATATCTTCTTTTTGCGTGAAATATTATTAGGTAGCTAATACAAATTATTATTTTTTTTTATTTCAATGCGTAGGAAATAATTGCTTCGCACGATCCTAATTGGAAGACTTTAATTGTTTTTCAATATTTTTGAAATTTTCCAGATAATTCTGATACTATAAATTCCGTTGTCCTTAACCAAAGCTATTTAGTTCATATTCACCTTGGCTTTCTCGTTACGCTTTTGATCTTGTAGAAGATAAAACGTTCACGATAGATATAAATTTTGCATTTGATTTTCCAATTAATTTTAAGATCCTTGTCCGAATTATTATTATTTCCCATAGGGCTTGAAATGTTTATTTACAAATTACATACATTTCCTGTTACACTATCGCATTTCTGCAACCTTAGATGTCCATGAGTTTGACTCAGGACTCAACCTTTCTTTTTTTTATAACCGTGGGTGAGAATTATTAACCTTAGCTTAGGTGTAAGATCTGACTTCAATAACGAAAAATTTGTTACAATTTTGACCTTCTACCAACACGACCTTCTTATATTGTATCATTGCTCGTCTCTTCACTATAAGAAGAAAAATAGTAACACCGCAGGGCAGCAGGTAAGCTGTTGGTGAGTGACGCCACCACGGTCTCCCGATTCGTCTCTTTAGGGGTGGTTTTTTTTACCGCCCCATTTACATTAGTTACAAGGAAAATTTCTTTAGGGAAATGTAAATTGCATAATGATAAAAAAAACAAAAGAATTCTTAAAACTAGTAAGCCATGACCTTAAAACAAAAATTCGAATGTTTATTATTCTAAAAATAGTATAATTGTTTTTTCTTCCCAATTAAAAATTCCATCAGGTGCAAAACTCATCTTGTGTCCTTGAATTTCATTCAACTTCCTGATGGTTTCTGTTATTGATTGCTCCCGGTACAAACATAATAGATGCAACGATAATTTCAGCAGCCAGCGTAAAGCTGTGAGAAACAGCCTTCAGTTGTGAATAAAAATTCCATTGCAGTCACGTTTTTGAATGCTACTTATTGGAAGAACGTCCGAGGAACGGAAGTCTTGTTTGTTTTTTGATTGTCATTCCTTAATTGCCGAGTCATATTAATAAGAAGGAAAATTAGCTGTAGGTCCCCTTTATCCTGAAAAATCCTTGAAGGGATTCTGTATTAATTTCGTATTTTCTTAATTAGTTTGTTAATATTTTCCCAAAGGAAAATAAGGAGTGGAAGATGGTTTAAAGTTTGTTTTTGTTCCATAATTGAATAAGTTATGTATTTCCTTATCGAGTGTTGGAAATTTAGGTAAATTACCAACTCGTACACGTACATAATAACCGTCAGAAACAACTCCGCTTTTGGGAAATCTTCAGTCTAAAAGGAAGTCTAAATATCAACGCAATTAAGAGGCGCACTCGCAGATAATTGAGCAAAGGGGTGGTAAAATGGTTTATGGTTCATCATCGTGTCCGCTTTCCTTCTAATAACGAGGAAACTTTTTCTATGCGCTTATATGAGCCGTATACGTATTACAAAAACATATATCAGCAATAGGTGGATTAAACTGACGTTTTCATCATTAATTTTCCTTCGTAGCAAAGAGGAAACCACCATTTTTCATGAACGTATCGCGGAACTGTGAACACTTGGCGTCGTCAGATGTTTCAAATGGTTTTTTAACGTTTACCATTAACAGATGTTGCGCTTCAATGAAAAGACCAAGACATTTTTGCTTTTGCAACACCCTTCTATCATTTGATTATAAGGAAAAAAGAAAATTCTTTCCCTAATAGAGTCACGGACGGAATAACCGTTTGTTATACTTATCAGGTGCGACTTATTGAAAGTGTTCTCTTTAGATACAAACGAGATGCTCGGGAAATCTGAAATAATGCTCATAATGCCTGTCAGTAAGTACCTACGTAATTTATGTACCCTAGTACTTTAATATTTTTGGTGCTACATATTTTATAATGTTCGAAGTATTTGCAAGAAGGAAACATTTAAATGTTTTTGTAGAAAGTTTTAAACGGGTAATTAGACACGGATTGGAATGTAGTCTAATTTTTCTTCAAATTCCTTTGGAACGCCAACTTTCACGTTCAATTCGGAAAATGGGGTAAATCGGACGACCTAGCAGGATCAACCATTAAAGAGCGAGAAAGACTTTTGTGGCACGGGGAAAAGTTCTTTTAATCCTGAAAAATATTTTCGGTCATTCCTGCGAGGGGGTGCATTTTTCTCAAAATGAAGACGCATTGAAATGCATTTAAATCGAAAGCTCTTCTAATTTGACGTATCGATGGTTCTTCGTTTGCTTCTCTTATTCTGTCTGGTTATAGGCAGTGGCCCCGGGGCGCCTTATTACAAACGATTAGTTCTAGAACTATGTCGGGTTGGTCTTGTTAATGGCTTGCGTGAGTCTTGTAGTGTACATTGTTGTAATTAGAAAGAAAGAAACTTGCATAAATTATTTCAAACAAGAATGTAATTGCTTCACCGAATGTCATGCAAGGAACGGATAGACCGCAACATTTACAGTTAAATTTAAAATCCCACGCGTTCTTAATATGTGTTATTAAAATAAATGTATCTGTCGTGAAAGTTTTCCTCACGTGAGTATTTTTTTGCATTAATATAGAGACGACGGGGTACGCCGACGACGACGACGTCGACGGGGTATGACCTCTCCAACACTCGGTATTCATCGACGACTCTCACTCAATCAGTAAGTAGGTGAACCAGTTGTGAACAAATGACTAGCATCATTGTTGCGAAATCACGCAGCGGATTTTTCTTCTTAATTGAGATAATTTAAGGTAATTGCTTCGGAGCGCGCTTAGGGTCATTCGTGTAGGATGCAGTTACTAATAGAAGAGTTGTTATGTCACACATCTTGTTTGGTTTATATACTTTCGTTAGGCATTAAGCCTCGAGGTATGTAGTTTATTGACCTGTACACTCTTAATAGTCCTACGGTAGCAGCTAATAGGCCTAGAAGTCTAGTAGGCCATGCCTTGAATCCGGAGGCGTTCTGATTAACCTTTAGGTAAATCTAAATATCAGTTTGAAGTTTAACCAAGAGAGCTTGCTGGATCTAAAAATATACATTTTTTTCCCTAGTTGTAAAATGAACTTCCTGTCTGGATTATATTACGTGGATTACCATATCCTTGGTTTATGGTTCGAATCGGTGCGGTTTTAGGTCGGACTTGTATCATTTATCGTTCTAATCACGTCATTTTACATGATACCAGCACTTAAAGCAAATGGTTCTAATATTCAGGTGCACAATATGATGTCATGCTCGTGCTTTAAGAAAACGTAAATGTCAAGAACAGTTTGTAATTTAAAAACCCTTAATGGATGTAGAGGGTTTAACGAAAGGGGGGGTGGGAATTTTCGAAAATTTAAAAATCTCGGGATTAGCATAAGATCTAACGAAGAGAGAATATAATAATTTATTAGTGATTTGCAAGAGAAAGACAAAACAAGGGCGGGAAAATCAATATGAAGTGGAGTTGGAAAATCCTGACGGCTGAGGGCGCCTCAGGAAAGGTCCCTGCCAGCAGGAACACTGCAAGAAGCTCGCAGGATCGTAGGGAGCTTTATATAACGAATCAACTCGAAGTCAAAATTTCGAGCTTGTTTCGGTTGCCCGAATATGCGCAATCGACCATTGGGCATTTCACGTTTTCGGTTCTATTTTATCACATTAAGTTGGCTACCGTGCTGCTCTTACGGTGGTTGGCGTTAAAACGAATTCTGCTACATTATACTTCGATTAAACAACCCTTGGTAAGTCAATTTGTTATTAAAATTGCCTATTTTTGAATCTATCTAGGATCTAATTTAAATTTCGCGCTGTTTCCCTACCGTTCCGTCTAAAAATACTCTAATTTTGCTTTGTTTACTACTCAATTAGGGGTTAGTATGAATTTATTTCAAGGGTAGAAATATTTTTTTAAATATTGTCCTTTTTTTCTTGTTGGTTTTGTCAATATTTACAATTTGTCAGGGCTTTCCTTTCCCTCTTCTTGTTGTAGTTTTCCTCCTAGAGGGCAAACGTTTTCCGGTTATTTTTAACCCTGCGATATTATACCCTCTGCGATATTATCAACCCCATTGATTTATTTTAACAATAGGAATCGATGATTGTAAAATATGTACGTTTAGAGTAGTTTTATTTTAATATAATGAGGTTTTCCCCTAATACGACGAAGGTCGATTATTAATTTTTAATTCGATTATCTGGGTTAAGGCCAATCAAGGAAAAATTTTGTAAGTTCTCTCTATCGCTTTCGCTGAGACGTTCCATTTTTTATTCACGAAGTAATTTTAGACCAGTTCTGTTACTAAATAATACACCCAATGATTCACAATCTACCCTTATTCAATGCTGGCTATTTTTAGATTTTCATTTACACTTCATTACCTTTTTCCTCCCCCTCAAGACGTTTCCAGATTCCTCCCTTTTGTTTATATCCCCCTAAGGACACACTTCTTGGATTTACATTCTTGCTTCATCAATTCCTTAACATATGTTCGTCCTCAACCCAAAAGGTTCGGATGGGGTAGGAACTGCCTTTATATCCTCCCCTCCTCAATATTCTCCCCCTTCCCCAATCAGTGATTACTGGATCTGAGAAATAAGGATACGGTGGTGGTCTTAGTCCATCAAGACGACATTTAACCTGCTTCCACCACCCTTGTTCTTGGTGCAATGTTTTCAGCAAAGAATTTGTCCGTTTCTCATCCAAAAAGATCAAAAAAGCCCAGGTCCGTGTTTTTTCCAACGCCCTACCCTTACAAGAACAAAATTTCATAGTCAAATTCCATTCTTTTCAACCCCCTGACGTGGTTCCACCTTTCCTCATGCAATTCCACCTAAAATATGGCCACCACATCTTCCATTTTCTTCCTCTCTTTTTTTGAACTGACCTTTCCCCTTTCTGTTCTTCTCTCTCCTTCCTACTTGCTTCTAACTCTTCAACAATATGTTTCCTTGTTTGATTTACACTCTTCATTAATTCCCTCCCCCTTTCATAATTGACCTTTCACGTGGGCGATCCTTCTCTTTCGATCGAAACAAACATCAATGCGGTTCGGGAATAAACGCCCTTGCTATACATGATCGGATTTTGGAATAATAAATAAACGGGTGTATGCACATGAGTAAATAGGGCAAGGTCGATGTCAAAGGGGTGAACTCGTTTGATGATGTCTGAAAGGAAAATAGCTACCTGAAGTAATAGTGGTGGATGCTAAGTGCGCGCATTTATACCCCTAATGGCATTTTGTTCGATATTTATGGAGAATTATTGACACATGCATTGAATTTTTTATTTGATATATTTTCTATTATTTGGTAATGAGGAAAATAATAGAAGGGTTGAAGTGGAAAAATTCGTTTAAATAGGGATGCAGGAAGGGGGTCAAAAAATGGTTCATTTTTTAAAATCCCTTTCTTACATTTTCTTCGCTCCTTTCACACATTTCAAGCAAGTTTCTCCTTTTTGCCTTAATCCCTTTTCTTTTCTCGAAAATTCCCCCGTTTTTTTTTGTTCCCCCTGTTTTTCAAACTCCTTTAAGGCTCATCCCTTTCTCGCAAGCTTCTCCTATGTTGTCATAACCCCCTCCCTTTTACTGAGTTTTAATCTATTTCCCCTCCCTTTTCTCATAATATTCTCTCCCTGTTCTTACCACCCTGCCCTTTTTCTTCGAGGCTTCTTTTTCATAATTCCCCTTTTTCCCCTCATAGCCTTCTTCCTTTCTCTTTTATCCCCACTCTTTTCTCCTTCTTTATCAACACAATGCGTTTCCTTTTAATTATCGATTAATTTAGAAAATTGAATTTATGTAATAGTTCAGGGTTGTTCGTACCAGTCTATATTCTGACCTTTTTGTTTAATTTTTAAATTTAAGTAAAATAAAAATGAAATAAATCTGTTTACTGTCAGATTTATTATTATACAGTGTTGAAAGTTAATTGCGAGGGGTTATTTTCCCAACAAAACTGTATTAGTAAACTAAATTAGGAAAACAATAGAATAATTCACTTTTGTAGAAACTTAATCTGAATTTTTCTCGTTCATCTTCATAAGGGTTCTTCAAACAAAACCCGTAATAAATGCGCAGTTCCAGGACGCTGTAAACAAATGAACTCGCTCGGGGATGAAAAATCAGTTTATTTTGCGAGAAAACATGTTTTTTTTTTCGGTAAAAGCTTCGACTTTTGCAGCCACTTCTTCCAGTTACCTACATTAGACGTACATTAGGAAAATTGTTCCGACGACTTAACGGTCCCTGAAACGTTCGGAAATTGAAAAGTGCGAGGGGTACGCAATATTAAGAGACAGAAGTGACATAACGGAGCCCAATTTTCTCCTAATGGGAAATTTTAAACCGAACTTCTACTCAATTGCAACGGGTCTGCATGAAAAGACGAACGCTTTCTTTCGATTTCTCTCTTGTTTGATGGGAAAGGAATCGAAATGCAACGTCATCGATGTTTTGTATTTTTATTCCTGAAAACAGATATCGCAGGCCTTTTGTAAATTCGTTTAAATTTATAATGGAAACGAAAGTGTATTTATTGGGTAATTAGTAACTCGCAATTGCGTGTTAAATCGACGTAAAAATTTCACATCAGACTAAATCTGCATGCTCTTGTTATTAGTGGTCCACGACAAATTAAAGTGCGTGCTTTTTTCGGATTAATTAAATTTTTAATTAGATCTTCAAGTTATAAAGCGTGGCTTGTTTATCGCAAACATTTTAAATTATAGAGAAGAAGAAGAATAAATTTATTAAAACATCTTTGTTAAAAAAAATATTTCCTTTTAAATTATTTTTACTCCAAGAAGTAAATTAAAAAGTATGGGAATTTTTTCCTTTGTCATATTTGTTTGTTTTTTGTAATGAGGTTTAATCTGATCGAGCTCCTCCTTTTCCGTATATAATGAAAAAAACAAGAGAGAATACCCCGAAAAGTAAAGCTTTCCCTTGACATGAGACATATGAATATTTATTAAACGCAAATAAACAAACCAAATAATTCCTATTTCGTATAGAATTGGATTAAACTCTCAACCTTTTTCTTATTCATATACAAAATTATACTGTATACAGGGTGTCCCTAATAAAATTCCCCAACGGTCATAAAATGATTACGGCCGCGGCGCGGCGCCTCCACCAAATGTCATAATAGCATTCAAGCCTAATCAGAAATAAACCCCAATATATAGGTTGCTCCGAAAGTAATAAATATTTTTTTTAGATTTATATTTGTCGTGTTTGATCAATAAATTTTTATTACTAAAGTTAACGACCAAAATTAAATCTAATCTTGTCACTAGATCTAAATTATTCGGTCATTAGGAGTAGTAAAACTGGATCAAATTTAATTTTAGTTGTTATCCTTTATAAACGGTTCCGTTCCCTTTCTCGATCTTTCTTCTTTAATTTAGTAAAATATTTGTCATACAAATTTTGTCTTTGAAAATCATTGACATTTAAATTTTAAAACACGACTGAGGGATTTAACTTTGATGTTCCCGATGTTAATGGTGTGTTTTAAAGTGAAACGTCTTGTATAATTTCTTTACCTAACTTTAAATGAGGGGTATGCGATTTTCAATTATTTCTAAAAAAAGTTATGACGTAAGGAAAATTCTTGTCAGTACGAACTTCGATAATTAAGGTCAGAAGAAGCCATATCTCGTTTTGTTTCAGCAAATTTATTTTTTTTCTTTCTCTATTTTAATTGTTCTATGTCTTCCTCTCTTTTTTGCTCTCTTGCCCTTTGATTATAATTCTCTGTTGTTGTTATTTTTTTATGATTCTAAATTAATATTTGCCTACAGAGCAGATAAACCGTGTCTGGAAATAATTCTCCGGTGACTGTTTTATAAATTAAATTGATTTTCGAACTGACATTTATCAAACATCGTACACCTGTAAATGTGCCATTAAACGTAGGTGTGTAGGCTTAACACAAGGGTTTAATTGTGTAAACAAATGTATTATTCAAATGGGTTTAGGAATACGATTCTCTCCATTAGTCCTTCAAATTTACATGAATTTTGGGATCGGTCTTCATTATTTCCTCATTTACTTCATTTTGGCGTGACGAATCTGATTTCATAAAGGGTTTGATTTCCTTTTTTTCCCCTCTAGATACATTAATCAGGTAATGACCCAACAAATTTTAGTGGAAATGGAAATGCCATTTCCCTTCCGATAAGAGAGATATTCGAGTCGAGTTGGTATTTATGTGGTGTAACAGTGCAAATATATTAATTACTTGTGTATGCCATTAGAATAGTGCTCCTCGTTTGTATGTGTAATTTATAGTTGGCTAATTGCGTGTAGGTTATGTCCATGTGCATCTTCGCTTCAATTTATTGTGCAGGTACTCACTCTTCACACACTGATTTGTTTACTACACTTGGTTTGAGCTCATAAAGGTTGAATCTGCATTGCGGACGTGCTATAGGTTTATAGTTTGTAGTAATTTCGACCTGTACTTGGCAATAGTTGCAGAACGAATAGGGGAGACCATTCACAATAGTTTTAAAGTCCTATAAAAATTTCAAGCGCAGTCCTTTGGTCTCTAAAATTCTCCTGCGGTTAAAAAAACAGTTAAATAGATAATTTATTGGTGTTGTGGTTTGTCCACATGAGTAAATATCCCGCAAAATCAAAGTAAAAAAGAGTTTTAAAAACACCACGAAGTGCTCTTTAATTACGATAATTTCAGAGCAGCTAAATTGAAATTAGTATGTGGCAGGTGGTTCAATGGTGCGGTTTTAAAACGGCTCCGGAATTTTATGTAAAATTTTATTGCATTCCCGGAATTTCTCTTCGATTCATTATAAAAGGTTTTCGTGATAAGAGAAGTCAAGCATAAAAAAAATTAATTTATATTACAGAGCATATAAAGATTATTTTTTTATGGGGTAGGATTGATAATTCATTAAGGGGAATTTTTTTGATATTTATCTGGAGATTAGTAGGTTAAGTATTGAAAGCCAAAAACATGTTGTGACAAATAATCAATATTTAACAGGCGAGCCTTTTTTTAGGATTTTTTTTAAATAAAATAAATGTCCATTCCCGGTTGAGATTGGACCCTTCTGGGGTCGGATGCAATTAAGAGATAACTTGACAATCTGCAATTAATTCCCCTAAAAAATTGCGCTAGGAAAAAGAAAAATAAATAAAACGAACAGATGATGAAAATGCAAACTTTATTAACGCCCTTAATTAGTCTTTTTTTTTCGATTGATGAAGTGATTTGGAAGGATTATTTGAGTTTTGATTTTTCCTCTTTTTTTCTTTGCCAAGGAATCATTTACCTCTCTTGAGATTGCCCTCAACCGAGGGTTTTACTTGCATCCCCTTTCTTCCTATCTCACAGTACTTGAGAATCTCCCCCATTTCTTCTTAAATCAATCTTTTTTCTTGCATTCCTCCCACCCCTTTCCCACGTTTGAAGATCCCTTCTTACGCTCTATTTTCCTCATTTTTCATACTTTATTTTTTTGTTCTTGTGTCATAATCCGAAAAGTTGTATTGTAATTTCTTTTGTTGGGAAGTTTAAGTATTGTAACTAATCGATTCATTTAAGATTGCATTGATGCCTCATCATTAGGTATTTTGTGTACAGTTAAGTGTTGCAGTAAACAACAGAATATTAAGTGTTAGGTAAAGTAAACAGTCAACATAAAATTAACTGGTTTTGTTTATTTTATACTTAATTTAATTTTCCTTATTTCAATATTGTTTAAGTCAACAGCAGCGGCGGTTTTGATTAATCTACAGTTGCTAAATACCACGTAACTGAGGAGGATATTAGGAAATGTTACTTAAAACCCACTCAGTATTGTTTCAAAACTCTTGTGTTTCTTCCTGATTGCTTAACCAGACACACATAACATCTCATCAACGTCTCAAGACAGAAGATGAACGTGAATTTGATGAACGACACGAATACGACGATCACTGTTAAATTTATCAAAGTTTGCGTAGAAGACTATCATGCATCCTCGCTTCGTCTAAGGATTATTAAATTATTACACTAGTTTCAACGAAATTTCTCTAAGCAATTTCCTAAATTAAACTCATAATTAGATGTGGGCGTTCTATTAGCAAATGCATTTCGAAAACCCATCACAACAAACTTATTTTGACGTTTAGTAACAAATTATAGGGGCTAGGTGATTCAAATTGTTTTAATGAGTGCAGAATTGGACAAGTCTGCAATACTAGATGGCGTTTCTTTTCGTGGGTCTCTGTACAACCCCTATTCTCTCCAACTACTTCTTCTCAATCAATCCGCTGTAATTTTTGCTTCAAACCCATAACAATAGCGAGTCAACCAAAATTTCTCTCCTTAAATAACTGCCAAATCCAGGAAAGTCTGACGAACAGAATACAACGAGCACAACTGAAAATTTCTCGAGGGAATATTCATCTCTTGGTTTAACAGATCGGAACTCTCCGTTACGAATACACTCAATCTCAGCTGAATACTGACGTGTTTTGATCACACTTCGTTGCGCTGCAAGCTCGACTCGAATGTAGGTGTACCATTCCTGCCGGCAAGGTATAAATACATTTTTTAAATTTATACTATACGAAAGGAAATGGAGGAAAGGGAAAGCCAAAAAAAAAGTATTTCCTTTCAAATCGAATATGGGAGGGACGGTTTGGATTTAATAAATCCATGATCAGGATCAGGACAATGGGGTGGGAAATTTCAGGACGTAATATGCGAGGTTCTGTAATGGTTCGTTATAGGCAAAGGTTTGGTTTATCCGGGTTTGTTATAGGCGTGATTGTATTGGATTCTAGAAAATTTGAAGCTTGGTGCTTTAAAATATCTTTTCTTAAGACTTTAAGATTCTTTATTGGGATGGTTCGATTAATTAATAAATTGTTCCTTCGTGTAGGCAACCACTTGTACTCGATTGTATTTTCAACCGATTAATCGGTATCATAAAAGGATTGATAGCGAGCCATACCAGACTTCGACCTGTTTTGTTTTCGTGCTTATGATTCAGCTGATAAGATAATAATCCAGTTCCATTACACGAATGTAACGTGAATGCAGTTATTATAAGTCAGTTGAGTCGCGTAATTGTGTGCGAGTTGTCGGTTTTAATTTCCTAAATTTATCGAAATCGCGAGTGTCTTAGAAATAAATACAAGGTGTTTGTGTAATCGTGGTAAGTTTATGTTTATCTTTATACTTGAGGTTGTACGTAATACAACTGTGTGTAGTTCTGGTATCTATTTTTACACACTTTAAAAGCGGGACTAGTTTATTTATAATGCCATGTATTTTAAGTATAATGGAATGCACTAAATGACTAAACGGAAGTTAATTACGTGACTATCTTTTTTACAACCCATTTCCAAGTCTTCATTGTCACCTTTTTTCATAATATTTATTTTTTCCCTCTTGTTCTGCACTAAAAAAATCATTGTTTGTTCCAACCCTACGTTTTTCCCTTCCCAAAATGCCCTACTTTGCAAAAATAAATACACAATTAAGAGGAGGTAATGAAAGATGAAAAAAAATGAGTCTTGGAAGAACGAGGGAGCATATAGAAATTTTCCAACAAAAAAGGGAAATATTATTGCTTGAGGAAGAAGGAAGGGGATTATCGAATAAAAAAAGGGATTGTCTCAACATTCTTTTGTACGATAATCTCTTCCCTTTTTCCTCAAGCAATGCTTACTTCCCTTTTCCTTGGAAAGCTTCTCCCTCGTTCTTCGCAGACACAGTTTTTTTCCTATCTTTGAACACCTCCCCTAAATTATTTATTTAGTTTTTTGTCCTAACCATTTCCTTTGGTCTTATTTAATTTTCAAACAAATTTTCATTTTATTGACTTTTCTATACAGTTGGGTTTTAAGAAAAATTCTAAGGATTGCCATCTGAATAATTTTTATATAAAAATAATTAGGGATAATTTCATTTAAAAATTCTATGCTTCTCGCTTTACACGTTCCAGTTCTCGACGTTTTTCGGTTGGCCGAAGCAGAATTTAAATAAGAGCCAGCCATATTCTCCTTTTTTTTAAAACGTTAAAAATATATCATAATCACGGTTGGCTAAATTTTTACATAGTAAATGGGGAAGCAAGATGTGTGTGCCGTAATTACTGCAGGATGACCTATCTACATTGCAGTTTGTGATGAATAATCGTGACACATTTTTCATTGTGTACTACCCTGATTTAAATAGAAATTAATTTTTTGTTGGCATAAATTTTAATCATCGTGCTTTAATGCAATTCAATTAAAATATAATTAAACAGTTTGGAATTCGCACAAAATTTTATCTTTTATCCAAGGAGATTTTTAGTGCTGTTTACGAGATAAACAAGTATAACTACTCATTGTGAAAGATTTATAAGAGCGCAAGAAATCAATTAGGTTCCGTTGGGAAGCTTTTAATCTAAGAGAGCTTTTTATTTCATGTGTTTTTACCAAACAAAGTTTGAAAGGCGGAAATAATTTATAATTGGAAAATTCCATTACGGATACAACCCTAAATAGGCGAGTATCAGACTTTTCGCTTTACCTCCTCCCAAAAAAAAGTTTAGGCTAGAAAAAATTAATGAACTTGATTTTTTTGTCAATTTCAATTTACAGCTTTTTCAGACATTGTGAAAATTAATCTCTAAAAGAATTTAAAAGAGTTTTAATTTCGCGCTTTCAGGACCGATTTTTATGGCATAGGACTTCAGCCTATCAGGTTAAGGATTGGGTTCCCGCCTAAATTTAAAATTCTGCTTAATCTTCCCCCAAAGAAACTTAAGTTTCTGTTATTGGTATTAAACAAAAATAGGCGCAAAATGAATCAAAACAAAAATTAAAATTTTCTAGTAAATGTTTATTTTTATTATCCATAAAAATATATAATCATAATAACCTGAGGGATTTTAAATTCAAATTGCTTACAGAAACGATCTAAGAAGTATCTTCAAAAGAAATAGTTCTCATTAAAAATCTGTTTTTCTTTTTGTGAAACTTTTCTCCGTATATCGTTCGTTATATAATATCAGATAACCTTCTAAACTTGAATTCAGTTGTTAGATAGAAATTGTAACTTTATGTAACGTGAAACTTACGTGTTTTAGTTTCAAGAATCGTATCTCTTCTGTGTTGTTCAGAAATTATTAATTGTAAAACTGTAAAACTTGTCTCGTAGAGAATTGCGCTTTTATTTTTGTTAGAAAATTCAAAAGCGATACAGAAGTTTCAGTGTTCAAATATTGCTGAAATTTAATGCGAAATGTAAAGGAAAAAAGTTCAGTTTAAAAGAAAAGACAATGTTTTGTTCATGGGTGGTAACAGTTTAAAGAAACGCAGACAGTTTTGGGGTTGTACAAGTTTGCAGACGTGCCGTGCCGTCCGTTGGTCTAATCAGATTGTTTAGTGTAGGATTTTTTTTATCTTGTAAGGATGTTTGGAGATAAAGGGAAATGTGAAAGTCAAGGAAATAGCTTCGGTTTGTTTTTTTACGAAAATATTTTCAGGGGAAGGATACTTTACTTCAGGCTTCTCCTCTCTTGTTTTCTAGCTCTTCGCAAACTCGCCTCTTCAATTATTATAGGTAACCCCCTCCACCTCCTATCCCTTTTCCAATACTTTCCCTTCCGGACAATCCCTTTCCCACTTTCTTTCACACAATTCCTCCTCCAATATGAAGTGTTTCAGGAAACCCCCTAGCAGCAGTTCAACAATCCCCCTCTCTTGACTCTCTTCCCTTTACTCCCAATATCCTTTTCTCCCCTACAATGTTCACAAAACTCACTTTCTATCACTTCCCCTTCATACAACCCCTTCTCCACTATCCAGCCTTTCATGGATTCCCCCGAGACTTCCCCCTCTCTTCATTACAGTTGACAACCTCCTCCTTCCTTTTTTAATCCTTTCTTCAACGCTTTTCCTTGCTTATAATTTTTTTTTAAATTCGCTTGCGCTACCAGCCCCCCTTTTCGCTTTAACATGACCCATTTTTTGCTTCCCTAACGTTTATTTTGTGTTATTTGGGTATCACCGCGAAGTCATTGTGAATGCAATCTTATTTTCTACGATCTCTACATTTTAGATTCGCTCATATTTCAAGTTTACGTGTACAGACTCGGTTATTATTTCGTAACATGTCTGTCTATAACAAATATTGTTCTGAAAATATAAGTGCAGGAAATTTATTTACTAGCACAGGTTACCCTCATCAACTTTTGCCCGCAGATCTTGCGATATACCAAAATTAATTTTTTGCTGAACAGCGAAACCCGCCGTGAAAGAAGTAGCAAACGCAAGCGAGATTTTTCTTTTTCATGTTAGCCACCTTGTTTTACAAGCAAGCTTTATCCACGATCTTGATTTCTTACATCATTTCTCTTTTTTTAACAATAATGTTGGGTAATAACTTTGCGAAATTTTCTCCGCTTACATGGTATCTTGTAAGGGCGCAGCTTCCCCTGTTTAGGGATAGAATGTCATTATCTTTGATTACCATTTCGTCGTTGCTTACATCCGAGTAGGGTTGGAAATAGGACAGCGACAAGGTGAGAGATTTTCCAGAAAGTGAAATATCTTTGTTTTTTTTTCATGAAGTGTAGCAATAATCAAAGTGACGTCTTTCATTCGACAAGCGATAGGGCTTCATATATCACATACTCATACGTAGTACACCCCCGTCATATTAGAGCAATCAACAATTTTAATTGAAGTTCCTGATGATGGACGGTGTCAAAGGGATTCTTCAAAACTGGCTGTCATTTACGGTAATTGGATTTCCATGTAACTTACTCGAAGCTACGTTAATTGCTCTAATGAACCAGTGATCTATGCTTGTGTACTTCTGCCACAATTTTATCGACACCTCGGGGGTGTTCGAGAAGGCACTGATCGGTTCTTCTGTTTATTTTATTTTATTTTTCTGTTTAAGAACTGAATCTCCCCTTCGTTTCTTCTTTTCAAAGTTCAAACGCCTCGTCGTACGTCCAATCCCTTCTCCACAGCCTCATATTTAGTTCCCTCTCTACATTCTCCTGGTTTACACAATCCCCCCTCCAAATTCTTGTCATTTCTGTAATCCTCTTTACATCTTAGCCCTTCATATAACCCCCTCTCCACCTCCTCTTAGATCGTACAATCCCCCTCCAATCTCTTGTCGTTCATACAGTCTTCTCCTCGGCGTTTATGAACCCCTCAAACTACCCCTTCTCGAAGACTTAACAGTTCATTGAATCCTTTCTCCATTCGCATAATCTTATGTCCAATCAGATTGCAATAAATTTATTTCCCGCTAGAAATTTAAATCTATGGTCGTATTTTTTTATTTATTCCAACCTTTCCAAGTTTGTAAATTGTTTTAGAACTGTTTAATGAATAGAAAGTACCCTCAGTACCCCTGAGGTATTTAATAGAAAAAAGGAGACCTTTGCAAAGTTTGACTAATGTAAAATTGAGAAATGTAATTGAAGTTAGATGAATGAAGGAGGTTGTTTGTGGCTTTCAAAGTTTAAGCATTAATTGTACTGGTCCTAAGTGCTACTAGTTTGTCTAAATCGAAACAATTCAATTCTCTAAACTTATAATTACCACTCAATAAGTTAGTGAGTTACTAATTGTATCCGGTATTGTGAAAAGAGAGGTGGGAGTGGGGGGGATTACCTTTAGAAGAAAATCCCTGGGTAGTAATTCCAAGTCATATTTGGTAATGGATAATAACTCTTAATAAACCAAAGCATAGCAACACAAATCTTGTTGATTAATCATGAATTCAAGTAAATAGCAATTCAACAGTTAAGATTTAAGCATGGAAGTCTCCCTAGAAAGTGTTATAAATGTTTGCCGCAACGGCTGATAACAAATGTAACGCGTTCATTATACTTGCAAAAAGAATTCATGACTAATTCTTATTCTGTCCGTAGAGGAAAGCGCGAGAATCCCATTTAACATTCTATCACTATTTGTTCTCCAATCAAGTAGAAAGGCCCGATCGATCTTGTGTTTCCGTATTCGGAGACGCGCCCTTCCAGATTGGTATCCGATACTGTGACGTCATTGTTCTCGGGCACTGCCAGAATTGGGATTAACAGATTGCCCGAATTGTTACCCTACAAAAAAAGGGATCAAACCTAGTTCACAACCTTTAATTAATTAAGCGATTGGAATTTTTCTTTTGGAACAATTTTAATGACTTTGGTGAATGCGGAGGATTCAAATCAATTTTTGTAGGTCAGGTTTTAAGAAGGCATCGAAAAAAATAATTTTAACCCATAGGTATATTTCGCATTCCCTGAAAGGTAGGCTTCAAATATAACAAATTAGTCTGTCCAGGACTTTGTAAAACTTTCAAAACGTTTTTTCTTCTGGAAAGCTTTAGCGCGTATATTAAAAGGAACGAGGAAAGCCAAGCTGAAACTTAAATAAACCTCAGTTTTGAAAGTATAACTTTTAAAGTAAACGTGGATTACCTACGAAATTTTTGAGTCGTCGGGGTAAAGTAGTAGTAATTAATTCGCAAAATTTTTTATTTGTATTGTTTTAAATTCAAGTAGGATTATAAGGGAAAGAAAAGGTTTTTTTTTTATAAAAAAAAAGCAATAACGTATGTGATCGTTTTTTATCAAGGAGTTTAATGTCCTTTAAAATTGGTACGAGGGTTTTATATTATAGTTATATTTACTACCCCCGTTATTCGTATTAGGGCGTTATCTTTATAGTACAGACATACAGGGGAAATCTTTCACACGAATTGTTTTTGCGTCTCGTGTTCGCGCGAGCATTTGAAATTGAAATCGAGCTTAAACTATTCCAATCTATCTCATATCTGCGATTCTCCTTTTATGAAATATTGCCTCGAAAACAGACAATAAATGTACAGAATCCCTTGACTGAGTCCCGACTCTTGGGACTTTGCGCAAGAAATTGTGTCCTCTTCCCAAAGACAAGGCGAGTAATGAAAATATCCAGGAAGTGCCACGGGGGCTTATCAATTACCACTCGCTTTAATGAGTGGCTGTTCTTTGCATTCTTGTGGTTTCAGTTCTCCCCTTCAATATTTCATGGAATCCCCTATCTCTTGGGGTTTCACTCTCTCAAGCCACTACCGTTTCTTTTAGTTCTTCTTCGACTCTCATCGTAGATAATTCTCAAAAGGCGAGCCCTATTAATAATGGAACAGTTTGCTTTTGTAATTCTTTGACTCACGAAAATCGACTCGTGAAGCCAAGATATCGTTAATTATCGCAATTCATTACCAGGATTTTTTTTTTCATTCTTCAGGACTGGACTTGTCAACCCACACACTTGTAAGACTTTACGTGTTTTCAATTTTTTATATATTTATTAGATGGAAGTTTATTTTTAACTTCACCCCCGACTCATTGATATTCCAATAGTTTCGTGCTTTTGTAGACATCGTTTTAAAGGCCCTTCCTCTCGTTGCTAGGCGCTGGTTGGGACAGTCCAGGAGGATCAGTGTTCAAGGCTGTTTTATTACTCTCATTACTTTGTGACTAAGTCCGGCCCTGTTTCGTTTAGGATATATTCTTTCTACCCTAGTTTTTAAGATTTACTGTATGAGATTAATTTCTTGGAGAAGATTAATTCTGATATAAGTCAATATTATGTACATTCATTAAGAAATATAGCAAGATTAGAAAACATGGAAATTTATGCGCTATAAATCTAAAATATTCAACACTGTTTGAATCTTCTTATGCAACTATATGTGTCTTCGTCTGTTATGCACACGAAGGAAAAAAATCCTTTTTTTTTTATTACGAGCAGTAAAAAATCTGCTTTATTTAAATTGGAAACGTTCAAATATTAAACTGCACCGGAAATTTTCCATTAAATACTTTGTTTTAATAAAATTAATTAATATTTCTGTTTGATAAAATATTCGTTATTAACTTTAATTGTAACATATTTGCGGTTATAACTAAAAGCAACATTGTAAATATTTAAAATGACTTTTAAACATTATTCTGGGTAGGAATTTTCACTTTATGTTGGTTATAAAACGCGAATCACTTCCGTGTTTTCGTATTCGCCCCCCTAAAACATCTCATTGCAAGGTATTACAGTATAAAGGGTGCCCGGAGATTTATTTAGGGTTTGTAGACCTTGAAATAACTGTTTCAAGGACACGTAGCAATTTTCAAACTTCTGGTTATTTTGTAAGCCCAACCCTGTTTCTAAGGCATCATTAATGTATACTACTGCCCTTAATTATCAAACTAAAACTTCCCTAAAGTTGAAATGAGAATTTTGAAAACACCACCCATGTAGTCATGAAACTGAAATCCCTACCACTAATCTCCTCTTAAGGCAAGCAAAGTAAGACATTGTATTGTAGGTCTTGGTATATTCAGCAGTTGGGGAGAAATTACCCCGTTTGCGTGTTTCTCTACCAATATTAATTCAAATGCCACTGAATTCGCAGACGGGACTCGAACGAACCTTTGTATAAAATGTAAATGTATACCCCCGGTTCTCTCTTCTCGGTGTGTATTTGCTAAAGACATTCCCCGAGCATGTCTCATGCATGTCTTGATGAAAATCAAAGAGAAATTAACTCGGATGACTAGATAATAACAAGAGTACACCACCTCGTTTGCCTGAATTACACTAACGAAATTATTCAAACATTTACGAGTGAATAACAAAATGTTTTCTTAAATACAGGGGGTGTTCCAAAAGTAAATAGTAGTACGATCTCTTAATGACCGTGAAGTTTCTATATTTTTAAGACAATCTACGTACGCATTAGGGGTTGAAAAAAATAATTTCAAGCCCATATGATTTTTTTAGCATTCTGGAATGGCATAGGGTTATGTAAATAAAATAATAGTTTAAATTCGGAAGTTTTGGGTAACTTCTGTTCGGTGGTAATTCCGATTTAGCATTAGCATATCAGGGCAACAACTCAACCGGCTTTGTTTAAGTTGCCAGCACTTAGACAGGCTTATAGAGTCAGTAAGATGGCGCGTGATGATATCAAGACGCCATGTTGACACTGGTTGACTTATGTAGGTAAAAGATGCAGATTATTTATTACCCTGCAGGGCCGTGTTTCCTGCACACAGTAATTTGCCTCTCTAATTTGAATAAGACGTAGTAGCAGTATGTGCAGGACTTGCCTGCTTCGCCACTGCAAATAAAACAAGAATAAAATCCATTAAATTGCACCCTAAATCAGGGTTGTTCTGTATTTTATTTTTGTTTACCAGCAAAAGAAGCTTTTGAACATCCTGAACAGTTTGAACTTGAAATAGTAATTTCAAGGTTATTATTTCAGACTCATGTCAGGGTAATGATCGATACTATTTGAAGGGCTATAATTGGGGTAATAAGACAATTTTATGGTAGGTCTAAAAATAAAATATTTAAAGTTTTTTTTTTAAGATTTTCCGTAAATGATTGAATTTTCTGAAAGTGATATTAGGTGTAGAATATTAAATTATCTGTAAATTTGTCGAAGGGTAGTAAATTCGAGCAAATGCAGCCCTAAGGAACGACCTGAAGCGTTGCAATATTATCTATCGATGAGTTTAATTAGCTAGACATACTAGATTAAAGGGTAATTTGCGAGAAGCTCCTTCCCTCCAGCGGACGTTCCGGAGCTGATGAAACTCGCAATTAATTGGGCACTTGATTGATGGAGAATCCGTTTGTTTTTGAAACGGTTTCCGTGTTTTCCGAAAAATCTTACCGGAAAGAGAACGCGTAAAGGATAATTGATTGGGATTTAATTAGAATGTGCAATTAAATTTAATACTCTGTGTTGCACACATCGATTTTCTATTTTCCAAATGAGAAAATTACTAATTTGAATATTATTCTAAATTACTTTCCTGGATTTAATTATTTACACGCAATATTAATCAAGTTAACACAATAAATTTAAACAAGAGTATAATCGGACTAACACTCCAGTAATTTTTTGCCATATACCATTGTTTGTTAAATTACGAATCACCTTGTATAAAGTGTTTATTTTGAATATCAACAAAAAAATTTCGTTTACTAAACAAAGAAGGATCAAAGTATCTCCTGAATAAGGGTTGTCATTTAGGAGAATTTGCCCTCCAAGTTGTTAAGTACGTCAAGCAAACTAATAATTTTCTAGGTCCTGACTAGAAGCTTCATGGCAGCGATTATAAGTTTTTGACAGGTAGAATTAATTACGTCGAGTTAGGAAAGTTGGCAGGACAAGAATGTTAAACGCACATGGCATTTTAAACAAACAGGCTTTAGAATTTTCCTCGTTCCTCTTCTATTCACCGAGTCAATTTAAAAATAAAAAAATTGCTAATTTGTCGCCCTGAATATACCTTGGAAGACATTAATATTAATTTATGTGATAAAAGTTCGTAAATATGCTTTTACTGCACTCTTTATACTTGGTGCGGAAAATTAGTCTCATCTAATTAATTGACCTTGAAATTATTTTTTGAAGGTAATTGAGAATTCTTGTTTTTGCGGATTTTTTTAGGTCACCTATTGGTTAAAATCGGGATTTCCTCGTGGTTTAGGAATGCGGTAACCCATCATGACTCGTCATAGTCATTTAAGGGCATTAGGCTTGGGAAATGTGGAGGTGTTAATTTAAGGGAGGATGTACATACACATCTGGGGGTTGTAAGCTAGAACTGCGTGTGGTTGTATAAGAAAATTATATACTTCTGGTATCCTGGGAAGAAATCTGACCTAAATTAGTGCGTTACAAGGGCAATTTGTACCTAAATGCAACGAATGTGAAAGGTGGGTCACCCTTCTTTAGGTTAACAACTACTATACGTCTAACGGACACATTATAACGTATAAAACAAGCGGATCCTTTGATAAATGGTCGCCTTGTAATAAAACACACCCTTCGTCTAATTACAGTCCTTTTGATCTAATCACTACCTCGCACACAGACGTTATCTTTGTAACATAACGTATTCATACACCTCTAAATTTATATTGCATGTACAATTTACATTATATGCCTTTGTGTTTCTTGTACATGTCTCAAAATTGGAATTTGCTTAATTATGAAGGTCTAATAATAACTTGTTCGATCGATCAGATTTCCCAGAATTATCTAAAAATTGATTTCGTATTTAAAAGATTGGCGAAGGTCTAAATCTAGCTCGCAACTGTTACCACTTGTTCATAAATATCAAAGTTAATAAAAGCAGTCCTAATTTGAAATGGTATTTGCATTTGGGAGAGCTTTTCATGGACGGGGTGCAATAAATTTAGGGGTTAGACGAAAGTCTGGCGGATGCCATAAGTCCGGAACTTTGTTATTGGTGTTCATTACGAGTTCGTAATATATAAGAGTGAAAATACCGCGTTGTGGAGTCCTAGGCTTGTTCTAATCGCCTTACCCGGTACAAAGCTTCCCTTGATTGGTCTCCTAGCAACAATACTAATAAGTAGCTGACGAAACAATGGATTGTAGTCACGTCTTCAGCAACTCAAACAAGTACTCCCTCATATTTAACAAGAGAAACATTTTCAAGTTTCATCTGAATCGTTGCTTTCTCATTGACTTGTCAGAAAGATTATTGTAAGAAGTTACCAATTCGTTTTAGGGCTTTACAGTGATTTTTAATTTTGTTCCCTCATTATGTATTCAAAATTGTTTTAGAAAAAAATTTAAATTAATTAATTATCGGGTTTTGCGTTCGGGTGGACGTTGCAGAATACATCTTCAGGGTTTTGGGCAGTTCTGAACCGTGACCCTAAGGACATCCTTCTGAATTGGTGAGTTCATGGTTGCACGAGGCATCCTCGGGGTTTTGGAAGCCCTGACGATGTTTTGGACAACTGTGGACGAAATTACAGAGTGTCGTCCCGACTTCAGCGGATCAAACAGGTCCTTTTTTTTTTACAGAAAATTTGCTTCTTCGGGGTTGGTGTTTTGTAGAATTTTCAAAAATTAAACAAAAGGTAATCGGAATCCTATAGTAAATATAATTCTTCCTTTCCTTGTTGGTTTTGTCTCTTTTGGGTTATTGGTTCGGAAAACAGATCGAATCGCGCTTTAGGGGATGTTCATGCAAGAAAAATACGTTCGTAATTCTAGAAAATATGTTTGTAGGAATGACCTGTAAGGCAGTCCATTACGTGATATGTCATCTTCGACATTTATAGCTAATGCTTATAAATCCACTTTTCAACTAAACCGTTCTCAGACATGACAGTTCGTGTCCTTGTACCATCAGGCACGAATTCGTAGCTACTTTTCCGTTAAAAGAACCACACGGTTTTCAGGATATCCTGAAAAGGATTTACCTGAAAACGAAGTCACCCTCGTTTCATCATTAACATCTTTATTTTTTTTTTGAATACGGTTAAAAGAAATTTTTGTAAAATAAATCCTGAAAATAATTCAGGGCGCGTCTTTTTTTGCGTGCCATTTCCACGCTCTGCAACAAAATACACACACAAGATTTGTAGATAAATATTTTCACAACATGTGAAGAACTCTCGACGTTTTCCGCTCTTCTCTGCTGTATTTGGTAAACAAATCTGGCCATTGTAAGCTAAAGGTTTGTTTAACGATAGGATATCGATTTTTTGTCGCCCTTACATGAATTTATGCGCATTGAAAAGTTTTAGAGAACTTTTCTCCCTTGTGTAAAGCATTAAGGTTAAAGGATATTCTAATGACCTTGAAGTATATTTGAATTTTATATAAATCGTTTTTTTTAATATTAATTTTTCTTGCGTTCTAATCGGGATTTTATTCACTCTAGCTGCGATGGAATTTTGATATTCCCTTTCCCGATTAAGGAACGGAAATTACAACAGGGTTCGCACCTTATGGCTTCGGTGTGATTTTTTCCACCACATTAACATTTTCGAGGTTTTTCTTCGGAAAGGTTTTCGTGAATTATTACACTTTTGTGTTTTTTTTTCACAATTTGAATTATAAAACGGAGATGGAAATATTGTTACGTGAATAAATTTATAGCCTGAAAAATTTAAATACTTATCGTGTAAATTTTATGTGAACGTGAACTTATCTAAAGTTTCTACCACGTTTAATTAAATTTAATGTGTAGACCTGAATAAAAATAATTATAATTCCTTTATCAGAAAACGTTCCCCCCTCTTCAAAATTAACAATCAAATAATATTGATTATAATTTCGAAGACGTGAGTTAGATACAAACCACGTCAATACTTTTGACCGTACCAAGAATAGGTCATTTCAATTTTTGACATCTACCCTTCTCACACATAATACACAATAGAAACACATCTATGTTGTCGCTAGGAAGATTGTCATGTTCAGGAGTGACATTAGATCTTCTAATTGTATTCTTAAGATAACACGTGAATAGAACAAGAAAAACTTTCGTTACCTACTACCCTGATTTTATTTTTCTAAATCCTTTTTAGACTTAAAACTCCCCTTGGACATTTCAACTAAATTAAACGATTCATATTTGTCCCAATTATATATGACAAAGACATCTGGGAAATTGGTGCGTTGGTTTCCATTTCTGTGGTAAATAAGGAGCTGTCTTTGTGTGTCTGTCCAATGTCCACCAAACAAGGGTGGCTTCCATAAAGCAAATTCTCTATTTAAATCTTGACGTAGGCTTTGTATGAAATTTCATGCTGTGGGTTTTAACAAGCACATTTTAAAGGGTTTTTCCCCTATAAATAATATTTTTTTCTTGTTACAGGTGGATCGGAAATAACATCATTATATCCAATAATGTAAGTATTTTTTTATTTTTAAAAAATTGGAGTTAATTTTCCGGTTTTCGTTCGGTTATAAAAAGCGTGTTGAATCCAACATTGTGTGACGTCACAATAGGTCAAGGCTTGGTTGTGTATATCCCCAGTATTTTAGGGGATTCACACTGGGTCGAAACATTAAAATATTTTTGCTGGATGGCAAAAAAAATTGCATTTCCTGGAATGAATTTTAAAACGCATTTCATATAAAGGTCTGAAGATTAGGGGTGACCTTTTGGGGGGATTTCCAAGCCTAGAGGATAGTACCTATAACTAAGAAATATGGTGCAGTAATCCTTTTTAAATGAAAGTTATGTTTGCGCGTTCGCCTAGAATTTAAGGGCGGAGTTACTGCGAAAATTACACTTGTATAAAAAATTGTAAGCGAGCTTGGGGGTGTTTGTAATTCTATATTTTGCTGTAATGAAGGGATGGTTATTAGGACGAAGTTATTTTTTACTGTATCAGGTATCAAAGGTTTTTAATTCTACTTCAAGGGATCCATTGCGGTTTTAGGCGGAATTTTCGTCAAATTGCAAGATTTCATCCCTTTCCGTACTAGAAATAGCATCCCTGATGAACGAAATAAATCCTCCCCTGGTGTTTATAATTGATTATCAAGCTTTAGTTATCGCGTAAACGATACAGTTTTGTAAAAAGAGGTTGGTCCGTTTAAAATAATATTTTTTCTTCATCCCCTGTTCCATTGAAGCTTATCGTACTATAATTTTCACATTTCTTATTCCTAAACGTTCACCCCTAACATCTAAAATGCCATTACACGAACAATCCATAAGTTTAAAATTTTAAACAACGTTCTTTTGTCCCACCCATAAAGATAAACTGTTAGGAAACACGTTAAAGATTTGTGGAAGCTTTATGGAAATGCAGGAATCGAACTGCATCCCCTAGTGCAAGAGGGATATTAAAATTTAGAAAATTCGATTCTTTATAGAGAAGGACTTCTAAAGGAGGTCTTCGGGTTTATTGCAGGTCTGAGAATCGCATCTCATTTACTATGAAAAGGATACCTGGCAGCTTTCGGTTCAGGTAAACACAACCTGAAAAGGAGTCAGGACGCGCGGTTTAAAATCCTGCAACTTTGAACGGTCTTTATGCCAAGAAATTACACCAGAAAATAAATTAAAAATGTTCGTCTATGTCTGAAGATTTTTTTCCTACAACTTAAAGAAATCAAATTTTTATTTAGGGTTCAATAAGGTGATCGTGACGGCCAAGGAAACGCGTCATTAGATAAATACGCGTTGCAAGGTGATGAGGTTTAATATACTGCGATGTTTTAAGGGTTGGGTGATTGTGTGAAGTGTGGCCAACTAGGTTGCATGACGTAAACGGACTTTGTGTTAAAAGGAAGTTACGTTGTAGAAGAATTATTTAAAAACGCATCTTGTAGTAAGAGTTTTATGGATGCATTTTCTGGTAATAAAAAAGGGAAAAAAAGGTACGAAATTGACAATTTAAGTCTATAATAAAAAGAGTCCTTAAAACGTTTCAGTTAGAATGGAACAAGGGCATTCTTAGTCTGGTTAAATTACAATTCTAAGAAAAAGACTTAAGATTTATTCTCTAATAAAGTAAACCCTCCGGACGTTCTTCCAAATTGCCTAAAGAGGATTGACAAAATTAAAACACTGGGAAGTCTCATGCTAGCCAACCAACTAACTATATCTCGGGGGAAATTGGAACAATATCGGGTAGTAGCAGGACTCAATAACCTGACGGAAACAGGGTCGACAACTAAACCCTTAAGCCTGAATATTTCATGAGTCGCTGGCACTTGACACACTCTCTCCTACTTGTATGTGATTGACATTTTTACTGCTAATGTTAAAAATAAACGCCCCAATTAGATAACACCCTTAAACTATGCCGCGATTTTATAATTAAGGGTTGAACGTCTTTTCCCTACCGTACCACCATTCGGATCGAAATTAGTTGACCCTTTCATTTTCAAGTCGACGAGTTAATTATTTCGCAGTTCCTTCAACAGACAGAACTTCCATCCCCATCTGGTGTCATCTAAAGGTCACACCCTTGGATTTAAAATTAGGGTCAGAGTTTACATTGACAATAGGGATTTATAATACATTTTAATTACTGTAGAGTAAGTTTTCCTATTTTTTAAATCGAAATAAACGCAAACTTGAATGAGGCTAGAAAAACTTACCCGGTGTGAGGCTTGTAGGGATAAGATTACTCTTCAGCCCTTGCTGTAACCGACGTTTAGGGATACATTCAGGGTTCATAGCTGGCTATAAAGAAGTTCCGAAACGGATAAAAAAATTGATTTGTTTTTCTTGGAAAATTTAATTTC
Organism: Hemicrepidius hirtus; assembly: GCA_963082805.1. Classification (NCBI taxonomy): domain Eukaryota; kingdom Metazoa; phylum Arthropoda; class Insecta; order Coleoptera; family Elateridae; genus Hemicrepidius; species Hemicrepidius hirtus. Next base: position 695,603 of record OY720166.1, read on the forward strand.
CTTTTTCCCTTTTTATTTATTAACGTAAAATAAAATTAATTTTCATTTCATAACTCTTGCTTAGAAGTGCATTTCCGCCTGAAATTACTTGTTCGTTACAATCCAAACAAGTTATTAATTACTTTTGCATCAAAATTAATTTAAATTTTCCATGCAGTTACTAAGGGTAGAGTTTTCCTTGTGTTTAATAATGACGCAATGCAGATAGGACAAGAGTTGCAGCTTTACTAAATTTTAATAGCGGTTTATGCGGGGTATTATGCCTAGATAGTATGAGTTAATGGATCGGAACTGTTTGGAGGATTTATGACATCTTTAAACCCATAATTTGTCCTTCGGCATATCCCATTTATTTTCAGGACATGCATTTTCCATGGACCGGAAACTCAATGTAAACCCACGTTATCGGTATTTTTTTCCCTTCAGATTGAGAAATTCCATCCCAAAAATTTTCTTGTCTGCATTTGGCAGAACTGGAAATTGTTTTAGGGCCCTATTCAAATATTAACGGATGGTGTTTTTTACGTCTATGGAAATTGAACATATCCTTGTCAGGAAAGAGACCTTTGTGTGTTTGAATGGATTTAGAGTCTGTTGACAAAGGTTTCCACGAAATATTTGGGTCCTACGAAGGAAAATTTGTTGTAAAAAAAATTATTATTCCGTTTAATAGGGATGTTTATAAACCAATATAATAAATACCTACACCTACACGCTTTTCCAACGAGATGCCTCAAGTATTGGAATTCCGGAGCTTAAACCCATAATCCGCAATAACCGGAGGGATAACCTGGAATGCCTCAAATCAACGTGCATTGTTTGAAGTGATGAGAGCCTGTCCTTTTCATAAAATTGGCGAGATTATCATTCTTCAGAAAGTATTTTCAGCAAAAATTCATTCTCTGAAATATAATTAATATTTTTCCCAACCCTTGGCCAGCACGGTCGTTAGATCTCAACCCTGTAATTTGGGGAAAACCGCCGCAAGGGAAGTGAAAAGGACTTTAAGTTTCCATAAGGTCATTTTTTCCTTAAAACCTTTTAAAATGATCCTTGAGCTGTTTTTAAAATGGTCCCTGTTAAAGATAATTAAAGTATTGTCAGCATGCTACAAAAATCTGCCCACACACACGCACGCATAAGGATCCTCGTTTCTCATCCCCTATACACGCAGTAGTACTATATTTAATCTAAATTGGATGGACTTTGCGTGGGCATAATCAGCGTCGTATCTTGGAAAAAATCCAACCCCTGAAAGCTTCTTTTGAATTTCCTCTTCCCTTTTACATCTTTTTTGGAGTTTACATAATTAGCTTTTAATATTCCTTGTTTAACTACATCTCGCCCAAATGTTAATTTAAACTTTTTGAAGTCTTCTCAACCAATACTGATATAATTATAATTCGAATGTTATTTTGTTAAAATTGTTTAGTTTTACTAAACTTCGAAAGGTTTAATCTGCGCCGCTGTAAAAGAACTCAACGCACAAAGAACCGGGATAAAAGGAAAAAAGGGAGTCGAGATAAAAGAGACAAAATAGGGTGAGGTGAAGTTAACACGGAAGAAGTTGATGTGAATGGGTATTGGCAGTTGCTGGATAAGCTCCATTTGGACGGTTTAAAACTCTCGAGCGTTAAGACAACTTTTCAGGAGTAGGATAAAAAGTTGAAGTTTCAGATGTTAAAACTTGATATGCGTTATCAACTTCAGGGATTTATTCTGTTCTTATTTATAATATAATGAAGAAGGACTTCTTCTCTTGTATCTTCAGATTTTTAGATAAACTTTTCCTCTGAACTGTTCCTTTAATCGGTTTTGCGACGATATTGACTGACTTACGTGGGGAACTATAAAAGTTATATAAGAAGATTTTTTTTTTGGATTTTGAAACAGCGTTTTTATGCTCACAGTGCTTAGGAATTTATTGCATGACCTGAAGGTTAGTCCCAGTAACTAACCCATCCTTGTACCAGAATAATTTCAAAATGGGCATATTTCTTCTGAATTAAAAAAAAACATTTTCATTCCGAATTGTCAAAGTTGAGTGTGACTCTTTCGCGTTCCCACTATTTGGGATTTGGTAACAGTAAGTTATCAAGTGTTAAATGTTAGTTTTATGGTGGAGGAGCCCTCAATATAATATTATCGATTCTGAGGGCTGTAAGAAACCGAAATTTTGTCACTTAACAGTGACGAGGGTTGAATTGGGACACTAAGAATTTCTTTAGGGAAAGTTAATAAACTTTACCAAATTAATAAATAAAACGTAATATCGTCTAGCATTAATAAATTTATTATTTTGTTCGGGGGGTGATTCAAAACTAGTGATTGCAGTAGAGTTAATATTTTTTCAATCAAAATCTGTCATTGTCATGAATTTATGAGGGTGTTTACATATATTACGTGCGCTAAAACAAGTGGAGCGTGCCAAAGCGGTTTCTGCAATCAATCAATAGTTAAACAATCAAGCGGTCGACGGTGGAACCGTCGGGAATTGATCGGGGTTTGTGGATGGCGGCTCCAGCGAGGTGTTAAGAGAGCCGGGCCAAACTGAGCGCAAAATACACGGTCAGTGGTTAACGATGTAGTCGCACCAAGCACTAAAATATACCTGCAGGAATTTTGTGGTCCAGTGATAAGAACCTGTTTACTCCTGTAATCCTTGAACGGAAACAACCGGCAAATTGGCTACACCAAACTAAATGTCTTCATCTAATTTATGTCCCGTGTGGATGAGAACCTTCCGGAAAAATCCTAAATCAAGAACTGTTTCCACTTAGCACTTACATCGGGAAATGTCCTTCAAATTAGATTTTCCAAGTTAGGTTAGTGGGGTAATGCCCAAGAGTTATGCGACTCCGGTTCGTGGATCAGTTTCTATCTAAACGTTATAGTCAATAATCTTGAAAGGATGATGTCGCCATTTGTAACTTGAGCTTAATAATGAACATGGAGGTAGAGAAGCCTACGCAATTTCCGAAATTCATGTTCAACAAAAATGTCTTTTGTCTTCTGGGGAATTATTTGCGTCTTGTGCTTAAAGTTAGTTTTAATTAATTCGTGCTTCTTGGTTTTCGAGGAACGTAACGTACATCAGATATCAAAGAGTCTATTGATCCTTATTTTACTCTCGAAACAATACTCTGCTCTAGCTAGAAACAGGAAATAAGGAAATGTTAATTAAGGTATCAGTTTCACATCTAGGGGATGTAGTAGTACACAGTGCTTTCATAGTACAATTCAAGCACCCTCGTGTCTCATCCTCGATTTTCGAACTACCTACATCTGAAAATGCCATGGTTTAACTAGAACTTGGTTGTTTCTGCTTAACACGTGCACTTCAAACTTTGAACTGCCTCAGGAACAACCCCGAAAAGGTTTTTCCTTCAATAAACAGAATTAAACGAACCATGAGGAGGTATTTGGAAATTCTTCACTTCTTAGTGTATTATTTTTCTTACAACGCAGACGTCTGAACAAAATACGCAAATTTATGTAATCAACGCTTCGTGGACGCTTGTTATTCTCATAATAAACTTTCCTGGGGGATGTTTACATCCTGGAGAGTTTGAAAAAAAAATTACGAAGTAATTTTCTAAAGCACCCTGTTTGGAAGTACAAGCGCTCTCATTTCAATGGTCAATTAAATGCTATTGTAAATCAAGGTTTTTTCGTCCTGGCATACAGGGTGATTTTTCATTGAGAATTTTTTTGTTTGCAAGTTTTGGATGGTTTTTAATGAAAACTCGCACTTTTCTCAAACATTCCCGGTGGAAAGGTATTATAATCTTGAAGAGAATGCAAAAAACCAGAGTTTTCTAAGACTTCTAGAACCGGAGTTATGCACGAAACTGTGATAATAAATAAAACACGAGTCACGAGTCATTGCTTGCTTGATTTAATTTTTTGAAGGATCTTAAACGTCAAATTCTGATTGTGTTTTGTTTGTTTTTTGACAGTTGACTAAATAGAAACAAAATACAATCAAAATTTGACGTTTAAGATCCTTCAAAAAATGAAATCAAGTCAGCCATGATTCGTGACTCAGCAAAGTGTTTATTCTTACATTTTCCTGCATAACTCCGTTTCTAATGATGCTAGAGACTTCCGGTTTTTTGCATTCTCTTTGTTTTTCAATCCTCTTTACGATTGTAATTAATAAAATGGGAAGAGGAAGGGAAACAAACGGGTTTGCCTAATGCTAGTCCCGATTTTAGGTCATGTTGACCTTGCATTTTATGATTTTGCAAGGAAAGCTGGATTTCTTCCTTCGAGTTTATTGTCTGTACTATGTAAATTTTGCGTGTGTAATCTTCAGATTGGTTGGTAATTTCGACGATCCGATCTCAGGGAAGCTTCCTGCGGGAGCGAGAGGTTACTCAGTTCATTAGCAAACAACTCTGGAACAATTTAAGTCAAATATAAACATTGTTAAAGACCTTTTAGCTACTCAAACTTCTAGCAACATCATCAGCATTTTATTTGCCCTTCGCGTAATTGAGTAGTAGTAGCAAAACATGAGAGGACAAAAAAGTTTATCCCGGAAATTCGTAAATGATAGATCGGAGAGAACGGCGGCGTTGAAAGTGGAACAGCAGAATCGAATCTACATTGTGGCGTCAGCTGTCGGGAAAGGAGCAGTTTGTCAGTTTGTCTACCAGATTTTTAGGATAACCGCCGAAGGCAAACAACCATGTCGCTGAAGGGTTGCTGATATTGCTTCTTTGCCAATTTTATGAATTCTAAACATCGTGCGGAATATTATTTATCATCGGGTTTAATAAAATTTGCAGGGGACCTGACTTGGAACAACGTGCTTTCTTACTTACTCTTTGTCTTTGTCAAACAGGAATTTGATTGACGTCCTGCGCTTGGAGTGCTACTCCAAAATTTTACTTTTCTTCTCTTCCTTTCGGGGCCGCTCGGGATCACATTTATCATTTCTCTTATTTCCCCTACCCCGAAACTTCATTCGTACTCTAATCTCGGAAACATACTTCCTTTCCATTAGAATATTGTTCCGTCTTGTACATTTTCCACGCCTATCTGATTTTAAGTTTAAGACAAATTTTGTCTTTGAAACAGATTTTTTAATCCATAGCAAAGTTTTAGAATGTAGGCAATTTTTTTTCACTTTGTTTAATTTTTTCTTCCTTATACTTCTCGCTTGTAGGTATTATTTACTTCATGCACTTTTCCTCATTCATCCTGGGATTTTCTTAAGTGTAGAGAAAATTAGGAAAATTCCCAGACACAGCAATTAATTGTAGGTAATTGTAATTGGTGGCACTTAATCAAAATTAAAAGTTGGCCGAGTGTAATCAGATTAAAAATGTTTCCCATGTGAGAACGCGTGGGGGTATCTAAAACCGCGTCGCGACAAGCACTTTATCATTTCTGCTTTCTCACGCTTGGTAGTCGTGTTAGAACCTCCATTTGCAGGGGAGGAAACGGAACCTGCATAGGTAATTTACATAGAATTGGAGATTAGTGTGCCCTTTCTATCGCCTTTGTAGTAACAAGAACAGTGCCCTTATGAGATTGGACCTTCTAAGCTCGTTCGTTTCATTTTCATTCGACGGTAAATCATTCCTGAAAGACTAGGTCGCTCCTGTAGCAGCTGAGCCCCATTTCCAAAACATTTCGGCTCCAAGTTCGCCTTCCCTTTGGTTTTGAATCCCACTAGACGACGCTTTAGGCTCTCCAGGGAGCTTGTTACATTATACAGCCCCAATACAGACGGCGTTCGTGTTTTGTTGTAACAGAGTTAATATGGGAATTATTCTCGAAACGCGATCTTCTTTTACTTAATCTTGAGATACAACAAAAAAGAACCCAAGTACCGTCTAAATTCCCTTGGTGAGGGATCGTGATATACTATAGGATTAAATGACTTTCAAAAAATTCCGTTGAAGTAGGTCAACTTCGGAATTTTTATTTGCGTACTGTGACATCTTATCGTGAAATTTATACCTTGGCACTTCCTGCTCGGAAACTATTTTGCTCCTGCTGAACGAACCGTAAGTAGTATTTAAATATTTCATGGACTAGACAACGCTTCTACTTCGGTCGCATTTGTTATTTTTTACGGTTTGAAAAGTTTGCATCGAATCAGGTTGGAATTTTATGTTCAAAAACGGTTTGTATGCGAAAGGGTGTTACGAGATCCTATTTTAGGGTAAAGGAAGCTTGAGGAAACCTCCTCTAAATATCCTCTATTATAGTACATAACTTCTGTGATAAGTCCGAACGTCGTATCTGTAATAATAATGAAGTTATCGCGCAGGCCGCGCTTTTGATAGACGGTCTACACTTTCTTTGTCATCAAAAAGCTTTTGTGATACTTATTTTTATCGTCCTAATGGAAGAGGCGCGCAGATGTCGTTTTTTAGAGCGAATTTCGTGAAATATCTTGAAGTACATCAGGACTTATCTGTATAAGAACCATCACACACGTAGAGACAGAAAGATATTGTGGAAAATGGAAAAAATATGATGGAAAAGCATTAATAAGATTATATTATTTTTAGAATCCCAATTTTACCCTTTAAGAAGGTTTCCACTGAGTAGTTCAACAGGAAATGGATTCGAATCATTCTTGGGACTCGAATGATTTAATTAAAGATAAAATCTTGAGGCAACTACATTTACCATCTAGAATTTTAAGTTTATGAGGTTACGGCTCGAAATTATTGATAAATCAATACACCAGTCGAAACTTTTTTTTATTTTCAGAAAAATATTTATTATTAGTATCATGGAAATTTTTTTCTGACCTTGATGATCTCATACGCTTAGATTTCCAATTAAATTTCGAGTTTTATTGTTGAAAATTTTAATTAGACAAGGGAAATTGATTATAATTAATTTATATCTAGTTTTGTATCAGGACATTTAAATTAAATCCCTATAAAACGAGTAAATTAAAATAAACACAATTTTATTGCAATGGAATTCGAACAATGACGACTAGAGGCAAATAAAACGAATCTAACCAAACAGGCGGATTTAATTACAAATTAAATGTAAGCTTTATAATTAAATGTTAGCGAAACCAATAAAAGTTACACTATCTACTAATTTTTCTCCCTTTAAACGACCCTGTTACCCGATTATGGTGTAATGCAAGTGAGCTCACCTTTTTTTTAATATTCAAAAATGTTAGGTTGTACCTTCAGGGAATATTAGACCTATGTCTTCTTTTTTTAATGGTGTCTCTGTTTTTGCGATGTGGTTTACATAAAGCTAGAAGTATATTTTTTTTGTTTCAGATTGTCTTGAGAATCCATAAGAAGGCGAAGTCGAAGGTAAATTTTTATTGGATTTTTTTTAAAATATTTTTTCGCACAGGACCGGTTTAAATTATAATTGGTCAAAGAGATTTCTTTTCCACCCAAGAGCATTCTACGCCCTCTACTTCCCCCCCTGCCTATACCTCCCACTCTTTTTCTGAATTTACCCCTTTCTCTTATTTTATTCGATTACTTCCCTTCTCAATTTTTTTTAATTAACTTGGTTTTGTTCCCTCTCTTTGGTTATCTCTTCGAGCGAGATAATTTCAAGCCGGTCCTGAACTAGTTTTCCCTTTTTTTTCTTATCTACAACCACCTTAAGTTCACGCTACATTATTTCTTTTCGACCCGTATCATTATAAATTTCGTCTTTGAGACGTCAAGCAAGAATTCTATCGGTAAGGTGTAAGTTTTTTTTATTCCCGTTTCGTTCTATTTTTCGCCCGCATTTTGCGCTCGAGCCCTGCAGCTGGAACAGTAAAAATCCTATAAACTTTTGCCGATAGTTTGATGTGTAGGGTGGATACATATGTATACAGATTTGTCGCCATTTCCCGTATATCTTATCAGGTGACAAATGTTTCGCTCCCGTGAAAAACGTTTAGGAATTTTAACTTCCCCGAGATCGAGTTGCCCTCGAGAAATCCCAAAGAACGTTATGCAGATTTTGGTTTGCGGAACGAAACTTGGGATGAATTATTATTTATTTTGGAGTTTAGGAATTATTTTGCAATACAAGAGGGGTTAAAGTAGATAATGGGAGCATTAAGAAAGAGGATGCTGGTGTGTCGTTGCCGGAAATCACGACTCTTCGTCGGTTTAGGGATTTTATGAAACTTCTAAAGAAGTCTCTTTTAAGAACTCGGATTTTTATTTTTAAATGGAAGTGCAGAGACGGTTTTAATGTCGGGGTTGAAAATTGCAATAAAAAGTCTTCGCTTGGTCTATTATTACGATAGTATTTTTTACCCTTAATGATGGAAACCAGAAGTGTTTAACAATAATTCTTCCTTCTGTATAGAGTTAGTTGATTTTTCAACAGAGTTTTGGAATATAGGGGACAGATCGTGATCGTTAACACTTTAACAGACAAGTCTGCAATTGCAGACATCATTTCCTTGATTTTCTGAACCCCATAGTAATTACTTCGATACAGAAGGCTTTGAAATATTTCCATACAAGTTTAAGGCAGCAATGACGTCGCTTCAAATGTAATCTTTCCAGAACTCTGTTCAGATTGGGGATTACATTTGTTAGAATTTTCTACTGGTAAAGCTTTGTATGCATAGTTGCATTTTATTCTTATACTGCACCTGATCCAACCCTATTCTCCTCCAAATTATTTCTTCCTTGCTGATTTAGAATTCTTTTTATTAAACCTTTTTGTCTCAAATGCACGTTTTGCAAAAAGAATGGATCAGTTAGGGAAGAACTTGTTGAGAAAGTTATAAAATTGTTGGTGAATGAAGTGTGACACACGAGGAAGAGATTACGTAGACAAACACAAAGTTGACGAAACCCTTATGTGTTCATAAACTTAAAATTAGTTTCTTATCAGTCATTCTAACAATATCCAGACCGGGAGTGTAAAAGGAACTATAAAGTCATAACCTGTATCTCATTTTGCGCAGGCAAATCCTCATTTAAATAGAGGGGGGTGACAACCTTTATCTAAACTCTCAAAACCAGGCCCATTATACAATAAACTATAATTTCAGCAATGTCGGTAACTTGCATACCTTCCAGTTACCCATTTCGCTATTCCGCGAGCTGCACCGTCGCCAGGCCTCGAAAGAAATTGAGCAACTGCGCCAACAAACATAAAGTAGATTTTATCTCGCTCTATTTTCAACCCTTGTCAGCTATGTTGTGATATCGATTGGCGTTCTTAGCCTGACTTCGGTAACATGTATTCTATTTGCTTTCCTCATTGTATCTCAGTTCATTCCGTATGCGTTCGTTCGGGCGTTTCCTTTGATCTGCATGTCAGCACTAAGATTATGTCCAAACAAATGTGTTAGATTCCGAGGAGGTGCACCACCTTTGCTTTTTTGTTTGTTTAAAGAAAACCAAGTAACATTTTTCCTTTCGATACGGATTTGTTCTTTGGGGTTTCTTGAAAGTCAATCCCTTGGTGGTTTGTATTTTTGTTCGATCTTCCTTCATTTATCCAAAACGTCCACGATGTTTGTTTTCTGATTTTAGAAGCTTCCTGGGGAATATCAAAGTTTATCCAGTTTTCATAAACTTAAAGGAACGAGTTTAATGACATCAAACTTTCTTAATGCTAAACCACGGTACTTGCTAAACCAATCGATTGTATAACTTTATATAGAAATTCTTTTTTTTTCTATGCTAAAATCTTTAGCAAACAGTTTGAACAGAACTTGAAATAAAACTCACTATGTTGTCTTTTCCCTCTGTGAGGAGTAAAAAAAGAAAGGGTTGGAGGGGAAAGGGAAGGAGTGAGATATCGGCAGCAAAAAGAATAGGGGCAGATAAAGGAGACGAGGTGGATTAAGGGGAAAAATCAGAAAAATGGAAAGCAACAAATGAGTCGGACATGAGAGGGACGGAGACGAATAGAGAATAAAACATCAGATTCAGTTCTTGTTAAAGAAAGGGGTTGGGTCCTTGGGGTTGGTGTTAAGCTTTAGTAGTATTTAAGGAAGAGGGTAAATAGAAAAAAAATTGTTGGATTTGTTTGTTGTCACCAGGACAAAGTGAGTTTCTTGCAACTGTTTGAGAACGTAACCTGCTTTTGGGTATTACCTTTTGTAATCCTCTTCAAGAATCACCAAAAAAGGAAAGTTCCTACATTATCCTTTGATGCAATTTTTCCAAACAGGATAAAATGTTCCTTTTTTCTGGTTGGTTTCTGTTCTAAAAATATCCTTGGATTAAATGAAAATATTTCCAGTTGATTTTCTATGACTCTTGTGTAGCAATGAAAAATGCGTCCAAAAAAAAAAAGAAAATAAAATTAGATTAGGTTTTCGATCGAACTTTTCTTGACCGGAAAGTAGCGTTATTCGCATACCTTTTGGGAAAGACATTTACTTAGAAATGCGTTTACGGGAAATTGGATTTCTATCAGAATGTTTTCCTTAACTGCGCATATATTTCTATGCGCGATACCAAGTAGTTTGTGGATGCATGGCAGTTTGTCACACTCAACTGATTTAATGTGACAACCCCTCGGAATATTTTTAAGACCGCTGAAATCCTGCTCGCGAAATTAGTTTTAGGTGGAAACGTTAATCCAAATAGCTGGTTTATGTGTATGTCACACACAATCCGGCCCTTTCGCAGATTATCCTTCGTCGAAATTTCCTTAATCGACGTTTTACTGTGTTGCCTTAACTTCTCTGTCAATTCAACCGTATTGACATAAATTCCTAAAGCGACGTAATTAAAATAATTCGACGCTCCATCTGTTCTCCCATAGGTACATAGGATGTAGAGGAAAAACGGAAACCTCTCTCTCTTCTCCCAAACAAACAGAAAAAAGTCCTGCAAACCTCAGAACCACTTTAAACTTTTCCTCCCTCGTTTTGTTGGCTTTTAATTCCACCACAATTCTTTTCTCACACAGGAAAGTCCCTAAAATCGTTTTGCTTCGTCTGGTTAACAAAATAAATGTTCTTCTATTGCGCAAACATGCTGAAAATGCGGGTTTCGTTAATTCAACAAAATTCTAGTTCGAATAACTAAGGGAAAAAATGTTTGCTTCCAGATTAAAAGCAACGGTTTGTCCAAAAAACGTAAATTAGTTCAATATGGACTTAGAGGAATGTTTACGTCGATCTTAAAAGGGAATACACGTTGCTGTTTTAATATTTAACCCTAATGATACTTTTAATGTCAATACATGTCGCAGGTTTTGATGTTTTGGTCGTCCATTTTTCTTGATTTTTCCACCCCCCGATTCTCCTTCTTCCGCTTCCTAAACTCTCCCCATCTGCAGAATCTCTAAATCAACCCTCATGACTTCATACTACAAAATTGAGCTACTTATTTTTTTCCCAGCTTGACCAAAACAGATTACCGAAAGCTACTCTACCAGGTTGCCCAAAGTTACTCCAAAAAGGGTAACTTTGACGATCTCCCATTCTCCTTTCTCGATCTTTCCTTTCCAATCCCTCTTTGCTTCTTAAACTATTCCCATCTGCAGAATGCCTACATCAACCCTTATTCGCATCATACTTCCATTCATTTGTTCCTTCTCGTTTTCCCCTCTGTTTGCTTGGGAAAATAAATTTTTTATTAGAGTTAGTAATCAAATTTTCCTAGAAAATTGAGCCCATTCCTCTTCAGTGTTTAGGGAAAATTATAGTTTCAAAATGTTAGAGAGGTTCAGTAACCCTTGTTTACATTTAGACGGCACAGTTTGCGTTTTTTGTGCTTCCCATGCCACGAATAAGGTCCTGGTGGAGTTCGGGGAAGCAAACTTTTATTATAAAAGTAATAAAATACTGGACGATCATGAATAAACATTTACGTTTATAGTCAAACGTAAAAGAGCAAATATGTTTGGAGGCCAACAAAATATTTTTATTTTAGTTCCCGATATGAAATTCTGGCATATCCCTGAGTGTAGTACAATAGGGGGTAAAGCTTGGGGTTTTATGTCATCGCCTTGACGTGTTCTCGAAAACGTGATGACTAACGGCAATTTTCTCTTACTTCACGAATTGCCACGTAACAGCACGATATTTTCATTATCTCGCCGGAACTTTTTTATCCTGGCGATCATAAGCGATCCCATACGCACCTGCAAATGAAAGCAAATGGCTCGCGGCCCTTTTGCTAATTAAAGATGGCGACAGGACACACAACCCATTAGTTTCGGGGAAGCCTCTCCTCTTAAACCTCCTAAAATTAATCTTACGATGCCCTGAAAATAGGGGTTACATGATAACAATGTTTACATACACATGTTATGTATTTTAGGTCTGAAATTGCCAGATTATCTTCAGATTAATATTAGACAAAGGTAAATGGGGGAAAAAACCTTTCCACTCTTATCCACGAATCAAATGATTGCCAGGAGGGGGAAACAAATTAATCTTGACCTTGAAACTCTGTTTTAATTTTTAATTTCCTTTTTAACCCCTTAATATTTTTCCCTGCTCATGTCAGCTACATGTAACAATGATCGATTGCCTTCCTCTTACATGATTATCTTCAAGTTCAATCTTAACATGTCGGTCGTGGTGAAGTTTCTAATTTTAGAATTCGAATCCAAAAATGTTCCTTCAAATTGTCTGCTAATAAATTTGGCCCCAATTTTTGGCAGTTGTTTAGGCAGGTTTAAGTCTGTAACTAATCCGAGCGTTAAGCTTTCCATTTCTGGAAAAAAAATGTGAGTAAAGAAATAGATTTTATTTGTGACAAAGCCATGCAACATGTAGGGGTAGTTTTGTGGCAAATTTTAACAAAATCTTGCCATTTATAAAACGTCCGAAGTAAAACCGCAACACGTCAGTATGTTAACATAACAAACTGTCCTTCAGACCTCTTCTAGAGGACTTCCAATGTATCTGTGTCAACAGCAACTCCTTCTGAGTTATTGTTGCTTTACCAGAATAGACTCCTTGTCCTTTATTAACCCACTCGGATAAAGCTGGCTGGAGAGAAATCTCTCGTGTCCACTCATGCACAAACAAGAACGCGCTGCCGCATTCTACTAGATTTCACCAACCCTTACGACCGCAACAGCTTTTTTTAGAATTTAAAGTTCATGAACTTTACACCAAATCCTGTCAGAAACAGGACTATCAATTTTACTTATTTACGAAAAACTTCGCGTAAGAGATACAAGAAAACGTTTTAACTCGCGGGAAATATTCGTGGTGGTAACTTGGATTTGTGAACCAAAAACACGCTTCAAGTATTTTTAACTTCATAACAGAATTTTCAGTAACACGTTTCAGGATAACAAATATATTTTAATAGAGGGGAGGATCAGAAAGAAAAAGAAGGGAGATACAAAATAAGCTAGATAGGGGTTCTGTATTAAAGAGTCGATATGTAGGGGAGAAAACAGGGAAAGTTACGACACGAAGAATGAGAGGAGGAGACAATGGTGGAAATATTAATATACAAAGAGGGAAGGGGGTTAGAACGAAGGAACCAATAATTGGGATGCAGTAAAACATCGATGACGAAGAAAAAAAGAGCAGTCTGGGAAAATAACAACGATGGGAAGAGGAAAAGGGAGAGGGATGGGTGAAGAGGGTTGTATGAGAGAGAAAACACATCAGGTATTATAAGATGGGTGGGGAGTTGTAAAAAATGGAAGGGAGAGTGCATGAGAGGGAAAAGATAGGGAATTAGAGGAAAATCCATACTGAAGCAAATAATCAGCCAAGAGAGACAGAGATATAATGAGTAATGGAGAAACGAAATATCTAATGAATATCCTAGAAATAAGAAGAAAGTGGGGGCAGGAAAAATAATAAATGGGGGAGAAGAAACAGAAAAGAGCAAAATAGGGAAAATGCAAAGGCTGGAGGGGTCACACAATAAATTAATCAGTGGAACTTAAAGTGCGATAGAGAAACAACATGGAAAGACAGAGATAGCATTATAAGAGGTAGTCTCACTCAAAACTCGCTTGTAAAAATGGCCATAACTTGCAGGCTCTGCTAGTTGAGTTCTTTCTAAACTTATTGTCATCATCATTTAGTGAAATAAATTGCGGTGCCATTTGAAACCAGAATAAGTTTCTGATGGGGTTGTAATATGTCATTTTTAAAATTGATTTTCAACTTTTCAATTTCAATTTCCTTTCAAATGAAGTTAGTTTCGAACTGATTTCCACAAAACACTTTCTCTAGTTTTTCTTGAATGAATCGCGTTAGGACGGAAAATTATCACGTGTAACTCTATCATCTGATCCAGCATCGGAAAATTTTGCATTCCCTCGGGAATATTTCCGTGAATACCGAAGCGATCCTTTACTTCAACGCTGAATTTTAGGCGTGACGCTTACAATGTGTTCGGTGTTTAACGCGTCCCAAGTTTGCGGCGCATCTGTGATTTCGTCATATATTTTAATGGTTAAAACGCCTTCCATATTCTGTTTACCACCCCCTCTGGGGTATTAAAATAGTTGGAAAACCTCGCATCCCTTGATTTCGAGGGGCTTTGCATACTTTACATTCTGAACAACGTGAAGCTCTACATGCATTATTTTCTTGTTGTGAAACGTGAATAAATTGCGCATTTTCCACACACTAGATACCTACACCCCCTTTTTTTCTCTCCCTATCTTCCATTCAACGAAACAATTACTAAAGCAAAACAGCGATGATACTGATTTAGGTGAAAAATAATTGAATTTCGTACAAGGTACAGATATGATATGAACTGGAACTGGGGGTAGTAAATATAAAACAACCGATCGAGCTACTGAAATATTGAAATAGCATAGAGAAAAGGGTTGTAATTATTTCTTTCGGAGGATAGCATGAGGAGTAACTAGAGAGGAATTGGCGGGGGCTAGGAAATAGATAGATAGAGTGCGAAAAGGGGAATTTGAAGAAGGGTGGAAAAGTCTTAAGAGAACGAGCCCCGGGGGGGGGGGGTAATCAAATAGATGGGGTAGAGAACAAAATTGGAACAAAAAAGGGAAAGGGGATATAAATATGCAAGAGAAGGAAAAATAATTTATTGAAGAACAGTCAGGAAAAAGTGGAAGTTGAAGAGTGGGGGAAAGGAAAATGATAAGCTTACGATTTCTTTGCGATTTACTTTGTTCCTGAGAATATAATTTTGGAGAATGGGGCCATTGGAATGTTTTTAAACAAACTTGAAACATTAATAATTATTTGGTGGAAAATTTAATCGAGTAATGCCTCGAGGAAGTGGATAATAGAACACATAATATTTGCGTGAATAATATCCGTTTGTTGGTTAAACTTAGTTTTATTAGCTTCTGGCTAAATTTGTATCCATCCGTTCTTGCAATAATAAGTTTCCCTTTATTTACAATTAATTATTAAAAGAGAATAAATAAATCTTTTATTCTTGTCGGATTTTCTTTTGTGTTTTCCTATTAACGTCAAGATTATAGAACAGGTCAGAAGAGTCACAAAGAAAGTTTTCCCTTTTTATTTACGTTCCCAAACTCTTCGGTAAACTTTTGATGTTTGATATTGATTTGAAAACTTGTTTATAAATACATTTTTCCTGGTTATATTTCCAGTAAAATAACTTTCGGTACTGGATATTACATTTACGAGTGTTTTCATTGGATTTAAAGTCTCGGATTTTGTTATGGATGAATTCGGTCCGGGGGATGAAATCTTGAGTGTTTAATCCGGTTAAGTTTATGTGAAAAATTTTAATAAGCAATAGTAGGACGGTTATAGCTTGTAAATCGTGCCTTGGCTGAATATTGTCCCCGAGCTATAAAGAAAGGCAAACATTTTCTGCGGGCAGCTTTCTTAATTAAGAATGAATAATAAATTATTAAGAGTTGGTAGACAAGGCTTCATGATATCACGCCTCTGGCGTGCGATATATTTAGTACAACCAACAGCTTCTTTTATTCATGGCCTAAGTTTTAAATTTGCTTTGTGATTAAACCGCACGTAGATGAGTACAGCGTGCTGAGCTTCAGCTGAGCTACTTTCCCCTCTTTTCTTCATCATCTTTTGAATAATGTCCTCCTTTAACAAAAAAAACCTATCATGGTTATTATTTTAAAAGGGATTTTTATCCGAAATCCTAACGACATTATCGCTCTTGGAATAAACAACCCGAGCACCCAAAATTAACACCCTTAACTACTATGTTCTACTTGGGGATGCTAGCTTGAAGAAATTTTCTTTTCTCTTTCCCTCTAGGCTTTTGGTACTCAAAATTATTAATATTAACAGTCTCTTGGTTATAACTTTTTATTAAACCGTTGGTTTGTGGATGATGGCGTGAAGAAATTTCTTATACAAGATCCTATAGTCGGAAATGTCTCGTGTTTTCCTCGAGCATGCTCCTCTGTGTTGCGTTGTTTTTCTTTACATGTATTTGCCGTTGGAAGAGGTCGGAAAATTGATACATTTTCTAGAGCTCTCGAAAAGGCGAGAAGTTTAGCGATAGTAAAGGCAATGCCGAAACTTCTCAACTACCATTCTGTCGTTCAATAGGGGAACACTTTCCCCATTTTCCCGAGTACTTGACAAACTCATCTTCTGTTTTTCTCCTGAAAGTAAACACTAAACAAAAGTAAAACTTAGAAATATCCCTTAATTGCTTAATTTGTATTTTCGGACCGAAAAGTAGACGCAATTGAATTTAAATGAACGGCGGCGTACGAAAATCTTTGCCGGATGGATTTCCTTCTTTTCTTTCAAACTCTCCACGAGATGTTGTACATTTCTCAAGTTTTTTTTCTTTGTGTCGCATAATGTAAATCTCTTTTTAACCACGGGATCTTGTTAGAACTTTATGAAATTTCCTGAGTTTTCAAAACTTTTTCTGTTTTCCTGCACTTTCTTAGGTGTTATTGTTAGAAAGAATGAATTTAATTTTTATTCTGTATTTATTTTATCTCAAGTGAAAAATGTACGATAAGTTTGGAGAAAAGATCATTTTCCAGACGCTTCTTTTATATTTCTTTGTACGAATCCAAAGAATGTTTTAATTAAAAAGTTTAAATTTAATTTAAAATTCAAAAAACAAACTCGGTACCTGGAAAATAATACTTATCGAATTTTAAAATAAAATTTTGCACCGTTCGATCAAACCACGTCAGTAGTTAATTTACGAGTTGTTGTTTATATTTGTAGTGCTACAAGGAGAGGTTCCTCAAAGGGAATGTTTGTTTCCTGTACGGCTCTCAACTTTGACCTAACCCCAACCCAAACTATTCCTGCGTACCCCAAATACAGTGTTAAGTACGCATTCGTAGAACGAGATCGCGTTGCTAGCAAACTTGTTTATGGTAATTGTTTAAATGCCATACATAGGAGGAGAGAGCAAACGGAAACTTTGACAAAATGGTCATCCTTTGTGTTATGGCCACGCATGACCTTTTACTTTGTTAAATCCGACCTAGGAACTTTGTTTTTGGCTCTATTCAAAGTGGATTAGCTAATTTGTTAGTTGTTATTTATCGGAGAGGCCCTTTCAATTTGGGACTTGAACCCCAATTTGGATATTTCGTGGGAAAAAGTTCATCTTCAAACCCCCACTATCCTATGATGATAATTTCCCCAATAACTCACTTTCCTTCCCCCTTCCCCTTCCGTCCCTCTCACACCCAGTCGATTTTTTTCTCTTCAAATAATTTCCTTCTGTTTTCATCATTTCCCATGTCTTTTATTCATCCCCTTCTCTTTCATTGTTCTATTTTTCAAGTCTTGTCATTCAACTGCCTTTAGTTTCCCTTTTTTTTTCTCTTTACATTTTCGCATACGCCCCTCAGTTATCTCGGTTTCTTTTGTTTGTTTCCTGTAATGCAAATTTCAAATTGAGTTAGTTTTCCTCAACGTCTCTGCTTTAAGCATCAAGAGTAAAATACACGTCTACATTAGTTCCCGGCAAGTGTTTCTTAATGAGTATGTTAGCTTGAAATGGAAGTGTTAGCAAATAGCCCATACACAGTTAGCAGAACTTGCATATCCACACGGTTACAATGCAAGTAATCAACGTTTAAACTCAAACATGTAATTACACCTAAAAAATGTGTGCGATAACATTCAGAAAGATTTCTTTTTGTAAACAAAGAAATCACATGACCTATATTAGAGTCGAGTAGTTTTACATAGCCAAAAGTTTTCTTTAAAAGAACCTTATCCATCTCTGACGAGCGCCAACACAATTGCAATGTGGAAATAAAAGACTTCAGAGAAACTGAGAAATAATAGTGTCAACGTTCAGGATATGAGAACATATAAAGCACAGAACATTTTTTTTGTATTTGACACGCGTTTTTCTTCGCAGGAAAATACTTTAATATTAGGAATCTTGTATAAGGGCCAGGAAATTAGCACTGGGGTGTTTCATAGCCTGAAAAGCATTAACATAAAAAATAGTTTCAGTATAAAGGACCAGAAAACTTCAATTAACTCCTAAAGGGATCTGTAAAGTCATTTTCGCGATTAAAATTAAACTAGTTGGTATTAAGGGAATAAATAATGGTCTAGTCAGTAATATCCAAAAAGTTTGTTGTGGAAATGGAGCGTGTAGCGTGGAATGTTGATACGACCCTCGTTGCACTGGGTTATACTAAATGATCCATATAGGAAAAGCTTTCAGGCCGCGAGCTCCAGACTCTGAAAATGTGGATAACGTCATATGGCGCCAGGACGCCCGACGCTTCTTGTTTTCAGACCAATATGGCGCCAAATTGTTATATATTGTCCTAGCAACGAGCATTTTTGGCTAGCCGCTATTGCTTTACAATGTATTCATCTTTGAGTTTTAAGTTTCCAATGATTTAATTTTTTTTTTGTTACAGATACAAACATGGCGGCGTTCGTGGCCAAACAAATGGTGGGGAATAAGTTAAACGCTGTTAAAGGTAAGATTTTATTTTTCTTTTGGTATCGGAGTTGAGTAAAATGTCTGGGAATAGGAAATTATTTACTGAAAAGAATTTTAAAATGAAGAAAACTTAATATCTGTGTGCAGTTGAGTGATTTTTCTTTTGAGAATAATAAATATTAAAATGAAGCAACACAATATCGCCTTTGATATGTTTTCATGATTATACTCGGTTTAAATTTTTCTTTATATTTGAATTTTATTACCTATTTATGAAAAGTTCATTGCCACAAAAAATCTAAATGTAAAAGTCCTGATGATTTTATTACCTGGTTCCTTTTACTGTCCGCATTCATCACCGCACACTTCGGAAAATTGTATTTGCCTTTCTTATTGAAACCCTAAAGAAGTCGAATCAGTCGCTCAGAAAATCTCGACAAACGTATACGAGGACCATTTGTTTCTATTTACCTTAGACTGTGCTCGTATAAAGTCCCACACGACTTTCCTTTTATTGATTCTCCATGAAGGGCTACAATCTAAATGCAACTAAATGCTAAGTTCAAATGTATTACAGTAGTTTAGACACTTTTTGCACCGGAGGGTTTTGCAGCATGTGTATTGTTGCTACAGCAGTTTATTTCGAGAAATTTATTGTCTCGAACTCCTTCCCAGCCTGGAAAATGTTATGGGTACGTAAACACGAATGCCGCCGCTTTGTTTCTCCGGCTTTGAATCTCCCGCTGGCTCTCTCCACTCTTTTTTCCTTGACTCTAAACTTGCTTTATATCTGGGTTAATGCGTTATGGAAATTTCGGAGACACACTTTTGTTTTTAAGCACATTTTACAACCTTTACTCCAAATAAACGCAAACTAGGAAAATAAAAAAATATATATTTTCTACAAAATCTTATCCCAGATCTGTTTTAATTTTTCGTTTTCCCTCCTATTCTTCAATTACTTTAGAACTTGATGCTTTGAGAATTTTTTGCTTGAAACCAAAAATAGGGGTAAGAAATTAGCCTCATTTGTGATAAACGAGAGGTGGTTTCAGTATTTTATCGTCTGAAAGACTTTGACTGAAAAAATTGTGCTAACCTAGACAAAGGATAATAGTTAGCGTTTACTTACAAAAATTAAATATAAATGGTTTAAAAAAAAGGACAAAGAATTAAATTAAACGTATTATTGTATAATAAAAAAAATGTTTTGTATTGTATTTACGACCCCCAATTACGATTGTCTGTTTTTAGCAAATGTTAATCAATCATTCAATATGGATTGAAAATAATAAATTATTCACGTAACTCTAAATTTATATTTGTGCAATAAAAGTTTGCAAATGCATTTCCAACGTGGACATCGCACTGAAATGTAATTGGTAATCAGTGGGTTGTAAAGGGTTAAATTTAAAGCAAACATTAATTTTAACGCGTGCCAGAGAAGTCAGAACTAATGAGACACTCTCTGAGTGTTTTCTCACTTCAATTTAAAGTTTTTCTCAAACACAGCTTTGTACCTACTGCAATTTAGGACAGTTTCCTCTGAGATTATTTTGATTCCCCATAAAGAAGGAAGCTAAACGGTTTCAGGATTTTTTTTTCATAAATAGTTTTGTCGGAAAAGTTTACTACACGCGCATTATGATTTAGAAGCAACCGCAAAAATTTCATTAGGAGAACTCATTTTTCGTTTTTCTGCTTTGTTTGTTCTGTTTTACAATTCGTTGTGGTTAGCACAGTATTTTTTACCCCAACTGTTTTTTGAGATAACAAAATTTAAGGTATTTGTTCACATTTGCTCGGTTTAACCTTTTAAATGAAAAAGGATCATGTTTTTCGGTTTAGAAAAAACAATATCAAGGAGAGGATCATAATTAAGAGACTTACAATTATTTTTCTAACTTTAAAGGCAGTTTTTTTCGACAAGAGGACATTTTATAAAATAAAGTCTAGCCTTCTTTTACGTCCCTGAGTCGCACGCACCGTCTTTTATGTAAATCCCTTTTTTATGAAAGCACTCGTACTTATGTAAGTTTATAAAATCGTATTGTCCTTAAAAAACATTCGCATATTTTCTAGAAAGAAACAATTTGAATAAATTGTTGAAACAGACAAAAACTACCCTTATAGTCCAGGAGCTAGCGGTATATTTTAAGACTAATTTCTATCAAGCTGAAATTTTTTTTATGAGCTGGTATGGTTATGTCTGCCAAATGTAGGTGGTCGGCAAAATAAAACCGCGCGACATAGAGCGCTAAGAAAAAAAATTGGCCAACTAACCAATCCAGGACGTCAGAGAGTGCTTCTGTTCCGCTCAAATTGTCGGACAAGGTGATTTTTGTGTTTTACATTAGTATATAGTTATTAAAAAAAAATCAAGTTGGTGGTAATAAGTCAAATGTCTTAAAAACAATACGAACCCCAAACGGCAGACACTGATTCAGTTCCGACTCTTATGTCGGACAGTTAATTTTTTGTTGTCGGAATGTCTTAAATAACGAGCAAAATAGGAATTAGCTTGATTGAAGTTGGTAAATTTCATCAAAACATAATTAAAAACAAAAAAAATCTGGGCGCTTTATGTCCCGCGGTCCTATTTTGCCGACCACCTACATTTGGCAGACATAACCATACCAGCTCATAAAAAAAATTTCAGCTTGATAGAAATTAGTCTTAAAATATACCGCTAGCTCCTGGACTATTACTTTAACCCATACCCCCGTTGCCAATGGACTTGTTTCAACAACATTTTATAATCGCTATCGCTAGATGGCAGCATGGGTACTCGGGTTTGAACAACATTTTATCATGGCTACCGCTAGATGGCAGTATGGGTACTCGATTCAGAAATAGTTTTGTGAAAGCTCCCTTGAAATGGGCTGACCATAATTTATTCGGAATAGAACATCCCTGAAATTAGGGTGGAAAATTCACCATACCTTGCTTACGTGTGCCCTGTTTAGGGGTTTTAAATTGCCTTTTAGATCGGCACATCCAAATTTGATGATGAGTGGGAGGAATCCTTTACGTTTAACACTTTGGTCTGTTACTACTATAAAAAAATCAAAGGGGTTGAATAATATCGAAACACGAAACTAGGAATTTGCCAATTAGAAGGGCTGGTCGAGCTTGTAGTTATGCGGTTCACCGCACGACCGTTGCGCCACTAACCCAACTGCCGTATCTAACGTTACTTTACAAGTCAAATAATATCACGTTTGAATTTTCCACCCCACGTTTATGTTGTCTTCCTTTTCCCGTTTACGAAGCATTTTCAAGACAGAAACGAAAACTGGCATTGTTAATTAAAATTCGGTTGTCTTCTGCGGTACACCCTTTACTACGTCCTCAAGTTTGTAATTGCTATTTAAATAGAAAATGTTTTAATGTTTTTTTTTTCTTCCTCTCGCTCCTTCTTCGTGGTGAAAAGTTGATTTATTTCCGTTTGAAAGTTTCTAAAAGATAATTCTCATCTTAATGAAGAAGTTCCCTCTTTATTTTGTATGCACTTTGAGGTTTATTCTGTTGATAGAACGTTTAATAAAAGAGTGCAAGAAGGTAAACCCGAAGAGTTTTACATTTTTATTAAAAGCTTTTAATTAAAAAAAAACATTTCTTAAGGTTAATTATTTATTAATTAAAATAAATGCTTACATTAGGGAAACTGCTAATGAAACTAAATAACAACATCAAGGATGTATACAACTACCCCGTAAACTTAATAGCAAGCATCTGTGGCCCTTTAGGGTTGCTTTGCATCTTTAGTGACCCAGATATCTGCACGTTTTGCCACTTTAGGTCAATATTCGTTTTTGGTATTAACAGTTTACGGAACAGTAAATCAGCTTGCTTCTGAATTTCAGATTCCTTAACTTAGCGAATCGTTTATTTTGCTGAATTATATTTGGGCATGAGGGTTCTAGAATTTTGATTGGATAACAAAAATGACGCATTCGGATGTATGAAACATAAGTTACGCCAAGTAAGGCGTTGTTAACTGCAGATTAAGAAGATAATCACGAAGAACTCATTGATGGGTAGCTGAAAGAGTCTGAAATTCTTGTTAGGCATAGGTGTTAGAATAAACATCCCCCAAGTCCAAAACAAGGGCATTTTGACCAATTTAGAGTAGATTTCGGGGCAGGTTATATA
Organism: Hemicrepidius hirtus; assembly: GCA_963082805.1. Lineage (NCBI taxonomy): Eukaryota > Metazoa > Arthropoda > Insecta > Coleoptera > Elateridae > Hemicrepidius > Hemicrepidius hirtus. The sequence goes on from OY720166.1 coordinate 718,543, forward strand.
AAACACCCCCGTCCTTGTACCCATCAACTCTAGCAAATTTTTATTTTGTACGCCACGAATTTATATTCAATTTGTTTATTCCTGAATTTTTTTGCTTGTTGCGTCAATCGGAATTTTTTTCCTAATATTGATTAAATTTATTCAGGCAACTGATTGATAACAGATGTATCGATGTAACCGGAATTATTAGAATTATGATTTTAATCCCACATCGAATTAACCTGAATAGGGATTTAATCGAAACGTGAGCAATTAATTTAACATATTTATTGGAACGTATACAGGGGGTGGTCCGAAATATTTAACACAATGAACTTTTTTCAGGAAAACTATTCATGCTAGGACTATGAAGTTTAGATTTTTTTTTTAAATCAGAATTTTGGAAAAAAACTCGGACAAAAAAAATACAAAATATTGTTGGGGTCTTTAAATAACTTCCCTTAATAAAAATAAGGAGTTTTGTTTAAAAAAATGAGATTACATCGTTAGTGAAACATTTTCGGAACGTTTTAGTAAAGTTTGAAGGAAAATGTGAATTAGTAAAGTCTTGGAAATGTTCGTTAACAATTGTAACTGGCTAAGAGTTACTAATTTTGTGTTGTACGTTTGAATGAACCAAAACTCAAGCTAATTAGAAGTTCAGAGCTCGTATAGCTAATTCGCTTTACTTTAAGCAACTTCAAAATCACATTAAAGCGAGTTAGCGTAACTAAGTTGGTATCAATAGAAGGCTTTTTGTTTAAGTACTATCGCTTTGCGTATATATTCTATTACAAAACGACACTTTTTTTTCCTCCCTGCATTCGAGTTTAATTCGATAAAATAGCGACTGAAAATTTAATATAATAAACTAGTGTTCGGATAACAGGCCTGATAATTGCAAAGCGAGTTCCCGATGAACGGAAGGAAGCGAGCGCCAATCGTAACTTTGTTATGTGCAGATTACCAGTTTTAGATGAACTTGTGATTGGGCCTTTGATTAAAAGCGTTAATAATATCGGGTGGTCGTCTTTTTTTTCCCTTGCAACATATGTGGACGATGACACAGATATGGAACTTTTTCCTTCCCTTTCCTCTATTGACGCGTTTTATCGGGCGGAACAGACGGTGGTACTAAATTCGATAATTGCTACAATAAGTAATTCAATAACGCCCTTGTTTGCATACATTAACCCTCTAATATTCTAAATGGATTCATCGATTCACGTTTCTCTATAGCAGAGTGGAATTTCCGTTACGTTTTCATCATGTAGGTCATCTCAAACAGATAAGTCCTAGAATTTTTAAAAACTTTTGGTATTAAATGGTGGCAGCAGCACCATATCGACGATTTTAAAAAATGGCTTCCAGACAGAAAATTACCAAAGTTTCTGGGATGGACAGAAAATAGATGAAACGCCTTGTATATACAAACATATGATTGACCCCGAATTATCAATTTCAACCCCTAATAGTTACAGTTGTCAAGGCCTACTATACTAAAGATAGCAAATTATTTACAATCGCGTAAACTTCTGGAACGAGCACAAAGCAAACGACACGTCTTGTTGGATTTAAATCAGGAGAGTTTGTCAGCTAAATAAATAATCCCTAAACCAATTTGTTTTATGATTATTAATCTATTCCATCTGACGCTGTATCCAATATCTTATACTCCCATACGTTGTATTATTTACAACCAAAAGTTTTCAGGAGAAAGAACAAAACAAGTTTCTGGCTGTTCCAGATTTTCAGAACTTCTATGATTGATTCTTTCTACGATATTATATCTTCTAGTTTCCCCGACACTTCTTCCTCGTATATCTTTTCCTAAAGTAAATTTTATATAATCTCATATTCGTGCTGTACGTTTGGATATTTCCCTCGTCCGTTTTTATAAATTTGTCCGAGACCTGAATCAAGTTATGAAGCCATCAAATCTGAATAAATTCGGGGGAAAAAAAAGGCAAGACCTTAATAATTTTCCCCTCATATTATTTTGTTCTTGAAATCGAAGCTTGAGATTGTAATACCAGAGATTGCACTTTGGATTATTTAACAGCGTCTTGTCTTGTTGATTTGTAAGGGTTATATTTCATTTATTATTAAACAAAGGGTTGTTTTACCCTTTGACATCTTTACCCTTTTTTTTTACAAGCAATAATAAAGTTTGATTAGAAATTAAAGGAAACCTCGGTCTCGGAATCCATACGTCATAAATCAACAAGAAATCGAATTCTACCCCTAAAATGGGTTTCCATTTACTTCGAATCAGCTACCATCAATTTTTTATCATTCCAGGACCTTTGTTCGGGGTTCGCCCGTGTCATGTCTACGTCCAGTTCTGTATTGTTAACCCGATGTATCTCAATTTTAGTTTCCAAACTATCCCTCCACGTGGAAAAGTGGAAATATTTATTCGGAAAAGAATTTTTGACTTTGCTAGAATGCAGAGCACTAAATTAACAGATAATTGAATCTGAAACTCGCACAAGCTCTCGCAGAAAATGATTTAAGTGCAAGGGGCACTAATATTTTACATGAAACTCAATTAAAGGTGCTCTTTTCTTCTTGCCAGGTTCCTACTTTTAAATATAAATGAACCCCGAATCAACCCCCCCCCCGACCTCTTCTTGTCCTTGTTACAAGAAAATTAATTTCGTTTATATTTACGAGTTATAATAATAAGCCGAGACGTTACATTAAATTACACGATTACTCAAAATCTGACGAGGAAATGCAAATTCCAACGAAAAATAATTAATTTTGAAATACCAACGGATTATCTAAGACTTAAAAAAAGTTTAAAAGTCTTGTTTTTATGTTAAACCATAATCAGGAGTAATTTGCAAAAAAAATCACCCTTGGGTGCTTGACCTCCCACAGGATATTTACGCCTCAACGGCGATAAACTTCATATGGACATCCTTAATCCCTTATTCCACATGATTCGTTATCCCTTCGTTTTATTGCATTTTTCCCTGTTAAAATGGAAAAATTCCAAGGACGTAATATATTAAATCGATCGGTTCAGGGTAATTTACATCCAATTATTTACATTTTTATTACAGCACTTCGCGGCTCTGCATAACGTTGCAGATTTTTGCATCGTAACAAATCTTCATATCATATTCAAGCCCTGCTATCAATTTATTACAGCATAAAACGAACATTAATAATATACAGGGGCGTTAAAAAGTCTTGCATTACTCAAACCCAAAAATTATTTTCAGATTTAAAATGAAACGATGAACGTAAGACTTAGGGGAACCATATTGCTGTTCTATATTTTGCGTGTCACCCTGTACATATTTCAGGCTTTAATACATTTAGGAAGGTATAATTTGATTTTTATCCCACTTTTCTATAACATAACTGTGACGGTTTCTACGAATTTTCTTTTGAAAATTAAAATCTAAATTTAAAAAAAATCCTTAATTGGAAATTTATCCTTTTCTTTTTTTTGGAAAATGTTCCAGCAAAATCAACATTTAATCAACATTTACATTGAAAAGTAAAAATTTTTAAGGGCTAAATTTGAATAATTTCAGCGTGATTCAGTTGTTTATATGAAAATGGGGGTCCGGTAACACCCGTTCCAGTTTTAAAATAGAACGAGGAAGTTATTTCCGTTGTTTGAAAATAAATAATTCAGGTCCATTGTTACTTGATATCCTGGGCGAGTACCCAATAGTTTTATTTGAAGAAATAATAGTAAAATTATGTAATAGGGTTAAAGTTGAAACTGCATATGGAAAACTTAAAAACGTCGTTTGAAAATCCACGGAAATAAAATCCGCAATAACAGAAATTTAACAGGGAATGTAAAACGGGAATAACCCGAACCTTCATTGCAAAATAAAATCCGAAATGTAGACAAACCAGAGAAGGATATTAGAGCCGAATCAGTTCGAAACAGGGGCAAAACGTGAGATCGGTTCCAATCTCCGAAACCCATTCGCCAACGCGTATAAGGGAACCGAAGGTAGCTACACAGATACCATCTTCAGATATTGCCGATGAATGGGGGTTGTTATTATCAAGTAGGACTGTTTTCAAGCGTTCAAACCCCTGTATAGCAGAGACCTTCCGGGTGGAATGTTCATGAACTTTGCAAAAGGATTTAAGGTCTATACAAGAAGAGGACCCGGGGCTATTTCGTCTCTTGGAGTTCCTTTAAGGTTTAGGACCGTGTAAAAGGGAACTAGCAACCCCCGTTGTGTGTCAATACCAGCTTTTTTTTTTATTTCGTATATATCTCCGACTTCTTTATTTTATACTGTTAAGCAAACAAGCGTGGAAGGATCTTTTGCTATTAAGAATAATGCGATGTTGCAAAAAAAGGAGACGACGACACATATTGAATACGCCCGGTTTATTGTGATAAATGACGGATTTATTCTAAAACATTTTTCCTAGAGGATTTCCGTCAATACTGCAGAACGGTGCAGTTTTTTTTTCTTCTTTTCAGATTGATGCTTTCGATTTTGCTGAAACAAGGGACGTGATACTTTCCACATTTAGCTTATTCTGATGCAAACTTCTAGTTTAGAAGGTTTTAGATTCTACTTTATGTCAGACGTGACTTTATCAATGGTGCCAATATTGAGACTGAAACTGTCTTTTTTTCAGGATTTCTTGGATATTGTTACTTTACATCCCCTGCAAATCTCCAGGATAAACGTTTTATCGCTTCCGATAAAGTCTTTTTTAAAATTTTCCCCCTGAAATTAAGACTAATGCAATCCCTTCGTTTTTAATAAATCACGGCGAGCTTTAGCTTTTCGGGCCAAACAAATTAATAAAGCTTTGTGTCACTGCGGTCCAAAAACCGAAGTTTTTAATAAAACATGTTTACAGACCTTAAATTATTATTAATTTTATCCTTGAGTGAAGGATGTGAAGAGGTGTTACTTTCTAAAACCAATTTTAGCAGTGCTGTGGTGCTGTTGTTATCGACTTTTGATGATAGCAAAGGGAACGACAATACCCTGAGGTTATTTCTTGGTTCGTGAGGTCTGATGTTACAATGCATAAACATCCAACTACTACTAGTTTGTGTTTTATGAACAAAATACTCTGTTTACTTTGGAAATAATCCTAATCCTCTACAACTCCCAGTATACAGTGTAATGACTATCGTTTCGTTGCACATAGACTAGTCACTATCTAATCAGTAATAAATCTTTATTATCAATTGCAATTCCAATATTTTTAATCAGAAAACAATTATACATAAAAATTTAATTAAAAGAAAACTCAAAAAATAGTAACTGCTATGGTCCCGTTAGTTGGGAGAACATTCACTTCCTAATTAATGTCGATTGACAGTTAAACGTCATCTAGAAAATTTTTAGAAAACTCATACTTTAATTAGTGTAAAACAGTGTAATAGTGATTGAAAAGTGCATTAAAACGTTGAACAACACCAATTGAACTCATTAGGTAACATTAGACTTAATAATTTCATCTAAAAAAAATATTTTTTTACTTCGAATATTAGCAAGCCCTAGCAGACCCAATGAGGTCCCAGGAGGGTAAAATCGTTTAAAAAGGGCACAACCTAACCCCTTTTCTTCTGATTTTCGCTAATATAAATTTTTGAGATAAATTTTCCGATTTTTCTTAACCAACTCGTCTTAGGTATCGGCCAATGTTAACTCTCGGACCAATTCTTCATAAAAGAACTCCCAGGTAGTCTTCAGTATCCAAACTTTTAAAGCCAAAAACGTTTCCCTTAAATTGTAAAGCTCAAATCTGTAATCAATTCAATGCCTAAGGATATAAATGCAGTCATTAATAACTACCCAACTGTCCACAAACATCTCCTTTTCACTTTGCCTGGTTGACATATTTCTCTACGTTTACTGAGGAAACTGGAAGGGGGGTTGAATAAATATAAATGTAATTATAGACGTACATGGAATTCTAGGCAAATAACATTAACATTTCCGAACAACGGATACAAACGATTATCCTTGCTCGACACAAATAATCCCAACTAGAATTACCTGTATTAGAGGAAAATTTATAGAATAGTTTTGGTGATGGTATTAATTGAATAAGAGTACTCGGTATTTAATTATCAATTACTGTCACAATCCTTCCTTGTTAAATAAATGTTCTTAAATCAATTCTTACCTGCAATAAATCCACCCTTTGTCCTCCTTTAAAGGAATCATAAAATTAATACAAGATTAGTTAAACGTCACAAAACATATAAAGGGCGGTACGTAAATGAATTTATCAAAAGAAATTATCATGAAAAAACGAATGCGAACAGATTATAAATAGCAGGGGTCTTTTGAGGAAGATTTTAAGCTAATGCTTTGGAAGTTCTTAAAGCATTCAATTCCATTGAATGAGAAATGGGTTTTAAAATGTAAATCAAGAAGAATCGTGTAAATAATCGCCAGACTTAAACCCTGAGTAGTGTTTAAGGGTTGTAAGTTTTCCAATTTTTTTTCCGGTTTGTTGTATTTGCAGATTTTTTAAACAAAAAGGAAAACGTTTGTTTTTAAGGAAAATTCCTTTGAATAATGAAAACAACGTTAAAGAAAGAATAAATTGCTCGTTGGAGTATTAATTTTCAGTTTTTAATAAAAAGAGAAAATCCTTTGAATCACAGGGTAATATGTAAAAGGAATTTCGGTCGGGATATTAATCAGTTTACAGTTTTCGCGTCGGAAAATTCCCTTCAAACGACAACTCGAACCGCTTTAGCTTATTTTCTTCCCCACGTTTTCTTCCAGCTTGATTTGACCTTGTGCTTTTGTAATACGAGCCATATTCGAGAAGTTTTATTATTTCCCAACCCCTATTTACGTTACCAATTGTTTTTCGACCACCTTTAACAAGATAATGCTAGGGAAAATGTCATCACGCAGAGGCAAAACGTGCAACGAAAATATGCCATGCAATAATCCACGAGCAATGCAAGATTCAATTGTTCGCATTCCGCATTCCTCAGCATCTTCCCTCGAGGAATTCCACTCAATAAGCACCCAGACTAGTGAATTAAGGGCAAAAAATGCGGCCAAGAATTTCTATCGCGAACGAGATAACGATTTCCTTATAGCTGCCATCCTCTTCACTACTCACATATGAAAACGAGCCAAAAGATCCCTAACTAGTCTTTTTTTTTTGTCTTTAAGATTATTTAATATTTTTCTCGATCAAGAAGGGTGAATTATTTTGAAATTGAAAGGATTTAAATCGAAATTCCTATAAAAGCGTGAAAAACAATCGGTCCTGAAATTTAATTAAAAAAATTATCTCTATGCAAATAATATGTGAACATTTTCGAGTCGCGCGTAATCGTTCTTTGAAGCCTACGTGTTTTCCCTTTTTTAAAAGGAAATACTTTACGTTGTCTTCATTTTTCTAATTCCCATATGTAAATGAGGAGTTTGACGACAAAGGAAGCCCCTGGAATTTTCCTACCTACTACATGCCCCGAATTTATGTTTTCAGAGACGGTGGAGGATTTAAACGTTGTTTCTGTCGCGTAAATTTCTCCCAAAGGGCTTTGTCTCATACATCTACACGTCTGTTTTGTGTTGCTTCAATAAATGTTATAATATTTAAGACGAAGACTAATTTTTTAAAAAGCTTTTAACAATTTTAATCTCGCTTGGGTTTATTAAAATAATGAGATCGTTAACTCAAAGCTCCTTGGCTTTCAAACGACTACTTCATAAGGAATAGAGTTTTCAGATAGTTCTAATAAAAAAATATCATAAACCCCTTAATGTATCCCAACGTTAATTACTGGATTCTGAAAACCTTACACCCTTATTCTGTAAGCCTTAATGACGCCATAGCGACTCGTTCATCAACGATTGCCAGCGTTTGAACGATTTTTTGTTCTAAAGTTACTCTGCGTGGTATTTATACGAGGTTCGCCAACAATTGTCGTTAGTAACGAGTCGTTCATGAACGACTTTTTACAGAATAGTCGCGTGTATCTCGCGCAGGGTCCTAAACTTCCGAAACACAATCGGTTGCGCACACCCTTTGAATAAAACTTGTCTATAGGCCAAACCTTAATCCAGAGATTAATTGTGACCCATACTGTACCTCATTTAACACGATTCGATTATTTATTGGTTGAATTGCTGTGTATTATTTATTCTCCTATCACTTTATAGCGTAACGAGATTCATTTTACATTTAATCTGCATTTATAACCGACCGTAACATCCGTCATAATAGTAAAATGTCCGGAAATGTTATCCAATTGTGCTTTTGTATCCAATTTTAAAATTTCACGAATTATTTGAAACCGATTTAATTCCGTTAATTTATTCGAGGGTAAAATCAGTTTAAACGCCACCAAAAAAAATTCAAGACAGATTTTTCAATTTAAAAAAAAAGGAAAGTCCCTAAATGACAACGGCTGCGTTAATCCTTGATCCTTTCAGTATTTACGTATGCGGATAATGGGATCGCGACTTCTCCAGCCCGAGCCATATTCAAATATTCGAGCAATTATGGAACATTTCAAATTCCAAGCGGTACCAGAAACCGAGCAAAATACCAGTACGATATTAAATAAGGATATTGAGAAGTAATCGGCATTCAGTCGCCGATTATCTCGCGGAATTAATTTGTTCGTCTCGAGTAAGTGCAGGCGCTCTCTGTAGAGCCCAGATTTGAATCTCAATGCCCGGGATTATAATAAATTTTACCGAATTCGGACGCATTATTTCTGAATTAAAGATAAATTGTTTTTGGGGAAAGAACAAAAGTCTATCGTGTTTGATGTTAAGACCCGTTTAAAAGTTACTATTTGCTTTTAAATTTATTCAATCGTTTTAATGATTCTCAGGGAACTGAAATGAATTGAAATCATTTTTGATCCTTAACTCATCCTCTTCTTATAAGGGAGGACTGTATTGTACTGAGGATTTTCAACCGCTCTTGAGGAACGTGCTATACCTACAGTCGCAGAACTTTCTTTTTCCAGACACCCCCGTTTCATCTCGAATCTCTTCTTTCAGTCACTACGTCCTGAATCGCGAATTTTTTTTTTCAATGACTTTATCCTGGATTTCCAATCTCTTCTTCTTTTAGTCACCCCGTCCTGGATCTCGAATCCAGGACGGGGTCCTTTCAGTCACTTCATCCTGAACCGCGAATATTTTTTTCTTTCAGTGACTCTGTCCGGATCTCTAACCTCTTCTTTCAGTAATTTTGTCCTAGATCTCGAATCTCTTCTTCTCTTCTTCCTCTTTCAGTCACCTCTTCCTGGGTCTCGAATCTCTTTTCCTTTCAGTGTCTCCGTCCTGGATCTTCAAACTTTTTTTCTTTCAGTCACTTCATCTTGAATCTCGAATCTCTTCTTCTTTCAGTCCTGGATGTACAATCTCGTTTTCTTTCATTAACTCCATCTTGGGTCTTCAATCTCTTCTTCTTTCAGTCATTTCGTCCTGCATCTCGAACCTCTTCTTTCAGTCACTTCGTCCTGAATCGTGAATATTTTTTTCAGTGACTTCGTCCTGGATCTCCAATCTCTTCTTCTTTTAGTTACCCCGTCCTGGGTCTCAAATCTCTTCTTCTTTCAGTCTTGGATGTACAATCTACTTTTCTTTCAGTAACTCCGTCCTAGATCGCCAATCTCTTCTTCTTTCAGTCACTTCGTTCTGGATCACCAATATTCTTCTTTTGGTCGCTTTGTCCTGAATCTCTTCTTCTTTCAGTCAGCTCACCCTGAATCTCGAATATTTTTTTTCTTTCAGTGACTTCGTCCTGGATCTCCAATTTCTTCTTCTTTCAGTCACTTCGTTCTGTTTTTACCTTCTGTAATAAAAATTCTATTCAACTATCGAAATTACTGATGAATTAAAGTCCGATAATCATTTTTTGCTTGTATTTCTCTCAAATACAAATGTTTGTTTACAGAACAAAGTTTCTCCTCCAACAAGGATTTATGTAAACATGTAACCTTATCGTCCTTGAGAGCGAACTTCAATAAATACGCGAGTAAATAGAGTCATAAATCGTGGGGTTAAGAGTGGTTCTTATCGATTTTGTCAACACAACTAAAACTATTCCGAAAGCTTTACTTCTTGCAACTTTAAAGCGCAGTTAAGGGGAACTTGATGAAGCATCGCTTAAACTTCGGACTTAACACCTCTTTGCATATGTGGAATTAAACTCTGGCCCGGGCGGGTTTTATGGGATTTGCCTCTTGAGATAGAAAGAGAAAGATAAACAATGTGGTGACCTAAATTCTTGCACTTACAGCATGATACATCATAGTTAAGGATAAGTTTTTTTTTTTGTAATTTACGAGTACTAGTTTTTTTAGGGAACCTCCTAAAACTTTCTAAAGTAATAGGAAACTGACTCTTGAACTTTATTTTAGATTAAAACTTTTCCGTTTCTTGTGCATGAGATTCCTTGCTCTTAAAAATTTGAAGTTGTACTCCAGAGAAATAAATCTTGGGAAGTTTATAAGAATTTTCTGTAATAATTATACGGGGAAATATTAAAATAATTGAGTTTGAATACAGGGCGTGACTTGTCAAAGTTTAGTCGTTGCGAGTTCGAGTCGTTTCCAGGACGAAACTATAAAATTTTCTCTCTTTAAACATATTCATATATTTTATGATTCCTTTGTGGGTTGGATAAAAATATTAAAATTTTAGAGTCGAGAAAATTGGGGGTAAGTACATAACTTTTATGAAAAGTTTTATGCTACAGCCCTTTACTTATATGAGGAATTTTGGTAACACCTGCAGCACTATTAAGCGTAGGGGACTTTTGGGAAAAGTTTCCTTGATTTATGACTATTATAAAATATCTCATTTAGAAATTCCAACACAAAGAGTTTGTTTTTGTAATTAACCCCCAACTAAACCGAATTTCCCTACACGATTAAAATTTTTCTAATTCACCCGCTTATTTTTTTCTGGTTCGTCATCCACGGATTCCGATGGCTCAACGGAATAAAATTGATGGATGTATTAGGTCTTTATGAACGGTTTCATCTCTTCAGCTACTCTCGCTGAATCCCACAGGAGTTAAACGCGTTTTCATTCGATGTGTTTCTTTTATTTTCATTCTTATCCTTACATGCTTCGATGAAAGCTTCAGATATGAAGATTGAATTGTCGGCGTACCCCTTCTTGTAATCAATGTAAATAGTAGAAAAGTATTTGGGTATAGTCTGGAAACAGGAACGGACCAAGGAAAGGAATAGGACCCAACCCGTCCGTTATGTATTTGTTGTCACTTTATTTCTGGTATTTTTAATCATTTCGGGTTGTTAAATTCACCCCCTAGAATATTTCTCCCCATTCTTTTTTTTTATTGCGCTACCTTGTTCTGATTTTCCTGCACCTCCTCCATAGTTTTTGTATTTTCCTAATTTCGTCCATGATTTCCTGATTCCAATTTTTCATCCCTTCCCCTCTCCTTCTTTTGTCTTCATGCAGTCTTATCTTTTACGTTGAGTATCTCTTAAGGTAAATTTGGAATAATCATCCCTTATTAAGTCATTTCTTAGGAAAAGGGGTACGAAATGAGTTAATGTTGGTTAAAAAAGTAAAGAATAATTACGTGTGCGGTTGCGACACAATAAACAGCGGGAACAAACCTCTTAGAGGAGTAGCAGCAGAAAATATAATTCTAAAGCATTCCACATCATTAAACTAGGGCATTATCTTGGAAAACAAAGGCAACCTGAAGTTCTTCAATTACAGTTAAGGGCCTGGCGAACGCGGAATTTAAAGTACCTAACTGTAATGAAATTTAGAGTAAGCTTAGTGAAAAATTTGAAATTTAATGTGATTCCATTTTCTTATACCCTATCTCCGATGACTGACACATTTGTACAGTTGGGTGGTTTCTAGGCCCTGTTTACTGCAGATAAGGGACCTCATTAGACTGTGAAATGTCCCGACCGGTTGCGATGCAAAACCCTGCACAGTCTAAGATCAGACATAATTCTTTCGCACTGATGTTTAGAATGAGCCAATAAGGGGTTACTTCGCCCACCTTTCCACACAGATTGTCATAAGTTTCCGACTGGTTTGGGGACATTTCGAGCTGTCACGGTGGATATCTCGCTCCAGTGAGCATCCCCTGGTTGCGGTAGTGTTTGAGTGCAAACGGCTGATAGAGACCAATTTATATATGGATTCTACAAGACACTTTGAAATATTGTCCTTTACTTTTATTGATTTCCTGTTTGGACCATTGGGCAATTTAAAAATTGCCACTTTACACACTTGTGTCGTGAGATTAGAACTTGTGTTTTGTTGTTAACTCAACCGTTATTGTTTATGTACCGCGTTTTTACTCCTGGACGATTCCTCTTTTAACGCTTCCCTCTTCGAATTACTATCTATTACCCATTTGCATATTTAATCTTCGGATCACGAGGACTGGAAAACTGGGAAACTTTTTCCCAGGCACTTTTCTCACCGTAACTTGTGCAAACTGCTTTTCGAACGATAAAAGAAATGTATTTCAAGCACGCTCCTTACAGGGGAGAAGGTTTTTTCCTGGAAAAAGCTCAGATAAATCAACAACTGGGGACTATGAAGACGGGGCTGCGCGTTTTACGACTTGGATTCATCAAGACATCAAAAATTTTCACCATTCAAACTTTGTTTGAAAAAATCCGATTAGATAACCAAAATTTTATTGCCCTAAAATAAAATTTCTAAGACTAAAGAATTGGGTTCAAATCGTCGCGAAATTTCCTTACAGAACTTAAATCTGTCCTGTCCATGGTTAGTCAATTTTTTAATCGGGATTAATGTAAGACGCGTTTGAATTTTCATTAGGGCTCATTAGTCAGGCAGGGCTCTAATTTTTGTGCCAATCGTTAATTAAAAAATTATGAAATTTACATCCTATCACATTTTCAGATTAAACAATCGATTTAATATTATCTGGTCGGGTATCTTCGCGTTATTTAAATGAAAACAAACCTCACAACTGATAGTCGACACGTAAATGTGTAGGAGTCGTTATTAATTACCTGCAGAAGGTTAAAAGTTTCTAAAATAAACTGTTGATTAGGGTTGAATGTTTATTTATTGATCATTCGATAGATTACGTGTTTAAAAGTAAATTTGTGTCTTTATGAATAAAAAAAAATTCCATTAATTAGAACATTTTTAGGGTAAAAGGAAAGCTCGGATTTATTTGAAATTCCAAGACATTTTATAATATTTTATCAAGTTTGTTTAAATTTCTCTCCCTGTCACGTTACAGCCAGGCTATTGTATTATAAAATACAAAAGCGCAAATATAACTTGAAGATTAAACTGGTAGGGTATTATTATTATTATTATAGAAGTACTTTATAGTTCTCTTCTCGCGGTATTTTTATTGCAGAGGTCTGATACAAAAGTTGAAAAGTGGACAAAGGAATTTATATATTTTCCAACAGCTTATTTAAATGTAAACCGTTTTCATGCATTTGAATTGCATGAACACACACACGAATCGTATTGCTCGAGGGTTTTCGCTGTTTGAAATAAAATTAGAGAGATAATTTGCACTCTGGTGTAAGGTTACAAGCTCATCACTCGGTTACCATGGTCACCAATTACCGACATCCTGGTTATTGACTTCTCCTCCTGGATGTTGACACAATTTTTATTTCCTTCTTCCATTATTCTGGGTCCGAGCCCCTTCATTTCCCTAAATCGTGACAAGCATCCTTTTCTTACGTCTGGTCTCCTTCTAGCTCGTTCTGCTTTTTCCCCCTAGATCCGGACACATTCTACATTTTTGCGGCTCCGATCCCCTTACAGATTTTTTTCCCCTGTCTTCTGAAGTTAAGCAGGTTTTCCTGAATCTGGAACTTCATGGTTTTCTACCCCATTTTGTTCAACACTTCTGATGGATGATGGATTTTCTGGACGTAGGTAGCTTCCCTTCCTTCTCCTACATTTTCTAATTTATCGTACTCGCCTTTGCTAGATTGTGGTACATTTTCCCAACCCCCACGACGATGTACGGATATTCTCTTGAAAATTTCCAATCTTGATTTTTTCCCACACGAGACAAGAATCCGATTTGGAAAGTTCTATCTTTTAGATATTTTCTAAGAAATTTTAATGAATATTTTTTCTACCCCTTTTAAAATTTATTTGCAGTGTTGTACTTACATAAAGTATTAAAATATTTAATCCGACAAGAAAGAACATCTTCCCGAAGTAAACTTTAGAGCAAACAGAATTACCTCCCGTTTTAAAGTTTCTGCAATAAAATTCAAATTTCTTTTAAGCTTTTTTTTTTCTTCTATCAAACTGCTCTTACAGTTTTCCCTCGAGCTGTGTTCCTTCTCGTATAACTTTTAATAAGTATCATATTTTTCTGCATCGAATTTGAAACAAAAGGAATTTTAAATGGTTTGTCCCTGGCGGAAGAAATTTTAGATAAATATTAATTATTAAGGAGGGGGAGTTATTCTTAGTTTTATATAAAATAACAATTATTGTTGAGGTATTGTTCTCTCTGTGTGAATAGATGGCGGAAATATAATTGAAATATAGTAGGGTAATAACAACCAGCACCGAAATTGCACGCCGGGATAATAATTGGACTCATTTCGAAATGACTTGGGGAATAGAGGATGGTGGAAACAAACAAAACATTTAATACCTAACCAATCTTTAAAATATTGGCTGAAAACTAATTCTCCCTTTTGTTTCAGGTATGTCTTGGTTTTTTTTCGCCACAATTCGGGGATGTTATTTGCTGGCAGGTCACGTCTCAAAGTAAGTTTTTGCAAATCGAACTCGCAATCTTTCTAAACTTTCCAAACGTGGCTAAGGTAGTGGCGGCTTTTCTTTCCCCTAGAAATAATAAATAAAGCTGAGTTTTGAACTTGTGTTTGGTTTAGAATTTCAAATTATAAACCCATTAGCAAATTCCGATCGATTTTCCAATTTTAAACGTGTACACGTACCGAATTAGGGGAAATTTGATTACACCAGAATTAAAATAGTAATCTGATCGTTTAGGGAAATGCAGCAAACGACTAATAGTTTATTCTCTTTATGGTGCTAGGAAATTATATTTTGAAATGGCATTTCGTCCTAGTGTTTTGATTTTGCGAATAAGTACCGAATAGTGTTCTTCCGTGTTAGTCAAAGCAAAATCCGTTAATCTATTTATCGCACGCTCACATGCATTTCCTGTGCGTTAGTGCATTTAATTTGCCAAACCAAAATTTAATTCTGCACACGAACAATAGCAGAGAGCTTATTCCTATTCTTGGTACGTTTTCAATTCTGGGTTGTGTAGTGTTAGTTACATGAAATTTAGTTGCCCTTGGAATTATTATAGCTATCTTGATCCTAGTATGATTTACTCATCCAATACGTGATCGTTGCCACGTAACGCAGCTTAGTTTACAATAATTAACCACCACGAGAATGCATATACCAGGAGAATAAAATTTGAGCTGAGGGTTTGGAAAATAATTTAGGGGCGTTTTTTTCTTTTGGTCAGCAATATTGGTTATTGGGAGAAATGGCAATAATAAATAACGCGAGTCGTATAGGGACAAAATGGGGAAATAAAGCGATCGTGGTCTTTATAAGAAAATAAGGGGTGTGGGTTTAATTTCTTCTATCCGTTAGATTTACGTGTTGGGTTCAAAGGTTTGTTTCTGAACCGTTTAAAGTAAGTTGATTAAGTATTACATTACGATGTAGGTATAATCTAACTTGCATAAGGGAAATGAGAGAATATTATCCCATGTAATAGCATTAATTTAGTCGCACTGTGCAAAAGCGTAAGGTGCTGCTTATGTTAAAGTGGTTATTTTCTTAGCAGCTTCGTGTTTTGGCCTCGTTGTATTAAAAGCTCTCTAGAATTACCTTGCAGGCGAGTAGATGTATAATTAGATTTGAAACCCTGGAAAGCAGCACAAGTTCTCCCCCCAGTCATGCGACCAAGAATTACGCATTTTGAAGGGAGTACTTTAGAAACACTTACTCTCCAGTTTTACGCTTCACTTCTGACTTAAAGGAATTGACACCCAGACTCATTTACATTTTCCCTTTAAGTATTAACGAAATACTAATTAATCCTCCTCCCCTACTCTTAACCCATCTAATACCAATTATTACATTCCCACATCCCTTGGAAAATAATCAACAAAGAATTCTAGATTTATTAACCCATTCAAAAGTTAATTCCTTCTTCCCGAAATTACAAACTGTATCAAAACTTCTAGGGAGCGTAATTATCCATAAACAGAATTGTTCCCCATTTTAATCGAACCTTAAACAAAAGCCCAGGGGTGAATGTGTATAACATAAAAACACCCCCTTATGTTGAGGTTTTACTACTCGCCAATAGTTTGCCTTCGACTTTAATTAATAGTTGGCCTGGGTAACCTCCTAGGTGTGTACCACCAGCTATACGGAATATTAAAGTGGGTTACGGGATCGAACCTGAATTTTCGTTTTTGCTTCCTTCGCATTGCAGCCAGAGAGGGTTTTAGTCCGTTGGCCTCTTGCCAAAATTCAGGCCGATATTGAACGACCACATTTTACTGCGCGTTCTTGCGGACTGCTGTTCCCCCCACAGAATTATCTTTTCTGTAGATAACCCGTAGGTATAAGAGACGACCGACGTGTGCGCGGTGTAAACGTGTAAATATTTTATATAGGTCACGTTTTCAAAATTGCATTTGAATAAGACGAGCGTAATTCGGATATGGTGAGATCATTCTTAATTAAATTTATGTTAGAAACTCGTTGGAAGAGTAATTAAGGTAAAGGTTTTGTATAAGTTGGCTTAGGATTTACGTAGAACTCCGAAAAGTCCTTGTAATTATGAAAATTTGAACTTAGTTAACCAAGTCCTGATCTGTATTTAAAAATAGATGCCCCAAGGCAAAGAAAAATCGAAAATTGTACCATTAACCTTTAACCATTTTCTGGAGTATAATCGATTCAAGTTCTGGATTAGAATCCTGAAAATATTTCCTAAAAATATTTTTTTGTATTTAACCTTGCCCTATTAATTTTTTCGTTTAAAACCAATTACAAAAGTACGAACGAGATCATTGTTACCTGAATAAATGAAAAATTTCGATTCTACCAAGGTTTTCGAACTTTTAGCACAAAAAAAACCGACGCGACTTTCTCACGTTTCATTTCATTAGCGCGGAACTGATTATTTTTTTCCATTGTTACGTTTTATGTTTCATTTTCGCCAAACCGTGGATATTTCTTTTCGTGATAAATGATTCGAGGTTTAGAAGTGCAGCCAACTATATTCAAAGGGAATTTTTTTTTAATACAAAAAATTATTGTTCTTTGGGAATATTATGAAAGTTTGTCTCTTTTAGTTAATAGTAAAACGTTTTGGAATTAATTTTGTACTGTTTTAATAGAATACGACGCGACGTCCACTTCTCTTTATATACAGACTTTGAAAACTTTACAATTTAATTTGAATTTCCATCTTTTGATATTATATCTAAAATTAGTTACATGAAACTTTACTCATGTTGACAAAGAGTTCGAGTTTTATTTTTGTTAAATTTGAATTTTAATAGGGAACACAAAAAAAATCACAAACAATAGAAATGCGGTTAATTCCCTATGCAAAACACGTTTCGAACAGCATCTGCGTGTGAATGTTGCTCCATTTCCAAGTTTGCAAAAAAATGATGTTCCTACAAAATCAAATAATCCCAACATTCTATTTTTATGGATCGTTTTGCATAACATCTCATTTTATTTATTTAACCACCATCTGCACCTTTTTCGTAGGTACCTCTAATTCACCTTACACAGAAAGTTAAATCAACCGTTTTTTAGTTAAAATCAACCTTAAAGCGCGTATTTTCTTGTCGGCCCAAAGTTTCGTCCATGATTATACAGATCATCCTCAGGGATATAATTATTTATGCTCCTAAACGCACACAGTTTTATTTTATATTTATTTTCCATACAACACCCATAGACGGAGCCGATTAAAACCTTTTATGATAAATATTTTCGGCCTCAAAATTTGAAGCTAAATTGTATCTAAAGTTATAGGAATTTTCTGAATATTTATAACCCGAATCAAATAGGAAATATTTCTTCGGACTACTTATCTAAAAAGCTTTTTTGCGACCTTTGGCTTCGAACTAGTGCATTACTATCTCTAGTACCTAATTGTATTTCTGCCTGAAAACTCAAGCTGAAAGTTTGAAAGGAAAAATTTTATTATTTTCACTTGGGTAATATTTTAAAGTAATTATTTATTCTTACAAGGGTCTGCCCGAGGGACTGAAATAATAATAGCTTCCATTTATTTCTACCTAATGTTCTATTTCGACTTTTCTCGAAAGTTTTACACAAGGGAATGGATTAATAATGAGTTTAATTTATTTCTATTGTGTATTTCATAAATTATACCACAATCATCAAGAATTTTATTTTAAGTTTAATCTGTTATAAAAATAACTCGGAACTTTACAAAAGTTTATACTATTTGGGGTAGGTACTCTTGATGTCGAGTGCAGTTTGCGAGTTAGTTTTCTCAATGGATTTTGTATCAAGTAGGGATTAAAATCTTTTCTTGGTCGAATAAAGATAATAAAATAAAAAATAAGTCTTGAGCGAGACTTCCGGGGGTTTGTCCCCTTTCCCCTTCTTCCGTTCTGCTGAGACCCATGTTCCTGAATTTGTTTAGTTTTGCTCTTCATGTTTTGAGACTTGAGGTCTTCCTCGCTTCTACTAAATCTTGAAAGCTTCTTTAGGTTCGTTTCTCCTGGATCCTGAAACCTTTTGCAAGGTCTACCCCATTCTCCTTGTTGTTATCTTCGTCTTGACTTTCTCCCCTTGATTTTATTACATTCTGCTCTCTTCCTAAATTTTTTTAGCTTTTCCTAGGCCTTGCTCCCTTTCTCCTTCGTTCTGTGAAGACTAGCTCCCTTATCCTAATATTTTGAGGTCTTCTTTCTCTTTCTCTCTTTCGCCTCCTGAATTCCGATACCTTCCTCAGGGTCTTAACGCGTGCTCTGCGTTTCTTCTGTTACCTTCTTCTGGATCTTTGCTTCTGTTCCATGGACTTTAACTTTCTCTAGGCTCTTCCACCCTTTTATTAAATCCTGATGTCTGCTCTAGATTTTCCCTTGTTCTCTTGATATTTTACAAAATATTAACCAAATTACGTTAAATGTTGTCATTTCGATACCCGCGTCAAAGGTCAAAATCATGGCCATAAAATAAAAGAGAAAATTAGATAAACCTGGCAAGTAGTAAGGGCTTACCTTGTAGTATACCTTTATTGAAATTAGTTTTGGAATAACCCTTACAAGTGTAACGTAGCAGCAGATTCAGCATACATTGTTTTCGGTTAATTGCTTTCTCTAGCAAATTGGTTTGGAGCAAAGTTCTACCTGTTTTATAAATTTGTGGTAACCTCTGTCTTTACGAATACACTACCGCCGTCGCAAATAGTCCGAGGATACGTGATTCAGGTGTTTTATTCTCCTTTTGTTATCGTGTGTCGGTGAATTATTGAACTCCTTTGTTATCTTCCAGCTTTGAAATATCGTATTTTGCGATTTTAGTTTTAGATATAGGTAAATTTTTCCTGCTCGGAAAAATTCCTCTACGAAAAAGAAAGAAATTTCTCCTCGTCCCAGGGCGTTTATTGGGAACAGAGCCTCTAATTGCTTTTCAGTGGCAAAAAATGAGGTCCTTCAAAGGTCGATGCAGGACTCTGCAGGTATTAATCGATAATACCCTTGCAGGATAACGGTGGTCAAGCGGTGCTTGATAAATCGCCCCAGGAATTCCGATCTTTGGCCATCTATAATCAAATCTTGGCAAGCGATCGCCTATTTTTTCTTGCCTCTTTCACATTACTTTCCTGGGTTTCTCTACTAGTATTTTAAACTCGCCTTTCTATCGTTTCAGGAATTGCCTAATATTTAAGGCTTTAACAGAGAATTTGAACAATGATGACTACATTTTTCTCCTTAGATTTATAATTGAGTTGAAATGTAAGGAAGGAAAGTGTAACTTTCAATGTCCTTTAGAATTGACTTATCCACCCCTATTTGGATTTTGTGAGATATACCCTGACTGTTCCAAACCTCAGCCCCGATTCTTTCAATCTTAAAATATAACATTTTTCTCATCTGTTATGGCACGGGATTTACGATAAATAATATTCATTGTTGATTATTATAGACGTTATTTTCGTCCAGTAGATAAAAAACCAATAAGGACGTGCTTAAAATTTTCTATTAGGTAGGGGACTTTCAGCCACAGTTTCTTTATCTGGGTAGGGTTTAAGGTCTAATCATACTCTTTTCGCATCTTTTCAATATTGTCTTACGTGACTCAATTTTCTTTATTCCGAAGGTAACAGAACCAGTCAATTTTCCAACGGATTTATCAAAGTCGTCTCCTGTCATTCACTGTTTAAACATCACAAGGGGAGGTTTACTGCTTCACTGGTGCCAAAAAAAAGGATTAAATTTTTTTTCATTACTATAAGAATTCTGCGTGATCAAAATTATTAGAAAACGGATTCCTTATTCAAAGAAAAAAATTGCTATTTGCTATGAAAGTTCCGGAAGTTCCACAAAAAGTAATTTTAAGTCTTGTAAGAGTAAGCGAGTGGGAGCTAACGTTCTTGTTATGCAGTAAAGAAAGCGCACACTTACGCGCACACACTGTTTAGTCTGATAGTTGCCACAACCGAACTATTAATGTTTTCCCTTAGAAAAAATGTTCCTTGTCTCATTCAAGTTTGCAAACCCTTTATTTCTTTAAAAATTTTGGAAAATGTATTCCTACGTTTGAGTCTTATTATAATAGGGTAACAATTAAAATTTAGTAATGAGGAGACAATAGCAGCGTGGAGTTACCTAAGAAACGAGACAAAACCTGGCCAACACCACGGAATGTTTTAATTTCAAATTATACTGTGCGTTTTGCATGAAATAAGGATATAATAGAAATGAAATTACAAAGCAATTGGAGAAAAGCTTTCAGGTTTTAAGATATGGTTAACGTTAATTAAATAACGGTTAGTTTACATGATGTTACTACGTTTAACTTTAATTAGACTCGCCTGAAAATTATTTTAATTAATTTCGAAAACAAATCCTAATTATCTTGTTCTTACCTTCATTAGAAACATGAAAGAATTTTAAACGGGAGGGGGGGCTGTGACCCGAAAATCTTGCCGCAATTGGAAGTTTAAATTAAATTAACGTTTTATACGTATGTGTGTGCGATTCCATGCACGTACCATTACTAGACATAAAATTGTGTAAGCAAATTTCCGAGCGTTTAGAATTCTACGGACACGGGAACGACGATCCATTCTCTCAGGATCGTTTATTAAAACGAAATCCTTTATAATCCGGCAGCAGGGTTATGTAAATCGCAGGATTTAGTTATCCATCTGACGGTAGCACCCATGTTCTTTAACACATGGATGCATTTAACCATAGTTTAACGGCTTTCATAACTATAATTGGATTGGATGACCTATCCTTTTGTACGTTCGCGTTATCGCAAGCCGTGCCAAACCTAACGTTCAACTAATTATTATTATAATACAATAACCAGATCATCTTCCTTCCAACAAATTACACCGGGGGTTACTTACCGGAATCTACTCCCTAAATATTCGTAAACGGGACCAAATCGCTTTTGTATAAATCCGTTCGTCCTTAATGACCCACATTCCCCAAAAAGATCCTGCGATACCAGGACAAAGCCACCTAAAGTCGAATAAAGAAAAGTGTGAGGTACCCTGACCATGTTAAATCCCTGCTTTACTTTAATCTCGAGTTCCTGTGTTTAAAAATTTCTCAAAAGACCCCCTTAGGGATAGTCTATAGATACCGTGCCATTTCCCCGCCCTTGCCGCCGCCGTTGTTACCTTCTTTACATTAATTTTTTGTCGATATCAGTTTCTGGCAATAAAAATAAGAGAAAGAGGCAACACGGATGAAAATCAGTGTTGAGGACTATCTATCCCACTTCTGATTTTGGTATCCCATTGGATAAAGTTTATTACCAAAACCGACACAAACGACGTATTTATCCTTTTTAATAAAAATAACCGAAAAAACAAACAAAAGTTTGTTGATGTTAAATTTTCATGGCTTGCTCATCTAAAACAACCGTGAATATGAATTATCATAAATTAAAACGTAACAACGGAAGTGGATGAATAAAAATGTATCTTTCTTCCTGTAGCGGGAGTAAAAAAAGGAATGCAGATGCATTTATATAGAGAAGCAAAGCACATAACAGTGTTTCCGATATACCTCCATACATTTTCATGTTTCACGCTGTGTGTTCCGTTTGTTAGATCTATAAATCCATCACTTCTGCTTATCCATTAAACATTTACATACGTATAATTCAACATCGCTATTAGAATTGCGGATTTTCGAGAAAATACGATGGAAAATGTATTAAATAGACAGCAAACAGATAACTCTGAAAGTTCAATAATGGATTTTATTCGTAAGTTTACTCTTAACATCGGCTAATACCTTTTAAAAGCTTACGAAATAATCTCTTCTTTTTTTTAATTGTAATTACAAACCTGTACGCGTCAATTCAAATTCTAATTGAATTCAAAACATCAAAACATGTTTAAAGCTCTTTGTGTTCTCTTATCAAGTTAAATTTTATTTGAAAATTGCAATTGGAATATATTTTTACTTCAAAGTTGTCTAATGAAACAAATATTCTGTTATCGATGGCGTAGGGTGTCGGAGGGTAGTAGTAGGTACATTGTCCTTGCGATTTTAAACGGTTTGATAATATTTTTTTTGAAACTGATTTCTTTCGTGGTCAGGGTATACATATACACGTCTTCCCTTCTATCCCTTTCAATTAACTATAACCTTTGTAGATTGTAGAAACGATTTTTCATATCTCCACCTGCGACCTACAACCACCATAATTTAGATCTTGATAAGACCCCCAATTAAACGCAATGCAAATTTGGAGATTAGCTTCTCTGTAGGCAGATCCACCACCAACCGAAATCAGAACAGATAAGAATATGAGAACAGCACTTTCCCATTTAATAAAGTCTTGTAAAATTTTAACAGACGTCCTATATTCTCCCAACCCACATTTGTTTCGGATCCTTATCCACTTTTGTCCCCCTTTTTTATATTTTATTAATAACCTACCCTTCATTGTTTTCCCTCCCACGCAATTTTAATTCAGAAATATTTCATTATTTATACTCGAAATAGCTTTCAACGCTCTTAATTATTGCATGCGTTTAGTACGGACACACGTAGGACGAATTTTTAATTTAACCCTTGAATACGTGAAAGCTTAGCAAAAATTCGTAACCAGCGATAAATCGATCAGGAAAACTCAAAATTGAGACCCATTAGAAAAGTTTAAGAATGGCGAGGTAATAGTGACCGCTGACGCGCCTCTTTGGTTACCATGGGTCTCTGGGTTTTATTTTCCATGCATTTAATCCCTGATTCATATGTTTCTATATAATTCTGAAAATGCATTTGGTGCTCTTAAAATCATTGCCACATTTTCAAACACTGGCAAGTTTTCTGGGCTAACAAATGAATGTAGATAGTGGCAGAGCGAGTGGAACAATGATGAATTAAGATGAAATGGCCCCGATAAGCGGCTCGGCGGACAGACACAGAAACAATGTGATAAATGAAGAGGGAACCGGATTGCAGACATCTGACAGACTGACGTCACAGCTGCCGCTTGCACTGCTGATAACCGAATTCAATTGCGAAAATGTTTTGCGAATCTGGGCTTGCACTAAATCCCTTTAATGTGCTTGCATGCTTGTTGGCTACGGAATGCACCTACCACATGTCCCACTAATTTGATCGAGGGACAAATTGGTTACAGGGACTCTTGTTTGTCTGTTATGCTCGATCCGTTCTACAGATGTCGAGGGATTAGGGGAAGCGTGTTAGAAACGATTATTGAAAGGGTTTGCAAAAGAGGATTAAATAACGAGGAAATTAATCCTTGCTTTTGCGAATATTTTACACAAATTTGAACATTTCAACCAATGCGCCCTTTTCAGCCTCTCCGACACACTTCTTTGAACTAATGAGGTTTTCTTTTTGTTTCAGGTTCGTACCGAGTGTTTGTTTAATGACGGTTACTTCTTATTACATATGGTAGGTTGAATGTAGTATAGTTTTGTTGCCACTTTTTACGCCCTAGGGTCGTCCTGAACCCTTATTCATGCCCCATCCATAAACATATGTGTGTAACTCCGAAAACTACTAAATTTTGAATTTACGTACTTTAGTATTACACAAAATTTCTTCACAAGGGTTGTTTTTCTCCCATACAATGAAAATTCAGTGGGCGGATGTATATTTTTTCGGAAGCTTGTAGGGTCCAGCAAGGACTTTTGGCATTTGCGCTAATTTTAGTGACACCGGAAATTTTCCTGAATATTGGTTCGAGTTGCGGAGTAATTTTATTTCCCTGAGGATGTCTCGGGTGCCTTGGGACGAAACTTAAGGGACTATCATTAGGAATAATGTTAAAATTTCATTGGGTTGTATATTAAAATTAATAATTTTTTTGAATATTTATTATCACGCCCTGGTATGCCGAAAATAAATCATTCTGTCATATTAAGTCTAAAAAATAGAAATTAATTAAAATTCCTGACAGGTTACGCTATAATACGTGTAATTGTAAAAATACCCGAGGGGGTTTTTCGAGTAAAATTAGCTCGATTCCACAAGTACTGGTAATTACAATTCGTATTATAAATATGCAGTGCGAAAACAGGTAGAGTAGGCTAAGTATGTTTTGAAATTGTAAAAGAACTCAAGGTAAACACGCAACCCGCCGCCGCCGGTCAGTTAATAATAAATAATGTTCTTCCTATTTCGTCCTCATCGCCAAGTCAGTAACAAACTTTTACGTTTCAAACACTTGGCGTGGGGCAATTTGTGTAACGTGCGTGTTATAGACTTTGCATGAAAGCACTAAAGCTTTGTAAATTGCCGGAATGATGAGGCTAACGATTGGAAAAAGGAAGAAAATAGATATCATAGCCATTTCGCACCACCATTTTCGCTATTTTTCCCCCAACTTTATTACACAGACCTTAGGTTACTCCTTGCATCGACTTCCTAAAAGGTTTTGATGATGTACCCATAACGCATTGATGTTTATATTTTACTCTGAAAAAATTTTCCATTAGAAAAATTCTTAGAGAAAATTTAAATATTCGAGGGAGGAATCGTTAGGGAAATTTTTTTAACAACAAAACACCTCGGCAACGTTCGAGGAAGGAATTGGGGAATTTTTATCTAGGAAAATAAAGACAACAATCGAATGATGTAACAATGTTGAAGAATGGATAGACGGGGTATTTTTTTTTTGAAAAAGAAATTTATTGAGGGGGTAATTAGAAATACGCGGCGCGGTTTTCAATTTGTATAAATTTTTATCTATGGTATAACGGGAAGCTGTCGTCGGAGGCGTTATAATGGGACACCGGATCTGAGATAATAAATCTCTTATTTTAAATGTGCAAAGAAGTCTTAATCTCGCCACGCTCCATTTCGCTTAATCCTAAATCATCGCTATATCTTGAAGAATGGTAGCCCTGTGAGTGCTCTGGAAGCACGTATTATTTGGGCAAAAATTGTCGTAAAAATGTATTTTCGGTGTAGAGGATTCCTTATTCAAGACATAACGGCACTTAGATATATTTCCGCCACTGCTGTCGCAAATGGCCACCTTAATCTTGATGCAATTGGAATGGAAAGATTCTGCACCAACACAAGTAAGGATTTCCCGTAAAGTGGGGCGCGCTATTTTTCAGTCCTGAACTTTGCACTTGAAGATTTTTATCGCGGTTTCCTTGTTCCCGGATATTTCAGTTGTAAAGTTCTTCGAAATTACCTCCTCTCAAATCCGCAATACACTCGGCCACCCTACAGAACAAAAATTCTTTTACCCTTGGAAAATTTTTAATAAAAAGACATCATCATCTCTATCCCCCTTTTACATATTATTACCTACAACTTTTCTTCATACGTTTTTACTGTTCACGAAATAAAGTGGTCAACCTTCATGACTCATTAAACCTGTCGGAAATTGAAAAGTTGTAAAAATTAAAAAAGCGCAATAATAAATCATAAACGGGTAGTAAAACTAAAAAGTCCCGTGACAAGCGGACGTATTGTTGGATAAAAAAAATAAAAAATTCAATCGCTAATCCACTTTTGACCCAAATGCAATTGCCATGTAAGCTCAGACCGTCTATTATCCTCATCCTGGTACGCATGCGTCCCATTTATTTACATAAGCCGACGTTTCTTTCTTCTTCCTGTCGGTCACGCGTATGTGATAAAAGAGACAAGGAAAAAAAATGTGGTGAAGCGCGATTTCGGGGTTCAAGCCACAAGTCATATGTAGTTTTTACAGATCAGACAACTTTTCCCTTAACAAAGAACTCGAGGAACGAATTGAAGGCGGAATAAAACACGAGTTTCTGATGGATTCGAGAAAAGTCTTAACTTCGAGTTTTAAATGAAAAAAGATGGTTGGTTTTGTTATACGACAATGCAATCTAAGATTTTTCCTCAAGGGTTTTTCTAAAAGTGTCGTTCTCGAATAGAAAACTAGAGTTAGGTCGAGAGTTCCTTTATCTAAAAGTCTAATTTTTCAATAAAGATTTAATTTTGTCCTTTTTTGTAACAAGCATTTTTTAAATCGGGAAAATTTTTCCTCTCAAACATGAATTGTTAATAATCGCTGAAAGGTGGCTGAAATGATGATTTTCATGAAAGAGACGCTTCGGGCCACAGGAAACTCCTGTCTAGGGTTCAGGTTTGGACACATTTGCAATTTTGTTTATTTACATTTGTAATAAACCCACGGAGTTACTATTCAATACAACCCAATTAAGGACAAAGCTTTCCTTTTCATGTCCAAATCTAAAAATAGACAAGATTTTACGTAAACAATTTTTTTGAACTTTAAAGTAAATATTTCGGATACAAGATGGAAATATTTACTTCTTATTCGGATTAAATTATTTTTTTATTAAAAAAAAAGTTGAATTCGACGTAATTCTGAGTCACCCTGTTTGGGAATTTTATTTCAATCTAGGATCGGATTATAGTCCTCGATATAAACGTTATTTCTGTTTTTATTTTGTTTATCTTTTCCCAAGCATATTTGCTTTAAAAATCAGTAAGTAGAAGTAAAGGTAAACAAAGCAAGTCCTTGTGGAAAATTAAAGAAAAACATCTCTGTAAATTGAACTTTTATTTTTCAACTTTTAAAGAAAAATTGTTACGATTATTGAAAATTCGTTAATCACTAAAGCGTGGTCCAAACCGTTTTGTTTGCGTTTAATTTCAATTTTTAATTCCGAGTTCTCGTCAAATTTTTTTTAAGCTTGTTTAGTACATTGTGTATAGCTTTATTTATAATTTAGAGTTTTAAAACGGAAGTTTTATAGAAAAATCTAGTTCTGTGTTTGAATCCTTTAGGGATTGCGTGTCCCGACTCATTTCCTGATTACTTGAAGCAATAATTAATTAAAGTTAGTTGAGCAAGGTTTATTAATCAAACACATATCATAATTACAAGGTGTTTACAAATGATTCGGAACTAAATTAATCCAAGAAACTAGATCCGACAGATAGATCGACACGTGCTCGACTATAGGATAAATCGAAAAAAAAATGGGGTTTGTTAAGGCTTGTAGGATAAAGCACTAATGTATAAAATAAAAATAATAGAAGAGAAGGGTAGTGCAATTTTCTCATATAGGGGGGAGCTTTCTTAGCCTAATGAAAGCTAATTCCGAGCCTAAGCCTCCATTTCGTGGAAACAAACAAGAATTTATGAAATTCTTTCCACATTAAGAAGGTGACTAAACTATTTCGTTTTAGAAATTCAAATTAATGAAAGGTCTGGGTGTTAAAGTGCATGTAAATCAATCTCAGTAACAAACCATAAAATCTCCATTCATTTTACGTTTCCGATGGCAGTGCATTTGAAATTCAAAACATTTCATTCTCGGTAAGAGCCTTCCTTGCTAAATCACTCCTCTTGGACAAAACGAACCGTCCCTGAAGTATACAAATACTCGAATTAAACTGAAAATCAACACTTGAAAGTCTAATATTCTTCATCTTCCTTCACGTCCCCTTTTTAACGCTTTTGTCCTAAAGGACAGACGCGCAAGGTTCGAACCATGAAAGTGGAAATGGGAATTAGCTGTACTGGTCACAAATGTTTGCATTGGGAAAAAGCATTGTGTTAAGGCTATTGATTCACTTAATTTGCTCTCGCAGCAGGCACTTGTTTTCTTCTGTAATTTCTGCACTAAATGCCACTTGCGATATTTATTTTATCAGTGCATTGTCCCTTGGAAACAACCAGAAACTAGAAATAGAGGGAAATTATTTTTTTTTTGTATTGTGCTTGGATTAGATTTATTCGAGATCAAAATGTCATTTTCAAAAGCATATAATAATTAAATAACAGTATGCAGGAACTACTTGATTTAAATTGAAGGGTTCAAGTTTCATTATCTGCGGAGAGATAATCAGGCGTGACTAAAGCCCCCAATTAACTTGAATTTATTGATCTTCTAGTTCTGTAACAAAAGTTGCATTCATTTCCGAAGGACCGGAAACTATTGCGATAAAGCACGCTTTGATGAATGCTAATAATCGATCGCTTTTATAAATACATTTTACGGTCTTTTTTTGCGTGCTCTTGCAAAATTGCAGTTTTTGGACCGGGGCTTTTCCACTAATTGCCTAACAAATATGATTATTCCATAGGGATGATATAAATTAGCTCGATTAGCGTTTAACTTTATGCTGCATCACAAGAGCGGGGAATTAAACACTATTAATCGGGATTTTAATTAACCCCCAACAATTCCGTTCGCGTTTAGTCTTACGGTACCTATTTTTAGATCTTGGCTCCTCCACCAAATGCATTTAATCTTTTATTACGCATATTTGCACGCAATCGAAACCATTCAAATTACGAGTAACTCATTCTTGACAGTTTTATTTCTAAAAATTTAATTTTCCCTCTGGAAATACTAACACGAACTGGAAGCGAGACTTATAGGTCAGCGTCATCTTTAGAGTTTACATAACTCAAACTTTACTTGACACCAAACTATTTTGTGGCTACGTTTCAATTAATTCACGTCCGCCAAGAAATTCCAACGGGTTTTGTCTTAAAACTAACTTTGAAACTCGCAAGGAACGAACCCTTAACAACCCCCTCGGCACTTTTCGTATAACTTAAAAGTCAAAATTTTAGTAGAGTTTATTACCAAAAACGAATTTTTTGTATTTAAGGAATTTCCTGAAAAATCCTGAATTAGAATAATATACGTGTATGTTAAGTCGGTCTGAATCCCACATTTCGAGTTAGTTAAGGCCATTAAAATATTTTTTCCTGGAATTGAATGTAAAAAGGTTGGTTTAATGATTAAAGCGCACATTTAGAAAATTTAGTTTTCCTGGGGAACAATTCTCCTTTAATTCCGTTCTGCTTTAAAAGTCCTTTTGAAGACTCATGCAAGTCGTAATAGCCGCCCCACTTTCAAATAGTAGTGGGAATGCTGCACTTAGTTCAGAGAGCTTTAAGTTCAATATTTTACCCCTTCTACTGCACGCTGAAAGCTCTTCCCATCCCACCCCAATGCATCTCGTGGTGGGGGAAGTGACGTAACACGCAGTGCGGAACAAAATACGGGCAGACATCGAATCAGTCTGACATCTAGTGTGCCGGCGGTGAGGTATGAACATTCTAGGTAAGCCGTGTCCTGCCTGCGAGTCAACTGTTTGGTTGGACTGGTACGACTGGATTTTGATTCATATTTGATGTTGTTTGCTTGAATATTTTTCTAATAATCGGTGTTTTTTCTACTTTCCACTATTTGCCCGTGCATGATTGTTGTTTACTTTTTTACTTGCCTGAAGTTTTTTTAAAAGGGTGGAAATCATTTCTTCAGTTTTTGTCTCTGATTTGGGTTTGGGCGACGTTTTCCCCAAAAACCTATTAATAACCACATTTTAAGAAAATGCGTTTCTGAAGGGGAAAAAACACCGAAATCCCTTGTGACTTCAAACTTTTTCCCATTAATCAACGCTAACGAGAAATTCTAACCGCAAAATTGGTCCGGTGTCGGAAAACCCCTTTTTTTTCCTTTTTACATTTTCCCTATTCGTAAATATTTCAGGTCCTTACACTTCGATCACAAGTTCTCTAAGTGAGGGTGAAAATTGATAGGATATTTAAAGTTGTGGTGCTTTTATGTGCGCGTTTTCGTCCATTTCCGATTTTAAGTGATGATGAATAATTGACAAACAGTCACAAATTAATGATTTTTTTCCTCCTCGGGTAAAAAGTTTCGAATTAATTGTGGAATTTTAATTGTGGAAGTTTTAAAGTGGTAAAACTTTTGAATAACTAACAATTTATTTTAAACGGAAACTTGCGACTGTTTCTAAGTACATCATCGCACCCTTCGTTTGTTTTCCTTTAAGTACCTTATTTGTTTGGTGTTAATTGCGCAGGGAAAATTAATCTGTTAGATTTAGAAAAAGCAATTAACGGAAGTTTTGGAGAAGAAATTTTAGCTTTCACGGCACAAAAACGATTTTATGTTGTCAAGAGAAGATTCAAAATTTTCTGAAAATTAAACACGGGAAAAGCTACGAACGCCTGTCAGAGATAATAAACAAGACGTAATTACGTTCCAACTCAATTACAGCAATTGAGAAGATAAGACATTCTTGAAGGAAATTTTTCTTCATCTTCTCTTCTCTTAACTCCTTCAAAAGAAATTTTCTTGATTATTTGAGGAATTAAGGGAAATTGAACTCGGGAATTTTCCTAAACCATATTGCATTTTAAATTTAAAGCCGACTCCCTAAAAAAATCTTTGAGAAGAACAGTTCAAGGAAAATCCCTTGTTTCTGGGTTTTCTAGAAGAAAATTAAAATAGGAAGTACCGTATTTTTGGGAAATCGAAGCACAAAAAAATTGTAAGTAATTAAATTAGAAATTATTTTTTATTCTACCCATTTGAATTATTTTTCGCGAAATTTTCATTGAATTTTTGATTATTTGGAAAATTGTCCCCGAAGGACAAAACTTGAGTTGGATTCCGTGTCAGAAGAAAAACTTTCGTAGCGATTCCCCTAAAAGTAGACAACTAAAATTTAGTTTTTCGAAAATAATTTATGAAAAAAAAGTAGTTTAAGGGAAACTCTTTATTTGGGTTTTGATTTTCCGGGGAGAAAATAATACGCACGGAAAATTTTTGATTTTATTTCTTCATAATTCCATCTTGTTTTCTTTTTCTCAAAAGCAAGATTAAATATTTTTTCCCTATTTTAAATCATCCCTACTACTTTAGTCGAGATTTTTCCATCGTAGTATTTTTGGTTAAAATTTCCTTCAAGAAGGTCTAAGCCATTGTGACAAATGACAGTGACATGAAACTAACCTACAAGAACTAACCCAAAAGTTCTTACTCAGACAAGGAGAATGAATAGGCGTTCACAAAACACAAGTTCGCAAAAACATTTCCAACATTTTTTTCCCTTGAGCTTGGAACTAAATTTAATTAGAATATAGAAAAACTACAATGCCTGCTTCTTCCTTGCCCCCCCTTGAAAGTTACAAATTACTTCGATAATTCTAGAGAAAGAAAACGTTTATTTCTGATTCTATTTGGAAACCCGTAACTATATGGGGTAAATTCAACCCTTAGTTGTTCAAATTTCTTTAATTCAGGATAAGCTTTTGTTAATAACAATTTAGAGACGAGTGTTTGCATTTCCAGAACGCGAACCAGCCATAAACTTAAGATAATTGTGTGGATTACCATTAAACTGAACGTATATGACATCCCTTAAATCTTCCTGTAACTGTTGGCACAAATTTATGCTTGTCTATGCAATCCACACTTAAATACGACGGGGTAATCTCATGTATTACCTCATAATCCTTACCAAGAACAACAATACGTTTTAACTAATCGCAATTTCAATTGTTGAGGGTTTCTTTTTATTCCTTGACTTGCTCCCCAATACCCCCATTCCATGCTCCGCTAGGTCATCCGTCTGGGTTCCGGATAAAGAATAGGCCCAGGGTATTCCCTACCTATCGTAAACGGCGATAATTTGGGACGATTCCCCTAACATTGTTCCTACCTCCTTTTCCTCTTTGCTTTTTTATTCCTCAACTCGGAACCTACCAACCCCCACGGACAAGCCTGCTAGAATATTTTTTGAAGACCATCAAACATTGCGCAGGTAATTATATAATTCTACATTTCTACTTAAAAATTAACTCATTAAAAGAAAAATTCCAAGAACTCTTGGAAGTTTCCCCGTCGACCCTAAATTCCTCTATGAGCTCCCGTATTATATTCTTATCGCAAGCGTTTAGGGCGTCTTCTAGAGACCAAGATCTTTTATTGAAACTACACATCCTTTCAACCCTTATAAAAGTTTCTAGACAATCTTTTTGTTTGCGTCTCATTAATAGTATTTCTCGTCTACTCTCCCTTGAATTAATCGCCTTTGGTTTTTTCTTTTTCCTTGGAAGATGTATTTAATTATTACTTCAGCCTTCTTGGTAAAAGCCTGAAGCGGGTGCAGTCTTCTTTAGGTGGCACAGAAGCTTTTAACGCTTTCACACATCGTAACACCAGTTGCGGAAAGTTATATGCAATTATTATGCTCGCTCTGCTAATGTAACACACAAGAAAATTAGTAAAATGAACCCCTAGGGGATTCCCCTTCCAGATTTTTTTTTTTCGTCAAACTTAAAGCTTTTGTACACTTCGTTTGATAATGGATCAAGGTCTGGGTTAGGTGTGATTCCCCCTTACTGATTGGGTCAGATTTTCTTACCCAACGGAGACGTCAAAAAAAAGTCAAGAAAGTAATTCCTTTTAATTCGTTTGTTAAGTAATTAAACTAATCCTTTCCAAGAACGTGTATAGAATTTGGTTGATTGTATTGGTCTGGAAACGTCTGAATCACACTAAACATTTCAGCGCCATTGTGCAAGAGACGACTTTAGGAGTTGTAAATCCTGAAGATACATGGTTAATGCATTTAGAATATATCGAGCCGAATGTAACGGTTAACTAAATTAAATGGGTATTATAATTTAATTGCTTGCTTTAACCGCGAGTACTACTCGTACTATAATGCTACGTATTCTATCTGCAAACTGCACTTCCTTAAACTAATTACAATTGTTGAAATTAGATAAGAAATAAAAAACAAGAGCCAACTGTCTAAGTTCTCGCCTTTAAATGGACGATTCTGTTCGGTACTACAAGAAAACCAAGAGAAATGGAAGGCAATAGTCGTAATAGTAAATTGCGGTTGGAATTACTGTTCGGGTGGGTCCTTCATTTGTTAATCTACACCTAACCTAACGAATAATTCAAAGTAGGCTATGATTGACTTGCTAAACTTGGTTTTAGGCGGTCATTTTGTTATGCTAAACCTGTTTTCAGGGACATCCCCTAGCATTAATTACTTTTCTGATTTCTTACCGAATGAAACTATAAAAGGGAATTTTTTAACCCTTATAATTATTTTACTCTCCAGTGGAAATTAGAACCCCAAACTTCCGACATTACGAGTTCTCAGATTTTTGAATTGAATACCAAAAACGAAATCTTTATATTTAGTATGGGAAAGTCCAGGGGTGCGCACCTCCACTTTTTTTCTTTGATTATTATGTTTGAATTTTTTTTCTCTAGCGCCTTGGATAGTAAAGAAAAAACCACCCTTTAAAGTGGAACAATTTCCAACCCATTTTCAATTTACCTCCCGTTAATTTTTTTTTCTTTATTTTTTTTTTGTGATAACGAGAGCAGTGGCTTCTGACGTACATTCATCTTTTTTTAAGTGCACTTCTAATCTCCATACGTGTGGCTTTGTTGTTTTAAAGTGGTGTTCCGTATCACGTTCTCATTAACATCACATCTTCACTTTCCATTGTGTCTGGTTTTAAAAGAAACTTTTTTTTTTTCGTCTTCACGTTTCGCGCTTGTATCGACGGATACAATACTATAATATAGGAGAAATGGTTGCTGACAATGTGCGATACCAGGGGATGGAAAACTGTTGTATTTTCTTAGCGTGTTTATTTTCCTGTCACAACAGCAAAAATGACTGTCCTCGTTCCGCGTATTATTCGACACGATATGGATCTGATGCTTGATGTTTCAAATTTTATTGTATGCAATATTGATGGGTAAATACAAGGTAAAAGGGTGGGAATAACAAAAGAAATATGATAAGCATTTAAAATTAAATAATACGTGGATTTAAGGGGAAACGAATATTGGGGGAATCCCCTAAAACCAAGCACAATTGCAAACCATTACAATTTTTTTTAGAAATTTTCGAAAGCATTTTACGTTCATCCCCTTTATTTGGTTTGCCACTTCATCGCCTTTCTCATTTTCTGACCCCCACCTCTTCATTTTGTCCTGTCTCCCTTCCTTCAGTCATCCTCTTCATATTGCATCCTCCTCTATACCACCCTTCTCTTAGTCAACATTCATATAACTCTTTATATTTTCCTGCCTCTTCCTATTTCTTTTACCCTCTCCTCCTCGGGAGCCCTTTTTCTCTATCTCTCTTTATATTACTCGCCTTCCTCCGATTCCCTGCCTTACTATTTCTCTTTCCATTCCTCTACACTCTCCTTCTCATAAATTATTTTCTCTTTCTTTCCAACGGTTTGGTTTTAATAATTATTTTTGTGCAGGAATTTTCATCCCTAAAAATTTTTTGACCGCAATGGTTGTTGCACGTACCTATAAATTGATGAAAAGTCAAGAGGTGTTCAAAATAAATTGAACTCATTGAGACGGCTATTATTTTCACACCCTTTTGCAATATTTTTTATACACCTTTTTTTTGATTAAATATTTTAACCGCGCTTTCGTATTCATTTTTGCAACAACGGAATCTTTTGTCGTTTGATAATTTTTTTCTTCCCCCCAAAAACGATCTTATTTAACGATTTCGTTTCGAATGAAAAGTTTATAAGTAGAGAAATCTCCGGAGTTTATAAAGATCGTGTGGTAAAACTCCCCGAGAAAAGTTTCTAGTTAAATAGTTAAACATTCTGCGCCCAGTTTCGCTAACGAATCTCCCCCCCCCCCACTTCTCTGAATATACTTTAAGAAAATTAATTTTCTCTTAACATCTACAGGAGTATTTATAGGGAGCTCGTCATCTAACTTCGGGCTAACTTTTCCATGAAACTTATGTAAACTGTATTAATACAAGCTTTAACTTTATGGGGAAAGTTAAAATTATGCCCATATGGATTATGACAGATTTTTGACCACTAATTTAAATTTCCTCATCAAAATATTGTTTAGGTTGCTTTTAAAAAAGATATTAGAGCAAACTTTTAACCTGTTCAGGTAATTTACTATCGCCCTAAAATTTAATCCTGAAACATTTACTAATTCCACTGTAAGGCTATAAAATAAAAATAACGAAACCTTGTCGACAAAGTAAATATAAAAGAGATAAAAATAACATCAAACAATTGGACTAGTGAAATTGACACTATATTGATTTACTGGCACTCACCTGTGACACACACACACACGATTCTCGCCTATTTCGTCGATTGTAGTAAAATTTAGGCGGGTGTCCCTGTGCTTTTGACGTGAAATGAAATTTACGAGGCGACATAAATTGAATGTTAATTATCCTTTTGTTACCCCCGACCCCTTATTTGTTATTAGTTATGTCGTTTATTTTCCACCAGAACGTGTCGTAATAAAATAATGTTGGGGGTTAATGCAAGTTCCTTCTCCCTTATTGAATTGTCTTTGTTTATTTGAAGCCATAAATTCGAATAGATTGGTTACAAACATTTTATTGTTTCCAATATACCTAAAACGAATTGTTTTTTTAAGTCTAAGAAATGTCGTAACATTAGGTGGAGGCTGTTTTTGAATGCAAAGTGGTTCTAGTTTTCTCATGGCGATTCCTTCAATTATAATTTATTAAAACGGATAGAATAATCTCCTCCTTTCAGCGCTTACAGAAAATGTTTTTCCAATCCCTTATGTCCTGAAATGTTTCTCTGCTTGCCTATTCAGTGATTTAGTCATATATCTTGTCGTGTAGGGGAGAAAATGTAGAATATTTTAGGGTAACACGTGTGTGTGTGGTGCACCATAAATTTTATAAAGATTGCTCTGCTTTAATATAATATCCTTGTGCGTGGCACAAGGAAATTCCTTTTTTTTTAAAGCAAAATTTTGTTAGGGAGTTAAACTTAAATGTTCACCTGTATTTTATTTGTAGCTGGAACTACCCATAAAGATAAAGGTAGTTAGTATGGTACCCTTGGGAAATGTAGTACGACTAAAACTTAACTTTGTTCATATCCATCCATTTTATGTTGAAGCCGATTTTCAACATCAAGACGCAATAAAACGAATTTTCCTCGCCTTTTTTTTAATTTAATAATTCGTGAAAATATCAATATTCAATTGAGATCGACTTGCGAGTAACTCGAATCCTGTTCACAATGTATTCAATAAGGTCCGTGCGAAGGCAATTTTCCAGCTATTTTATGGGACTTAAGGTTAGCTTATTCGTTGCTCCGGAAAATTGTAGGAAATCTTCTCTATTTTCTGTGACCCAACATAAGAAAATCTATCGCGGTGTTCTTCAGATTTTTATTAGTTCGCTCCCTTGAGATTACAACCGCACCTTTGATGTGTACCCAATTCGAACCTTTTCCTAACTTAAATTCTATAAGATCAAAGGAAATACAAGAAAAAAGGTTTTCTCCCCAATCCTCCTTAATTACGATTCTATTCTATTATAAAAAAAAAAATTTTTTTAATCGGATTAAATTTTGATTTGAATCGGATCGAAAGTTGCCCTCCAAAACTTTGTTATCTTAATAATGTCACAATAAGAAATAAATTCAAATATCTGACTAATATAAAGGTTTTACACGCAAAGTAACAAAAAAAAAACGCGATGGCGTATCACCGGGGAATATCTAATCGTATAAATATAAATAACTACCCTTCTTTCCTTACGTTAACGTGTCAAGCTATAAATTCAAACTTTTATATAGTGAAGGCTCTTATCTTGTCCCTTCAAGTGACTTTCGTGTCGAGCGAATATTAATGGAATTGATGTTTGATTATCATGGCGACATGTCAAAGTGTACCACCTACCCCTACAGCCATATAA
Organism: Hemicrepidius hirtus; assembly: GCA_963082805.1. Classification (NCBI taxonomy): domain Eukaryota; kingdom Metazoa; phylum Arthropoda; class Insecta; order Coleoptera; family Elateridae; genus Hemicrepidius; species Hemicrepidius hirtus. The sequence continues at coordinate 755,780 of OY720166.1, forward strand.
CATATCTAATTGGATTTAATAGGGGAGTCATTTTATTTAATAGTTACACCACGTTTTATTGCTCATCGTAATTTCTCGGTGCAAGATTAAAACGGATTCCACGAATAACTTTATATTTGACATGGAAACATTTTTTAAAATCCACTTCCCTTTATTTTCGTTTTTTAAAAATTATTGTTGCCTACCCTTATGGGGAAATTTCCATTTTTTTAAGGTTTTATCCTCCATTTAACATCCTTATCAACCATGGACAAGACTGATTTAATTTCTTCGCGATAATTTCCGTCCTAAACGCGATTCGAACTTACTACAAAGAATTTTTTAACTTTTATAACTTCCCCTAACGATTCACGTAAATGTGTATAACAAATACTTTACATAAACCCCAGTAATCATGTAAAATTAAACTTTTAATCACACGCAATATCTAAAAAAAAAAACAAATTAAAATAAAGTCCTTGAATAAATTAAATGCTGGGATAATTGTAAAATCGTTAAGAATTTTTTAATATTACCCTTTCAGAATAGAAGGGTTAATAACCTTTTGAATGTTTGCGTTATTTGAAATTCTTTTGACGCATATTCGCATATTTAAATACTTCCTCGTTTGTTCGACGTACGTACGTGACGAAGTAAAAAAAAAGATTAATAAAGATATTACAATTGTATTATAAACTTTTTTAATGTTTGTGCGATAAAAATATTAACTATTCACGCATATGTGCTAAAAATATAAAAAGTGTTTACGTGTTTGCCATTAAAAGGATAATGAACAAAATTTAAGGCTTCCGGGGTGCTCCAAAGTCAAAATAGGGTGATAAGGGTAAAATTAAGGGCTACAGAGCAGGACCAATAATGTGGTTCTAAGTTTTCTCCTCGTGGGGAAGCTTCAGGGAATTAATTTCCAAGGAAATGGGGGACATGGGGAGTACTGAGAACTGTGAAAAAGGTGGGGCGATAAAATCGACTAAAAATTAGGGTTAAATCGGTGCTGTCAAAAAGGGGTGTTATTCGGTAACCGCCAAGAATGTTAAGAGAAACGTAACGTCTTTGAACTAAATTAGCAAAAAAACAACCCCCTTTGTGTTTCTGCAAATTCTATTGCTTCCTGGGACCCTTAGTAGAGCAAGGTCGTGTCCCCACCCTTTTTGTAATATTTCAATTAAAAACTGGAAGATAAATCTGATCCATGTTATGATGAACTTCAGGATAGTAATCGTATCTTAAGATAGGGGTTGGAAATAACAAACATAATATGGAAATGTTTCTACATAATCTGATATCTGTTTTTGGTATTAAGTTAACAAGAATTTCCTCCCCTTGCAGTATCATAATGTTACAGCCTGCAGCTGTTCAGGAGCGCCTATAATGTCGCACTACAGTAACGAGAGCTTTTGTCTGATATAATCGCTCTTCATGAACACATTACGGGGCCGAACATTCGCGTTTATGAGCTACTTTTTCCCATAAAAGTTTTGTGTGTTTTTGACAACCCCTTGTTCATCTTTCCTCTCTCTGCTTTACACTGAAAAAATTTATCTTTTACTTCATTTTGAAACAAATGTCGCGCGACCTCTCCCTGTTATCTTCTCGTTTTTTCAACGCTTGTTTTCATTATGGAAATTTTTCCTGTGCTTTTACACCAATAAAACGAGACACACATGCTGGATTATTTATTGTTATTATTTTTGTTGCACTCATCTCTACGTGACTAACCCTTTTTTTTCCGTAATAAAATCTCCTTGCGCAACGTTTTAATAATGACTAATATTTTTTTATTGTGTTATAATATGCAAAATAGAGGAGGTAGTTTGTCATAACGTTGGATACATTTGGTTTTATATTAAAAAGCAATCGCTTCGGGCTCAACGCGAAGACGAAGAGCGAGACTTGGATTTTTCCTATTTTTCAAATAAAACTAAAACACGGGATGTGAAACATTATTCATATTTAGTGACCTTCCTTTTTGTTAAAAAAGATAACTTAATAATCCGGGATATAATTCCCTAATTTTTCATAAATTCTCTCTTGGGGGGTGAACATTAATCAGTCGGATGTAACTCTTCTCTCCATAGTCCCTTCAGATTTACATGAAAGTCTAGCTAGATAAATGAAGAGCATTACCGTTTCTGACGAGTGTTTTATACTCGTTCTGCTCTTACACGAACGGCTTTTCCGCACTGTTTGCATGCTTTTGACATATGTTAGTCTGACGTCAAGACAAGAACATTCCTTCAGGAAGTTAATTAAGTTAACAGCGTGTGTTAGTTGCAGGCGAAACCTTTTTCCCTGTGCATACATTTAACAAACAAATGATAACGTTAAATACCCTTCTAGAAGTTTCGACAAACAAAACGAAATACGAGAGAGAATAACTCTCTACCCCATTCCAAAAGGGGTGTCCCTTAAATGACTAGCACCTCCGGATATTACATAATCCTAGACCTCTTGATTAATAACTTCTCATTTAAATTCCGGTGCGGTTAAAAGCGTTAAGTGTTAATTTTATTTAGGAACGAGTGGTGCTAGAGAAAATTGTGAAAAGGTAGTTTGGAAAGATAGTGCAAGTTTTTTTTACAGACTGTTATTAACATTCCAAACGTTCCCGTCTGCTATCTCGTTAACTTTTTGCATTACATGTTGGAAAATTGCGCTTTGCAACTTAATTAATGAGCTTTAAAGCGCTCTTTGTAAAGGGTTTCCTTTTTTTAAAATAAGTGTAAAATATTTCCTATTTGATCATTCAAATCAGCTAAACTATTCGCTACAGGGTAGTTCTTTAAACCAAAAGGCATCCCTAAAACAAATCCTTGAACGTTGTTCGTTATTTAAATTTTTTAAGTATAATCCAAACCGACCAAGGGTGGTCCCCGAGACCTTGTAGGGAACCAAAAGGTATCGCCCAATTTTTTTAAAGATCAATGACGAACGCTTTAATGATTTAATGCTGTATATGAGTTTAATTTGTTAAATTGGGTACATCACACATAAAGTTAAAGCAATCAGTGTTGGATAATAGAATTAATTCGGACTATCAAACAACGTGTATAATTTAATTCGACCTTGCTGCTTCTAAAATTACTCGAACTGAATATTCTAGTAATTCGGTATAATACAGAGCTAAATAGCTCCATTCTCCAGCGAGTTTATGAGGAGACGATTAATTTGCCAGTAATTGGACGCATGTCGCAGCTGTAAACGAGATATGGTTCAAGAACATCATAATTTCTTCTTTGCCCCGCACAATAGAACTCCTCTTTCACGTTGACATCAGAATTTTATATATCTATAATGGTTCTGTATTGCTTGCCCTTCCTCGTAATTATCCATCAATATTTGATCTCCGAGTGTATTTCTCCTTTCGTTCGTTAACTTTTTATTTTGATTACCTCGTACTTTACTCAATTGTATAATTATTTAATCATTTCGATTGTACTTATTTTTTACACCCATGGACAAGACCAATATGAAATTTTTTCATCCCGGACTAGACTCGAACTCACACCTTAAAACTCCCTTTATTACAACCCACTCGAAAATAATTCTAAATAAAACTTTAGAGGACAGTGACGACCTCCTATTTCTACCCTGAGTGAAGATCGAACCTACTTAACCAACCATGAACTATTCCAAACACTCAACAAATAGCGTAGTGGGAATTGAACCTAATTTAGTCAAAATCCACAAGTTACACGTTGATATGTAATGAAATCACGTATGAGACATGCAACCAGGGGGAATAGAACCGGCTTCGAGTTCCGCAACAATGCATTCATTAAAATGAACTTTCAAATATGTATCCAGTGGGAATCGAACCTCGTCTACACTTCAAATCGTAAATTTCCAGTCCGATATCTTATAAGTTCGTGTCCAGACATTCTGAAATACAAGGAGGGGGAATTGAACCCACTTAGAGGTCAAAATTTAAAACTTTGCTCAAAACTTATTTCTGGAGTAGATGTTTCCTTAATTTTAAATTTAAAAATTAATTAACCTTAATAAAAGGTTTTTCATGTTAAGTAATTTTTCTTTAACAATAACCTTCGAAAGGATTATAAAAGAAGCCAGTAAAAAGCTTTTAGTTAAAAATACGAGAGAGTATACACGTATAATACACGTGTTACGCCTGTTATTATAAGCCAACGTTTACGAGTTCCCTTAATTTCCTGTTCTTCAAGCCTTTCGTTTTCTTACCCTCGGGCGAGTTTTCCTTCTTTTCCGTGAAATTTGGTCCGCTGAAAATTTCGATTATCCAAGCCTTAAACGGCCCCTCGTTTCATAAACTTCTACCCTCAATTGCCCTGGTAATGTTTCCCCATAAACTTGCCTACATATAAAACTACTCCAACTAACGTGGAGGGAAGTGTGCTGCGGAAAACCGCTAAAGCCGACGACACAAAAATTATTATTATCCCTTGGAGCTTTGTAATTTTCTCCTCCTGGCTTTGATAGATGTTACTCAAAGGCGTATAGGTATGCGAAACGGCGTCTAATGAAAGTGCCTGGGGGCGGTCCATTGGAATTTCATATCAATTCGGTTTGAATTTAATTTTTGTTAAAGTCAATATTATAATTATCAACCCTTTATAAAGGACAATAACAAAAATATAAATAAAACAACATAATCCTAATTACAGGTTGATTTTATGACAACATCAGGAGTGGGATATTTACATAATTACGCGTAATGGGGGGCTTTGGAAAATTTAATTGATCCAGCTTGCATAGATTTGAATTTATTATCTGTTACCTGAACCTTGAACCTAAAAAACCTGACAAGAGAACTAAATTTGACTATACTACAAATACCAAGCCCTCTTGAACTTGAAACTCGAGATGAAACCAAAACTCAAAGTTGACAGCAACTCTAGACCCCTTTGAAACTTTGCACTTGAGACGAGACATTATTATTCCGAGATGTTTAAAATATCAAAGGTGACAACAACGCGAAAACTGAAAACAATTTTGTCGCCCAAAATTTTTTATTGTACTAATTATTTTTTCACGATGCGTTATGGATGGCCTTTGATCGAAACTTTAGGCAAGTCGGTGAAGAGTCGAATGTTTTAACCCTTTGAGCTGCCGCACCCGTTTAAAATTTATTTTAATTCCCTTAAAGCAGCGGGTACTATAAAAAACGATATATTTACGATTTGAATTTCAAATTGTTCAGAAAACAGGAACGATCTATGTGTTCAGTTTATCAAGAGAAGATTTAGGGGTTGTTTAGTTTTGTTTTGTTTTGTTACAGGGATTAAATTTGGCCGATAGCCAGAGAGACCGTATTTCAAATAGTGTAGTGCTCTCGTTGTTTGATCCGTTCTGTAATATTCTGCATACGTTGCATAAAAATGGATCGTATATTTCATACCTCGGGGATTCTTTTACCCTTCCCTTGCTCGATTGTTGTAATATGCGGTTAGGAAATGCATGGATTATTATGTTCCGTCCCCGGTTCGAATCTCGCTTGAAAATGTAAACAAAGTTTTGGTCGCCTTAAAGTATTTAAAGCTCGTGGAAGTTTTCGTAAATTGATTGCCAGTCTCGTGTAACATTTTCCTAATTTGCTTAGCAATTTCAAGGGAAGTTTTCCCCTCATAATTTATTTGATGCCTTAATGACTGGGTTTCATGTATACAAAATACCCTAAAGAATCGCAAAAATAATTTCCCTTTTTAACAAAACAAATGTCGTTTGGAAAAAAACAGAATTTTCCCAAGCGATTGCGCGTTTCCAGGACGAAAATTTGTATCCGGACTTTATTATCCGTTTTGGGGTTTATATTAAATCTCATTTGCATTCAGCTATGATACGCGTAATTAAAACTGCCCCTAGAAGTGAATTAAATTGGGTAAACTTCCCCAAGAAATGTCAATATAACTCGTTCGACGTTCGACGAATAAAACAGAAAATTTAATTCAATTTTCATCGAAATTCCATGCATTTTTGCTGTCACATTCCTGAAAGTGCAAATTCAAGGGTTTTGCTTTATTTAAGGAAAAAAAATTGCCTTTATATTAAACAACGACAAGGGGAGGAATTCAATCAATACTATTCAGATGAGCTTCTATAATTGAATTATGAACACCACCCAAATTACTTCTGTGATAAAATTATTGCCAAGTTCGATGCCAGAATGTGCTCTTGTCATTTTCCAGGGAAACTCTCGAACCTCTCAACATTTCCCCGGAATTGGCTTCCTTTAATTGAAAATCTAAAAATACACGAATTTAATTTAATTTATTTTTTTATGAAAATAATAACACAGTTCAATTCCCCTCAGGAGGAATTTTTTTTCATTATTGTAAATCTCTTGGAACGTATTAATTCAGGTGTGGTAACATTAAATCTCGTATTCAGGAATTTCTCCTCGGATTCCAATAATGAACTAAGACACGTAAGATCCATATTTACTTCGCCACGTAATCAGATTTAAGATATCTAGAGTAATATAGGAAATTAAATCCTTGAAGGAAAGTTTTATAGTCCTAAAGGCATTTTTTCGGAAAAGAATCCAATCAAAGCTCTAAATTATCATCCTCAAAGCAACAAATCAAAGCTTGCAATCAGTACGTGCTACACTTCCTCCTTTTAATCCACTTTTACAATTTGTAACCGACAATGGGAGGTTTGTGAAAAGGCAAGTTAACGTGCGGAATACCAATGCAATTGCAGTCGATAAATTACAGAGAGTAGAACGATGTGGCAAATTGTTAATAACCATATAAACTAGTTTGGGAAATTTAATCAATAATTTGAAAACTTTAGGGGAATTCAAAATGCAAACCTGCACTATGCACCAAACTAATCTCCTCGAAATAACCGCACGGTCAAGCGGTTTTCCTGTTTATTGTATAAAATCTACAAGAGTAAGGGAATTAGTGTTGGATTTAACTATTGTTTGGAGTTAAATTAACTTGCTAAGGGTTGGAGGGGGAGGAACGATATGAAATTCTCGTTAATTATTTAAAAAAAATTCAAGCAAAGAATGTCGAACTTCACACTCCCCAGGTACCTCTTTGGGAATGATTTGGGGTATTATTGAATTAGGGTTAAACAAAATTGTACTTTTCTCCAAGCGGCACGAAAGTGCTACTTTCGTCTTGCAAAACAGCGACACGAAAAGTTCCACTTTCCTAACTTGTTACGTAAATAATTATTTTACAATTAATTACTTTTTGGATTCTTTTTAACCCTCAGATTAAATTGGTTGGTATTTATGAACTCGTATCGTTTCGTATACATTAGAAAAGTTTTCCATGTTTATTTATGACCGTTCTTTTAATAGCCGGGGAAAACGATGACGACCTTGACAACAATTATTATTTTGGGAACAAAAGAAAATAATGGAATCAATTCGTAGTAAAATAAATTGGTTCAGGGTTTTTAGTTCATAATACAAAGCGAATTTATTTCTCTTTGATGTGGTGATATAATGAGCTACTGTCACGGTGCTTTTAACGCTTTTGATTATTTACTTCACAGAAAAGTGACTTGAATCATCAAAGTTCCAAGAAAATTTCACTTTAATGAGGATTTCGTCTTCATAATTAAAGTATCAGATTTTACCTGAATAAAAATAATACGATAAGGAACCCTCCCCTAAAGAAACGAGCAATTATTTTGCCTGGTAGTGCTTGTCGTGAAATAAAATTGGGACTTTATTTTCCGAGTTCTGGAAATAGTTCTGTCTCGTGTTGGTGTTTCAGCACGCATTGTCGATGAGGTTCGAACCTAGTCAAGAAATGGGCAATTGGGAACAAAACGGTGTTTAAAAAAGGGCGCTTGTTTAGGGGAAACCCCTTCAGTTGACAGAACGCATATCCTAACAGTCGAACGCAGAAAGCTCCTCGTCCTGTTTTTATCTCGGATATTCCAATCTCCGGTTGAACAAAGGGCAGCTGTGCGTGACGTCACCGCCTGTAAGTGGCCAGACGAAGAGTCCTTTGAAATGCGCCAGATCTAATTACGTTATGACATAGTGGAAATCACATTTCACTGTTCTATGGCACGTATTGATAGATAGAAGATTGAAGTACTAACTTGAAAGGGGCACACGCTATACAACAACGCACCCAGTCGATTCATTTTAATTGAATGCAGTTTATATTTCTGAATTAGATTACTCGATGGCATCACTTTCAGTGCGAAAATTGACTGCATTTCAATCCCCTAATCAGTTTCCATTCAGGAAACCAACAGGAAACGTAATTGGTTTAATCAGCAACATGTTTCGAATTATTAATTCATCATCAGATCCATTGTTTTAGAAATCTGTTACGGTTTATGATTTTTTTTGTCCTCCTCAAGCGGCAAGGACGAAGATCAAACCTTGAACCTTATCCGGAACATTACCTGACGCTTAACTGTATACAAAATTTTATCCGGAAATTTATATACCTGAAACTTTATTCAGGGGCTAACAACTCTTTATTTATTGAATGAAAAAAAAATTTTGGGGAGGTTTTTTCTATGAATTTTTCTCTTGGTCAAGGATAACTTTATGTAGCATTTCGGATCTAACAACAGTAGACTATGTCTCTGCTGACCGTAGAATTGACGAATAATTCGAAACAAGTTGTTGATAAATATTTTCCTTGGTGGAAATGCAAGTTTTCGTAAGTTTTTCGTTCTTCGTTGTTAATCGCGTGTAAATTTTTCCTTTCCGTTTGGATAGAGGTAAACATGACGAGCTGTCGAATTTAGGAATTTATATTGTCGACTCGATTTACCGAAAGCTCTCTTTTTATATTGACGCATCGAATTTTCCTTGAGTTTATTAGATTTTCAATGAGCAAGCAAGTTTATAAAAAATGTATTCGGAACGGTCTCTCATAAATTATGCGAGTGCATGCCGTAAAATATTATCGAAAACTTTTTTCATGCTCACTTAAAAAGATATTTTACGGTGAAGTGACACAAACGTCCGAAAGGAAGTCGACTTTCGGGAGAACTTTTCAAAAAAGTATAATTGAACTGTCAGCTACTTTTTATGAATTACTCCCGATATATTTTTTTCGACATATTTTATCGCCTTTCATTCAACTTCCAATTTTTTAATTTTAAATCCTCGACAGGAAAATCTTTTTTAGCCTTGACAAACGGTCATGATGTTTCTACCCCCCACACCCTCTCATTATATTTTACCCCCACCACATTTTACGTGTTTATACAATTTTTCCTGTAATTTTTCCAATATAGACGTGACAGGAATAGAATATTATCAACGGTAAAATGTGCAGCGCTGGTTTGGTAAAAGAAAATCTGTTACTTAAAATGCCTGTCAGTGGCGCAAACATCCCGGAACTGATAGGAATTGACGTACCCGCAAGAGGTGTAAAAGTACAGCATTTCACGGTACACTTACTTGGAGTAATTGAAAACGCCGTATCTTTAAGCGCAGACAGCAGAGCCAAGGGTTTATTGAAATCTTCAGAAGATGCTGCTGCACTTACCCCAACGCCTCTAAAGATCTTAATACAGACTTTAGTTACAAGTCAACCCTTACATTGGGGAGGGTTTTAGAATCGTAAAGGCACGTCCTTATTTTTGTAGGGGGTGATCTAAAAATAATTTCAAACAATGTATAATTGGTATAACTTGAGACAACCCCATCAAAGAAGTTTAATAATAATCCCTTGTAATATTCACGGATGTCGAATTCCTGTCGCAATTAAAGTAATTTAGGGGCCGAGTCGAACCTTTTCCGCGAGACGGCTAATTAAACTAAATCGTTAGCGCCGCTTTTGTCCTCATAACATTATCTTTGACTACTAGAATTGTGAAATAATATAGAAAGAGGGAGGTCTACGTCCGTCCCCCGACGACTCATATTCAGCAGATGAAATTTGTCTGTATGTGAAATTCAATTGCTTCCAGACATGAAAGCCACGTCGAGTAAAATATATGATGAACGTCACGTAACTTGGTCAAGATCGATTCAAGTTAAGGGTGAAGTTTCATATCGTGGCAGGTTATGGTTTTTGAAGATCTTTTGGGTAGGATCAAAGCCGGGTTCAATTTGTAGGCAATTATTGGGAAAACAGGATTCCAATTAGGGAACAAGTAGATTTAAGACGAGGAGTGGAAATAACAAGTATAACGTTTGGGTCGCATCTGGTGTTATAAAGTACAAAATTGAATTAATTATCTTGCAATACGATCTAGTGAGCAGAGAGAGGATTGAGGACCCGTTCTAAACAAGTCGCTACATCCTCCGTAATTGAAATGGGTAACCGCTCAATTTCTGACCAGCTGCTCTTGAATTCGTAATGAATGACGTACCGCGGTCGATATGTAGATAGGGGTGAGTCCGCGTATGTTCTCTATACTTTTTGTAATTGAAAACCACCGACACAACCATCAGCTCGATTTCAATCCTCCTGATTGCTTAGATCCAATAAGCTGTCGAATACGTTTCCAATCACGTCTTGTTCCCGGTTCGTTTCCCCAAATTAACAGGAACCACCTTATTAATGACCTTCCCCTACCATTTTTTATTCCTATGCCTTCAACTGAATTTAGATAACGCACCCTTAAGTCCTAGTAAATTTTCACTACGTGCGAAAAATCACCCATATCTTACCTTTGGAAGTAATTTAGAACATTCTCTCTTTTTCGGTTAGTCGTTGCTAATCAAGGGATGAAAGGTTCGATATTTTTGGAACCTTTGAAATTATCTGAAACGGGTTCGCAATTTGTTTATAGCCTCGCACCTTGAACTACTCTTTGGGGTAGTCTTTGTAATTTGATAATAATTAAAGTTGTCTAGGGGATGAAGGGTTTTACAAACGAATGTCAAGGGTTTATATTTTATCCCAGTACTTGTAATTTCTGTTCTGGAAAATAATGAAGGAATGTTATCCCTATAAATATTATTTTTTTAGGGTCGATACATGAGGGTTGGTGTGTTCTCTTGAGACCTTTTTGGGTTTTTTTTTTTGTTTTAAATTATTGTTGCAGTAGAGAAATTTATAGGCCGCGACCTGATTAGGTTTTTATTTGAAATTTGACTGAAAATTGTGGACTTTTTCCAAAAAGGATATCATTGGGCCATAAATCTCTTCTCAAATCGGATCCCATGCCAAAATACCGCTCGTTTATTTCTTATAACCCAACATCAATATTTTATTATTGCAAAAACTGATATATTACGTTTGGGAACGATTTCCCTTGACTTACGTGTCTAACCGTTTAAAACAAAAACAATATTCTTCTTCTAACACATCCCTTTAAAAATTTAGGTATTATAAATTTTCCACCCCTTTCTCTCGTTGAGATGAAATCAATTTTAATGGCTCCCTTTTCGGATACGTGCAAGGCCCAAATTACCTCCCCGTTCGACCATTCTCTTTTACTATATACCGGACTCGGGGCTAATTTTAGCGGTAAACGGTCCCGGAGCCGAACTTTTACTTCTTTCTTTAATTAACCAACTCCGGGTTATTTTACATGAAACTTTATTATACAGGATGTTGCGTAAGTTTTTGATTAAAGTATTTCTCTTGTCTTTTTTCAGGAGCAGTTGGAGGTGACGATGACTCCGATGACAAGGAAAAAGAAGAGGAAGCCGAAAGAGAGCGGCTGGAAGCCATTAGGGAAGCGGAAGAGAGAAGGAAGGAAAAACACAGAAAAATGGAAGAGGAACGGGAAAAAATGCGGCAAGAAATCCGAGATAAGGTTAGTGATACAGGTCTAAATTTTTTTAAGCTTAAAGTTTGCAAACCAAAGGGGAATCAAAGGGAGGAAACTTCCTTTAATTAAAAATTTATTGAGTTGTTATTAAATCGCGCAATGAAACATGAAAAGGTAAATCTATATTATGACAACCAATTTTATTTAATAACAGTTCGTGTTGTAACTTTTCCTGAAATCGATAGTGCATGCTTGGCATTTCCCTCATTTCATAAAACAAGACGAATATAGTCTGTACCCTTCACTTCTCGTGTCATCCTATCAATATATTGATGTTATGACCTACTTGTCCTGCCATGTCTAAAAGTAGCTCGGATAACTATCCTTTGACTCATTGACTGTAATTCAATCAACTCGGTTTTTAATGCTTCAAGCATGTCGCGATTTTTTTTTTCGATATGCCAGCTTTATGTACTTTAATTTACGAGATATATCCTGCCTGCATGCATGCATAACTGAACACGAGACCACAGATTGTTGAACTTGCACAAAGGGAAATTGTCCCGGGACATGTCTGCAAGTGCAGACGGAATTATAGATGTACAAGATATTAGAGCGAATATTTTTAGATTAAATAAAAAACTACTCCACCGAAGACGCAACTTATATTTTCAGTGGCATTTACATTTTTTACGTCTTTCTAAAAAAAAAGTGTTTTTCCTGAAAGGTACGTCTATCACCTTCTATTAAACAACGATAGGCGCTTTTCCAAACAGGGTAAAATAATCCGGACCTCCTTGTGTCTTGTCCTTCTACACCTGCTTCTGGCCTCGTGTAAATTTCCTGTAGTAGGTACTACCTTGTAGTTTCACTTAAGTTGGAGAAAGTGTTCTTAAAAGCTTTTCTCTCGTAATGATTTATTTCGTTTCTGAGTCTGACAAATCAATGGGGAAAGTATGACAAGAAAAATAATGGAATTAAAAGAGTAGCTTTTAAAGGAGGAGAGTCTTAATGAGAAGGAAGGCGCTTATTTGTTTTTAATAGAATCAAGAATTGTTCGTTAACCCTTGAAAGCGTTTCTCTTTTAAGTAGAAATGCAAAAAACTTGGCTCCGGAATAAAACGTTTTAAGTGCGTCGTTTCGGTGAGTGGCAGAAATAATTAGAGAAAATTAACACTAAACAAACTTTACTGTAAAATAGTAAACGGCCACTTAATTGTAAAGCAAATAGCGTTTCGTTTACAGTAACGACTCGAAATGCTTGGAAATGAAACGTCATAAACGTTTTATACCCCGCACATTTTAATATGATCGCTTGAGATATTCGACCGTAAAACTGTCCGTTAAGCCACCGAACATAAACAAATTTATAGAAGAAATATACTTTCTGATACGATTTCGTGTTATGAACGATAGGAAATCCTCTTACTTTCACAAATCCTATTTGCTCGACCTATATAACAAGAAAAAAATACGATTTTTGATCAATATTAACCGTACAAAAGAAAAGACCGAGGAAAAACACAAAGAAAACCATTTACTCTAAATAAAAAAAATAATAAACCAAAAAATAAATTATTTCAGACAAATCGTCATCTAAAGGCAACACTCAAGTACGTAACGCTTTCATTACGGGTTCGATCTTCCTGCACAGGAATTTTTTACGTCAAAACTAAAATTAATATTCCCAGGACGTCCTACTCCGTAACGTTTAGTTTATTGGGTTTGATCCCCCTGCGCAAAAATTATTTTCCCTAAGATTCGATCCTTAAAACTATAGGGTTTGATCCTTCTTTCTTCGAATTTTGTTAACGATCCTGAAAAAACGAAATTCGCTATACGTTTATTTTCCTTTACTTCCCGACAATATGCAAATAAGAAAAATTCGTAATTAAGGAAACATAATTTTCTGTGACGTCACAAAGCGATAACGTGTATTTTATTACATGTACCAACCTTTGACCTTTTCCAATTGAATTTTTTATTACACCAGATGAGTAATTTACCTTTTCTTTTTGTTAGAAAATATAAAAAAAGATTGATAGTACCTAAAATTAATAATTGTATGTTCCAATCACATTAAGGCAAGGACATATTTCACGAAATTGAATTTTTAGGTAAAGGAGTCTTTCAAACGTTCACTAAATTAATTATTAACGAATAAGGGGAAGGAATCATATATTTTTTTGTGTCGAAGACATGTTAGTTTTCTGACTATTCGAAATAAAACTTTTTTCTGAATTTAGAAGCCTGAAAATTTTAACTGGTCCGTTTTAGTTTAGAGTTTTTAGTTAGAGGATGAAGAAAATAGCATCCTGAAAAACACATCTCTAGGATTAGGGATTAACAATTGACCGGGTGGCAGAATAAAATAATTATTGGCCCAAGCACGCAGATATCTGCCTTGCAGACTTTCAGCGGAAATTTCTGTACGGAGGCTTTCAATGTTTTTTTAAACGCCTTGTTGGTGGTTTTGAACCAACAAAGGTGTTTTTTTTTAACAATGACGGAAAGCTCTTGTAGACTTCGCGGAGTGCCATGAAGGAAAATGGTTAGGTTTGCAAACGCTGCGTTTGGGGAGGTTTAATACAAGGATAATGCGAGGTCTCATTAGAGAACGATGAGTGCATCCCCATAACAATAATAATTATTATTTTTAGTTTAGTGAATTAAACGTACAAGCGTGGATTTCCTTAATTATCCAAACAGAGCGTGCTTAGCTGTAATTTATGCACCGCGAACCGGTGAAATACGGCCTGCGTTCGGTTCGGTTGAAAACGTGACTCCACGCAAGCTTCCTCTTTTATGTTTTCCTTTAAATTTTCATCCACGTCCACGAGAATCCTCTTTTAGCACTTCAATAAATTCGTACAGGAAAAGCAGGATTCGCGCGTGCGGTATTTTCCGGACGATCACCGCCGCCGTGTGCTAAACAACGTGCGTGTTACGCGGAATTACTTTTTTTTTTTTTTTCGAGTCAACATATATTTAGAGCGTCGGAGGATTTATTTACTGAATGGAATTATTATTATTATTATTATTGTGCAACACAGATGGTGCGCTTTTGTTTTTTTTTAATTCCGTCAACAAATTGCTTTATTTTTTTTTTAATATAAAAATAGGTTTGATTTTCCGACTTTATTGGGGAATTTTCCAAATAAAAAGGGAAAAACATCTTTTCTGGAAAATTCTATTATCCTGATTTTATTTTCGAACCGACACAATAGAAAGTTTGTTTTTTGTTCATGTTTGCTTTTTAATATTATTTTGTTTTATTCGTTTTGTTCTCTGGAAAATTAAACTTGTTTTTTGTTAATTAATAGAAAAATTTAAATGCGAAAAAGAAACATTTTTATTTTAAAAATTGGGTTTTCCTTTTTAAAAGGCTGATTTTCTCGAAAAGTTTTGGTTTGAAGTAAAATAGTCGGGAATAAAATTTTGTAAGGGATGAAACGGTCCTTTTAATCATGCAAAATTATACCGGGTGTTTTATTTAAAAAAATCGAGTTATGGGACTTGAAAAAAAAAGGTGGTCTGAATTGTTCTGGAAATAGAAAAATTTTTAAAAGCAGTTGACGTCATAAGGGAATTTTAAAAAGCAAATCTATTCGAAAATTTTAAAAAAATATAATACAAGGCGTTTCCTTTGAAAATCTAAAATGAGTTAGTCTTCCATTAAATTATAAGAAAACACAAAACTCGAGTCTTTTATTATTTTATTCATCTTTAAAGTACATTTTCTTGTAGCAAGTGATTTCAATTAATATTTTACGTTTCCCGAGGAATCCCATTGCTAGTTGAGTCATCAACATGGAAAGGAGAGAAAGTTTATTAGCAATTCGAAACGGAAATATTCATTCCGTAACTTTGTAAATAATTCAGATCGAAAAACGTTCCGTTTCATAATGCACCTCGTTTCAGGTTCAGTTACAAAGAACATACGTTGTGTATTTTAGGTGGATCGGGTCGAGTGTAATCCTCCGGAGTATTACAACAATGCTCTCTGCTCGACTAAAATCGATTTTTACTAAAACGTTTTATTATGAACACATCAAAAGCAGTCTTGCTCTTTGCTAAGGAAAAGGATTTATTATTGTGTGTAGTTGTTGCAACTGATACAAATTGTCGTGCCTGCAAATGATTTACCGTAGCACTTATGACCAGGTAATTGTATCCTCCTCTGTTTTCTCGTTTCATCAAACTGAAATTAATCAAAACGTTTATTAGGACAAACCCTTTAATCTGACCAGAAAGTTAATCGATCGAAACAATTTATTTCAAAAAGGGTGGGTTATTTCTGAAAGTTTCACCAACTCTCTGAATACTTTAATTAAAATTTGTCGCGTAATTATTTGGTTTGGTAAGTTAGGATTAAAGTTGTGTTGAAATTTTAGTTACGGTGATTTGTTCCAGAAAGTTTTCAAACTTAAATTGGAACATTAGTCAAATAAATATTGTATCGATTATAATTATTATTGTAATCCAGAGACTGCCGAAAATTTGGTAACCTTCAGAAAAGTTGAAATAATAATTTTTTTAGTAGTACAGGGTGAATCAATCGCACTGTATATTTTTATATTAACGCTCCATTCATTGGATTTTTGTTTCGTTTTTGGAAATACCCTACAGGGTAAAAAAAGATCCGGGTGGGGTTGGGGTTGTTACCTTCTTTAGTTCAGCTACCTACCAACAAAGTATTTCCGGCTGTTAATAAGGCGCTAAATACAAAAAATATCTTACAATTAGGAGATGGATAGATGGGGCCTAACTCGAGTATCTTTTGATTTGTCCTTTTCCTGGATTTTACGTTTCCGCGCATGTTTTTTTTTTAAATTCCATTGCATATAGTTAGAGTTATAAAACATGGTGTAATCAGTGAGTACGTAAAAGTAAATCCAAATTATTCCTAAAGTGGTTATAATTCGAGTCAGATTTTCTTAATAAGCAGCGAGAGAGCGACCAACACAGTACGATAATAAATTTTATTTCCTGAAATATGTAAGTGCCGAGGGCGGCGCAATAAATTTTCATAACATTTCTGGTTCGCTTATGAAAATATGTTTTAAAGTTATAGCTTTTTTGATAACAGCCCACCACTACTCCATGAGATATACCTCGTTTAGGTGTCTAAAATTTATTTGGAACGTCTTGAAAGCGATTCTTGCATATTTCATTCGTTCAGTTTTTCGGTGATGAAAAACGGATCCCCACCCCTCATTCTACTCTCTCCCACGCAAATTTTCATTTCTATTCTGTTTTAAAACGATAAAATATCGCAGCGGTTATTGAGTGGGGCTTATGAACGCAGCTGTTAGATTTTGATGGCAGTTAGGGCCTTTACAAGTCCTGAATAATCGCTGCAATTAATAAAACAGCCGATTAAAATATCTTAAGATATAAATCTGAGAGAGGACAATATTCTTTACTGGCACTGTAAGAAAATACTTTGAAAAATCCATAACGTCAGTAAATTTCACAGTCGTGAGACAGCTACGAAATTAATCTGTTTCTCAATTTTAAAGGCGGTTTATCACTCGAATTGCCTTTATTTATCAAAGTCTAGATAATATTTCCATGGTGATGCACATGGACACTAAAAATTCCATTCTGAGGATTGTTGATTTCCTTTTCTTTTTATTTAATCACAAATTTATTTTTTTTTATGAATCAAGGATTTTTTTTTCAATAATTAGGAGTACGTGTATAAAAATAAAGGGCCCCGATCTTCTTTAAATTTTTGGTTCCGACATGTTTAATTTTTTGCTCATATATTTTTAATTAATTTTTGGAGCAACATACAGTACGTATTTTGCAACAATACAATAAAAATAAATTAATTTATTAGGGGGTTGAACTTTAGGTTCGTTTTAAGTAGCTGGACATTTATGTCGGTCAATCTGAATAATATTCCCTACTCGATCTTAGTCATCTGAATGTTGGCTTTAACTCAACCGAATTTATATCACTCGTAAGATGATTACAGTGTATCGATAAGGATCATACAGAATAAGCTCACGCAAACTCGCCCTGTGCAGAACTAAACTGAATATTTAATTTTGTTAGGTTGCACACGCAATCCCTGCACACGCCTCTATTACAAGCGATTTTTTTTTAATAATAGTTACATGATTAGGAGCGATCGTAAGTGCTTTATTACCACCACCACCATCCCTATCGATTACACTAAAAGCAACACGAAATTATATTGAGAATGTAAGTGCCGTTTTAGGATGATAGAGAGAGAGAGGGGAAAAGGAAAACATACATAAAACGCGTTATAAAATCTTTTGTTAAGCTCGGGGAAAATCCTACAGAATTTGAAAACTCGGAAAATCCAATGAAATCCCATAATCGTTGTGTACCTACCAAGCAGAAATGATAAATATCGGTAATGCATACAGTACGTGGAAAATCCACCCTCACCCCGTTCTTTTTGATATTTTTTTTTAATGTCGCGATTTTAGAAATACGACTACCGAAAGCTCCGCTCGTTCGTTTGTCGCCTCGTTGCTTCTCTCCCTACAATTTATTCTAATAGCTTATTATATTCTCGAGTTCTTTATAATTGGAACGGAATTAAGAGCCGCTTTATGGAGGTAATTTACTTTTTGATACGCATTATGTATGGCCTGGAATTACATTTGTTGAATTAATAGCAGCGCCAGCTTTTCGCATAAAAAATTTCTAATTTAATTACCCTCTTCTGTAATTTTTTATTCTTTATCGAATCATTTCTCTCGTAAATAAAATCCACATGCGTAGGAATTTAAAACCTCCAAACAGAAACGTATAGGCACCCAAAACCACAAACGTTAAGGGTTGGAAATCTCAACTAAATCACCAGGACCAATTAGGGGTATACAAGATAAAATTGGTGACGTCTAGGTAAAAATAATGAAGCTCGGGGACTTTTAGACAAAACACGAAGGGTTTGAGATCAAAAATTCCAAAATAAAAATAAGGATTTTTTTTAGGAAGAGGTAGGGGTGCTTCGAGATAAATGTGGGGGGTTTCTAGGGGTTCTAAATGGCTCTAAGGGTCTCGGAAGAAAAAGCCTGGAGTCTGGAGAAAAACTAGTTTTAGAAAATAAACGTGGTGGGGGCTCATGGTTGCTCCAAAGAAATCAAAGCCCGGGGAATACCCTCTGCTTCTTTTTAAAATCAACTATAAATCCACACCCTGTATAAAACGAACAAACATCCCCTTTTGATGTTCGTATATATGTAAGAAATAAACTGGGTTAGGTCATTTTAACTTTTATTGGAGCCATTTGTAAAGTAAACGAATTATTTTTATTTATGAGGCTGCAGAACAAATCTTCGAAAGGAAACTAAAATGGGGAATAAGCTTAGAGGTTAAAGCAATTCCTGTTCCTCGCATCCTTCGGGTCATTACATAACAAGAACATTACAGAAAAATAATGAGCTTTAAAATTGTTCTCGGGTTCTTTTTCGGTTCGAATCAAAATATTCAAGAAATTAGCAAAACATTGGCCCCTTGAAATTGTTATTTGTATTGGAAGAAGGGGGGTACGGGATGCAAAGGGAGCAACTCAATTAATTTTACTCGGTAACGATATAATCGCGTTGTTACGCTTCCTTTATTCCTTTTCATAATTTTCTCAACCTTTATTTTGGCAAGTTTCTTTCTGTTGAATTTAATAACGACTTTTAATGTTAATTCGTCGGGGATGTTTTCGAGTAATTTGTTCTGTTGTCGGCGTTTGTGACCGGCATGTCGATGTCCCTTTTTGTTTGTCGCAGTTTTGCAAACGAACCGTAAGTATGGACGTAAACAAGAATTACTAACTAAAACTCTGAGGAAACGGAAAGAATATAAATTATGAAAACAATTTCGAGGAAATTTAGAGGGCCATTTTCCTGATGGAAATAACCATTCTGCACGGTCTTGTTTAGTATCGGATATTATTACCATTTACTCCAAATTTCAGTTGGAAACGGATGTTAAAGATTAGGGCTAACGTTTCTCCTAATTACTTTGTTTTTAGTGCTTTTAAGGAAAAATTTAGGGGTGCATGTTATCGTCAAAGTCTGGCGAGTATTGAGTACGATTCTTTTTTTAATTTTTATTCCTAAGACGCTTTATTTTTTTTTTAATCTGATGTACCCCAAATTTTATAATTTGCAACTTCGAGAACTACCCCTACCTAACAATTTTTTCCTTGAATAATTCCAAGACGTTTAAAAACTGTGGAAAACATTTTTTTACTTTCCCCTTGAATAACATTCTAAAAAAAAAACTCTTGAAATTTCTTTTGCAAACAGTGTGAACATCAGAAAAACGGAAAACATTATTGGTAGGTATATTCCGGAATCCATCCGGTTGACTGTCTTTTTTATTCAAATCCAATTTAACTTCAAATATTACCTGTTTACGTAAAAGAAACGGGGCTTAAGTTTTTTTAAGTGTCCAAATTCAATTTCGCAAGCTTTTCCAAACGTTTTTTCTTCAACCACCTTTCGATTTCGATCTTTCGCACGAGTTATCATCATCCCTTTGTTCTAAAATTAAACGGAAAATAAATACAAAATTTTGTTGTTTTAACGTTTGCATATTTACGAACCAAACCTGAATATTTCCAACAATAAAATTAGGGGTGGTTCCTAAGGGATATTTAAGGATCACTAAAGGTGTCGGAACAAATAATGAAACGCGCAGTGCGCCTAAACATACTCGAATTGCGGTAATTCGTATTCGGCTGGCCCCTCGGCATTCTCGATCGCTTTTCAGACTCATTTAAGCTTTATTATAGTTAGTTGGGAAATTTAAATTCTAAAAGCTTCTCGGATATAATCTGCAACCACTTAACAGTTAATGTCGAGCACTAATCCTTTTTCCAACTCCGAATTATTTTCTATTTTAGTTATAAATACGTTTCGCTATATCGAGAGCAACCTTTAATTTTGTAACAAGCTCTTAAACATCAAAAGAACGTTCCTTTTCTCAAACAAATTTGATCCTGTCGGATTTCTCTTAATATGAGGGAAGTTTTCCCCTAGCGTTTAAAAAAAACAAACGTTCCAAGAGAAATGTGTTTATAGCTTGTGTGACGAGGGGGGGAGAAATCGATTTTCATGTACGATCAGTAGAGGCATTTTCCCCCCTTTGCAGTAATTCTCTTTTGATTATCAAGCTCATAATAAGTAAGACAAGCTGTAAAGGATTTTAATCAAGTTAATTGTTGCGGATTCTTGTTTGCTAAGCAACCAAAGGGTGGGAAACTTGATAAAAGATTAATGCAGACCCTGAAATATGACTTGGGAATCTTCAGACAGGCATGTAGGTGTCGCACTAATTAGAAACAACGGGAGAAAGAAATTTTTAAAAGGCTTTTCACCAGTGTGTCGTGCACACAAGATATTTTTAAAAGGCTTTTCCCCAGTGTGTCGTGCACACAAGTACATGTTAAATGATAAACGACACTGTTTTTTTATTTGATTGATGTAACTTTGAACTAAAATCAGAGTGAATGATTCCTCCACGAACGCCACTGGTTAAAACGGGGTTTCGAACGCTGAAGCCGAAACGTGTATCTCGGGTTTAAATAAAGATAATGAGACGAACTTTTTTTTATTACATAGTTTATAAAATTCCCTAACGAACCCCTAAATTGGAAACGTGTAATTTTTTTAGTGCCGACGTTAAAATAGTATCCGTGAACTTTATCGAAACATTATTTTTTTTTTTCAGGTTTTCCGTTCCGTGTATCTAGTAAGCGATGAATATTTCTCGAAAAGCAATTTCATGATAAAATTGTTGCCCCAAATAGACAACCCGAACGCTATATTATTGTTTTCCCAACAATTTTATAGTTAACTGATATTTTCATAAATTTTCCTATTTTTCCCGTGACATTAAAAATATTAGCTCATAAATTGTTCGTTAAAACAACACTAAATCGTTCTGTTTTCATGCTGTAACGATAATTTAATCCAACAAACAAAAAAAAAGTCCAAATAGCTCAACAGCACACGAATGATTCAATTTCGATTGTGATTTATGTCTCACTGATGACATTTTAATCACTCGGGAGTTTTGTTCGTCATCAAATGTATTTATTAATTTGTCGGGGAGGATATTTAGGGGTGAGTTTCAACACGAAGGAGAATTTTGGAAAAAAGAAGAAGAAGGAGGTCGGCGATCTTAATCGGGGTCAAATTGACTCTAGTAGGGAGTCCGTTAATTTACAGCGACTCCCTAACGGAGTCAGGTTGACTCCCTTTGAGGGTGATCTGCACCAGGATTGGAAGAAACATCGCCACCGTCAGCTTGCAATCTGTCACTTATTACGAAGGTTCACAGCAAGTTATTGCGGGGTCGTGATTTTTTTCCAACCTTAAACGTGATAGATTATATGTGTATGGACGTTACTTGATTTTTTAGGAGCGGGGGTGGGTTTTAAAAGTCTTCTAAACTTATTTTTTTTTAATATTATACAATTCCTAATGAGTTTGTTCGTTAAATTGGGGAATATAAATTTTAGGGGAAGTAGGTAGGTACCCATTAAGGTATTTTATTATCGCATTAAAGATAAGATTAATTTAATCCTGTGGGGATGATATTGAAAGGATAATTAACTATTAATTTAGTATTGTAATCTGTTAGGTTTTAGGAGATTATATAAAGCAGGATTTCTCAATCGTTTTAGTCACCCTACAAAAAAATTCAATATGTTTGGCTCACCTTGTATTTGTTCAGTCATAATCACGGTCGTCTTTTGTGTGTTTTCAATGTTTTTTGTTGTTATCGAACGGTTACTAGATAAGGATGCAGGTTCATGTACTGCGATTCAGTTTTCTAACAAACGTCCGCGAGGAAAGTTAATTTTCGGTGTGGCTAGTGAATTATTTTTTAAAATATTGTGTTTGTGTTAAGAATGGATAATTGAAGTGAATTGTTTCTTAAGGGATTAAGTGGCATTGGTATGTACACATTTTTAATTTGTACAGGGTGTTTTGTTATAGGTAGTGGTTGGAAAGAAATTCTGATTGTGTTGTGTATTTTTTTTTGTGGATCACCCTGTATGTATATTTTTAATTATAGTTGGGTAATTAAAACTCGAATATTTTGTTTATACGTGGAAAGTTTTATATTTTACAATATTTAGGGGTCATAAAACAAAAAAGTTGGCAAATAAGAAAGAAAACTCTTAAGCTCGGGAAGAAAAAAAAAGAATATTGCTTTCATTATGGGATTTTCATATTTTATAACTTTTATCACATCTCCTAGTTTAAAGTCATCACAATCCCGCTAAACTTTAACTTGCAAACTTCGACAGCAATTCGCGGTTGGAAGTTGTAAGCCCCGAAGCCCGCCTATATAAGTGTTTGTTTCAATTTGCAAGTGAAATTGGCCGAATTGAAATCAACTTGCTTTAAACACGACTCAAAATTTGTAATTTTGCCACGAGGAAACTCGAACTGACGCGTCATATTATGTTTTAAGCTTTACAAATAATAGTATGACGGATTCATTTGCATTGTCGTCGACGACGTGCGTGTGTCGCGCGACTCACCTTTTGTCCTACCGTGACGAATGGAAGTTGAATTTCTAATTTGCCAGATATCTAGTTACTCCAACCCGCCAAGAGATAAGATTATATCTGAAACAATGTTAAAGCTTTCTCCATATTAATTTGAGAGCTTTGCAGCCTGCCACCCTTAACGTATTTTATTAAGCTCGCTCTCGCCGCGCTGTTACTTTAATAAGTTAACACTCTTATACTGTATTACTTGTTTTTGCGCCTTTTGTCTGCTTTCCTTAACTTCTTCTCACTTCCTTATACCTTCAAACGGTTTAAAATTCACTCCAACAACCTCGTTTTTTAATATTTCGTGCTTATGTGCATTCACACTGGGGAAAAGCCTTTTAAAAATCCTTTTCCCCTTAAACCAGTGACGTTCGTGGAGGAATAAATTGCTTTGATTCGAGTTACTGTTTACATTAAAGTGCGTTTTTCCATCAATCAAATACAAAACAACCCCCTTTAACTTTAATGTTTTTGCGTGCAAACCCTTTAAAAAAATCCCTTTCCTGCAGGATTTTAAAAATATTTCAAGTGTGATTAGGATTATTAGGAAACTTGTAACCAAGACAAATTTGAAACTTGGAGTCATGTGGTGGTGGTTTTGAAATTCTTAGCATTTCCCCGGGCCGAAACTAAATTGAATACCGTTTCATGAATCTCATCCCCATTGTTCTAATAGATTTATGGGGATGAGGTTTCTAAAAGCTTTGTGAAAATTTAACGAGCTGTTAAGTCTTTTGTTTCTATTTACACTATCTGCTCGAAATGCGATTTTTTTCAACGTCCTTTTCCTTGTTCTAGTATAACATAAAGAAGAAAGAAGAAGTTGTAGATGCAGTCCAAGAGGAACCAAATCCCTTAATGCGTAAGAAAAAGACCCCTGAAGAGTTGGCGAGAGAAGCCGAGCTCGAAGATGAGGACGAGTTCACGAGTGAGTGTTTTACAAGATTTAGAAAAGCGCGACAGCGCTGCACTGTTATGTAGTTCTTTTTTTTTTACTAATCTAAATTTTTCTTTCAATAACCGCAAGTAATATTAAAACAAAAGACAATATTTTTCTTAATACGTATTGTCTTTTTAACTCTGAGATCTGGGTTTAGGAGAAAAATTTCCAAAGCCGGTCCTGGATTTTCAATTTAAATGCATTAATACAGGAATTGATCGATCTAAGCAATAGAAAAAAAATACAAATCTATTCTAAAAGAAGTTTTTGGGTGTTAGGTGTTTTTTTTTTTGGTGTAAATTTTATTGAATGTAGTTTCTAGATGTTAAACTGCACAATTGAATTGTCTACGTAATTTTCTGAACAATAAACTTAAGGCCTGGTACAATAAGTACAAAAAAAACTTAAAACACAAATCGAAAGTACTCAAAATAAATTGAAAACGAAAATAATTTAGTGCCTTTTTTGGCCTAAAACTACGACAATATTAGACGTATTGCCAAAACGGACGCATGGGTTATTATTTATTGTTTCCTTGAAGGATTTTTCTTTTAATTTCCTTTTCCTACCATTGACTGACTATTAAAAAGATTTGCAAAGTCCTTAACAAAACCTGCCTATTACGACAAAATTGTATGTATATTTTAAGACCCAAAAGTGCTTTTAATCAACGTACATAATATTTTAACATATACAGTGTTTCATAAAAATCATATTTTACAAACACCCTGTATATAAATAAATTGCCTTAACGAAATCCTGTGACTTTCCTACTCTTTCTCTCTTCATATTCAAGAGGAAAATTAGCCAAGGAACCGATAAATAATACGCTTACATGTACTTCTGATGTAATTTTTTTTATGTATACTCTATATTTATTTCCTTATTTTTTTTATTGTATTATGTATTTTTTTTCAAATGATTACGTCTGCTTTTACACAACTGTAATCACTGTGATCCCCATCAATCGATTAAAACTGCTCTTCAAGCTTTAATATACGAGGTGTTTCGTAAAATTTTTTCCTTTAAAGGTTGTATAAGAAATCTTTTTTTAAATTAATATTTCGTTGGATTTATGTGCATGCTTTGGATATTTTTTATGTTTTACAGGGTAATTCAGAATTTCAGTACGTCCCTCGTACGATATTTTTTGATTAATCAAGAGAGAGCAAGGAGGGGGTTGTAATATAACCCTTTTTTTACGACCTTAATTTTTTATGGAATTGGTTTAAATTTTGTCTGAATTTAGAGGCAAGTTCAACATAATTAAAAAAATATTTTCTGCATTAAAACACAAAAGATTATTTTTCTCGAACACGGTGCAAGTTATCGATACAAGACAAGGGTGGTTTTTTGATGTATTTTGATTCATATTTTCCGATTCTGTAGTGGAATGGGGAGAAATGTCGGGTAAATGGATGAGTCGTAATAAAATTGCGTTTGAACTTTTTGAAAATTTAATTTATATCTGAAAAAAAAATAGAAATCGAGTTACTAAAATTCTTGATCACCCTGTAACATAAATTCTATTCGTAGTTAAAACGCGAGAAAAGGCAATAATTATACAACCCAACGTATATCGATTATGTTCCTAATTTTTTATTCCCTTTAAAAGGAGGGTTTTCATTTTAAACGCCCTGTATATGAACTTTTTTTTTTAGTTTAATTTGTATTAGTTTTATTTTTAATTATTTTTATACGTATCTTGTTGTTTGTTAATTTTTTATTTGTTAAAATAAATCTGTTAACAGATCCTTTTTTTTTTCCTTTTTATTTATTTTTCGTTGTTACTGAAAACTGTTGTACATATTTTTAAAAAATAGGTACTGTTCTATTAGTTAGTTGGTTCATAGTTCTGTTTCTCCCCCTCTACTTTGTAAAATTGGTGGTTTTTATAACAAGCTTGTTCTTTCTGCATTATGCATTATTTGTGGATAAGAATGTGACCTTATCATCCCCATCGTGGTCTATAGTTCATGTGTGGTGTGTCTTATAAAAGCCATCAGATGGTTTAGCTTTAAGTGTTTTTTTTTGAAAAAGAAAACTGCCGTCTTTAGTTTTTGTCCCCTCTCTAGCATCTTGGTCTAAGTGTTTTCTGATTTCAGAATTGAAGAACACGATAGAGACACAAGTAAACGAACTCAAGTCTCAAATAGAGAGTAAATGTGTGATGCAATGAATTTGGAGACATCCACGAGGCAATTTCTGCGCGGCCTCTGCTAACAGCTCAGAAAACGTACCTACATCTGCTTTAGATAAAAAAAAAACATGAACATATTAGTTTTTAGGGTAAACCCAATTGTTAGGTAGACGCAAACCTGTGATCGAACTCTAAAAGGGAATGTTTTTTCGGTTATGTAGTCAAAAAGAAAAAGAAAAATTTTACGTGCGTTTGTTAGATATTTTTAATGGCAAGTTTGTTCAACATTTTTCGTAGGCGAGAACAAGGACAAAAAAAAAGTAATAATAAATTCGGATTATGTCGCGCAGCAAACTGCCACACATTAAAAGAGACTGCGATATTTAAACAATTAACAAATAACAAAAATATTATGATGACGTGGTACACCGATTCGCATTGTCATAATACTTTTGTCGTAATGTTACTAAATTGTTACCAAGTTATGTAGATAGAGATAGTGTTACCTATTTTTTGTAACAAATCTACCAAATGTGTGCGTACTTTTCGTTTCGGTATGAAAACGCATGTAGTTTGTTAATGAGGGATGTTTGAGGCTTCTTTAACACTTTTTCCTTCACTGCCCTAAGGCTCTTCACCTTCCAAACACTGTGATTGGTCATCATCCAAATTCCTTAGATTGCCTTTGATGTCTGCCTCATTTGTCGATTATAATACATACGCACCCCCTAAACCATTCCTCCATCGTTAAAATACTCATAAACACCACAATACTTAAAATTTTATGAAGGTTTGGCTACCATCAATAAAATATAGGGTAAGACCCAAACATAATAAATTACCCTTGACATTTTTGCAATATTAAACCTTAAACAAAAAAGGAAATAAAATATTAATTCCGTTAGAAGGGATCCTATTAATGTTCAGGTCAACACGTCTGGAAATGGTGGCTATGCATGGAAAGGGGTAACAATTTCGCGAAGGGTAAATTGTGTTAAGGGTAGGACAAGGAACAAGGAAGGAATTTAAAAAAACTGAAATGAAACTGAAATTAAAGATCATTTAGGTGTCCTCAATTTTCTGAGGAGGGAAAAGATTTTCGAAGACGACATGGAAAGATTCGATGGTCTTGGAAAGAGACGGCAGGAGTAGGAAATAATTAAAAAAAGATGGAAGATGTAGTAGGGGGTAATTAGGAAGTGGTGAAACAAATGTAGCACGTGACGAAAAGCAAAGCAAGAAAGAGAGGGGGGAGCTAATTCGGCAGATAGAGCTAGGAGGGAAGTAACTGTGGGACAGAAAAAAGGGAGAAGGGGAAGGAGAGGGGGGAATTGTGAGTCGGTAAAAGGGGAAAAAAATATCACACGAAGAGAAAAAGAAAAAAGGGGGGAAGTGAAAGTTACATTTTCGAATAAACGATTGAGGGTTAAAAAAAATAGAGAGGTATGTTTGGGGGTAATTGGGCAGAGCGAGTGGGGATAGTGAATATTTTGTTGCGTTTTCAACCCTTTCTGTTCAAATTAGGATTGATGGGGGTCAGTAACAAAGATACAACTAAAAATGAGAAAAATCTAGCACAAGTTCCGGGAAGGGGTAGACGAAAGATACGGGGAAAAGAAAAATAGGACGAACATTTTTGGAAATTTTTACACAAAATTTAATTTTTTTTCTAAAAAAAAGTCCTTACAGAAATGAGAACGGGAAATTAAATAAAAGACTAGTTTGTCACCCTTTCGGACTTTTTTAAATAAAAATAAATCCTTTAAAAACTAAGGGGTGGTCAAGTTGGCTGCGATTCCATGTTAAACGAAAGCACAGCCAACTAGATTTTTATTAAACCCCTTTATAAAAAGCTTGTTTAATTACTTCTTAAGGGTTGTTCGATACTTTTTTTAATATGAACCCTTAACAAATAATAAATCCATAATAAACCAATAATGTCTTAAAAGAAAATATTTTAATTAAACAACCCCTTTTGAACGTCTTTGTAAAAAATTTAATTAATTTTTAGTTAGAGGACGAAAAAGTATGTATAATGATCGACAATGATTTATTTTAGCGCTTAATCAGTGTACGTGTATGATTTAATCATGACAAAGGAAGAAAACAGTTTTGAGTTATAAAAACCCATTTTTTAAATGCTTTTAGTGTTTGGTTTTAAGTCCTTTTTTGCTTTTAACAAAACTAACAGCAGCGACTTTAAAACCGTTTGCCTTTTGCCCAAGCGCAAAAGGGGTGGGTGGCATTTATTTGTAGTAAATTCACCCCCTTGATAAAACGAAGGAGAGCAGATCGAAATTGATAGTCTTTCGCGATTGTTTCCCTTGCAGATTGCAAATGCCTTGTCATTTCCAATTCCAATGGCAACTGCTTCTTGTGTCGGTGTTGCATGTCATTCCTGAATTGTTCGTTGTTCATTGTTGTTGTCTCTGTCTCTTTGTGGATATCTTCTACGATATATCCTAACCCTTATACGACCAAAGTTTATAACACCAGATTACGTATTATTATATCCAAATATTCGGTCTTTCTTTTAAAGAACTGCGAAAATAGAAAACGTATTTATTATAAGAAAGTTTGCTTTGTGCTTTCAAAAATCCTTAGGATCAGTCGGTCGCATGTATTTTATAACAAAATTATGATCGGTTTGCTCATCCACACAAAAAGCAATAACAGGACTCGAAAAAACTGCCTCGAGTTCTTTTTCTTGTCTCTAACGTTACGTTCATACCTGGCAAGCATTTATCAACAGGATGAGTCTTACAAGGAAATTTTTTTCCATGTTTAAAAATTGTTGGGACACAAATTCAATCAAATTCACCTCGTGACAATACCATTTAATTTTTTTTATGTACAGGGGTAAAACTTTTACATTTAAAAGTTAAAATAATCAACTGGTTAGGTCATAGGCCTTAGCAACAGAAAGAAAATTGTTTTTGTTATTATAGGGGTGTCATCGAGGAGGGGGGAAAAAGTTTCTGAAGCGAAAAAAGAAACGGTAGGGTAAGAGATTCACTGGAGAGGGAAAGAGTGAGATAAGGAGTCATTAAAAAACAAAATAGAAGGAAATATGGGTTCTCGATACAGGGGGGAGGAGTCTAGCTAAGAGGTTAGTAGAAAAAGAGAAGGGTGTAAAAGGTGTGGCTGGGGAGAGAAATTAAATAAAGAATCAGCGCAAAGAAGGAGAATAAAAGAAAAGAGGGGTTGGAGGAAGAAGAGTGCAAAGAGGGCGTCATTGGAAGGAAGAGTAGCTTTAATTAGGGGTAACTGGGCTGGGCAAGGGGCCAGTGGACAGAGAGAGGCAGTAAAGGGTTGCGAGAAGTAGGAAACTGAGTGGCGGGGTAGAGACACAGAAGCAAGTTGGGTCATCACTAAAGAGAAAGACTGGGGAGAGCAAGGGGTGAGCATGGTCGATTGCTCGACAGAGATAGAGAGACAGAGAGTGGGAGGGGGGGGAGTTAGGTACTTTAAAAATGAGAAGCTCTAGGTGGGAGGGTACTGGAAAGAGAGAGGGGGGGGAGGTAGTTCAGTCGTAAGAGATAGAAGGAGATAGAGGGTTTTAGAGTCCTGAGGAAAAGGGACAGAAACGCGAACAGTTGGGTAAAGGAGGATGAGGCTAGGTAATGAGTCACTAAAAAGAGAAAGGAATAGGTTAGGTTAGACGATAAAAAAATACAAAAAAATGAATAAAATTATTTTTTTTTGGTGATGCCCAACAATTTTTGGTAAGGGGTTGAAACTGAAAGACTCGCCTTGTTTGTATATCCGGTAACCGATCTTAATTCTGCGTAATCATAATCACATGCACGTGATTGGTTGGTCAGCATCGCATTTTGTTTCTCTTTTCAATTATTATTTTGAATACTGCACAATGTATTATAAACTGCACCGCATTTTTTAAGAGCACCATTTTGTTCCCAAAAAAAAAACACTTTTCGAACTCCAGCTGTATTCGAAAAGTGTTTGAATGGTTTTTCTTTCGTTTAGGACCTCATTAATGCATCTTTCAAGTTGTCTGTGTCAATTATATCTATATATCATTGTCTCTCTTTCTCTGTAGAGTGTACTTATTCGTATATCTAACTGTCTTATCGTAGTTTTGGTGATAGTGGTTGCATCTTTGTAAAACTATAGCGTAAATAGACTGTGTTGATGTGTGTATACAATTTATAGGTGTCGTTGCTCAAAAAAAAAATATACTTACTTACTTGAATGTCTTTTTGGCAAAACGCAATGTTTAAATGTGGAATTTGGGTGAAAAATCATTGAGAAAAAATTTTGCGATTATTTATTCTTTCGAGTTTACACGCTAATGCAAATCAATGCAACACTACTGTAGTAATTTTATGTAGCACTAAAAATTGTTATCCGGGTGTCAAGGTGATTTAAGATTTGGGTGGTATTTTTACAAGAAAAGCCAAAAAAAAAAGAAAAACTGTAAAAATACAAACCCAAATCGTTGTTCCTAACTTAACCTGTTGTTGTAAAACTTCACTTTAGTGTAAAACATCGTAAGCAATCGTAGTACGACTTAGCCTAGTGTGTGATATACTATAAATATATATTATTAATTAATTAATTATATGTTTACTAATGTGTTAACAAAACCACTGTATTTAAAATATTATAAGTTATGACGGACTCAGTGTTCTGCTGCGACATTACTAGCGCTCAACAAACGTAAAATTATTCGATATTCCTACCAGGGATTTATTACTCCGCTCGTAAACACATTTTCAAGTGTTCCGGTACTAACGAGTACCTCATTAACTCTCTTGGATTTAATCTAAATTTTAATTAACACCACATAACTTCTCCCCCGCCATCCCCCACAACTAACAATTCCTCTTTCTAGATTCAAGTTTTAGGGAATTCCCCTGAAAACAATCCACAATTCTTTAAAATCAAAAGTAAACATTTCTCAAAAAATTACCAACCCTTTAGGGGGTAAAAAATTTCTGAAAAAATTACAACGCCAATATTAAAGGTAGGGGATTCCCAAGGCAACGGAAATGTCGGAAGGAAAGGGAATAGAACAGTCGATAGAGATGGTAGGGATCAAAGGAAAAGGGGAGGGGATGAATGTAGAACTATTCAAAAAAATTCAATTTTCACGGAGAAAAATGATCTAACCCAAGTTTTTTTCTTTTAATGAAAGGGTAGAGAATTCCCCTAATTTTTCTAAAGTTTTCAGTAATTTTTCGGTTCGACTTTTTTAATCTTAAAAATTAGAGGATTTCCCTAAAAGTTTGTACAAAATTATTTTAATTTTTCCTCAAAAATATTTGATTTGGATTTACGAACTCCTTTTTAATAATAACGGTAAGGGGATTCCCCAAAAGTTTGATCTCTCAAAATTTTCTAAAAAAAATTTTCATTACGTCACCTAAAAGATGTAAACAGACTCAGGTATTTCCTAGGAACAAATCTAAACGTTTCAAAATCCTTACAGGTAAGGGGATTCCCCTAAAAGTACCAAATAGTCCTCCCGCCTTAGGTTAGGGGATTCCCCAAAAAAACGAATTCTTTTTAAGAAACCTTTTTTTTCTTAAGGAATTCCCTGAAAAACAAACTGTAAAAAATAAACATCGAATAAATACTTAATTTTTTTCTTTTTTTGCGTCTAGTACATTATGTTTGTTGATTTGATTAATGTCGCAGCTAAAACAAAGTTCTTTAAAGATCGCTTACGCCGAATTCCGAACTCAAATCATTTTCCTGCGAGTTGCGTTTGGAATATCTAAATCTTGGAGACAACGACACATATATATAACCTAGTTGATAGTAGGCAGCATTTAATACTAGATAAAACATGTAGCTATTAAAACTACTAACCTTAATCAACAAAAAAAAAACCGATAACGCCCCATGGACTATCCCAAAAAATTTATTAAATGTTTAATAATTTTTTTTGGATGTTTAGGAGGGTTGGCGGAGGAAAAACTAGAGTTTGGCGAGGTTCCCTTTTGATAACCTCGTTAAACTCTAATACAGGGTCCTCCAAAAAATTTGGCTTCTGCTTCAGAAAAAAAAGGACATTTGAAGTAGTGATAACATTTTTGCTGAAAATAAAAAATATCGTTAAATTATGAAAAAATGATCAATGTTGTATTGTTATAACAATTCACATTATTATTATTATTATTATTATGACCTATTGTAGATAAATTGTTGTTGATTCGATTATTTAGTTTTTGATTAATATTTGTAATATTTAATTACGGGAAGAGCGAATGTTTAATTAGCCAAACTTCTCGTGCTGCTAATTTATACAGAGAAACAAATTAAAAATGTTATTTATTTTTTAAAAGAAAACAATCCCGTAATTTTTTGTTATAAATAATTAATTAAGAGCATGTAGCAGCCTTTTGTATTTATACTAAAAAAAATAGTACTAATTGTTTAATATGCAATGAGACAACCACGTTAGTAGTTGCCAGAGTACCTATAGTTAGATAAGGCTGTTCACGTTGTTAAATGATAATAAAAATAAGGTACGATAAGTCTTATCCTGTTGAGATGTTGTACAACCATCCTCCACACAACGTTTATTAAAGACAACCATTCAAGAGAAAAAGGGTATCAATAAAAGATTACGGTTTACATACCTTTATATAAGATTTTTTTATTATTGCAAGTAATTAAAAAAAATTTTGCACCTCTGCCAAAAAGTGCTTTTTCGCCCTTCCTTGTTTTCTGGTCTCGGCTTTGCCTCGACCAGAAAAACAATCACGGCCGAAAAAGATTCACTTTTTGGCCATGATACAAATATAACTATTTTTTTCCTCGTGTAACAGGAAAAAACTTTTCAAAACAACGTGAAATAGTCCTCGGTAATTTTTTTTTATTTCTCTTACTCACACCCTAATAATAACAACTAACCTGCATGCACGTAACTTAATTTTGACCTTAAATTTTTTTTTGATTTCAAGGTCATACCGTAATTAAATTCTTAAACTTACGTGTTCGTTCTTTAAAATAGGGAGTAACAGAAATAGACCGAACAGTTGCTATGTGTGAGAAGACTGCAGCCCTAAGGGATGAAATATTTTCAGACAGTGGAAGGACTGAAAGAATGCGCAACACTTTGGTAAGTAAAATTTATTTATACATACATTTTTAAAAATTATTTGTACAGGGTGGTAATTAAATATTAACAAAAAAATAAATAAAAAAAGAACAAGAAAGTAAAAAATTAAAAACTAAATTGTTTACCAATTTTTTCAGTCAAATGAACAAAACTACTAACAGTACTATTTACAGCGTTCATTATCATATCTATAAAATGGGGTGGAATAATTCCACCCTCAAGCATTTCATCCCCATTTTGAGTGTAGGAAAAATCAGTTGTCGCAGTTCCACTGCGATTAGTCACAACATCCACTCTTGGGGTTGTTACCACGTCAGTAAATTTTTTATTTTTGAAAACCCCATCATTTTCAATTTCATTTTCAAACGAATCTACCCCACCCCCAATATTTCTTTTGAACCTTCTTCTTCTTTCTTTGAGTTTATTTTGGAAAAATGGCGCAGACCTTTGTAAAAATTCCCTTTTATCAACGACTTCGATTGAATAAGAAGGGACCTTTTTTATTTTGGAAATATCCTGAGGCTTCCAAGGTTTTGGACCAAATAATCTTCGTTTATAATTCAAATTTAATTTTTTATCAGAAACTTCATTCGTTTGAAGATTAAACGAAGATCGTTTACGTCTTGAACCTTCAGGAATCTCATTTCTCAACTTCTTGCGATTTTCCACCCTTTGTTTTAATTTTTTAACCTGTTTTGCTCTTCTACGTTCGTTGATGTTTAGTTTTTCAGGATCGTAAGGTTTTCCAATCACAATATGCAGGTGTTCACCTTCAGATGATAAATTATCATCTTTTTTGGGGGGGAATAATCTCGATTTTGTTTTGGGGATTAACTTTTTTTTCTTTTTTGGGGTGTCTTCAGTTTGATTTTTAACTTGTCTGGATAATTTCATCGCCCGTAATTGTTCACTCATGATTTTTTTATAATTTTTAATGTCATTTTTGGTAATGTTCAGGTTTTCCCTTTTGAAACGCATTTTTTCATTTTTAGGGTCGCAGAAATAATTTTCTAGCGTTTTCTTAGCAGTTTCGATCTGGAAAAAAAGGAAAGTTTAATGTAAATAATACGAAAGGGTTGGAAACTTACCAGGGACTTTTCTTTATCCGATTTTTTTGCTTGGTCAGGGATAATTTCTTCAAAAAAGGTTTGTTTCGTGAGCCAAGGGCTTTCCATTTCCAGTAATTTCTTCTTGATTCCATTCACGTCAAATGTGGATTGGGTATTTTCTTTCTGGGAAAAGGATTTTTCCTCCGTTGGCAAGTTTCCTATTTCAATATTAAAATAAGGCTCTTCAGTTTGTATTTTGGAAGTTTGTACAAAATTTTCAGGAAAAAATTCATTCATTTCCCAAACCGTCTTGGTCGGTATTCCTTCAGATTCTTGAGGGAAATTATCCATTTCCCAAACTTCCTGAATCATTCGGGCTCGATCTTCTTGGTTAGATTTTTTTATATTTTCCATGGAATTTTTTTCCCAGTTTTCTAATTGGGGTTTGATGGTTGAATGGAAAGGGGGGATTTGGGGAACAGAATTAGTTTCCCAGTCTGGTTTAGAAATTTCGGAAGGTTTTCCTGTAGAACGCGAAGAAGGGAAATTTTCTTCTTCCATAAATATCCCTGCAATTTGTTTTTCTTTATTTTCCCTTAAATTATCTTCTTTTTCCCAAGCTTCCACAACTAATGGAGAAGGATTTTCGATTGAGATACTCTTCCAAGACGTTTTGTTATTTCCAGTAACAAACTCTTCGCTGATTAAAGAAGCCCCAACCACCCCAGAAGAATTTTCTTCCTGGTTTCCTCTTCCTGACCTAAACGATTCCCATTCCAAATCAAATTTGGGCTTGGTATCTTCGATTCTTTCATTCCCCTTCTCCACAGTAACTTCTGAAGACAAACCTCCCATCCTCATTATATTTTTACCATGGTTTCCTTTTCCCACAGCGTACACTTCTCCTATCTCCATCTTTGAGGGTTGAGCTTCCTCCGATTTTCCCATATTTCGAATTTCGTTGCTGTGTTTTGGCTTTGGATTATTAACCATCTTCTGGTACCTTAAATTTTCTTGGTATTCCTTCAAATCTTCGTTTATAAACGTCTCCATTCCACTTGGTTCCATTAAAAATCTCACCCTCTCGTCGAGATATTTTGCTCCTGGGGATAACTTTTCCCTTGGTGGTTCTTCATGGTGGAAAGGAATTTTTGCCACGCTTCCCTCGTTTAGTAGGTCAGTCAAAAAGGATTTTCTTCCAAATGGTTTCCTGGGAGGCGCAAAATTTTCCAAGGACGTTGCTAATTCCGCGAATACGTCTTCTTGGGTTTCTTCGGATTTTTCTTTGGATGTTTCCCCAAATTTCCTTATGGTGGCATGGATTTGTTGCTTGTAAGGTTTGTTTTTGTAAAGGTCGAGTAATTCCATGTTTATATCTCGTTTGATTTTCTTTCCCCTAGTTTTTCTTAAAATATTTGGAATTGCGAATCGTTTCCTTTTCCTTAAAGGATTTTCCAAAACCTTTTCTGCAGCTTCTTTTAAAATATCTTCCAGTTCCTGGCTTGTTAGTTGGGGATTTTCTTCCACAACCTTTGATTTTGCACGTTCTTTTAAAATTTTCTTGATTTCCTCGTTGGTTAATTCTAATTCAACTGTTTTTATGTTGCTTGGAATTTTTTGATCCTTTACAGGACGTTCTGTGAAAACAATTTCCAATTTTGTTGCCTTTTCAGGATTTTCTTTTTGTGTCTTGGGTTTTTTTATTAAAAATCTACGAAATAAGGTTTGATCCTGTTTTAATTCCTGCTGGACTTCTTCGTTCCTTGGATTAAACTTCCTTCGATATTCTTCTGGGATTTGGGCTTTTAATTCTACGTGGTTTGGTTTTGGGTAACTAGAAAAATTGTTTCCTTCTTCTTTCCTGCTACAAATTGGTATTTGGGCATCCGGAAGAACAAAAAATCCAATCGATTTTCCTGGGGAAACCAAATCTATAACCTTCTTGGATTGAATATTTTCAACCCTTGGATTAAATTCAATCTTCCCTTCACGGAACTCAATTTTTTCCCCATTAAGATATGTATCTCTAAAAATAAAACGTTTAATTTGTTTCGGAAAAAACTTTTGACGGTAAATCTTACGCTGAGTCTTCTCCATCTGATGTGATGATGTAAGAATGGATTTCAATATTGCTTGGGGGTAAAGAACCAACCCTTAAGGAAGTTCTATATTGGGAAGAGCCATTGTTAACAATTAAAATTGTCACAGATCCTTGTTTAGGGGAGTTTTTTGTACAATGGGAAAAAATATTAACCTCCGGTTCGGGAAATGAGTTTGTCCTTATTTCCAATACGTTTTGGCCCATTAATTTTTTATGAATTAAGGAAACCCAATAGACCTAAAAAAAATTTAAATTAGTGCCCTTTTGGAACCCAAAATTTCGGTCTACTTACAGGTGTTTCGGAAGATAGTTCTTGTAATGAGGGTTTCCTAAAAATAACTTCATAGCCAGTTTTGGAAGCTTCTCCAATTTGTTTAGCCCAAAGTAATCCGGAAGAAAATGTTCCTTCGGTTGGTTCCGGTACCACCAACCAAATTGGAATTGGGGTTGAAACGAAATGTGTTGGATTATCCCTTAGAAAAATAAATTAAACGAGTTTTTTTAGGGTAGAAAAAGACTTACTCTTGCCAAATCACAGCATTTGCAACGTCATCTAAATATTCCAAGGTTTTTTGTACTAAATCGGGATTTTTCCTTGAAAGACATTGCTGTAAATCACTTCCTACTATTTTCCAATATTTTCTATCGGAAAAATGTTTTTCCAAAACTTGTTTTAATGTAAATAAATCATGTTTATAACGAACGATTGATTTATCCTTGCAATCTGTAATTTTTTTCCCTTAATTTAAAAAGTAAAAAAAATTAAAAATAATTCATACCATCGCCAAGCTGCCAATACGAAGTTAGATTCATTTTTCCACTTAAATCGAGTAAAGGGAGGATTGAATTTGGATTCCAAAACCCCTTAGTTTTATTTTTATCGCTGATGCCAAAAACTGGGGTTAAATTTGAATTTTTTATCCAATAATTAAGGGATTTCCATATCATAGGCGTCACCGTAAAATTATTTTCTTCAAATAACAATTTTTCTTCTCCGGAAAATTTTAAAAATTCCGTTGAAGGTCCTTGGATACGTATAAAAGCCGGACTTAAATTTTGAGCCATTTGCAAAGACTTTGAGCTAAACAAAAATTTATAAACGGAGAAACTTAAAAAAAAATTTTACTTACCTTAGATTAAAATTTAAAATGATTGCGGGATCAATTGAAAAACTTAAAAAATTTTCATGAACCATGTTTAATGATTTTTGTCCATTTAAAAAATAAATTGTTTCTTTTCCTTGAATTCTATTAAAATATAATTTGAAAAAAATTAAAATTAATATCAATCTTTTGATCGACATTTTTTTTAAGTCACATTTAATTTAAGTCACTATTACTACCCCTGTTTGCGTTTGGGAAGAACTGAGGAAGGAATTGATTTTTTATAAGTTACAAGCTTTGTTTGTAAAATCAGCAAAAAATAAAAGTAGGTATTTGCAAGGAATGCAATATGCAAGGAAGTAATTTAAAAATAATTGTTGCAATATTTTCAAATACTCTTATGGGGTCAGAACAATATTTTTAATACGTAGTCATCAAATTTTTTAAACATGTTTGAGACAGAATTATAGAAAATTTTAGCGTTTATTCCAATAAATAAAATAAAAATGTATTCCCAAAAAATAGCAAGAAGAAAATATTTAAATGAAAAAAATCAAGGAAAGGAGTTGGAGAAGAATAAATAAAATGGATTGGACTAAAGAATAGAGTTGGGAAACAAGCAGGGGATGAAGAACAGAAGGCTGAAGAAGAGTTGATTTAAAGTTTAAAGAGAGAAAAATGGAGCAGTCGAGAAGCAACGGATAAAGGAGTGAGGCCTGACAAAAAGAAGAATGAAGATTCAACGCCCCAAAGAGAAAAGACTTATGAAGGGTAAGTTCTGATAATTATTACATTTTGCAACCCTTCCCATCAAAAAATTCACAAAGGTTTCAGAGGAACTGCGTTTCTCGACATTTCCTTACGAGGTGCGGAGCAGTGGGAAGGGGCGAGGGAAGTTTGCCCCGTAATTTCCAAGTGTATACCCTCCAAATAACATTCTGGGAAAATCGGGGCGAGATCTGAAGGGGTGAAATTTTTTTCCAAAAAATGAGCAAAGACTATATAGTCTTTCCTTTTTTTTTCGAAGATTTTCTCATCGATCTTTTAAAGGTTAAACGCTTTGAAAGTGAAATATTCCCTTAAAACGTAAAATCTGAATAGAGCTACCTGAGAGCGGAGCAGGCCACAAAATGTGCTCTAACTCGGTTATTTGTAATTATTTTGAAAGGGTCACATAAGACTTTTAGACAGAGAACAATTGGATACATCCAATCATCAAAAATATATACAGGGCGTTACGAAAAAACAAACAGACAAAGGGACAAAGGGCTACAACTCCGCAACCAGTAATTTTCTCAGATTGTTATGTGCGCCATTGAATCAGAAATAAAAAATACTACAATTTTGCTTATTTAATCGTATTCGTATCTTTACAAACAAAAAAGTTGCAGCCTGTAAATTTTCATTAATTTTTCAATGCAAGTTAAAACGTAAAATCTGAAAAGAGCGGATCTGGCCCAAAATGTCCCTTTAACTCGGTTATTTGTAATTATTTTGAAAGAGTCTCATAACAATTTTAGATAGAGAACACTTGGATACATCCAATCATCAAAAATATATACAGGGCGTTACGAAAAAATAAAAAGTCAAAGGGTCAAAGGGCTGTAACTCCGCAACCAACAATTCTTTCAGATTGTCGTGTGCGCCATTGAATCAGAAATAAAAAATCCTACAATTTTGCTTATTCAATCGTATTCGTATCTTTACAAACAAATC
Source organism: Hemicrepidius hirtus (assembly GCA_963082805.1). Lineage (NCBI taxonomy): Eukaryota > Metazoa > Arthropoda > Insecta > Coleoptera > Elateridae > Hemicrepidius > Hemicrepidius hirtus. Next base: position 795,104 of record OY720166.1, read on the forward strand.
AGTTGCAGCATGTAAATTTTCATTAATGTTTGGCACATATTTTTCAAGTCTTTACCCTTCATATTAAATTCTCAAATTTTCCTAAGGAAATCGGAGAGGGTCAAAAAATCTTCGAAAAAAAAAGGAAAGACTATAGTCTTTGCTCATTTTTGGGAAAAAAATTTCACCCCTTCAGATCTCGCCCCGATTTTCCCAGAATGTTATTTGGAGGGTATACACTTGGAAATTATGGGGCAAACTTCCCTCACCCCTTCCCACTGCTCCACACCTGGCTAGGAAACGTTCAGAATTGGGTTGTTCCAGAAAACTTTCGGAATTTTTTTGGACCAGATGCGAGGGGATGGGGGATGTTTGGCACATATTTTTCAAGTCTTTACCCTTCATATTAGATTCTCAAATTTTCCTAAGGAAATCGGAGAGGGTCAAAAAATCTTCGAAAAAAAAAGGAAAGACTATATAGTCTTTGCTCATTTTTGGGAAAAAAATTTCACCCCTTCAGATCTCGCCCCGATTTTCCCAGAATGTTATTTGGAGGGTATACACTTGGAAATTATGGGGCAAACTTCCCTCACACCTTCCCACTGCTCCACACCTGGCTAGGAAACGTTCAGAATTGGGTTGTTCCAGAAAACTTTCGGAATTTTTTTGGACCAGATGCGAGGGGATGGGGGATGTTTGGCACATATTTTTCAAGTCTTTACCCTTCATATTAGATTCTCAAATTTTCCTAAGGAAATCGGAGAGGGTCAAAAAATCTTCGAAAAAAAAAGGAAAGACTATAGTCTTTGCTCATTTTTGGGAAAAAAATTTCACCCCTTCAGATCTCGCCCAGATTTTCCCAGAATGTTATTTTGTACGAAATTTTCCAGAATCTTATTTGGTATCTATTACTTGTAAATTATACGTAGTACTTCCTTATTATTAATTTTAGTGAGGTTTTTAGGTATATTATGGGTGAATTAGGGATAAATATCAAACTTTTCTTAAAATTAAATCAATAATTTGAAACGGCGGGAATTTGTAAATATTCTGCCTTTGTAAGGTGGCCATCTGTTAGCAACAAGCTGAACTGTGCGTTCCAATTCTGTTATTTCGGGAATTTTCGTTGTCCTCGGTCAATAAAGTAGGTCTCTTGTTATCGACATGTGGATCTGTCTATTCTCACGCCATTATTCAAAATTTGAAAAATTTGTTTATTTTAAGGAGTAAAGGTGAATTTAAATGACTGTGTATAATCCTGAAACAGTTCTAATGTGTTAAAACTGAAAAATTTATCCCAATTACATCTCAATTAGTGAATTAATGGTTTGTTATTGTCCCGTGTGCGCTGGAGTAGTCACAGCCAAATTGATTATTTAACCTCAAATTGTCAAATGAACTGTCATTAAAATTATGTAGAATTAAAAGAGGGGTCTGATATTGCATAATATGGTATACCTTAAAACCTTTTTGATGGAATTTCTATGCATATTTGAAAGTGCGGAGCAGTTCTCTTATACAAAAACAAGGTATTGCAATGTAAATTAGTGAACATTTCTGAAAAGAATTTAAGTAGATGTGCTTGGATATATAACAGGGTATCTGTAGGTTTAATATAGGTTTCTGATTTACAGTGATCTGAAAACAGTTTGTCTGAGTAACAAACACCAAACTCTAGCTGGATCAAGTAAGCTAGAGAATCGGAAAGTGGAGGTCGAATCATTGACGCAGCTGCTTCCGAGTGATTCGAGGTAAGGTATATTTATTATTTTGAGATCCTTTGAACCTTTATGATGTTTCAAAGCTGCTCCTTACTGCCCCAATCATAAGTATAGGTTGTCAACATTGTAAGTTATGTAAGTTTATGGACACGCTTCCTTTGTCTTTACAAGTGTCGGTTTCTTATGAAGTGGAGAAAACCACACCAAGTTAATTGATTTCTCAGTATTTTCAACAACTATTACAAACCACTGTCGTTTAGAAGTATTGGACCCTACCTTGAATATCATTGTAAAATTATACAGAACCCCCTTTCCTGTAGCGCTAGAATATATTTTGTAACGCAAATGTGTTTCTAGGATTTGCCTTTAGCCTACAGAAGCATGGTCGACTGAATGGAACTGAACAGTACACCTGATGAAGACTGCTATCGGACGAAGATAATTACGACTGCTAAGAACCAAGTGGATGACAAAAAGGAGTGGATGACTACGGAAAAGGCCTTTTCCCACAACTTGAGATGTTATTATCAATTCCCATATGTTCAGAAGACGAACTAATCTTGACTGGTAAATATCTTTATATGTATGTTGTAGACTTGCAGTTTTTGATTTGAGAAAGTAGGGCGTGTTTAAAACGATATTATATAAATTCAATTGGGGAAAACCCCACCTCCCGGGGGTGGAATTTAGATTATGGGGTTGAAATTGCAGGGGCTTTTCCCCACCTACCGATTTACACATCTACTTTATTTCTGCAACTCGTTTGTATTTTATTATGACCTGCAACTCTTCCCGCTTGTATGTGGATGTACTTGCTTCGGAAGGGGTGTCAAACTTTATTTTAAGCGTTTCCAACGAGATGGGTCAAAGTTTATTTAAAAGCAGTCAAAGTTTGACCCATATCGTTGGGAATGCTTAAAATAAAGTTTGACCCATCCCATGAGGGATGTTTGGCACATATTTTTCAAGTCTTTACCCTTCATATTACATTCTGAAATTTTCCTAAGAAAATCGGAGCGGGTGAAAAAATTCACCCCTTCAGATCTCGTTACGATTTTCCCAGAAAGTTATTTGGAAGGTGTACACTTGGAAATTATGGGGCAAACTTCCCTCACCCCTTCCCACTGCTCCACACCTGGCTAGGAAACGTTCAGAATTGGGTTGTTCCAGAAAACTTTCGGAATTTTTTTGAACCAGATCGGAGGGGATGGGGGATGTTTGGCACATATTTTTCAAGTCTTTAGGGTTCATATTAAATTCTCAAATTTTCCTAAGGAAATCGGAGAGGGTCAAAAAATCTTCAAAAAAAAAAGGAAAGACTATAGTCTTTGCTCATTTTTGGGAAAAAAATTTCACCCCTTCAGATCTCGCCCCGATTTTCCCAGAATGTTATTTGGAGGGTATACACTTGGAAATTATGGGGCAAACTTCCCTCACCCCTTCCCACTGCTCCACACCTGGCTAGGAAACGTTCAGAATTGGGTTGTTCCAGAAAACTTTCGGAATTTTTTTGGACCAGATGCGAGGGGATGGGGGATGTTTGGCACATATTTTTCAAGTCTTTACCCTTCATATTACATTCTGAAATTTTCCTAGCGAAATCGGAGAGGGTCAAAAAATCTTCAAAAAAAAAAGGAAAGACTATAGTCTTTGCTCATTTTTGGGAAAAAAATTTCACCCCTTCAGATCTCGCCCCGATTTTCCCAGAATGTTATTTGGAGGGTATACACTTGGAAATTATGGGGCAAACTTCCCTCACCCCTTCCCACTGCTCCACACCTGGCTAGGAAACGTTCAGAATTGGGTTGTTCCAGAAAACTTTCGGAATTTTTTTGGACCAGATCGGAGGGGATGGGGGATGTTTGGCACATATTTTTCAAGTCTTTAGGGTTCATATTAAATTCTGAAATTTTCCTAAGGAAATCGGAGAGGGTCAAAAAATCTTCGAAAAAAAAAGGAAAGACTATAGAATGTTATTTGGAGGGTATACACTTGGAAATTATGGGGCAAACTTCCCTCACCCCTTCCCACTGCTCCACACCTGGCTAGGAAACGTTCAGAATTGGGTTGTTCCAGAAAACTTTCGGAATTTTTTTGGACCAGATGCGAGGGGATGGGGGATGTTTGGCACATATTTTTCAAGTCTTTACCTTTCATATTAGATTCTCAAATTTTCCTAAGGAAATCGGAGAGGGTCAAAAAATCTTCGAAAAAAAAAGGAAAGACTATAGTCTTTGCTCATTTTTGGGAAAAAAATTTCACCCCTTCAGATCTCGCCCCGATTTTCCCAGAATGTTATTTGGAGGGTATACACTTGGAAATTATGGGGCAAACTTCCCTCACCCCTTCCCACTGCTCCACACCTGGCTAGGAAACGTTCAGAATTGGGTTGTTCCAGAAAACTTTCGGAATTTTTTTGGACCAGATCGGAGGGGATGGGGGATGTTTGGCACATATTTTTCAAGTCTTTAGGGTTCATATTAAATTCTGAAATTTTCCTAAGGAAATCGGAGAGGGTCAAAAAATCTTCGAAAAAAAAAGGAAAGACTATAGTCTTTGCTCATTTTTGGGAAAAAAATTTCACCCCTTCAGATCTCGCCCCGATTTTCCCAGAATGTTATTTGGAGGGTATACACTTGGAAATTATGGGGCAAACTTCCCTCACCCCTTCCCACTGCTCCACACCTGGCTAGGAAACGTTCAGAATTGGGTTGTTCCAGAAAACTTTCGGAATTTTTTTGGACCAGATCGGAGGGGATGGGGGATGTTTGGCACATATTTTTCAAGTCTTTAGGGTTCATATTAAATTCTGAAATTTTCCTAAGGAAATCGGAGAGGGTCAAAAAATCTTCGAAAAAAAAAGGAAAGACTATAGTCTTTGCTCATTTTTGGGAAAAAAATTTCACCCCTTCAGATCTCGCCCCGATTTTCCCAGAATGTTATTTGGAGGGTATACACTTGGAAATTATGGGGCAAACTTCCCTCACCCCTTCCCACTGCTCCACACCTGGCTAGGAAACGTTCAGAATTGGGTTGTTCCAGAAAACTTTCGGAATTTTTTTGGACCAGATCGGAGGGGATGGGGAATGTTTGGCACATATTTTTCAAGTCTTTAGGGTTCATATTAAATTCTGAAATTTTCCTAAGGAAATCGGAGAGGGTCAAAAAATCTTCGAAAAAAAAAGGAAAGACTATAGTCTTTGCTCATTTTTGGGAAAAAAATTTCACCCCTTCAGATCTCGCCCCGATTTTCCCAGAATGTTATTTGGAGGGTATACACTTGGAAATTATGGGGCAAACTTCCCTCACCCCTTCCCACTGCTCCACACCTGGCTAGGAAACGTTCAGAATTGGGTTGTTCCAGAAAACTTTCGGAATTTTTTTGGACCAGATGCGAGGGGATGGGGGATGTTTGGCACATATTTTTCAAGTCTTTACCCTTCATATTACATTCTGAAATTTTCCTAGCGAAATCGGAGAGGGTCAAAAAATCTTCAAAAAAAAAAGGAAAGACTATAGTCTTTGCTCATTTTTGGGAAAAAAATTTCACCCCTTCAGATCTCGCCCCGATTTTCCCAGAATGTTATTTGGAGGGTATACACTTGGAAATTATGGGGCAAACTTCCCTCACCCCTTCCCACTGCTCCACACCTGGCTAGGAAACGTTCAGAATTGGGTTGTTCCAGAAAACTTTCGGAATTTTTTTGGACCAGATCGGAGGGGATGGGGGATGTTTGGCACATATTTTTCAAGTCTTTAGGGTTCATATTAAATTCTGAAATTTTCCTAAGGAAATCGGATAGGGTCAAAAAATCTTCGAAAAAAAAAGGAAAGACTATAGTCTTTGCTCATTTTTGGGAAAAAAATTTCACCCCTTCAGATCTCGCCCCGATTTTCCCAGAATGTTATTTGGAGGGTATACACTTGGAAATTATGGGGCAAACTTCCCTCACCCCTTCCCACTGCTCCACACCTGGCTAGGAAACGTTCAGAATTGGGTTGTTCCAGAAAACTTTCGGAATTGTTTTGGACCAGATGCGAGGGGATGGGGGATGTTTGGCACATATTTTTCAAGTCTTTACCCTTCATATTACATTCTGAAATTTTCCTAGCGAAATCGGAGAGGGTCAAAAAATCTTCAAAAAAAAAAGGAAAGACTATAGTCTTTGCTCATTTTTGGGAAAAAAATTTCACCCCTTCAGATCTCGCCCCGATTTTCCCAGAATGTTATTTGGAGGGTATACACTTGGAAATTATGGGGCAAACTTCCCTCACCCCTTCCCACTGCTCCACACCTGGCTAGGAAACGTTCAGAATTGGGTTGTTCCAGAAAACTTTCGGAATTTTTTTGGACCAGATCGGAGGGGATGGGGGATGTTTGGCACATATTTTTCAAGTCTTTAGGGTTCATATTAAATTCTGAAATTTTCCTAAGGAAATCGGAGAGGGTCAAAAAATCTTCGAAAAAAAAAGGAAAGACTATAGTCTTTGCTCATTTTTGGGAAAAAAATTTCACCCCTTCAGATCTCGCCCCGATTTTCCCAGAATGTTATTTGGAGGGTATACACTTGGAAATTATGGGGCAAACTTCCCTCACCCCTTCCCACTGCTCCACACCTGGCTAGGAAACGTTCAGAATTGGGTTGTTCCAGAAAACTTTCGGAATTTTTTTGGACCAGATGCGAGGGGATGGGGGATGTTTGGCACATATTTTTCAAGTCTTTACCCTTCATATTACATTCTGAAATTTTCCTAGCGAAATCGGAGAGGGTCAAAAAATCTTCAAAAAAAAAAGGAAAGACTATAGTCTTTGCTCATTTTTGGGAAAAAAATTTCACCCCTTCAGATGTCGCCCCGATTTTCCCAGAATGTTATTTGGAGGGTATACACTTGGAAATTATGGGGCAAACTTCCCTCACCCCTTCCCACTGCTCCACACCTGGCTAGGAAACGTTCAGAATTGGGTTGTTCCAGAAAACTTTCGGAATTTTTTTGGACCAGATCGGAGGGGATGGGGGATGTTTGGCACATATTTTTCAAGTCTTTAGGGTTCATATTAAATTCTGAAATTTTCCTAAGGAAATCGGAGAGGGTCAAAAAATCTTCGAAAAAAAAAGGAAAGACTATAGTCTTTGCTCATTTTTGGGAAAAAAATTTCACCCCTTCAGATCTCGCCCCGATTTTCCCAGAATGTTATTTGGAGGGTATACACTTGGAAATTATGGGGCAAACTTCCCTCACCCCTTCCCACTGCTCCACACCTGGCTAGGAAACGTTCAGAATTGGGTTGTTCCAGAAAACTTTCGGAATTTTTTTGGACCAGATGCGAGGGGATGGGGGATGTTTGGCACATATTTTTCAAGTCTTTACCTTTCATATTAGATTCTCAAATTTTCCTAAGGAAATCGGAGAGGGTCAAAAAATCTTCGAAAAAAAAAGGAAAGACTATAGTCTTTGCTCATTTTTGGGAAAAAAATTTCACCCCTTCAGATCTCGCCCCGATTTTCCCAGAATGTTATTTGGAGGGTATACACTTGGAAATTATGGGGCAAACTTCCCTCACCCCTTCCCACTGCTCCACACCTGGCTAGGAAACGTTCAGAATTGGGTTGTTCCAGAAAACTTTCGGAATTTTTTTGGACCAGATCGGAGGGGATGGGGGATGTTTGGCACATATTTTTCAAGTCTTTAGGGTTCATATTAAATTCTGAAATTTTCCTAAGGAAATCGGAGAGGGTCAAAAAATCTTCGAAAAAAAAAGGAAAGACTATAGTCTTTGCTCATTTTTGGGAAAAAAATTTCACCCCTTCAGATCTCGCCCCGATTTTCCCAGAATGTTATTTGGAGGGTATACACTTGGAAATTATGGGGCAAACTTCCCTCACCCCTTCCCACTGCTCCACACCTGGCTAGGAAACGTTCAGAATTGGGTTGTTCCAGAAAACTTTCGGAATTTTTTTGGACCAGATCGGAGGGGATGGGGGATGTTTGGCACATATTTTTCAAGTCTTTAGGGTTCATATTAAATTCTGAAATTTTCCTAAGGAAATCGGAGAGGGTCAAAAAATCTTCGAAAAAAAAAGGAAAGACTATAGTCTTTGCTCATTTTTGGGAAAAAAATTTCACCCCTTCAGATCTCGCCCCGATTTTCCCAGAATGTTATTTGGAGGGTATACACTTGGAAATTATGGGGCAAACTTCCCTCACCCCTTCCCACTGCTCCACACCTGGCTAGGAAACGTTCAGAATTGGGTTGTTCCAGAAAACTTTCGGAATTTTTTTGGACCAGATCGGAGGGGATGGGGGATGTTTGGCACATATTTTTCAAGTCTTTAGGGTTCATATTAAATTCTGAAATTTTCCTAAGGAAATCGGAGAGGGTCAAAAAATCTTCGAAAAAAAAAGGAAAGACTATAGTCTTTGCTCATTTTTGGGAAAAAAATTTCACCCCTTCAGATCTCGCCCCGATTTTCCCAGAATGTTATTTGGAGGGTATACACTTGGAAATTATGGGGCAAACTTCCCTCACCCCTTCCCACTGCTCCACACCTGGCTAGGAAACGTTCAGAATTGGGTTGTTCCAGAAAACTTTCGGAATTTTTTTGGACCAGATCGGAGGGGATGGGGGATGTTTGGCACATATTTTTCAAGTCTTTACCCTTCATATTACATTCTGAAATTTTCCTAGCGAAATCGGAGAGGGTCAAAAAATCTTCGAAAAAAAAAGGAAAGACTATAGTCTTTGCTCATTTTTGGGAAAAAAATTTCACCCCTTCAGATCTCGCCCCGATTTTCCCAGAATGTTATTTGGAGGGTATACACTTGGAAATTATGGGGCAAACTTCCCTCACCCCTTCCCACTGCTCCACACCTGGCTAGGAAACGTTCAGAATTGGGTTGTTCCAGAAAACTTTCGGAATTTTTTTGGACCAGATCGGAGGGGATGGGGGATGTTTGGCACATATTTTTCAAGTCTTTAGGGTTCATATTAAATTCTGAAATTTTCCTAAGGAAATCGGAGAGGGTCAAAAAATCTTCGAAAAAAAAAGGAAAGGCTATAGTCTTTGCTCATTTTTGGGAAAAAAATTTCACCCCTTCAGATCTCGCCCCGATTTTCCCAGAATGTTATTTGGAGGGTATACACTTGGAAATTATGGGGCAAACTTCCCTCACCCCTTCCCACTGCTCCACACCTGGCTAGGAAACGTTCAGAATTGGGTTGTTCCAGAAAACTTTCGGAATTTTTTTGGACCAGATCGGAGGGGATGGGGGATGTTTGGCACATATTTTTCAAGTCTTTAGGGTTCATATTAAATTCTGAAATTTTCCTAAGGAAATCGGAGAGGGTCAAAAAATCTTCGAAAAAAAAAGGAAAGACTATAGTCTTTGCTCATTTTTGGGAAAAAAATTTCACCCCTTCAGATCTCGCCCCGATTTTCCCAGAATGTTATTTGGAGGGTATACACTTGGAAATTATGGGGCAAACTTCCCTCACCCCTTCCCACTGCTCCACACCTGGCTAGGAAACGTTCAGAATTGGGTTGTTCCAGAAAACTTTCGGAATTTTTTTGGACCAGATCGGAGGGGATGGGGGATGTTTGGCACATATTTTTCAAGTCTTTACCCTTCATATTACATTCTGAAATTTTCCTAGCGAAATCGGAGAGGGTCAAAAAATCTTCGAAAAAAAAAGGAAAGACTATAGTCTTTGCTCATTTTTGGGAAAAAAATTTCACCCCTTCAGATCTCGCCCCGATTTTCCCAGAATGTTATTTGGAGGGTATACACTTGGAAATTATGGGGCAAACTTCCCTCACCCCTTCCCACTGCTCCACACCTGGCTAGGAAACGTTCAGAATTGGGTTGTTCCAGAAAACTTTCGGAATTTTTTTGGACCAGATCGGAGGGGATGGGGGATGTTTGGCACATATTTTTCAAGTCTTTACCCTTCATATTACATTCTGAAATTTTCCTAGCGAAATCGGAGAGGGTCAAAAAATCTTCGAAAAAAAAAGGAAAGACTATAGTCTTTGCTCATTTTTGGGAAAAAAATTTCACCCCTTCAGATCTCGCCCCGATTTTCCCAGAATGTTATTTGGAGGGTATACACTTGGAAATTATGGGGCAAACTTCCCTCACCCCTTCCCACTGCTCCACACCTGGCTAGGAAACGTTCAGAATTGGGTTGTTCCAGAAAACTTTCGGAATTTTTTTGGACCAGATCGGAGGGGATGGGGGATGTTTGGCACATATTTTTCAAGTCTTTAGGGTTCATATTAAATTCTGAAATTTTCCTAAGGAAATCGGAGAGGGTCAAAAAATCTTCGAAAAAAAAAGGAAAGACTATAGTCTTTGCTCATTTTTGGGAAAAAAATTTCACCCCTTCAGATCTCGCCCCGATTTTCCCAGAATGTTATTTGGAGGGTATACACTTGGAAATTATGGGGCAAACTTCCCTCACCCCTTCCCACTGCTCCACACCTGGCTAGGAAACGTTCAGAATTGGGTTGTTCCAGAAAACTTTCGGAATTTTTTTGGACCAGATCGGAGGGGATGGGGGATGTTTGGCACATATTTTTCAAGTCTTTAGGGTTCATATTAAATTCTGAAATTTTCCTAAGGAAATCGGAGAGGGTCAAAAAATCTTCGAAAAAAAAGGAAAGACTATAGTCTTTGCTCATTTTTGGGAAAAAAATTTCACCCCTTCAGATCTCGCCCCGATTTTCCCAGAATGTTATTTGGAGGGTATACACTTGGAAATTATGGGGCAAACTTCCCTCACCCCTTCCCACTGCTCCACACCTGGCTAGGAAACGTTCAGAATTGGGTTGTTCCAGAAAACTTTCGGAATTTTTTTGGACCAGATCGGAGGGGATGGGGGATGTTTGGCACATATTTTTCAAGTCTTTAGGGTTCATATTAAATTCTGAAATTTTCCTAAGGAAATCGGAGAGGGTCAAAAAATCTTCGAAAAAAAAAGGAAAGACTATAGTCTTTGCTCATTTTTGGGAAAAAAATTTCACCCCTTCAGATCTCGCCCCGATTTTCCCAGAATGTTATTTGGAGGGTATACACTTGGAAATTATGGGGCAAACTTCCCTCACCCCTTCCCACTGCTCCACACCTGGCTAGGAAACGTTCAGAATTGGGTTGTTCCAGAAAACTTTCGGAATTTTTTTGGACCAGATGCGAGGGGATGGGGGATGTTTGGCACATATTTTTCAAGTCTTTACCTTTCATATTAGATTCTCAAATTTTCCTAAGGAAATCGGAGAGGGTCAAAAAATCTTCGAAAAAAAAAGGAAAGACTATAGTCTTTGCTCATTTTTGGGAAAAAAATTTCACCCCTTCAGATCTCGCCCCGATTTTCCCAGAATGTTATTTGGAGGGTATACACTTGGAAATTATGGGGCAAACTTCCCTCACCCCTTCCCACTGCTCCACACCTGGCTAGGAAACGTTCAGAATTGGGTTGTTCCAGAAAACTTTCGGAATTTTTTTGGACCAGATCGGAGGGGATGGGGGATGTTTGGCACATATTTTTCAAGTCTTTAGGGTTCATATTAAATTCTGAAATTTTCCTAAGGAAATCGGAGAGGGTCAAAAAATCTTCGAAAAAAAAAGGAAAGACTATAGTCTTTGCTCATTTTTGGGAAAAAAATTTCACCCCTTCAGATCTCGTCCCGATTTTCCCAGAATGTTATTTGGAGGGTATACACTTGGAAATTATGGGGCAAACTTCCCTCACCCCTTCCCACTGCTCCACACCTGGCTAGGAAACGTTCAGCTGAAATTTTCCTAGCGAAATCGGAGAGGGTCAAAAAATCTTCGAAAAAAAAAGGAAAGACTATAGTCTTTGCTCATTTTTGGGAAAAAAATTTCACCCCTTCAGATCTCGCCCCGATTTTCCCAGAATGTTATTTGGAGGGTATACACTTGGAAATTATGGGGCAAACTTCCCTCACCCCTTCCCACTGCTCCACACCTGGCTAGGAAACGTTCAGAATTGGGTTGTTCCAGAAAACTTTCGGAATTTTTTTGGACCAGATCGGAGGGGATGGGGGATGTTTGGCACATATTTTTCAAGTCTTTAGGGTTCATATTAAATTCTGAAATTTTCCTAAGGAAATCGGAGAGGGTCAAAAAATCTTCGAAAAAAAAAGGAAAGACTATAGTCTTTGCTCATTTTTGGGAAAAAAATTTCACCCCTTCAGATCTCGCCCCGATTTTCCCAGAATGTTATTTGGAGGGTATACACTTGGAAATTATGGGGCAAACTTCCCTCACCCCTTCCCACTGCTCCACACCTGGCTAGGAAACGTTCAGAATTGGGTTGTTCCAGAAAACTTTCGGAATTTTTTTGGACCAGATCGGAGGGGATGGGGGATGTTTGGCACATATTTTTCAAGTCTTTAGGGTTCATATTAAATTCTGAAATTTTCCTAAGGAAATCGGAGAGGGTCAAAAAATCTTCGAAAAAAAAAGGAAAGACTATAGTCTTTGCTCATTTTTGGGAAAAAAATTTCACCCCTTCAGATCTCGCCCCGATTTTCCCAGAATGTTATTTGGAGGGTATACACTTGGAAATTATGGGGCAAACTTCCCTCACCCCTTCCCACTGCTCCACACCTGGCTAGGAAACGTTCAGAATTGGGTTGTTCCAGAAAACTTTCGGAATTTTTTTGGACCAGATCGGAGGGGATGGGGGATGTTTGGCACATATTTTTCAAGTCTTTAGGGTTCATATTAAATTCTGAAATTTTCCTAAGGAAATCGGAGAGGGTCAAAAAATCTTCGAAAAAAAAAGGAAAGACTATAGTCTTTGCTCATTTTTGGGAAAAAAATTTCACCCCTTCAGATCTCGCCCCGATTTTCCCAGAATGTTATTTGGAGGGTATACACTTGGAAATTATGGGGCAAACTTCCCTCACCCCTTCCCACTGCTCCACACCTGGCTAGGAAACGTTCAGAATTGGGTTGTTCCAGAAAACTTTCGGAATTTTTTTGGACCAGATGCGAGGGGATGGGGGATGTTTGGCACATATTTTTCAAGTCTTTACCTTTCATATTAGATTCTCAAATTTTCCTAAGGAAATCGGAGAGGGTCAAAAAATCTTCGAAAAAAAAAGGAAAGACTATAGTCTTTGCTCATTTTTGGGAAAAAAATTTCACCCCTTCAGATCTCGCCCCGATTTTCCCAGAATGTTATTTGGAGGGTATACACTTGGAAATTATGGGGCAAACTTCCCTCACCCCTTCCCACTGCTCCACACCTGGCTAGGAAACGTTCAGAATTGGGTTGTTCCAGAAAACTTTCGGAATTTTTTTGGACCAGATCGGAGGGGATGGGGGATGTTTGGCACATATTTTTCAAGTCTTTACCCTTCATATTACATTCTGAAATTTTCCTAGCGAAATCGGAGAGGGTCAAAAAATCTTCGAAAAAAAAAGGAAAGACTATAGTCTTTGCTCATTTTTGGGAAAAAAATTTCACCCCTTCAGATCTCGCCCCGATTTTCCCAGAATGTTATTTGGAGGGTATACACTTGGAAATTATGGGGCAAACTTCCCTCACCCCTTCCCACTGCTCCACACCTGGCTAGGAAACGTTCAGAATTGGGTTGTTCCAGAAAACTTTCGGAATTTTTTTGGACCAGATCGGAGGGGATGGGGGATGTTTGGCACATATTTTTCAAGTCTTTAGGGTTCATATTAAATTCTGAAATTTTCCTAAGGAAATCGGAGAGGGTCAAAAAATCTTCGAAAAAAAAAGGAAAGACTATAGTCTTTGCTCATTTTTGGGAAAAAAATTTCACCCCTTCAGATCTCGTCCCGATTTTCCCAGAATGTTATTTGGAGGGTATACACTTGGAAATTATGGGGCAAACTTCCCTCACCCCTTCCCACTGCTCCACACCTGGCTAGGAAACGTTCAGAATTGGGTTGTTCCAGAAAACTTTCGGAATTTTTTTGGACCAGATCGGAGGGGATGGGGGATGTTTGGCACATATTTTTCAAGTCTTTAGGGTTCATATTAAATTCTGAAATTTTCCTAAGGAAATCGGAGAGGGTCAAAAAATCTTCGAAAAAAAAAGGAAAGACTATAGTCTTTGCTCATTTTTGGGAAAAAAATTTCACCCCTTCAGATCTCGCCCCGATTTTCCCAGAATGTTATTTGGAGGGTATACACTTGGAAATTATGGGGCAAACTTCCCTCACCCCTTCCCACTGCTCCACACCTGGCTAGGAAACGTTCAGAATTGGGTTGTTCCAGAAAACTTTCGGAATTTTTTTGGACCAGATCGGAGGGGATGGGGGATGTTTGGCACATATTTTTCAAGTCTTTAGGGTTCATATTAAATTCTGAAATTTTCCTAAGGAAATCGGAGAGGGTCAAAAAATCTTCGAAAAAAAAAGGAAAGACTATAGTCTTTGCTCATTTTTGGGAAAAAAATTTCACCCCTTCAGATCTCGCCCCGATTTTCCCAGAATGTTATTTGGAGGGTATACACTTGGAAATTATGGGGCAAACTTCCCTCACCCCTTCCCACTGCTCCACACCTGGCTAGGAAACGTTCAGAATTGGGTTGTTCCAGAAAACTTTCGGAATTTTTTTGGACCAGATGCGAGGGGATGGGGGATGTTTGGCACATATTTTTCAAGTCTTTACCTTTCATATTAGATTCTCAAATTTTCCTAAGGAAATCGGAGAGGGTCAAAAAATCTTCGAAAAAAAAAGGAAAGACTATAGTCTTTGCTCATTTTTGGGAAAAAAATTTCACCCCTTCAGATCTCGCCCCGATTTTCCCAGAATGTTATTTGGAGGGTATACACTTGGAAATTATGGGGCAAACTTCCCTCACCCCTTCCCACTGCTCCACACCTGGCTAGGAAACGTTCAGAATTGGGTTGTTCCAGAAAACTTTCGGAATTTTTTTGGACCAGATCGGAGGGGATGGGGGATGTTTGGCACATATTTTTCAAGTCTTTACCCTTCATATTACATTCTGAAATTTTCCTAGCGAAATCGGAGAGGGTCAAAAAATCTTCGAAAAAAAAAGGAAAGACTATAGTCTTTGCTCATTTTTGGGAAAAAAATTTCACCCCTTCAGATCTCGCCCCGATTTTCCCAGAATGTTATTTGGAGGGTATACACTTGGAAATTATGGGGCAAACTTCCCTCACCCCTTCCCACTGCTCCACACCTGGCTAGGAAACGTTCAGAATTGGGTTGTTCCAGAAAACTTTCGGAATTTTTTTGGACCAGATCGGAGGGGATGGGGGATGTTTGGCACATATTTTTCAAGTCTTTAGGGTTCATATTAAATTCTGAAATTTTCCTAAGGAAATCGGAGAGGGTCAAAAAATCTTCGAAAAAAAAAGGAAAGACTATAGTCTTTGCTCATTTTTGGGAAAAAAATTTCACCCCTTCAGATCTCGCCCCGATTTTCCCAGAATGTTATTTGGAGGGTATACACTTGGAAATTATGGGGCAAACTTCCCTCACCCCTTCCCACTGCTCCACACCTGGCTAGGAAACGTTCAGAATTGGGTTGTTCCAGAAAACTTTCGGAATTTTTTTGGACCAGATCGGAGGGGATGGGGGATGTTTGGCACATATTTTTCAAGTCTTTAGGGTTCATATTAAATTCTGAAATTTTCCTAAGGAAATCGGAGAGGGTCAAAAAATCTTCGAAAAAAAAAGGAAAGACTATAGTCTCTGCTCATTTTTGGGAAAAAAATTTCACCCCTTCAGATCTCGCCCCGATTTTCCCAGAATGTTATTTGGAGGGTATACACTTGGAAATTATGGGGCAAACTTCCCTCACCCCTTCCCACTGCTCCACACCTGGCTAGGAAACGTTCAGAATTGGGTTGTTCCAGAAAACTTTCGGAATTTTTTTGGACCAGATCGGAGGGGATGGGGGATGTTTGGCACATATTTTTCAAGTCTTTACCTTTCATATTAGATTCTCAAATTTTCCTAAGGAAATCGGAGAGGGTCAAAAAATCTTCGAAAAAAAAAGGAAAGACTATAGTCTTTGCTCATTTTTGGGAAAAAAATTTCACCCCTTCAGATCTCGTCCCGATTTTCCCAGAATGTTATTTGGAGGGTATACACTTGGAAATTATGGGGCAAACTTCCCTCACCCCTTCCCACTGCTCCACACCTGGCTAGGAAACGTTCAGAATTGGGTTGTTCCAGAAAACTTTCGGAATTTTTTTGGACCAGATCGGAGGGGATGGGGGATGTTTGGCACATATTTTTCAAGTCTTTACCTTTCATATTAGATTCTCAAATTTTCCTAAGGAAATCGGAGAGGGTCAAAAAATCTTCGAAAAAAAAAGGAAAGACTATAGTCTTTGCTCATTTTTGGGAAAAAAATTTCACCCCTTCAGATCTCGTCCCGATTTTCCCAGAATGTTATTTGGAGGGTATACACTTGGAAATTATGGGGCAAACTTCCCTCACCCCTTCCCACTGCTCCACACCTGGCTAGGAAACGTTCAGAATTGGGTTGTTCCAGAAAACTTTCGGAATTTTTTTGGACCAGATGCGAGGGGATGGGGGATGTTTGGCACATATTTTTCAAGTCTTTACCTTTCATATTAGATTCTCAAATTTTCCTAAGGAAATCGGAGAGGGTCAAAAAATCTTCGAAAAAAAAAGGAAAGACTATAGTCTTTGCTCATTTTTGGGAAAAAAATTTCACCCCTTCAGATCTCGCCCCGATTTTCCCAGAATGTTATTTGGAGGGTATACACTTGGAAATTATGGGGCAAACTTCCCTCACCCCTTCCCACTGCTCCACACCTGGCTAGGAAACGTTCAGAATTGGGTTGTTCCAGAAAACTTTCGGAATTTTTTTGGACCAGATCGGAGGGGATGGGGGATGTTTGGCACATATTTTTCAAGTCTTTAGGGTTCATATTAAATTCTGAAATTTTCCTAAGGAAATCGGAGAGGGTCAAAAAATCTTCGAAAAAAAAAGGAAAGACTATAGTCTTTGCTCATTTTTGGGAAAAAAATTTCACCCCTTCAGATCTCGCCCCGATTTTCCCAGAATGTTATTTGGAGGGTATACACTTGGAAATTATGGGGCAAACTTCCCTCACCCCTTCCCACTGCTCCACACCTGGCTAGGAAACGTTCAGAATTGGGTTGTTCCAGAAAACTTTCGGAATTTTTTTGGACCAGATCGGAGGGGATGGGGGATGTTTGGCACATATTTTTCAAGTCTTTAGGGTTCATATTAAATTCTGAAATTTTCCTAAGGAAATCGGAGAGGGTCAAAAAATCTTCGAAAAAAAAAGGAAAGACTATAGTCTCTGCTCATTTTTGGGAAAAAAATTTCACCCCTTCAGATCTCGCCCCGATTTTCCCAGAATGTTATTTGGAGGGTATACACTTGGAAATTATGGGGCAAACTTCCCTCACCCCTTCCCACTGCTCCACACCTGGCTAGGAAACGTTCAGAATTGGGTTGTTCCAGAAAACTTTCGGAATTTTTTTGGACCAGATCGGAGGGGATGGGGGATGTTTGGCACATATTTTTCAAGTCTTTACCTTTCATATTAGATTCTCAAATTTTCCTAAGGAAATCGGAGAGGGTCAAAAAATCTTCGAAAAAAAAAGGAAAGACTATAGTCTTTGCTCATTTTTGGGAAAAAAATTTCACCCCTTCAGATCTCGCCCCGATTTTCCCAGAATGTTATTTGGAGGGTATACACTTGGAAATTATGGGGCAAACTTCCCTCACCCCTTCCCACTGCTCCACACCTGGCTAGGAAACGTTCAGAATTGGGTTGTTCCAGAAAACTTTCGGAATTTTTTTGGACCAGATCGGAGGGGATGGGGGATGTTTGGCACATATTTTTCAAGTCTTTAGGGTTCATATTAAATTCTGAAATTTTCCTAAGGAAATCGGAGAGGGTCAAAAAATCTTCGAAAAAAAAAGGAAAGACTATAGTCTTTGCTCATTTTTGGGAAAAAAATTTCACCCCTTCAGATCTCGCCCCGATTTTCCCAGAATGTTATTTGGAGGGTATACACTTGGAAATTATGGGGCAAACTTCCCTCACCCCTTCCCACTGCTCCACACCTGGCTAGGAAACGTTCAGAATTGGGTTGTTCCAGAAAACTTTCGGAATTTTTTTGGACCAGATCGGAGGGGATGGGGGATGTTTGGCACATATTTTTCAAGTCTTTAGGGTTCATATTAAATTCTGAAATTTTCCTAAGGAAATCGTAGAGGGTCAAAAAATCTTCGAAAAAAAAAGGAAAGACTATAGTCTTTGCTCATTTTTGGGAAAAAAATTTCACCCCTTCAGATCTCGCCCCGATTTTCCCAGAATGTTATTTGGAGGGTATACACTTGGAAATTATGGGGCAAACTTCCCTCACCCCTTCCCACTGCTCCACACCTGGCTAGGAAACGTTCAGAATTGGGTTGTTCCAGAAAACTTTCGGAATTTTTTTGGACCAGATGCGAGGGGATGGGGGATGTTTGGCACATATTTTTCAAGTCTTTACCTTTCATATTAGATTCTCAAATTTTCCTAAGGAAATCGGAGAGGGTCAAAAAATCTTCGAAAAAAAAAGGAAAGACTATAGTCTTTGCTCATTTTTGGGAAAAAAATTTCACCCCTTCAGATCTCGCCCCGATTTTCCCAGAATGTTATTTGGAGGGTATACACTTGGAAATTATGGGGCAAACTTCCCTCACCCCTTCCCACTGCTCCACACCTGGCTAGGAAACGTTCAGAATTGGGTTGTTCCAGAAAACTTTCGGAATTTTTTTGGACCAGATGCGAGGGGATGGGGGATGTTTGGCACATATTTTTCAAGTCTTTACCTTTCATATTAGATTCTCAAATTTTCCTAAGGAAATCGGAGAGGGTCAAAAAATCTTCGAAAAAAAAAGGAAAGACTATAGTCTTTGCTCATTTTTGGGAAAAAAATTTCACCCCTTCAGATCTCGCCCCGATTTTCCCAGAATGTTATTTGGAGGGTATACACTTGGAAATTATGGGGCAAACTTCCCTCACCCCTTCCCACTGCTCCACACCTGGCTAGGAAACGTTCAGAATTGGGTTGTTCCAGAAAACTTTCGGAATTTTTTTGGACCAGATCGGAGGGGATGGGGGATGTTTGGCACATATTTTTCAAGTCTTTAGGGTTCATATTAAATTCTGAAATTTTCCTAAGGAAATCGGAGAGGGTCAAAAAATCTTCGAAAAAAAAAGGAAAGACTATAAGTCTTTGCTCATTTTTGGGAAAAAAATTTCACCCCTTCAGATCTCGCCCCGATTTTCCCAGAATGTTATTTGGAGGGTATACACTTGGAAATTATGGGGCAAACTTCCCTCACCCCTTCCCACTGCTCCACACCTGGCTAGGAAACGTTCAGAATTGGGTTGTTCCAGAAAACTTTCGGAATTTTTTTGGACCAGATGCGAGGGGATGGGGGATGTTTGGCACATATTTTTCAAGTCTTTACCTTTCATATTAGATTCTCAAATTTTCCTAAGGAAATCGGAGAGGGTCAAAAAATCTTCGAAAAAAAAAGGAAAGACTATAGTCTTTGCTCATTTTTGGGAAAAAAATTTCACCCCTTCAGGTCTCGCCCCGATTTTCCCAGAATGTTATTTGGAGGGTATACACTTGGAAATTATGGGGCAAACTTCCCTCACCCCTTCCCACTGCTCCACACCTGGCTAGGAAACGTTCAGAATTGGGTTGTTCCAGAAAACTTTCGGAATTTTTTTGGACCAGATGCGAGGGGATGGGGGATGTTTGGCACATATTTTTCAAGTCTTTACCTTTCATATTAGATTCTCAAATTTTCCTAAGGAAATCGGAGAGGGTCAAAAAATCTTCGAAAAAAAAAGGAAAGACTATAGTCTTTGCTCATTTTTGGGAAAAAAATTTCACCCCTTCAGGTCTCGCCCCGATTTTCCCAGAATGTTATTTGGAGGGTATACACTTGGAAATTATGGGGCAAACTTCCCTCACCCCTTCCCACTGCTCCACACCTGGCTAGGAAACGTTCAGAATTGGGTTGTTCCAGAAAACTTTCGGAATTTTTTTGGACCAGATGCGAGGGGATGGGGGATGTTTGGCACATATTTTTCAAGTCTTTAGGGTTCATATTAAATTCTGAAATTTTCCTAAGGAAATCGGAGAGGGTCAAAAAATCTTCGAAAAAAAAAGGAAAGACTATAGTCTTTGCTCATTTTTGGGAAAAAAATTTCACCCCTTCAGATCTCGCCCCGATTTTCCCAGAATGTTATTTGGGGGTTGTACACTTGGAAATTATGGGGCAACCTTCCCTCGCCCCTTCCCACTGCTTTGCAGCTGGTTAGAAAATTTTCAGGAAATTTTTAACGGTACCTAACAAATTTTACAGTGTGAACGCACCTTTAGCTAATAAATTTTACAGTGTGAACGCACCTTTATGTAATAAATTTTGCAGTGTGAACGCACCTTTAGCTAATAAATTTTACAGTGTGAACGCACCTTTATGTAATAAATTTTATAGTGTGAACGCACCTTTATGTAATAAATTTTGCAGTGTGAACGCACCTTTAGCTAATAAATTTTGCTGTGTGAGCGCACCTTTAGCTGATAAAGGTGCGTTCACACTGCAAAATTTATTAGCTAAAGGTGCGTTCACACTGCAAAATTTATTAGCTAAGGGTGCGTTCACACTGCAAAATTTATTAGCTAAAGGTGCGTTCACACAGCAACTTTTATTACCTAAAGGTGCGTTCACACTGCAAAATTTATTAGCTAAAGGTGCGTTCACACTGCAAAATTTATTAGCTAAAGGTGCGTTCACACAGCAACTTTTATTACCTAAAGGTGCGTTCACACTGCAAAATTTATTAGCTAAGGGTGCGTTCACACAGCAACTTTTATTACCTAAAGGTGCGTTCACACTGCAAAATTTATTAGCTAAAGGTGCGTTCACACTGCAAAATTTATTAGCTAAAGGTGCGTTCACACAGCAACTTTTATTGGCTAAAGGTGCGTTCACACTGCAAAATTTATTAGCTAAGGGTGCGTTCACACAGCAACTTTTATTACCTAAAGGTGCGTTCACACAGCAACTTTTATTACCTAAAGGTGCGTTCACACTTGAACTTTCTTTGGCTAAAGGTACGTTCACACAGCAACTTTTATTGGCTAAAGGTGCGTTCACACTGCAACTTTTATTACCTAAAGGTGCGTTCACACAGCAACTTTTATTACCTAAAGGTGCGTTCACACTGCAAAATTTATTAGCTAAGGGTGCGTTCACACAGCAACTTTTATTTCCTAAAGGTGCGTTCACACTTGAACTTTCTTTGGCTAAAGGTACGTTCACACAGCAACTTTTATTGGCTAAAGGTGCGTTCACACAGCAACTTTTATTACCTAAAGGTGCGTTCACACTGCTAGCGCTTGCTTCTCTTAGGAAAATCTTTTTTATAACGTTTGTTAGTCCTGTAAAGGACTGTTTTTGTATATGCAACCCGAGAAGGGGCTCTTCTTTATCACAGGACGGTGGGCGGCGGCGGTCTGGTGGACGATCACTTCTCCGGGCTGAATTCATCCAAGAAAGTTACTAAATGGACCTGAAACAAAATTATTTCAAATATAAACAGTGGGAAGGGATGAGGGATGTTTGGCACATATTTTGCAAGTGTACATACTCCAAATAACATTCTGGGAAAATCCGAACCATATCTGAAGAGGTGAAAAAATGTACAAAAAAAGAGCAAAGACTATAGTCTTTCCTCATTTCTGGAAAAATTTTTGACCCCTTCCGATTTCCTTCTAAACTTCCCAGAATGTTATATGAACCCTAAACACTTGAAAAATATGTGCCAAACATCCCCCATCCCCTCGCATCTGCTCCAAAAAAATTCCGAAAGTTTTCTGGAACAACCCAATTCTGAACGTTTCCTAGCCAGGTGTGGAGCAGTGGGAAGGGGTGAGGGAAGTTTGCCCCATAATTTCCAAGTGTATACCCTCCAAATAACATTCTGGGAAAATCGGGGCGAGATCTGAAGGGGTGAAATTTTTTTCCCAAAAATGAGCAAAGACTATAGTCTTTCCTTTTTTTTTCGAAGATTTTTTGACCCTCTCCGATTTCCTTAGGCAAATTTCAGAATTTAATATGAACCCTAAAGACTTGAAAAATATGTGCCAAACATCCCCCATCCCCTCCGATCTGGTCCAAAAAAATTCCGAAAGTTTTCTGGAACAACCCAATTCTGAACGTTTCCTAGCCAGGTGTGGAGCAGTGGGAAGGGGTGAGGGAAGTTTGCCCCATAATTTCCAAGTGTATACCCTCCAAATAACATTCTGGGAAAATCGTAACGAGATCTGAAGGGGTGAAATTTTTTTCCAAAAAATGAGGAAGGACTTATAGTCTTTCTTCTTTTTTTGGATGATGTTCTCACCCCCTCCGATATCCTTAGGAAATTCCCAGAATATAATATGAAGGCTAAAGACTTGGAAAATATGTGCCAAACATCCCTCATCCCCTAGAAAACTGCTTAGTTCTGATAATGCAACTTTTCTTTGATCCACAGGAAAACTAAGTAAAACCCAGCTTCAAAATGCTTATGGCGTCTTATCAGAATTACAACAATTGGTCGAGTCAGATGGGCCTCGTGCCCGCTTCATTGACGCTTCAAACCGTTTCTACACCTTTGTTCCACACTCATTCGGAATTGACGATCCTCCAATCATTGACAACATTGAAATGATCAAGGTAAAGCACTTTTGTTTCCTCTTTCCACTTTGTTCCTTAAAATTTCTATTTTTTAGCAAAAAATTGACATGATGGAGAATCTTATGGAACTGGAAATTGCTTACTACGATAAACTTAAAACAGAAATTGGTATTCTCGACCGTGAAGCAGAAGAATTCCAAGTTATCCAAGAATACGTCAAAAATACTCATGGTAGTTATGGATTAGAAATCGAAGACGTATTTATAGTAAAACGTCAAGGTGAAGAGAAACGGTTCAAACCATTCCGTAAACTACACAATAGGAAATTATTATGGCACGGTTCACGTGCAACTAATTTTGCTGGAATTTTATCTCAAGGGTTGCGTATTGCACCACCTGAAGCTCCTGTTACCGGTTATATGTTTTGGTAAAGGCATCTATTTCGCTGATATGGTATCCAAATCTGCTAATTATTGTTTTACAAGTCCTACCAGTAACACCGGCTTGCTTTTGTTATGCGAAGTTGCTTTAGGAGACGTAAGTTTTGTTTTAATACTTCAATTCTTTTGTTAATTAAGTATTTGTATTTTAGATGTATGAGCTTCCACATGCTAAGTATGTGGAGAAAGTACCAAAAATGTAAACACAGTGTAAAAGGTGTCGGAAGAACCGAACCAGATCCTGCACAAATTAAGGAAATATCCGGAGGGGTACATGTTCTTATCGGAAAAGGTGTTAACATGAACAGACCTGATGCAAGTTCATTGCTTTACAATGAGTATCCTTTATTAGAAAAAATATATAATATTAATGTTTATTTTAAGAAAAAAACCTTGTTATTAATTTTATGACCTTTTTGCTCAGAAATAGTCAAAGAAAAAGTTTTTTGAAGGTCTTACAGACAATTTTTAAATTTTGAATTGATATGTCTGTATATTTTAAACGCTCTGTGTATTAATTTTTCCTTAATACTAATCCAGATACATTGTATACGATGTGGCGCAAGTTAATACTAAATACTTGCTGAAGATGAACTTCAAATACAAGTATTGAAGTGGAGAGACTGATTACGAGGAATGTTCCTTATATTTTACAAAATATGTTACCTCTGTATTTGTAATATTCTTAAGAAATATTTGTTTACGCTTTTTTTTTCCAGAATTTTAGATAGTAAGCAATCTTATATATATTTACATCAAATTGTTGCATTATTCGCACCTTTATATTGTTTAATCGTTAGAAATTAGTTGTTTATTGATTCAAATAACCTGTATTTTAACTTGAATAAAATTAAACATACAGTATATATCTAGAAATGTTTATTTTATTAAACTGAATCACTTGTAAAAATCAAAATTTTCAATCTATTATATTTCCCGCTAAAATTCAAATTTGAATTTCCCGCATTTCCCCACTCCAATATTTCAAACCAAAAATAAAACAGGTTAGCCAACTTAAATAAAACAGATTAGCCAACTTAAATACAAGTTACCAGATACTCCTGATACCTCCTCGCCCATTCTATTCTCCTGATACCCGAAATCGAATTTTATCTTATATTTCCTGATAAGGCGTTAAGAAATTGTTCAAACCGCAACAAAAATTTTTCAATTTTGTATCAGGATCATAGGAGGTGAAGAAGATGTTTACTTTTATTTTATGAAAGCTTTAATTCTAGATTCAAATTTGAATTTTTCACATCAGGATCGCAGGAGTTAAAGAAGATTGTTAAATATTAAATTCAAAAAGTTTTAAATCTCAACTAAAATTTGGATATTTTGTATCAGGATCATAGGAGGTGAAGAAGATGTTTTTCTCTTATTTTATTAAAGCTTTAATTCTAGATTCAAAATTGAATTTTTCGTATCAGGATCACAGGAGGTAAAGAGGATCGTATTTTGAATTTTTAAAAAAGTTTTAATTTACAAATTCAAGCATTTTATTTGACCGAAAAATATAGGAATACAATCTTCTTTACCTCCTGTGATCCTGATCAGAAATAATTAGATTTTGGCTGAAGTTTTAAAGCAGTTGAACAAATTTTCTTAAGGCTTATCGGGAAATATAAGATAAAATTCGATTTCGAGTATCAGGAGCATAGGAGTTGCGAGGAGGTATCCGGAGTAATCTGGTTACCTATATTTAGGTTGGCTAACTTGTTACTTTAGGTTGGTTAACTTTTTTAGTGTGAAATATCGGAGCGGGGAAGTGCGGGAAATTCAAATTTGAATATTGGCGGGACAGAAAATAACTTTAGAAATTGTAATTTATTCTTGAATTTTAGTATTTTATAGCTCTTTCACAGGTTATTTATCATATCAATATCAAATTTGTAATTTAATTAAAAGCATTTATTTAGAATATTAAAAATTATTAACATTGTAATAAAATTACCATTATTTTTATAAACAGATGCATACAAATCATGCTAATTGCAACATAAAGCCCAGAAATATTACTTGCTTAATCTAGAACGGTTTCTGACAAATAATTACAGGTTACTCATTCTATAAATACAATATTTTCCATGGGTAAGCCCTAAAATTGTACCTAACACATACAAAGACTTCAATTTTTCCACAATATTACCTTAAAGTAAGTGAATTATTAAATAAAATGAACAAAATATTACTTCAAGAGATCTTGAAAAAGTTTTAACTAGGTAAAAGGCAAATTTTACATAAAAATGAGTTAGAAAACAATATTTGCAAACCAAACAGGCATAATAAACACATTCAATAATTCCTAGCTTCAAAACTTATCACAAATTTAAGCTAGAGAGCTTTTAAAAATATCATTAAACAAGGAAAGGTAATGTTAAACAAATAGTGGGGTCTTCTACATGCAATATCTATGTATGCATCTGCAAACATGCATTTATTTTATCACCTACAGAGTCTTGTGAAACACCCTGTACATATCTTCTCATAAATTATTATTATAATCAACAACCATGCATGTCTGACTGTTCTGAACTATGCTTTTTATTTAAAACAAATAAAAGCGTTTTAATCTTTGCCAAGATTTGTTCTTGAAAGTTAAGACCAGTCAGAAAATTTCTTATTAATACTATAATACAGAATACATTTGTGGTGGTCGATTCCAGACTTTGCCCATTCTTGTAATGCTCTTATCCTTTAGCGTTGAGGTGCCTTCCACTGTAACTACCTGTAACACATAGTAAACTCTTTGAAATAATATTTAATACAGAACAAGATTGAAAACTACTGATTTATTGAAAATATCATTTATACAGACCAAGAAAAAATAGAAATGTGTACAAATTCATGTGTTGCTGTTTTACGTTGATTTCTTTTTTGATGTTGTGCCACACAGTCTGCACTTGCAAATTTTCTAGATGTTCTTGATATTGTAGACACATTAGGAACTGGTCTGTTAGGGTATTTTACACTAAAATGATTCCTATCGTTACCTAATGATAATCCGATAATCCGGAGTGACACAGTATACAGATTTCTATTTATTTTTTTCGTCTGTATAAATCATGTTTTCAATAAATCCTTAGTTTTAAATGTTGTTCTTTATTAAAAACGAAAAAAAAACACGGTAATTTAACAATCAATAATCAAAATCAGTAAGCAGGGGGCAAAAGAGATAGCAGTGTATAATGGGTTGCCTATATTCAAATAAAAAAGTGGCCGGTCCATTTAACTTGCAATATAGCTATATTGCACAATTTAATGGACTTCACTGTATATACATCACCAGGAATACGCAAATATACATAAAAGAACCCTGTATTAAACCGATCGATGGGTAATTTCACTCTGGCAATGGCAATTCTTAAATATTTTTTTGATCGAAATAGATGGACAATTATTATGATATAAACAACCCTTGCATGTTTTCAAATCATCCCCTGGCTTCATTTTGAAATTTGTACAGTCTTAATATCGCAAAATATAAATATACATCCCCTCCTGCTACCATTAAGGAAACACAAATACCGAATAGGTTTAGTATTTAAAAAAATATAAAAAACTGACTTGTTTCCTCAACAGTAACAGCAAATTCAGAAAGCTTGCACTAATGTCTCGCTAGCGGAAACATAGTGCCACAAAAAATGGATCAGTAAACAATAACACATTAAATTATGTACGGAATTTAAAAGATTAACTCCATTTACTCGACTTTATTTTACTTTTGGCAAGGGTGCAACAATTTATCATACCTACATTTACTGTTGAATTAACATTTCTGCAAGCAATTCATTCAAATCTTTTAAATTCAATAACCGGAAATGTCAATTCTTCCAAGTTTTCAACCTACAGTTAGTAAAAAATAAGGGTGAGGGGAGAGCATTAGATTCGTATAAAAAAATCCCAAAATGAAACCCAAGAAGAAGAACATTTTCCGATTACAAAAATCATCCCCTGTATAGGTAATATTTTTGCAGCTTATCTGTACATAATAGGTACACAAATATTAAATACAAAAATTAAGGACCTTTTTTTATTTACTAAATGAAGTTTAAAATTTGTATTCATCTCGCCAAAGTAGTACACGGTATAGTTTGAGTGCCCACGAGCCCCCACGGTGATGAATATAAAAAATTGTACTGCAATAGGGATGGGGACACAATAGCAAATAGCAGGCAAGAACGACGAAACAGTTCAGTAGTTTTGAAATGTAGGTAAATTACGCGGCTCCTCCTCGATCCCCCATGCCCCCGTCCTTTCGCCGAAGGTCACCCCACCAGAATCTGTCACCTACACAAAGTTTTTAAACTGACCGGAGCAAAAAGCCAAATAGGCTTAACTTGAGTCGAACTAACTTAAAATCAAATGGAGCTAAGGAGGGTCCTCCAGAAACAGACTATCCGCATCGGAGAAATAGGAAGCCGAGGCTCCTATGGTCTCCTGATGATAGGGAGGAAGTCCGTACGATACTAAGCCTGCAGACAACTAAAAAACGCTGTCAACCGGTAGTACGTACCTGGGATCGATACTGCAAAGGGACGCATCCCATCAACAGCTTCCGACTCGTCCACACGATAACCAACTGAAGCATCTCAGAGTAACCTTAGTACACCCCAGATCTACTCCTACGCATTGAAAAGTGGTTCTTGCTTCGGAACTTATTACAAACTACGTTATAATTGAGGCAAGAAGCATTAATCAAGTCATACCGTATTTCAAAAAAATTACTAAAAATGGTCCCCAAAAACCAAAATAAACAACAACAGTAAAGACAGTTTAAAGTTCAATAATGAAGGGGGAAAACAAATCAAGACGAGAAACTCAAAAACGTATTCCTGAATTTTCATCCTGTTTTGTATGGTGTACGGGGGCGTTTCAGTTAAAACTCATCTGCAGTTAATTTTACAAAAAAAAAATGTTGTGTTGTTGTGTGTGGCCGCAAGCATCAATTTATTTCTAAATTAACGCAAATGCTTATAAGCATTTTATTTAATGTGTAAGTATTTGTTTAAACTTAAAACTGCTCTTATGGGTTATGCCCTTTTATACTCGTAATACACGCCAAACAAACGAAGAACGCGGTCGGCCCAAATAGTCGTCTCATACGACAGGTAGGGGATACCGACACACAAAAGTTAACCGGATATCGCGAAAAGTTAAGAAAAGCCGCATTAAATTAAAAAAAAATTCAAAAAGGAAACGTTTACAAACTCTTATTTTATAGGTCCGTACCTGGAAAATATTAAATTTAGGCTAATACCGCTCCTGAAAAATCCTACAACCCTAATCTTCGGTACGGTAATGGTTCAGCAATGTCGCTGCCACCATTCGATGCACAAACACTCCCGGACGGGCATGAAATTACGAGCATTCGAAGAAAGCATTTTCGTAATTTACAAAATAAAAACTGCCACCTTTTGATGTGTAATGTAATTTTGATTGAAAATAATTATTTACAAGCATTTCCAAAACTTTAAGGTTCTTCTTTAAATTATTAGAACCACGTGAAGTGTAGGTGATGTGTGTAGAATAGAGGATATCCATCGCAGGGGAAAATAACGAGGGGTTCAATCAAAAAGCAAATTTTTCAAGGAGCCGCATTATTACAATAGTACCCTAACCTTAACAGGGTGGAAATGGGCGCAAGAAAGTGCAAAGATTGAACCAAGTTATATTTGACTTTAATATTTTATTTTTGAAATTCGTTTAATAAATATTTCGAGGGGGTAAGGGGATACCTCTTGAATTTGGTAACAGTTTCTATTTTGTAAATTGTCGTTGGTGAGTTTTAACTACTGGCTTGTACTGCTGTGTATAAAATTGGTTTTCTACCTTAATTTGTTGACTTCATCCTTGAACCCGCTTCCACCGACGTGGAAAACTGCGTTGTCCTGTTCCGAAGCACACGTATTCAGTTCTATTTCCCCGATAAAACCTCCGAATTTCCATTTCCCGCACTGGTAGACATCCAAACATGATCAACACTTCCTTAATACTGGATCACTTCTGCAATAAAATTACATAAACTTAGAAACTTACGATTCAAATAATAACATAACACATAAACATTTGGATTATATAAATAGGACGAGTCTTTTTGAATGATCTAACAAATTTTATTACATTATAAACGCGAAATGAATTATTTATTCAAAAATTCGATTTATTCCCCGTCGTCCCCTTTTCCTGCATGTTTTTGGATTAAGTATCATGTACCTACTTCCTCAATAAAAAATTTGTAGACTGTAAAAATTCTCCTTAATCCCACTGCGCTTTCTGTATAAATAAGTTCAAAGGTAAAATAAAAATTTCTTTTAAATATTTATCAATTAGATATCAAAACTTCCATTCATAAAAATTCGAAAGCCGTTTTACTTACAAGCGAAAATAAAATACCAATGCACAGACTCGATAAGACCTGTTATCTGTTATGCAACTATTTTTTGGTTGTATGACTCAAATTTTCCTTTGTTGGCCACTAAATTTAAATGACGCGAACATTCCTTTATGATGATGACATATAATATTACAAAGGGGATGTAATACCCTTGTTTAATAATTAAATCGGATGTTTTCAGATTTTTTTTCTCAGGCTACAATTCAAGGCGGAGAAGGGCAAAATAAATCGATTTTCCTGCCACTACAACTTAACACCAACACTTATTAATTGTAAAAAGAAAATTAAAATTGTTTAGTCCTAAAGGGATGTAATTGAAACAATTGCAACCAAATACATGCGGGAAGAGTTGCAGGTAATAATAAAATACAAACGAGTTGTAAAAATAAAGTAAACGTGTAAATCGGTAGGTGGGGAAAAACCTTTTTAATTTTCATTCGGGCACACACACACATCATCGTATGATGTGATATTACGAAATTTCTTCAGTCAAACTTTTCATGCATTTCAATCAATATTTTGAAAGGCAATAACAACATTACAATGGAACAAAACTACTTACAATTATTCATGTTCCGTTCTTCTTTAACAATGCGGAGCCGGCAAATTCTGGATTCCTGCTGCAACAGTAGAGGATAGACTCCCTATTTTGGGTTCCGGTAGACCAGACCCCACATGGATCTACTTTGTTAACACCCATCTAGAAATAGCAGATTAAATTAGAAAAACGCAAGACTAAAAACACCTGTTGCTTACATGACTCATAATTTGTGGTTAGGTCAAAATGTAAAGTTTCTAACGCAAGAAATGTAATTTGTAGTTCTACTAATTCACTTACGGTCTTACAATAACAATTCTACAAGTATGAACTACCACAAATTTAACTTTAAATGAAGGTAAAGAAAAATACATACATCAAAACACTGCACGCCATAACTGGCCATAACTACCATAACGTCACAGCATAACGTCTGTGCATAACGTCCATTTTGTTGTGGCCGTAGCCGTAGGTTGTGACTTGTGGCCAAGGTTGTGGCTCCATATACAACGTTGTGACGATAACAAACTTATATTTTAAAATTTTGCCAATCATTTGAAAATAATTTTCCTAAATGGGATTGGAAACCTTCTATGTTGTACTACAGTTACGAAGATTCATTTATATTCCATAAAACAAAGTAGTTATACTCGCATAAATCTGTTTCTTAAAGTCACGTTGCCGTGAAAATAGCCACAGCTGTTACCGATAAGAAAGGGGACTGACTTATCGACTGTACACTTCAGAATTTCACGAAAAAGTAAAAATTTCAGCACAAGTTCTGTGTTTACCCAACAGAGGGAAGCACGAAAAATTCAAAATTTTATAATTATACAGGGTGAATTGGAATATTTGGAAATCTAAATTCCACCCCCAGGTTAGGATTTTCCCTTTAATTTTCACCGCTTTATTGATGCCCTACTTTTTTAAATCAAAAACTCCAAGTCTACTTTAATACACAAGGGATATTCAACCAAAAACCTGTAATTTCCACCCTAATAATTAAATGCCGCCCCTGAGGGTGGATTTTGTCTTTCATTTTCATCGTTTTACAGACACCTTATCTTCTCAAATCATAAAAAGCAAAAACGAGCTGTGAACATATTTCGATAACCAACAAAGTACAAAAAACATGCATTGTGAGGAATGGGCGTGTAGCTGGAGGGAGGAACAGTCATTAACTCTAGAGGCTACCACTATATGTTAATGTAAATATACAAAGTAAAGGGGAGGTTCTTGACAGGGATTTGTTTTAGTAAATGTGTAAATCGGGAGTTGGGGAAAAGCCTTTTTAATTCACATTTCGAAATATTAGAGGACCGACAAAGTACAAAAAACATACATTTCAAGCAAGAAGGGTGGAACTATGAGGGGGTACTAATAGTCCTGTATATCTAGAGGCTACCGCTATACATTATAGATATATAAAGTAAAAGGGAGGTGCTCAATAGGGATTTTTTAAAATAAATTTGTAAATCGGTAGGTTGGGAAAAGCCTTTTTAATTCTCATTCTGACAAACACACATCGTAATGGAAGCAATGGCATCCAATGACATTCAGGCACAGTTGCAGTTTATGATGAAACACCCCGCAACTTTTTCTCCAAATCACCACACATAAAAATTTTATCTATCCTACCTCAATTTTTCTGCACGTCGACCAGCTTAGAAATCCTATCCCATTTTATTTTTTCTACAAGTCAGTCTTAAACTTCTACCGCTTGCTTGAACTCTCGGGATTTACCTCATACTGCCAGACACCTGTTAAATTAAGAAAGATTTAAATAAGACACAAAATAAAAACGATAACATTTATAATTTTTTCAACTTTATGGCTACATTTAATTATTAATACTCATCTAACAGAACGACTAGCGTGTATTTAAGTATTAAAGAAGCCAACTTTTATAATCAACAGACAATTATCAGAATATAATACACTAAAAGCCAGGTTTGTAACTAGTACGTACATGTCTCATGATTCAGCAAGAACCAACAGAATCGATTTTTAAAAACGGAATTCTATTGATTCACGCTAAAACGTGAGACAAATACTAACCCGGCTTAACAACGGTATATAAATTAAATTGCAGGATATTTAAATGATTTTTTTAAAATAGTTCAGAACGGTGAAAACAAAAAAAAACCTATTATGGTGACAGAACAAAAAATTAACAAATTAAAAATAAAATCAAGAGTATAATAGAATTATCCAAGTTTTTTCTAACAAACGCTAAAAATTCTAATAATAATAATAATAATTAAATAAAAACTAATGATGAAGCTTAAGATAAGCGTCTTCAAAAAGTTCCAATTCATGTATAAGATAATTAGCTTTATTTCTTAGTACTTTAGCACGACTAGCTGCGTTTTCAAGCCCATTCACATGTCCCTCAAGTTCCTTCAATTGTTTATCCATCTCCGTTGTAGCCTCATCCACCAAGTGACATAATCGAGCAAAATTTCCGCTCAATTCCTGTTGCACTTGATGGCTACAATTCGCAGAAGTCAAATCTACAATCATACGTAACTTACGGGTTGCATGTGCAACATATTGTTTCTTGAACGATCGTTCCTTAGCCTTATTAGTCCAAGTAAGCCGTTCGTAACAATACAAGCACGAATAAATAGCACCGGTAACAATTATAACCCGCCAACCAACGGTTTTAAGTAAAAATCCTGCTACAAGCAAACCTCCCATGGTTCCTTGAGAAGTTGCTCCTGCTAACGCAATCTTGGTTAAAATAGACCAATCATCGGTGTTAGAAGGGGGGTATAGTAATCGTCCGTCAAATTGTTCAGTCGGGGTCATGGGTATAATGGAGCTTGTCGGACTTTCTCGTTTATTTTTTAAAGCTAACACGTTACTCCCACCGGAAGCGAATCTTTGAATTAACGAAGTAATTCCCCAAGAAAATCTAAATTCCAAGTCTTCCCGAAAATCTGCACAAAGATTATCGCAGTTTAATCGGTATAGAATCTCAAAAGGTTGACGTCTTGGTAAAATAATACTTGAAGCACCTTTTTGTGTCGTTGGAATTAACGCTTCGATCTTATCCGTCATTTCCTGTTGACTAGACTCCATGTTTAAAGCCAAAGCGGTTGATAACCGTGCTCGTAAGTTTGATCCTAACCCAGCCTCAACATGGGAATGGAGTTCTTTTTTGTAAACGTTCAAAACCAACGGTTCCGAATGGAAAGGAAGGTTAAATTCATCTACAAGGTTACTTAAACGTCGGATTTCTTCGTTTAGGGCTTTTGAAACCCGTTGTTCAACATCTTCTACCATATGATGAATTTTTTGTTTCATTTCCTGGGTGATTAGCATTAATTGTTGTTCCGTGTAGTTCATTTTGTCGTGGAGTTGTTTACGGGTTTGGAGTTTTTCGTCTTTTAATTTCTGGGCATCCGTGTAGATTTTATCCAAGACATCTTTTAATTCACTGTAATCAAATAAAAGAAATATTTCAGGTGAATCGAGTCAGAATGGGGTCACGATATTCAAGAGAACAAAAATGTTTCCTACAGAACAGCTCAGCCTAAAAGGGTGTCTGAAAATATTTTAAACGAGTGTCTTACTTTGCAATATGTCGGCCCCGTTGTGTATGTTGCTCGAATTTAGTTTTAACGGCAGATTTAGAAATGCATTCTTCAAATTTCCGTTCAAAATCTTGAAATTCGAAATATCTGTTTTGAAAACCTTCAGCAAGTGCAGTTGTGGTGGTATGACCTTGCTCTGCTAACCGAGCAAGCAAAGCTTCTTTAGCAGATATAAAAAAAATTCGTTCCTCCGCTTCTTTTTGGGTACAAACTTTTAATTCTTTCACCAAGAAGTCGACGCCTCTTTCTTGATGCTGCCTTCGTACCTATTAAAGAAAATACTCGTTAGAGAGAGTTTAAAAATAATAAATTTTAAAATAAAAATTTTGACTAAATGTAACTCACCTCTGCCTGCTCGTCACATTGCTTAGCAGAGGAATAAAACACAACGAATGTGTTAATAATACAAAGTTGTTATATACAAAACTTTTAAGCACCAAAAAATTCCTTTAATCAGCTTTAATTAAATTAATTCTAAAAGCGAGTTCGCATTACGTTTTAGCGAACAATACGAACAATACAATCGTTAAAACACTCCAAATACGAACTTTTAGTATTTAAAAAAAATCCTATAGTTCAACCAACTTGATCGGGTTTTTTTTAAACACCCTGTATATTTGCAATAAACAAAAAAAATCTATGCATTTACCTGATCTAAAAATTCGGGTTCCGAAGCAGAAGCATCCCATCGATTATTCAAAATAAATATATTCGGTTTCGAAAGTCGCATGGAAACTTTATGGAAAAAGTTCTTTTCCTAAAACCCCCAGAACATAAATTTTCTTTTCAAAAAAAACATAAATCGACTTACAGTAACCATCAAAGTAGACTCGGCGTTAGCAACCAAAACAAAAACGTCAGCATCCAAGCAATGTTTATCGATCCACTCGTCCAAATTGGGTGAGACATCAACTCCAGGTGAATCAACAAACACAACATCATCCCTTAATAAAATACATCGATTCCGTGGCCAAAAAACTCGAACAAGTTGCGATTCGTTTAATTTTTCTTTACACAAAGCATGGGCTAATTGCCCAACGGATTCTACAGCACAATGTTCATTTGAACCGTCCAAAACTAAATACGGTTCATCCGTCGGTGAACCTTCAACCTAAACAAAAATTCATAAGAAAATTCTTCAAACTCTTACGTTTAGTTTTACCTGTAAGAAGCAATTGGTTGTATGACCAATTCCGCTTGGTAAAATCTTTTCCCGTAACATAGCATTAATAACGGAACTTTTCCCGTTAGAAGTCCTCCCAAAAAATGCTACCTTCATATGGTCACGGGCTAAAACATCTCGAATTCCATGTACTTTAGCTCTGAACGTTTCAGTTTGTTTAACTTGTTCAGCTTCGATTATATGTTGTTCTTTTTCGATACCTAAAATTTAAATTTTAAAACCCTTAAAAAATGATTTTAAAAAATTTACTTTTCATGTAATCCACGGCATCGCTAACGTAATCCTCGATTTCCACAAAAATGTCATTAATTTTCTTCTTTGCCTTAACGAAAATCTGCAAAGGAGAGTTCTCAGCTAACGTGGAGCGCATAGGACGATGGTCGCTGAGAACAGCGAGGGGGGATCGATTATGGGGACCGTCCCCCGACATCATTGAAACAGTGCGATTCAAATAGGCAGCCATGCTTTTAAACTAACATCTAGGCATGCAGGACAAGCTGAAACAAAAGAAATGTGATTAAACGGGGGTTCGGCAACGAAGTTACCGGGGCCCCTTAGAAAATATTTAAAATGAAGCGAGGTGTACACACTATGATAAAAATACAAGCTGATAAATAATAAATGTGATTTATAGACGTATAACATAGAAAAACCTGTTCATTCCGAAGCATTTCTATTTTTAGATGGACCATCGACCTAACCTCAATTTGATCTGGAATTAAAATTTTACACAACCTACACTTCTAAACTCACCCAGTTATATGTAATAAAGTATAAATGCGTATATTTATAGCTAAAAATAGATAAAGTCTGTAAAAATAAAACTGGCAATAGTTTTTTGAACTTTTGGCAGATTAATAGTTTTTTGTTTTTTTTTTCAAGGCATGCAACGAAAATTATCCGGTTATGATTTAAAAATGTAGGATATTTTTATAATAATTATATAAAGGCTTACGTTTTTTATTATTTTGATTACGTAATTTTATTTAAAGATTTTGAAAATTGATATCACACGACCAAGTCCACCATTTTGCACTATTTTTGACGTTTCAATTGTTGGTAAAACAGATCTCCAAAAATTTGGCGCCAAATTCAATTTTATTTAATCAAATTTAAATTATTTCGATTAATAAATTAAAAAATTGTCCTAAATCAACCCCTAACACTGTTCCATTGGTGTTTTACGTTTTCTCCATGTATTTAAAGCAAATTATGGTAAATGGTAAAAAGGTTGGTAATTATCTATGGATTGTAACTAAGGTGGTGGTTTGTGTTATCTGGTGCATCCTAAACCAAAAATAGGAGCATATTTATGCTAAAAAAATGATAAAAACGCATGTTTAGACTAAGGTAGACCTTCTAAAATACTTTTTGTACAAAAACATAATTTTAACCTCAACTAGGATTTTTCTTATACTACTTGAGTATAAAAGATGTCCTAGTTTAACTGCCTGTTAAGGAAAATCACTATTTTTTACTTTATAATAAGCAAATTTGCAGGAAATTTACAAGAAAACATCTAAAAGAACTCTTATATAATCAAAAAACATCCTAAAAAGGAAGCATTTTAAAAATATACAAAAATATAAGAAATGACCATTTTTACAACCCTCCGAAAGTAAACGGAATCACAATTAAAAAACCAGGTCAACAGATAATATTATCTAATGAGTAATAAAACTATATTTACATTTTTTATCGTAACAGGATAATGAATAATAAACTACATATCCTTTGCTTAATCGTAAAGCAAACAAGTTGCTTAATCTCATACCCAGTTTTTTAATCCGTTTCAGAAATGGATACATCAAATAATATAAAACTCTGTTCGATTTTATCAAAAGGTTGGTTGTATCGAGGAGAAGGAAACGCAAACATAGTATTATCGTTACCAAAATTACACCAGATATTAAGAATTAAAAAAACCGATCAACCTACATCTATATTCGGATGGTTTCTTCACTGGATTATACAAATTTTCCAATGGGATAGTAAGAAAGAGTTGGAAAATGAACTGAAAAATTTAGAATTTTACAATAAAATTATGATTCCACTTTTGGGGAAGATTTATGTCCATCCGGCTATTAGTATTAATACAAGTAGAAGGGATATTCAAAGCCTTGATAAGGAATTAATGCCTATTCGACCCGGTAAGTAAAGAAAATTCTAAGAAAGATTAGTAGAGATGCAAGTACCGAGAGTATAGGAAGTTCAATCCCTGGAACCATTCGCCGCCGTAAACATAATATAAATATAAAATTTTTTGCTTTACATGTTTACTTCTATAACAAATATGATGTTTAGGATTAGTTCATACAATATATAGACAAAAAATATAGAACTGATTACTAATAACGCTATCACATCGCTTACAGTCTCTGCTGGCATATTAATTTAAGAAACGGTGCAAGTTTTAAACGTTTTCGTTGTAATAACTCCATAATTTGCATAAAAAGGGTATTTTCTATACATTTTTTATCATTATCAATGTAATCAAAGTCCCGGTTAACTGAAATAAAAAGAATATTATATAATAATCCGAGAATAAAAATTAATTTTAATCTATGAGTCGATAAATTTTACAAGTCCCAATAGTAGGCTTGTTTGTTGTCAAAATTTACTTTGAATAATAATTTCTTTACCTTAATAATTTTTTAGAAATGTTTCTCCAAATTAAAAATGAAGAAAAAAAGAAATTTGAAGCACCAAATTGACACTTTGGACCGATTAAAATGTCAAATAGAAATAACAGTTTGTAAAAATGGCAAAAAACACCAACTACTTCTTAATATACTCCGTGAAGGGGTTTTTAGAATTAGGCGTTTATTATTGTTATTTAGGAACCAACCAGACGCACCGTTTCTTAAAAAAGTATTACGGGTTTTAGAACAGAGCGTTACATTGGCTAAGCAAGACATGAAAAATTGGCAGACATTCTATCCATTCTATAAAGATCTATCACCGTTTGAATAATTAGACCGTGTTACATTAAAAAAAAATTAATTCCATACCCATTTATTAATTGTAAATAAAAATTTTTATTAAGATTGAAGCTTATATTGTTGTTATAATGTGTAAAAGGGGTAGAAGAAGAAAGAGTGACCTTAGGAAATTGGAAAACGAAAAGAGATATCATGGGGGAATCACATGAAGGGTTGGGTGGGAGGAAGAAGGCACAAAAAAATAATTTTAAAGAGATTTAGTGGAGAAAATATTAAAGGAAAAGAGGGTGAATATTTTTTTGTTTTAGCCCACAGAAGACACAAACATTTACAATACGGTATGGCTACGTTATTTATTGATTACGCATTTTTATCAAAACAATGGAATTGTTACGACTTAACAGGACCTACATATGCTGTAGAAATAAAACCGAAACAAGGGTGGATCCCATTATCGGATAGAAATTTTGATAAATGCCAATTTTGTTTAAATCAGTATTTAAAGGTAAATTTTTTATTAAAGTATTCGCCCCCACGAAGCCCCTCTTGTAACAAAAATCGAGTGTCTGTACTTGTCTCGCTATTAATAAAGAAAATTTTTTTAGTTAAAAAATTCCCAGATCAAGGAAATAAGCTCCTACTGTCCGCTTGATTTATTTTCTGGGTAAGTTACACACGGAATTCCATAAAAAATTATTACCATAACAACTTTTTTTAACAGGGAAAAACAAAGAATGATAAAAGCTTTAAAATCCCTCTTATTTAATCCTCAAAATAATTTAAGAATATTCAAGGATGGAATTTCCGCGTACGGTGAAAACGTTCCAATACAAACCCTTAACGAAATATTAACCCAGTGCTTTGAAAAATCAGAAACGTACGTTATTTAAAATTTTAATCCCTTGAATTTAACATTTTATTTTAGTTTAATGGAAGATTTTTGCGAATTAATGATACAAGCTCTACTAAAACGATTTTACAAAAATGAAGGCTGTGTAAACTGTGATTACGATTCCTTACCTCAAAATAATACGTATTACGATGAATTAAAATGTTCTTTTAATGACTCGATTTTACCCCAAGGATCAGTATTAGAAAAAATTTTATCGTTCCAAAAATTATATCAAACGGGGTTGAAGGAATATTATAAAATATACGAAGTTTTAACTAGAAATAATATTAAATTAGACGAGTATAATTATGTAGAAAAAATTCAAGGTATTATTAAGAATAAATGTCCGAAATGTGTAATTTTTGAGCTCCCAAGGAATTTGGAAAAAAGGGCCGAAGGGGATGAAGTAAGCAATTTAGATTTGGTTCCGTATTTACTTGCTGCAGTTGCTAATGATTGCTCTTTGATGGTTACTTTTAGGAAAATATTAAAGTAAGTATTTGAATTAATTTTTACGAGACGTTTTAACGATTTTTTGTTTCAGTGTAAAAAATGTTCCCGATCAAAATGTTGTAATAACAGTGAAAAATACCAGTTTTTTAATACAAATAGGAATTTTTGATTTGTATCCTAAACCTTTAAGTACAATTATAAAACATGTTAAAAGAAATTTAAAAGTACAAAACGCATTTATTACAAAAAATACTTAACGTTACTTTATCGGAATTGCTTTTTCCCCAATCTGGTATTGAATTTAATGTAAAATTAATTATTCTAGTATTACTTTGTGAGAAAAATAAATACCTTATAGTGAATATAGTATGTACTTACGTGGTTAGTCAATAAAGACAGTGCAATATTTTATTTTTTTGTTTTACTACCCCTACGTGCAAGTTTTTGTAGGGGAAAATCAAATAAAGGAAGAAAAGGGCGTTCTGTAAGGTTAAAGAGCAAATTAGGATGAGGAGGATAAGGAAAAAAATAAATGGCCGGAAGTACATTAGGAAGAGTGGGGGAAAAATGCTAAAACGGGGAACCGGATGATAAATTTAAGAGAGAGTAGAAAAAAAAGCCCGATTAAAATGTATAGAATTAAAAAAATAACTAATCCCTAATTATTTTCTATTCCATAAAAAAATTTTTCAAGCAATAATTAAAAAATCCTTTATCGTCTTAAAAACTATTAAAAAATAATTTGAACATTAAAATAAAAACCTCAATTATAAATATCTTCATATTCTTGTATCAAATCATCAACAGACGGTCTGGTGCTCATATCATAACGAAGACAACTTTTTATTGTATTTACAATCCGAGAAGGCACCCAATCAACTTCCGGATAATCTATTTTATGGTTTGGATCGATTATTGCACTTAATTTCGCCCACATATGTCCAATATGTTGAAAAGGTGTTCTTCGATACACTAATTGATATAAAATGCACCCCAAAGACCACACATCCGATTTATAACTCACCTAAAAAATATTTTAAGAAACTTTGTTTTCGTCTAAAATGTTTCTTACCTTATATTTTGGTTTTCCAAAACTAGGACTATTACAATTATTAGAAGAATCATTTGTAAGGGCTTCGGGGCTAACATAATTAAAAGTTCCGACAGGGATATTTTTAATCACCGACGTCATGTCTTCTTGAACACATGAAGCTATTCCGAAATCTATTAGCTTTAGAAAACCTTCAGCTTGTAAAAAATTCCCTGGTTTTAAATCCGAATGAATTATTCCTAAAATGCCAAATAATTAAATCGAGTTAGGGGAAGAAAAATAAAAAATACCGTTTTCATGGATTTGTTTCACGGCGTATAACATTTCCATCCAATAAAATATTAACATGTGCATGGGAAGGTGTTTATTTGTTGATAAATCTTTAAGAATTTTTGATAAATCCAAACCTCCTCTTTCTAAGACGACTAATAATAATTTTTCCGATTCGATGAGCTCACTAAAAAAAATTCAAACTTAATTTAAAGAGAAAAGGAGGCCAAGTTGTTAATTGTTTTCCATGTAATTTTAAAAACTTACTAATCAAACATTTTGATGATCCGATTACATTTTTGTAGTCGTTCCAAGACTTTTACTTCGTTAACGTATCCGACAGTATTTGCATCACTACCAAGAGTAACGCTTTTAATTGCCCTTTCAGTTTTTGTCACAGGGTCATAACAATGATAAACCACCGAACTACCGCCTAGTCCTAACTGATTCAATATAATATAGGAAACGTTTTTAACTTTAATTTCCTTGAAAACTTCATTTTTTATTTCTGGGGGCTGTGAAGAAAATCGAACAACTTTAGGAACATTTTCTTTATTTTTTTCATGTAAAATTAAATTTCCTTGCTTTTGAGACAAAATACCATCGTGGCTTGTATTCTTAATACTTGAATTCTTTGGCGTCGCCTTATTTTTTAAATCAATATTTACTAAATTATTATTTATAGGGGTTCTTAACAAGGATTTAACGTCGATGCTGTATTGAATTTTGGGTTTAGTTATCGAATCATTATTTTTTATCATTTTCACACTGTAAGGGGTAACGAATTCTTGTTTAGTCGGCGACGTGGTTCCAGTAATTCGTGGTCGACAACATATTTTAGGGTTCATTACACTAACTCCTTTTTTATACAGGGGTTGTTGTGTCCTAGCAGGTGTTTCTAACCAGGTTACCCCTAAATCGCCGCTCAGTACATTCAAAAATTCCTTTGTATTAGTATCCTCGTTATTATTTTTAGGTGAAATATGCAAATCATTCAAATCATTTTCAACTGACTGTTTATATTCTGCATCTACATCATCCTCTTTTATTTCTTCATAGGAAAATTTCTTCAAAGGTTCGTTAGCGGCTTCTTCTAATTCTTGGGTTAGATCGCCTAACCGAATCGGTTTAAAACTTATACGTCCTGAACGAACAGGGTCTCTTTGCCTATAAAATTAATTATTATATAAGGGTTTATTTAAGGAAATTAAAAGGAAAAATACCTTTTGACTGTACTTATTGCATTTCGTAACGGAACAGGTTGTAAGTTTATAGTTTCTTCACCACTTGGTAATGTTAAACTCGTGTTTTTGATTTTATTATCGGAATTCATCATTATTAAACAGTTTTGTGTAAATTAAAGTTATTATTAAACGAAATTCAAAAAGTTTTACATTTTTTGAAAAGTTAGGTTAGTTTGGGCAAACATACAGGTTCACCAAATTGAAAAATATTAAATAACCCTAAAAGAAATAAAGTTACTAACTCCAGTGGCGTACTTAAAAAAAGGGTGGAAAATGCAAGAATAAAATGTTTATTTTTATTAATATTTTTAATTAACAGCAATGACTGATTTTAATTTAAGCAAACGTTATCTAATTTACATATTTTTCCTTTTAATCCTACAACCATCAACACCTTATCAGATTCGTAAGTAATTATTTAATTTTTCTAACCAATTTTAATCATTTCCGAAAAGGGTTTCTTAAAACCTAAAGCTTCCAAACAAATGCAGTATTTAAAACAGTAAAACCCAATAAAAACATCCCTAAAGTGACCTTTTTTGTTTCAAGTATCCCTCGGAAACAACCACCTATGCTCTTCATCATCAAAGCAAAAGATAACATTAGGTTTAAACACCAATTCCGGTCTTATAATATCCTTAGCTAATGTCACGAAGCTAAGTCAACACACCATAGATTTAAAAAAGGATTTTGTTTGCGAATTTCAAGTCGCCACAACAGGGTCGTACAACGGACTTTTTGTAGTGATACAAGATATTGTTTTCCGCTTAGATGAACAAACAAACGATTGTATAGATTATGTAGAATTAAAGAGAAATAACGTTTCAATTAGCAGAAGATACTGTGAAGTAGTCAACAACGATTATAGTAATTCGGATGTTGCGATCAATTTAACCCCAACGCTGCATTCGTTTGTTGAACCTAGTGGGGTCTTAGATGTGTATATTTTTATATCGAAAAACCGCTTAAGGCCTTATCGTAAATTAGAATTGGAAATTGTTTTTACTTCATTCAGATGTAAGTAAAAAAAAGGAGATCAAATTGTTGTGTTCTAGTTTTCTTTTAGTTTGTTTCCGATATTCACCAGAGGATCGACCATGTAGTCCTAAATATTCGACGCATTGTATTTATAAAGATTTCTTTAATGATGGTTACGTAAATTGTCCGTATCCAGGTTGTGTAGACGAAACAAAATGTTCAAGAAAGGTAAATAATGCCGAAAAAATATTTTATTCTAGAGTTTTATTTTTAGATATGTAAAGAGGATGAAATATCGTATGGATTTAAAGTAGCAATTAGTTCTGTTATAGTAATGTTATTAATTACAACCATAGTTGCTATTTATTTGTGCCGTAAACTTAATAAACTGTGTTGGAGTGTAAATTCTACCAATTACCAACAAGTAAGACTAATTTTTTTCTTAAATAAACCCTTAATAACATTTTATTTATTTCTAGCCGCATGTAGTAGAAATAAATGAACCACCTAGACGACAACAACCCAATACGTATGTTGTTGTACCACCCGGACCCCCTGAAGATGGAAGTTTACCTCCTTCTTACAATAGTTTATTTCCCGATAAGTAAATGTTATTTATTATTATTATTAAATAGGTTTCTGTTTTCTAAACGCACCTTCAGGGAATAGCTACTTTTAATAATTTTTTTA
The DNA here is from genome assembly GCA_963082805.1 of Hemicrepidius hirtus. Classification (NCBI taxonomy): domain Eukaryota; kingdom Metazoa; phylum Arthropoda; class Insecta; order Coleoptera; family Elateridae; genus Hemicrepidius; species Hemicrepidius hirtus. Next base: position 838,207 of record OY720166.1, read on the forward strand.
AAGCAAAAAGTACCTTAAGAAGTGCCTAGTTCTTAATTTATTGTTGTTATTATATTTTTAATTATTCTTTTAATATTTCGTATTAAATAAATGTTTGTAAAAGGGTCTAAGCTGTACTTTTTAATTTACTTATAAAAACACTTTATGTTTGAATTACCCTGTATATCATGTTTTGTTTAAAATTTTACAGATCTCTATTTTATCGACAAAAATGATTCATCAAATCAGCTGTCACCTGTCACTGTTAATGAATGAAAAATCCCAAAACGTCAAATTAAAATAAAATGTTTACGTTTTTTACATTACACCCTGTTTATATTAACAATGAATGAACTTTGCCCAAAACACTGTTATCAAATTTTAATTTTATTAGCAATTTTATTAGATTTTACCACCACATATACAAAGCGTAAGTTTTTGAATCTTTTAATAATCGAACCTTCTTTAATCAATTCGTTTCTAGTATCTGTTGATAATGACAAATTGTGTTCACCAATAACAAAACGTAGAATAAAATTAGGTTTGGGATCATCCTCTGCATTAGTCGTAACACTAGGAAGGTTACGGGAACACTCCTTAAATTGGGAAAAAAACTTCTTGTGTAAGTTTCAAGTGGACACAACGAAAACCAATAATGGCCTTTTTGCAGTAATGCAAAATATAGTATTTCGTAAAAACGAAACTACAGACGAATGCATAGATTATGTCCAATACAAAAGACATGACGGATCGTCAAGTAAAAATTACTGCGGGCGGTTACATTCCGCTTTAGGAATGGACCCAATTTTTGCCCCGGATGTATACGCAACTAATTTAGCACCTACAATTAATTCATTTGTTGATCCTAAAGGACGATTAGATGTTATTATTTATATTTCACGCGAACCTTTACATACTTACGAAGAAATGGAATTGGAAATTGTTTTTACATCATATCGATGTAAGTAAAAATAAAACTTGATTTCGTAAGACTCAAATAAATATTTTTTTAGATTGTTATATACCTGCAAAAAACGACCAACAATGTAGTAATAAATATAAAGACGATTGCATCAATAAAGAATTTTTTAATGACGGTTACGTAAATTGTCCGTATCCTGATTGTGTCGACGAAGATGGATGCTCAGAAAAGGTAACAGGGAGGGGGGATATCAAATACCCATTAAATTATTTTTTTGTTTTAGATTCAGGATGAACCAAAAAAATCAATTGGTAACAAAGTAATAATAAGTTCCGTGAGTTTGCTGGTAGTAATTTTCGTTTTCTTCATATGTTTTATGTGGTTATGCCGCAAATATAAAAAGTTATGTTGGGCCGAAGACTTTGCCACTTCGAGCACAACTCAAAATGTAAGTTATAAGGGAAAACCTGATTTAATCAAAGGAATAATTAATTTTTTTCTAGCCACGCACAATTGAACTGAATGAACCGTCCATGAGAACTTCAGCCATGCCAAGTGGGATGACCGCAACTAGTACAGTCGGTGCTGGTTCGTCGGATGAAGACAAAGATCTACCTCCTTCCTATGATAGCTTATTTCCTGTTAGATAGCTTAGGTTTAAATATTTTAGATTTAGATACGTAGTCGCAACATTAATTTGCTTATTTTATTAATATTACGCATTATTTTTTTGTCGCAAATCGAAATGCCAATAATTACAAGTCTTCCATAATCGAATTAAAGCCAAAATGAAAACAATTTTATATATTTGCAAGCTTTATCTGTATTGATATATTTTTTTAATATGTATTGTAAATTGGTCCAAATAGTCTGTAAGGTTTTAAAATATTTTTTTATACGCATTACAATATTATATTATTCAGTATTCTCGCACAAAAATATAAATCAAGTATTTTTATAATTACTATTGTGATTTATTTTATTATTTTGTATATAAGTATATACAATTTTATTAAAACTGTTTTATTATAATTTTTGCCTTTTATTTGCCACCCCTAAGTTTTAGTCATGAGGGGGTTCAATTCCCTTTCACTGACCAACTCGTATGCAAATAGGGTATTTAATCGGAAATTGATTAAATATGTATAGAGAGATACCCTTCTGTTCTATTCAGACTGATTGGAATTTCAAATAATAATATCCTATTAATAGCTAAAATGACTTTACATGATGATAAGAAAATTTTGTTTTCTTGGAATCGTAATCAGTTTACCGGGTTACTGATAAGTGTTATTCAAGATACTTTACATACGTTTGCATTGCACGTAATATAATTAGAAGTTCGTTAATAAGAAAATAACTGGAAAGAAAATGTAGTAAAAGAAATTAGTGGGTGTGTGAGAAAGAGTGGGAGGTAGCTAAAACAATGGGGTGAGAGAGAGGAAGAGATAGGAAACTTCATTAAAATTGTTATTTTAAAGAAAGTTTATCATTTTTCTCAAAAAAATTATTATGTAAGGCCATGTAAGTTATACTTCATTGAAAAGAGCATAAAATTTTCTATTATATAAGACCAAAATATCGAAAAACCATTTGAAAAAAATGAAAACATATTTTGACATTTTATTAAATTTTACGATTTCCAACAGTTTTTTGCATTTTTTTCCAAAATCTTTTAATTCAAGGTCATACCAACTACACTTCATTGAAAAGAGCATAAAATTTCCTATCAGATAAGACTAAGATAGCAAAAGATTGGAGAGAATTGTAGCCGAAAATAAATGAAAACAAACTTTGGTGTTTTAATAAATTTTACAATTTTTAACAGTTTTTTGCATTTTTCTCAAAAATTTTATAATTAAAGGCCATACAAATTATACTTCATTGAAAAGAGCGTAAAATTTCCTATTAAACAAGACTAAAAAATCAAAAAATTATTAAAGGAACATGGGAAATTTTGATGTGATATTGGAAAGAATAGGAACTGGGGAAAAGCCTTTTAAATTAGGAATGTTGCGAAAAAAATTATTACTTTGTATATGATTCCTCTAGGGAGGTAAAATTCTCAATTTGGAGGTAAATAGGGTGCTAGTGATCTTCATACCGCGATCTACTAGATGAGAAAAAATAGCGAAGGAAAGATTTCGAGGTGAAGGAAATATAAATCAGAATGAAACAGGCAGAGAAAACAACTTTAATCTAAAAATAAACTGTAACCTTCTTGACTATTTGTTTTTTTTTATCAACTAGAAGTGGGTGTGTCAAAAATTCACGATCAAAAAATAACTTTCATTATGCCTAACCACCTGTTCGTTTATTTGTTGCCAAAATTTAGTAAGAGACACATGCTTGGCAAGGCAAAACGATTTTTCTCTTGACCTTGCGAACAAAAATATCCTATACATATTGAACCTTTTGGAAAAATTTATTTTCCCAAACTCGCGAATTTCTCCCCACTTTTAGCAAACTGAATTACGATTAATATGACTAATGTGTGTAATTACCAACAATTTATTTTCCCACAAGGTTTTTTACTCGGTTTTTTATCAGAAAATACGTTAGTTACGTGGAAAGGAGACGAAACTTACTTTAAAGCAAGCGGTAAAGTCCAGAGGGGTTTGCTTTTCGAACTGCAAACGAAAAACGTTATCTCTCTTGGATGATAAGCTTCTGGTTTCTGATTAGAACAGGTGTATTATTATTTTATATACCGTAGGCCAAGAGATTAACTTATTCATAGACGTGTCAAACCGCGAGTTCGAATGGACGTGGCCCCGAAACGCGCAGCTAACATTTTTACGTAAATTGTGAAATTTTTATACTTGAAATAATTATAACTGCCTGAAAAAGTGACGTAATCAGTTTACAACAATAATTGCGCAATTGTTTGTGTGTCTAATTACAATTACTCCGTTTTAATCGTTTCTTTATTGTTTATCAAATTAGTGGCGACATTTACTCGTAGAGAAAGTACCTACAGCGAAATTTTTTTAGAAAAAATGTGGAGGACACTCTTAATAACGGTGTTGTGCTATGGCAGTACTTTTTCTTATAGTATCCACTTTAACGGTAAGTTAATTAATTTATTTTAATATAATTATTTAAAATAAGAAACCCACAAATAAAAAAAACAAGCCCATGTACTATAAATGGACTAACAATTATTTTTTTCCTATCCGAAATAAGGCTTTTTCTGAAAATACTTTTCTTTATTCCTTTTCCACTCTTTTTAACAACCCAGATTAATATTTATCTGCCTTTAATGTTACTTTTTTAAAATTTGTATTTCGTAATTTAAAAGGCTTTTCCCCAGTGTGTGTGCACTTTCCATAATTAAAGAATTATTAACCCTTGGTTTAATATTTTCCTCGACAGTTTTTTTAATTTTTTATCGTTGTCTAATAGAAAATTTCACGCTCTTTTCAATGATGTACAACTTGTAGGGCCTTAAATTATACAAATTTTGAGAAAAATGCAAAAAACTTTCAAAAATTGTAAAATTTAATAAAACATCAAAATAAGTTTTCATTTATTTTCGGCTACTTTTCCTCATCCGTTTTTAATTTTTTTATATCGTTTGATAGGAAATTTCACGCTCTTTTCAATGATGTACAACTTGTAGGGCCTTAAATTATAAAAATTTTGAGAAAAATGCAAAAAACTTTCAAAAATTATAAAATTTAATAAAACATCAAAATAAGTTTTCATTTATTTTCGGCTACTTTTCCTCATCCGTTTTTAATTTTTTTTATATCGTTTGATAGGAAATTTCACGCTCTTTTCAATAATGTACAACTTGTAGGGCCTTAAATTATAAAAATTTTGAGAAAAATGCAAAAAACTTTCAAAAATTATAAAATTTAATAAAACATCAAAATAAGTTTTCATTTATTTTCGGCTACTTTTCCTCATCCGTGTTTAATTTTTTTTATATCGTTTGATAGGAAATTTCCCGCTCTTTTCAATGATACATAACTTGTATGGCCTTAGATTATAAAAATTTGAAGCAAAAAGCAAAAACATGTTGGAAATTGTAAAATCTCATAAAAGAAAAAAATTGTTTTAATTTATTTTCGGTGAAAAGTACCCCCCCCTCACAGTCCTGATTAAAAATTCTAGATACCATCAAACAAAAAAAATTCTCTGATCCGACTAAAGATATTTCTGATACTGATATATAGGTCATATAAAACATTTAAAAGTCATGTAAAACGGTTTAAAGTCCAAAAAATTATCAGAAAAACAATTAAAAAATCTAAAATTAAGATAATTTTTTTATTTAAAAAAAATCTTAAATAAGAATAGAACTCTAGTACCAATTGTTTTTTCCAGACATCCTTAAAACCAAAAACTATTCAAGCCTTCTGTTACTTAATAAAACGGACATTGCTAATCTATTCAATATAAAATCTATGATGACGTAAAAATTTTAAAATATTGTGTAAGAAAACAGGAAATTGGGGCCGGAAAGGGGCTCGTTTTTTGTTTAAATAAATCTATTCTTATCGAATTTTCAAACAAAGATTTTGTCAATAATAATCCTGGAAATCCTTCAACAATCACTGACGCCATTTATAACAATTTTTTATTAGTCTTGTCTGTTAGATAATCTATTTATACACTTTTTCTCATTGTAAGTGGTAATCAAGCTCTCAAAAAAGTCGAGTAGTACGCAATAAACTGTAAAATTAAACGGATAACGACCCTTAATCCTGTTAGATGATTATAAATAGAACCAACTTGCGAAATTAATCCGATTTGGATCAGCTAATTAAGGATTAGGTACACACGCTTGGATACTTTCAATAAAGGGTTCAAAGTATAAGCGAAAAACGCAGAGGACACAATCTTGTTGAAATCTGAAATTTCATTTCCTGTTATAGAATTATTATCAAAAGGAAGTCCCTTAATACGATCCTGTATCCTTTTTAACAAACATGAAAGTCTTTAGAGTTTTCCAAGGTTTGCTATTAACCAGTGATCCTGAGATAATACTCCTTTTTCTAAACATTATGTGCCCATTCCATTAAGAAAAACAAAATCTAATCAAAAGTCTTTTGTTTAATTTTCTTGACACTTTTATGGCCTTAACTAGACTTTATAATATTTAATAAAGAAAATGTAAATAATTAAATATGGGTCCTAAGTTGTCGCAGTGGAAAAACATGTTTGTTTTAAATTGTTTTTTATGGTCGTAGAATTTTTTTGGCCTTGTAGGTGAACATTGCACATTGAACTTCCCAGTTCGAAAAACATTCAGATGGTGATTAGGGAGGAAAAATGTTTTGGAAGTCAAGGAAAAATTTAGTAGTTCTACCCCTAACTGTATTATCTCACGAAATTTTAAAATAATTGCAATTTGAAAGGCTTTTCCCCAGTGTGTGCACTTTCCATAATAAAGAATTATCAACCTTTGGTTCAATATTCCCTTATTTTTTAAGAAAATAATTTAAAAACTTTCGCATTACTTGCTAAAAATTTTAGTAGTTCTACTCCTAACTGTACTATCTTACGAAATTTTAAAATAATTGCAATTTGAAAGGCTTTTCCCCAGTGTGTGCACTTTCCATAATAAAGAATTATCAACCCTTGGTTCAATATTCCTTTATTTTTTAAGAAAATAATTTAAAAACTTTCGCATTACTTGCTAAAAAATTTAGTAGCTCTACCCCTAACTGTATTATCTCACTAAATTTTAAAATAATTGGTTTGTTATTTTTTAAAAAATATTTTTTTTAAATTACGTACCTATATCCTTCAAAATATTTTTTACCTTCCTGAACTTTAAAAATAGAAGTCTTATAACATGGGAAAACACCCACAGTAATTAAAAAAATAATTTATTATATGTAAAATCAAAAATTTTCCGTTCATTACCAATAAATAATTTTTTGCGCAAAATAAATCCTGAATTTATTTCAAAGCTACGTGATTTTAGTTTAGTACTTCTTATCAGTAATTAATGAATGAATCATTGTGCATAAAACCTTAAAATAGAGAATTCTGGTAACAATGACTCCTACAAAAAATTATCAAGTTGTAATTTATAACAATTTTGTTAATATTTCCTCATAAAGTTTTCTCTTCTTGATAAACAAAATTGAAACCACCACAAAGAAAATTTCAAAGCAAAAAACATTTTCTTTTACTTTTAAATTTAAAAACAGGAGTTCAATGCCCAAAAATATTTTACGTAAGGGGAAAAAAACTTGGATTTGGGCCAACTCTTTTATTATTACCACGTAATATTTTTATCTGGATAATTTTCCGACAATAGACTGTAGAATAAATTTATTTTTAATATCCATCAGTATACCTGTACAATAATGAGTTTTTATTATACAATAGCGACTTTATACTACCACAACATTATTATTATTGCAGCACACGAGTTTTTCTAACGTCTTTAAAATTTTATGAAGCTTGTAAATTGAGTTAAACATTAATTAATTTTTTTTAACGACTCCTTCATGTAATTAGGGTCCAACAAGGTAAATTAATGTTGTTTTACTTGTTTAAGTAAATTAATCATGTAATAGCAACAATTTAACCATTTGGAACATTGGAACTGTTATACCATTCGTTTTGCTCTAATAAAGAACGGAATGCATTGTTAAAAATTTTATTTATACAAAAGAGAACACACAATGAAGTATTTTTATCTTCATCCCCCTCACCCTTCTTCTAATTTATTTTCCTATATTCCTGAAGAGGGGTAGGACTCCTTTTACGACCTCAGCTTCTCCACATCTTTTTCTCGTTTAAAGACATTCCCTTCCTCTTTCCCCTAGTCTTTCGTGGAACGAATGGGAGAGGGGTGAAGCAACGAAGATTTAAGAAGAGAAAGTTTCTTCTCTGTTTCTTCATTTTTCGACCCCTATCTTCCTTTCCCTTCTACTAATTTCTCTTCCTATATTCCTGAAGAGAGAGGACTGAAAGAACTCCGTGAAGAAATTTCCTATCACCCTTCTTCTTCCTTCTCGCTTGCACCTTCCGTTTTCGACCTCCGCCAGCACATTTTTTTCTTCGTCTTCTTCTTCCCCTTCTTCCTACAACCTTTCACTGAATGAATGGAAAAGGGGTGAATCAACCAAGATTTAAGAAGAGAAAGTTTCTTCTCTGTTTCTTCATTTTTCCACCCCTATCTCCACACATCTCTACCTAAAGTTACCTTCATTTAAGTTCTTTAAAGGCCAGGGCAATGAATCCTGCGCCAAACCCTCCTCCTTTATCTGGGCTTGGGACCAGCAGGGTGGGTCTTTAAACCATCACACCCTGGCGGAGTTAAGGATATAACATTAAAAAAAAATTTGTTACAGGAAAGACAATTGAAGCCAATTCTGATTTGATCTTCAAAGAACCTATCCCAGAGGAAAATGTAGAAGTAGAACGTATTTATTATAGAACAAACAAAAGATCTGATCTACCCTATGAAGATTTAGACCACAAATATAGTTTTTCTGATGAAAATAGTTCGGAAGAAGAAGAAGAAGGTAAATATAGTTTTTTTTCCCTTTACCAAACCTTTCTGATTTTGACGATATCCTCATGATCTTTCTACCCCTTTAAGTTTTAACACCATATTTTGTTCTAGAAGATCCAACTTTCCAACCATGGTCAATTCTATGGTACATAGGATCATTTGGTGGTCTCATAGCTTTCTTCCTGGTAGTTTCCTGTTCGGAATGGTGTTGTAGAAGTAGGGGAAGAAGACGGGAATCCGAAAATTCAACTTGTTCATCACCAACCCCAAGTGAAGTTCCTCCACCAGCTTACGATCTTTTCGCCCCACCATCGTACGAAAGTTTATGTACCAGTGGGGGTGAAAAAAGTGACTATGAAGTGTTTGTAGTTCCAGTTCATGCTATGGAAAGTTTAACGGAAAATCAAACGCTTCAGAGAAGTGAAGCAACAGCACCACCCGCGTATTTTTCAGAAAGTGTTAACATTAGAAGAGACACCCCAAACGAAGTGGTGATTAACGTAGCGCGAGCTGAAGAACAACATAGAGACAGTCGTAAAAGTGAAACGCAAACGTAAAACTAAGTATGAGTTAACTAATGCCGTCCAATAAAAACTTTTTTCACTTTTATTAAGACTTTTTATGTGAATATAAAGTGGAAAACTATAATCTGTAATCAAATTACATAAACAGAACTGTGTCAGATTAAAGTGATAAGAAAAAAAATCAACGTGTGTGATAAAATTAGGGCAATATTTTTAAAAGACTGTCGATATTTAGTTTTATAAACTGTGATTTTAAATTATAGCTAGTTTAATGAGTTTTAGTACCTGTACTGATTATGTAATCGAAAAAACTGTTTAATTTTAAAATATTATCATAAAACAATAAAAAATTATAAATAAATGTGTTTGTATTAGTACGTAATAAAAAGAGATAGAAAAAAGGGGTGGCTTGAGAAAGATAAGGGTGAAGGGTAAAGGCTTGAAGCCGAACGGCTTAAAAGTCAGAGAACTGAAAGGGAATGGAGTATAGAAACGGCCTTGAAGTAGAGAAGTTTGAAAAAGTTAAGAGGCAAAGGAAAGAGATGGAAACAACAACAGCTTAAAGGAAAAAGAAGTGTAAGAGAAAGAGGGAGGGGTATGGAAAGAAGCATGTAGAAGGAGAGGCCTGTAGAAGGGGTGGCCTGTATAAGAGAGGGATGTGGAAGAGGGGACTGAAACAAGAGAGGCCTGTAGAAGAGGGTCCTTAGAAACCTGTACAAGAGAACTCCGAACACGAGAGGTCTGTAGAAAAGACACTTGTAGAAGAGAGGCCTGCACAAGAGAGGTCTGTAGAAGAGAGACCTGTACGAGAGGGTCCTGTAGAAGAGAGGTCTGCACAAGAGAGCCCTGTAGAAGAGGGTGCTGCAGAAGAGAGGTCTGCACCAGAGAGGAGGTCTGTAGAAGAGGATCCTGCAGAAGAGAGGTCTACACAAGAGAGTCCTGTAGAAGAGAGGTCTGTAGAAGAGGGTCCTGTAGAAGAGAGGTCTGCACAAGAGAGTCCTGTAGAAGAGGGTCCTGCAGAAGAGAGGTCTACACAAGAGAGTCCTGTAGAAGAGAGGTCTGTAGAAGAGAGGTCTACACAAGAGAGTCCTGTAGAAGAGAGGTCTGTAGAAGAGAGGTCTGTAGAAGAGGGTCCTGCAGAAGAGAGGTCTACACAAGAGAGTCCTGTAGAAGAGAGGTCTGTAGAAGAGGGTCCTGTAGAAGAGAGGTCTGCACAAGAGAGTCCTGTAGAAGAGGATTCTGTAGAAGAGAAATCTGTACAAGAGAGACCTGTAGAAGAGAGCTGTGTAGAAGAGAGATGAGTTAGCAGCGAGAGGTTAATCAGAAAATGATAGAAGAAACGTTTCTTGCAACTGAATAAATTGGAAGGTACAAAATATGATTACATCTCTAAAGAAAACTGTCTTAAATAAAATAATAACAATGTAATCGTTTTTTTTTTTCTTTAAAATTAGTCATACTTCCCAAAAAACAATTTAATTTAATTACCGTAGACGTTGGTAACCAATAATAACGAAATCTAAATGAGTCGAGACCGTGACTTTGTATATCCGTTCCAGATTATCGATTCAATAAGAAAGCGATTTCGTATTTGATTAAAATTTACATCAAGATACATTATTGACGTCTGCGTTACTATTGTTTAAAAGAAATGACGATATTTTATAACTATTCGGATATTAAAAGCGCAATGTTACAAATTGCCGATTGAGAAAAAAAGGTGACGCGCAATCTAACATTTCTACATCATTCTCGAAATGTTTATAATTAAAGCCCACATAAATTATATTTCATTGAAAAGAGCGTAAAATTTTGTATTTCCCTGCTTGTCCTGATTCCACCCCCTCCCTAACATTTTTTATCACCCCAACAATATTTCCTTCTTTTTAAAAAATCTCGTGACTTAGTAACATGTACTAAAAAAAATTTTAATCACGAGATTGCAACTGTTTGTTAAGGAAATTTAGGACAGAATTTTTTATCAGCGTTTAAACAATAAAAGCACGCGATGTAGTAAGTCGCAAACAAATATGTTTTGTAAATTAATTTTAGATAAGAACGTTAAGGAAATGTCAGAGTGGTATAACCAGATTTTTTGTTAAGGTAAAATAATTTATTATATGTTAATGTAAATACCATATTATGCATAATTTTTTTCAGGGAGGAATTAAAAATTTTTCAGGTTTTTCAAAGACTCAGTTCAATCACTTTTGATTAGTACCCTTCAAGGACGACAAGATATTAAAATAATTGTTTAATTTTCTTACGTTCTTTATGACCCCCCCCCCTCCACCCTACACAATAATAAATTCAGTTCCTATAGGGCTTCCAGAAAAACCTCAAGAAAATTCAGATTTCCTTCTTTTTCTTTTTTCCTTGCTGCCTTTCTCCTCAAATCTACTTTTCTCCAATACACCCCCCCCTAACATATTGAAGCCCTCCTCAATTTCCTGCCCCATACTTTCTGTTAATTTTCAACCTGGGTGTGCTCCCTTCTCGGTTCTTCATTATTCCCCCCTTCTTATACTCCACGCCAACGTATAAATAAATACCAAAAAAAAATTGTTTTTGGAATGAATTAAAAAAATTAAAATTAACAAAAGGAAAAAAGAGTTCTAATAATAAGGAAGTTAATAATGAGATTAAACTTGACATCATCCAGTTCATTGACTTGCAACAATTTAAAGCAATAAAAACTGAAATTAGAAAAATAATTTTGCCTTGCAGTCTAATCTAAAAATACTAGGAGATATGTTTACAAATTTATAGCTTAAAAAAATCGGTCCCCCCACTTGGGCCATGGAATAGTGGACTATGACACAGAGGCCCCAATATCGGAACCGTTTGTAACGGTCATGGCCGAGAAGTTTGAGAGATGTAAGAAGAGACAGATAGTAGTTAACAGCAAGCTGTGAGGAGGATAAGATTTCATTCTATCTACGCGCAAGTTTTTTTTAATTTTTTTAAAAACGCGAGTTTTTGAAAGAAAGAAAAAAATTAGGGGGTGTAAAAAATGAAGAAGAGTTTAGTGAAAGTTGTTAAATTAAAAAAATTTCAAAGATAACCAACCCAATGGATTAATTTAAAAAAAAATTGTGTGTAAAAGTGATTTAAAAAAAAAATGAAGTTGTGTGCAGTATTTTTTATAATTTTTGCAAATTTGGAACAATGGAGTTGTACAAGTGAGTAAAGATTAATTTAAAATAAATACAGATCCGCTTAAATAATTCTTATCATTATGTTAGAAAAACATTCTAATTACATCATTTGAAGTTTGCTTATCAATTTTTTTAAGTACCAAAATTACTTCAGAAATCTTTTCTTACATCTTAGAAAAGTTTATAAAATCACGAAGTACTTGCATGCTAAGTAATCTAATTTTAAATAAAAGAACAATCTAAAATTTAAAAAAAAAACTTGCACATGCATCTAAATCTTTATCAACGCGTGATTTGATGATGTTAAGACGAAAATATAAGACAGAGAGAGAGGGAATGAAAAACAAATTTAAAAAAGGGAAAGGCTATTAAGAATTATGGAAAAAAAAGAGCAGAAGGGTGGCAGGCAAGGGAACAAATTAAGGGAAAGGGGGGAGTGATTAAATAAAAGGAAAAATATCAAAGAACTATCAAAGACTTCCCAGAGGCTCCTAGCCTCCTCCAAAATTTCCCACGTGTTTCACAGACTTCCCTCAGATATCCCCAAAATTGCACAGACGCCCCTGGACTTCTACAACACTTCCCAGACGCCCTAATATTTTTCAAAGACGCTCCCCTACATTTCCCAAAGACTGATCAAACGCCATCAGACTCCTCCAAGGCCTCCCAGACGCCTCACACACTTCCCAGACGCTCCTTAGGTTTCTTCAAGATTCGATGGACACCTTCGGACTTCTACAACATTTCCCAGGCACCCTCAGGTTTCTCAAAGACTTCCCAAATGCCCCTAGACCTCCCACGTGCATTAAAAACTTCCTAGACACTCCTCCGATATCCCCAAAATTGAACAGACGGCCCCGGACTTCTACAACACTTCCCAAGACTTCCCAGATGCTCCTCAGACGCCCCCTAGATTTCCTCAAGACTGATCAAATGCCCCCAGACTCCTCCAAGACCTCCTAGGCGCCTCACAGACTTCCCAGACACTCCGCAGGGTTCCTCAAGATTGGATGGACGCTTTTGGACTTCTACAACATTTCCCAGACACCCTCAGACGCTCCTAGACCTCCCACGTAGACTTCCCAGACGTTCCTCAAATATCCTCAAAATTGCACAAACGCCCCTAAACTCTAGAATAAGGGTGTGGGGAATAGAAAAAATAAAAAAGAGTAAGAAGTGCAAAAGGGAAAAGAAAATCTTGTCTTTAGAAAATTTGGATGCAGGTCTTGGCTGTTCCCTCCCCCCACCGACCCCCAATTTTTCCTGAGTATCCTTACAAAAATATTAAAAACAAATTCTTCTAAATTTTCCTAATTGGCAATTAAGCTAAATAATAATTATTTAATTAGTAACTTTGTGATAAATTTTATCAAAACATATTTAAAGAAACGCAATATAAGTTAAAAAAAAAAGTTTGGTAACCTCATCGTTGGTTCCAATAATACTTTCTATAATAGATAATCTTTGACTAGCCTTTAAAAAGTCTTTATTAAGGTTACATGTTACAGGGTCTTTATTTTCACCTGGAGGCAATTATTATTCGTCATTAAAATTAAAATGAAATTAAATTTTATTACTCGATCAAGAATTAGAGCCGGAGATTAAATGCTGTTGGACTCTGTCATTTTATTATCAATTAATATGCAGTAAATTCTGTGTGTTAAACGAGGGCATTTGCCACGTATGACCCTATGTAATGATAATGTGATAACCTTGCATAGTACGTCAATAGGAAAAAAAAACAGGAACGATAGTTGGCAATAATAATAAAAGATTATTTAAATATTTATTCTTTCTCAGCTGGTGCCTCGATTTTCCTTATCGTACACACCAAAATTTCCAGAAAACATTTCGTTTGATAAGAGAAACACAAACAGACGATAAGAAGTTATTATTTTTCCAATGATCTCTGTTTGTATTGGAAACTAACGGAAACACCTTAATTATAGCTTTCAAACACACCTAAAAATAAAATATTAAGAACAATTAGCGAGAAATGATTAGAAACAGTTCAAGGATGTAGTTTAACGAACTTGAACTAGGTTAACCCCCGAGATGCATTGATTGGATTGAGGAATTTATTAAAAATTTATTATTTCTGAACTTTAACCGGAATTATCTGGAAAATGGACTTACGTACATTTTTAGATTTCTATAAAATACAGAAACTCTTCGACCTTCCACGAGTCTCACAGACTCCCCAAAACTTCCCAGACACCCTAATTTTTTCAAAGACTTCCCAGATGCTCCTCAGACGCCCCCTAGATTTCCTCAAGACTGATTATACACCCCCAGACTCCTCCAAGGCCTCCCAGGTGCCTTACACACTTCCCAGACGTTTCCTCAAGATTGAGTAGACGTATTCGGACTTCTATAACATTTCCCAGACACCCTCAGGTTTTTTAAAGACTTCTCAGACGCCCCTAGACTCCTCCAAGACCTCCTACGTGTCTCATAAACTTCCCAGCCGCTCATCAGATATCCCCAAAATTGCACAGACGCCCCCAGACTCCTCCAAGGCCTTCCAGGTGCCTTACACATTTCTCAGACGTTTCCTCAAGATTGAGTAACGTCTTCGGACTTCTATAACATTTCCCAGACTCCCTCAGGTTTTTCAAAGACTTCCCAGACGCTCCTAGACTCCTCAAAGACCTCCCACGCGCCTCAGAAATTTCCCAGGCGCTCCTTAGATTTCCCCAAGTTTGGGCAGACGCCCCCTGACTTTTAAAACACCTCCGGGCACCCTCATACTTTCTCCAGGCGCTCCTCAGACTTGGGAGATGCCGCACAGACTTTCCAGCCGCCCCTAGATATCCCCAAGATTACGATCAGTCTACCCCCGAACTTGTAAAAGACTTCCCAGACGCCACCAGGAGTCCAAAGACTTTCCAGATGGCCCTCGAGACTTCCGAGATACCTACAAGACTTCCCAGACGTTTCTCACGCTTCCCAGATACTACTCAGATTTCCTCAGACTTTCACAAGCATTCCCAGGTGTCCCTAAGGCTTCCCCGAGGCTTTTCGGACGCCCCTAAGGCTTTCCAGATGCCCTTCAGACTTCCTAGACGCCGCCAGGCTTCCTAGATGGTCCTCAGACTTCCCCAAGATGCCCCAGATTTCTACAAGACTTCCCAGACGTCTCTCACACTTTCCCAAGCCTTTTCGGACACCCCAAGGTATTCCAAAAACTTTGTAGATGCCCCTCAGCCTTCTCTGAGACTTCCGCGGTGCCTCAAGGTTTCCCATACGTTTCCAAAACTTTCTCGGGATTCCCAACCCGTTTCAGATTTTCCAGAAGCTTTTTAGGCGCCCCAGGCTTCCCAGATGACCCTCAAACTTCCCTGACGCACCAAAAGGATTTCCGAAGACTTTCCAGATGTCTTAGAGGCTTTCCTTGGACTTTTCTGATAACCCCTAGATTTCCCAAACAGTATTGCCTTTAGAAGCACCGACGAAGACACAAAGAATGTTCTCTTGGTGCTTGAGAACGGTCTTTTCGTTGTCAGGGACGTTCAAGAAGACGAATTTTTAAAATGTGGGAAAAAGATTAAATAAGAAAATGATCATGACATATGAATAAATACCAAAATTTTAATGATGTGTACTTGGCATCAAGAACATCAAATGATTAAAGTCACCAATTTTCACCTTGCTCCAAATATTTGGATGCCAGGACCGTGAATATTAAATAATACCGAATCTTTAACAAATATCAGAAAGTTTACTTGACAGGAAGGAAAGACTTCGTTTAAATTGCAAAAGAAATTAACGAAGCAAGTTCCTGACTACCTTGAACATTTTTACAGCAAGGTTGACGTCGTGTGACGTGAATTCAAGATATTTTATTAATTTACAACTGCATCCAAATTATTTAAAAAAATCTTTTATGATATAACAAACAACACACTTTTAATATTTCAAGTTGTTTGTTTAGGACGTTATGTAATTTCTTACTTTATTTGTAAATCATAAAAATAAATATTTGCAGTAGATATTTTTAGTACTCGTTGAAGAGTTTTAAAAGCTTCTTTATCAGCTACTTTTGCGACTTTATTTAGAATCAAGGATTAAAATTTGACTTTATCTATAATTTCTTATTACAATGCAGTAAGGGGGCAGAGGAAATTTAATTCAGGGCCATTTGAAATGAAAAACATATCTTGAAGGAAAGGAGCAAGCAAATCTCAAGCACTTAAAACAAAAAATAGTTTCAATAGTTCTCAATCTCTAATCAAACCTAGGGAAGCCACTAATTACGTAGGGGCTTCCCCTAATTACCAGTTCGTAGCTTAAAGGTCGACTCATTCAATGTAAAGAATTTTCGGGGCTATCAAACAAAACTTAGGACGTTAAATGGATCCAAAGGGTTGATCTTAACCTAGGGACGTCTCCTAATCAAGGTTGTAGTCCAAAGGTTAACTTATTGGTCCAAAGGGATATCTGGGTTAGTTCAATTACGAACACGTGAGGACCATAAAATTAATTTTGGGTTGGAAAATCTCACGCAGGTAATTAAATTGTTATGTGCGTGAAGGAAATTATTTATAAATACAACGATCCACGTGTTGTTATTAAACTTTTATAATAATTAATATTTCCACGTGCTTAATTTTTAATATAAAAATTGATGACGTAATGACGCGACGAACACAGGTAAAAAGAATACATTAATTTTCAAAGAGATTACCTTGATTATAATTTAGTTGTCAATATTAATAATAGGACATGTTATCATTCTGATTGATGATTTTTTTTAACGAGATAAGATCTTTGGACTTTACCCAGACTTGCAGTTTATTAGAAAAAAAATTTATAACAAAGTTCTGCGCGTTTATTTTAAAAATTTTAATTACCTCCTGGTTTTTATAACAAAACGGTAAATTATAACGGAAATAAAAAAACCATCTGTTACGTGTATGTAAATTTAAAACGGAGATGTACCATGACCCAAGATAATAACAAATAAAATTAACCCTGATTGAAACAATTAGTCGACACTTATGAAATAGAATTTTATTACGCTTCGTTTTTTGAACCAACAATCAAAGAAATTATTATTGTTGGCAAAAAATTACTTGATGGTTGAAGGAATAAATTAATGCGTAAATTTAAATTAAAAACGGGTTCCTTGTTTGTTTTTAATTAGTGTATTATGGATTTTTGATTTTGTAATTAATTTTTTTTTAAATTTAAAATATAGAACGTAGACATAGTGTAAAGGTCGTTGCTTTTATAGTAATAATCAGTATTAGTTTTAAAAAGATAAAAATTTTAATGATAGTCAGCTGAAGAATTTTTGAGGTCGCGAAAAGCCAATTTTTATAATAAACAAACAAAACCATTGTTTTATCGCTACTTGCACGTTTTTGTAAATTTAAGAACAACAGAATCCAGAAAGATAACAATTTAATAATTAATCATCGTTTTGTAAATTAAACCAACAATAACAAGAAATATGAATTTTTCTACCTAGCTCTCTTCTCAAGCACCCATGAGTCCAAATCATCCTAAAATTTTTAATGAGTCAACCTTTTTACTAAAACCTTGGTAATTAAGGGCGCTCCTAGGCTAAAGAATTTTTTAATGATGCTACGACTTAACACCAACGCCCAGGAATTTTTTTAAGCTGTTGGGGCTTAATTACCGACACCCAATAATATTTTAAAACTGTTGAGAGCTTGAACCCGACCCCCAGGAATTTTTCTAAAGCAGTTGGGACTTGAAACCAACCCCACGAATTTTTTTAAACCAGTTGGGGCCTAAAACCGGCACTTAAGAATTTTTTTAATCATGCTATGTCTTAGTACCGACGCCCAAGAATTTTTTTAAGCTGTTGGAGCTTGAAACTGACCCCCAGGAATTTTTTAAAGCTGTTAGGGCTTGAAACCGACGCTCAGGAATTTTTTAAAGCTGCTGGGGCTTGAAACCGACCCCCAGGAATTTTTTGTAACGCAGTTGGGGCATAAAGCCGACACTTAAGAATTTTTTTAATCATGCTATGTCTTAATACCGACGCCTAGGATTTTTTTAAAGCTGCTGGGGATTGAAACCGACGCTCATGAATTTTTTAAAGCTGCTGGGGCTTGAAAACCAACCCCCAGGATTTTTTTAAAGCAGTTGGGACTTAAATCCGACGCTTAAGAATTATTTTAATCATGCTATGTCTTAATACCGACGCTCAGGAATTGTTTAAAGCTGTTAGGGCTTGAAACCGACTCTCAGGAATTTTTTAAAGCTGTTAGGGCCTGAAATCGACGCTCAGGAATTTTTTTAAGTTGCTGGGGCTTCAAACCGACCCCCAGGAATTTTTCTAACATTACCGAGATATAAAACCGACGCTTAAATTTCTTTTAATGATGCTATGTCCTAATACCGACGTCCAGGAATTTTTTAACGTTATGGGGGCTTACAAGTAACCCTTTAAGAATTTTTTAACGATCTTCTGACTTAATATCGACCAGCGCTACGCGACGTATAGAGATATAATTTATTTTGGTTTTTTTTTTCAGTAATTACCACCGAATTATGTGGTCCAGAACACGTAATAAAATTAGAACCAACAGGGGAAGCCTCCTCAATCACCATACACTTAAATCCAAAGGACTACAAAAGGACCTGCAGGTTAAATATTACAGCACCCAATTCCCACGTTGTAAACTTACAATGGCACGAAGAACATAGAGAACTACTAGATAATCATTCTACTGGAACTTCACCTTGTCCCCTCAATGTGGTACGTTTTTCCCAAACAATTTTTCACACAGAAAATTTAAAACACAATTAATCAGATAAAACTAACCCATGGTCAAAACAAAAATTAAAAATAGTTTCATAGTTCCTTCCAGAAAACAAAAGAACGGCAGTATGGAAAGGAGATCCTTGTGCAAAAGAAGGCCTTTCTGAAGTTGATCTTTTAACACCCCAATTGAGATTAGTATGGACCCCACCACGTTTTGGTGTCCATGCCAGGGGAAGAAAATTAGTCGTCACAGCTGTAGGACAAGGTAAAATAATTTTTCTTCTCCTATCACTCTTTTAATTGTTTTTTTTACCAAAGGCGATATCTGCAAAACAGAAGGACAACATGTTTGTATGCGGATTGGTTGGGAACCTGTCCTTTGCGTTTCAGACCAATTAGTTTGTGATGGGAATCCGAATTGTCCGAAAGGAGCCCCAACAAGCGATGAAGATGAAATTTTATGTAAAAGTCATCTTGTGGGACATTCTTCTTGGCAACAAATAGCCGAAGAGGTGATCAAAAAACTACCCCAAGGAGTAATCAGTAATGAATGGGTCCAAACCAAAAAAACGGATATCGATAGGATCACGATCTCGGACATCCCTAAAATTCCCCATATGCATTGGAAGGAAGTGAAAAATTTTGAAAGTAAGTTTTTGATTTTCCTTTTGGTCTCCATGATTAAACTTTTTTTTTTCAGTCACAACCAACCAACCAGATCATCGCCATCATCACGATAGTGAAGATTCTGTTTCGGCAGCCCTTGCACATTATGGTCCATGGGGTTACCTCATGCTAGGGATGTTAATTTGTGGGACAGTTTTAATGTTCTGTGGATTATGGGAATGTTGTTTCCGAAAACCTAAACCCCAAATTGAGTTACAATCCCAACAACAACCAACTACTGTTTTGATAATAAACAGTGGCCAAGAAGAAATGCTTGGAAGACAACCCCCTAATTACGATGATTTAGATCAACCCCCTTCGTATATGACTTTGTTCCCAAACTTTAAACTTGAAACTATTGCAAATGACATTGAACAAGTTGAAGAAAGTGTTGAAAACAGTGAATTACCAAACACTAGTGCTGAAGAAGACTTGAGTGGGGATGAAGAAGTTTGTGCGACTGTATGGAGTGGTAGTGTTGAACAAACAAATGAAAGACACTCCCCGACTGTGTGTATTGTGACTAATGTTTAATTTTTTTGGATTTTATTAACCTGCCAGTTTTTATTTTACCTTAAAACTTCTTGTGATAATTTAGACTGAACTGTTAACGGTTTTAAGTTTAAGAGTTCATTGTTTTTAATAATAAAAATGTTATTTTTAAAATAAAAAAAAAGGGTTGTGATGTATAGTCAGAAGAATATTCTGTAACAATTTTTTTAACACCCCATCTTTACTTCAATTACAAATTTAACTTAAAAACGTGTTTTTAATTCCTTTTAGAATGCAACACCCTGTATATAATTTATTAAAATCAAGTAATCAGAAAAAAAAATGCTCTGACAAGAGGGTGACAGCCACAAATAATCTACGTTTGTGGTTTTTATTCAAAAAATATTCTTTTAACCATTTTGATGCCACAGAAAAATAAAAAGACAAAGAAAAAGGATGCTGGTAAACGTAAGGAAAAATTGGAACCAGAAAAATGTGAGAAAAGTAAAACTGTTACCAAAGGGTTAAAAGGGACAGAAAATTTCACCGTCCATTTTAGCCATGAAGAATTACAAGACATCAAGAATGTTGCTAAATGCAAAGAATTGGTAAGCATAAATGTTTTAAACGCAAGCAATGGAGGTTCGCGTGGGTTAACTGTCCTCTTAGGGTTGAAAATTTAAGAGGGTTTTAGGTTTAAATCCCGCATTCCTCGAGCCATATAGTAAGGGGTGGTGTAATTAGTAAAGTAGGGGCCCCTTATAACTCTCTTCTTAAACTTATACTAATCAAACTTTAAACCACGCCCCTTAATTAAGGTGGAGCCTAACAAGGGCGGAGCCAATAGTTAGGCATTTGCCTTGGACCACAGAACTGATCCATCACAATTCTACCCTTTTGTTTTAGTCTAATCTACCCCTGATACTAGCCGGTGTAATTGCAAACAAACTCCAAGTAGTCAAAGATCTAATCCAAAAAGGCTGTCACATAAACGAAACAGGCCCGGTATTATACCACCAAACTTAAAATATCATCCCCTTCACTTAAAATATTTTTAGGAGCATTTAACTGCATTAATGTGGGCAGTTAAATGTAAAAACTTGACCATCATAGATTTTTTATTAACAAATGGTGCAGATCCAACTATCAAAAATGATAGTGGGGATAATATTTTACTTATGGCTTTGGAAAATAAACTTTGGGACGAGGAAGAATATATAAAATTATGGAATGGGGTTACAAATGTTTCATTTGTCGATGTGGATTTTATGAGTAAGAATGGACGTAATATGGTACATACAACGATAAGAAGGGAGTGGGGGAAAGTTTTGGAAATATTAATCGCAGGAAAGGTCAGGAAAAATTAATAAAGTATTCCCTTAACAAGGGTTGCTTTATTAACTCACCCTTCCTAATTTATTTCCTTTGTACACAGGCAAATATAAATTTGGAAAATTCAAACGGAGCAACCCCCTTAATGCTAGCAAGTTATTTAAATAATTTCGACATGGTAAATGCTCTTCTCCAAGCAAACGCTGATGTTTTGAAACAAGATTTAAACGGTTGCACTGCATTATGTTACGCAATTTCAGGGTTGATTAATAAAGACATCCAATCACCCCCTTTGGTTGTCGACAAATTGAAGGCAGTTTTCCATAATCATGGAATCAACTTCAGGGATTTTTTCCTGGTTAAAAATAATTTACAAGACTTAAGGTTTTTAAAATAAAAAAACTGTATTTTTTTCAGGAAAGAATTGAAATAATTTTACATACCCCTGCGAAACAAAACAAAACAGGACAAGTCGTTTTAGATATGAGAACCTATCTCATACATTACGTACTTAAATTTGCTGAACATGGATTTAGAACCATTTTAGAACTTGATATTTTCAAAAAAATAGCACAAGTATGAATTTAAAACGTTTCGTCCAAGAGACATCCTCAGAGCAGGGTGAACTTTCTTAAAAGAAAGTTTTAAGCTTTGCCCCCTTAAGGGGTGAAGCGAAACACTAACAAGGCTAAGAATTAAATACTCAAAAGTTTTTAAGTCCTGCCCCTTTTTGAGGTGGAGCCAGTTAAAGGGGCGGGGCCAAAGTTTGAATTAGAACCATATCGCAAAATATGATCTCTAAGGTCTGGGGATGTCACGTAGACGATTTCTAATACGATTACAGCCCTTAGACATTAAAAAAATATTTTAGGCAGCAATAAAATATCGTAACGAACCCTTACAAATGGTAAAGTTTTTAACGATCACCAATGAGGTGATGAAGTATTGTGAACGTTGTTTTGGGGCTGGTGGTTTAGAAAAAGTGATGTTTGAATCGTTTGTGGTGGATGGATTAGCAGATATATGTTTCGCTACTTTAAAAATGTAAGAGAAGGGCCAAAAGGTTGTGAAAAATTCACATTTTTCTTTACAGGCATGGGTTTAATACTTCTTACGATTACGATTTTATTTCTTGTGCGTTTGGACCAATTCTTTCAGCATGTGTTTCACATAAAGAAGGGAAGGAATGGTTAAATAATAATATTTTTGAGTTTCTTCCATATCACAAGATTTTTTTAAATAAAAATCCTATTGACATGAATACTACCGACGTCCAAACAAAAAAAGTTAGTACCTATACACGCTTCTTCCTTCCCCAACTCTTTCCATATCTTCCCTATCTAATCCACCCCCTTTTCAGAAAAACGAAAGAATTTTGGAATTCAACAAACTGATCCATACCATATTAGAGGAGAAACAATTTCCTGACAATCCACAATCAGAAGAATTGGATTCAATACAACAAAATACCGAGGAAGAACTACCAGAAGAATTCCCAAACGATGACAATTCCCTGAACATACAAGAGCCTAAACCAAACCCAAAGAAAACAAAACGTCGGGCGAAAGCTCTAAAAGCAAAAATTGCTAAAATCAAAAGTGCCGAACTTGCAGAACGGTTAAATCAAAATGGGAAAAAGCTTTTGGAACAAAAATGCATATCCGATACATCTATAACACAGAAACGGATCCAATCCGAAGAGGTCGAGGTCCAATATAAGGAACTTGATCAAGATCAGCAGGAACAGAGTTTTGACCTAAACCAGATCCATGACGAGGTCCAAAACTGGGAACTAGATCAGGATCAAACAGACCTTCAGAACCTCGTGGACCAAACCCAAGAAACCAACAATGGAAGACTCAAACCATGGTCAAAACATTCTCCTTGGGAGCAAATTTGGATGATGGACAACACTGACTGTCCTTTAGCAGAAGAACTTAACCATGTCGTAACTATGTGCGAAACCCAATTTCGAAACGAGGTAAAAGAAGATTTATTCAACATCAACCTAGACCTAAGAACCGACTACGAACACGACTTAAGGAAAGAATACGAGATCAAAGAAGAAGATATGGAATTATTACCATTACATCCTAATTGGAAGTACCATAGCTTAGTTTCATCGACTTATATCAGCACAAATAAAATTAGATACGACAGAAAACGATTTACTAAATCGATAGAAGATTTGGAACTTTACGAAAAACCAAGCGAAGAGGAAATCAAGGACTTACTAACATATACTCTGAATTATTTGACAGGGTTACTCAAAAAAATAATTATTACGTATCAGAAACATTGGGAACAAGATAGGGAACGAGAAGACGTCTTCATGAATGATCACGGTGAGTGTAACTTAAGGGTAGAGGGGATCAGGAACAAATCTGATACAGAAAAAAAACCTGAGGATAAAACAGCAAACCTGGGAGAATGTGACTTATGCAAAAAAAAGGGGGCGAGAGGATAGTGTAGTAGGGGTGTGAATAGAGAATTGTAGTAGGGACTATGGGGGAGGGGGAAATGATACAAAAACAGTATAACGAATGATGACAAAGATCGAAGAGAAAAATTCTAGGGGGTTGGGAAAGTGGAGAAGAGGATCAGGGGAGGGGGCAAAAAATCGTAGGGGTGGGGGTAAGAACACTAACGGCCGTTGATAAGAGTACGGGGTGGGGGGAAGGAACAAACTAAAGTAGTAGAGAACAGAAAGAAATCGAAGACAACGGGGCCCGTGGAGAAGGATTGTAGGAACTATGGTGGGAGAAGGGGGAAGAGATACAATAGAGGATAAAGGGGTGAGGGGAGAAGGGTAAAAATCTATTTCCTTAGTCCTAGGCGATTCAAGCCTTGAAACTTCCCCTAAAAATTCATTTTTTCAAATTTCTAGGAGATGTCACCAACCAAAATGAAAAACCGAACGATCTTCCATTAGAAATTGAAAAACTTGAACTAGAACACATACAATACGTTCAAAACCAATTCGACAACTTAATAAAGCATATTAAAGAGTGTGCCAAAAAAAACTTCACCCTTTGCAGCAAAATCATCGATAAACTTGAAAGTATTTTATTGAATCATAAGATCCGGGGAAAATCCATAATCCAAGACACCGTAATGCAAGTCGTTAACATTAATGACGATTTAGACGAAGCTTTATTAAGTAATTTTTATGAAATTGATCAAGACATGATACCTATAGAAAATTTATTAACCGACACCAGTACTATCGATGATGATTTTTCCAAGGAAATTATTCATCCTGACGCATTGTATTTACAGGAAATTTTGGCACTACCCCCTAAACCAATTCCAAATTTAGATAAACGTAAACGTAACAAACTTAAAACTATGAAAAACGCTTATCATTTAATCCCATCCATTTTAAACGTATGCGAAGAGAATGAAGTGATAGCAAAAAAGGATAGTTTGCAAAAACAAGAAATTTCGAGATATAGGAAACGTCAAACCCTTCAAGAAACTCTTTTAGCAATGCCAAAAATAGATGACCCGAATAAACTTTTGGAAATTTTAGAAACAAACCATTGCAATTCCGAATCGTTTATGGAGACCACGACAAGTCGATGGTGTAACACAATACGTAGCCTTCAAATGATGAATTGTTACCAAATCTTATTAAACGGAGAAATCCGGATTAGTATCAAAGATAAAGATGATACCCATATGATTAGTAGTGGGGGAAATTTCAGTCCAGTCGTTTTAGGTTTAGACGCAACCGATCGTCCCTTGGCGGTTAAAAGAATCCGAAAAGACAGTTCGGTTTGTAAAATAATGAAAAATTTACTCAACCCTCTATTAGGGCTTCGAAACACAAATCTTTTGCATTATTTTTCCTGTAACTACGAAGAAAACGACTTGGTTTTAGCAACACCCCTCTGTGAATATAACATGGGGGAGTACATCATGATCATGAAACAGTCTCCAAATTTATACGTAACATCCATAGACATTGTAAAGCAATTTTTAGCCGGATTAAGATTTCTCCATGACCGAATCGAACCTATTATTCATGGCAATTTAAAACCGTCTAATATTTTCATAGATTTAAACGGAACCGTTCGCATAGCAGAGTTTGGCATGCATAAGGTAAGTTTACTCAATAAAAAAACACTTGGTATATTTCAAAAACACCCTTAAACGTTAAGAATTGTTAATTTCCGCACCGAAAAAAATTGTAGGTTTAAATCCAGGCGACCGTGGTGGAAACCACAGAATCCGCTTTAGACTCTTTATAATCCATAAAGTACATTTAGTCATTCAAAAACACCCTGTATATACCTAAATGTCAAGAATATTTAATTTTCCTACGAAAAAATCGTTGGGTTTAAATTAGGTGACCGTGGTGGCCACCCCAAAATCCCCTTTACGAGCCTTTTTGATGCATAAAAGTATACACATTCAAAAACACCCTGTATATACCTAAATGTCAAGAATATTTAATTTTCCCACGAAAAAATCGTGGGTTTAAATCAGGCGACCGTGGTGGCCACCCTAAAATCCCATTTTTGATGCATAAAAGTAAGTTTACTAATTCAAAAACACCCTGTATATACATAAATATCAAGAATATTTAATTTCCCTCACGAAAAAATCGTGGGTTTAAATCAGGTGGCCATGGTGGCCACCGCAAAATCCCCTTTACGAGTCTTTTTGATGCATAAAAGTATACACATTCAAAAACACCCTGTATATACCTAAATGTCTAGAATATTTAATTTTCCCACGAAAAAATCGTGGGTTTAAATCAGGTGGCCGTGGTGGCCACCGCAAAATCCCCTTTACGAGTCTTTTTGATGCATAAAATTATACACATTCAAAAACACCCTGTATATACCTAAATATCTAGAATATTTAATTTTCCTCACGAAAAAATCGTGGGTTTAGATCAGGCGAACGTGGTGGCCACCGCAAAATCCCCTTTACGAGCCTTTTTGATGCATAAAAGTATACACATTCAAAAACACCCTGTATATACCTAAATGTCTAGAATATTTAATTTTCCCACGAAAAAATCGTGGGTTTAAATCAGGTGGCCGTGGTGGCCACCGCAAAATCCCCTTTACGAGTCTTTTTGATGCATAAAATTATACACATTCAAAAACACCCTGTATATACCTAAATATCTAGAATATTTAATTTTCCTCACGAAAAAATCGTGGGTTTAGATCAGGCGAACGTGGTGGCCACCGCAAAATCCCCTTTACGAGCCTTTTTGATGCATAAAAGTATACACATTCAAAAACACCCTGTATATACCTAAATGTCAAGAATATTTAATTTTCCCACGAAAAAATCGTGGGTTTAAATCAGGTGGCCGTGGTGGCCACCGCAAAATCCCCTTTACGAGTCTTTTTGATGCATAAAATTATACACATTCAAAAACACCCTGTATATACCTAAATATCTAGAATATTTAATTTTCCTCACGAAAAAATCGTGGGTTTAGATCAGGCGAACGTGGTGGCCACCGCAAAATCCCCTTTACGAGCCTTTTTGATGCATAAAAGTATACACATTCAAAAACACCCTGTATATACCTAAATGTCAAGAATATTTAATTTTCCCACGAAAAAATCGTTCGGTTTAAATCAGGTGACCGTGGTGGCCACCCCAAAATCCCCTTTACGAGCCTTTTTGATGCATAAAAGTATACACATTCAAAAACACCCTGTATATACCTAAATGTCAAGAATATTTAATTTTCCTACGAAAAAATCGTGGGTTTAAATCAGGTGGCCATGGTGGCCACCGCAAAATCCCCTTTACGAGTCTTTTTGATGCATAAAAGTATACACATTCAAAAACACCCTGTATATACCTAAATGTCTAGAATATTTAATTTTCCCACGAAAAAATCGTTGGGTTTAAATTAGGTGACCGTGGAGGCCACCCCAAAATCCCCTTTACGAGCCTTTTTGATGCATAAAAGTATACACATTCAAAAACACCCTGTATATACCTATATGTCAAGAATATTTAATTTTCCCACGAAAAAATCGTTGGGTTTAAATTAGGTGACTGTGGTGGCCACCCCAAAATCCCCTTTACGAGCCTTTTTGATGCATAAAAGTATACACATTCAAAAACACCCTGTATATACCTAAATGTCTAGAATATTTAATTTTCCCACGAAAAAATCGTTGGGTTTAAATTAGGTGACCGTGGTGGCCACCCCAAAATCCCCTTTACGAGTCTTTTTGATGCATAAAAGTATACACATTCAAAAACACCCTGTATATACCTATAAATATATATATAAATGTCAAGAATATTTAATTTTCCCACGAAAAAATCGTGGGTTTAAATCAGGCGACCGTGGAGGCCACCCCAAAATCCCCTTTACGAGCCTTTTTGATGCATAAAAGTATACACATTCAAAAACACCCTGTATATACCTAAATGTCTAGAATATTTAATTTTCCTCACGAAAAAATCGTGGGTTTAAATCAGGCGAACGTGGAGGCCACCGCAAAATCCCCTTTACGAGTCTTTTTGATGCATAAAAGTATACACATTCAAAAACACCCTGTATATACCTAAATGTCAAGAATATTTAATTTTCCTCACGAAAAAATCGTGGGTTTAAATCAGGCGAACGTGGAGGCCACCGCAAAACCCCCTTTACGAGTCTTTTTGATGCATAAAAGGATACACATTCAAAAACACCCTGTATATACCTAAATGTCAAGAATATTTAATTTTCCTCACGAAAAAATCGTGGGTTTAAATCAGGTGACCGTGGTGGCCACCCCAAAATCCCCTTTACGAGCCATTTTTGATGCATAAAAGTATACACATTCAAAAACACCCTGTATATACCTAAATGTCAAGAATATTTAATTTTCCCACGAAAAAATCGTGGGTTTAAATCAGGCGACCGTGGAGGCCACCCCAAAATCCCCTTTACGAGTCTTTTTGATGCATAAAAGTATACACATTCAAAAACACCCTGTATATACCTAAATATCAAGAATATTTAATTGCCCCCACGAAAAAATCGTGGGTTTAAATCAGGCGAACGTGGTGGGCAATCTAAAGTTCCCTTTTGAGTCTTTAGAATGCAGAAGGTAAAGCAAAAATGCTCAGTACCTTCAAAAACACCTTGTACACAATAAAAAAATGTTGGGTTTAAACCCGGCGACCGTGGTGGCGACCCTAAAATTACGTTAAGTCGTTATTTTTTTTTTAATTCAACTCTTATTCAACAGGCATTATACACGTTAACAGAAGCGCCAAATACGTCCGTAATTTGGTTCTCTAGAGAAACATTTATCGCATTTAAAGAACTTTCGTCCCTTTCATGTACGTGCGCATCCGATATCCAAGTTGCTGGTACGTTAAATTGTATTAGATACTACAACACAAAATAATTTCTTTATTTTTTTATACAGGTATGTTGATACATTTTATGTTTACTGCTGGTAAGCATCCATACGGGGAGATCTTGAGAGAAATTTTAAAGAATCTTGAACGAGCAAAACCACGTTTAGCTACAAATAACGTAGACTTGCATGACCTTATCTCCTGGATGTTACTTTACGAGCCTGGGGAACGTCCTTCGATTAATCAAGTCCTTTCGTATGCATCCCTATTTTATTTCTTCCCTATCTTCTGATTTATTAAATTACAGGCATGTGTTTTTTTGGACGATTGATAGAAAATGGAGGTTTATATTAACATGTTCCGGGGTGAGCACCCATGGGACTCCCCTAAATATTCCTTTAAACGAACTCCATTTATATATTGATGTTGTGGCTGCAAAAGAAAATATTAAAGGCAGATGGGTTAATATAACGAAAGCAAAGTTTCCAAATTTAACGTATTGTAAAGATGATCAGGATTCCATCACGGGTCTCTTGAGATTTATTCGGAATTGCATGCAAAATCAAGTGGCCTTCCATATGAATTTGGATTTGGAATTTCGTAATTTTGTTTTATCTTCTTTTTCTGCACTTCCGTTGTCTTTGTACCGTATTTTAGAGTGCTCACAGTGGTTAAACCATCGTGCCTTGCAACCTTTTACAACTGTCGATTCGCTTTCTGCTTAAAAGAATTTATGAGTTTTAAAAAGCTTGGTTTTTATGAGATTTTAAAATTTGTGACATTTTATGTATATTTTTCTTACAAAATATATTTTTTTATATTTTAAATTTCTGTCTAAACTACTTTCGTAAAACAATACAAGGATCATACCAGAACCGTCACTTGGACAAGCTCCAAGAAATAAAATTATCACTTGGAGCAGCCGCAACGGAAGGTTCTGTAGCTTGAGGACGTATTCACCACTGAAGCTTCACTTGGACAAGCTCCAAGAAGAAAAATATCACTTGAAACAAATCCAAGAGAAGGATCTGAAGTTTGCTGACGCCCAAGACCTACACCCAGCACGGAACCTTCACTTGAACAAGCTCCAAGAAGAAAAATATCACTTGGAACAGTTCCAAGAGAAGGATCTGAAATTGGATGAGGTCCAAGACAAGGAGCAACACTGGGATAAGGTTAAAGGCCAAGTCCAAGATCAGAAGCTTCATCTGGAGAAGCTCCAAGAGAAAAGTATCACTTGAAACAGGTCCAAAAGAAGAATCTGAAGCCTGAAGACATCAGAGACCAGCATCCACTATGGAACCTTCACTTAGACTAGCTCCAAGAAGAAAAATATCACTTGGAACAGCCTCAAGGGAAGGATCTAATACTGGACGAGGTCAAAGGCCTGCATTTACCACAAAACTTTCATTTGGACAATTTTGACGACGCCCAAGACAAAAAATCAGCAAGACTTGGATGCACCACAGAACCCTCGCTTGTACAAGCTCCAAGAGAAAAAATATCACTTGAAACAAATCCAAGAGAAGGATCTGAAGCTTGCTGACGCCCAAGACTTACACCCAATACGGAACCTTCACTTGAACAAGCTCCAAGAAGAAAAATATCACTTGGAACAGTCCCAAGAGAAGGATCTGCAACTGGATGAGGTCCAAGACATACAGCAACCCTTAGTTAAGATTTAATACCAGGACCAACATCAAATTCTTCACCTGAACAAGCTCCAAGAGAAAAACCATCATCTAGAGCAGGTCCAAGGAGAGAATCTGAAGCTTTACAAAATCCAAGACCTGCATCCAGCATGGAACCTTCACTTGGGCAAGCTCCAAGAAGAAAAATATCACTTCGAACAGCCTCAAGGAAAGGATCTAATACTGGACGAAGTCAAAGACCTACACCCTCCACAAACCTTTCACTTTAATAAGCTCCAAGAGCAAAATCTGCAGAAGTACCTGGAACTGCTCCAAAGGTAAGATCTGTAGTTTCATGATGGGTAAGACGAAAAATCTCAAAGAGATCTGTAGTTTAATGTTGTCCAAGAACAAAATTCAGCACCCGGGACAGGTGCAGTTTGCAGCTTGAACGGATTCAAGTTCCATACCAGAACCAACGTTAGAATCAAGTTCCAAGGGAAGATCCGGCATCTGGGGTAGCTCCAAGCAAAGGACCTGCAACTTAAACAAGTCAAGATATACATTCACTACAAAACTTTTATTTGGAGAAGCTACAAGAGAAAAATTAGTACCTGACAATTCCAAGAGCACGATTCGCAGCTTGATGAGGTCCAAGACAAAATCAGGTCCTGGAGCAGCACTTGATGACATCCAAGATGAAAAATCGGTACCTGAAACAGCTCCACAAGGTCCCAGACCTGCATAAATACCTTCACTTGGACAAGGTAATAAAATATTAAAACCCAACACCTAGATCAGGTACGACAAAAACTGATATAAAACCATGTCCAGGACCATGGTGATATCAATTTCAGCGTGATGTACTGTTTGGAATAATAAAGGATGTTATTGGAAGTGGGTATAAAATAACAACTTCCGACTTATTATTTTTATTACTATTTTTTGGTACGAATTTTTGGTTAGTGTTATGAAATAGCACAGTTATGGCAATATACAGTAAAATCTACAACGATCTACAGTAATTCCATGATATTTCAAACGTACAATTGTGAGAAACTTTGTAGTTTAGTAACAACCTAGTTCTATAGAGTTTAGAAGTAAAAAATAAAAAAGAAACTTAACTGATACAAAAAAAGTGCTTCATTTTGCCTAGATATTATTTTAATATTGCACCACATTTTTTTTTTAGCAAAATAAGCAAAGAATCACTAGAAATATAAACTTTATAACCTTTGGGAGAATTGTTGATAGATTTTTAACTCTTTTCTTTAGACACACAGGACAAAATCCAATCCACGCCCTTTAATCTGTCAGAGGTCTCAAAAATTAATTACTGTACACCCTGTATATTCAATTAAAATATAAATATACAAGATGTTTATATAAAAATCAACTCAGTTAATCTTATTTCATAAAAAAACTGAAAGCCCCTTTAAAAAAGAGCAAGATTTGGTGAATCCCCCTTGTATATTCCTCTTATCCACAAAAAAAATAAACAAGCAACCCAAAATCACATGCAGGGAAGAAAAAGAAAGAAAGAACACCCTGAAAAATATTTGACTCACTATCATAACACGACAGCACCGGCTTCTGCTCTACTTTCGGGTAAAGGGGGACAATCAGACCACGAATTTGCAAGAGGATTAAAACATTCTACCGAAGCTACTGTAAATTGTGCTCTGTAGAAGGGGTTTTCTAGAGTCTTATAACCTCCTATTACATACAACACACCGTCCACTGCTGCTACTGCTGGACCGCTTCGACCCACTGCCATTGATGGTATTGTACTCCATTTTTTCTACCAAAAAAAATTTAATCAAACTCTTAAGTTAGCCGAAGTCACCTTTAATACCTTTTTAAATGAGAATCTTTCAACGGAACTAAGCACTTGCGATTTATTATTTCCACCAACAACATAAAGGCAGTCATCGAGTACAGCAACACCCATTTGGGACCGTGCTATGGACATGGATGGTAATGTATTCCATTCCCCAGTTACCGGGTTATAACTTAACAAATCTTGTGAAAACCGTTGATATTCCGTACATCCCCCAACCATATAAATAACCCCTAAAAAAATAATCAAGTTCTTAATAGTTTTACATAAAATTTTTCACGGTACCTTCATAAGAAACGACTCCCATACTAAATCGTGGTTGAGGAAGGCTTCCAACAATGCTCCACATGTCCGTATGGGGATTGTATCTTTCAATTGAACCCCCTATATCGCCTCGGTCTCCTCCAACCCATCCTCCTACTGCATATAAGTATCCGTTCCATGCACATAAACCAAATTCGCATCGCGGGATGATCATACTAGCAATCTGCGTCCATTGGTTATCTTGCGGGTCGTAACATTCACCACAAGCTAAGCTATTTGAGCCGTGTTCCCCTCCTACCACGTATATGTTACCATTTAGAGTTGTTACACCCGGTACTATACGACTTACAGTCATATTTGGAGCTTTACACCATTCCCTGTAACAGAAATTTATATTAGAAAAGGATAAAGTTAATCAAATAGTATAAACAAACCTTTTAAATGTATCGAACCTTTCTATTGTAACATAACTGCTTTCGAAGCTTCTATTTAAAACATTATTTAGTTCCCGTTTAGAACCACCGACAACAAAGATGTGTTTCTTGGCACCGAGACGGGGATAAACATTTAACGGTACCAAACATCCTTTTTTACTTGTCAAATCATTGTGAATAGATTTAAGGGCGACCCGTAAACTACTATCGTTACATTCTGTTATGGCACGTTCTAATAGACCTACAAAAACCGTTTTTTAATTGCAAAAATATTAGATTTACTACGTTACCTAATGGAAGAAGTGATAATCGTACGTATTTTAATATTTCAAAAACGTATCGTCTACGATCTACAATATCATGAGTAATCCATCGTATTGCAGCTTGAAATACTTGAAATTCTGAAT
The DNA here is from genome assembly GCA_963082805.1 of Hemicrepidius hirtus. Taxonomy (NCBI): domain Eukaryota; kingdom Metazoa; phylum Arthropoda; class Insecta; order Coleoptera; family Elateridae; genus Hemicrepidius; species Hemicrepidius hirtus. The sequence goes on from OY720166.1 coordinate 871,419, forward strand.
CGACTTGTAAATTTTCTGAAGCAAGGAATTTTATTATTTGGTCTTTAGGTAATTCGTATATTTCGTCTTCGTTTATTATTTGCGGGAAGTAGCTTTGTATATATTGTAAAGCCGCACATTTTAATTTTTTCCAATTGTGTAACTCGGCAAATCTAAAAGAAAGATTTTAGCAAGGCCCCAAAATAATTATTAATCCTGACCTGTAAATTCCAATGGCATTGCAAGCATGAAATTCCTTTATAAGATATTCAGAACATCCTAAAACGACGTCCTCGAGTTCGAGCATGTCAGCACCGATCATAATTTCTTGTACGTTATTTTGGTTTATTTCGATTTCCCCCGAGTAGACGAAATCAATCAAAGTTGTAAGGACGTGTGGGGCAATAGCATGAAGCTCTACAGATCTTTGGTCCTTTTCGCATAAGTCACCGGTAAACATTGCATTAAAATAAGGACTACTAGCTGCTAAAACAGCTCTGTGCGCCTGAAAACGTTTCAAATTAAAATGAGGAAATCAAACTAAAAAAGACGTACCTTAATGATTTGTCCTTCGACAATTATATCTACATCGCATAACCTGGAGTTGAGTCGAAGAATATTTAAATTATTTAACAACTTGGGTACGTAATTACAACAGTTGTAATTCATATTTTTTTCGGAATTCGTATTCGATAAGGGCATGTAATTGTTATTATTTTGCATCGAAGCCATGTTAATGTGCTTAGAGCTCTTCAAGGGTGGCATGATAATATCCATTAAGAATCTCATGTGCTTGATTTCTTTATAACATTAAAAGATTTTTAAAAAACCTACTTTAGACACACCTCTTTTCGGTTTCCGATCAAGGCCCATTCGTAAACAGTGTGGTCGGTGTTTTTCCACTCATGAAATGCCAGTGATAAGAAGTATATTTTTATGATCACTAAAAATTGTTACATGTCTTACTGACAAGAAGATTTTGAATTTTTAAACCAAGAAATACGAAATTTTGTAAAAACAGACTCAAGTGTCAGATTTCTAGTTACTTTTGTGCATGTACTGTGTATGTACCAACATTACATTAATCACCAAACCTACATATAGGGTGAGTCACAAGAAAAGTTAAATTTGTATACAGGGCGAATCAAAAGAATTGTTAAATTTGGGGGAATACCAAAAATGACGCGATACGTTAGAAACATTCATGTAGACAAGGCCCAAGATAAGAATCAGCACCCGGGTAAGATTCATGACGAGAAGCAATTTCTACAATAGAATACAGACCAAAACCGTCACTACGACAATATTTAATAGCAAACATCAGTCGTTATTTAATATATTGGATCAGGTGCACGACCAGAAGGACATTAGGAATAGAAACAAGGCATTTTTAAGCAAAAAAAGGAATAAAGGCAGAAACTAGGATGCAAAATAATGATTCGACCTAAAGAGACAAAGAGGACTTGACTATATTTTGCATCCTTTATTCTTACTAGGTACCAGAAGAATGCTACCACAAAATCATATTAAAAGTTTAATAAACGATCTCTCAGCAAGCCGTTTATAAAATAAGGAAATAATTCCTCCTTATCAGTTTATCACAACTTAGTAAATATCAGAAAAAACAAGTTAAAATAAAACAATAATCTTAAAAATTTCGCAAACTAATCGAAAAAGAAATTATATACAAAACAAAATTTAATTAATATAGGGCACACAAACAAAAACATAATCTATAGCTGTAAAACGTAAGTAGTATTTTTTCTTCAAAAAAAAAGGGGGTTTGTTATTATAGGTAATCCCATCAACTTGGCCCCCCTTATTTTTGAAATCTCTTTTAAACAGTTTCGTAATTTCTTTTAATCTGTTTCGATAAGTGGCATGAGAAGATAATACCCAAGAACTAAAAACAAGAACTCGTCACATTGTTATTAAGATTAAAATTCTTCACATTACCTGTACAAACGCTAATCCCAATCCTACACTACCGATAGTAACAGCATTTTCTTCAATAAACTTTCCAAAACCTTCAACGCAACCTATTTGGTAAAGAGTGGTGGTAGTTTTATTACAAGAAACGTTTCCAAGCATTCCTGGTTGGGGTCCGCAGCAAGACATTGGAAGATCTTTAGTCACGGCTTCCCAATCCGTGTAATTATGAACCCCGCAACAATGGAACTATAAAAAATTAAGTTATCCTTCGAAAGAGGATTTTTAAAAACATACCTCAAGTTGTATATCATCCCAAAGCCTTGTATATTTATCAATGCTGGTTGTATTATATTTATGTAGAGATTCGTTTAATTTTTCTGTAAGAAACTCGTTGGTTTGGTTTCTTAAAACGTATCCGCTAACACCTGCAGCGAATTCCAGGACGAATATTAAAATCAACAAAGTCGAGAACTAGAAATTAATATTAATTAAACAGAGTTTCTTATAGGGGTTTAATTGTTTTTACCGTAATTATCATACAGAAATTTTCTTTTACTGCTCCGCAACATCCAAAGAATGCGATAATAAAAATAATAGATCCAATCGCAATCAGGAGATTCGGCGTTGAGAAATATTGATCGTCCAGGAATAATTCATAGTCATAATAGTACGCTTTAATTGTAATTCCCACTGATAGTATTATCACACCAGAAACCTGAAATATGATTAATAATAATAATAATAATAATCACATGATAACCCAGAAAAATAAAAAACAAGAGATCAAAAGCCAAAAGGAAGTTTATTTACGTAGTAAGTGGAAATCCCCTAATAGTCGAAACCTTCCACGATTTTTTTTGCTTTAATTAATTTAACAAAAGGTTTAAGGCCCAGTTATATAAAAGATATGACTCGCAGTTCAAATCGTATCCATGATTATTGATCCTAGATCAGCTGGAACCGAGAGTCAAATCTTTTATAATACTGAGCCTAAGTAATAAAAAAACAATAAAAAAAGGTTTTTCTTACCACAAAGAGTAAATTAAATATGAATAGAAGATATTTTACACAAACAGAACTCCAGGAGAGGCTAGACATGTCGAATAATTACTATCTTTTCCTTAAAACCACAAAAGACTTGAAAGTGAATTAAATTTCTCCTTCAAAGTTGTAAAACTGGTTCACTCCTTCAGGGCACTTGCAAATGAGACAATTATTACTAAAAATATACTTAAACCAAAAGTTAACAAGATAAACCTGCCAGGCAACTTTAGCCTTATAACACTTCAGTAATAAGTGCTTAGTTTGTATATTATTACTTTGTAAAGTCAATATCACGTGGCAATGAGTCTGAGACCGGCTTAGCCTACGTTTTATTTTATCTTTTTACACATCTTATGCAACCCATTGTACAAGGACAGCAAAAGGTCCTCTATATGTGACAATTTAAAAAGCGGACAGAGCCATCAGTAACCCACGAACTGAGTATGTGTATGTATTCACAAGTCCACTGGGGCATAGTAACATATAGTCACTGAAAAAAAGTCAGTGGACTTGTGAAAACATACAGTGAAGTCAATATATAAAATATTGCAAGTTAAATGGATCACCCTTTGATATATAGGCAACCCATTATACACTGCTAGCACTCCTGCCCCTTATCTTTGGAATATAGGCAACCCATTATACACTGCTAGCACTCTTGCCCCTGTTGACTGATTTTTTAAATTTTCTTTTAAAAATTCGTCGAGGGTGTGATGAAACAAAATCAATAGTAGCAAGTATACAATTTTATTCTATTACAAAGTCATTATTCATGTTAAAATTTTCGTGAAGTAAGTTTTCAGAGTATCTATCCTAACCCTGTCTTTGAAAATCTACAAACACCGATTAAAACGAAAAAACAATTGGAGGAATAAATAAAAAAGCTTTTTATACGATTACATACTAAAATTTATTGTTACAATTACAACTAAAATACATAAGTCTAGAAGAATAGTCCATATTCTCATATTTTGTAATTTAGTAAAAAAAAAAGTATACACAAGCTGTTTACGGTCGATCATTCACTTTTTTTTCCATACTCGAAAGTTACAAGACAAAAACGAAAAAAATTACAATAGTAACATAATGTTGCGCAAAAGCAAACTACCATTTGTTTTTAATTGCACATTGCAGGAACCTATCTGCGGAAGTTCACGAAATCGAGGTTTAAAACTGCGGCTATAAGAGTATCATACGTACAGTGTGTTTAAATTATTCGAGCTAAAAATAAAATTACGACAAATTATCGGATTATATATAGATCGGAAACTTTATTGTCTAGAAAAGAAACCAAAAAAAATTAATTAACAAGCAGGAACATATACTTAGTGCCTACTGAACACAAATTTATTACTTTAACATTCGATACATAATTTTCAAAGTTACAAATACGTAAAGTGAAATACCACATACATTTGGCCTCTGCGAGTTACAGTTTCTCAACCGAAAGAAATAAAACAATTCAGAAAAGAATTCGCGACTACAAAATCGGGAAGTTATAACCACATTGGGGGGGGGGAGAGCAGAACTGTTTATATTTATACAAGAAAATTACCATTAGAAATCTACTCTCTAACTAAAAACATACCGAAATCATAAACATCGATTAGTTAAAACGAGATGAGAAATCAATGATGATGAAACGTTGAGATGAAAGGGCCAAACTGTGCCAGAAGGGCAAGGGGAGATAACACGGATAGTAGCGACTGAACACGAGCCAATCACGTAGCATAACGCTTGGTCCACAGCCTGGCGATGCGATCGTGTTCTTCACGATTTTGCAGATATTGAGTTGCAATGCTTCCCACCAACGGATCCGCTAAAAAAAACCCACATTAAAAGCAACTCTTAAGCAACTTTTCACAGCTAAGCCTCCGATCCACACAAACAAGTGTTTCAAGCATCCAGTAAAAAATTATTAACATCTTTCAACCCTGCCCCAGTCCTCGTCTTAGAAATCCTTCTTAAATTAAACAAGAAACATAAGAAACTATCCTTACAAAAAATCCAGATTTTTCTTTGTTAAATTTTACCTTCAAAAAAATTGTTAAACGTACTTGGAATATTTTTTAAAGGTTCCCGGTCTTGGTTTTAGAAATCAGTCTTAAATTAAACCAGAAACTATCCTTTAAAAAAATATCTTCTTGAAGGATCTAACCCAGATTTTTTTTGTTAAATCCAGTCTTGAAAAAAATTATTAAATTCACCCGAAATATTCTTCTAACTAGCCCGTTTTTAAATGATCTAATTCAACCGTTCATTTAATCAAGGCTTAGCCGTAAACAATTTTTCTTTTGTTTGTAGCAAGCAGATTATTTAAAAAAAACTTACCAGGATTACAATCTGTAAGAAGAGAACAAATAGACAGCAGGACTTTAGAAATAGTAAGAGCGGGAGACCAATTATCCTTAAGGATATCCAAGCAAATAACGCCCTGGCTGTTGATATTGCAGTGGTAGATTCTAGTACGGAAGGTTACCTTAGGAGGTTTGAAAGGATATTCAGGAGTGAAATGTATATCGAGGAAGAAAACTCCACCCTCGTAAACCGAACCAGGAGGTCCCAAGATCGTAGAAACCCACTCGTAAAAGTTTTCTCCTTTAGGACCTGCACTGCAATTCGGAGGCGGATCCAATGTGATCTCGGCAAGCTCTTTCTGGATGCGTTTAGCTGAAGTACCCAATGCCTTGGACATTTTAGGGCTTGGCTTTGATTCTTTCGCTTCTTTTGATTGATCTCCTATAGATTGGCCTCCTCTGCCTCTTCCGGATCCACTGGATCCTGCTGTTGACATGGTACTAAGGGAAGACCCAATGGGGGTTAAAAATTAAAGTGAAATGATTAATTTAAGGGAAAATTTGATTAGAAATAAAGGTTTAGGGGGTTTGGAATGTGATCTATTCCAAATCAAAATTGATTCTTCACTACATGGTCGGCCATGTTGTGTTCCGCACAAAATACGTGAATTATTTGCAAAAAACTTTGATAAAATCACGTTTAATTGATTCTAGGAAAGGTAATTGTGGATGTAAATGCAAAAAACTTGGTAGAAAATGATTAAATAGGATTTTTTTACGTGATAATGCAAGATTCTGAGGCTTCACTTTTTCGATTGTTTTTGTTTGAAGTACGTTTTTGTAATGAATTTTGCGGATTCTTATTTAATCTAAATAATTAAAACTTTATAAAATGATTGTTAATTAATTTACCTGTGGTTTTATACACTTTTATTAATAAAAACAAGACACACTCCCTACTCCCTTTTCAGAACTTCGGATAGTACATGGCGTATAAGAAGAATGAATAAACCAGTGATGACAACAACACACTAAAAATATTTTACTAAAATCAAAAGCTCATTAAAATCCCATCCAAAATTAAATTTACTTTTTAAAAAAGCTAAATTTAACACGAATCTTAATTTTAATAGAGTAAAACGTTTTAAATAGCAATTAAAATTATTTTATAAACATCTAAAAAATTCAAATCTAGGGGAATTTAAATTTTTTTTTACCTAAAACGGCAACATTGTATAACTTTGACGTTTAACACATTTAACCTTAAAAATTGACATAACCTAAGCTTATGTTTTGATTATTTTCTTAAGAAAAACCTTCTAAAGCATAAAAATGGGGAAACGACAGCACCAGAAAGACAAAATGTAAGTTTTTTATTACATTTACCCGTTATTAACTTCAATAAAAAAATTTACTTTTTAGGTACTTAACGTACACAGAATGGACAACCCTTTACGGGGGTAAAAAAGCAGGCCCCTCGACTGACGACCTCGCATTTAGACGTCTACCATTCGACCACTGTTGCTTATCTTTACAACCATTCGAAGATCCATACAGTGACCTCGATGGAAACATTTTTGATCTACAACCGTTACTTCCGTTCCTTAAGAAATTTAAAATTAATCCTGTAACCGGAAAGCCTTTAGAAGTAAAATCATTATTTAAATTAAATTTCCATAAAAATATCGATGGTGAATATCACTGTCCGGTCCTATTCCGTAATTTTACAAACAGTTCGTGTATGGGCACAATTCGTACCACGGGAAACGTTTTTTCAATGGAAGCAATCGAACAACTTAATATTAAAAATAAAAACTTTAAAGATTTGATTACCGATGTCCCGTTTGAAAGAAAAGATATAATTGTATTGCAAGATCCGAATAAACTTTCCAAATTTAATATTTCGCTCTTTCATCACGTTAAGAATGGTTTGCGACTAGAAACAGAAGGTAAAAATTTAATACATTTATAAATTGTTTCTTAAATTTAACTTTTTAGAGGAAATTGCGGAACGGTCCGATCCACAAGCACGTATTAAAAAAATGAACCCGGAAACCAAACATACTTTAGAAGAACTTGAAAGGGATTACAAAGTACCGACTATAAAAATCCAGGGCACACCGAAAAGCACAGATAAAGCCGATAAATTTAATGCGGCACATTATTCAACCGGAGCCGTCGCAGCAAGCTTTACTTCAACAGTAATGGAAGTCGAATTGACCCACGAACCCGCAATTGTCCATGAAGATGTTGTAAGATACGAACGAGTTAAGAAAAAAGGTAAAATTCAATAAAGACTCTTAACCCTCCACATCGCTAATTTATTCCCTAAAATTTTTTTAAGGATACGTGAGACTGGTAACAAATTTGGGACCGTTAAACCTCGAACTACATTGCGATATGGTTGCAAAAACATGTGAAAATTTCCTAAGACATTGTGAAAATGGTTATTACGATGGTACAAAATTTCATAGATCGATAAGGAATTTTATGGTGAGTAAAATTTAATTTTTTTCTCTTGAATAAGATTTTAAATTTTAGATACAAGGTGGGGATCCAACAAATACAGGACGTGGAGGAGAATCAATTTGGAAAAAACCCTTCGAAGATGAATTTAAACCAAATTTATCCCATACAGGACGTGGAATACTTTCCATGGCGAATTCAGGGAAAAACACAAATGGTTCACAATTGTAAGTTTTTATATAAGAAATTTTTTTAATCTAACACGTTTTTTAAAGTTTTATAACGTACCGTTCTTGTAAGAACTTGGATAACAAGCACACGATATTTGGGAAAGTAGTAGGGGGTATGGATACCTTATCGGAAATGGAACGAATTGAAGTGGATAACAAAGACAGACCTATAGAGGACATAACTATAATAAAAGCGCAAATTTTTGTTGATCCTTATCAAGAGGCAGATGAGCAAGTAAATATAATTCCCTCTCTCCCCCTTGTAAAAGATTCTATTATAAATTTTTTTTAGTTAAAAAAAGAACGAGAAGAAGATTTAAATAAACAAAGAGAAGAAGAGTTGGCCAAAAAAAGGAAATTGGAAGCTAAAAAACCTTTAAAAGTGTTTAAATCAGGGATAGGAAAATATATTAATCCGCAAAGTTTAAAAAAGTAAGGAAGTTAACGTAATTAATATTGAAAAATGATCAAAATTGTTTCTAGGGTTGATAAAAACGAAGATAATGAAGGAGTTGCTGCAAAGAAAAGCAAGAAAAGTACATCTTATAATTTTAATTTTAATAATTGGTAGTTTTTAAAATATTGTATTAGAAATTTCTAATGTAATTGGTGTAATAAGTAAAATATTAATAAAAGAATTCTTAAGTTTTAAATGTAAAGTTTTTTTTAACGTTTTTATACGTCCTACAGGGCTGTCTGCAATTGCAGACAGCTGTGATAAAAATTTTTCAATGTCTTGCAAACCCTACAGGGCTGTCTGCAATTGCAGACAGCTGTGATAAAAATTTCTCAATGTCTTGCAAATCCTACAGGGGTGTCTGCAATTGCAGACATGTCTCTGCAGGACTGGTTGAATGTTTGTGAGATGGAGATTGATCAATAGGGCGTGCAATTTATATAAAAAATTGCTCAATAGCGTTCTACAAGCCTACGGGGATATAGACCATACCCTATAAGCTTGTCTGTAAATGCAGACACGTCAAAGGTCGTGAAAACCAAACTTCGTTGTACAACATAGATATTTATTTGTTAAATAGACATAATTAATAACACTTATATAATTGAGTGTGTACTTAACATTGAATGTGAGCTTAATCAGAATTTATGTAACTTAAAAAAATTGTTTTCCCATTTAAATGTAAAGAAAAAATCTATTTGGATTCCGTTTTTGGGGTTTTACTACACTAAACGTAGTCTTAATCCCGAAACTAAACGGAACAATTATTAATCTATAGAATTCTAAGTTTTGATTTCGTACACTTCTACTGATAGTATAAACACCCATTTTTTTTGTCTAATTAATGAAATTCTGAAAATGGTCCACCCCTAACATACATATTTTTTTATTAATCCATTTTTTTTGGTAAATAATACAAACTTATTTTTAATCCGTTTTGCCTGTAAGGTGTTACTTTTTTTTGGCAGTAAATCCAGTCAATATTGTTAGTAGATTATAATTAATTTATTCAAGGCATAACAGACGTAATAAACGTTTCCTTTTGAGATTTTGGCTTTATACTGAACACGATTCGATTTTTGTAAAAGTATAAAAATTGTTCTTAGTCACAACCAAAGCAATGTGTTGTACATAATACCGGTAACTCTAGAAATTACAGTATGACGTGCTGTGTTTTGCCTGACATATAAAAATCTACCGAGAGTCAAACCCAAAACTACGGTGATTAAAATTCAGTTCAACAACATTCATAAATAGTTCAATAAATATGTTAGAAAGGTAAATATAAATATTTATACGAAAATATGTAGAAAATTATTATTGACTCGAGATTGTTCCTCTTCTTTTGTTATATGTATGCTTTTGTGTGGCAAAAATTTGGCATTAATATTTTATGTGCATTTCTAAATTTTTTTACACAACTACATCTCAATCTAAATATATTCGAGCACTGATCAAGCGATTGCAACACGTTTTTAGCTGCCAGACGACAACAACCAAACAACAATTATTATATTATTATAATATATAGGTTAATAATTAAAGTGAGAAAATTGCATATAAAAATCTATAATAATAAGGTACCTATCAGTCTGTGTATAATATTGTGAAATAATAATTTTATCAAAGCGAGTGCCAAGAGAATAACTATTCTAATAAAACAGCAAAATTAAGATCTTCGAGTATCAGAAAAAAAGAACTAAACAATACTAAATTCGAGCATATTTTCCCAGCCATTAAAAATAACACAGTGTAGATCGGTATAACAATAATATCAAATGTACAGTGGACAGAATTAAATGCCGGAACAGCCAATGCAAAAAAATAAACATAATTTCTGCCACTTTATACAGTTTCATATTCCTTCCGGATCGAACGTGCCAAACAACAGGCAAACACCACCCCAATTAGCTAAAAAAATTACAATTAGATTTCTATTCCACGTAACATCATTTAACTCACCTGCACCAAGGCAATGCCAACACCCACCCCACCAATCAATGAACCGTAGCGCACAAATGCATCTCTTAATTCATCAAGACAAGATTTATCATATTTATCGGTACTTCCGTATGTGCAACTACCGTCATTTGGATTGTTAGGGCAGCAAGTGTGAGGCAGACTACCGTTATGATTCACGCTTTGCCAATCCTTGGGTCCGTGCATACCACAGCAGTTCAACTAAGATTGTTACAATTAAAATTAATTCTTTTATAAATTAATTTACACCCTTAATAATAAACTATTTTATTTATGCCACGGAAACTACCCCTATTTTAATAATTAACCCAGTTCCTAAATATTATTCACCCTTAAATAACTCATTTTAAAATAAATTCTGAATCCCTCTAGAGTAAAATAGTATTAATTTTCCCAAAGTATACCAAAATCACCCCCTTTAAATTTTTTTTAGTCCCTTTCTAGGTCACATTCCTAAACCTCCTTAAAATGTCAGAACAATTTACTTTAATTTTAGTGTACAGATAAATCTAATCCTATTATTTACAAATGTTTTAAATTCCTTTTGTTATCAAAAGCAGGTTTTAAACGTTTTGGCTTTTCCCCCTCATTAGCTAGCAATTACGATAGCCTTGACATTTTATCAAATCCGAACAATCACAAACTGTTACATCACACAATGTAAAGTATTTTTCCCCCATCTGTTCACCACATGATGTTTAATCACTTTCCTTCCAGTTAAAACTTGTAAGATACCTATTAAGTGCTCTGCACTGCAAATGAGATTAATCTAACAGTGTGGGTGTGAATGACCACGAATAACGCTGATTCAACCTCTTTGTCATAATACAAAAAATACAAAACCGAAATAAACTTCCTAGAATTTTAAAGAAAGTTTAGTCACCTTTAAGGGTTGTAGTATTTTTTTTTTAAATAGAAATTATTTTTAATCATAAATCAATCGGAAGTTTGTTCTGTAATTTACCTTGATTTGAATTATTGACGAGATAAGAGACAAAGGACATTAGAAATACATATTGACCAATTAATCAATAACTTTTAAAATATTCATAGATGCATTTTTCCTACAAACTCATCCTACACAAGGCTATACAAGCAATTTTAAAAGATAATTACAAATCGACAAAAATAAACCCTATATCTTTCCTCTATTAAGGAGAAACGAATAAATTATTACCTCATGTTGCATAATGTCCCAAGAACGTTGGATTTCAGTTTTGGAATAATAATCGTACATGGTAGAATTAAGACGATTTTCAAGCATGTTTTCAACTTCGCTACGGCGTACATATCCGGCAATACCAGCTGCCAATTCCAAACTGAATATGATGAGTAAGAAAACAGAGAACTACAAAAATTAATTTTAAAACTAATCCCTATAGAGGGGTACAGTTAAAAAACTTACTGTAATGATCATGCAATGATTTTCCCGGACTGCACCACAGCATCCGAAGAAAGCGACAATAAAAACAATAACACCTACGATTATCAAGACAAGAGGAGCCGAGCCAAAACTAGGATCGACAAATTCTGAGTAATGATGGTATAGGGCATGTATGATAGCCCCTACCGTTAGGATTGCGATCCCCGATATCTATACAATAAAACAAAAGAATTAAAACAATCCCTTGCTCAGACACCATAAAAAATTAATCGAGTTAAAAGACATACCGCAAACAACAGGTTGAAGCAGAAAAGTAAATATTTAACACAGGTCATTCCTGCTGACACCATTTTGCTGGATATTGGAATGGGATCTTGAAGAAAATTCCACAATAAACACTTTATTTGTTGGTTTTTTTAAGATATTCCTTATTGAAGTATTCAGATCTAATTATAGAATGATATAAGCCGCCTGTTACACAATCTTACACTGCTGTTATTTGCAAACTCCAATTTTGACCTCGATTTTCTTCGATTACAAACAGGAATGCAAACATCCCCCCACCACCTTAATATCCCTTCCAAAACAAACCCTTAACTAGCGACCTCTACGGAGAAATCTTGAACTAATTCAAAAAGCGGGAAATATTTAAATTTTTGAATATCATCAATTTTTTTTATTGTTACCAAGAGAGAAGGGGTGGAAGGAATCGATACGAGAACTTCCCCCTTGCAATGACCAGTGGATATAAAAAATGTAATCTTCAAGAAAAAAAGAACCCCCAAGGCGTTGATAAACAAATGGCACAAGAAATACCGGAAAAAAATCAAAATGTCTTTTACGTTTAACAAATTTAATTCTTCCAACCCTAATACGTAATTCTGTCTTAATAAAACAAACCCCACTAAATAAAATTCATTATGGAACGAGTTCAGAGCGACCGGGGCGCAAATAACGGTCGATAATTTTCAATTGAAAATTAATTACAGTACGAAAACAGTAATTTCCATAAAAATGGAAATTAATCACGGTACCACGGGGCGAGAGAAAAACAACAAAAAAACTCATTCTTATAAATTAGTTTTATTGTTTTTTTAAAGTACCTTTACCAATATTTGAATTATACTCAAAAATCACATTTAATTTACAAGTGGTTCTTTTAATAAAAATTTGGGAACCCCAAAATCACACAACTTTCCATTTGTGGAAGAATAAAAATACAAAATCGTACAGGAAGAGAATTCCGACTTGTAAATGAATGCGATTTTGATTATTGTTTCGACTACACATTGTTTATTGCTTTGTGCTAAAAAGTTAAAACAAAAACAATAAACCGATAGAATTCACAACCAAATACTGGTTTAAAATAATATATAATAACGGGTATGTACATTATACAGTTATGTTAATTAAAAGCTTGGTAGTAATTACACTTTTGCGCTATTATTATTATGAAACGGAAAAGAAGAAAAAACGACTTTTTTGCATGACTTTACCTGAGGTGGTACGATCTAATACACAAATATATATACAATTTTAAAAACAATGTTAACAATAAATAATTATAAAAACAGTAAAATTTAATATTTGTAAAAAGACTAAAACCTAATAAAAACGCAAGTTTTGGTTTCTCATCGTATTATTATAAAATCTTTTTTTTTCTCAATAAGTACAGATTTTGCTTGCAATTTTTATTCTTCAATGCAGTTAGTTTTTAAGCAAAAATTATTCGAGTAATAAAGTATAAAATGGCTTTTGAAATTCACACCGTTCCGTAAAAATTTTCCCACTGCATGAGCGATATTTTAATAAAGTCTTATTCTATTCGTCACTTGATCGTCAAAGTTCCTTAAGCAATGTTGATTTGGCATTTTTAAGTTTATCTAATCTTTTTAGCAGGTGGGTATTTGACGTTTCTAGTTCTTCAGCCCGATTTTGTGCTTCTCTTGCCTAAAACATAATCATAATTAGAAAAAAAATCCTAATTAGATTCTTTCCCTGTTATCAAAAGAGAAAATTCACACAAAATTAGTGCCTTGACATGCAAAGTCTAAAATAAGCTGCAAAAAAAAACAGGAACGGGTTTTAAAGCCGTTTTGATTATTTAAACACAAAACACAATATTCGGTGGACAAAATTAGTACCAATTGCAAGAGGAATGTTATCTACAAACGTAGAACTTTAACTTTATCTAATCTAAAGACGAAAAATCACTAAATCGGCAAATTAAGGTGTGTAGACTTCAAAATCGGTACATTTATACATTAATACAAATATTTACGTAGTAAAGTACACAAAATGATATTTAAAAATTAAAAACAAATCATTTTTACATTATATTTTTGTACATAGGGTAATGGAAAAAAAATAGCCGTCCCTGAGATATTTAAAGAAGATAAAATTCTTTTAAATGTAACACCCTGTATATGTAAAAGAAATTTTTGATTCACGATCAAAAGGTAAGATAGTATATACAGGATGGTTTTAAAAAATGCCTCGTAAAAAAAGTGGTGGGGGAAGAACGAGGTCTTAATTTTTTTAGTTCAGGATTTTAAAAATAAAACATTATAATCAAGAAGAAAATAAAAGCCGTGCAACTACCAACTAGCATCAATTGGTCGACTCGCTCGACTCTTCACTGCTTTCATCCGAAGTTTCGCTTAATTCCTAAAATAAAAGCAATGTTAGGCTGCCTAAAGTAACATTTAAACTACAAAAGCGGCAATAAGAAAAAAAAATAAAAGTGCATATAATAATAAGAATATTTTTAATAATTAAACCATATCCGTTTGTTGGTATACAAAAAAAATTTCTACTCAGAATTCACCTCTCTTTGAAGCTTCCGTTTCTCCTGCTTTAAGGCTTCTTCGGATTTTTCATAAATTTCCGCTGCAGATTTGTATCTAACAACTTGACTTTCTAATCTAGCAACGGTTGCTTGTAAGGTTGCTACATCTTGTTCAGCTTTTTGTGCTCTAAATTTAAAATCGGCTAATTGTCTCACGGCATCTCCTTTAAAATAGAATATTTCTTTAAACAGTTTTAATATTTTTAAAACTTACTTTGTACATCATCAGCTTCGTAATCCGGATCTGATGTAGGTCCGTTAAGGGTTACACCACTTGTTTTTCGTTTTTTACTTTTTTCTTCTTCTAATTCTAATCTTAAGTGACTTATTTGATCTTGCAGATCAGTTTTTTCTGAAGCAAACCTCGATAACCGGACATCTAAATAAAAGATGTTTTATTTAAAATTTAAAGCCTTTAAAAATATGGGATGAGGAACAAGCAAAACATCATACAAGGGTGTATACAATATTTATCAAACACTGTATATTTATTTTTTAAATATAAAACCAACCTAGACTTCCTTCCCCTGCATTTTCCAATAACTGAGCATTTTCAGAGCTAACAAGTGCTTTTTTAGGAGTAATACTGACATCTCCGACACTATCGTCTTCATACGGAATAATATCCTCGACTACTATCACTAAACCTTTCTCGGTAATTAAACGATCACGTTCTTCTAATTCCGCTCGCGTCACAGCCAAATCATCTTTCAGTCTAGCGGCTAACCGTTTCAACTGATCGTGCTCCCTGCATTTGTCCCTATGTTCCCGGCGTAACTGCGAATGCTCTTCTTCTAATTCTTCTAATCTAAAATTATTGTTTATAAGTAAAGGAAAATAAATTAGAAATCCATACCTATCCTTAAGCAGTTCCAACTGATATGTTTGCGAAGCTTTATCATTGTCTAATTGAGCGTTTGCTATCATAGCCTTCCGGAATTTCTCTTCCATTTCTTTAAGTTCATGCTGGAAGTCATAAAATATCATATTTAGACGAAACTTAAGGCTTAATAACAAAAGGGCCAACATCCCACCAGACACAACACAGTAAAGCCAAAAAAAAATTACCCGTATCTCCCTAATGCTCCCCCCGTCTTCCAGGGAATCTTCAGAACTCCTCCGACTTGAAAGATAACGATTCCCTACAGTTCTAGCAGCCCGAGTTGTTTGTTCCAGCATATCGTACTGCCGATCAGCGTTTTCCTCTTGCTCTCTTTGTTGTCTCTCCAATTCCCTCATACGGATATCCCTGGCTTCTGCCCTGGCTTGCCTTCGTGCCAACAACCGTGCTTCCGCCTAGAAATAAAAACAGGTAACAAATCCAAAAACACTCAAATCGGTATCCTACATCATCGTTACAATGATCAAGGAACTGTTTAATAACGCAATCGTCACTATGGGTTTTATGTGTTTTCTGTGTCCGTTCAATTGTGTCGTCTGTTTCATCTTCGGTGACTCCGACTACAACAAGGTTTGCTTCCGGGGTGGTATTTACTTCATTTTTTTCCACGTCTTCGTTCGATTGTTTTGATTCGTTATCACTAGCAGGGATTTTAGGGTCGTTATTGTCACAATTTTCATCATCAGAGCTTAAATTATTTAATATATCGGCGAGAGAATCAAGACTACCCGAAGTCACCGAATTCTTAGTCTCTGTATCACTCATTTTTTTTTATCACAGGCCACACCTCATGTTGTTTTTTAAACTCATTATTATTTACACTAAAGTATTTTTCTGAATGAGAGTAAAACTTTGTTCGAACTAAAACAATTTGTAATCTTATCAATTCTAACGATAAGTAATTTCTTAACTTCTTTAAGGTGTAAACTAATTTTTAATCACTTAATGAAATATTTTTTACTGGAAAATTAATATACAGAGGGTTATGTAAAAATTTGGAATATCCCAAAACTTTCTTAAATTTATTTTCACCCAAAACTTGGCACAAGCTTGAAACAAGATATGAATTATCAGGTAAACTTGTTGTTCGCATTATCAACCAGGAAAACTGATATCTGGATGAAATTAAATACCTACATCCTTGAAAATATTTATATATACAGTATGAGGCATAAGTAATGTACAATTATTATTGCAAAACGTCTTGGAAGACTAAATCCTAGCAGGAAAACTATACTAACTGCCCCTCACACATAACTAAACAGTTTTAGTTTTCAAAAATTTATAGGAGGCGTCACACAATCGTAAAAGGACCAATCTATAGCATGAACTTTCAAAAAATGACTGAGGACGTTGTTTAGAATAGAGTGCCTTGATAATAGAAGGCACTCTAGTTCAAAATAGGGGATGGGAATTAATTGTAGCTCATAATTACGTACGGCCCGGTAAGACTCCGCACGGCACGGTTCCACATTTACCTGAAAGTGCTTTTTCATGTGATATTTTATCAACAGAACAGATACTTGAGTAATATCCTAATTATTTTTTATTGCACAGTTAATGAATAAACATTTATAATAAATGAGCTACACGTAAAAAAAGATTTTATGTCCATTAGGGAATTCCTACGTAACATAAAACGTGTTACAATAATCAATGTAGCAATAACGTAAAACTGGAATTTTAAATCTAGTCAAAAGAGACTGCATACCTTATTTTATAAATAACTTAACCGAAAATGGTGACCTCAGTGTATTAACTAAAGTTACGTCCGAGGTGATATCATCTTCATAGAAAGAATTCAACATAATATCCGTTTTGTGTAACAATTGCTTTTAAAAAACCTTTTAAAAAGCAGCTGTTTAAATTAAACGTTTATTTTAATCTCCATTTACGTTTCCAGAAATAATTATATACAGGGTGGTCAACTCAAATCCCTTGACTGACCACCCTGTAGATATCCACAAAAAAAATATTTAATTACAAATCCTACATTCAAAATGCAAATTAACAAACGCCTTAACCTTTATAAAACAGGATTTCCGAAAGGGAAAAAATTACTGCAAGTACCCACCCACACATCCTTTCATTTATTTGCAATTTATTATAATTCCTTTAAATTTAGCTTTTCCTCAACGTCTAAGAAAAGAATCCTGAGGGAGATAGGCCACCCCTTGGTCCGGAAATAACTATCACAGAGCTTGGATGCTTCCAATTTTAGAAACATAAGACTCAAAGGTGTATTAAATCAAAACTCTACTACAGGAAACAAACAGATAAGGATACAATATTTAACCAAGATAAACTTTTCCGGCTATTCAAGGGGGGGTCCTTAGGGGGAAATCCTAGCCCACAATTTATCAGGAACAGATAAAATTCTGGGGCATTACATCCTGCAAATTATGAGGGGATGCTTAAAGCTTGTAATTTTTTTTTTAATTGGGATTCCCCTAATAAAAATCTTAATATATTTTGGAGGGAAATATAAATAAACTTACAATTTTTTTCCATCTGTGTACAGCAGTAACAAACAAGACATGGGTCGAACCATTATCTTCATCGGAAAGGCAATCAGACAGAGAAGGAATTTTTTTAAAATGTATCAATAAATCCGAAGTTACAGTAAATTTAGGACCGACAACCATTTTCAATTTTGTCCAACACACAAACATCACTATTATTATAAGAACACTAAACGAATTTTTTATTAGGGAAAGTACAAATTTTTTGTACCTCACCTTATTTTCGTACAAAAAATTTATGCAAATTAAGGTAGAAAGGATTTTTTTTATACTTCATCTTATTTTTGTACAAAAAAAATTGTGCAAATTGAAGGTGAGGTAGAAATTTTTTAATTCCTACCTCATTTTTGCACAAAAAAATTTGTGCAAATTGAAGATGAGGTAGAAAATTTTTAATTCCCACCTCATTTTTGCACAAAAAAAATGTGCAAACTGAAGGCGAGGTAGAATTTTTTTTATTATTATTAAAAAAAATACAATAATTATATTGTAAAGTTCTTTGAAACCTCTGCACGTGTTCCAAAAAATTCTTATTTATTCACACAATTATGATTATTAACGCGATGCTAATTATAGACGCCGGTATAAATAAATTAAAATGGATTACACAAAGTGTTGAAAAATTAAAACCAAGCACGTTATTTAAATGTAGCAAGTCCACGCCCAAGAAATACCCATTTTTGGGTTTAACAGAATGCGGACTTATTAAGAATTTTTAAGTGAAACGTCTTCAGGCGCGCCTCCTTCGTCAAAAACACAGTTACTCGAAAACTTGTCCAACATCCAACTAACGTTTGAAAACTAGGAAAGACCAGATGAAGACTGAAGCATTCATACACCTAAATACATTAAAAGAGAACCCCATAAGCCGAGTTCGTTCGCCCGCAAACCCACAGACTTTAATAAATGGAAGATGCGCGGGCGGTTATGTGAAGATAATGCAAAGTTTTTATCATTAAAAAAACCGGAACAACCCAGGATTTCATTCAGAATCCAAAAAAAAATCTAAAATTTTCAAAAAATTAGATTTAAAACGAAAAAATTAGGCAACTTCCGGTTAAACCGGAAGTTAAACGACTGTTTGTAATCAAAGAACGCAATAATAATCCATAATTTTTTCAAAATATAAAATCAAACGCCCAAAAATTTTGAAAATTTCCAGGATATTAACTTAAAAACAAAAAATTTAAACAACTTCCGGTTAAACAGGAAGTAAAGCGTACGTAATCTTGCCTTTTAAAACTACCAACACCTTAATAGACAATGATTACGCCAATAAATTAATTCCAAAGCCCAAAAATTCTGAAAACTTGCAGGATTTTGGCGGTAAAACCAAAAATTTAGGCTACTTCCGGTTAAACCAGAAATAGCCCAAATTTTTGAAATTCTTTTAATTTCCGACATTTTAAAATTAAACCAGCCCCAGGAATGGAATATTAACCCACGAATAAATCTTAAGTCAAAAATTCATTCAAAAGTACACAAAAACCAAGAACAATATACAGGGTGGTCCAAAATATTTACCACCCCTTTGCAAATAAACAATAAAAAAATTATTTCTTCAATTTTCCCTTTTCTCATCTTATTTAAGATAAAATCTCAAATATTATCTTTATATATACAGGGTGTTTCGTAATTAAGAAAACGAAAATTCTATTAAACACAACAAAAAAATTTAAAAAGAATAGAATCTACATTTTAATATTTTTATGGTGAGCTTGGCATTAATGTATCCTTACAGGAAAAGTCTTGAAGGAAGTTACTATCCAACCCTAATCAAGTTTGACACAAGAGGTGACAAAAATAGCTCCCCTAAGTAGGGGGAAGGAAACTTATCTTTCACGAAAAATTAAAGCTATTTTAAAAATTCTTTTACTGTAGGAGGAAAAATATTATCTCAAACTATAAACTATAAAGGGGGTAAAATAAATGTTAATAATAAAGATGAACGCTCAAAGAACAATTTTAAACCAGTCGGAGCGCTCCTAGAAGTACACATTTAGCTTACAGAAGTCATTTTATTTCATTCTTAAGTCTCAAGTAGATTTTAGATTATAAACGCCTCCTTTTACTGAACGTCTGTCCCAATTCTTCACTAAAATATTTACAGAACCGTACTTAATATAATTTCAGGGGGGCTAAACACCCCCTTATCATTTATTACAAGTTTAAAATAAAACACAATTGTATTTTCTCAATTCTTATTAACTGCATTAGTAGAAGAGTAAAAAGGAATAGCATTTTGAAGCTGCTCACCTCTTTAGCAATCAAGTCGAGTGCTTGGTCCTCCGCAGACGATTTGGCTGCGACCCTTCTACGGCCACCACCACCGTCCATGGCAAGGAAAGGGGACACACCAACACACACCTGGGATAACATTAAAAACAATCACAAAAGGAGGTACACGTTAAAGCAAACAAAAGTTTAGTTGCAGCTTATAACTTTAGTCGGATAAGAAGCAAAAAATTCACGATCTTGAAAACAATTTTTGACCTTGAAATTAAAAGTATATAAGGTTTATGACATCCCGAAGACTCAAAAGGTTGAATTATACACCTACAACATAACAATTCAGTAATAAAAGAATAATTATGGGTTTTTAAAGAAAGTTCTTGTTTATTTAAGACAAAAAGACTTATCGTACATTGAATACAGTACAAAATATGTTTATTAAACCTAACAGTGATGTCTTGGGGGGTTAATTTAAATCAAAAATTGTATTATTATCTACCGAAAGTGTTTTCTGATAAACTAGTCATGCTAATTGCTTACTTGAAGGCATCGCACTAACACTGATGGTTCGTTGTCCTGCTCGTGTGTTTGGTTAAAAAAAATTCCTTACGGACCAAACAACAGTGGTGGTAGTTAAAAATAAAATAAATCTATTTTGAAATTAGATCTAGAGCAATTATCTAAGACATAAAAAGAGGGGGTTGAAGTAAAGAAATTAGCAAGTAAACAAGAAACATGTAATGAGTGAAAGCTGCTAGAAATGAGTTCCTTTTTACGATACTTCCTTAAACGTTTGATAAAGTATGGGTAAGAATTTAAGGAAATTGATTTTGGCGAGCAGGTGTTCGTGGGTGTGCTCCTTCAGTGCGGGTTTTATTGGCTACTTGCCAGATAATAATACCACCTAACACTTACTTAAATTTATAACAATTCATCCAATATCGTCTTGTTTCATAATCATCCTATTTATCAGGCCGGAAAGTTGTAAATCGTCCCCAATGATTAAATTTGTAGGTGTCCTTCAGGGACGTCCGGGGGGTGTAACAATTTTAAAAATTCAGGCTATCATTCTTATCTTATGCACACAAAAAAAACTTCACTTATCAGTTTGTTAACATGAAATCATATACGAGTTATCTTATCACAGAATAATTACATTTAAGGTGCCAATTATTTGCAAAAATCTACACATGTGTAAAATCGTGACGACATTTATTTCGGTTCGCGACCACTACTACCACTTACTTATTCAAATACAAAAAAAAACCCTAAAAAATAAGATTGCAATGTCATTCTCGGCAGCTAACTTCATGACATAACAAAACCATAGACTGCACCCCTTTCAACACAGATGCGCAACTATACCCTACATTAATAAACGTGTTCAAAAGATTACACCTTTTTATTTGGGGCCCAGAAAGGAAATTTTAGGCTCTACAAAAAAGATATCTTCACAATTTTTCGTATCTTTCATAATTCTTGAGATAATTACGAAAAACCAACACCAATGAAATGTTATGTTCAAAAATATTTTATACCTCAGTCTGGACAAAAGGGCTGTAACATTTTTATATGACTAGAAAGGAAATTTTATGCTCTACAGAAAAGATATCTTGATAAATTTTCGTATCTTGCATAATTATTGAAATAATTAAGAAAAACTTGGGTTAAGTGCAAGCTCAATTTTATAAAAAATTCTTGGCAATCCAAGGGTACCAGGTTCGATTCCGAATTAGGTCGTACTTTTTTTTTGCCAATCAACAGTAAGGGGGCGAGAAACTATCACATACAGAACCGTTATAATATGAAAATCAACACATATTTTCAATTATTATACAGTCTTTATTTATTTTCACACTTTATGATAGTTTTTCGTAAGCATCTCCAAAACCACACCATTTAGAGACAAAATTTAAAATACCTTTTTTGTAGAGAATAAAATTTCCTATCTATTGATATTAAAATTTGCAATAAAACTCATACAGAGTCCTTTCTTTTTAACAATTTTCTCAATATACTCCAACTGTCACATCTATGATTTTAAGGTTATGTTCTAGCATTAATTTTTAAAAAATCATCTTTGTTTGCGTTTTAAGCTTCAAAGATAGCTTTAATCTCTCTTTGTTCTCTACATTACAAATCTAGATAAGAAAATACTTAATAAAACTTAAGTAACTCGTCTAAAATGAGTACCCAGGTAAGAAACGTAAAGTTCCTTTCTCGACACGATATACCTAACAATATTTTTAAAACAGGTAGATAAAGTAGTTAAAACCTACAAAGCCCTAGCGAACATCCCTGCATTATTAAGTGCCCAATTAATTAATAACGGTACAGCTGTAACATCCGTATGGAGCCAACGCAATATCGAACGGGGTCGCACAACGAAATTTTTTCGAACTCATCTTATTACCCCCGAATTAAAGAAAATATCAGATACTTTAATTTTTGATATAAGCAATGAGTAAGTTTTATTTAGAGTTATCGAAACAAGTACTTTGACTGTTTTTTTAGAGCCCTAACTAGTCTTTCGCCTTCAGAAAAGTTTCGTGCAAGTGTTAGAGGAGTTGAAGACAAAGACGGACATAAACAGTACTTGGAAATATGGTCTCAAAGTAATTTAACACAAACTGTTGATCTACAAGCTTTAGACCTTCATGGAGATATTTACACGGACGGTAATTACGTTTTAAGTATAAAATGAGAGAACGGGGGTGGAATTTAGGGGCTAAATCCTACCCCGTTATCTTTTTTTCCAAAAATACAATGAAATACCGTTTTTATATTAAATTAGTTTGTTTATAATGGGTCAAGGACTTATTCAAAATCAAAAATAATATTTATAGCTGAATTTGGGGCCCTTCAATGGTCTCCCGATGAAACCAAACTCCTATACGTGGCAGAAAAGAAAGAACCAAAAAGTGAACCATTTTATAAAAGAAAACCGACCAAACAAGAAGCATCTTCCGAACCTGAACCAACCAAGGTACGTTTTTTAAACTTTTTTACCACAAAATAAAATTTTTCTCATCAGGGTGAGCAACATTTATACAGACAAGATTGGGGTGAACAATTAGTGAATAAAAAGCAATCAATAATCGTCCAATATGATATACCGACAGATACGTTTAAAATTTTAGAAGGTATACCCGAAGGATTGTGCCCGGCACATCCAATATGGGCCCCTGATGGGTCATACGTTGTAGGAGTAGCTCTCCGTACCCATCCAAGAAAATTGGGTCTTATTTATTGTACAAACCGACCCGGTGCTATATTTACTCTTGATTTTAATCAAAATTACGGTAGGAAATTATTTAAAAAAAAAAATAAAGACTTTAACGATTGATTTAATATTTTAGATGAATTATCTCCAGAGGGAAAAGCAGTTAAATCACCTGTATTTACCCCGGATGGTAAAACTTTAATTTGGTTACAAAGAGATGCAGCGGGGCCCCATCATTCTTGTATGACCCTTGTTAAAAGGGATGTGCCATTGAAAAAAAAGAAGGTTTGTGAGGTTTAAAGAATAATTATAGAATAAAGATTGATTTTTTTTAAAAGGTTGAACCTACGATTGTTGTAAATGTCGTACAAACAGAAACAACAATAGCAGGAGGACGCAAATTTTATGGACTGTACAATACAAGCTTCCCTAAAAGATGTTGGGCTTCTGAAAGACGTATTGTTTTATCAACAAATCAAAAAAATACCTTCAATAGTTATATTATTCATATCGGTAACGTATAAAATATAATTACACAGTAAAACGGAAAGTTTGTAAATTTTAATTGTTAGATTCCGGAACTATAACTGAATTGGAATACCCCCTGGGAAGTCAAGTCATTCTTGACGTAAACAAAGATATAATTATAGTTAATCAAAGAAATTTCCTTGTGCCCGATAAGTTAGCTATAGCACAAGTTCCAGCAAAAGGAAAAGAAGGTACAATTGTTTTTGAAGAACTTACTGAAAGCGAAAAGACTGAACATTCAGAAACTTATACTTTTAATTACATGGATTTAAAACACGGCTCAACAGAAAGTGTTGGTAAGTAAGAAAAACAACAATAAAACGAGATGGTTAATAATTATTTTTCAGATACTTTTACCGCAATTTATATCGGGCCTAAAGATGGAGCCGTAAAGGAAGTGCCGTTAATTGTTTGGCCTCACGGAGGACCACATAGTGCTTTTGCTAATAACTTTGCCTTAGAATCATCCCTTTTTGGTGCTTGTGGTAAATATTTCTTGTAATTTTTTTAAATATTCGCGCCTCAACGGTTGAGTACTCATTTCAAAGCCTGAGTGCACCTTGAAACCACAAAATACTAAAAATATACTTGGATAGTTCATAAATTAAACTTCGACTGTCTTCGTTTTAATTTTTCCTACCCCACATGACTCGATTCTTAGTAATCAAAGTTAATAAGTGGGGGCCCCCTAAAGCCTGCGGTCACTTTCCTATTTAATCAAGGGACATACAAGGATAATATTCTTTAAAATATATTTAGAAATGTAAATTTATTAAGAAATAATTTTTTTATAATAATCCAAGCACTCATTTCTAAAAGCTGAGTGAACCTCGAGACCGACAAATACTGGAACTGCATTGGCAGGTTATTTTGTAACCCAGATCAGTTGATATTAGAATAAACAGTCATTTTTAAGTTTGGGAACCGTGTATTGCACCTCAACATAATCTTTTTTTTGTCTTTTACAGGTTACGCAATGCTCCTGATCAATTACCGTGGTTCAGTGGGACAAGGTCAAGCGAGTGTCAATTATTTACTTGGAAAAGTTGGTCAAAGTGATGTGGCCGATTGTATTTTAGCCACAGAAAAAGCCTTAGAACAATTTCCATGGCTTGATCCAAATCGTGTAGTGCTTGTCGGTGGATCCCATGGAGGATTCCTAGTCACTCATTTAAGCGGACAATACCCGGATGTATTCAAAGCTGTTATTGCAAGGAATCCGGTTATTGACATTGCTTCTATGAGTACTATTTCCGATATCCCCGATTGGTATGTTAAGAAAAAAAATTTGACACAATTTATTTTGAAATAATTTTTAGGAGTTACGTAGAATGTGGGTCACCTTATACTCAAATTGGACAACCGGATGCAGAACAATTTTTAAAAATGAGAAAATCATCTCCAATACAATACGCCCATAAGGTTAAAGCACCGACGTTACTTCAAGTTGGATCAAAAGACCTTCGGGTACCTCCATCACAGTCTTTGGAATATTACCATAGACTTAAAGCTAATGGAGTTACCGTCAAGTAATATTTAATTGTTTTTTTAAGAAATTAAACCTGTAATTATTTTATTTTTAGGATTAATTTGTACGACGATAATCATCCTTTGGGTTCTGTGACAAACGAAATGGATAATTTAATCAATACCGTGTTATGGATACAAACTTACATCGGTTCTTAATTTAAGTGAAAGTTTTTTGTATTTGAATTGCCATTATAAGTATAACCTTAGGTTAGACGCTATAAAAATTGATTACGAAGTCTGATTAAATAAAAAAAATAATGAAAATTCGTTTATAATGAAATTTGATTAAATAAAATGCTTTTAAAATTATATTTTTAGTCTTAATTAATGCTACATAAATAGTTTCAGTTGAAAAATAATCATTTTGGACTTGTTTTGTATTTTCCGGTTTCAAGGTTCACTCAGCTTTTGAAAATGAGTATCTGAATGGCTACGATTATTGCGTAAGCCTTCAAAATTAATTATTTATTAATTTAATTCAGAGTTGGATAAGGTTTTGACGTATTAAACTATAGTTAGGCCCCATAATTGATTAAAAGAATCCTATTGACGAATCGTAGGGCCCCAATTTAGCAACTTTGTTGACCAAAGTTTAAATTTTGTAAATAAAATCAAAGAAAATACAGATCATAGTAGTTCACAGAGTACGAAATGACCTGCCAACTATATTCCCTGTATTTTCGGTTTAAAGGTTCACTCAGTTTTTGGAAATGAGCAACTGGGAAGCTTGGATTATTGTAGAAAATTACTTAAAAGAATAATCTTATAAAGGCAATTTAAAGAAAACCACACGGGCTACAAATTGCAAGGACAGACCCCACAATAAACATGTCAGGGGACCTACAATTTAAGTTTATGTCAAAGACGGGTACTTAAATTCATTCCGCATTTAAATTGTTCGTTAGATAAAGAATTGCCTTTCCGATTAAGGCATCTTAAATAAAATGTGTGGATCAGATGCTATCAAAAAGTTACGAACATTGAAAAACCAATTACAAACTCTGCAACTGTCTTTTCAATCCGTAACAAATTTGATAAACACTCAAAAACATAATTACAACATACAAGTGTTCTAAAAGAGTAATTTTATCGAGGGTATTTAAAAAAAAACCACAGGCTTCAAATTGCAAGAATAAATCAAAAACGCTCCCAAAATAAATAAGTCAGGGGACCTACAATTTAACTTTATGTCAAAGACGGGTACTTAAATTCATTCCGCATTTTAATTGTTTGTGAGATAAAGAATTGCCTTTCCGATTAAGGCATTTTTAAATAAAATGTGTGGATCAGATGCTATCAAAAAGTTACGAACATTGAAAAACCAGTTACAAACTCTGCAACTGTCTTTTCAATCCATAACAAATTTGATAAACACCCAAAAGCATAATTACAACGTAAGTGTTCTAAAAAGATCACCTTACATAATTTTTAGTTTAAAAAAGTTGTAAAGAAGAAACATTTAAAATTTTACAGATAGAAAAAAAAAACAATTTCTGTATTTAAAGTTTTTTTTTATATTTAACAAACAAACAGTAGATAAAAATCAACATTTCGTTGATCGGAGTCGACTTCAGGAATATTTTGATCTCTTCATGGCAGGTCGTATTTGGTCCTTCAAGCAAAATAGAAATATTTTGGTCCACTCCGTTGTAGTTTCGGTTAGACACAAGAACATCCAAATCCAGGGTACATCTAAAAATCTGCTTCATAAAAATATTCTAAAACAATTATAAAAGTTAGCAATAAAACGCTGCACAAAAATGATCATGTCAATTGCTTTTTATTCAAGTAAGAGGCACAATATTTAAATTTCTTCTTTAAACATCTGCTGAAAAAAAAAGGTTTCAAAACAATAAAATACAGTTCAACAATTAAAAGATGTTATCATTGTTTAAGAGCCATCCTTGATTAAACGCTATCAATTGGATGACCAGCAAATTGAGTGTTGAATACATGCTAGAAAAAAAAAAAATTATTTCACAACCGTTTATTTGCTAAAAAAAACTAAAAAGCTTTGAAATTTTGATTAATAAGACAGCTCGAATAATAATTCGTTTATTAACCGTCATTAAAAATTCACAAATTACGCAGCAAAAATATTTTCTTGCACCTTCTTCCAATCCGCTAAAGGTCCATGTTCGGGAAGGTACCTCACATTGCATCCATCATATGCCAAACGTCCTTCATTCTTCAAATCCTCGTAAGTTTGACGCTCGTATTTAGTGAAGCCCCATTTCTTTGATACGTAAATCTTTTGACGTCCTGGGAACTTGAACTTTGCACGACGTAAAGCCTCGATAACCTAATAAAACCGAAACTTAATAATATTTTCGGGAACCATTTGAAATTCTTACTTGAGCCTTGAAACGGTCGCTGGAGCGTACACTCATGATTGGTTGACCAATACGTACACGAGCTACGGTTCCTTGGGGTTTACCAAAAGCTCCACGCATTCCAGTCTGAAGCCTAGAGGAGTCATTTGTTTAAAAAAACGAATGCACCTGATCTTAAACTTCTTTTTTCATTCCCAACTTATATAAAATCTGGGGAACCTACTTTACCCCCCTTTAATTTTCAAAAGAATCAAGTGATCAATCCTTTCTTTTAGAATCACAACTACCAACTTGATTGAAAGCGAATTTAATAACAGTAAAAAAGCTTACCTATCGGCTCCAGCACACGATAACATCTTATTGATGCGAATGACGTGGAATGGATGCAATCTCATACGGATATGGAATTGATCTTTACCGCAGTTCTTTACCAAATACTTGTTGCAGCAAATACGTCCTGCTTCCAGAGCTTCGGAGCTAAGCTGTTCGTATTCATCGGATACCAAATGGACGCAAAGGGGGAAGTCCTCTACAGCGGCCTTTTTCTTACCCAAATCGAAGATACGGATTTTGGGGTCGGGAACACCACGACAGAAACGAGATTTTGGGTATGGTTTGTTCTTACAGTATCGATAACTGTCGGTAAAAAAAATAATTAGATAAATTCCACAAGGTTATGTTTTTTATAAAACAGTGATAAATATATGAAAAAAAATTGGGAAATTAAGGGAAAATATTTAATTAAACGTGAGATTAGGAGAAAACAACGAGAATAAAGAGTTAATTAGAGAAAATAAAGAAAACTTACCATCTTGCAGGTCGTCTACCCATTTTGACCTAAAACACAAAATATCACTATTTGGTATTAAAGAACGTATTTTTTAGAATCTATATTAATTATATTTTACACTAATTATCAAATTTTTCTTTAATTACAACCGATGTTAAAGAAATTAAAAGAAAATCGTAGCTAACCTGCTTTCACTTCCACTTCACAAATAAGAGAATTTTCTCAACAAGGAAATATATGTAACCAATGGTAACCAACATAACAAAACCAAAACTCCCCCAAATTTAAATTCTACGCGCCAAATTGTTCCACTTGATATATACAAGGTGTTCCATAAACTTTAATTAAAAAAAATCCTTATTTATCAAATTTAAATAATAATACCCCTTTAATTAGAGTGCTTTGATACAGTCTGACAGATTTGTACAACCCTTATTTTTTAGTTAATGTCAAATTGACAGTATTATTTATAAATTTCAGTCTTGTTATAATGCCATATTATATTATACGTATTTTGTTTTCACTCGTAGAAGTAATTTTGAATTTGTTAGTTTTAAATCACTTGTGTACAGAAAGATCAACTTCCGAACGAGGAATACAAACCTCATGTGGAATAAAAAGTTGTTGTAGACAAACTAATTTTTGTGATGAAGAAGAAATATGCAATCAGCCTGAAGATTCTATAAATGTATGTTTGAATACTTCCGTAATCCGTAGTTGTGAAAGGAAAAATGTTAAACGAAGATGTAGAGATATTTGGAAAGAGTTAAAAATATAATGTAAAGAAAAATGTGTTGTGTAAGCGTTCATTAATAAATTCTATTTCGGGTGAATTTGATACTCAATTTTATTCAATCTTAAATAACTTACCAAGAGGACTTCTTCCATACAGCGAATCCGTTGGAATATCCCACTCCCCGACTTCTTCCCTACAGGGAATCCATTGTCCATGTCCAAGCCTCGGTCTCTAGGTTCACTCAGCTTTAGACGACTCCTGGGATGATTGAATTTGTATTTCTTTTTCTTCAATTCACTACACGGAAGCAAATCTTAAAAAAGAAATATTTTAGAATACATCCTTGTATAATAAGAGATTTCAATTTAAAAAGTAACTTTTACATACAAAACAATTTTTTACATTACATTTATTACAATAAAAAGATCCAAGTTACATCACTTACACTTTACATGTGCATCTATAATAATTTTTAAGAATGTCCAGTAACCCTGGACGAAATAAAACTATTTTCCCCACCTTTAAAATAAAATTATATCATCCCACACCCTTCTTATAAATACTAAACCTTTTCAAAAAATGAGATTATTTATAATACGGATTTGTACAGGTTTTTGAAAAAAAAAACCTTGCATGACGATCTCCTGACAAATCATTTTTTATTTAAATATTTACAGCCCTTTCCATAGGTAAATTAGGGGCTTCCACTACTAATAATCTGCGAGTACTTGACCCGCTTGTATAGCTATCCCCACTACTTCGAGCACTAGCATGGGATAACGGGGTGCCTGGTAGTTTCTGAGGTGTACTTTCCATGGAACCGACTGAGTTGGGTGAAGCTGCGCTTTCGTATAAGGGCCCCGGGTGAGCAGGAGCCGGTTCTTCTGGGGTGTAATAATCGGAATCGTCACCACGCTCTCTATCATCTCCATTTCGAGCTTAAAATAAAAGTATTATTAGCAATAATTACGTAAACGTACGTAAATTACAAAACACAACTTGGCGAAGGAATACTAACAAGATTTCTTATTTTTTTCTGTAGGTGTGCTATTATTGGTTTGATCCTCATGGTCGGTGTCCGCATCATCAATGGGGTCAACCACATCAACCATATTTAGCGCCAAATGGTTATTACGATTTCCTGTATCGTTTTGTAGTAAAGGCGATAACTTTTCTGCTTCACTGTCTTCATCCTGTAACTAATTTTTCAATTAAATTTTAAGTACAATTATTAAATTTATTACCTCATCCTTGTCAGATTTTTCATTTACATGCCTTACACTGTCTTTTGTCTGTTTATGTTTAATACTTCTTGGACTTTCAGTTTGATTCGCTAAAAGAGGGCATTTTGGGGTCTCTTTATTATCTTCATCACGCGATAGTAAAACAGACATTCCAAACTAGTAAAAATGAAATAAATATCTCTTTTATAGAATATTTTAAACCTATACCTCAGGAGTTGGTGGATCCGTATCTTTTCCTGTTTTAACCGGCGTCCTTTCTACGGAATGCCTGTTAAGTACCTGAGCTGCTTGCACAGCCGGTTCGTTATCAGGGGTTTCTACAAGATCGGGTACAGCAGCAGGAGGTTGACGGGGCAAAACAGGTCCATTTAAAGCTTCAATTAACGATACTGCTTCGTAACCCGGTGGAATATTATCACAACTACCCTGATACGTGATGAAAAAATTAGAATACTGCGTAAACTTAAATTAAAACTTACATCAGGTGGACTAACAGGTTGAATTGCGTTTCCAGATTTTTGCAAAGCCCGAATTTGTAATAAAGCCCTAAATGGAGCTCTACATATTGGACAGTTATTTGCTTGGTACCGGAGGGAATCCGCACAGGAATTGCACAAACATAAGTGGCGACATGGTAAGATTAATGTATCGCGTACGTCACACATGCAGATTACACATTCAGATCCGTTGTCTTCTGTATCATCGTCAGCTTGCTAAAGAGTAAAATATAAAAATAAAATAAAAAATAAGAAGGGGTAAATCTGAGTTGAAACAAAACATATTTCCGGTACTTACTACTTTATCATTATTTTTATTTTCAATCCCGTAAATTTCTTGAAGTAGATAACAAAGACCGTCCACAAATAATTTTTGTTTTAGGGCTTTAAGGACATATCCACCATCCGTATTTTTTTCTATAGTCGCAACAGTGGTGTGAGATTGTCGCATATCTAAATAAAAAAAATTTCGATCTACTTGTAGTTGACCCCCTTTTCTTTAAATTTTACCTTCAGGTCCTTCTTCTGCTACGCAATGAATAGCAAGTGGAATCATTTCCCTATCAATATCGTATAATATCTCATCTTCTGAATATCTTGAAGGATCAAATACGTGTCCCATTTGACAAAACTGTTGATTTGCTCCCCTTTTATAACGGAATGTTTCAGAATTTAATGTTGCATCCCTTGCAACATACCTAAAAAACAAAGTTTTAACAAAAAAAACCTTAAATACATTTAAACTTACGTAACACCACCAGCGGTAATTTCTTCAGTACAGAAATAATAAACAGTAATTGCACACCGGACATCTGAATCAAAAGTAAATTCAATATTAAACGGTGAACCTTTTCCTAATTCCACATCTCTATCTCTATGATCCCCATCGTTTTTATCAATCCGTGTTTTTCCGAAGTCTATAGGCGGAGCCCTAACAAACCTTAAGGATTCTTTCCGTATATTTACCAAGCTTTTAAGCGTCTTAGTTGGTTCGTTAGGTTGTGGAGGAGGGTATGGAAACTGGAAAAGCTTATTTACAACTTAATTATTAACCATAAAAAGTTTTACTTACAGGGGTGGGTCGGCTGCCAAGAAAATTTAAATCCGAATTCTCTCCGAATAAATAAGATTCAGGTTGTGGGGTATCAAAACGTTCTCCACCCATTATAAAGTGGCTTCCAAAGTAATTACCTTAAAATTGATTAATTAATGATTTTTTTTAAAAGGTGGAAAAATAATTTTACCTGAACGTGGGGGATATTTATAGGCATGATTTGTTGTAATATCGACTTCTTCCACCCCTGCATGTTGTCTGCTTGTTATTGCACCCATTATAATCGCTGGAAATTAAAAACTAATTAAAAAATTAAAACTACTTCATGACAGCTGTCAAAACAACTACAAACGTCAGATTGAAAGGATAGTGAAGTTAGGAACTTAAAAAATCACTGACGTGAAGTATTTACAGATATACAAGGTGTAATCAAAAAGTTTCCGATTAACTTAGAAAGGTAAAGTTACGAGGGGCAGGCAAAAAGTACAAAGCGAAAAACATGGATTTAAAAGGTAAAAAAGATAATCTGACAAATTTAAGTTCCTAAAGTGTAGACAAGGAAGCAAAAATAAACAATTGTAATGAAAAATATTTATTTCCTTATTTTTCCCAAATGTATCGATATGAAACCAAATAGATTACAAAATGCAATTGTTTGTATAACGTCTTAATTTCACTTTACACACAACACACACAAAAATTAACAAGGAAATTACATTTCTTTATTTAAATTAATTAAATACAATGTACAAAAAAGGTCCAGTCTTGTAAACAACGTTGTATCAACACATTCAAAACACTCACAACTCATCATGTTCTTCTTCATCTGCATCCACTTCTTGTTCAGCTTCATCATCGGGAATACCATCTTCAGGTAAATCTTCTTCCTCCTCCACTTGTTCGTCAAGGGAAACCCCTAAAGTCTTACGCATCATCATTTCAATTGATTGAGCAAAATCTTGCGTTTCTCTGAGCATGTAACCTGATCTCAAGGTAGCGGTTCTGAATAACATGACAGCCATGTCTTTAGCAGCGGGATCAGTTGGATCGTCGTTAACCCTTTTTAATAATTCACGCATCAACGGATGTCGGGGATTGATTTCCAAAGTTTTTCTTTGGTTCAGATAATAGGAACGTTGAGGATCGTCGGATTTTTGATGTGCATTTGAGGTTGCAAGGCGTTCCATGTTCCCAGTCCACCCGAACATGCTGGCGACGAGGGCACAAGGGGAGTCAGATAATCTTTCGGATACGGTTGCACGTGCAATTTGATCCTTAAGCGCGTTATCGTTCAACCATTTTGTTAGGGGTTCAAACGTTGTTTTGAGTTGATCAAATTGTTGTTTTCCACCTTCAGAATCCGTTAAGCTAAAACCTTCTTTTGCGACGTTTTGGAATTTTTTACCATCGTATTCAGGAATGGCGGAAATTGCGTATTCGTCGACGGCTTCGGTTAAATATAAAACCTCGTAACCTTTACGTAAAAGCCTTTCAACAAACGGAGAGTTTTTGACTTCATCCTGGCTAGACCCGGCAATGTAAAAGATCCGTTCTTGTTTCGGTTTCATACGTTTAACGTAATCCGCTAACGAAGTCATATTTTCCCCGTTTGAAGTATAAAATTGCAAGAGTTTAGCAAGACGGGTGCGATTACTTGGATCTTCAATAACTCCAAGTTTGATGTTTGTTGAATATTCCTTCCAGAATTTTTCGTAATCAGCATCGGGAATCTTTTTCAACATATCAAGGACTTTACGGACAAGTTTCTTTTTAATAACTTTAATTAATTTATGTTGTTGCAAGGTTTCACGAGAAACATTCAAAGGTAAGTCATCGGAATCGACAACACCTTGTACGAAAGCCAAATAAGAAGGCATCATGTCATTGAATTCGTCCGTAATGAAGACTCTTCTTACGTAGAGTTTAATGTTATCGGTTTTGCTTCCGTATTTATTAAAGCTTTCCGATGGTTGCGCACCTGGGACAAAAAGTAAGGATTTAAAGGTGACTTCACCTTCGGCTACGAAATGTACTTTAGCGAGGGGTTCTTTAGTGTCTTTCGTTAAAGCTTGGTAAAATTCGTTGTAATCTTTGTCTTCTACTTCGGAAGGCTTACGAGTCCATATGGGTTTGCTATCGTTTAAGACTTCCCAATCCCAAACTGTTTTGTCAACCTAGAAAAATAAAATAAAAATGAGAGGCGGCAAATGCGAGTAAGGAGGCCCCAAAAATCAAAATAAAAGGGGGTAAATGGAAGAATGAATGGGGGTCCCTCCCTGCCATATTGTAACCAAGTTTACCTTCTTAGTCTTTGGTTTCTCTTCCTCCTTTTCTTCTTCTACAGCCGCTTCGTCTTCAGCACCATCTTCTGTTTTTTCAGGCTTGTCTTCTTCGGGTTTTTCTTCTTCATCGAGAGGTTCTTCTACTTGTTCAGTACGGCTGGCCCATAAGTAAATGGGGAAGTTAATGAATTGCGAGTATTTTTTAACCAAATTACGGATGGTTTCCTGTTCTAAGAAGTCCTTGGCTTCGGGTTTAAGTTGAAGACTCACAGTCGTACCTAAAATTCGATAATTTAAAAAAAAATTAGAAACAAATGTAAATTACGTACCTCTAGGAAGGCTATCACCACGAGGATCGTCTACGATACTAAAACTAGCAGCATCTGATTCCCAAATGTATTGTTTATCATCGTTATGCTTTGTGGTTACAATAACCCGATCAGCAACCAAGAAGGCGGAATAAAAACCAACACCAAACTGTCCAATCATATCGTTCATGTCTTGAGACGAAGAGGCATCTTGCATTTTGTTTAAAAATTCAGCGGTACCGGATTTTGCAATGGTACCAAGATTATTAACAAGATCCTGTCGAGTCATTCCAATACCGGTATCCGTAATATGCAACATTCCAGCTTCTTTATCCGCTTTTATTCGTATGTTTAATTCAGATGTTGTATCTAACACGTTTTTATCCGTTAATGAAAGTAAACGAATCTTATCCAAAGCATCCGAGGCGTTTGAGATCAATTCTCTAAGGAAAATCTGTAAGAAATAAAAGAGTTAGTTAAACAATTAATTTTTAAAAACGTATTACGTACTTCTTTGTTTCTGTAAAGAGAATTTATAATTAATTTCATCATTCGATTTACTTCGGCTTGGAATGTGAATTTTTCTGCCTTCTCACGTAATTCTCTTAATTGGGCTACATTGAGACCGTCCAATTTTATTGCTTCTTCTTCTCTTTGCACGACTTCATCATCTAAACAAAAAAATTAAACATTAATTACGATTAATTAAAAAAAAGATAAGCCAGCTCTGTGGACATCATTACCTATCAAAAATATTGATTGACATATTTTAATAAAAATATTGACAAAACTTTAGATAATAAAAATGGAATCACGTCCATCAACCGAAACTCCTGCTAAAACAATCGAAACGGACACGAATAAACCAACAATTCCGTTTAAATTATGTTTTCCAATCAAACGTGATATTGGCAGATCAAACGGAAATTACCCAACAATAGGTAAACTTAAAGCACTTAAAAAACAAACTGAAACAATTTTTTCCAGTTCAAACGCTTGCACCGAAATTTTATTCCCAAGCCTACGCCAGCTTTCAGTGTAATGAAAAAACCTTACAGCAACAAGTGGACAAACTTAAATTTATTGGACCGAGAGAGAAATTTAAATCACCCAACACCGAAAGCCAACAGTACGTATTTTTTTAAGTGCTTCTGTTAATTCACGCAGCTTATTTAACTCCGTTTGTTCTTTTAAGATATGGTTGGTATCAAGTACAATTACGCACCCATGATAAACGTATAAATTTTGTTAAAAATACCCATCAACTAATCAAGGAGCATCTTATGAACTACGTAAAAATAAGAGAATAAAATCGAATAAAACTTTACCTGTCCGTGAGGCTTCACGACTTGCACCGAGATCAATATCAAGTTTTTCTACAGTTCCTTCAAGTGTTGGTTCATCGGCCCTTACACATCCTAGAAAATAAAGTTAAAGGTGTAAGGGGGTTTCAAAGGGGGCACATTTGAAAAAAAAAAATTGAACTGTCATACAAAAGACTTACCTATTAGAAAAGAAATTCCAATTATAAGAAAGATTAATTGCTTCATTTTGTACGTTTACAAGTATTTAATAGAACTGACACTTAATGCCAGTGATTTCCCACCGGCTTCGCCCCCTAAAATAACTGGCAACAGGAGCAAGCACCGTCAGTACGTATATTAAATGATGTGCACCAATCAAGTCACACCAACACACCACACATACAAATGGCTTCTTCTGATTGGTCCAACACAACGTGGACTTTTGTGATTTCAACCGGGAAATTTAAAATTGTTTTTTAAATAAAAAACCCAAGTTCTTAGAAATCAAACGGTTTTTCCAATGTAAAACTTTATTATTATGGAATAAACTTATAATACAAATAATTTTATTTGCGATCCTAATTTACCTTACAACATAAATTTATCCTTATTTTGAGTTAAAATTTTAGCGGAAGATTTTGCATCTAAGAATAGAGTGCTAACTTCTTCGATATCAGCTTTAGCAATATTATTTCTACCATTAGTTTTAGCTGTTAAGGAAGCAGGTGTAAGTAATTGAACAGCATAACGTAAAGTTGCGCGAGCTCCAATATCTCCCAAACACGTAAGAGCATCAGAATCAATTTCCAAACCCTCTGTAGACACCCTAAGTCGTATTATTTGTTCTAATTCAGATCTGGAATAAGGTAATGTACGAATAATAACCAATCGGTCTAATAAATCAAGAGGAATCCCATGGGGTGAAACAATGTCATCAGTACCACGAATTACGCATCGCCCTCGATTTGTTGCAAATATAACAATCGGAGCTATAGCACTTTCTAAAGCCCTATGAAGGTATGTAAAGGTTTCAATATCTAACATATGGACTTCATCAATAAATAAAACCCCTGGGACAAGTTCTGCAATCCCTTGATCGATATATTTGTCAACAACTTTGTTTATTTCCCGACGTAACTTATCTGTGATTTCAGTTTTCTTTGGTTTTAATAACTGACCCATCATTGAAAGCACATCTTGCCCCCCTTGAGGCTTTGCATTTGCTGCATCTAAATCGTGTAGGGTTACATCCTGGAATGATACGAAAAATCATTACAGAGTTCGAATTAAGTACAAACGCCCCCCAGCATTTCAATAAATAAATATTTTAAGTACCTGCACAACTTCTTTCTTTTTGTGTACATCTCCTTTAGGTAAGGGGACATATTCTTCGGCTTCAAGGTCAAATTCTGTGGCGAAGGCATCGCATCGTCCTTGTCTTTTGACCGCTCCACTATTGGCTTCAATATAAATAACATCCCCTACCTCGACCTTTTCTTTTTGTAATGCCTCGTAGATGCTTGGATCTAATTTTAACTGTTTACTACCTTTGGCTGTGCGTAACCCAATTATTACGTGGCTTACAGTTTTTCCATATCCTACAATTTGATAATAATTTATGAAGAGTTATTAAAAAGTAAGAAGACTGATTTTTTAGTACCTCCAGCCGGATTTTCTGTTTCAACGGGGGTCAATTCTGTGACTTCTCCTTCGTAAACTTCTTTCGTTTCTCGGATACGTAATCCAATGGCCCTTCGAAAGTTCTCCATGAGCACTTCAGTTTTTTTTATCTCAGAACTGTAAACTTCTGATCCAACCATAGGGCAAAAAGGGACTTTAGTACCAAGTTCTTGAGCTATAGCTAGAGCGATAGCGGTTTTACCCGTTCCTGGTGGGCCAGCAAATAAAATAGCTCTTCCAGCCATTTTTTTGGTTTTAATCATATCTACTACGATTCCTCCAGCCTAATGATTACAAAACGGGTGGTTATTGAGTAGAATAAGGTAAAAATGTGAAAAATCTAACCTCTCGGGCTTGTTCTTGTCCGACCAAACCTGCAGCCATTTGGATTGGAATTCCATACTCATCCAAACCCAAACCTTTTATATGGCTATGGGCACTAATTCGTTGGGTTTTTACGGTGCTTTTAACTTCTTCTACCTTCATTTTTGGAAATTTAAAGCCGGCGTTTGATCAATCAAAAGTTAACCAGTAACCACAATCTTGTTTTTTTTCTGTTGGTATGACAACAAACAAACATGTGCTTGGTTACATTTTTGTTATATACAGGATGTTTACAAATTTAGGTTTTGGAATCATTTAAAATTAATTTTGTAGATAATTTAACGTTTTTATCTTAACTAACATTAATAATTAATGAAATTTTAATATTTAATTGCTTTATAATATAAAAAACTGCATTACAGGTGTTTGTTGATCAACTTTCAAGAGTTGGTAGACTTTCCTGCCTTGTCCTGTCAGATATATTAATTAAGGTTAGGTTTTTTACCGCCAATAAGTAATTAAACAACGATTTTACCAGCAATGGGTGATAATTTAAGAGAAATAATAAATGGGGGAATG
This sequence comes from Hemicrepidius hirtus, assembly GCA_963082805.1. Classification (NCBI taxonomy): domain Eukaryota; kingdom Metazoa; phylum Arthropoda; class Insecta; order Coleoptera; family Elateridae; genus Hemicrepidius; species Hemicrepidius hirtus. The sequence goes on from OY720166.1 coordinate 910,103, forward strand.
ATCCCCCAATTTAATGGTAAAAAAGTAAGTATAACAGGTTTCGTAGCAAATGTAAACCCAAACAGGCTTACTTTTGATGTTCGAGCAACGGATGATGTGGTTATTAAAGTAAACTTAAGGAAACCCTACAAGGATGCTCTTGATGGATATGTGGAGGTATATTTTTGTAAGCAGTTAACGGAGGATGTTTGACGTTTCTGATTTTTAGGTACACGGAACTGCTCAAGGGACTAATACTGTTATCTGCGATGAAATAGTTCAATTTCCTCCAGAAAGTACTGCAGATTTTGATGCTGCAGGACATAATACCCTTTGTACTTTATTGCATACCATTCCGGATTTATATAAAACCGCTTGAGTTGGAATATTTGTAATTTCTTATTAAAATTAATTAAATTATAAATAAATTTATTAATAAAATGTATTTTCTATTGTGAACACAAATCTTTATATTATTTATGAGCTGTAAAGTCAGTAACGATTGTGCTTTATATAGACGATAATTAATTACCCGTTACAAAGATGTGAAATCAACAATTCTAGTAAGAGAGGGAAGTATACACCTTCAGAAATGCCAGAGAGAAATAGAAGTATAAAGAGATTAGTTCCCCGTTACTAGGGCTGATAAAACCCCCATCCGTTCCCCATTCAATACCATTCCAGGTGATGAACAAAACAAAAAAGATAAAATTGTATTATTTTTATTAGATTATACGTGTGTAAGTAAATTGGTAGGTGTATTTATTTACTGTATTTCAAAATCAACATTTTGTTATTAAAAGCTTGAATACATGACCTCTCATCTATTTGCGAGAGAAACGTAATCTTCTTTGTTTTTATTCTTAAAACAGAGAACTAGAATTTGAAATGTTAATATTTACAATATTCACACTTGAAAAAATTACTTAAAAATCTATTCCAGTCGTTCCACAAACCTCCTCGGCAATCCAATATCAACTAATTTCTCTTTCGAACAAGTAACAATTTGTGGATTATAATGCAATAACGCCTCCCAACATATTTCACTTAATTTAGGTATACGTAACCATACTGAATAAATATCATTGCTTCTTCTAATATCTTCACCTGCGTAAATACCACCGAAAACATACATTTTTCCTTCGGGTGAGACAGCCGCCGAATGAAAGTAAATCGGCTTTGGTAAAATACATGTTTCTATAAAAGTCCATTGCATTGTTGATATTTCTAACCGCCACAGATCATCGAAAACTAATTCACCATCATAACCACCCGTTATGAACACGTTTATATCTGTTTCTGTATCGATTTGAACCGCCCCATGACATCTTCGAGCTGGAGGGATTCCTGTACCATAACAAGCTGAAGCCACACCTTAGAATTAATCAGAATTGGAAAAGTTATTTTATCCAGTATAACAAGGACTTACTTTTAGGATCTCTTTTTGTTTTTAAACGTTGCCACTGGCGGGTTTCAACATTGAAAATGGGTATTTCGAAAAAATCAAATGCATCATCGGCAGTGCCCCCTCCTAAAATATAAATATTTTTCCCATCGAATGCGACTTCATGTCGATATCTTCCTTCTGGTTCATAATCGGCTTGGCCTTGACATATATACACATTTTCCCAAACTTTCTTTGTTATATTTAGTCTAACAAAGAGAAAATGATTAACAAAGGAATAAATTGGGGTCTTGTAGACTAACCTATGAATATCACAAGTATAAGCAAACCCAGTTGTACCTCCGATGGTATATAAATGATTATTATGGTAAACTAGGGCTTGTCCATATTGAGGCAATGGTTGTTGTCCTGTGGTGTCAATTTCAAACATTTGACCACGCTCATCGTTTAACGGACAGATATATAATTGATTGCTACAGCGATAACCAAATGGCGAGCCAGTTCCTCCATAAACCTAAAAATTAACTTACCTAAACACTTTTCTTAAAAAAAAGAAGCAATCTATTCGATTTTTCAAAAAACCAACCCCCTTAATTAAATATAAGCTTACACAAGAATATACCATCAAATAATTTCCTTCACGTATAACAGCATTAGATGCAAGTTCTTGAGGTAACGATTGTCTACTATTATAACGTTTCCATTTCTTGGAAGCGTAATTAAATTTCCAAAGTTCTTGAAATAAGGGGTAAGAATTCACGTTGAATTCGTCTTCGTTTCTTGCATCTTGTTCGTTTTCTCTTGAAGGGTTGTAACCTCCGAAGGAGTATAAGTTTTTGGTGTCACAAACGATTCGATGTCCACTTCTTGGTAAGGGGGTCTTGCGACGTTTAGCCGGTTTAACTTTTTCGTATTCGTAGACTTTAAAATAATATAATCCAACACTTTTGTGATTTCCCATGACAATAATAGTGATGAAAAGACGCAAAAAATCATAAAGACAAAAGGCCAGCTCAATCAAATATGCCAAAAACATCCAAAGAGTTTTTAGTCACATCAGAGGAGTTGTGCAAATAAATTTCTAATCCCACACAAAACATCTTTTAAGAGTTCTTGTCCCAAGGATATGTTTCACAATACAATTTCGCATTCAAATCATTTCAAAATCGACAATTATTGTCTGGTTATTTGTTGTAATTTGGATGTAACACTATATCTATTCTTGTTTAACTATTCAAGTTAGAAAAGGACACACCTAATGACCTTTAACCAGTTTTAAAATCAATTTTAACAAACTTCACACCGAAAACAAAAGGTTTAAACCAAAAATAACTAAGCCCTTATGACCCCCAACTTCACTTTATTTATAAAATTTATTTTTTAAATTGTTGGTGCACATGTGATTGGGAAATGGCGTTATGTTGTGCCAGTAAGTAAAGAAAAACTTCTTCAAAACTTCTTTTCAACCCAAAAGGCTTTAATACTTCCTTCCAGATTTAATTAAAAACTAATTTTTAATTCAAAACCTTTACTTTTACAGAAAAATCAAAGTTTTAATTAACCTAACCTTAATTTATAACAAATCGGATTAAAGGACTTAAAAATTCCTTTTTTAGTTTCAAATGAAGTACCAGAACATCCTGTAGTATCCCCTTCATCGGGTGCTATATTCGAAAGGAGAATAATCGAAAAATACATAATCGAAAATGGAATCGATCCAATTAGCGGAAAGGAATTAAACGTAGAAGAACTAATAGAAATTAAGAGTAGGTAAGTTATTTTAATTATTATTCACCCCCCTATATGGTTTTGTTTATAGCACCGCCTATAGTTAAACCGAAGCCACCTTCAGCGACAAGCATACCAGCCACACTTAAATTATTGCAAGATGAATGGGACGCAGTTATGTTATACAGTTTCACACAACGCCAACAACTTCAAACGGCCCGGCAGGAACTTAGTCATGCTTTGTATCAACACGATGCCGCTTGTCGGGTCATTGCAAGACTTAACAAAGAAGTGACAGCCGCTCGGGAAGCTTTAGCTACTCTTAAGCCACAAGCTGGAATTACTACAGTACCACAACCAGTAAGATTTGATTTAATGTAAAAGTTACTTGGTGTTCGTTCTAAAGTCGTATTTTTCTAGGCTGTTGCTGCAGAGGCTGCAGGTATTGCAAATCAACCAACGGAAGAGGCTGAAGATGGTATGAGCGAAGAAATCATACAAAAACTTCAAGAAAAAGCCACGGTGTTAACACAAGAACGTAAAAAACGTGGTCGTACAGTTCCTGAAGAGCTTGTTTCGCAGGAAGATTTACGTGCATACAGAACGCTTGCCTCACATCCTGTAAGGGCACTTTTATTTAATCTTAAATAAGAATAAAATGTTTTATTTTAGGGTCTCCATTCGGCTAGTGTTCCTGGAATTTTAGCATTAGATATTCATGCCTCGGATACTAGTAAAATTTTAACGGGTGGTAACGATCGAAATGCAACGGTATTTAATAAGGACACGGAACAAGTCATTGCTATTTTAAAGGGACATACCAAAAAAGTTACAAAAGTTATTTATCACCCATACGAAGACTTGGTTATTACCGGTAAAATAATAAAAGCGCCCCCGTTTTATAGGATTAATTTTTTGTTATTTCAAATATTTTTTTAGCTTCCCCTGATTCGTCTATAAGAATCTGGAATGTTCAAACATCACAGACTACTTTGCTTTTACGGGCACACGATAGTGCTGTAACCGGTCTTTCATTACACCCGACTGGTGATTATGTCTTGTCAACGTCTGAAGACCAACACTGGGCATTTTCCGATATCCGCACAGGTTGTTTGTTGACTAAAGTTGCAGATCCGGCCAATGTTCCTTTAACAACAGCACAATTCCATCCTGATGGGCTTATTTTTGGCACGGGTACTGCCGATTCTCAAGTTAAAATTTGGGATCTTAAAGAACAAAAGGATGTAGCCGATTTCACAGGTAAACAATCCTACTTGTTTAATTTAATTTTTTAAAAAGAATTATTCTAGGTCATTCCGGTGCCATAACTTCAATGTCTTTTTCGGAAAACGGGTATTATTTAGCGACAGCTGCTGGGGATGCTTGTGTGAAATTATGGGATTTACGTAAATTAAGAAATTTTAAAACTTTACAATTAGATGAAGGTTATCAAATTAAAGATTTATGTTTTGATCAGAGCGGTACATATTTAGGAGTCGCCGGAACAGACGTCAGGTAAGATAATTTATTCATTTTAAAGTACACGGAATTAAATGTTTTTTTCCAGGATATATTTATGTAAACAATGGCAAGAATTAAAAGTATTCAATGATCACACTGCCGCAGCAACAGGGGTACGTTTTGGTCGACATGCACATTATATTGCATCAACATCCATGGATAGGACACTCAAATTATATGGACTTGAATAATTTCATTTAATTTTTAGAAATTGAATAAATTTAAGTTTAGTTACATTCATTCAACGTCGTCGTAATAATTGTAACATAAAAATGATTGTTTTTGTAGTCTACAGTAATAAATTATTTTAGGAACTCGATTAATTTCTCTTTATTCCCTAATTTTTCTATAAATTAATAGGTAGTTAACAACAGTAGTGAGCCGATTAACGGTTTCAATTTAATTTATCTGAAAGCACCTACAATTTAAGGAGGGTTGTAGATTCAAATTATGATTATTTATGCATTTTTAGGGACCTAAAATGTATAATTTAAGGAAGTGGTTTCCAAATCATTCATACTAGTACTACGAAAAACACTTTTAAGTTTAGTAATGCAATGTTCAAGGCCCAGTTTTATTGACGTTGTTTAACGGCCGGCCTTGTTTAACACCCCCTGTTCACCTGATCAAAGATCAGTTATCATAGACTGTTACAATAGAGAGATGAGTCCATGCAACGGAGTGTCTGAAGTCTAGATAGAGGGGACCTACAGACCAATTATTTCTAGGGTTAGAAAGTATCCTATTCTTACAAAAGACAATCTTACTGACCTTTAAGTACTTCTAACATCAATTTTAACACACTTACACTGAAATCACAAGGTTTTAACTGAAAATAAGTAACTTTAATGACAGTTGATGACACCAAAGTATTTATTTCTTTAAAGGTTGGCGCACATGTGCTTGGAAGATGGCGTTGTGCTGTGCTAGTAAGTAAAAAATAATTAAAACCTCTTTAAACCTTTTAATTAACACAACACGCTTTAATATTTATTCAGGATTTAATTAAAAAATAAATATAAATTTAAAACCCTTCAAAGATTTCCCCTAAATAGGATACTTACAGAAAAACCGCGCTTTTAACTGAACGTAACCTTAAATTTATAACAAAGCAAATTAAAAGACTTTTAAAACGTCTTTTTCAGTTTCAAACGAAGTACCAGAACATCCTGTAGTATCCCCTTCATCGGGTGCTATATTCGAAAGGAGAATAATCGAAAAATACATAATCGAAAATGGAATCGATCCGATTAGCGGAAAGGAATTAAACGTAGAAGAACTAATAGAGATCAAAAGTAAGTTATTTTAATTATTATTCACCCCCCTACATGGTTTTGTTTATAGCACCACCTATAGTTAAACCGAAGCCCCCTTCAGCGACAAGCATACCGGCCACGCTTAAATTATTGCAAGATGAATGGGACGCAGTCATGTTATACAGTTTCACACAACGTCAACAGCTTCAAACAGCTCGTCAGGAACTTAGTCATGCTTTGTACCAACACGATGCCGCTTGCCGTGTCATTGCAAGACTTAACAAGGAAGTTACAGCTGCTCGGGAAGCTTTAGCTACTCTTAAACCACAAGCTGGAATTACTACAGTACCACAACCAGTAAGATTTGATTTAATTTAAAAGTTACTTGATTTCTTTTTAAGTTCGTTCTATAGTCGTATTTTTCTAGGCTGTTGCTGCAGAGGCTGCAGGTGTTGCAAATCAACCAACAGAACAAGCTGATATGAGCGAGGAAGTAATACAAAAACTTCAAGATAAAGCCACAGTGTTGACACAAGAACGTAAGAAACGTGGTCGTACGGTTCCGGAAGAGCTTGTCTCCCAGGATGATTTACGTGCGTTCAGAACACTTGCTTCACATCCTGTAAGAGGACGTTTATTTACGTAGAATAAGGAATAAAATGTTTTGTTTTAGGGTTTGCATTCGGCTAGTGTTCCCGGGATTTTGGCGTTAGACATTCATGCCTCGGATACCAGTAAAATTTTAACTGGTGGTAACGATCGAAATGCAACGGTATTTAATAAAGACACGGAACAAGTCATTGCTATTTTAAAGGGACATACCAAAAAAGTTACAAAGGTTATTTATCACCCATACGAAGACTTGGTTATTACCGGTAAAATAATAAAAGTTGCCCCCGTTTTATAGGATTCATTTCTTGATATTTCAAATATTTTTTAGCTTCCCCTGATTCGACTATAAGAATCTGGAATGTTCCCACATCACAGACTACTTTACTTTTACGGGCACACGATAGTGCTGTAACCGGTCTTTCATTACACCCGACTGGAGATTATGTCTTGTCAACGTCTGAAGACCAACATTGGGCATTTTCAGATATCCGTACTGGCGATTTATTGACTAAAGTTGCAGATCAAGCTAACGTTGCTTTAACAACAGCACAATTCCATCCTGATGGGCTTATTTTTGGAACTGGTACTGCCGATTCTCAAGTTAGAATTTGGGATCTTAAAGAACAAAGAAATGTTGCCGATTTCACTGGTAAAGACTTTCTTGCGTGGTTTAACTTAATTTATTAAAAAAAATTTCTAGGTCATTCCGGTGCCATAGCTTCAATGTCTTTCTCTGAAAATGGATACTATTTAGCGACAGCCGCTGATGATGCTTGTGTTAAGTTATGGGATTTACGTAAACTGAGGAATTTTAAAACTTTACAGTTAGACGAAGGTTATCAAATTAAAGATATATGTTTTGATCAGAGCGGTACATATTTAGCAGTTGCCGGAACAGATGTTAGGTAAATTTTTTTATTTAGCTGAATATACACACAATTAAAGATTTCTTTTTCAGGGTATATTTATGCAAACAATGGCAAGAATTAAAAGTATTCAACGATCACACTGCCGCAGCAACAGGGGTACGTTTTGGTCGACATGCACATTATATTGCATCAACATCCATGGACAGGACACTCAAATTATATGGACTTGCATAATTTCATTTAATTTTTAGAAATTGAATAAATTTAAGTTTAGTTACATTAATTGATTGTCGTGGTTATAATTTAATTAAATAATTATTATTATTATTAACTAAGCTTCTATTAAAATAAAGCGGTCTCATACAAAATATTGTGTTTTCTTGTGGTCAAGTACGAGGTGAAAGTTTGCTGGTTAGAAAATGGCAACATTTTGGGCATTACAAGCCTAGATAGAGGGGACTTACATCTTGAAACAGACGCCAAACATTTTTTAGCACCAAAAACTTTCTTCTCCAGTTCAAGTATGCAACATTTTGGGCATCACCAGCCTAGATAGAGGGGACTTACATCTTGAAACAGACGCCAAACATTTTCTAGCACCAAAAACTTTTTTCTCCAGTTCAATTATGGAACATTTTGGGCATTACAAGCCTAGATAGAGGGGACTTACACGTTGAAACAGACGCCAAACATTTTCTAGCACCAAAAACTTTCTTCTCCAGTTCAAATATGCAACATTTTGAGCATTGGAAACCTAGATAGAGGGGACTTACACTTTGAAACAGACGCCAAACATTTTCTAGCACCAAAAACTCTCTTCTCCAGTTCAAGTATGCAACATTTTGAGCATTGGAAACCTAGATAGAAGGGACTTACACCTTGAAACGGACGCCAAACATTTTCTAAGACCAAAAACTTTCTTCTCCAGTTCAAGTATGCAACATTTTGGGCATCACAGGCCTAGGTAGAGGGGACTTACATCTTGAAACAGACGCCAAACATTTTCTAGCACCAAAAACTTTTTTCTCCAGTTCAATTATGGAACATTTTGGGCATTACAAGCCTAGATAGAGGGGACTTACAGTTTGAAACAGACGCAAAACATTTTCTAGTACCAAAAACTTTTTTCTGCAGTTGAATTATGGAACATTTTGGGCATTACAAGCCTAGATAGAGGGGACTTACACCTTGAAACAGACGACAAACATTTTCTAGCACCAAAAACTTTTTTCTCCAGTTCAAGTATGCAACATTTTGGGCATTACAGGCCTAGATAAAGGGGACTTACAGTTTGAAACAGACGCCAAACATTTTCTAGCACCAAAAACTTTTTTCTCCAGTTCAATTATGGAACATTTTGGGCATTACAAGCCTAGATAGAGGGGACTTACAGTTTGAAACAGACGCAAAACATTTTCTAGTACCAAAAACTTTTTTCTGCAGTTGAATTATGGAACATTTTGGGCATTACAAGCCTAGATAGAGGGGACTTACACCTTGAAACAGACGACAAACATTTTCTAGCACCAAAAACTTTTTTCTCCAGTTCAAGTATGCAACATTTTGGGCATTACAGGCCTAGATAAAGGGGACTTACAGTTTGAAACAGACGCCAAATATTTTCTAGGGATAAAAACTACGTCGAGCGCTAGATAAAGAGGACCTACAGCGTGAAATGGACCGCGAATACAAAAATCATAGTGATATTATAAACTTTATTTAAAAGTAAGACGACAATAATAAGGTAATACACAAAGATATCATCTTTCCTACACCGAAATGATCAAGTCAGTAGAGTATCATCTAATTCCTCTTCTTTGCCCTCTGGTTGATGCATTATTTTCTTCAGAACTTTACTAATAACATCCGACAACGATTCTCTTGCACCAGCATCGAGCACATTTAAACATTTCTAAAAGAAAAACATATTAAACGTGTTTAAGATTAGTAGGCAAGGTGTAAATAATAATAAAGGGATATTGGATACTTATGTTATTCCGATTATGACCAGCCGGGAAGTTTTATTTAATACCTGATGCATTTCGTCGCCTTCCTTAAGTCTAAGCACTGCAATAAGAGCAATTTCAGAATTTGCTTTAACGTAACTGTTTTTTTCTTTCGTTCCATTCACAAGGGTAGGTAATAAAAGTTTTAATAATTCAGGAGCCATTTTTTCTGGCGGTACAGTTCTCGCTAAGTGTATAGAAACTTTCGCAAGCAATTGTTTTACATCGTTACTGTTATTATTCATAGTCTAAAAGACGAAAAACATTTTGAAGTTTGTTTCAACTTAAAAACTGCGGCTTACCCTAACAAACGGTGTTAATAACGTATTAGGAAGTTGTTCTCCGTTAAGCATGAGATATTGTAATAAATATCCGCAAGAACGCACAGCGGTTTGCGTAATTGATACCCGATCTGCAGATAATTGACTTAAAAGTGTCCGAGTCACACGGATTTGATATTGTTCGTCCCATAAAATATTCGCCGATTCTTTTAAGGCTACTGAAAGGGCCGCACCTCGACCTTGCCTTAAAAGCCAATCCGTGCTTGGATCATCATCTAAAAAAATTATTATTTTATTTTGTAAAGGAAAGAATAAAAAACTTACTTAAAATATAATCGGTAAGGACCGTGTCTAATTGTTCAGGAGCCAACCATTTACATAAAGCACCTAAACAACCTGCCGCAGCATTTCTAGTCACATCTTCTTGATGCCCCAATAATGCTATTAACGTTGCGTAAATTTGTTTACGAACCGGTTCAGACATTTTATCTCCTGCAGGACTTATTATACCTCGAAGGGCATGTAAAGTTGTTTCCCTAAAAAACGAAGTAAACAATAAAGTAACGGATCGAAGAGGAGGCCCTGTTATGGTTTGTTACCGGGAAGTTTATTACTAAAATACCTTATGGATGAGTCGTCGGTGTTCTTAATAGTATTATGAAGTTCCGTGAAGAGTGGATCAGCCCTTTGATGAATAAGAATAAGAAAACTTAAAGCAGCGGCTGATCTTAACCTCACAATCCGATTAGAATCGTTTAAGGCTTTAACGAAAGTTGTTTGAAGTTGTGGTAAGAATTGTTTTAGCATAATCCCTACCTAAAATTAACAAAATTTAATCCCGTTCAGACTATAAAATATTTTTACCTTTGCTAATAAAATTGCGAGTGTTTCAAGTACGGAGGACTTAACGTTTGCACTGAATCGATCCCCTAAAATCCTAATGAGAGGTCCAGTAATCGTTACAACACTTGGTTGTAAAGCTTGTGCACTTGTAAGCTTGATAACCTCCCCAAGACCTTGAGCAGCCGCTTCTTTTTCATCTCCATCTCCGTTTAAAATAGCTTCTCTGAATATTGGAAGTATCGGGGCGATACCTTTAGGTAAACAAAAGCCTGGGAGCAGGTCTGAAGTGCCTTTCATGTCCATGACTGCAAATCTAACTGCTTGCCGTACGTCTGACACATAAGTTGCTTGTTGTTTTGGTTCTAAAGTCTTTAAAAAAAATTAATGTCTTAAAATTTACATGTTTTTGTAATCAAACCTTTGTAACGGCGTTAAGAGCTTCCCAGGACATTTGTAAAACGTCTCTGTCATTATCTGTACATAAATGTACAAGCCCACGGAAGAGCTGTGGAACATGAGTTGTGTATTGGGCTCTAGAATTGGCACAGAATGCGCAAAGTAAGGTTGCAGCTGCTCTTCGTTGGTTCACATTATCCGTACGGGTGTTTTCTAATAGAGTATCGACAACTGTTCGAATACCGGCTTCATCTACCACAGATAACACCACAGCTTGGCAATATTCCAATTGCTAAAACGGTATAAAGGGCAAGATTAAACACTTTGGGAGTCATACAATACAATTTAGTCTGAACAGAGGGGACCTACAGCTTACAGTAGATTCCTATTCTCTTTTAGGGCCATGACATTTACTTCAAACTTCAGTTATACAACGTTTAAGAGGCCTATAGCCTAGATAGAGGGGACTTACACCTTAAAGACGATTCAAAATTATCTCTAAGACTAAAACTTTTACAGTTCAGCTCAGTTATGCAACATTTTGGAAGTCTACAGGGCAGATAGAGAGGACCTACAGGTAAGAAAAGGTTCAAAATTATCTCTAAGACTAAAACTTTTACAGTTGAGTTCAGTTATGCAACATTTAGGATGTCTACAGCGCAGATAGAGAGGACCTACAGGTAAGAAAAGGTTCAAAATCATCTCTAAGACTAAAAGTTTTACAGTTGAGTTCAGTTATGCAACATTTAGGAAGTCTACAGGGCAGATAGAGAGGACCTACAGGTAAGAAAAGGTTCAAAATCATCTCGAAGACTAAAACTTTTACAGTTAACTTCAGTTATGCATCATTTAGGATGTCTACAGCGCAGATAGAGAGGACCTACAGGTAAAAAAAGTTTCAAAATCATCCCTAAGATTAAAAATTTTACAGTTGAGTTCAGTTATACATCATTTAGGAAGTATACAGTCCAGATAGAGAGGACCTACAGGTTACAAAATCTTTTTAGGGCTACGAAATATATTTTTAGGCTCAGTTTAGGAACTCTGTAGCCTAGATAGAAGGGACCTACAGTTTTTAATCATTAATTATGCTGTTGCTACATCAAATAAAGCTTTTCATATTACGTAAAAATGAAAATAATAACCTGTGATTCCTCTGGTGTACCTTTGGAGACACCCAAAGCGGTTTGTAACGCTGGTAATATTCTAGGAAGGTACTTATTCAAAGCTTCTCCTGCTACAGAAGCGAGGATAGAAAGGGCTTTAGTGTTAGCTGGTGGTGAAGTTAATTGCGGCACTAGATATGGCAAAACTACTCTTGATTTAATTGCCATAACTTGCCTTAACCCATCGAGGGTCCATTCAACAATTTCTGGGTCGTCATCATTCTAAAACAGATTTTACAATTAGAAAATAATTTAACGATTGATATTTTCTTACCAATTGGTTTAACATAGCCGGTAAAATATCATCAAGTGCTCTAGCACCAACTGTTGAATGTAAACTATCGAAAGTTTTAGCAGCAGCTTGTCGAACTTCGGGTAAGGGATCACATAAAGCTTTCCTAACAGTCGGAACAAGGGAATTAACGAAAGTCAATACCATTTCTTTAGAAGTCGAAGCCATTATTTCAGATAAACCGATACAAACACCTTGTCTTTGATCAGATTCGTTTGATTGTAAACCACGTTCGAGGATTGGAATAATTTCCGGTAAAACACGTTCACCTAATTTCCGTACCAAATCCCCTAAAGTTCTTGCAGCAACCTAAAAATTGAGTTAGAAAAAATAAAAAAGGTTTCGATTTTAATTTACCTGACGTTTATCATAACTTTCACTAGCAAGACAGCCTAGGAGTAAACCGAAGAGGGTTGGAAGAATTTCTCTTAATGTTCTCGGAGTGTTTGTAACAACAACCTTCCAAACGTGTAAGGCAGCTTGTCTGACCATAAGAGCGACGTCAGATCGACCCATGTATAATCCAGCAAGGACTCGATTTCGCCTGTTAGCACCTAATCGGCTTATTATCGCTAAATGGGATTGTTCTGTACCAAAATTATCATCTTCACTTGCAGTTTCTGTACTCATTTTGCCGGTTACTCCGGATATCCGGTATAAAAGATCTCCGAGTAATTGCACGGAACTAAAAACGGGGTTAAATTATACAGAATGGGTCAAAATAATACTAACCTGTAACGAATCCGCCAATTATCATCAAATAATCCTCGTTCTAATTCGGGTAAAAGCAATAATATTGCGGAATCAGCATAAAGATTTACGATACGTTGTCCGGCTTTTAGGGCGGTGTCTCGGACATACTCATTTTCATCCGCTAAAGCCTTAAGGATTGGATTAATAATCTGCCCAATATAAGGGGTAAATTCGAGTTGGAACACAACCGGCATGTATATGAACATCATTATGTAACCGTCCTTCACGTGGGGCGCGATATCGGTTCGTTCCGCAGTACAAATAATATCTAAAACAATAAATTCACCTTTAATTGATCTTTTAAAGAGCAACCAAACAGTTTTTTCTGTGTAATGTCATGGAAAATTCAACAGCAATACATTAAGATTTGCCTACAGAGCAGAAAGGGGGCGTGGCTTAAATGACTAATACATCCCGTTTAAATTAGAAAAGTTTTCGGATCACTTAAGTATAATATAAAAAGTACCTGGCATGAGTTTATGTAATTTTTCAACCCCGAGTCCTCCGACAACTTCCGAAAGACCTTGAGCAGCTCCAGAACGATCAACAGAGCTTGTTTCGGAGGTTAAAGTTTGCATAAGCCAAGGCATCAAGTCTTCAAAAGTTGATTCTCCCATTCCTTTAACCATGGCACCAAGAGCCCTTGCACTAACGCTTCTAACTTCTGGTACGGGATCAAGAAGGGAAGTTTTTAATCCGGGTATGATTGTAGGTAAATACGGGGTAAGATCTTTTTGATCCGTTAATGAATACATGTTTCCTATAATCTGAGCAGCCATTTTACGGGTTTCCGTCGATCTATCTATGAAAGCTCTTTGAACCACAGGCATTATTAAAGCTAAAGATGGAGCATCAATGAAATGCACGAACTGTGTGTCTAATAAAGTTTGTAAACACGCCGAGGTTTTATGAGAAGGATCTTGTAGGGCCTGTAAAAGTACCGGGACGATAGCTAAAAAAACCAACGTTAACACTGATTTAAAAAAAAATAAAACGGGTCAAACCTTGAATTTCCGGATTTCTTATAACAGATCCGATAACTCTCAAAGCTTCTGCTCCGGCTTCTTGTACTTTCATATGGGAATCGCTTAGAACTTCAATTAACTTCGGGACAATGCTTGGTAAACAAGACGATAATTGTTTAGGGGCACAATAAGCCATAGCACCAAGTAGTTCAACGGAACCAGTTTTAGTCCTCCAGGAATCTTCTTCCAAAGCAGCAAGCAGTGATGGTAAAACAAGTTTAACTCCATGCCCCGATAGTTTGCTCATGACAACCCTTGCACAGTCATCGGTTGCATTACGCACATACTGACTAGAGTCACCAAAACATAACAGTAGGTGGGGTAATACGTGCACGATGTAAGGTTCAAAAAGTCGACCCAACATTTGGCACAGCATTTCAAAAGCAAAAAGTGCACCTAAAAACATATGAAAGATTAAATATATACAACATATACATTTTAAAACAATAGTAAGGAGGATTTAAGTCTAGATTTAGAGGACCTACAGCTTGAAATTGGTTTTAAAATTGTCTAAACTTCAATTAGAGGACCTGCAGTTTCACATATACATTTTAAAACAATCATAGGAGGTTTTTAGCCCAGATTTAGAGCACCTACAGCTTCAAATTGGTTCTAAAATTGTCTAAACTTCAATTAGAGGACCTGCAGCTTCACATATACATTTTAAAACAATCATAGGAGGTTTTTAGCCCAGATTTAGAGCACCTACAGCTTCAAATTGGTTCTAAAATTGTCTAAACTTCAATTAGAGGACCTGCAGCTTCACATATACATTTTAAAACAATCATAGGGAGGTTTTTAGCCCAGATTTAGAGGACCTACAGCTTCAAATTGCTTCTAAAATTGTCTAAACTTCAATTAGAGGACCTACAGCTTCACATATACATTTTAAAACAATCATAGGGAGGTTTTAAGCCCAGATTTAGAGGACCTACAGCTTCAAATTGGTTCTAAAATTGTCTAAACTATAATTAGAGGACCTACAGCTTCACACATACATTTTAAAACAATCATAGGGAGGTTTTTAGCCCAGATTTAGAGGACCTACAGCTTCAAATTGGTTCTAAAATTGTCTAAACTTCAATTAGAGGACCTGCAGCTTCACATATACATTTTAAAACAATCATAGGGAGGTTTTTAGCCCAGATTTAGAGGACCTACAGCTTAACATAAATTAAAAAACAAGTACTGGGGATTTAAAAATCTTTGTTAAATTCCGATTAGGATCTTATACATCCTGAAACAAGCCGTTTTTTGGATTTTTAAATACAAACCTTCTCTATGTTTATAATTTTTCTTATCTTGAATAGCTTCTGTAAGTTTCGTCATGATATCCAATTGTTTCAAAGCTAAAATACCCATTCCTTTGACTAATCCAGCGAGACCATACGCTGCTCCTTTCCTATCACCATATTTATCACTTTTTAAGAGCTGATGGAGAAGTTTGTTTACTAAACCAGGTGCATCTTCCTTAACCGATGGTACTAAATGGGGTAAACAATTTGATACGGCTTCTTGAACGGTTTGAGAAGGAGTTGATAATGCTGAAATAAGTCTCATAACAATCGGTTTGATCCTTGGATCATCTTTCTCTAAATGTTTAGCCAATGAACCCATCAGAATAACGACAGCTTGTTTTACTGCATCGTATTGTGCTGATTTGGACGATTTATCCATGAAATTTTCAAAAACTGGTAATAATGTTGACACATGATCCTTTAAAAAAATATATAAACCTATTACAGGGTGTTCAAACTTAACCGGGTTACGGAAAATACCTTTCCATGCAAGTCTACCACACGAAGAGCGGCTCCAAGCATTTCCTTGCGTACTTTTTCTTTCCTATCGGCAAGTGAAGAAGAAACAAAGAACTCAATAAGACTTCCTATTGTACTAGGTTCAAGTAGAGGGGATAATTGGGCTAAAGCAAGTGCAACGCCTCGGCGAGGCCCCCAAGTATCAATGGGTTTTTCTATTTCCCTACCAAATTCGTCTAGTTTAGGAGGAATCATCTTAAAAAAAATAATTAGACGTTATATTGGGTTAAAAAAAAATGCAATACCTCAAGTCTATTTTTATACAAGGAAAGAAGTGATTCAAGAATCGGTTGTATTTCTTGTTTGTCATTTTCTACAAGGGTAGCTAAAGCTTGAGCTGCGGATTCTTGAATGCATTCAACTGGATGTTCGATATCTGCCATTAATTCCCCGTAAAGATGACTAGGGAATTCTAAATTTGCATCTTCCCATAGTTTATTGGCCAACTCCCTAAAATTAAAAACTTTAATCTTAAATCACTGTGTAGAAAAAAAAACTAACTTGTTTTCTTCTTTGTTATCGAACCGTGCAATCCATACACGTTTGCTGATTTTCAAAGCATGCTCGTAATTATCAGAGAATGAAGGTATGGAGGATATCATAAGAGTCAGGCCTCTTAATGCTGAATCCCTAACTACATCTTTAGGATTTTGAAGTGCAGTTAATAAAACTTCTAATTCTTCAAATGACGCTTTTGCACAATGTTCACGTCCACTCGCAGAAGCTGCTACATCTAATAAACAAGCCTCTGCCTGTGACTGGATACGCCCAGAAGTTGAACCTACAATGTTTTACTCGTAATTTAAGTCAGTGGTTTAAATATAAGACCTACTACTCTAAAACAAATAACTTACTGATAAGTTCGATGAGCAAAGCAAACATTTGTTGTCTAGGTAAATATTGCGGAAGATATAAATCAACGTCTTTTTCATCTTGAATCCCTCTTAACTTTGTATGTTCAGAAATTATCTGCAAACAATCATGCACCAATGTTTCATCCTTCTTAGCATAGGATGACAATAAAGTAGACTTCAAAAAACTAAACGAATAACAAAATGTAGGCGAAGTAAAATGATTTTGGGGAACCCCAATATCTAACTCCTCGTCCTTTTTCTTCAAAGTTGTTTTATGGATAAGACCGACTGTTCTAACCATAGCTTTAGTCAAATCTTCTTCTTCCCAAGCACCGTCTAGATCACATTGAGGTTTTAATAAACGTAAAGTAACATGGGCTATAAGTTCTCCTAAACTGTCTAAATTTGTATTGAAAATAGTTTTCCGAAGGTCTACGTATAATTTAGTTAAGTAGGGAGCTGCTAATGGGGACTGAACATCCTGCAAAATTGTTGGGAGTAAGTCTTTGTAATAAAGGGAAAATTTAATTGGATTCCCTTTTGATGCTGCTTCGATTAATGAGACGCATTTAATAATGCACGTGTTTAACTAAAAAAAAAAGATGGAATTATATTATAATATACAGTGTAGTCCATTTATTGAGCAATATAGCCATATCCCAAGTTAAATGGATAGCACACTTTATCACTGGAATATAGGCAACCCATTGTACACTACAAGACAAGAGTGCTAGCAGTGTATAATGGGTTGCTTATATTCCAATGAGTATACAGGGTATGTTACAAATATTGTTTACCTCTGCTAATCGATCTTTTATAGCTTGTTCTTTAGTTTTTTGATTTTTAATTGCTTCCAATTGTTTAGCTGTGTACTGTGGTTCTTTTACTTTCCCATTCTTTTTTTTCTTCTCTTCCAATTCTCTTCGTAACTGCATTTCTTCTAATTGATCTTTATAACTATAAGCTTTACTTTCTCTTTTCATATTCATTGCAGTACTGCTTTGATCACTTTAATAAAATAATTAATAAAAATAATGTAAAGAAATAGAAATTTACTTACTCTGGTAAAACGGTTTTGTCATAAAGCTCCCCTTCAGGTGTTAAAAATGTAAAATACTCATCCTTAGTTATTTGAATTATTTTTTGATTCTCTAGAGATTGTTTTACGGTTTCAACAAGAAGTGGTAAGAGTTGATTCCCGTTTAATCTTACAATCGTTCCCAAAGCATTCTCATTACTCTAAAATAAAATTAATTTAGGAGTCAAATACGGTTGTAATTTAATGCTGTCCCATTTTTTTAATACTACTTACAGGTGAAGCACAAAAATCTTCAATAAATAATTTTTTTAATGCCACTTGTTGTTGTTCTACAAAGGTCTGAGGATTTAATCCGGACCGTTTAAGAATTTTAATCCAAATATCCGGAGCTACAGCCACAACTGCGGGATGATGGGCAGGTAAAAGTGCTTCAATCAAAACTAATTGTGCATCTTCGATTGATCCAATTGCCGAACATAAAGCAGTAATGCATTCGACAAGAGTATGAGGAGATATTTCACTTGAAGCTTCATTCTGATCACGATTTTCTGATTCGTTGCTCTAGGAATTATCCAATTAGGGGTTTGAAAGATTAAAAATGAATAGATACAAACCTGGATTTTAGCAGTTTCTAGAAATTTGCTCAGGTCTCTTAATAAAACCCTTGCAAGGAGGGTGCCTCCAAGTCCTCCAACGATTTTTCTAGCTGAAGGAAGACATTTTTGTCTTACCGTAACCGAGGAGGCTGTTAAGCAAATTAATACAGCTCTATGTAAAGGTCCAGCCTTTCCGTTTAATCTCTCAGGATGTTCTAAAAGTAGCCGCTCACATAGCTGCATTACATGAACCAGAGCTGTAAAACATTTACGTGTGAATTGTTGCAATGGAACGCATCAAATATTATTAAGAGGAAAGAGAAGGAATTGGTTGATAAGAGAGAAGACAGAGAATTCCAAAGGACAAAGGATTCCCCCAGGACAGCAGCGATCAGGTGATAAAAGAAAAGACAATCCTATGGGGGTATCTTATGCCCTTTGGGTTACCCCTAATAATAATCTACAAACCCTCATCACTGGCAAGCGATAAAAACTTCTCAGAAACAAATAATTGTTTGTCCATATCAAAAAGGATGTTCCACAAGCTAGAAAAGTTGTTTTCTTTGTCCCCTTGTATTGCAGCAACTTTTAGCAGAAAACAGGCCGCACATAAACCTTCAGTTACTGCAGGAATCTGCGTTGGTTGTGCAACGGCTCGATCAATAGCTTTTTGAAGGATTGGAATTAAACTAACGGCCTGAGCTATTGTATTTGAATTAAAACAAATTGACATGCATTGAATGTAGGATGTTCGTACTAAAGCAGTTGACGTTTTAAGCCCCATACCGTTCTGTAAATTAGATTTTCATGAAAGTTTAAACCTCCTTTATCCTCGTCTTGCATTAAAACTCACCTTAAATGCATCAATAATTTTTTTAGGAACCTCATTGCTAAATTTTGTAACCCACAAAGACAACATATCTAACGCACAGCATAAAGTTTTTTCATGTACTTCGATTTCTAGGACTTTAATAAATTGATCGGCTGCTATGGTTGTTAATTGTTGTAAACTACTACCAGAAACTGCGTTATAACTTAAATTTCCTGCACCCTAAACAAAAAAATGATTTAATTACACCCTTCCTGGATTATTACTCCTTTTCTTACTTGCAAAACGCTAATTTTATGTTCAACCACTGTTAGCTTTCCGTCTGACCCATGAAAAACAGCAAATACTTGTTTGATAAGGGCTTCTATTGCCCCGGAATCACTGCATTGTTGTGCTAGGCGTTTACAAGCATCCCCCGACTCTTCCCTTGTTACATCATCCTTTGAATGGAGATTAGCTATAACACTTAAATTTTATAAACAATTCTTTTACAATTATTATCAATAAAGCTTACTAATGAGGCTTTTTCCTAAATCAGCAGCGTAATGACTTAAATCAAGGCTAACCCCGGATAAAACAAGTCCAACGGATTCAATAATAATTTCCGGATTCCTCAGCATTGATTTTTGTAAAGCAGGTAATAATGATCCTTTAAATTGTTCATGAGTAATTTTTTTTAATAACGGATAACAAGCTTGTATGATCGTTTTTAAAGGCTTTGTTTTGCAACTTATTAACGTTTTTATAAAAGTATCCAAATGGCCATCCTAAAAATTAATATAAACTAAAGGAAGACTGTAATTGTTTTAAATCTTACCACACACTGCTCTAATAAGTTATTATTGTTCGATGAAAGATGTTTAATTAAAGCCGAACCCAAAACAGGAACGCAATAAGTTTGTTCGATGGATTTTAACAAATCTACGTATAATTTTTCACTTTCTGGTATTGCAATCCATGAATTATGCAACTGTAAATGGTTAAAGGTTAAAATTAAACTAGTAGGAGATCACAAAATGCGATTCATACCATGCTGTTAGCTTTTACGGAATTCTTATCAACTCCTGACGAAAGAACTGCAGTAAATAAAATTGCTTGAACATCGACTAATGTTTTCATTTCATCTTTAATAACTTCACCGTTTTTCCAACCATTTACTAGTAACAAGCAAGACCAGTTCAAAGCAGCAAGGGCTGATTTTGAAGTGCTGTTGCTAAAATTATTTAAAAATTAGTAATTTAAAGCATTTAATATTTATATTTAGTTCTTACGTGATTACTAGATTTTTGTGTTGTCCTGCAATATCTACTAAAACACTTAATAATGCTTTGGTGGTCCATTTCGGATGTTGTTTGATGAGAGCAACGATTAAATTCCGGACAAACAGCTGGGAAGCACCATCGTGATATCGCAACAAAGTTAACTGAATTACTTTGCAAATTCCTCTTACAATATTTTCATTGATTCCTACGAAAGAAAATGAGAAAACTATCCTGGAAATTAAATAGAATTTGAGTTTACCTGGATGTGAAAGAATATTGATGACATTTTGTATAACCTCTTTTCTAAACTTCAAACTAGGACTTTGGATTTTTAATGGGAGATCCTTTAAGGCCCTTGCTAGCTAAAAATATGATTTTCTTGTTAATAAATTGTATTTTTCTTTAAAAATTCTTTGATTTTAGTTTACACGTGACAGAACTTACCTCTTCGTTTTCTGCCATTTCTGAATGTGCAAAGTTTGACAGTTGACAAGTTCGAGCCGGTTAAAAAATTTAAACCTGTGCTTAGTAATTAAAATTAATTAAAAATTTGAGACAAAAATATTAATTACAATGTAAGG
The DNA here is from genome assembly GCA_963082805.1 of Hemicrepidius hirtus. Taxonomy (NCBI): domain Eukaryota; kingdom Metazoa; phylum Arthropoda; class Insecta; order Coleoptera; family Elateridae; genus Hemicrepidius; species Hemicrepidius hirtus. The sequence goes on from OY720166.1 coordinate 931,213, forward strand.
GTTACAAGGATTTGCTAGGGAGAAATTAAAATTTCGCAATTTTTGCCCCTCCCAAATTTTAAATTTCCCGCTTGTTTTCGGTGATAACGAATCGGGAATGTTCGTTTATGATCGGTTTAGCGCCAAAATTTTTAAAAAATAATTCTAAAAATTAGTTTAATTGTGATTATTATCGTTTTTAGTAAGAAAAAATAGCTTTATTTACTTAGAAAAACGTTTTATAATCATTTCCTTTGATAGTTTAGTCTAAAAATATTTTTTTTTAGAAAAAAAAAAAAGTTTCGTAAGGTATGATAAATTTAATCAATAAATCCAATGAACTTGACATTGTGAATGCTAATGGTTTTAACATATTCCTGATAAAATCGAAAATCAACAAAGAATATCAAAAATAACGCTCTATAATTTTCGGAACATCTTTGTTATCGTTTATCATTAGTAACGATCAGCAATAAGGGGCATTACCAATGACATTGATACGTAATAGATTCTTGCACGCGATGTTTCTATGAAAAAGTAATGAGGATAAAATCCAATATCAATTAAATTTCATTCGTTTAAGTGAACATGTGTAACTTGGTCCGTTATGTCAGTCAATGGGTTGGCAAAGTGAAAAAAAACGTCTTCTTAAACGATATAACACAGTTTCAGAAAACTATGTCAGTGATAGTGAAACCAGTAAGTTTAAGCCACGTAAAAATAGTGTTTTTACAACCCCTTCGAAGATTCGAACGAGTATGGAAAGTTTCACCCCCTATACGAAAATTCCAGCAATCGGAGAAAAAGTGGGCGACTTTAAAAATATAAATAATCGTTTTATAGTTAATTATCATTCAGATAGTGATACAAATAGAAGGATGAGTTCAAAAATTCCTATTTATCGTAGCCAAAGTGTAAATAAAAATAAACCAAATTTTGGATTAAAAAAATCACATTTATTAAGAAGAAATACGTATGTAGTGCTCGAACCGATTGTGTGTGTAAAACAAGAAAAAAAGTCTTCTTCATCAACCAAATTAAACTTAACATACACAAAACTTAATAACAATGGAAATATTAAAGAAAAATCGATTGTGTTCGGGACAAAATTATTTAATACGTTTGATTCAGATAGTGACGTTTATGCTAGCGATGAAATGTCCCCTAATAGCGACAAGAAAACAGAACCAAACTTAAACACTTTAAATTATTTATTACAGAATTTAAAATTGTCACGGAATACTGAAAATGACCTACTTTTATCGAAGAATAATCCATGGCTCCTTTAAATAATTCACAATCGTTTCCAACCGCAGGACAAATTAAAAATTAAAGTTATAATTACAAAGCATGTTATTTTTAGTAGTAAATCAAATAAAACTTTGTCACTTTCTATTTTTATTAATAAAACTTTACATAATACTAATTGCTTCGTTTTTACATTCGAGCCCAGCAAATTGTCTTTTAATTTCAAACATAATAACACCTAAAGCAGTTCCAGTATTTAAACTATCCACGTTATTACTCAAAGGAATATTCAGACGAACTCCGTTGTGATTTCCAGCAAATCGATACGACTCCTCGCTTATTCCTTCCGTTTCTCCCCCTACAACTAAAACTAAATGCTCTAATTTACCGAAACTTACACTATAATATGGTAAAAGGGGCATAGACACAATAATATCCTTCAAGGAGCTTATTTTATTATTGGATGGTTCCTCGGGCGATACCCCTAAATTTTCTGTTACAATCTTATTATCGGCAACAAAAACAGTATTTAAGGAATTATTTAAACGTTTTTCGATTTCTTCCCAAGACATTTTCTTGTGAATTTGAAGACGAAAATGGGCCCCACAAGCACTTCTTAAGACTTTCGTATCCCAAAGATCTACACAACCTTCGAAAAAAAATCAATTAAAAAATATTTAAGGGTTGATTATGCTTACCTTTTGTGAGAATAACGTTTTGCGCACCAACCCCAGCAGCTGTTCGAAGAATTGCTCCTAAATTTCCAGGTTCTCGGATGTTATCACAAATTATTGTTAGGGGTAAACTGTTTTTTGGGGTGAAATTCTCTATTTGTGGTGTTTTAAATATTCCTAGATATAAAAAAAAGATTAAAACCAAATAAAACTTGTTTAATTTATTTTACCCATAATTCCAGGGGTTGTTGTTAAATCGGACCACATTTGTATTTCCCTATAAGGCATTTTGTAAATTTTTGCACCACTTTTAGGTAAATATGGTTTTAAATATTCAACATCATTTTTACGACTAAATATTAAAGTTTTTAAGGTGCATTCAGCTTCTAATGCTTCTTTTATTAAACGTTTTCCTTCTAATAGGGCTAGGTCTTTTTTAACTTGTTCACTACGTGATTTGACCATTAGTAATGTTTGGCTGAAATAAATTTAAGGTTTAAATTTTGATTAAATGATTTTGTTCCGATTTACCTTATTGAAGGATCGTTGTCTGCTAATTTTGTGTAAATAAATTCCCCGTTTTCATCTATAACAGTTTCTAACATATCAGTGGTGGTGTGAGGAATTGTACTTTTCGTTTTATAGGAAGGAATCTTTTTTTTAGAAACATTTGTCTTGATTTTGTAATGAATAAGCTCCGATTTTGAATCAACTTCAGACATATTTATAAGCCCTTGATTCGATTCTAAACTTTTAGGTGTCCATTTACTCTTTGATTGTATTTCCTTGAATTTGTTTTGTTGTTTCAATTCAGCCTTTTTAGCTTTTAATTTCTTCTCGATTGGTTTTGATCCATCTGCGACTTTAATTTTATTTTGTCCTGCCACTTCTTCTGGATCTAACTCTATGAGTTTCTCATCTGCATAATGGTTTTCCAAGTGCTTTTGTGGGCTTTGCTGGTGTTTTTCTTCAATTTTATCATATTCTTCTGGAGTTAGGACTCTTCGAGGATTTCGATGTGACCACCTCGCATAACCCCTTAATTGATTTGTAGGCCTTAAACTTGATTCTAACACTTTAAAGAGGCTTGTTTTTAGAAAAACAGACATTATACAGCTGAAAAACAATAAGTTTTTATAAGAAAATGATCACAATTTAGGTTAGGATTTATCATGCAGTAAAGTGTTCCCATTGGATAAACCATGGATAAACTTTTTAGTTAACGAAACAAAGAAATTTATATAATGGGAATTGGGAAGTTACCTAACCTCAGAAAAAAAGTTTTTTTTTGTATTTCTAATTTCAAAAAAGTCTAAATTATTGTGTTTTAAATGAGAATTCAGTGTCATATTCCGTTTTAGCATAAAATTACAAGTGCTGTGTTGTGTAATATCCAGGAAAATGTGACAAATACTTTCCAAATTCCAAATCCAGTGATGGGAAGAAATTCGAGCAAAACTCCAAAATGTAAGTCTTTTTAACACTTTTTATCGTATATAAGTCTTTAGAATCCATTCTATTACTTCAATTTACATAATTTTAATGTTTCAATGAAATAAAAAAAAATAAAAAAATTAGGTTTTCTTATTTTTTTTATTTATTTTAATTACATGTAATTAATTAGATAAGCTCAGTAGTAAAGCAGTTCCTCGTTTAACCCAAAAATCAGACGTTTCACTACCGCTTTTTAAATCAACAGCTACAACAAAAGCAGGCCAGCCTTGCAAACCTGTACGTATCGGATAATAATAACACGGACACGAATACAATCCTACAAAACAAAATTTAATAAAACCACCCCATGTATATTAACCCATCTCACCTCTGGTTCTTTTCTTCAACTGTTCAACAGGTTTAAAATGAATAAGCGGCATCGGACAAACAAGTTGCATTGGTTGCGGTTCCACAAGCATTGCATTTTTTTTATCCCATCCAGCTCCTTCTAAGTACATTCCTTTTACCAAGACACCACTTTTTGGTTTTATAACAATTGCAAATTCTTCAACTGTCATTACAGTAAATTCCCAACTTAGGGTATCGATAGGGATCTCACAAGCACGTGCTTCCGTCTGGTTTAATAAAATCAATTAATGGACGATAGAAAAAATATTTAATTTAAACCTGTAAACATGCTGTTAGAAATCCTGTGGGAAAGGTATATGCTGAGAGCCAGAAAAACAAAGGGGGATGGGTTGTTTCGGCCCATTGGGAAAAGTGATCGACCCGAGCCATTAAATCCCTTGTCCAAGAACCCAGTAATTTTAAGGAAGGGTACGCTATAAGTTTAAAAATTATTTTTATGGGGGAGTAAAACAGAAAAATACGTTTTACCTCGAAGCCAAGCTGAAGGAACTCTTCCTTCGTACATGCAAGTGAATATTTCTTCTAATGTAGCAGACATTACAACTAAACCTTTTATCCCTTTTTGTAAGTCATCTAAAGAACTACGAATACCAACAAGTAAGACGTTGTATCTAAAAAAAAACAATTAATAAAAGTATTTTTAAAATTTTTAATTAGTAAGTATTAGGTACCTTTGTATTTCTTGCAATAAAACTACGTCTAGGGGGGTTTTTTCGGCCCCTATTAATTTTTCTGTGTTTTCATAATCAATAGGGGCTGGAATTTTAAATAAAACATCTGCAGCTAATTGCGCAACCTTAAAAAAATCGTAATTAAATTTAAACTTATGCAAAGGGTGCACTTGACGTATTGTCCAACTCGGCCTACGGCCTCGTTCAGTCACCTTTTGTACTTTTTGTATAAATACCTTTTCTTCTTTTGATTCCGCTTCGGACCCAGACGTTTGTATTTGTAGAGACATTAAAGTTTCAAACATATTTCTCGATTCGGAAATAAGGGATGTTATGTCAGCATTCGGGTGTTGCCCAAAAGCTTCAGGCTTATCAACGTTAGGCAAAACGTTTATGTAGTCGATGTAGGAGGGTAAAGAACCATCCTTCGGGATGTAATAAGTCGGTAACGTGGACAATCTGAAAATATTAATTAAAAATTTTCCATTAAAACCTGATTATTACTTTACCTATAAAATGGTACATTTAGGGCATCTTCATTAAAAAACTGATTAATATAAGTGAGTAATAATCTTCTATCCCAGTCATCGGTGACGTGTCCACCGTAGTTAACCCCTGCTACAAGATATTTAAGCGCATCCCAAGGGGTTACGTCGTATTCATCCAAATATATTGCCAATAAATTTTCGGATACCTACAAATAAGTTTTTTAATATTTAAGGGATTCATATACAACCCTTTATATTAATTACCTCGAAATCTGCATCGTTAAAACTGTAAATTACGTTCCAACCAAGTTCCTGAAACTTTTTACGTTCCAATAACACGGCATGAAAGAAACACAAGGAAAATAAAAGCCTTTTGTATTTTTCCCTTGATTGACAAACACTGAATTGTTCTTCGGTTATTAATTGATATAATCGCTTTAAATTTGCTTTTATCCCCTAAAAAAAATATTTGAAAATTTAACAGAAACAGGCAAAAAAAATAATACCTTAGGAGGTTCCGTAGTCATTTTTATTCCGGCTTGAAGAATCGAAATAGGGAAATCCGGATGAGGGCTAGAACTAAGCCATAATCTGAACTTCGGATGTACACGACCAGTTTGAAGGGTCTCCACAATTTTATCCAATTTTGGCATCCAACTTAAAGATAAATGACAATTTGCCAAAAATACCCAACTACCTTCTTTCGCCCCTAACTGAAGCATCCTATTTTTTAAAATTATATTAATTAATATCATCCCTTAAATTTTATCCTTAAATTTATTTACTTTGTTGCGATGGGGGCTTGTCCTTGTCCTAGGGATAAAGTTTGGAATCGTTCACCCATTCTAGAATTTTCCGCAAGTTGTAACAGGGCTGTGGTTGGATCAACCCCGGGTGATAAGACAAATATTAAGGGAGTTTGGGGAATGGATTCTTCTAAAACGTTTTTTATATCCAAAACTGGGGGTTCAACAAATTTACCACTCAATTGATGGATTATAAAGGATGTGATACAAAATGATAAGCGATCTTGTCGTAGACATCTTACGAAAAGCATTCTTTGGAATTCGTTGCATTGATCGTCCCATTCGCCTGGAAAATTATTATTTTAATAGAAAATGCGCACAATTTGGGGGCCAAGGGTTAAAAAAAAAATGCGTCCCCCTGGCCACCGACTTAGACGCTCTAGGAGTACCATCATCCTATTGGGATCCCTTTTAGACCCTCTTGAAGTTTATCACGCGACCCCTAATATCGTAAACGAGTTTTGGGCAACATTTTCGGCATCCCCAAATTTTTCTACGATTTTACATTCAAGCCACGACCTTCTAGCTCCGCGCATAACTCTTCAATAAAAAAATGCTCCCAGAATCAGACACAGTCGAACCAGGGACAGAAGTAGTTCCGGGCTTCCCCCTTGATCCGTTCCCCAAAATACGTTTAGTTTAATCAAAAATAAATGTCTACAGTCGGCAAGGTTTAAATCCGGCGAGTTAGGTGGACAGACAATAGATCAAGCTTTGGGTGAGGTTAATCTGTGGGGTTATATTTTAGGGGTTGTATTATTACTGTACCTATGAGTGGACTCAATTCAGGTTCTGTGTGGATATACCATATGTACCAATCCCTGGTATATTGTTCAAAACTTCCTACAACTCCGTGAAATCCTGCAACCTTATCCAATTCTGTTATGTTATCCCAACCGACTTCGTTTAACCATGCTGTAATAAAATTCCTGTCAATAAAGACTTTTTTTTTTGGGGATAGTGGTAACTAACGGCAAGGGTTGTCCACTTGATTTTCTCGATCCAAAACTACCCCACCTTTTAGCAAAAAATTATATTCTGCACTTACAATCTTTCCTTCCCCTTCCAAAATTTTTATGCACATATGAAAAGAAAATAAGAGTTTGTGACGCTCAAATAAGGCTCTGCAGGTATTTCTAAAAAAAATTCAAAAGGTAGAGTGAGAAAGAAAATAATATTAACCAACCTGTAAACTGAAAAGGTGTGGTACTCGTTTAAGTGGTGAATCCGATCAGGTAAATGATTCGATTTAGGACTTTTTTCAATCGATTGGGTAAACAAAAATATGTACGAATCCAAAGCAAATTGATACATGGGATCGATTTTTCCCATATCGTTCAAGACGAAGAATAATATTGAAGCTCGTTTTGCACAAGGTCTGTATCCCTAAGAAAATTTTAGTCATTAATGCGGAAAAAAGGGTACGGATGGAGGTACCTCTCGTGCTGCATCAATTTGGACTTCAGTTGTTTCCGAAATTTCCAAACTCTTCTGGACAGCCAAAGAAGTGGCTTTGGAAATTTGTAAAGTGTTGAATAATTCAGCGTCTTCCAATAACGACCCTCTAGTTTCATTCAACAAACGCAACAAATCATTTTCCAAGTCGATCAAAGTTCTTCTCCCTTTGGAAATGGTCATGACAAGTTTGTCTTTTTGTTCTTCAAGCTGAGGCCTTTCTTTTTTAACCACGATTCCCAATAATTGCGCTTCTAAACCTTGTTGTTTCACAGCGAAATTAACCAGGGTGGTTTTAGTGGAGATTTCGGGTGGGTAATGGGGGTTGGTAAGTTTGGTTGTTAGGAAGAATCTGAATTTGTCGTTGTACGTTATCATTTTATCGTCAATTTTAATTAAAGTCATGGTTCCTTGTTTAATTATCGCTTTGTTGAGAATTGGATTTAGGGATGGATCCATTTCTTCCATTATGTTTTGGAGCAGTACCGGTTTTCCCCCTTGAACTGACAACTCGATTGTTTTCATGTAGTCGCTCATTCCAAAATCAATAACCTGAGGAATAAATTGAAATAAAAAGACAAACAATGGATACCATAACGGATGGAAGAAGGTTCTGGAGGAGTATCATCGAGAAGGTTTGGAAAAACGTTTGGGCAGACGTCCAATAAGTTAAGAAGAATAAAATACAATAGGACCAAAAGGAGGAAGACAAAACACCACCGTTCATACCTTTAAATCATTTTTCCCTTCCATATTTTTAATCCATTTTTGGGCTTGGCACTGAGGATCTATCACCAAGGGCCATCTCGTTCCTCGAGTTACTATAATGCCATTTTCGGTACTAAACGCATCAGATGGTAACCCTTGAATATTCCATTCCCTGATTGTTGTGGGATCGCTCAAAAAATTGATAACGTTAAAGTCATCATCAACCGGAATTTCTTCTTCTTTTACCTAAACATACCCATAGGTAACCTTTTGGGAAAATATTGTTTTAAATACTTACCGCATTTTTCCACAAATCGATTAAATACTCTCGGTATTGCGAAACAAAAGGACCCAAATATGAAACAACAGCTGTTGCCATTAAACAATCCCCTGGGAGGTAACCGAATTGCAAATCCATGTTGAAGACGGTTTGATCCCAACGTTCTCTTTCACCTGCGAGGTTTTCGACTAACATTGCAGCACGTTCTAGTTTTAATCTTAGAAGCTCAGCCTATTCGTCAATTTTTTTTAAATTACCCTTCTGATTTTTTTATACGACAACCCCACTTCTGATTCCTTACCTTTTTGTTTAATTCCTCTTTCTGTATTAATTTTTCTTCATATTCTTTTTGTAATCGTTGTAACATCGCGTTGAGTTCAGCTAATCTTGCTTGAGCTTCAGCTAACATTCTTTGTTTTTCTGCAAGGGATTCCAGGGCAGCGTCAAGTTTAGCTTTTTTAGGGGCAACAATTCTGAAATTATTTGTGTAAAAATTATTTTGAAGGGGGGGATTAAATTAAACTTACTTCCAAACTTTCGCGTATTTTTCGATGGCTATAACCCACATGCAAAGAGATTTTGCGGCTAAAGATACGATTCCCACTTTATCGGGAACAAATTCTTCGTTCATTGTGTAAACTGCTATTTTTTTTAAGGTTTTTTCAGAAATGTGATTTTTATCGAATTCACGTAAGTCGTCTAAGAATTTTTGCTCCCCTAGTTGTCTTTTTGCTTCCGCCCAGCTTGGCTCCAACTAGAATTAAATTCTTTCTTAAAACCACATCATTAGGACTGCTAGGGTTTGGAAACAACATCCATAGCACTGCTATAGCGCGAACACAGCGTCAGAAATATTGCTAGAACTGCAACACCTCCTCCTCAGCACTTCAAGGCCTAGGAAAAATCCCCAGCGCTGTCACAGCGGAGGCACCACCTCATCAGCGCTATTAGAATTGGATTACAACATCCTTAGCACTGCTAGAGCTGAGGCACATCCTTATCAGCACCACTAGCGTTATCGACAACCTCATCCGCTCGATTTGGACGGAAAATTAACATCATCCGCACTGCCACAGCTAGAATTCAGCCTCAGCGACACTGCTATGGCTAGGAGAAACATCCTCAGCAGTGCTAAGGTTCGGAATATAATTTTCGGCACTGCTATGGCTGGAATACAACATCGTCAGCACTGCCTCAGCTAGAATTCAGCCTCAGCGACACTGCTATGGCTAGGAGAAAGATCCTCAGCAGTGCTAGGGTTCGGAATATACTTTTCGGTACTGCTATGGCTGGAATACAACATTGTCAGCACTGCCACAGCTAGAATTCAGCCTCAGCGACACTGCTATGGCTAGGAGAAAAATCCTCAGCAGTGCTAGGGTTCGGAATATAATTTTCGGCACTGCTATGACTGAAATACAACATCGTCAGCACTGCCTCAGCTAGAATTCAGCCTCAGCGACACTGCTATGGCTAGGAGAAAAATCCTCAGCAGTGCTAGGGTTCGGAATATAATTTTCGGCACTGCTATGACTGGAATACAACATCGTCAGCACTGCCTCAGCTAGAATTCAGCCTCAGCGACACTGCTATGGCTAGGAGAAAAATCCTCAGCAGTGCTAGGGTTCGGAATATAATTTTCGGCACTGCTATGACTGGAATACAACATCGTCAGCACTGCCTCAGCTAGAATTCAGCCTCGGCAACACTGCTATGACTAGGAGAAAGATCCTCAGCAGTGCTAGGGCTTGGAATATAATTTTCGGCACTGCTATGGCTGGAATACAACATCGTCAGCACTGCCTCAGCTAGAATTCAGCCTCAGTGACACTGCTATGGCTAGGAGAAAGATCCTCAGCAGTGCTAGGGCTTGGAATATAATTTTCGGCACTGCTATGGCTGGAATACAACATCGTCAGCACTGCCTCAGCTAGAATTCAGCCTCGGCGACACTGCTATGGCCAGGAGAAAGATCCTCAGCAGTGCTAGGGTTCGGAATATAATTTTCGACACTGCTATGACTGGAATACAACATCGTCAGCACTACCTCAGCTAGAATTCAGCCTCAGCGACACTGCTATGGCTAGGAGAAAGATCCTCAGCAATGCTAGGGTTCGGAATATAATTTTTAGCACTGCTTTGGCAGGAATACCACATCATCAGCACTGCTACAGCTAGAATTCAGCCTCAGCGACACTGCTATGGCTAGGAGAAAGTTCCTCAGCAGTGCTAGGGTTCGGAATATAATTTTCGGCACTGCTATGGCTGGAATACAACATCGCCAGCACTGCCACAGCTAGAATTCAGCCTCAGCGACACTGCTATGACTAGGAGAAAGATCCTCAGCAGTGCTAGGGCTCGGAATATAATTTTAGATACTGCTGCCTCTGGAATACAATATCGTCAGCACTGCTACAGCTGTAAAACTGCCTCAGCCACAGTGCTATAGCTAAAAGAATGAACCTCAGCACTCCTCTGGTTCTGATAATGCTCTTCTACGAAATTTTGGGAGACCCTGTTGGAGGCTACTTACTTGTTTTAAAATCAAAACGGCTTCCATTACCATTTCAACTTTAACTGGAGGTTTAGTATAAGATTTCATTTCACTAATATCTTTTTTATTGAGAGCATCCAAAGCTTGAACTGCTTCATTTAAAGCTGGCATGGCTTCCTCCAAATCAGCTTGTGCAACATCTGCAAGTTTCTTGCATTGGATTTCCTCTTCTCCAATTTTGACGCTCTTTATAGTTACTTCCCTTTGTTGCTCATCGGCTTCTTTACGTTGGTTAACGATTATCACCAAATATTCATCGCATTGCACTTGAAACTCTGCTACTTTTACTTGGGCCTCTTCTAATTCCACGGACATTGTTTCCACTTTTTCTCGACAATCGTCAATTTTCCATACACCGTTTCGGAGCTTGTTGGCTTGAGTTGCTGTCTCTCTACGTTTCTCACTTAACATCCTATGGGGTTAAATTGGGTTATATTTGGATAGGGTGAGTTTTTAAGGAAGGGTTTACACTTTGTATCCTGCGACTAGTTCGAGATAATTCGTTGGGGTGACATAGTTGGGTCTTTTCATTTCATCCATCATTCTCTTGGAGCATCTTGCTACGGAATCGTGGATTGTTGCAAAAGTTGTTGCCACGGATTCTCGTAATTTATCTTGACTTGAAACTAACACGGATTCCCTTCGCTTTTCCTTAAAAAAAAATGTTTTGTTAATTTTTTCTTTTTTTAAATTTTGGGTAATTATTACAGCTGTTTCCCCTGTGATTGTTTCAACAAAGTTAACATCCCCAATGTATTTATTAGCAACTTCTAAAAGGGCTTCTTTAGGCCAGTCGCAGAACCAATCAATTGTTGTGCAATTAACTAGAGATGGGTATTGACGTAATCGGTTTCTAAATGCCTCCCCAATTGGACTCATACAAAGAATAATGTGTAAGTTACTTCGGACCCTTTCAATAAGGAAAGCGTATAAGCTTTCGGCTGTTTGGACAATTCCTGCTTTTGTAGCAGCGTTTGATAATCGATTTTTAACCTAAAGTAATTTAAAATATTAATTATAACCCCTGAAGGGCTTAGCGGAGCCCACAATGACCCATGTGTCGTTGAGGGCCCTCCACTGGGTTGTCTCTTACGTCTTCAAACTCATCAGGTTTATATAAATTGGAAACTTCTCCACTACTCAGCATGTTATTTATTATTTCCAAGAAACTTTCATCAGTGACTTGGGTATCGTTAAAAAGAAAACTGGTAGGTTTTCCATCTACTCCAGTCAACCCATATAAAGTTTTTAAATCTTCTCTAAACTCGTTTGTTTTGTAATTTTTAGTAACGGAAATCTGGTAAGTGTTTAATTCGCAAATGTAAGCACTGATTCGTGATAAGGATTGTCGACCACTTCCACCTAAAGATTAATTTTTAATTTTCACCCCCAATAAAAAAAATAATAAATCACAAACCTATTCCGACAAGTAGCATATTTCCACGAGGTTGTGAAACAACCCGTACGACCCTACAAATGTGAACGATTGCGTCTCGGAATAGAACCAGGTCCATTCGTACTACACCTGGGGATACGTTATATTCCTCCATTTGCAAGAGGATGTAGCTTCGTAAAGCCTGATAGTCATCGAGGTCTTCGTAGATGTTGTAAGGGTTGACAAAGTCGCCAAAAATTGGACTTTCTCGGTTTGGGCAAAGGGAATGCAAGGTTTGTTCGAAATGTAACCCTAGTTGGTCATTCATTTGGTTTAAAAACCATTCGCGATCCCTAAAACAATCAAAATTGTGAGCGAGTGAGAGAGACAGAGGGAGGGCCTAGAGGAAAAATTTTGGGACCTGAGGGGTTAGACCTAAATGGAAAACTTGGGATTGGAGAAAGGGAGAAATGGGGATCTAGAGGAAAATACTGACACTTGAAAAGGAAGAAGGGGAGAGAGGGGGGAATGAGGATCTAAAGGGAAATCTTGGGACCTAAAAAGAGAGAGGTTAGAGCTGAACGGAAAACTTGGGATCTGGAGAGAAAGAGAGAGAGAGAAATTGGGATCTAGAGGAAAATACTCAGACTTCAAGGAAAAAAGAAATAGAGTGGGAGGGAGAGGAAACTCTTGGGACTGGAAAGAGAGAGGTTAGACCTGAACGGAAAACTTGGGACCTGGAGAGAGAAAAATGGGGATCTAGATGGAAATACTGAGACGTAAAGGGGCGGAGGGGTAGAGAGGGAGAGAGAAAATGAGGACCTGGAGGGAAAAAGAGATAGAGTGGGAGGGAGAGGAAACTCTTGGGACTGGAAAGAGAGAGGTTAGACCTGAACGGAAAACTTGGGACCTGGAGAGAGAAAAATGGGGATCTACTAGATGGAAATACTGAGACGTAAAGGGGCGGAGGGGTAGAGAGGGAGAGAGAAAATGAGGACCTGGAGGGAAAAAGAGATAGAGTGGGAGGGAGAGGAAACTCTTGGGACTGGAAAGAGAGAGGTTAGACCTGAACGGAAAACTTGGGACCTGGAGAGAGAAAAATGGGGATCTAGATGGAAATACTGAGACGTAAAGGGGCGGAGGGGTAGAGAGGGAGAGAGAAAATGAGGACCTGGAGGAAAAAAGAGATAGAGTGGCAGGGAGAGGAAACTTTTGGGACTAGAAAGAGAGAGGTTAGACTTGAACGAAGAACTTGGGATCTGGGGAGAGAGAAATGGGGATCTAGAGGAAAATGCTGAGACCTGAAGGGGAGGTAGAGAGAGTGGGAAGGAGAAAAGGAGGACCTAGAGGAAAATACTTGAATTTGGAGGGAGAAGAAAATGAGCTCTAGGCAGAAGAAAAAGAAACAAAACAACCCAAACTTACTTATCATCAATGAGTCGATCAGAAAAAACCCTAAAGCACTCATGGATCCATAACCTGAGCAGTGTTGACTTCGTATTTTGATAATCCTTATGGCTTCGTAACAGTCCTTGAAAAACTCTTGAAATATCACGTAAATTGAACAAATAATGAATTTTAGTAGGCGTTGGTAACATTTTCGCTATAACATTCTTGTAAAGGTCGATGGTTGTGTCGGTTACTTCCCTCCCAGTTACTTTTACTTCTTCATCGAATGGTGTTAAATGTTGATTCAGCATAGTCCCGAAAATTCGGATTATTTGCGATTCAGCCGGGAAAGTCATGTTGATGACATTAAATCTGTTTAAAGTCCGTTCGGAAATGGTTTGTCGACCTCCTCCTGGTGGTCCCATACTAGCCACGATTAACATATTCTAGGGAATTCTTTTTAAAAAGAAAGTTACGTTAAGGGATTGAATTAAATAAACCTGGACGTATTTTCTGGTTTGTTTAAGCCGATCATACCAGAAACCATAATCCATCCATTGTCTTAATAATTCCAATGGTGGTTGTGACCCATAAGTTTCCTTAGCTGGCATGTTAAAGTCATCTAGGAATGTTACCATGATTTTTCCACCAACTGGGACGTATGTACCTTTGGTACGTTTCTCTAATCTACTTTCTATTGTTTCCTGGACGTTTAATGAAGTTGTCTGCAAGAAGATTCTTTACACACCAATGATCACCTCGTGACAATACTTACTTGTGCAGACATGTTGACGTTCAGTACGGAATATTTACTCGGACCTAAATCATTTAAAACTGATTGGGCTGTGGATGTTTTTCCTGTTCCTACAGGACCTGTTAATAATGCCGGATACCCTGCAGCTAAGAGGGTGTTAACTACGCATTGATATCGAACTGTATCCACTGTTGGTACGGTTATTTTAAAGAAGGGTGATCTGGAAAAGATTTTAGAATTAATTTTTATTTACAATTATGGGTAAGGTTTTTTTTACCCTGGTTTATATCGCCATGAGTTTGATAATTTATTTTCCCAGGACGCAAAACATTTATTTCGGACGTCTACGAAATATTCATAGACTGTATCTTTTAAGGGGAATACCCCTTCTTTTTCTCGTATGTAATTATCTAATTTTCTTCGACCGTCTTCGTTTACGGTGGCACAAACCGACCATATCAAACTGAAACAGAAAAACGTTTCGGCCAAGGTTGTGCAAGACATCCTCATACATACCAAAAGAGAAACCATAGCTTTGACATATCATCAAAGGAATTTTTAAATCTAATGTCTAATCCATGTTCTTTGGTTGCAAAAATTTCCAATAACTTGCACAAAGACATAACTAAATTTAGTTCGTCACAAATTACTGTTTCTTGACAATTCAATCTTTTATATTCCAATATCGGCGTCAAATAATAATTAAAATAAGATCTCATCTTGAAAAGAAAAAATTAGCTTAGTTAAGAAGTTAATTAACATCAACCCTTATTTACTGTGTCTTGGTATTTTTTCCCGCGCGCTACAATTTTTGGTTTCTGAATCCATGAGGTTACAAAGGGATTCCATCCCCAATCTTTGTAGTCGTTGTAGACCATCCCGCAGCGACTTACCGTAGCAGGGGATGCTACAGATAAGTCACCAACTTCGAACAGTAAAGATACTTGCTCAGGCATTGTGATACGGTCACTGTTAATCAATGTTAAAACTTTGTTGTCGTCCATCACGCTGTTCATATTTTCAATCCATACAGCATCGACAGGACCATCGAAAAGTATCCATTTTTCGTCAGGAGATTCGTCTACACAGACGGGGAGGATGGGAAAATGCATGGGTGGGGGAGAAAATTAGGGTTTAAATAACGAAAGAGGGAAGGAAGATAAGCAGAGCAGGAAGAAGAGAAAACGTGAGAGGTACAAGGGAAAAGAGATGGGAAAAGCAACAGAAAGGAAGAGATGGATCAAGGAAGACATTGAGGGAAAAAAGAAAGGGAAGGCAAGAAGATCAACAAAAACTTACCAGAACATGTTTGTCTCATGGTAGCACTAATAACCCCATCCAACCATTCATTGGTAGATAAATTATACTCTCCATAAAGTTCTCCAAGATTTAAAGCCTTGGGATTAATGGGATATTCCCGAACAAAATTAAATCCTGCTTTACCAGCTTTTTTAAGACGACCCATTGATCCTTTCAAACATTGCCATGTTGCTGTTTTGGCCGTACCAGTTTTTCCCAAAATCATCACCGAATGCCGAGAATTTTTAGTCTCGTACAATTGAATCACTTTCGTCATTGCGGTTTTTATGCTCTAAAAAATTTTTTTGTAAACCTGCCTCATCTTCGGAAATTTAAACGGTTACCTGCATACCCATTGCCCTAAATTCCTGGGTTATAGCCTGATTTATGTCTTCGTAATCAACGACTGGTAAGGTTACACCAGGAAAAATATCCGACATGATGCCGTTGAATAATGGTAAATCAGTTGAGGTTAATTTCGCGATGTTCATGTCACGCATTGCTAAATAAACAACTTGTTCTTCAGGGAAATTCGTTAGAAGACGTCGTTTACGCCCAGCGTATCTTAAAAGGGCCACCATGGATCTAAGCCCAAAATCGTAATGGTCTTGTTTGCTTAATTGCCTCATCGCTAGTTGGTACAAGGTAAATACCTAAAAAAAATTTATTTTAGATATCTATAATATGTAGGTTAAACTGTAGGTCCTCTTATACTTTTTTGGCTAAAAGTTTGGTATTTTGAAATCCATCACTAAATAATGTATTTTCGGCGATTATTAAATTGTCTGGTACCATCATAGATATGGGTCTAAACATAGATTTAAGATTATCTGGTAATTCTGTTCTTCCTGCGTATCCAGGGTTCATGGTAATAAAAATACCACAAGTCCATTTTAGATTAATTTCCGTTCCTAAAAATTATTTTGTAATAGGTCTTGGTACAAACCATGGTCTTACCTTCAAAAACAACCCTCTTGAGCTTTTGGGAAATGGCTTGCAAAATACATAAAATTTGTTGGGCAACCACAGACAACACTTCAATGTTTATTCTGTTGAATTCGTCGAAACAACCCCAAGCGCCTGTTTGGGCTAACCCGGAAAAACATTTCCCCATACTTTTATAATCTAAACCTTCAGAACAATTATTGACTATAACCCACATCCCCATAGCCTTGCCCAAATCTTTTACAGTTTCGGTTTTTCCCGTCCCTGCTGGTCCTTTGGGACTTCCCCCACGAAACAAATGTAGCGCAGTAGTCAAAGTAATATAGCACCTTAAAGAGTTCATTATGTAACGAGCACAGAATGACGTGCGAAAATGGGCATTTTTAGGCTTGAATAATAAACTTACCTGTCGGTTAAGGGTGTTATAACAAGCCTCCCAGAATTACCATTATATTCGTACCCATACATAAAATGTGTGTTGGTTTGTCGAATCAAACAATCATCAAGATCCCTGTCCCAATAAAAACGTAACTGAGAAAACCATTCAAACGAACTCGTATCCCTACAGTCTTAAAAAATAAACAAAATAAAAATTCGCCTTCTAGGTCTTCAGACTTAAACCCTTACTCGCTTTATACATCCGATCGATGACGTCACGTGAATGTATTTCTATGGTGATAAGAGAGTTCGCTTTTAGCCTTTGAATTTTTGGTAGATCTTTCCGGCTAAGCTCTGAAAGCTTTCCAAGCACTTGGTTTTGTTTTTTTCTTAGCTTTTTCAATGGCTTTTTGCTTTCTGTTATTTTACAATGCACTAGAGCTCGGGTACAATCCGTAGTCCATTGAATCTATTTTTAATTAGGGGTTTAGATATTTAAAAATTATAATGACCTTGAGGAGAGAAATTTCAAGGTCATCATTTAATTAAAATTTAAGGTCAAGGTAAAGTAGGTTTGAACGTTGGTGAGAGCAAAAAAGAAACTCATTCAAGGTCCAGATGGTTAGATAAGGTCTTAGATGACGTATATTGGGAGTACGAACCTAATCAAACCTAATTGACATTGGGATATGTTTTTCAAGGTCAAACTGGTAAAAGCCTTACCTGGCTGCAAGCGTTACATAATTGTCCACAATTTGCCAGCAACCATTTATCTCTTTTGTTAAGATTTTTTTTCAAATTCCCTCTACAAGGTTTAAATTCTGTCCTTAAGGTCAACCTCATGGAAATTTCAATCTCACAAAGCCATAGTTCAACAGGTCCATCGAGTATAACAGTCTTCGTAAATTCCATGAATTCCCCATCTTCTGATATCATTGCAATAGCTTCCGGTTTATTGAATAAAGTATTCTTAAAAAAAAATCCCTTAAAATTAAAAACATTTTTTTCCCCTACCTTATACCTTTTGTATTTTAATTTTATTTAAATTATCAAACAATTTTTTGAAATGGGGTTGAATCGCATCGGGTTTCTTAGCATTTCCAAGAATTTCCAGCATATCGTCATTGGAAATGAAGTAAAATCTTGGAAAAACATGACGTTTTGTTTCGAGATAACGTTCTAAAGCTCTTTGGATAAGCTCGAGTTTGTCGTTCATTTTAGTTAACTTATTTAAAAGATACGGGGGTTCTTCGTAATGTGTTGCTTTAAACGCCACTTTAGCACGAAACATTCTAGTCGTTATATCACTCCAATCATAAGTTAAACGATCAAAGTCTTCAGTTTCCTTTGGAAGCTGCTTTCGAATGTCTTCACCACAAAAAATATTCTGCAATTTGGATAAGTATAGAATATTTGATAAAAGGAAGGTGGATTTGTCTTTACCTCAAGATATACCCATTGTCTTTGCACAGATAAACCACATTCAACTGTTTCCATGATGTATGACAAGGTCCTTTCCCAATAATCAACTTCCTTGATGAATGGTTCAACATAACGTGTGCTCTTCATTGTTGATAATTGCAACATATTTTCTTCTAAAGCTACGAAGCAGTCATCCACTGATTTGATCCTTAAAAAAATTTTTTAAATGTTGTTCAAAGCTATTCAAGGTCAATGGGACCTTGCGAAAACGATATTCAAGGTCAACATATTTAAAATTGAGATTCTGTGTACCTGTAAACACCCTTATCTTTATGGGATACCATATCTATACCCATGGTCTTCCACGTAGTCTTAATAGTTTCCAGATTGGTTTCAATTTGTAACTCCATGGTGGCAGCGTTAGAAATTTCGTTAATCTCCTCTGCATAATTTTGCATTTCCATTGCAATGATTGCTTCTAAATTAAAACTAGGAGAATTTTGATCAAACTCTGAGTTCATTGCTGCACGAACTCTATCCCAATGTCTGTCACGCATTGATGGATTCTTAAGATCCCCTAAAAGTGGTAAAGTACGTCTGAACGCGTCTACCCTGTTCCTGGTATCATCGACTATGCTCCAACTATAAAAGAATGTTTTAGAAATGTTTTTGTAATTGTTTTAAAGTTAACTTTTTTTCTTTTAATTCTCTGGAGAGACGCGTCAATTTTCTGAAGAGAGTTTGTGCTGTGTCTTCCATCTCTTCTGTTTGGATGTTCCAAAATTCTCCGGATTTGTATTTTTCCCATGCTTTGTCCCATTCGTCTGTTAGTTGCCAAACCAATTCCAAAGATTCGAGTTCCTGGAAAAGAAAAATCACCCAAGAGCTTGCAGGGTTATCCCCTAAAGACTCTCACCCTTTCCAATCGGAGGAGTTCCAATGATTCTGGTAGGGTCAGGCCAAACACGGCCAAGTCCTTCTTTAATTTTCCTTCGCGTATTCTTAGCGCAGTTAATTGGGCCCTTATATTTTTCAAGTAAGCGAGGGCATCTGTAGCAGTACAGTCAGTTCCAAATGGACCATTGGTGAGGAACGTATCAAGCAATTGAATTCCATTTCTACGATAAATTTCTGCAGATTCTAGCAAGCCAGCTTTGAAATTTTCCTAAAAATAAATGGAAGATAGAGAAACATAAAAAAAGTCCCAAAATAATTACCTTTTTGAGAATATTTAAGGAAAGTATCGGTAAGGAAAGTTTTGTAAGGGTATAGTGGCTAGGGAAAAAAACAAAAGCAGATGTATATTGACCTTGAAATTGATATTCAAAAGAAAAAAAAAATAGAGAAACCTTAATAAAAGACCCCCCAAAATACGAAAATCCTGGAAGGGTAGTTTTAGAGAAAGAAAAAAAATAGGGGAGGAAATAAAATTATTGGATGGTTAAAGGGAACGTATTTCGTCCTTTTTCATCTCCTCGAGGATTACCTTTGCATATTCAAGCATTTTTTCGGCATCCTCCAGTATCCCTAAGTATCTAGCCCACTCTTTTGGTATCCCAGCTTCAAGGACTCTCACGTCTTCCCCTATTTTAACTTCATGTTTATCTATTACTCTGATCAAGTCTGAGATTGCAGGGAACTGTCTTTTTGTACGAGGAAGCTGTCTTAATAATTTATCGTAAAGTCTCATTGCTGCTTGCATTTCCTTCAAATCTTTAGGTTCGTGCATAATTCTAAAAAAAATTAATTACCGAATGTTCTTATCTAAAATTGTTTAAACCTTACAATTCTGCATTTCTTCTGATGTAATTGTACACAGAAAGAATTCTTCTTACAGTCATTTTGGTAAGCAACTGACAGAGAAGACGTTGCCATTGCATGCAATGTTCAACGAGGGTTTTTTTAAGGTCGATTGCATTAACCAGAAGGAACCGAACTGGAGATATTCCATCTTTTTGTTGAATTTCACCTGCAACTTCTGTGTATCGACAAATATTTTTATCAAACTGAACTGCGTTAGGCCTTTGCCGTTCATATTGATTTATTAATGATTTTTTGTTTACTTCCCAGAAGCTTCGGAAAGGTTCCCAAATCACAAGATATTTTCTTATTAGATATACATTGTATCTCATTTCTACAAATAAAAATAATTATATTACACTTTACTTTTGAAACACCTTGTATATCATTAAGGTAAAGGGTAGTGGAAGGGGGAGGTTAGAACCGAATATAGTGGGAAAGCAAAAGCGGTAAGGATTTATTCGGGCGTTTATTGGTACCCCACCACTCGTTTCAGTTTCAAGTCCCGCCCTCCTAAAGTCTTTTGTTGGTGCCCCTACTCCCCCGTCTCCCACTCCTTTCAGTTTCAAGTTCTTTGTTGGTTCCCCTACTCGCCCGTCTCCCACTCCTTTCAGTTTCAAGTCCCACTCTCCTAAAGTCTTTTGTTGGTGCCCCTACTCCCCCGTCTCCCACTCCTTTCAGTTTCAAGTTCTTTATTGGTTCCCCTACTCGCCCGTCTCCCACTTCTTTCAGTTTCAAGCCCCACCCGCGTAAAGTCTTTTGTTGGTGCTCCTACTCCCCAGTCTCCCACTCCTTTCAGTTTCAAGTCCCGCCCTCGTAAAGTCCTTTGTTGGTCCTGCTACTCCTCAGTCTCCCACTCCTTTCAGATTCAAGTACGTACCTTTATTTAAACAAGATTGTAGGCGTCTGCATTCCATATCTTTTTTTATTACCACATAAAAGGGTTTAAGTCTGGTTTCTGTTATATGAAATTTATCAATCAATCTTGGTAATGATTTAAGGGTGTTGGTAATGCTTGGTAAAATGTCTGATATAACATACGCGATTTCTGATAGACCAGGTTCAAAATAAACCTAAAATTTAATTTATTAAGTTTAAATTAAAATTATTATCCCTGAGTATACCAAATTATTTTTTAAATATGCCCGGATTTTTATTAGTTGCACTATTGATGTACTTCCATCCCCATGTAACATTCTAAGAACTTGTTGCATGGAATTTTTAACACATACTCGTAAAGCTTGTTCTACGAGGACATCGAAATTAAAAATGTAGCGAATCCATTGATCAGCCATCTGTATTTAAAAAAATTAATAAAAATCAAACAAGTTGAAAAAAAATCATACCTGTTGAATATGATTTTCAAAACCTTCAAAGACAAATATAAGATAATGAATTATTTCTTGGTAATACTCAATCAATACTTGTATAGCAGTATTTCGATAAGAGCTCATTTCTTTTACCAGCTCGATTAAATCATAGGCACGTGCTTTTAATTTTATCAAAGGCGAGTCGCATATTTTTTCGCAGATTGATACAATCTGAAGGTTGCATGTTTTGTAATCGTCCACGAACTCTTGCAACTAAAAAATGTTTCTATTCATACAAGATCAGATATAGACAGAGAATATTTACTTCAGCAGTGCAAGCACTACATTCTGCTATGTAGGCATCTCCAATATCATCAGCCCAATTAAGTTTTGAAAGTCCTGGTGCAATCTTTTTCTCAACACTATTAATTAAAGGTCTAAACAAAAGTCTTTCTTGATCTGATAATGCTGCTAATATTTTATTATAATCCATTACAACTGTGAGTACGCTTTCATAAACAATTTTAATGCTATTCGCTTTTTTATAAACGGTCATTACATGGGCTGGAATTTCATATTTAAGGGCTTCCCAATATTTAGCTTCACGAAACAAATCTAAAATTGACCTTTAAAAAAATTAATTATAAATTATTAAGTTCATAAAAAAAATATCACCTATCAATATTGCATTCTAAAAGACCTGGTCTTGATATACTGCGATTCATTAGAGATTTGCCCAAACGTTGTGGAACATCTTCTCCGATATTATCAACCCATTGCCGATATAAACTTAATATTAAGTTATTAATTGATGCGATTAATTGGTCGTATTGTGAGTAAACATCTTCTACGATACTGCAAGGTCTCATCCAAGCAGCATCGTCAAGGACTTTCTTAAGAATTTCTAATCTATTCTTTTTTAAACTTGCTATCATTGCCCTTCCTGCAAAATAAGGATATTGTGATGGATATTCCTCTTTTTCATTTATCAAATCTTGTTTGCAATCGTGAACCTCTTCGGCAAATAATTGATAGACCTAAAAGAAGTTTTGTTGGGTCAATAAAAAAAATTGGTTAGGATTTACGAACCCTGTGTGTTTTACGATCAAATAAATTTTTTAAAGTCTTTCTTTTAGAATAATTATAAAGTGAAGCTAAAGCTTCAACCCCTTCATCAACAGTGGTGATTTCAGTAAAAACAGCATTGACGAGGTTTTCAATTACAATCTCTATGTCTTTCATTCTGCTTCGAAATTTTAAAATCTCATCGTTCCAGGTTGAATTTTGTACGTCCAAAATTTTTTCAGATTCCTAAACAAAATAAGTTTCTCAACAAGTTTGTGGTGTCAAAGATAATTACCTCCTCAATAGATTCAAGACTGTGCTCAAGCATGATTTCAACTTTATTGCACCAACTTTCAAATTCTTGGCCCCTAGTACCACCAAATTGGGGCTTTGGAATCTCTTCTGTTTCATCTAACCTTGCAAATAAAATCATGGCTTCACATATTTCAATCATATCTTTACATCTCTGTATAAAAGTGTCGACGTGATTAAAAATAGGGGCCTTTTCTAAATCCCATGGGGTATCACTAAACTCGGTATGGGCTTCAGAAACCTATAAAAGTGGAAAATTCATTCATTATGGGGAAAATTTGACCTGTTTCTGCAAAATAGTGTATCCAAATTGTAAAATTTGTAGGGAAAACCCTTTTAAGAGTGAATAATTCCTTTCATATGCAAAGAAAAATTAAAAATATGACCTTATTCTGTAAAATAATGCATCAAAATTGTGTATTCCTTTAAAAAGAAACTCTAAATTAATATTCTGAAGTGTTCTTAATTATTTTATTAATTGCAGATGGTAATTTAATTAATTAATTAATTTTTTATTATGCCCCTTTAAATTTTACTACGGTTTACTATAAATGGTGGGGATAAACGACCTTGGAGGGATTTCATTCACCCCACCACTTTTTAATCTTTATCCCTCTCGCCGTGACGTCACAGGCCACGCCTTCAATTTTCATTCTTCTGTCAGTTCAAATTAACGGTAACCTAAGTTTTTTAACTGAAAGTTGTTAAATTTTGTATTTTAAAGTGAATTTAAACAAGTTTTGTGCATAATAAACCAATATAGTGCAAGGTTATTATATTTTTGCTTGAGATTTTCTTTCTTTTTAGATATTTGACTCATTCTTCGAAGAAAATTCTGCTTGGAAGAAGAGGAGGCAGTTTGTTAGTTTTAAATGAAACTAATTGCTAAAGAAGAAGAAAATGGACTCTAGGAGGCAGTTTGTTAGTTTCATATGCTAATAATTACTCGAGGTAATGATCGGGAAAGGATTCATGCCAAAATGGCAAAAGAAGAATTACTTCGGTTTCCGTTGTAAGTACCTTATCAAGTATAATTAATACTAATACGTACAGCAACATATATTTTTATATAATCAGTGCAACAATCAATGCAGTTTTGAAACATTCTCATTGCTGCAATGCTGTGTTTGTCCTTGAAGATCACATCAAGGTTAATATAATCCTTGCATTGCATAATAATTTGATTGCTAAGGGCTCTGCATAATCCTGTAAGCTTATCATTTGTGTTATAATGCGGACTCTTCATCCAAATAAACCTAAACAGGTTCAACATGTTTGATAGTCGGCCAGGAATATCACAAGGCGATTCTACTTCTAATAACGATTTACAAGGTACGTTTATAACTTGTAGGTATTCGATATTTGATTTAGCTTCCATCATGCTACGGTGTATTTCTTCAGCGAGGAGAAGAAATTGCCGTACATGTGTTGATTGTACTGCAGTAAGTATATCGCAAATGTAACGTAAATTAGGACTTGATAATTGATAATTTAATCCAGCCAAGTTTTCATCTAAAAATTGCAATAAGTTTTAATTAACAAAACTAATTAAATCTTACATCTATAGATCCAGAATTCATATTCGTCTATGGGGCAGAGCAAGTCTTCCGGAGTATTTTGATCAACGTCTTGTAAACCGACACGGATTTGTCTTGTCCAGTACACAGCCATGCCTTCAAGTCTTTTAACAAGGTCTTTATCTTTAACTGCTACTTTAATTGGAACATTTATACCTTCGTCAGGTATGTATATAACTGTAAGTCCGAATAAACGATGATGCAAATCAGTTACCTTTGCTAGAAAATTATGGAGGCTGCTACAAAAATCACTTTTAACACCTGAACTTGGTTAAGGAAAAAGAAAGTATCTAATAAAATAGTTTTGTTCTAGAAAAAAGGATACTGTCGGGCCATGTGGTTACATTAAAGAAAATTGGGGCAAAAATCGACTCCATCGTATTCAAGATCGTCCCTTCCACGTTATCAAGAGTAGTTCCAAAAGTAACGCAATCATGGAAGGTTTCCACATCGAATATTTCCTTGGGTTCTCGAATAAAATAAACAATGTCCGTAACAGGATCTTCAGGAAATTCTTGAGTGACTTGTAAGTTATCGTTATAAAAAAAAATTAGTATCATGGACATGCTTAAGTTTTGCAAAAATTCTTTTATATCTGCTTCATTTTCTTCTGTCCAATCTGTTTCTCTTAGATCATATAATGTTGTTAAATCTTTTACGTACTGTACTAATTGGTCTAGATCGTCTTCTTGGTAACGTTTTCTTGGTGCATCTTCTATCATATCCGGTGTAATGATATGCACCATCTTTTCTGTTAAGGAGAAGCTTTTATTAAGTGTAAGTAAAAATATTTGATTGAGAGTATAATGTAGAAAGATGCTAGAATATGTAAGTAAAAGATAGAGCGAGTTTTGAGAAAGAATTTTGTGTTTAAATTAAAGATTTTCAGGATTGGGCGGAAATAGGAAAGCAGATGGAGTTAGACGAGGAAAAAGGTTGGAAAAATTAAACAGGAAGGAGAAGACAAACCATAAACGGAAGAAGAAAAATTAAATAAAAAAATTTTTCTCCCTGATTTTGTAGTTTTTTTCTAATTTTTTTTAATTTTTACAGGAAAGAAGTTTGGGATTGATTTTTTTTGGGTTTAGTATTAAGCCTTAGTAATAGAAATTTTTGTAAATAGAAATTTTGTTGAATAAAAGTAAAAAGATTGGAAGAAGAAATTATTTTTCAATAATTTTCCAATTCTTCCCTTTAATTTTTAATGTAATAATGTAACGTCCGATGCATTTTCTTTAAGTTTTTACTGCGTTATTTTTTTTTTTTTTGTAGGTTTTTACTTGAATTGTATAATAAAATTGAAATTGAAGAAAAATAAAACAAAATGAGGCAAACAAGTAACCGACGGGGAGGATATTTAATGTACAAGGAAAATTAAAGAAGAGAAGAAAAAAGAAAAACCGAAGAAATAAACAATTATTTTTAAAAACATGCTTTTTTTGTCCTTTTTTATTTTTTTTAACGCGGAATTTATATGAAATGTTTATGTGGTAGGGGAAAGGATGCCTGTATTATTCTGGTTTTAATATCCCAAACCTCTTAAGGGCTCTAAAAAAATCAGAATAATAATCGGTAATCATCCCCAACCCAATTTATTCGTGGGGAATCAAAATTTTCTTGATTTTTTTGGCTATTTAGCCTCAAGAAATTTTGTTATTCCTGTTTAGAATGGCACAGTAGAATTTTTATGTCCTTTTGAGGATTATAAAATGACTTTGAAGTGAAATTTCTTACCGATCTTTGTCTTAAATGATTAAAGGAAGCCCGGGACTTCCCCTCAAGTACCATATTATTTGTTAGAAAATATTTTCTTATTCTTAAAATAATGAGTATAACATGGAAGGTTTAGGCCCTTTTAAATAGTAAAATGCGTCTAGAATGGGGTAGGCAAGGGTACTGGTGTTAAGCCTTAGGATGAGAACAATCAAACTGACATTAAATGAGTAGGTAATAATAATCCTAGGAGGATGGATTGTAATAAAATAATAATTTAAGCCTTAAAATGAAACCTTTTGCCTTGGAAATTTTAATTCAGAATGTAATTTACCGTCAGAATCTTCATCGGAGAACAACGAATCTTTTTCCGATTCTTTTTTCAAGACTTCCACTTTTTCTTCACCTTCTGTATTAGCCTCAGCATTTTCTTCTTGTTTAGTTTCCATTTTTAACTTTAAAAACACTTAAAAGTACTCGATTAAAAATTAAAAACTGCCTAAAACCTACAGAGTTTGATCAATAATTTTTGTTTATACGCAACCATGTGAACAAAGATTTTTATGTCTTTTTTAAGAGTTGTCACTTTTCTATTTTAATTTAGTTTTCCTTTACTGCTTTTTATTTTTATTATGGCTATTGGTGTTATCCGATTTACACAAAGAGGAAGATATTTATTAGCGCTTACTATTCTCGGGTTCTTAATAAGTCAGTCTTTGATAGGTGTACTTATAACGAGTTGGTCGATTTATATTTGTGTCACCGTTTCTCCATCCTTGTATTCGGAAAAGTCTGAAGTCACTTTCGTGTTTACCGTAACTGGAATGTATGGAACTCACGTCCTGTTCCATAACTTAAGTGGAATTAAAATCTGTCAGAAATGTTACAAACAAGCCCATAAGTCGGTAAAACCCTTCTTAAACATTTACCCTTAACGTTGATAGGTATGTAATTTTTTAGAAAAAGTACCCGTGGCCTTTTATTTTTTTGGACCCTAGCCGGATGTAACACGTTAATCAATTTATTAATACTCTCTATGATGGCTCGAAAGATTTCAAAGCATATTATACGGTCTTTAAGGCATTCAATGGAAAAAGGTATGCAGAATTATTTAAAAGATTCACATTGGAAACAAACAATTGATCGGCTACAGTTGAAGATGAAATGTTGCGGAGTAAATAGTTACATAGATTGGCATGAATTAACATGGATTGATGAATATCATGTTAATTTAGAATCTGAACCAGTTAAAAAGTAAGGGAAGTTATAAATCAAACTTAGGTTTTAAGAAAAATGACGTGTGATCTCCGAACTAGAAGTCAATCAAGCGTTAAGTTGATATTAGATAATCGGGGAAATGTCTTCGGACCTTATATTTGACTAGACCTTGAATTTTTTGCCCAAGTGGCTTGGAAAAAAATATGTTGTGATGTAAATTACACACTTAGATATTCTATGATACTTTTGATTGTTTTAGGGCTCATTAAGGGTTGTAATTGGTCTGCTAGGCCATTACAGACGCCAATGGCACGGCGAATGGGCTAAAAATTAAAATCATTCCAATTTAGATCCAATATTTTAGCTTTAAAGGCAAGGAAAGTCTATTTAGGGCCAGTATTTTGGGTTAATTAAGTTATTTTTATTATTTTAGGGCTCTTGGGGTGTAAAAAAATTATTGGGTGTTTCTAGACATCAATGGCGCACTTTTGTATAGCCAAATGGGCTTGAAATGCAAGGACAGTCAATTTAGGGCCAGTATTCTGGCTTAAACAGGATTAATAATTTTTTTTTATTATTTTAGGGCTCTTGGGGGTTGTAATAAATTTATTGGGTGTTTCTAGACATCAATGGCACACTTTTGTATAGCCAAATGGGCTTGAAATGCAAGGACAGTCAATTTAGGGCCAGTATTCTGGCTTAAACAGGATTAATAAATTTATTTTGATTATTTTAGGGCTCTTGGGGGTTGTAAAAAATTTATTGGGTGTTTCTAGACATCAATGGTACACTTTTGTATAGCCAAATGGGCTTGAAATGCAAGGAGAGTCAATTTAGGGCCAGTATTCTGGCTTAAACAGGATTCATATTTTTTTTTTGATTATTTTAAGGCTCTTGGGGGTTGTAAAAAATTTATTGGGTGTTTCTAGACATCAATGGCACAGTTTTGTCCAGCCAAATGGGCTTGAAATGCAAGGACAGTCAATTTAGGGTCAATATTCTGGCTTAAACAGGATTAATTATTTTTTTATTATTATTTTAGGACTCTTGGGGGTTGTAAAAAAATTATTGGGTGTTTCTAGACATCAATGGCACACTTTTGTATAGCCAAATGGGCTTGAAATGCAAGGACAGCCAATTTAGGGCCAGTATTCTGGCTTAAACAGGATTAATAATTTTTTTAAAAATTATTTTAGGGCTCTTGGGGGAAGTAAAAAATTTATTGTGAGATTCTAGACATCAATGGCACACTTTTGTATAGCCAAATGGGCTTGAAATGCAAGGACAGCCAATTTAGGGCCAGTATTCTGGCTTAAACAGGATTAATAATTTTTTTTTGATTAGTTTAGATTTAGACCTCTTGGGGGAAGTAAAAAATTTATTGTGAGATTCTAGACATCAATGGCACATTTTTGTATAGCCAAATGGGCTTGAAATGCAAGGACAGCCAATTTAGGGCCAGTATTCTGGCTTAAACAGGATTAATATTTTTTTTTGATTATTTTAGGGCTCTTGGGGGCTATAAAAAATTTAATGGGTGTTTCTAGACATCAATGGCACACTTTTGTATAGCCAAATGGGCTTAAAATGCAAGGAGAGTCAATTTAGGGCCAGTATTCTGACTTAAACAGGATTAATATTTTTTTTTTGATTATTTTAGGGCTCTTGGGGGTTGTAAAAAATTTCTTGGGTGATTCTAGTCATCAATGGCACACTTTTGTATAGCTAAATGGGCTTGAAATGCAAGGAGAGTCAATTTAGGGCCAGTATTCTGGCTTAAACAGGATTAATAATTTTTTTGGATTATTTTAGGGCTCTTGGGGGTTGTAAAACATTTCTTGGGTGATTCTAGTCATCAATGGCACACTTTTGTACAGCCAAGTGGGCTAACAATAGAGAAATCTTAAATTTAGGGCTTACAGTTACTCATTATTACGATTAATAATTGTTGCGTTGATTATGAGCTGCTTTTGGGGGTTGTAAACAATTTATTGGGCCATTCTAGGCATCGATGACACAATTTGCTAGAGAACAGTGACTTTACTACTCGGAATTTTAGTTTTCTTTCTCTTTATTACTTAATATTGCTAAGAAAATCCCCACCGTTTTAGTTTAAGAACTTCAAAAACATACATGCATTTGCCGGTAACCCCATGGAGTTGTTGCGACGTTAATTTCCCTATGCAATGCTTTCACGACCCTTTACAACAAGTCGAATCTGCATATTTATGGACAGAACAACCCTCCGTGGTACTTGAATCGATATACAACGAAGGATGTTTAAGTATATTACGAAAACCCATAGAAAAAGCATTAGTTGGATTTATTCTGATCACTCTTCTTATTTTAGTGCTCCAGGTTTAAAAGTTTTCATTCCTTTGAACTCGATTTAATTAAATTTTATTTTAGTTTATAACAGTTTGTTTGTCACGATTACTTTACACGTCTTGTAGAAATGCAATTTTATTGAATAACGAAGGAGGTTTAGCACCTGGTTGGATTTTTGGTCGAGGAGATTGTGGATGGGCTAGAGGCCCAGGTTTAGATGAATTAATGGAGGTAGTTTATTAGATTTTGTTGACTCTTGAGTGGGATGACTCCGGGGTTTTTTTTAGGGGTATGAAAGTGAAGGATCAGATCCAACAACTTCTAAAAGTGATCCAAAATCAAGTAAATCATCGAAAGTAAATTTTAAATTACCGAAACCTCCGAAAATGCCGAAACTGTTTAATAAAAAATCGTCTTCGGCATCTCGAAGCGATGAAGATCCTGTTTCTAGTTGCGATGAAGCTGCTTTAATGCTGTAAATATTTTTCATAAGGTTAACGAAGGAAGCGCAAGTGTGAAAATAAATATCTACGAGTTTTTAGTGTAGATAAATTTATTTTTAAACTTGTTATATAATAAACTTTTATAATAATTATTGTACAAAAACTAAAAATGTATAGTAAATAACACTATTGTGATATTATATTTATTAGAAACGATTACTGTAGTTTAGAAAAAAAATTCTTTCTCGGAACACAAAAGGACTTTCTTTAATTCATGTTAAATTAACTTTCAAGCGTTTACTTGAAGGTGAATTTAAGGATTTAGAGAAACCTGATTCGGTTGTACATTTTTTTTACGTAAAAACACAATTAAATTCTACGAAAACATACAAATACTTTGTATCAATGGTTTAATACTACACTTTCTATTTCACTATTTTACATACTTTTATTAAATAATATTAATTTTGTA
Source organism: Hemicrepidius hirtus (assembly GCA_963082805.1). Lineage (NCBI taxonomy): Eukaryota > Metazoa > Arthropoda > Insecta > Coleoptera > Elateridae > Hemicrepidius > Hemicrepidius hirtus. The sequence continues at coordinate 961,739 of OY720166.1, forward strand.
GCACAACAAATACATGTACTTAAAATTATAAAGTCTAGGAGATTATGTAATTTATTTTGGTGGACTCGGCCATTCAAGATTCGGATGTTATTTTTTGAAATACTTCTTCACTGCTCTTCAAACATTCAACCCAAGGCTGTAAAAACACATTAAACAAACTTTTAGTTTTCAAATTAATTTTTAGGCATATGTAAAAAATAGGGGAAGTCCCTAATGATAATATAAGGGGATGAAAGATATGAGAAGTCTCTAATAATAGGCGTGTGAAGGAGAGGGGATGGTTTTTTATAAAGAATAGGGGGTGTGAAAGATAGGGGAAGCCCCTAATAATGTGTGTGTGAAACATAGGACAAGTCCCTATTAGCACTAAGGGGGTAAAAGATGGGGGAAGTTTCTATTAAGGGGCCTGTGAAGGAGAGGGGATGTTTTTATACAGAATAGGGGAAGTCTCTAATAATAAATATTTACCAGAAATTCCAGCGATGGCTTCTGATGCAGAATATTTAACATCAACATCTCCATCAACATTAAGTTTGTCGAGTACCGGTTTAACTTGCGGTTGTATGACAGTTTGATCTAACTGTGGAGCAATTTTTTGCAAAGTTTTAGCAACGTTAAACCTAACATTAGCAACTTTATCATTTGCCATGCTAAGAACAGTGGGTAGGAGTAATCTTGTAGTAATATCGCTACCGCAAGCTTCTGCTAAAACATTTATACAAAACAAACAAGTCATACGGTACAAATAATTTTGATCTCTGGACATAGCTAAAACTTTTGGAATTATCGTATTCTCTGCCCATTCTGCACCAAATTGATCTACTAACTTTTTCAAATTTAACGTAGCAGCTTCTCTTATTGCGAATACATGATCCATAAGCCAAGTCATGCATAATGCGTTCAATTTTTCATCAAAAAATTCTTGCCCTAATTGTCCGGCCAATAAGGGCATGTATTCAATAATAGCAGACCGTACACGCCATTTTGAATCCTCTGCAAGCTCGACAATAGCCGGTAATAAAGATTGAGAGAGTTGTTGGATTCCGATTACCTCGTTTACACAATCTAAATTCGAGATGATGTTTAATCGCACTTCAGGGCATTCATCTTTTAGTTGTGATAAAAACAATGGGAGGAGATGCTCGATTGTATTATGTCGGCCTAAAATCGGACTCAAACCCATTATTACCGACGCAAGCGCTGATTTTACGTGTTGATTCGGGTCTGATACTAATTCTTTTACACACGGTAAGATGTTGTTCATTATTATGTTCTCTTGATGAGGTTTGTCTAGGTTTTGACAGAAATCTTTCACTTTATTCGCTGCCGCTGCTCGTACTTCTGCTTCTGTATCCTTGAGGAGACTTTGAAATGCTGGGACCAAATCGGTTCGGGTTATTTCTGCTCCTACAGCTTTCTGTAGTTCAGTGAATTTATCTGCCACCATGTAACGTACCCTCCATGAGGTGTCCCCTGAAAACATTATACATGAAGGGGCTGAAACTAAGGACACAAACTATTACAATCAACATTTTAATTTTTGAAGTTAACCCCAACTTTTAATTAATAATAACCCGATACATACCAGCACATTGTCGTAGTGTGGGCATAACAAGTTGCTCTACATCTTCCTGAGGTAAAAGTGTTGCGATATTAACACAAGCCTCTACAGCTAAAAGTCTAACAGAATCCTAAAACGAAACATAAATTAAAATTCGTAAAAACAAGCTTTACCTTGGATTAATTACTTGTTCATCTTGTGCGAGATTAACAAACATTGGAATCAGATCGGATTTAAGATATTCCAGCTCGACGACTTGTGCAAGTTCCCCTAATTTAGAAGCAGCAGCTCTGCGAACCATCGGGGTGTCATCTTGACAGAGTGCTCGGAAATGAGAACGTAAGTCTCCTTTCATAGCCGGAGACACACGAGGATAACACACCTAAGAGGAATCCGATTAATAAATCATAAACGGGAGAGGAAAAATTACTTACGGCGAATAAACCACATGCTGATGTTCGAGACGTAAACCAATCTCCAGCTGATAATCTCTGTACGAGTGGTACAAAATGTAGTTCAAGATCTGCTGGGGAGTGTTGTTGAGCAACGGCTCTAAGAGATTCGACTGCTTTGTCACGGACAACGGTTTCTTCAACGGTCGACAAACTTTCTAGGGGTGGTAACAAGCAGTATGCATGTTCGGGGCCACCGACAAGAGTTGTAAAACCTCCCAATTGTTCAGCTAGAGCTAACAAGACTTCGTCTTCGTCATATATGGTTTCCGTTAGAAATGGTATTAACTCCGATCGGGTACGTTCTACACCAAGAGCCAGAGCTATGGTTGAGAGTTTCTTGATTGAATTCAGACGTAACTAGGACAATTAAAGAGTTAAATTTGTGGACGTTGGATGCTAATTTAATTGACACATGCGTGTGATGTCATTTTTCTCTGAATGGGCAGGATGGTTAGGTTTAGTGTTTGGGTGTTATTTGAATGGTCAATCTTGATTATTATATTAATTTCGCTTACCTGAACATCCTCGTTTTTTAATTCATCGATTAATACAGCGATCGGATACAAAGAATCGTCGCCCGCTGAATCGCTGGCTGCCATTGTAGAGCCGAATTCTCTTACCGCGACTATCGTCAGGTTTACGCTAATTATGTATCCGCTTACAATAAAAACGGGTATGGAATACTGGAATAATACACTTGGTTCACAATTTATCGCTGTTTTGAGGCAATTTATATCTAACTTACAAATTTACAAAGCGTTGTCTGTCTCCAAACGACTATTTTTTTTTAATGCCTCATGCCATAAATAATGCTTAGATGGCGTTGCCTGAACTGTAATAAAAGCAGTAACTACTACACCGACCTACAGCAATCTTGTATGTTGTATGTGTATGAGAGAGAAAGAGAGAATCACAGACAGACAGACAAGTTCTTCCCTTATCAAATTAAATGAAATGCCCCCTTTTTTCTTCTACAGGGTAGTAATACGCTTTTATTAGCATATAATAGCTTTGTATCCTTGAATCTAAATAATTTACCCGTTTATTTTGATATTCTCTATATTTTTTTATCCTTTTCGGTTATATATCCACAACCGTTCAATACATAGTAGGTGGCGCCACCTACCCCAAAAATTTCTAAAAACCATAAATTTGTACTTTTTTTACAATTTTCAGCATTTTCAGGCACATTATAAATATTTTGACAAGTAAAATAGTGTTTATATATTGATTTTACAACAATTACAATATCAAACATTACATAAGAGTAAGAAAAAATTTATTCCTTTAACCTAACATAATTTTCCAAACTGTGCCCTAATTTCCAGCAAAATAATGGCAGAAGCTGAATTAACTCCTCCACCACCCCCAAATATCAGTGGAAACGCAAGGGGTGCTGAAGGAGACTGGACTTGTGCCGATTGTGGAAATGTTAACTTTGCCCGTCGCAATGCTTGCAATCGATGTAGTAAAGAACGTGCCCCCATTTCAGCAGCTGCTAAACGGAAAAAACTCGGACAAGAAATTGGTAAAGCAGCAGCAGAAAAAAGTAGAGGCTTATTTAGTGCGGATGATTGGCAGTGCAACAAATGTGGTAATGTGAATTGGGCACGACGACAACAATGTAACGTTTGTAATGCTCCTAAGTTTGGGGAAGTTGAAGAACGTACTGGATTAGGAGGTGGTTATAACGATCGTGGAATTGTAGAATACAAAGAACGAAATGACTCGGATGATGAATATGACGAATTCGGTCGGAGAAAAAAGAGAAAGAGTAGAAGTGAAAGATCAGAAAGCGAAGAAGAAAAAGTGGAAGAGAAAAAAATTAAAAATGAAGAAGAGGAAGAAGAAGAAGACGAGGAAGAGGAAGATGATGGGGATTTATCAAAATACGATTTAAGCGATTGGGGAAACGATACAGAAGTTAAATCTCATAAAAGTTCGCGTTCGAGATCTCGGTCACGTTCTCGTTCACCTCACAATAAGAAAAAATACTAGTGAACAACTTGCTTTAGAGAACTTCCAGTTTTACTTGAATTTTATCGCTTGTTGGATAATCATTCAGAAGCCTCAATTGTAAATATTTTTAAGATCCAGCTCTTTCTGTGTTATAACTTAGATTTCGCTTATTTTTTTGTGTCGTAATATCATTTACAGTCGATACCTAAGCTATACTTATATAGAACTGTAATTAGACTTTTTTTTCCTAATAATTATCCGCGCTTATCATATTTTGTGATGGTTAATTGTTAAAATAATGGTACTGAGTAATTTAGTTGCAGACAGTCATTAAATTTAGGGGTAAGAGTATAAGAAAGTCAATTTTTGAACACTATTAGGTATCAAATTTCTAAGACAATTAGAATTTTTCTTTTTGTATTTAATTTTTTATTATTGATCTGTGAAAATAAAAAAATATTGTTATTTACAGTACGAAAAGAATGTGTAACTGCGGCTTGTTTATACATTTTTTGTGTTGTTCCTTGTGATATTGTACGTATTCTTATTACGTATAATAAAAGTTACAATAAATACCTTATTCTGTTTCTTTTTTATATTATATTATAAATAAAACCAAATGTGTCGAACAAGTCGTGGGTTATACTCTTGACATATTTTATTGTACATCGTTGAACAATTTGTAATCCTCTTCTGATTTATATTTGTCCAATCCCCTCCCCTAATTTAGAGCATTTCTCCTTCTTTTCTATTATTCTTCAAGTTGAGTAATCCACCCGGTTAACTCTTGGATAGCTGACACTTTTTAGTTCGTATTACGCACCTGACCAATTTCTAGTAAGTCTGGAGGAAAGACTCCAAGTACCCCCTGGCAAGTTTAGGTTGTCTTGTGATTCTCTGAATACTTTTTAGTGAGTCCAGGTAGTCCGTGGGAAGTCTACAGACGCCTTAGGTACTTCAAAGTTGGGCTGGATAGTTATAGTTAGGGAATCCCAAAATCCTCTTATTCCAGAAGCTTTCCTTAACCAGAATTTTAGACAGCCTCTTAAAAGTTTGCCTTGGAAGTCCAAACAGTCCCAAAGCCAGCCTCGGTAAAGCCAGGAAGTCCCCATCCTCTTTGGATAATCGTTGATAACCCCAAGTCGTTTCAAGGAATCTTCTAGCAAGTCTTTGGATGGTCCTCCAAGGAAATTTTGAACCGTGCTTGGTAAATTACCAAAAGGGGAACCTCAACCCCGACACGGCGCGTCCCCAGGTGGTGGATAGGGGAAAGCCTCGTAGACAAGCGAGGTAGGTTCAGAGAGAACCCGTGAACCAAATGAGATGAAAATAAAGGATCCAGAGTGAATCCTTGACCAAAAGTTGAACGGGAACAGAAGAGGAAAGAAGACTCCCTTAAAGGAGGAAGGAAGGAACAGAAGAGGAGAAAGAAATGGATGAGAGATAACGAAAGAAAAATTGAAGAACGATGAGAAGAGGACAACAAAATGTGTAGGGGCTAAGGAAGAAGTCGAATAGGCACAGGAGGATATGAAATTTTGATTTTTCTATTGAAATATTCCCCTTTTCTCATTTTAAGCTTAAAAGGCTTTTCCCTTAAATCGATCAAATTGAAGGCTCCGATTTAAAAGGCTTTTCCCTTGTTTGTGTTGAAATGTTTAAAAAAATCATTAATTTGTAACTTTTAGTTTGGATCTTACATTTTCCTTAAATTTCCACTCCCTTTTTTATCTTCAGAGAAGAATAATTTATTAACAAAGTTTTTCTACCCCTTGTCTAAAAATTCAGACCCCGATAAACAAAACGAAACCAGTTTTGCCTCGCTTTTAAATATTTCCACTCTTATTATCACCTTCAGGTAAAATTAATCGATTTAATCTTGAGTTCTGTCTTGGTTTACATGATTCTGAACTTATTCAACCCTTTATATTAATCCCCAAAGAAAAAATAATCAAATTGAAGTCTCCGATTTAAAAGGCTTTTCCCTTGTTTGTGTTGAGATGTTTAAAAAATCATTAATATGTAACTATTAGTTTGGATCTTACATTTTCCTTAAATTTCCACTCCCTTTTTCATCTTCAGAGAAGAATAATTTATTGACAAAGTATTTCCACCCCTTCTCTAAGAATTCAGACCCCGATACACAAAACGAATCCAGTTTTGCTTCGCTTTTAAATATTTTCACTCTTATTATCACCTTCAGGTAAAATTAATCGATTTAATCTTGAGTTCTGTCTTGGTTTACATGATTCTGAACTTATTCAACCCTTTATATTAATCCCCAAAGAAAAAATAATCAAATTGAAGTCTCCGATTTAAAAGGCTTTTCCCTTGTTTGTGTTGAGATGCTTAAAAAATCATTAATATGTAACTATTAGTTTGGATCTTACATTTTCCTTAAATTTCCACTCCCTTTTTTATCTTCAGAGAAGAATAATTTATTGACAAAGCTTTTCCACCCCGTTTCTAAGAATTCAGACCCCGATACACAAAACGAATCCAGTTTTGCCTCGCTTTTAAATATTTCCACTCTTATTATCACCTTCAGGTAAAATTAATCGATTTGATCTTCAGTTCTGTCTTGGTTTACATGATTCTGAACCTATTCAACCCTTTATATTAATCCCCAAAGAAAAAATAATCAAATTGAAGTCTCCAATTTAAAAGGCTTTTCCCTTGTTTGTGTTGAGATCTTTAAAAAATCATTAATATGTAACTATTAGTTTGGAACTTACATTTTCCTTAAATTTCCATTCCCTTTTTTATCTTCAGAGAAGATTAATTTATTGACAAAGTATTTCCACCCCCTGTTTAAGAATTCCGACCCCGATAAACAAAACGAATCCAGTTTTGCTTCGCTTTTAAATATTTTCACTCTTATTATCACCTTCAGGTAAAATTAATCGATTTGATCTTCAGTTCTGTCTTGGTTTACATGATTCTGAACCTATTCAACCCTTTTATTAATCCCCAAAGAAAAAATAATTAAATTGAAGGCTCCGATTTAAAAGGCTTTTCCCTTGTTCGTATTTTATTTGAATTTTTAAATAAAAATCGTCAATCTAACTTTTAGTTTGGTCAGGTTTTTCTATTTACCCCTAATTTACCACCCTTATTTTAATCTTTAGACCAGAATAATACATTTATCCTTAAGTTTGTTCAAAGTTTCGAGCCTTTTGATTGGAATCCTTTTAGCTCCCTAAGGTTTTTTCTTTTCCCCAATATTTTCCACCTCTTCCTCCCTGAAAATAGTATGGAAATATTGGGTTAAATAGGATAGGGAAGAACGAAGAAAATCAGGAATAGGGCCATGAAAGAATAAAGTACAAAGGAAAATTCTGCTACTGGCGTCGGATTTGGTACCTCATCATAAATGTAAGTCCCCTTTATCTAGACACATTTTTATTTATTTATGTTAAATAAAGGTTAAGGGAGGTTTTAAACGATTGATTAGATAAAATTTTATCTTGTTCCTTTAACTGCCTTTTTGTCTAAAAATGACACCATTAAAAATTATTTTGTCATGGTATAAATAAAAATAACAATTATTAGTTAAAATATATTAGAAAAAAATTGTTTTTCTTCATAATAGTAAAACCAAACAAAAAACCATGTGCGTTTAAAGTGTTAACCTTGCATACCTGTGGTGTAAGTCTCAGTTACTTAAAGAGTACACAACTATTAACCACGTGAATTAAATATTATTACGTAACGTCTATAATTTAATATTTATTACCAATTTTATCGTATCTGATCGTAGCATTTAATGCAGTTAACATGACAAAATTACAAGTGTTAAGTCGGCGCCGAAAAGCGTCGCGATGCCAAATCTAAATTTAAAAGTCGCAGCCAGGAAGGGGAAACTTGGACTCGTTCATGTCCAGAGTTTGCAGTTTCTGTGCCTTATTGTGCAGTGTATATCCTAATTTCTTCTACTAATACGGTAATTGAAAATAAATTTAAAAATAATTTTTTTAACATTAAAGTAACTATTTTAAAAAAGGCACCAAGAGAAAGTTACTTAGTAATAAGACATTATGTACTACTACAGGATATGCTTTAAACTTTATGTTAATATCTTTAATACTTTTATGCTTGAATTTGCTTGATGAAACTAAATAAGACCGAAACCAAGTTTGAATTGTTTCAATGTCGTTGACAAATTTGGTTCAAAGGGTTTTGACTAAAAAATAAATTGGAAGTAACGGGAAATTGGTTATTTAATACCTTATTAGGTTTAGGACCATGGGGGTTCCCCTAAAACCTCCCCTTTCCGTTTATTACTGATTAATTTTGAAAATTTTAGTTTTGCTCGAATTTTTTTCCCCTCATCGATAAAAAACAACTCATGGGGAATGTAAATTAATATTTTATGATATCTTCCACCTATAAGAGATTCTAGAACATTTATTCTCGTCATATGTGAGTCAATCACAAGAATAAAACTCGAATGGAAAAGTCGGGTGTGCAAAATCTCACTCTTCTCGATGAAAAAACGAGTGCATGAGGTTTTACTCGACGTATTTTTAAAAATACACATCGCAGGCCAATGTACAGACAAGTGGGTTGGCATGGGATTAAAATGTACCTACTCCCATCGCGAAATTTCTGTAAATACCCTCTTTTTATTAAGGGAGTCACATGTTTTTTTAGATTATTCTCAATGTTTTTTAATGTACACAGGCATTCATTTATTTTCGGGGTTCATTTGTCACTCAGGTTTAATGTTAACGGTTGCGACAGGTGTTGGGGATTTAAATCAAAGTCGGCTTTATTTTCTTCAAGGGATAAAACGTGAAATTGTTCATGGAATTGTTGTTAGAAACGCCCTGTATAATAGAAGAGAATGAAATAAAGTTTGCATTTTCCAAAAATTTTTCTATAACTTGGTAACGCCCTAACCGAATTTAAATATCAAAAGTGATCTAGAAAGTCAATTAAAAGACGAATGTGATTAAGTAAAAATATACAGGGTGTTAGTATATTTAAAAAAATTCAGTTACGAGGAATTAAAGTTAGAAATAATTTCGTTTTTGTATGGATAATTTTTTTAATGGAATTTGTCTGAGTTGGGAATTGGAAACAATAATAAATACATGTAAGAAATGGGATTTGGAAACAATAGCAATTTTTTTTTCAAAATTAAAAATTAAACAATTTTTTGTACTTTAATCTAGATAGCATAGCTTGTTGCAGTCGTTTTGTTAAGGTCGCTGTACACAATCATTTCTTTCACTAAAACAATGTTTCATGGATAAAAAAATTCGATAATCAATCATCATTGAACTAAAAGCACTGAAGTTTTTTTTCTTTTTTATAAATAAAAGATTTAATCTTAAAATATACAACAATATCCAAAAATACGAACAGGGTAAAGGATCCTCGTGTTATTCTTTCTGTTAAAATAATTTCTTACTATGTTTATTATTATAAAAGAGTAAAGAAAATAAACTTCTCCGTCAGTCTTGTATATGATTTGTATTTAAAAACCGAGGAATTTTATTTCCGAATCTTGTGGGTGAAATGGAACTCTTGTCTGTGTAAATCAAGCGGAAGAAATAGAAATAGATCTTTTAAAGGATTTTCCTAGCAAGGCGACCATAAAAGAAAGCAGTTAACTTTCCCCCGTCTTGTTTAATTAAAAAGATGAATAAGGGGGAAAAGAATCGATTGACAAAGCTCCATATAAGCCAAATTCTATTAATGAAAATATTTATTATTAGAACAATTCTCAATTAAGACATATTCCATTTAAACAAACCTTTTAGAGTAACTAAATTTCATCCCTAGCACTGATCGCTAGTGATTGATTTAATTATAACGTCGAGTAATTTATTGGAAGCTGTTTTAAAGGGGTTTCCCCTGAATTATTTGAAATAAATGTAGGAGCGCTAAAAAGGAACATGACGTAAAGACACACGAGCGTTTGTTATCTAAATTATGTAAATGACGCTCTTTGTAACTGAGATGAACTAACTTCCTTTCAATTTTTAAAATTGTTTTGGCACCAGGTCTATCTATTTTGATTCATGCGTTACATTTCATTGAGCTCGTTAATCATTCAAATGTCAGTATTGTGTCGATGGCCATGTAATATTTTTTTAGCTCGATATTACAAAACGTTTCCTATTACTAAAACTATCCCAAAAACGGCCCTAATAATTCCCATTGGGGATACTTGAAATTATTTCTTGAAGGTTACAGGATTTTTTTCTTATACAGGGTTGATTTACCCCATTTTTTACTTCTACATGAAACAGTTGGCGGAATTACGTTAAAAACTGTATAATTTTATAGATTGCTTACTCAAGAATATTTGGAAATAGACTTTAACGAGTTTACTTGCCCCCAATAGAGCGATTTTGTAATAAAAAGTCATAAAATTCTTTACACGTTCTTCAAGGGTTGCGAAATGTACGTTTAAGCTTTTACATAATTTGAAACAGGGATCGATCATAAATTAATTGCGAGCTTCCTGTATATGCTTTTATTTTATCAAAGGTACCGAGTTCGATTCTCAATGTCCTGACGAATTTATTTAATCTCTACCCTTGTTAGAAGTCGAGAATTCGCCAAATAGTTATCTCTTAGGGCCCTAGAATTACGAAAATGTAGTTTTTTCAGGCACTACTGAAAAAATAAGTTCGGATTCGTGTTCTACTTCTACAATCTGGAGCTATTAACAAGGAAAAAAATTAGTAAAGTCAAAATTTCGACGTGGAAGCATGTTTTTGGGCCTTGGGTTAGTCAAAATTTATTTTTTCCTGAAAAAATAACTTCGGATTCGTGTTCTGCTTCTACAATATGAAGCTATTAACAGCAAAAAGAATTCGTAAAGTCAAAATTTCGACGTGGAAGCATATTTTTGGGCCTTGGGTTAGTCAAAACTTATTTTTCCCTAAAAAAATATCCTCGGATTCGTGTTCTACTTCTACAATCTGAAGCTATTAACAGCAAAAAGAATTAGTAAAGTCAAAATTTTGACGTGGAATCATGTTGTTGGGCCTTGGGTTAGTCAAAACTTATTTTTTCCTGAAAAAATATCTTTGGATTCGTCTTCTACAGCGTTCTAAAATTTCCCCAACATCGATGTTAGTGTGTAGTATTTATTAGAATACAATAAGGGACCAATCCTGCAACGTCTTCGGTGATTTTAATAAAATTTTGGAGGGAAGGAATGCGTTTTTCTAAAAATAAGTAAACACGTGTTATAATTACATGCTGTATCCGAGTTCTCGTGTATCGATTGTAGCAATAAATGTGATCTCATAAGTTACAAAAATAATTCTTAACAATTATTGTACTTTTTTTTATAAAGTAATGATCTCATGCGTTTTTCCGGTAGACTGTGAATGCTTAAGATGTGTCGCATCAGTAAAATAAATCTCTTTGAACTTAATTTTTATTTCGTTAATCTATTAATGGGCCTACATCATGCAACGTTTATCATAGAAATTTATGGTTCATTAAAATAGCAAATGATGTAACATAAGTAACTGAAAAAAAATTCAGGTTTTACTAATATTTACGCAAAAATATGTTTGTAACAATAAAAACAAACGTAAAATGTTTGAATTGCTCGCCCCTGACTGCAAAAATTAAGGTCGGTTCGCTAATTATAACCCACAGAGTCTTAAAATAGTCATCATCACTCAGAATTTGGGAACGAGTTTATTGCAGCAAAAAGAGATCAAATTTCGGGGATTTAATCGTTTTTGCCCCATCAATCAAAATTGTGAAGTGGAAAATATTAAAATGATTGTGTTCTAAAGCATTTCCGAAGGAAATAGTTGCGGCAGGTTCAAAATGAAGATTTGCGTCATGTTTCGGTTTTCTTATCGTATATTTGCTTTGGTGTGAGTCAAAATTCCAAAAATACTTGGAACAAGAAATTAACAGCCGTTTCTGAACCATAACCTATGCAGTTGTGTGTAGCTGCGTCAGTTAATATTATTTTAAATATATTTTCAGACTATTAGCCAAAAGCTATTTTAATCCCTTGTTACTAAAAACGACTTTCTGTTAATGCTGTTGACCTAAATTTTATCTTTATTTGGTAATATTTATTCCTGTGCCTAAAATCTACTGGAGTAATCTTTTTTTTATAGAAAAAATCAGATTAAGGGCGAAAAAACACTTACAATGCTTTTTTCCCCAATGTTCTATCTCAAAAATTACGCCACCTAGAAGAGAAAATGTATTATAGTGGCGCGTAAGCGGTCACTTTGGGAATTTTGATTTTTAGAACTATGACGATAAAGGACGAAAAGACGTACTAAATGGGTCTTTATTTCGAAAATTACGCCCTTTTAAATTTTTTGAAAGTGGTAGTGGCGCGTTAGCGGTCAGTTTACATAAAACGACCTAACACCTAAACGGGGGCGTGATTTTTTCTCCAAGTTTGGAGGAAAATAAAACGCGCATGTGCCCCCAAAATTCCAAAAATAACTAGAAAATAAAATAAAGTAGGGTTTTTATTTCTTCCGGCAGTTTTAACTGAAGCTGTACGAGTTTTACTTTTAATAAATGAAAAAAAAAGTCTATTTACCTAGAAACTGTTTTTTAATTTATTTCCTGGTACAAAAATATTTTTTACTTGTTATCCTTAAGCGTTCCTTAAAATTAGGATTAAATTAAGGGGAAATTTCATCCATTTCCCAAACAAGAATTGACTAGCACGTCGATGCTAAAATAATCAAACACCAACACTAGGATTAGGAACCCCTTTCCAGGGATTTTGTTATTAGGGGTCTTGCCATTATCTCATCAAGCAAAGATCCGCCCAGTCCCATCCCTAGGAGAGCTATAATATTTTGGAAAACCCTTCCATAGCTTACTGTGTCCTTTTCTGTGTTACTGATTAAATTAATTTTATTTCAGACGATGGCAAGGTTATCCTTACTTTAACCCCGCGTGTGTAGTGCAAAATGTCCGGGCCGGGCCAGGGGGGACGTGGGGGTGGCTGGTCGCCCTTGCACTTCCGCCCCCCGTCACCTTACGCGCCATCGCCGCCACCGAGGTTTGGAAGTCCGGGGATGCCCATGTTCGCAACGCGTCTTCCCCATATGCCTGCTCCTAGACCTCGGTGGCCTTCACCCTTACCACCTGGGGTCTCTCCACCCCCAATTCCACCAAGCCCCAGACCCTTCAGGATGCCCATGCACCCGGTAAATATTTTTTAGGGTTATTAATAGACGAAATTAATTCTAATTTTTTAGCCCTCCCCAGCACCTACTAGATGTGCAACCCCTGATTTCTTTCGCGGTGTCTCCCCTTATGTGCATCATGATTTAATGGGTCATTCTAATCGCGAATACGAATACGTTGGGGTGCCTTTAGAGCCACCACCGTTGCCGAAAAATTACGAACCTGATGAGGAGGAATCGGGACCATCCACGGCTGAAATTATTGCTAATCAGTCCCAGGATTATATTGATGAAAAATTAGCGGAATATCAAGCCACAATTTATCTTCTTCAAGGTAAGAGTGTGTCGGTTTGGTGTTTATGCTTAACAGTAATACAATTTAATGAAAAAAATCACAAGAGCGAGAAGCTATAGAAAAAGGGGAAAAACGGTTTCGCATTTTCTCCAATTCCCATTAAATAAAACTTCCCATGGGATAAACTTCTAATTATACAAAAGTTTGTCCTGAATTCGTACTTTCTGAGTACAATCCTGTTTATAATAAATTCTCACGTTAAAATACAATCGTTGACCATAAAGAATTGGTCATGGACAACCTACACAGCTTGTTGTTGCACTTTATTATAATTACTAACTTCCACATAAAGTAGACTACAAGCAACTCTTATTGAATATCATTTGTAACTAAATCCTAGTCCACCTTGAGTTTGAACCTAAATAAAACCCAAATTTGCATGTTTTTTATACAAGGTTGCTAAACTGAAACATTAATATTGCATTTCCAAATGTTGTAACAAATTTTATTAGTTAAAAATCGATTTCTAAAATAATTATAGGGTAGATGAACTTTTGCATAACTAACATAACGAGAACGATCGCAACCGCATTATTTTGCAAGGCGACTGGCAAATTTCCAAAAAAAAAAACTATGTAGGTAGACTAGTTACGTCCATAGTCTGTCTAGACCAAAAAATGCGTAATGATTTACAGAAAAAATCAAAAAATTTGCACGTGTAAGTTCGCAATAAATTTATAAAAAAGTAAAAATAATGTTTACACAAGAAAATTATTTCGTATTGATGTACGACAATCGTTTAATCTAAAAATAGAGGTGACTTCACCGGCGACTCGATAAAATATTTCTACCTCATAAAAAAACATTACTTACCTAGATACCGGCATTGTTGCGAATATATTTGCAATTTTAATGGATGTGGTCAGTAGCACATAATTAATTCCGAGAATACATGAATGAAAGTGAAATGTTGTATACCTAATTGGATTTAATTTAATTACACATTGTTGTCACTGTTTTTTTTAGAAAAAATTCTCTTTATTTTGACAAGGCAGGAAAATTATTTGAATTGTGCAAAAGTAATGAGGTTTTTGCTTTCGAATTAAAGTTAGAAACAATTTTTGGCAGCTTAAGTTAAAAGTTTCCACTGACACATTTTTATTTGGGTTTATCATGTCATCAGAACAATTTATGATTAAATTAACATTTAACTAACACTCTGAAAACTTAGCTATGAGGACATAACAAAAAGGAAATTATAAAAAAAGAATTGAACAATAAACTGTTTTTCCGAAGTCGGTTTTAATCTAAGGATCGGAAAAATCGCATCGGGGCGTGTAACCCCTTCCTAATATTAATATTAAATGATTACATATGGAATTGAACCAGGAACCGTTTGATTGCTAATAAACTTAAATAAATCCTGACAGTTCGTCTTAGTTTTTCTTAATTATCTCAAAAACGATACAAAATACGAAGAATTGTGAAGACATCTTTTTTGTAGAGCATAAAATTATCTTCCTGTTAATGCAAAAAAGTTCTATTATTTTGATCGGAACTGCCATGAAAACGACCAAATTCTTTTTGAAATGTAATCGGAAAATTCGTGCCTGAAATTTTTTCCTCAGTTTTTCTTTAATTATCTCAAAAATTATGCAAAATACGAAAAATTGCGAAGACATCTTTTTTGTAGAGCATAAAATTATCTTCCTGATAATGTAAGAAAGTTGCATTATTTCGGTCGAGGTTGCCATGGAAACGACCATATCCTTTTTGAAATGTAATCGGAAAATTCGTTCCTGAATTTTTTCTGAAGTCTTTATTACGGCCGCGGATTTGGCAACCCTTTTTTAACATTCATGTTAAATGATTATATTAGGAATCGAACCAGGAACCGCCTGATTGCTAACAAACTTGAATAAATCCTGACAGTTCGTCTCTGTTTTTCTTAATTATCTCAAAAATTATGCAAAATATGAAAAATTGTGAAGATACCTTTTTTGTAGAGCATAAAATTATCTTCCTGTTAATGTAAAAAAGTTGCATTATTTCGATCGAGGTTGCCATGAAACCGGCAAAATTCTTTTTGGAAATGTAATCGGAAAATTCGTGCCTGAAATTTTTTCCTCTTAATTATCTCAAAAATTATGCAAATTACGAAGAATTGTGAAGACATCTTTTTTGTAGAGCATAAAATTTTGTTTCTGTTAATGCAAAAAAGTTTTAGTATTTCAGTCAAAAACGATCATTTCCGGTTCAGTGCCGAAAAATGGTGGATCATAAAATTTCCTTTTTGCAACTGTAAAAAAGTTCTAGTCTTTCGGTCAAGGTTGCCTTAAAAAAAAACTTTTATTATTCGAATTTGTAACAAACTTTGCGAGTAAAAGATAAAAAATGGTAACAGCGGGATTCGAACTCGGTTTCATTTGTTTGTGAAGCCGGTAATGACGAATCGTTAATAGTAAAACCTATTTTTGTTCCATTATAAATGAACTGTTGGCTCATATGCAAGTAGCAGACACGGTACTTATGAAAAATAATTACGCAATCAACCTTTTGAGCTTCTGTACGTGCTCTGCAAACTTAAAACTCTTACCGGTCTGTTTATATTTGAAGTTTTTATTTGGATAATTTAAATTCAAAACGTGAGTGCTATTGCAAATAATTACATACCTGGAAAATAGATTTAAAAGTTTTCTTAGTCATTAGGTAAATATTTTTTTAAAACGAAGAAGCTCAGAACTCGTTTCTAATAATTATTTGGGTGGGGTTAAAAAAAGGTTGATTGACCTGAATTAATTTAAATATTTTTAATTTATAATTTTAATTATAATACAGTTGTCTAATGGTTATATTTAGTTTGTTATCTAATACAAAATAATGATGTAATGATTGAAAAAATAATAATTTTTTTCTACGTCAACATTCTGTTTTATCTCCAATCAGTTTTTCTTCCAAAATTTCTATTAACTCTGTTTCCATTGATTTTTCATCAACTTTTTGATCTTCTTGAATTTTTTCCTCCTCCATTATAGCTTCTTCCTTTTCTTCTACTTCAACGGATTTTCTCGTTTCTTCTTCAGGATTTTCTTCCATAACCTGATCAAGTTTTTCTTCAATTTCTTCTATAATAACTTCTTCTTCAGGAAAATCTTTTAAAATATCTTTAACCCATTCTTCCTCAAGTTCTTTTTCTAAAGATTTATTAAATTCAAGAATTTTACTTAAAGTTTTTGCAACTTTAGTTTGAATATTAGGAACGGGGTCTTTAGACAAACTTTTTAACACCCCTAAAAATTTATTTAAAATTAAAATCAAGACACCTTCAAGGTAAATATCTTTCTCATCAAGTTCTTTTTTAGAAATGCTTGTTATATTAAGATTATTATCTTTTATAAACATTTCGATTGTGTCTTCAGCGTATTTTTTTATATCGTCATCGGAAATGTAGTTTTCTTCCAAGATTTTTAAGTTTTCTTTTACCCATTCGTCTTGAAGTTTATTTTTTAAGGTTTTGTTAAGTTTTTTGAGTTTTGTAAGGATTGTTTTGTCTTCTTCTGATTGTTTAATGGTTTTGAAATGTTGAAGTCTGCTTTTGGGGATTGGAATTTCATTCTCTGTTGTTGCACTTTCAAATTTAGACTCTAACGTGGGTGTAACAAGTTCGTCTATGCAAAACAAACACACAAATCTATACAAATAATGTTTATGTTCGGAAAAAATAAGAAATAAAGGTACGATTGAATTCTTAGCCCAATTGAATCCAAAATTTTTAATTAAAATTGGTAAAATCAAAGGGGCTGTTTTTCTTACAGCATAAACCCCATCACTTAATAATTTTTGATATAAAACTTTTAAATGTGTGTCAAAATATTCTTTTCCTGATTGTTTTGCAATATAATTGATTGTTACAATAAGATTTCGTCTTGTTCTCCATACAGAAGCAGAATTATTTACTAAATCGATGACTATTTTTAGGACAGTGTCTGCTATATCTGAAATTCCAATCACTGAAATAATGTTGTTCAAGTTCGATATAATATTCTCCCTGACCCTGGATGAATCATTCAAGAGGGAATTTGTTATAAGTGGTAGTAAGAAATTTTTAGTGTTTTCCACTCCAAGTAATGGACTTAAAGCTGTTATAACCATCGATAAGGCTTCTTTAACTTCAGGGCTAACATCTTGATCTAAATATTGAATCAAGGGAAAAATCTCGTTGAGAATTATTGGATCAATTCCATCCCCTTGGAAAGATTCTTGAAGTATTTCGCAAAAACGGACAATTCCTTTAGCTGCAACTTCGCGTACTTGGGATTCAGAATCATGCACTATATTCTGATAAATCGCTACAAGATATTTCCGGCTCAATTCATCCCCTAAAGCAAGCTGTAAAGAATTAATTTGATAGGCGACTTGATAACGAACTCTCCAGGACGCATCACCTACAAAATAAAATTTAATTCAAGGACTAAAAGGTTTTTTCCCCTCACCACACAACTCGGTAAGGGTTGTTAAAATAAATTCCTCAACTTCTTTTTTTTTTAATCTTAATGCAATGTTTATTCCTACATCAACCGCTAAAACACGCACCGAATCCTGAAAGAAAAAAAATCAATCAACCTTGAATTAAATTTTCCAAGGAAACTTTTACCTGATCGTCCTTGGAAAAATTATCAAAGACTGGGATAAATTCATCCTTTAAATAGTTGATTTCTAAAACTTTAGCAAAATCTGTTAGCTTTGCTGCTGCTGATCTTCTTACCAAGGGGGAATCATCTTGGCAAAGGACTCGATATGCGTTTCTTAAATCTGCTTTAATATCCGAAGATACTTTTGGGTAACAAACCTGTTAAAGAATTTTTTTAAGGGGAAGGGAAATTTTTGTTTTGTTATATTTACCGAAAATAAGGCGACTCCTGAACATTTCGATGTAAACCATTCAGAATCGGCAAGTCTAAGTACCAAAGGGATGAAAATATTTTCCAAAGTACTCGTATCTAAAATATTAGCAAGTTTGTGTAAAGATTCGATTGCTTTTTCCCTAACCACGTTTTCTTCAATTGAAGCAAGTTTTTCTAAAATATTTAGGATAAGGCTTGCATTTTCGGTTCCTCCCACGAATGGTAAAAAAGTTCCAAGTTGTTCAGCTAAATTTAAAAGAACCTCATCGTCGTTATAGATTCCTTCGGTTATGGTATCCAAATAAGGGATTAATTCTGTTTTGGTTTTTTCTAAATCCAAAGCTACGGCTACCGTTGATAATTTTTTGATTGAATTAATTCGAACCTTAAACGAAAAAGATTTTTTTAAATATTCCGCGTAATCTAAAAAGAAAAATGGCAGAGAAACTCATAATCTATGGAACTAAAAGATAAGAAACGTGGTAAATAAAATTTAATATTCTAATTATTATTATTATTATTACCTCAATATCCACGTCGTTGCATTCTGCTACAAAAAGTTCGAAAGGGTTTGTTTTTGAATTTTCGTTTTCGTCCATGTTTTAGAAAATAATTCACGTACTTGCTGACATAACCATGGACTTGTGTGATTAATACGGTCTAAAAATGTAAATCTTATCAATTTTCCACTGATAAATAAATTCTAGCTTATCATTATCTAACCTTTTTAAAAAGATATTAACTTAATAACACTTTAGAAATAGTTTTTATGTTTAAATGTTTGTTCTATTTTTTTTTGTTACGCTTTGATAAGGTAAAAGTGTTTACCTGATCAAATAATACTGAAATATAGACAAGGAGAGAAGGGAAAGAAGGACAAAATATATTTAAAAGCGGAACGATAAGGAACGATTTAAAAGCGTTTAATACGGAATAATTTTCAAAAATTCATAGTGGACGCCATTTTGACCCTAGACAGTTGAAGAAAATTGAAAATAGTTTGTCATTAAACCCTTTACCGATATCCCTATCAATATTCGACAAGAACTACCCTCAAATGCCAATATAGCACCCTATTTCGGGTAAACAAACGTTCAAGACGGAATAATTTTCAAAAATTAATAGTGGACGTCATTTTGGGCCTAGACAGTTGAAAAAAATTGAAAAAATTTTGTCATTAAACCCTTTACTGATATCCCTATCAATATTCGACAAGAACTACCCTCAACTGCCAATATGGCATCTTATTTCGGGTAAACAAACGTTCAAGACAGAATAATTTTCAAAAATTAATAGTGGACGCCATTTTGGGCCTAGACAGTTGAAAAAAATTGAAAATAGTTTGTCATTAAACCCTTTACCGAGATCCCTATCAATATTCGACAAGAACTACCCTCAACTGCCAATATGGCATCTTATTTCGGGTAAACAAACGTTCAAGACAGAATAATTTTCAAAAATTAATAGTGGACGCCATTTTGAGCCTAGACAGTTGAAAAAAATTTAAAATAATATGTCATTAAAACCTTTACCGATATCCCTATCAATATTCGACAAGAACTACCCTCAACTGCCAATATGGCATCTTATTTCGGGTAAACAAACGTTCAAGACAGAATAATTTTCAAAAATTAATAGTGGACGCCATTTTCGGCCTAGACAGTTGAAAAAAATTGAAAATAGTTTGTAATTAAACCCTTTACCGAGATCCCTATCAATATTCGACAAGAACTACCCTCAAATGCCAATATGGCACCCTGTTTCGGGTAAACAAACGTTCAAGACGGAATAATTTTCAAAAATTAATAGTGGACGCCATTTTGGGCCTAGACAGTTGAAAAAAATTGAAAATAGTTTGTCATTAAACCCTTTACCGAGATCCCTATCAATATTCGACAAGAACTACCCTCAAATGCCAATATGGCACCCTGTTTCGGGTAAACAAACGTTCAAGACGGAATAATTTTCAAAAATTAATAGTGGACGCCATTTTGGGCCTAGACAGTTGAAAAAAATTGAAAATAATTTGTCATTAAACCCTTTACCGAGATCCCTATCAATATTCGACAAGAACTACCCTCAACTGCCAATATGGCATCTTATTTCGGGTAAACAAACGTTCAAGACAGAATAATTTTCAAAAATTAATAGTGGACGCCATTTTGGGCCTAGACAGTTGACAAAAATTGAAAATAATTTGTCATTAAAACCTTTACCGATATCCTTATCAATATTCGACAAGAACTACCCTCAAATGCCCATATGGTACCCTGTTTCTGGTAAGCAAACTTTCAAGACGAAATAATTTTCAAAAATTAATAGTGGACGCCATTTTGGTCTATACAGTTGAAAAAAATTGAAAATAATTTTTCACTAAATCCTTTATCGATATCCTTATCAATATTCGACAAGAACTACCCTCAAATGCCCATATGGTACCCTGTTTCTGGTAAGCAAACTTTCAAGACGGAATAATTTTCAAAAATTAATTGTGGACGCCATTTTGGGCCTAGACAGTTGAAAAAAATTGAAAAAATTTTGTCATTAAACCCTTTACTGATATCCCTATCAATATTCGACAAGAACTACCCTCAACTTCCAATATGGCACCCTGTTTCGGGTAAACAAACGTTCAAGACGAAATAATTTTCAAAAATTAATAGTGGACGCCATGTTGGGTCTATACAGTTGAAAAAAATTGAAAATAATTTTTCACTAAATCCTTTATCGATATCCTTATCAATATTTGACAAGAACTACCCCCAACCTGTTCTTTCTTTGAATATCGTAATGAGTTTAAAATAAAATCTGGTTTCAGTACTTGTCCTGAAAAGGACAAAATACAAATGTTACCCAACTACCCAACTATTTCTAGATTCCAAAAATTTCTAAAATATTTTGGCTGTTTATTCGAATTTTTCAGATAATAAAGATTAATGGATTTAGATTTTTCCACCACGGTTCGTTCAACCGATTATTTTAATCCAAATTTTTTTATAGCCAACACTAAAAATAAAATTGGTTTTAAAAATACCATTGACTTTATATTATTTACAATTTTTTTAATAATAGACATTAAAATTAAACTCGATTAATATTTGCTACTAATACATGCCCAAACCGATTCTTTCGAATAGAAACACGCAAGCTTCTGAAAATAGATCCCAAGTCAAAAATGCTCACGCAAACTGTGACGTCATGAAGTTACCCTTTCTGCCAAAAACTGATGGACTTTTGACACGCTCCTCATGCTTTCTTCCTGTTGTCCTTATTTAACCGTTTTCGTTTTAGTATTAAACGTAACCCTCTTAGCCCAAATTCTTATGACGGTTTTTCCCTTGAAATGACTAAATCAACAAGTGGAAAAAAAAGTAAATGTTTTGGGAGAAAGTCAAGTCTGGTGTTGTTCATTACGTTACGCAAGAGTTCCCATCGTGGTCGACGGCAAGCAACGGTGTCAAGGGCAATTTTGGGAAGATAATTATGTTTATCGGTCTGCTAACGGCCTACTCTTTTATTGGGATATAAATAACCGAGAGAATCCTGTTTGTTGCCACGCCAAGTTCACCTGAATTGTGTTTAGGTGGGTGGAGAATCCTGTCTGGGACAGGATATTAAAAAAAATGTAATCGTCCTTCTCTCTCTTCAGGGCATTCTCATCTGTGCCAGAATTGGCCTTTACTGTATTTCACTTGAAATCGACTAGGGTGTCTACAATTTGGTTGAGTAGCGAATTGCAAGCCGATGACCCTATAACGATCTAAACTTTAAAAGCCCTTAAGGCCTAGGCAGATACTTGAATAAACACTTCGAATATTGGACAAGACAGGCAAACGGTAAACAGCTAAGTTCAGAAAGGAGTAGACAAACAGACAGACAGAAAGATAACAGCCAAATTTGCATGCAAAACAGGGGAATATTTTATGAAACAGATCGATATACAGGCAAACAGAGCTTATAAACAGGCAAATCGACAAATAAATAGACATAGAGAAAGAAAGTAAGAGACGGAATTAGAAAAAATTACCCCCGAATGCCAATATGGGAGTCCATTTTGGGACAAACAAGGGTTCAAGACAAGGGAAATTAAAAAAATTCATACTGGATGTCATTTTGGACCTAGACAGTTGAAACAAATTGAAAATAATTTGCCATTAAACCCTTTACCGATATCCTTATTCATATTTGACAAGAACTACCCTCAAATGCCAATATGCACCCCATTTTTGGGTAAACGAACGTTTAAGACGGAACAATTTTCAAAAATTCATAGTGGACGGCATTTTGGACCTAGATAGTTGAAACACATTGAAAATAATTTGCCACTAAACCCTTTACCGATATTTTTATTCATATTTGACAAGACTACCCTCAAATGCCAATATGCACCCCATTTTTGGGTAAACGAACGTTTAACACGGAACAATTTTCAAAAATTAATAGTGGACGGCATTTTGGGCCTAGACAATTGAAAAAAATTGAAAATAATTTGTCATTAAACCCTTTATTAATATCCCTATCAATATTCGACCGGAACTACCCTCAACCAACATGGCACCCCATGTTTGGGTAAACAAGCGTTTAAGACGGAGGTATTTTGAAAAATTCTAGTGGACACCCTTTAGCGCCAAATAAAAACCATTTTCGCACTAAACCCTTTACGAACATCCCCATCAACATCCCCTTGCAACGTCAGTCAGAATAAAGAAAGACAAATCAGAAATTCGTGAAACAATTCCTGAAAACTGAAAAACCCACAGACCTAGAGACCTAAATATTCATAAAAACATTTTTTTAAGCTGTTCGTTACATTATCATAAGTAAAAATAACTAAACCGAAGGTCTAACAGGTTGTTAGTTCAAAATATTATCTCAAAGTTCATCTTCAATGCTTGTTAAACGTTCCAATATACGAAAATAACGTCATCGAACAAAAATGAGTTTCATCACATCTCAATTTTCATAAGAAAAACAAAACTCATCTTGTGGTCAACCTACAAACGGAATTTTATTAACCAAATCGGTTTTAAAACATACATTTCCGTCCTTGTAATAAAAATCGTGGGCAAATAATTAATTAATTAAGGATTTTGGTAAAAAGTCGTAAAAATTATTAAGAGGTTGGAATTTTAATTAAAACACAAAGTGAAATTAATTGAAAAATAAAAAGAAATGATATTGGGCAAATAAATCGGTTAATTGGGTTGTAATTTAATTTAATGTATTTTGACTCATCCTGTATAAATATGAGCACTATACTAATTGTTTTAATTTAAATTTCGTTTAATATTTTAATATTTACCAAAGCACTTATCATGTAAAGTATAAAAACAAATGACGTTTAAAAGTTATATTTGAAAGATTACGTCAGAAAAACTTGTCTTTTGAATTTTAAATTAATTATAAATTTAATGACCATGCCTTAATAAAAATCCAGATTCCTTTAATTGCAAGAAAATGATCTAACAATCTTGTAAATGTAAATTTAAACAAAAGACTTGATTTTCTTGCACAAGTCTGTAAAAACGTCTAGACTTGATCTAAAATGAGAAGAAAACCTTTTCTCGTAATGCTTTTCTGGCGCCTCATGTCTGAATTTTCTAAATTGTTAAAGTGTTCTTGTTGTAAGGAAAAGAAAATTAATACTTTTGTGAAAACAGAGCCTTTTAGCAAGCAAGAAACCCAATACTGTTCGGATACATTACAGAAACAAGATTTGCATGGGTTTAAGGTCAAAGTGGTGAAAAATAAGGTTTACATTAAACATGAGTTTGCTTTTACGTTTGTACATTGCATATTTATGCACTTGTGCTATAATTACAAGTTCACTAACACGAAAATTGTGGTAGTTATGGTTTAAAATAGCAGAATCCGTTTCACAATAGTTTATGTAGACTAAACAGTGTTCAAAAAATTATTAACAACAAAGGATGAAATTTTATGTTTCTTTGTATACCAAAATAACTTGCGGCATTGTTTGAAAATTTAAAATTAGCAATGAATGAACTCGTATGTTTTGAAAAAAACATACATTTTATTGACTCTCCCCTGTTTCAATTATTTTAGAAGTTATGTCAAGCAAAAACTTGGCAAAATTTTTGAAAGTATATCTTTGTATGACCAGATGGTAAGCTAACATTTTTTGAATCGATGTGGGAGAAGAATGTTGCACAAAAATACAGCACTTTTCCAAATGCAGCTCCCTACTTGGGGTATTTTATGAATGTTTGAAAATTCTTTTCTCTTGAACGCTCGTTTACCCAAAAATGGGGTGCCATATTGGCATATAAGGGTAGTTTTTTGCAAATAGTGACAAAGGGTATAGCGATAAATTATTTGCAATTTATTTCAACTGTCTAGGGCCAAAATGACGTCTATAATGAATTTTTGAAACTTCTTTTGGTTTGAAAGCTTGTTTGAGCTGCCAAACCGGCATTTGAGGGTAGTTCTTGGCAGATATTGATAATAATATCGGTAAAGGGTTTAATGACAAAGTATTTTTAATTTTTTTCAACTGTATAGGGCCAAAATGCCGTCCACGATGAATTTTTGAAAATCATTCCGTCATAAACGTTCGTTTACCCAAAAATGGGATACCAAATTACCGTTTGAGGGTAGTTCTGATCGAATATTGATAGGGTTATCAGTAAAGGGTTTAATGAGAAATTCTTCTGTCTAGGCCCAAAATGGCGTCCACAATCAATTTTTTAAAATGAGTGTTGCATTTGTAAAACCGAAACTGTCGTCGTATAAATCTAAAATGTGGTATAAAAAATATTAAAGTTAAAAATAAAAAGAAAATTATGTCATATTACAAAAAAGTTTTGAAACTATTCTCTAAAAATACAAGAACTTTGAAAAACAAACACGAACTAAAAAAAACATACTCGAGCCAATGTGTAGGTGCATTCCTTGTACTTACTGTTTTATAAATAGAAAACAAGTAGGTACAGTGTACACAAACTTGTACATTCGCGTAAACAATCTCTTACTTAAATTTTCAATGTCATTAAATTTTATTTGAAACGGGAAATTGTGAGTAGCAGAAAATTCCAAGCCAATAAAAAATAAACTCCTCAGAAGTGCAGGCAATAAGAGCATCAAGTTTCTGAATAAACGTTTCGATCAATACTCAATCTTCTTCAGGGTGACACTATCACAGCATCTACACATTTTGTAATACTTTATATCGCTTAATTTTTTTTCTTATACCTGTTAAGGTAATCCACTGAAGGAAATTAGGATTTTAAGGTTTGGAAACATTTATTTGTCATAAAAAAAAAGTGATGTCCAGGGGTTGCGTAAAACGTAGGAAAAATATTGGCAGACCCCATAACAAAAAATGTTAGGAGAAATCGTTTTTTAGTTGAGATAAGCAAGGCCTGCTTAACCACAACAATGCATAACAAATTGTACAACAATTGAAGCAATACTGAAAGAAAGGAGGTCGAATTTTAATGAAATCTTAACGCTTCCTTTGAAAAAAACAATAACAAACATAAAAAATTAATTAACGTGTAAATGATTTGCTCATCTTTTGTTTAATTAAATTATTATTGTTTTACTTTTAACACATGGACGGACGCGCGCACACTATATTAAATATTAATTATTTATCCACACAAACCTAACCAAAATGGACAAACAGTAGGCTGGGATATAAATCAAATGAAGACCCTGTCTGCAAAAGGAGACAGGGTCGAAATCGAAAACGTCTGCATATGCGACATGACCCTTACAGTCTTAACAACTTTTTTTTTCTTTAATAAATTCTGCAATAATTAAATGCTCATGGATTTAAAACAAAATTAATCTTCCTTACGGGTATTCTTAATTTTCAAACGAATATTGTAAGTCATAAAATTTTTATGACCATTTTATTATCCAGTAGGCATTGCGTGTTAACAAGAAGACTATTACAGTAAATATAGAATAATATAAGTGATTATTTGATTAGTTTCTCCTACTGTATTTCAATTAACACACAAGGCTGGTAAGAAATTTTCTATTCGGTCAGTGGGTTACCTCCCATTTGCGATTAATCAGAACAAGATAGATCTAGGGCTTCTAGATGTGGATAATGAGAAATGACCAAATTAGTTTAAAACGGATTTAAAACAGAAAATTCTTTAGGGAATGGAAATTCCTTAGAAAGGCTGGAGATAAAGGAAATTTTATTTTTTACAAATAATTCAACCCTTATTTTGGTCTCCTAATAAAAATAATTAAATTATCCTTTAGTTCCTTGATTTTTCCGTTACCTAAAAATTTCCCATCCCTATTTGCATCTTTAGATCAGAATAAATTATTTACCCTTAACGTATTTTCCTTCCCATTTTTATTTGAGCAACAACAACCAAACGTCCCTTCTCTTAGGATCTAGTTAGTATCCATTGAAGGAATAAAATAATGAAAGATGGTTATAGGTCAACGATATTAATTCCAAGAGTTTTATTTTCTCGTAATGTTCATTTAATATGTCCTCAGAGTTATAAAAAGAAAACTTTCTAGGTCAATACCCTTTCGGATGCAAATACCATGTCGTGGTATTAATGCACCTTCAATAAAATTGCATTAATTTATTATAACGTCTCCAACCCACAAGAATTGACCTATATTTGTCTAAAACCGTTGTGGTTATCATTCTTACATCGTTCTTTTAAAGCAGCTGCCATTCTTAAACATTTTAAACATATTTCCTGTTTCAAAACGAGTCCAACTGCTTCTGATATAACCTTTTGTTCTTTGCCCTACAAAATTACAGGCACCGGTACTCAAAAATCCTTTAATTAAGCCTCTGGGAAAAAAAACATGACCACACTTCCATCAACATGTGTTGGGACAGGTTATTATTGTTATGTAATTTTCATGCGTAGCTTTTTATGCGTTGTATTGTTCGGATGATTCAACTTGACATTAAAAAGTGTGTGACAATGGAAATCCTGCGCAGGATCACAGATTTTGTTCCTTGTTAAGGGTGAAATTGTCGGAAAACTTCGTGGAAACGGAGGAAATATGAGGTAGGCGTCCTGAAAATTTTTAATACAAAATATGAAGTGTTAGGAATTAAATGAATGAAAATGAAGATCAAAAAGGGGTTGGTTTTGGTTTGAAATATTTTGGGAAAACCCTTTTGGATTAGGGAGTAAAAGAAGTGGTAGAAATTTGATATGGGGGAAGTTTCTAGACTTGATTTTGAAACGCTGAAAGTGCTTGCGGAAATGGGAAAACTCCTCGGAGTTTAGTTAAAACTTTCAGGAGAAGAGAACAGTTTCTAGAATTTTTAAAGAGACAAAGACATCTGATATGGAGCAAGTTTTTGGAGCGGGGACAAAAATTTTGTGTAAAAAAATCCTGTAACGCTGAAAATTCTCGCGGAAATGGGAAATTGCATCCAGCTTGGTTGAAACTTGCAGGAGAAGATAAAGTTTGCAGGAATCTTGGAGAGGGGGAAAATCTGATAAAATAAAAAAATAAAGAAACCTGAAAGCTGAAAAGGCGGCCGGGATTTAGTTTCAAGGAAAATTAAGAAAATTCCTGAAAAATTTAGGAAAAAGAAAAATTTGAAAAACAGGAGGAGATGAGTTAGAAAAAGGGGGAATCGAAGGAAAAGAAAACTTTATTCCAAAATAATCCTGAAAGAGCTTGAGGAAATGGTAAAACTCAATCGACCTTGAAATAAGGGTAGAAAGAAGAAAAGGAGGGAAGGAAGATATGGTGAAAAGTGATAAGGAAGACAAAAGTGCGTAGGAGAGGGGGAAAAAGGTACTTAGGATTATTTTGGGAAATGAAACTCTGATTAACCTTGACCTAATTTGAAAATAAAGATCAAGGTCAAACTTTTGGGCATTACTTTCTGCTAAAGGACCATTTTTTTTAAATCTTTTGTGTTTTCCTTCTCCACGTTGTTAAATTAAACGAGTTTTGTTCGATCCAGCAACTAAAATTTATTCCTGAAGAAAACAATTCGCAATAAAAATTGAATGAGAATCAACCTTACATCATCACCATGTAAAGCTTGATATCGCAAGGTTATCGCGAATTGTGGCTCGGTTTCCAACAAAGCATGTAGTAATGAAACCCGATATCTCTCGAGAGAATCCTTTCTGTTATTGGGGTCCCATTTGTCCGCCTTTGGTCGACGCTCATGACTAGTATCGAACGGTCCCGCGAAACGTGAAAGCCGGCATGTAATTTAGAAACATGAAGTGCGTTTATATTCTAGTGCTGAAATGACAAGACTTTAGGCATGAGTGATCCTAATAAAGATCAGGGGGCGACCCCAAAGCGCCCCCCTGATAGCCCGACGAGTTCTTCTGGAAGTGCCAAACGCCTCAGGGACCGGGTCAGCTTCTTCGAGAAGGTCTGGACCGGGTCCCGAAGCGGCGCAGTTGAAAACCCTGAAATATTAAACGTGGAAGAACTCGAAAAAAAACTTGAAGAGGAACGAAGAAGAAACCTCGGCACCACCCAGTTAGAACAAGTCACGTTAAGGCATACGCCCCAAAGCTCCCCTAAACATGTGGTGGAGCAATACAAAGAGTTCTTCCCGGACGGTTCCTTCGAGGAAACCGTCGTCAAAACAATCGAAGAAGGAGATTTAGCTTCTGGAATGAAAAGCGTTAAATTTGAAAAAGTTACAATCAAAAAATCCGTGCAACAAGTCACAAGTTCTTCGACAAGGACCATCAGGACTACCAGTAGGACTCCTTCGGAGTCAGAAGAACGCGTTCTAGAAGATTCGGCGTATCAAACGCAAAATGGGATGTCGCAAAGTAAATCATCGAGTGTTACTTCTTTATCTGGGCGTTTTCCTTCGGAGGAGAGCCTTAGGAGGACCCCATCTAAAGAAGCCCTTAAGGATGAATGGGATTCTGCAAGTAACAGCAGCAAACATACCAGTTCTTCTTCGGAATGGTATAACGAATATAGAAGTCAAAGTTTTCTTACTGGTTCTTCGAAATTGGAATATGTTAGAAGCCGGTCGCAATACGACAACCATATTGCGGTTATCAGAGGTCAGCAAAGCTTCAATTATTTACTTTTTTATTTTAATATCCGTAGTTGAAACGTAAATATGTGATAAATCCTTATCAGTGACATTCAAAGGGGTTTTTACAAAAAAACCGACACAACGCCAGCGTTTCTATTTTATTATGTAAAATGTTTTTTTGGAAAAAACATTTCGATAAAATTCATTTGAAAACAAGCAAACACTTACGTAAACAATTTATTACCATCCGATTACTCAAACTGCAGGAAACATTCATCATTTAATTTTTTTTTATGAAAAAATTCATTATCCAACCAACAAAGACCTGAAAAATCCAAATTTAAGATTAAAATTCTTTTAAACAAACTTAAAATACCAGGAAAATAATTTGGAGAAAAAATCCTGAAAAAACATTTTCAGGAGAAAAATCCTGAAAACACATTTTCAGGAGAAAAAATTCTGAAAACGCGTTTTCAGGAGAAAAAATTCTGAAAACACATTTTCAGGAGAAAAAACCCTGAAAACACGTTTACAGGATTTTTTCAGCACTCACGGACTCGTACAGGTCTTTTTAAAAAATACAAATTCCAAACAGTGTTAGTTTTTATATTTTAAAAAATATTTTGGCTTCCCTACGTGATTTTTGGTAACACTCCCTTAGACTAGGAACGTTTATATCCCGACTACTTAGGTTAGAGACCGAAATATTTCGAAAACTAGATGTTGCTGTAAGACAGTAATTTTGATTTTGTTTTTTTTGACCACCCCGTGTATAGCCCCAAGGATACGAACACTCTACTGTACTAATTTTTTGTCACTCGTTTCGTAATGTAATTAAAAATATTTTACATAATTCTGTCATCATGAGTTAAAAATAAAATCAGTAAAGACAAAATATTATTCATAAATGACATAAAAATTACAGAATATCTGTTTGGATTTGAACCTTAACATCATTTTAAAATATTGCGAATTATATTTACGATAATTAAACCAAAAATAGTTTAAGAAAATTAAACTGACTTTAGACATCAGGTTATCTTTGTTTGTTATGTGTCGGGGTTTTATTACAAATTACAATAAACAACTTTAAGATAATCTTAATCCAAAGTACAATTATTTTTGATTAATTATTTTTGGGTTAACAAGAAAATATTACACCCTTAAAATTATTAAAAGGAAAGGTAATTATTGTTTAATTAAATTTTAATTAATTAGGAAGAAAATATTATCTAACCGCAAGATATTTTAATCAATCCGATAACCTTGTAATTTTTATTGCTTCAAACTGTTTAATATTCGTAATATGGTAACAAAAGTGGGTCATGGTGTAATAAATACAAACTTCTTAACTTGCATCTATTACACAGAGAGATATAAAAAATAAATAAAGATAACAGGATGATAAAATTAGGGATCTGCTTATGATATATCTAAGCCGCGCTAAAAACTAAAAAAATAATAAAATCTATGACCATCAGACATGTTCTAATTAAATCTAGGAAATGTGGTTGGTTGATTTGCATGTCTTAAGTGGTGCAAGTAGTTCTTCTTGTAACGGGATAATCCAGAAGAGTAATTAATTATTCTCTGCCAAGTCGAGTTCGTTAACGGTTTTTTCTTGAATGCAGAAAATCTGCATATGATTGAAACGGATTTGCTAATCCGATAAGCCCAATCCCAAGAAAGTTTAATCGTGAATCGAAAAATGCATGATTAAAAAATTAATAACCAGAACATTCGACATTTTTACTGGAAAACACGTACTAACAGAAAAATGAAATAAAACTCTTGTTTACGTAGGAAAAATAATCAATAACGGGTAGGATTTTATCAATTCCACTAAAAATACTTATTGTGTGTTGCTTCAAGGTCTCAGTAGGCTAATCCCCGGAAGCTTTCGTCCTTAAGTTCGAAAATAAGAAAATTACAACCCCCATACGTATCCCTAATAAAAATCTGTAGTACTTAGTTGGAATTTCCGTTTCATATTTTTTTCTAGACCTAATAGTTTCAGAAGAGTTTAAATTTCGACGGATATACACTTTTTCGGGTCTATAAGTACCCGAGAAAATACTTTTCCAACCAATCTTTACGAATTTCCGCGGAATTATCTAAAAGGAACCAAAAAAATGCTGAAAACTTTTGGAATTTCCGTTTCATATTTTTTTCCAGACCTAATAGTTTCGGAAGAGTTTAAATTTCGACATATATACACTTTTTCGGGTTTATAAGTACCCGAAAAATACTTTTCCAACCAATCTTTACGAATTTCCGGGGAATTATCTAAAAGGAACCAAAAAAATGCTGAAAACTTTTGGAATTTCCGTTTCATATTTTTTTCCAGACCTAATAGTTTCGGAAGAGTTTAAATTTCGACGGATATACACTTTTTCGGGTCTATAAGTACCCGAAAAAATACTTTTCCAACCAATCCTTACGAATTTCCGCGGAATTGTCTAAAAGGAACCAAAAAGATGCTGAAAACTTTTGGAATTTCCGTTTCATATTTTTTTCTAGACCTAATAGTTTCGGAAGAGTTTAAATTCCAACGGATGTACATCTTTTTGGGTCTATAAGTACCCGAAAAAATACTTTTCCAGCCAATCTTTACGAATTTCCGGGGAATTATCTAAAAGGAACCAAAAAAATGCTGAAAACTTTTGAAATTTCCGTTTCATATTTTTTTCCAGACCTAATAGTTTCGGAAGAGTTTAAATTTCGACGGATATACACATTTTTGGGTCTATAAGTACCCGAAAAAATACTTTTCCAACCAATCTTTACGAATTTCCGCGGAATTGTCTAAAAGGAACCAAAGAAATGCTGAAAACTTTTGGAATTTCCGTTTCATATTTTTTTCTAGACCTAATAGTTTCGGAAGAGTTTAAATTTCGACGGATGTACACATTTTTGGGATTAAAAACCAAACCACTGTACTTTTTGTCCTGTTTTCACTTTTGCTCCACCCTTCCCCTTTAACCAACCCTTTTTCTGCATCCTTGTCTGTCTCTTAGCTATATCGTTTTGATTACATATTTTCTCCGACTGTCTGCGGTATGTCTATCTATCTTTCTCTCTCTCTTACTCGTAATTTTCTATTCGTACCCAATTTTCCCAGTTTCTACATCAAAACTTATCAAGATATCTATTTTTGTGATTGTATCAAAATTAAATAAAGCTTCTTGTTACGACAAGGATAAGACTTGCTACTATCAGCAATCTAAAAAATTTAGAACAATATTGATTTATTGATTGTTTGAAGTTTTATAATCCGTTTATTTATGGTTCTAAAAAATTCCAATTTCGTCACAGAAGTTAATGCAACCTAATTCTTGTTATCTATATTTTGAAATTTGATATCCTTTAAGATATCATTCCTTGTTTATGTTGTTAAAGTAACACCCTATACTAATTTAATTAAAAAAAATTGATAAAGATCACGAAAGGGAGTAAAATCTTCTTTGGATGTTGTTGACCTGACAAGAGATCAATAATTCGTATCATTGGAATTCTACACGCAAAGAAAACCTAATTCCCTAATTCTTCACCACATAATTTTCCCAATTGATTTTTGGAGGGGTTGTTCCACAAAAATTCGTACCCCTATCGGTATAATTAATATCCCATATAATGCAAGACGTTACAGGAAATGAGTTGGATTCTTAATATCACCTCTTACGTGCATTACTATCTGCATTGTAATCTTAACAATTTTCCAACGCCTTATTTGTTTAATGATAAAGTTCGTTTTGTTACATATATTCTTGGAAATGACTTCATTTTGAATTTATTACTGATGGGGGTGTTGCAAAATATTTTTTTTTAAAGAGAGATCCCATTTAGATTTAAAAACTCCTCTGCAATTTTTTTAGTAAAACTGTGAATATATCGGAAACCTTCTGATGTAATGTGCATAAAATAAAAAAAAAGTTCTGTATTTAGATTTATTAAGAAATAATCTAAACGTGATGACTTAAGCTCTCGCCTACATACCTTAATATTCAGCAAAACCGTTTTGCTTCTTCTTGGTAACCAACTAGTTTTACAATCGCCATAAAGGTATGTTAAGAATGCGGTTCGTTAGCAAACAAACGGAAAAGAATATCAAATTCTTAAAAGTCACGTTTTTGAAACCTCCCTTTGTCATAATTATCGATTTTGTATATTTCAGTTATGGTTTGGTTTATAGACACGCAATGCGTGGATGTAAATATGGGTTAGCTTAATCATTCAGGAGAAAGATCCTTTCTTTCTGTTATTAATTTTCCATACGAAAGATATGGGAAAATTTCAGCGATACTGAAAATTATGCAGAGACACTCGTGTCATCCTTTTATGGAATTTTTTACTTCCGTGTTCGTCTAGTTTGTTAAATAAATGATTAGTTAACTTTTTAGTAAACAACACCGCAATATAACTTAAAAAAAATGCATTATTTAAATTAAATTTTAAAACCGGAAGTGACGTGTGTTTCGGAAAATTCGTACATCCTTTGATTTATTTATAACAACTACATATTCATGTTTAATATTGTCAAATTTCCTACTGAATTATCTAAAAATATCCAGGAACATTTAAAAAATATCAACCAAAAAAAGGGAGTCTTGAAAAACCACCCTGTATCTAAAATATTTCATTTCAAAGTCTTTAAACTTGAATAACTTTCCAACCCCGCAATGGAATTTCAAAAACGAAACATTTCTAGAAAGCTCATTCAAATCTGAATAAAATTATGTAAAAATATACAGGGTGTTCAATTTAAAGAAATTCAGTTATAAAGGATTGTATTTCGAAATTTGTATTTATTTCTAAGGATGATATTTATAATCCTACAGTAAACACCCTGTATATTCAATATCGATTTTAAAATATTTAGGGGATAGTAAAAGGTCTTATCTAGGATTTGACAGAAAATAAAGCCTTTATCTGTAAAACTAGGGTCCGTGTAATTTTTTTTGTAGGTTCCGTAAATTTCCAAAGTTTTCCAAAAAAATTACATAACTTGGCAACGAGGCAATGGAATTTCAAAAACCAAACATTTTTGGAAAGGTCATTCAAATCTGAGTAAGATTATTCAAAAATATACAGGGTGGTCTATATAAAAAAATCGAGTTATTACAGATTATATTTAGATCGTTTTTCAACGTTTCAGGGATAATATTTACACTGCCGGAACAAACACCCTGTATACTTAAATTCATTTTTGAAATATTTAAGGGATAGTTCATGGTTTTATCTAAAATTTGGCAGAAAATAAAGCTTTTATCTGTAAAACTACGGTTCGTGTAAATTTTTTTTGTAGGGTCTGTAAATTTCAAAAGTTTTCCAAAAAAAATTGCATAACTTGGCAACCAGGCAATGAATTTTCAAAAACGAAACATTTTTGGAAAGGTCATTCAAACCTGAATAAGATTATGCAAAAATATACAGGGTGGTCTATATAAAAAAATCGAGTTATTACAGATTATATTTAGACATTTTTTCAATGTTTCAGGGATAATATTTACACTGCCGGAACAAACACCCTGTACACTTAAATTCATTTTTGAAATATTTAAGGGATAGTTCATGGTTTTATCTAAGATTTGGCAGAAAATAAAGCTTTTATCTGTAAAACTAGGGTCCGTGTAATTTTTTTTGTAGGTTCTGTAAATTTCCAAAGTTTTACAAACAAAATTGCATAACTTGCCAACCAGGCAATGGAATGTCAAAAACGAAACATTTTTGGAAAGGTTATTTAAATCTGAATAAGATTATTCAAAAATATACAGGGTGATCTATATAAAAAAATCGAGTTATTACAGATTATATTTAGACATTTTTCCAACGTTTCAGGGATAATATTTACACTGCCGGAACAAACACCCTGTATACTTAAATTCATTTTTGAAATATTTATGGGATACTTCATGGTTTTATCTAAGATTTGGCAGAAAATAAAGCTTTTATCTGTAAAACTACGGTTCGTGTAAATTTTTTTTGTAGGGTCTGTAAATTTCAAAAGTTTTCCAAAAAAAATTGCATAACTTGGCAACCAGGCAATGAATTTTCAAAAACGAAACATTTTTGGAAAGGTCATTCAAACCTGAATAAGATTATGCAAAAATATACAGGGTGGTCTATATAAAAAAATCGAGTTATTACAGATTATATTTAGACATTTTTTCAATGTTTCAGGGATAATATTTACACTGCCGGAACAAACACCCTGTACACTTAAATTCATTTTTGAAATATTTAAGGGATAGTTCATGGTTTTATCTAAGATTTGGCAGAAAATAAAGCTTTTATCTGTAAAACTAGGGTCCGTGTAAATTTTTGTCAAATCATTGTGGCTTTTTTTTTTATTTATTGCTGCTAGGGCTAAACACCTATGACAAAGTACTGAAGGATTTTGAGATTTTTTTCACTTAACTCAATAGCGCACATTCTAATTGTTTAAACTATTACATAAGGATGTAATCTATCATTCTGTAATAATTGTTGTTTATGTAAACAAATAAAAAAGATTTATTTTATATGGGTGTGTTGCAATTTAAAATTTTTGCATAGACAAATCTTAAAGATATAAAATTAAAGAATTTAAATTAGAATTAATGTACAAGAGTTATTTTTAGGACGTTTAATTAATCATTCTGTTGTTTGTTGCAGATGAACAAGAAAGAGTTCAAAAGAAAACATTTGTCAACTGGATCAATTCTTATCTAGCCAAGGTGAGTTACATTTAAAGAAAAAAAACGTTTAATAGAATTTATTTTTCATCTAAACGTTCTTCTATTTGCTTTTTATAGGTATATAATTAACAGTAAGAAGGTTAATCGTAGACTTTTAAGGTAAAAATGGTGGGTTGTAATTATATTCAAGAAACTATTCGAGTTTTTACTATAATTACTGTTGTGCCAAGAAAAGTTGAACTAAATTCATTCTGTGACGAATGTTTTCTTAGTTTTGCAACGTATACAAGTTAGGGCTAAAAATAATTGTTCCAAATTTTAATTAAAATTAGTCCTTGCTTAGAAATACCAATTAGGACTTCGAAAATTAATAAAGAAATTTATTTTAAGGGGGAAAAAATAGAAATAATATACTAAAGACATTTTATTACACCCCCTTCCCTTCAGTTTGATTTATTTTCATCTCTCTCCCACTCCTGTGAGCTTTGCTTCGTTTTCTGTTCTTTTGAATTTCCTTCACTTTCCTTTTCATAGCAAAATTCTTCCTCTTACCCACCCCTTTCCTTTTTCAATTTTTTAGTGTCTTCCCCATACTGGTCTGCCCCTCTTTACCATTCTAAAGGGAGAAATAAACCCACCCCCCTTCATCCCTAGGCCCTGTTTCTCTAATTTTATTTCTGTCCAGTCTTCTCGACGTTTCTAAATTCCTCCCGTCTTCCGTTCGTGTCTGACCCCTCTGTAGTTTTTTAATTTTTGCCTTATCCCCCCCCTTATTTTCCCCTTCCCCACCTCATTCGTCAGAACACATAAGCAAACTTAATATTTCTTCGATTTTCATATAAAAAAATGTTTTAAATTCGTGTTTGCTCCCCCTTTTCTTTCTTCCCTTGCCTATTATATTTTTAGTGTCATTTTTCACCCTTATTGCAAAAAAAATAAGTACGGAATCTCTACTCAATTTTCTTGCTAACGAGAAACACTACATTTTTATATCTAGATTATTTTTTTTTTATTAGAAAAATTCGGCGTTACAGGAACGTTAAGGGTTTGACATTTGTAGATTAATTCTAAGCTAATTTTAGCATTAATCGTTCGAAGAACCGCGAAAAGTTCAATCAATATTTAAACTTGAAACCTTTAACCATCTTATCTGATGACTCACAAAAATCATTTCTAATTTTAAATGAACTTGTAACATTAAAAAAATTATCTGAAGCTTTGATAAAACAAAATTACAACATCATAATTTAATAAAAGACATTGTAAATGTAAAGTGTATGTAACAAAC
Source organism: Hemicrepidius hirtus (assembly GCA_963082805.1). Classification (NCBI taxonomy): domain Eukaryota; kingdom Metazoa; phylum Arthropoda; class Insecta; order Coleoptera; family Elateridae; genus Hemicrepidius; species Hemicrepidius hirtus. The sequence continues at coordinate 999,017 of OY720166.1, forward strand.
AAAACCCTGAAGACTTTGCGTGTCTAATAATAATTATTTTTAATTTTTAAAATAATTATAACAGAAGGTAATGAGCAGATTAGTAATTAGGGGAAGGAATTAATTTTTTTTAATTTTTTTGGAATTATTTTTAAACAGTAATGGGTTGATTTCTGCTTTGCAGAATCCTATCAGTATGCAAGCTTGAAAATTTTCATTAAAAATCAGAAAATGAATTTTCGAAAATTCCCAAGAGGGTGTAAATGTTTCTGTTAATTACAAAATACGTGTCGGTGCGTGAAACCTGACAAGTACTCGATGAATCTCTGGAGTTTACAAAACTTTTCTCATTACAAAATTAGCTGTCTTGATTATTTCGTGGTATTTACTTGCCATTGATGGTGCCTAGCACGAGAACGATAATTTCAACCCCCTCACATTTTATGGCGATCTTCTGACAGATTTGTGGGACAAAAACAAACTCAGATTTACCTACTTTTGAATTATCTAATTTCTTTTTGGAAAAGAAACTTTATTTATACCATATACAGGATGTTTTGAAATAAAAGAACCAACTGAAACAACCCTCGGCGTTTAAATTTTTAAGGTTTGAGACTTATTGCGGTTCCTTTAAGGATTTTTTGAGTTGTTTCCTTGATGAGTCATTTTTTTCAGCGAGTTCCACCGCTTAGGGTAGAAGATCTGATCGAAGACCTAAAAGATGGCACTAAACTTCTTGCATTGCTCGAGGTTTTATCCGGAGACAAACTGGTAAGGTGAGTTCCTTTTTTTTCTTCCTTTTAACTAATTTCCTTGTTTTTTTAGCCCGTGGAGAGGGGTAGGGTTCTCCGAAGACCACATTTTCTTAGTAATGCCAATACAGCGTTGCAATTTCTTGCAACGAAAAGGATCAAACTTGTTAACATCAATGCCACAGATTTGGTTGATGGACGACCACCGGTTGTTCTTGGACTGATTTGGACCATTATTTTGTACTTCCAAGTAAGTATAAAAGTTTGATTAGGAATAGGTACCTGTAGCGGGATTTAAAAATTCGTAGCAATTTTTTAAATAGAGCACCCTTCAGTAGTTTGTTTATCTTGAAAGTTGTACCAATTTTTATAAGTACGTCCCTGTTAAAAAAAATTCTAATTACAACTTTCAAGTATTTTTATAATTTTTGCTTGACGCACTACAATATTTTTGATGTATTTTTCTAAGCTACGTAATAAGGATTTTGGGAATCGAATGGTAAGTTTAAAAAAAATTGCCTAAGCACTCTAGATTAGTTTAATTTCCTGTAACCGTATGGATTGTTCAAAACCAAATTACATGACGCTTTTGTTAATGATTTATCTCTTTAAGAGAGAATGTCAATAATACAACACGAGACCCACATTTTTATTGATTTGTCATAAAACCTGAATTAAAGAAAATTTCTGTACCAGCCTAAAGTTCACCCCAAAAATTTGCCAAGCAAATCGCGTTTCAGTTTGTTCAGTTTGCGACTAATCTTCTCTGTGTCTGTTAGATCGAAGAGAACAGTAGAGCACTAGAATATCTCGGTCACTGGGAAAGCACCAGCAGTTTAGAAAGCGCAGGAACTTCCTCGTCTATTACTAAGGACAAATGGAAACAGGGTGCAAGGAAAACTCTTTTACAATGGGTTGCAAACGCTCTTCCTAGGTAAGTTTTAAAATATTTGGAATAGATTTATTTTTTAACCAAAGGGGTTGATTTTAGACAGTTATCGTAGTTTAGGGGTTGGTTTGGGATTTTATTTTCAAATATTTGTACTCTTTGAGAAGCAGATGAGTATTAGGGGCTGATGTTTAGGGATTAGGGGTTGATTATAAACGGTTTTCCACATTTTTAGAGTTAAAATCCGGATTGGAAAATTTAATTTTCATTTTGAAAAAAAATCATTCATTTGATTCGAGTTGTTTAATTATCTTACAGAGTTTAGGGGAATCCCCTACTAATCCTAATTTTTCTTTAGTGATTCAGGAATAGAAGTAAAAGATTTCGGTGCAAGTTGGCGTGACGGAGTGGCCTTCTTGGCGATAATAGACGCAATCAAAGCAAACTTAATTAATTTGGCAGAACTTCGAAAAGCTTCAAACCGTGTCCGTTTAGAAACAGCTTTCGATGTAGCCGAAAAAGACTTAGGAATATCAAGACTTTTAGACCCCGAAGACGTAGACGTTCCCAAACCAGACGAAAAATCAATCATGACTTACGTAGCGCAATTTTTGCATAAGTATCCGGAACCTAAAAGTACCGGGCCTGATGCCATAGCAGCTATCCAGGAAGAATTTAACGAATTGATGTCTTGGTTATTGAAGAAGACTCAATATTTAGAGCATCTTCAACAAACTAATTCATTGCCCCTCGATTACAACGAATATCAAGCCTTTAAGGACGAAGTCGATGACAGGGCAATTGTTTATAAAAAATTAAAAGCTTTGATTGAATCCCAGAGCATAGTTTCGATCACTAAAGAATCTTGGTATGATGTTAGTAGGCTTTGGAATCAATTAGAGAATCAGATGAGGTATTGGCTGTGGTTATTAGATTCAAGACTCCCAGGGGACTTTAGATTAGTCGGGGAATGGCTTGCGAAAGCAGAAAGATTAATTTACATGGACGAGATACCCACAGCTATGAACGAAGAGACTGCAACTATTATTAGTAGAAAACTAGAGGAGCATAAAGCATTTTTTGCTGATTTACCTACAGTACAAGCCAAATTTGAACAAGCTTGTAATAGTCCTTTAGCCAGAGAAGTGCCTTCTGCCCAGTTAAACAATATGGCCTTTAGACTGAACGAAATTGGACCTAAAGCTGCCCAAAGACGTATTAGACTTAAGTTCCTGGAACACAAGGTAAGAAGGGGGTTCCCCTAATAGTAACACAAATTCCTAATTTTTTTCCCCAAAACAGTGCTGCCTTATTGCCTTTTTACAACTAACCGAGACCAAACTCAAAGGATGGACTGCAAAATACGGCCGTGTAGATAAAGTTGTTCAACTTTTGGAACAATACCGAAATTTCGTATCACGTAACCATATTTTCCAAGAATTTAACAAAGCCTTCATCGACATGCAAGCCGTTATTGAAGAATACAAACGGGACGGAAATATCGGTAAGAATCCCCGAAGGTTCAATAATTCCCCATAAATCTAACCCCCCCCTTTTTGTTTGTAGACAAAAAAGAAAGCCAAGAAGTAGACAAATTCATCCGAGACGTGGCCGAAAGATGGAAAAACGTCTCCATGGAACTACGTTGCGTCCAAAGCATGCTTGAAGAAGTCGTCGCGTATTGGCGTAGGTGGGACTCCTTAGCAGGAGAATTTGATCATTGGCTCGACAAAGCAGAAGAAGCCATAAAACTATCCGAAGATGATCGTATGGAATTCTTCCAAGACATAAGTGTTTGGAGGGATAATTACCAATTATTAGGCGACACGGTTAGTTTCCTAATCGCAACATGCGAAGATAGAATTGCAGATGAATTAAGAGAACACTTTGCCAAAATGACCTCAAGATGGGATAAACTATATCCAGTTGTAAATAAATACAGCCATGCAGGGGATATTTTAAGAAACCGTAAGGAATTCAGAGCAGGGGTTGAAGTCTTATCAAACTGGTTGCGAAAAGCAGAATCGATTCTAAACTCGCAACAATTAGGGTCCGTGGAAAAAATCCGTGCCCATGGAGAAAAACTCGTACAACTCCAAAGCGAAGTCAAAGGAATTGAAGATCTTTTTAAAAACATCAGTAAAACATTTCAAAGTTTAATCCAAGACCTGTCAAGGGAAGAGGTTGATAAAATGATGAATACCTTAAAGGATGAAAAGGAAGCTTTGGTAAGGGTTCGTGCATTAATCCCCGCGCAAATCCATCTTTTTAACCAACTCTTGGTCCAACAAGAATCTCTCGAAGCAGGACAACGCGAAATCAATAAATGGTTAGATGATGCTGAATTATTACTCAGCAAATTAACCCTTGGTGGGGGTAAAGAAAATCTTCAAGTCCAACTTGAAAGGCACAAACAATTTTTCGTGAGAACCCTTTATTACCAATCGATGTTAGATGGTAAAAATAAAGTCTTAAGGACAATTGAAAAAGCGGTTGATCAAAGCGCAAATGAAGACATAAGGGAAATGAATGAAAAAATGCAGAAATTAAATGATCGTTTCGAGTATGTTATCAAAAATGCCCAAATTTGGGATCAAAAATTACAGGAAGGTTTACGATCTTGGCATAATTTCAGTGAATGTGAACGTGTTATCTCGAGTTGGCTTTCTAAAGCCGAGCAATTGATAACGGAAAGACATATCGATACCAAAAAAACGGTTGAGTTTCATAAAACGTTTTTTGAAAGCGTCAACGAACGTTGGATTCATGATTTAGTCCAAACGGGACAGGATTTAAAAAATAAACTCCCTACGGACCAACAAAAACCCATCACCCAATCCGTAGAACGTTTACAAACGAAATGGAAGGAAATTTTATCCTTCGCGCCCTTACATTTAATGCGATTAGAATTTCGACTTGACGAAACCGCTTTTAATCAATACGTCCAACAAATTGAAAAGGAAATTATTACAGAACAACAAGCTTACAACAAACAAGAAAATGTTGAATCTATTATTACCCGGAATAAAGTATTTTTCGCCCCTGGAGGTCATCTTTTAGAAACCCAACGTTGTTTGCAGAATTTGGAAAAACTTTCCACAACCTATTCCCAATACAAACCAGAAGATCAAAGTTTAAGGGATTCCTGTACGAAAGCTACCCAACAATGGAAAGATATTAACATAAGGGTTGAAAAACTTCGCGAACAATTGGATAGGATTCCTGAAAAATGGAATGAGTATCATCAACGATTTGAAAATATGGTGCGTTGGATGGACGAAGTTGATAAAACAGTTAAAGGGATTTTTAAAGAAGTTACCACCATGGAAGAGTTTGATCGAGAAAAAGCAACCTTCCAGGTATGTTAATTTTTTTTTCAAGGCAAAATCAATTTTGATCAGGATCAAAATTTAATTTAATTTTCTGCTTGCTGTAATAAATTCAAATAAATTAATCTTGTCTGATGATTATTGCATTATTAATCAAAGATCAAGTTATCTGACCTTGATTCATCAAAAAACACTTGTAGTACATTAGGAGGAGTTTAATTTCCGAACGAAACCGCCTCGACTAACAACCCTTTCCTCCTCTTTTTCTCCATCACCTTAACAGCTTTTTCAGATAAAATATAATTTTCTTTCTCTCTTAGCATGTTTGCCAAGAAGCAGATGCAAAACGCGAAGACATGAAATGGTTGGTCCAAACCCTCGACTCGTTAGTTTCCCATTGCCCAGAAAGCCAAGCAGTCGAAGAACAACACAACCTGGAAAACCTAATCACTCGTTACAAGAATCTCATACCAACCCTTGAAATAACCATGACCAAAACCGACACCCTCACCAAATGTTACACTTACAGACGTGAAGTTCAAGAAGTTTGCGACTTGCTCAAAAAAGTCAAAGAACAGTCAAGACAAGAACGTCATCCTGAAACATTAGAAAACGTAAACCAAATGATTCAACAACAAGAAATTGCAGTTACCCAACTTGATTTACAACGTCCAAACATAATGACAATGTTACAACGTGGTAAAGAACTCCAAAGAGACACCACAGCACCTTCTTTTATCCTGGAAGAAGTTAAGTCTTTGGAAAAGGGTTGGAACGATGCTTATGATGAAACTGTTGATAAACTGAATAAGTTGAAGAGTACCCAAACTGTTTGGACAAACTTTTCAGAACAAAAAACCGAAATAATCGAGCTTCTAACCCGGGCACATAAAGAACTCCAACGTATCGCCCCGGGCCAATACACTTCCACTAATATCCCTGCGGATTTACAATCGAAACAAGAACTGAGCATTTATCTTCGTAAAACAACCGAAGAAATGTTAAGGAAACTCCACGAGCTTTGTTCTAAATTAGGGCAATACACTGCACCGACACAACAACCCGTTCTCCAGAAGGAGGTAACCGAAATTGAGGAAAATCTCCATAGAACAATCGAAACCGTCCAAGAAAGGGTTGTTTTATTACAGGAATTAGATCAAAAATGGGGGGATTTCCATAACCGTTTAGGGGATCTACAAAATTGGACAATCCAAGAAGCTCCTCAGATGATTACAGCAATTGAAGATAACGTCGCCCCTGAAGATCGTCTTATAAAAACAACCGCGTTGAAAAGTGAAGTTTCCCAAAAGATTAACTTGGTTGATCAATTAGGAAACGCAGCAAGGGATCTTATTATTGATGAAACCAACCCAGAGGCTCAGAAAGTTAAAGCTGACGTCATCGCTCTTCAGGATCGGGTTTCCGCCATCCATCGTAACGTTGATGCCCAATCAAATGCGGTTGTTAAGGACTTGGAAAATTGGAAACAGTACCAAAGCGCGGTTCAAGAAATCAAACCATGGGTCGACCAAGCAGAAATCAAAATCCAAATGGGGATACCCAAACCAACCACATTGGGTGAGGCCGTTAAGCTTCAAGATCAAACCCAACAGTTTGCAAAAGAATGCGATGGGCAATTGAAGAAATTACAAGGGGTTGCAGGGATAAGCCAACAAATTTTAAGCAAAACCCATGCTCCGGATGAAGTTGATGCCATGCATTCAAGATGGACTGTTATTCATGACACAGCGACCCAGTGGGCTAACAAATTTGATAAATTGGTGGTAAATTGGAATGATTTTGATGGAAATGCTAAAAAATTGGAAAATTGGGTTGGGGAAGGGGAAAAATCCCTAGCGGCGCAAGCAATAAACCTTGAAACCCCTCAAGTGGATAAATTGGAAAAACAGTTGGCGCAATTAAAATCTTTTAATAATGAAATTTCCGAACAACAAGCTAAATTAATTACGTTGACACAAAATGCTGACTCGATTAGTCATGCGTTAACCCCAGAGGGTGCTACAAGTGTTAAAGGACGTGTCCAAGAATTGAAGGGAAAAATAACCAAACTCTCTGAAGGGGTTAGAGCAAAAATTAACGACGTTTCGGATGCAATTCTAGCCCGACATGAATTCAGAGCTAAAATGGCTGAATTTTCCAATTGGTCAGATAAATTACGTGGCAATGTCGGAAAAATCGACGAAGTTAAAGCCGATAAAGTGGATGGAGCTTTATTCAACGTCCACGCTTTACTTCAGGAACATTCAGAAAAACAACCAACGTTTAACGCGATTTACGAAGAAGTTAAAAATTTAACCCTTAAAAGCACCCCGGAAGAAAATCAAACTTTAAATAAAGAATACACGAGTTTAGTGGAAAATTACCAAGACCTAGAAAATCAATTACAACAGAAAAAGACAGCGTTAGAAAAATGGACCGATTTACTCAATTGGCATGGAGAAACAAACCGACAACTGACTCATATTAAATATCAAATTGATAATCAAAAAGTTAAACCTGAAGACTTACCCGGTTTGGTTAATGAAACCGAAATGATTATTAATAAATTAATTACATGGAAAGAAAACGCTCCTCAAGTTGATCGTTTACCAGGAATAACAATTTTAGATAAAAACACTGGAATGCCTACAACAGCAGAAAATTTAGTTCGCGAAATCGAAATTAAAACGATTAACTTAAAGTCTCAATTAGTTGACAAACTTGGAGCTTTGGAACAACTCAAAGGACATTGGAATAACTTCCAAGGGTTGCAAAAACAAGTCACGGATAATTTAGGGGATGCCCAGAAACAACTGGAAAAAATTAATAGCCGTGTTAAAAGTTCCGCGGATTTACAACCAGCAATTGAGGAAATCACAAAATTATTAGAGAGTCAAGCCCAAAAAATTCCAATTAAAGAAGAATTACAAAAACAAGGGCAAGAACTTATGAAGGAAGATTTACAAAACGCTTCCACGATCCAAGGAATAATTTCATCCCTTGACGCGCAATGGGATAAAACCCAAGACGAAATTAAAGCGCAAAAATTAAAATACGCTGATATTATCTTTGCTTGGAAGGAATTCCAAGAAGCAAAAGCTCGAGTAGGGGCAGAAATAGAAAAAATACAGCATACCTGTGACAGTATCGAAATCCCAACCGATTATATCCAAGCGAATGCAAACAACGAAAAAGCAAGGAAGGCTTTGGATGCCTTAAAGAAAACCAAGGCAGTTTTAGATAAAATGGATTCGAAAGCCGAAAATTTAATTAAGAAAGCCGATTTCATCCCAAAAATCGAATCTGAAGTCAAATCAGAATTAAAAGAAATCCATAAACATTACACGAGCGTTTACGAAAAAATCCTTAAAGTGGCTCAGACGGCGGAATCGCAAGCTATAATTTGGAAACATATCGAAGAAACCAAAACAAAATTATTACAATGGCTTACGGAACAAAATTCAATTCTTAGCGCCGCAGCAGAAAAACCAAACGAAGTCGAAGCGGCACAAACAAAATTATCCAAATACAAAGCAGAACTTCCTGCTTACCAAAGCCTGAGACAAAGTATTCCAAATAAACACAAACAATTAATGAAGTTAAGTGGAAATAAGGAAATCCCTATGATGTCGACTTTGGAAAAACTTTTAGACGAACAGTTCGCAGAATTACAACAAAAAGCGGAAAAGTTAGAAAAAGTTACTTCAGTTTTCGGGGAAAAGGAGAAAGCGATCAGAAAAGAAATCAAAGATGTTGGGAATAAAATCTCAACAATAAGGGAAGAAATGATTAAATGCGAAGACCTATCAGGGGAGAATGTTAAAATAATGGAACGTCTCCTGAAATGTCAACAATTAAAACAAGAACTACAACAATGCGACGCAGGAATTAAAAATATCGACAATCAAATTTTAGGGATGAAAACCATCTACCCCTCTTTTGCTGAAAGCAACATCCCTAAAGAGCAACAATTATTAAAGAAAAGATACGATGGGGTTTGTTCACATGGAAATAAAATCGAAAACACGCTTTTAACATTTTTGAAAAAATTCCATAACGAAAAATTCGGGGCCTTACAACGCGTCATTCAAACCCATAAAGAAAAAGTCCTTTGGTGCCACCCCGAACCCGGAAGTGATAAATACAATCTCGAAGTAAAACTCAACGCCCTTAATTCAGTCCAAAACGGGATCCAGGATTGTGAGAAACGTAAAGGCGAACTGGAAGAATCCTTAAAAATCTTGGAAAAAGTGGAAACCCCGGAAAATTATAAACTGATGGTAGCAGAAAAAGACCATCTTGATCTTGAATTGGAGAATTTAAAACGCGCACATGCGGCAACAAAAGAATTATTAGAGAAAAACGTGAATCAACATGAAAAATATGAAAGTTTATCTGAAAATATTTCTTCTTGGTTAAAAGAAACCGAAAATAAAGTTCGTGCTGAAAGCACAAACCAATTGGATTTGGATAAAATTGATGAGAAAGAAAAAGAAATTAGGGAGTTACAAAAAAATGTTACAGGATTTGATCAAGAAATCAAAAAACTGATCGAGTTGAGTAACGAAATGACCAAAGAAGTCCCTGAGTCACGTGTAGGACAATTCGCGCAACATTTAAACACGCGTTACCAAGCGATAGTAAAATTCATATCAAATTACTTGGAAAAACTTGACGAATTGAAAAAATACAAAGAATTATACGCAAACAGCATTAAGGATGTTGAAAATTGGCTTGGACAAGCTGAAAACAAGGTTAAAACTTTTCAGGAGTTTACCACAAGAGGTTCAAAACCAAATCAAGCAACCCTGGAAGAGCTTAAAAATTTCGCTAGTGAAAGGGAAAAAGGACAAAGTTTACTCAACAAAGCTGTTGAACATGGCGAAGCATTATTTTCAGGAATCACCCCTGAAAATCGCGAAACAATCCGAACTGAATTAAGAACTTTAAGGGATAAATCTGAAGCCCTTATAGATCAAGTAAACGCGATTTATAAACAAGTCGAAACAATTTTAATGCAAAGACATTCCTTCGAGGATAGTTTACAGCAAGTTAAATTATGGATTTCAGACGCTGAAAATAAATTAGGGGACAAACTTGAATTAGATGCGAATCTTCCTGAAAAAAAGGATACGTTACATAAATATCGTACCTTGGCCCAAGATGTTAACTTACACAAAAGTATTTTACAACAACTTAAGGATAAAATTAAACAATTGGGTGACTCGGAAGGTGAATGTGGTCTTCATGAAAGCTTGGAGAAGTATAAGAAACTTTCAGACGATGTCAATTCGAGGGTTGGAACCGTAGAGAAATACGTAACGAATCATGAAAGTTATAACCAAGCCATAGAAAAATGCAGGGATTGGTTGAGCGCTTTAACAGGGGAAGCAGCCCTTTTGATTGACGATTCAGCCCAAGAAAGTCCAGAAACAAAATTAACAATCGTGGAAAACCTTCTAGGCCAAAAAGATGAAGGGGATAAAATTATTCAGTCTTGTAAAAAACAACTCGAGATTGTTTTAAAAGAAACATCCCCAGAAGGTCACCCTGCTTTAATAAACGCCTTCGAGGAACAATCGAAATCCTGGAACACCTTCTTAACCCTTTGTACTGAAGCCAAAACAAAACTAAGCGAACTTTATTCCCAATACGCTGAGTTTGGTAAAAAAATTGACGATTTAGAAAGTTGGTTAAAACAAAAAGAAGGACAAGTCAAGGATCAAAGCTTAAGAAGCACAGAAGAAAATAAAAGGGGACATTTAGAAAAACTTAAATCTTTAGAAGAGGAAATTAATTCCAAAAACGAAGATTTTAATCATCTTTCAGAACAAGCTGAAGGGTTGGATACGGATTCTGAATTAAATTCAAGGGTTTCGCAATTAATAACGCGTTACCAATCCGTACAAAATTCTGTTAAGGAAGGAATCACCCGTTATGGAGGCTTCGTGGAAGAACATAAAGCTTTTAATGAAAGTTACGCGAATTTTGTAATGTGGCTTTCAGGAAAACAAGAAGACTTACAGAATCTCAGTCATATAGTTGGGGACATCGCGGTTTTACAAGATCGTCAAAGAAAAATCAAGGATTTAATCGAAGAACGCAATCGTCAAAGTGAAAAGTTCGAAAACCTTGTCGAAGACGGGGAAAAATTATACGCGCATACTTCCCCAGATGGTAGGGAAATAATCCGGCAACAATTAAGAAATTTACGTACAATCTGGGATGGATTCACGGATGATCTTCAAAATGCCACGAATAAACTCGATCAGTGCTTGGTGCAATTTTCCGATTTCTCTGCAGCCCAAGAACAGCTCACCAAGTGGCTTAAGGATGTCGAAAAAGCCATGCACCAACACACGGAATTAAAAGCAACTTTACAAGAAAAACGTGCTCAGTTACAGAACCATAAAATCATGCACCAAGAAATAACTTCCCATCAACAACTTGTGGATTCTGTTTGTGACAAAGCTCAACAGTTGGTCGATCAAACTAAAGATAAATCTCTCAACATTTACTTACAATCTATTAAACAACTTTTTAAGAATATTGTAACGAAATCTGAAGATCTTTTGAATAATTTGGGAGAATGTGTTGAAAATCATAATCAGTTTAATGTCCAAGCCAACGCCTTTAAGGATTGGTTAGCAACGGAATCAGAAAAATTACAAGAATACAATGATATTAGTGGGGAAAAAAGTGATATTGGTAAAAGATTAGAAGCAATTAAAGCCCTTAAAAAGAATGAAAGTGAAGGGAATAATTTACTCGAGAAATTAAAACAACAGTTAATAATCGTTGCCCAAAGTACTGCCCCAAAAGGTGTTGAAGAACTCAAGAAGGAATTAGAAGAGCTCCATGAATTATTAGCCCATCACATGGACACAATTGGTAAGTCTGGAACTTTTTTGTTTTCCTTACCCTTAACAATTTTTATTCCCCACACAGATAAAGTAGCAGCCAAACAAGAAGAAGCCCTAAAACAATGGCAAGACTTCGATGATCATCTAAACAAACTCAACGAATGGTTCAAAGAATCCGAAGGTAAATTCCGTGACCAACCCCTTTGCGCAACCCTAAGCGAAAAAGAAGCCCAACTTAAACTCTACAAAAGCGAAAGAGATAAAATTGCGTCTAAGGAACGGGAAATTGATACTTTTGTTGACACCAGTCATGCCCTTTGCCAAACCAGCGACGCACAAAGAATCAAACCCTTAATCACCCAAATAAGTAATCGTTACCTGACTTTACACGCCCTAACCAAGGAAGTTATTAATAAATGGCAGAATTTAGTTGACGATCATAGAAATTACCAAGATAAGTTGGAAGAAGTTTCTACATGGTTGACCCCCTTAGAAGAACATTTAGCAACCTTGCACCATGGAGAATTAGCGAACAATATTGAAGCCAAATCAAACAGGTTGCAAGTTTTACTTTCAGAAAAAGAACAAGGCGAGCATAAACTTAATAGCTTGACCTTGGCAGGGGAAAAACTTTACCCTGATACTGCCGCACCTGGAAGGGAAACAATCCGGAACGAACTTAGAAGTATCAGGGAAAGATGGGATAAACTACAAGAAGGGATTACAGAACAACAAAAGCTCCAAGACGCACAGTCACAACAATTATCAAGCTATCAGGAAAGTTTGCAACAAATTCTAGCTTGGTTGGATTCGATGGAAAAGGCAATTCAAGTTGACCAATCAACTTGGAATAGTATCCAAGAAGTGCGGGCAAAACTACTAAAACATAAGACCACCTTACAGGAAATTGTTTCCCATAAAAGGATCATTGAAGGTAATTTTTTTGAATAGGTTTAGGTTTAAAAATTTAAAAAAAATATTTTGTAGGGATAACGGAAAAAGCGAATACCTTGGTGCAACTCACCAACAGTCAGGAAAAAACTGCAGAAATTGCAGAAAACATCAAATCGATTAATGATCGTTACCAAAATTTGATCAAAAACGCGCATGACGTCATAAAACAACTTGATGTGTGCTTGGACGTTTACCAACAATTCTACGACCTCCAAAAGGCTCACCAAGATTACCAAAAGCAATTATGGGATAAACTTGCAAGCTATTCCGATTACAGTGGTAACAAACAAGCCCTCCAAGAACGTCTTAACAAAATAATCGAAATCCAGGATCATCTTCCTGATGGAAACATAACTTTAAAGGAGTTAGAAAATCATGTCAATAATAAAATCTCAATTTTACCTGCAAGGGCACAAGAAGCCATGCAAAGGGATGTTACCAATTTAAAATTCGATATGGATAAATTTGTTGCAGCCCTTAGTGATGTTAAATTTGCTCTAGAAGACCGTTTGAAACAATGGACCGATTATGAAAGTTGTCTTGAAAGGTTGCTTTCTTGGTTGGCCGATACAGAATTAAACCTGAAGAGTTATGGGCTTAAGGCAACTATTGAGGAAAAACAAGAACAGCTAGAAAAATATCAGGTAAGAAGATTTAATTAATTCTAAGATAATTTGGTTTGCGTAGTGGTTCAGGTAAAGGTCTGAGCCCTCGCTTTTTTTTGAAATTTTTTTTATAGGATTAACCCTTTTAGGGGTTTTCTAATCATAATCATGCTTTTGTTTTACTTTTAACCATTTTTTTAATACATATGCACTAACTTCTTTAGGATCTAGCTAGAGTGGTTGAATCACGCAATCGAGACCTGAAGGAGTTTATATTTCTTACTGATCATCTGGAACAAGTAAGATTCTGTCGTCATTTTGTGTGCTTTTTCCCTTAAACCACAATTCTCTTTCGCACAGTACTTTCTTCTTCTTATGGACGTCGTGATGGCTTTTGTAGTTGATCTCTCTTCTAGGAATTATTTTCATAAACTCACCTTTTTTTTCCTTTTTATCCTTGTAGCTTGTTTTTGTTATTTTGATCAGATCTATAATAATTTTTTCTTTAGGCGCTAATATTAAGTCTGAAGCAAAACGAAGCAGAATTCGACAAAATGTCCGATAAGTCGACCGAACTGGTGCAGAGTAGCGGGGAAACCCGCATTTCTGTGAATGTCCAGCAAATTACTTCTCGTTTCCAAGCAGTTCAAACAACAGCAAGAGATATTGTTAAAAAATGCGAACAAGCTGTTAACGATCATAAATTCTTCAACGAAAAGTATAGGCAATGCTCTGATTGGATTGCTGCTGCACAAGCCAGGTATAAGGATTTTAATTTTCATCCCTAATCCTTTTCTAAAATGATTTTTTTCAGATTCGATACGTGTCGACAAAAGATCAAAGCCGGAGCGCGTAATGTTCTCGTGGAAAGTAGCAAGGTATTAGAAGAATTGTTAGCTCAGCAACCCAGTGCTACCCTTTTATTAAACAACACAGTTGAGTTGGGAGAAAAGCTTTATCCAAGCACTTCTCCAGAAGGAAGAGAAGACATCAGCACTCAATTACAAGAACTTCAACAAGCTCTTGAATCCTTATACGACGGAGTCAGTAGCACTGAAAGGGATCTTAAAACCAAATTGCATAGGTAGGTAACCCTTTAATAACCCGAACGAAACCCAATCTCTTAACAGTCCGAACCAATTCGCTAACCTACCCCATCTCGGAGTTACAGCGTTCGAAAGAAAAAAAGCGAAACGCCCCCTAGCGGTTTAGGTGACATTCATACGAGATTACATAGCCGGATAGAGCTCGACGAGTTCTTTCGATTAGCGAAAACCGCGTCCATCTAGTTCGCTTAGTTTCGGAGATATCAAGTTTTCCCAGACTTTCCTGAAAAATTTTGAAAAACCATCCCTTAAACTTAAAATTTTGCTCATGTCGGTGACGGAAGACGCGTCCAGATATCCAAACGGGGTTTGGATATATTGTACCCCGTACCTTCCTGAACTCTCCTGCAAAGGCAGAGCCCTACCGTTTCCATAGCAACCGAACTGCGATTTTTCAAAGCCACCTCTGCATAAAACGGTTTTTCCCATTTTGAACGTAATTAAAGATTCCTAACTACGATTGCGCCTATACAGTATTGTAGCTTACGAAAAGACATTTCCGATACGCTGAAATATTTCCCTAAGTACCTTGGTTTCGGAGTTACGGAGCTTTAATTGACGTAAATCTTCCTATAGGCGCATAATTTTGATAGAAATTGGACACGAATGATCAAAACCAGTCTTAATATAATTTTTCTGATTAGATGGAGTTCCTTTGAAGATTGTGTAGACCATATAAGAGATTGGTTGAAGCAAGCTGAACAACAGCTTCCACAAGAATTGGAACTGAAAGCTACTCTAGACGAGAAACGAGCTCAGCTACAAATTTACAGGACTTTGTTGCATGACGCATTAGCGCACCAACAGGACATACTCGATCTGCGTGATAAAACCGAAAATTTGCCTGAACACAACGAAGCCATTGATCAACAACTAGCAAACCTCACAGAACAACACGCGAAGATACTCAAACGTGCCCAACAATTCGTCGAACGTTACGAAGCGTTTGTAAGCGACCATCAACAGTACAGTAAAGCAGTTTTAGACGCCCATGAATGGATGGACGCAACCAACAACACTGTCTCTCTTTGGGCTGATACAGAACTCGAACGTGTTGCTTTGCATTCAAACCTTAAACGTTTAAAGAACTTACAAGCAAGTCTTCCAGAGGAAGAATCAAGAATTGCCCGAATTCGGGACCTTGGAGATAAAGTAATCCCAGGAACTGTGGATTATGGGCAAGGTAACATCCGTTCCCAAATTGATAGTTCCCAGCAAGAATGGGCCGCCTTACAATCTGCAATAGCAAACACGGTTAAGGCTTTAGAGAACAAACTGGAAAGTTGGGCCGAATACGAAGCCCTAAAAGACCAAATTCTAACATGGATTCGGGATACCGACACCAAATTACATTTGGTTGACCTAAAAGCAACTGCAAGGGAAAAGAAGGATCAACTTGATGAACTAAAAGCCTTACAAGGTGAAATCAGGGCGAAAGAATTTGAAATTGATTCGGTAACCGAACGTTCCCAACAGCTCAACAAAGGGGTTGGTAATAGAAGTTCGCAGGTTTCAGAACTTGGGGTTAAATACCAACAAATTTGCCATAAAGTCAAAGAATTATCCGCTAAATGGCAACAATATTACAACACCCATGAAGATTTTGATTCCCGAGTCGCGGAATGCGTCCAATGGTTGGAAGAAATCAAAAACAAGGTCAATTACTGCGCAGATTTAAGCTCACCATCTCAGAAGGATTTGGAAACCAAACTGGGGATGATCCAAAGTTTACTCTTGTGCAAAGACGAGGGTTTTGCAAAAATCCAAAGCCTTGTCGAGTTGGCCCAAAGCGTTCTCGCAAACACCGCTCCAAATGGACATGAAATAATCAATCAAACCCTTGCGAATTTGCAAGAAGAATGGTCAAATTTGGCTTCAAAAATGATTGAAACCAAAGCCATCTTGGATGATTCAATAACCAAATGGGCAGGACTTTTGGAACAAACCCAAGGCCTTAACAAGACAATCGAATGGATGGAAACCCAATTATCCGAGTTGTCAGAATTTCAAGGTTCGATTCCGGAAAAGAGGGCGCAGTTAGATCGAATCAAAACCGTGGAAGAAAAAGTTCGTTGTGAAAAAATTGAAGTTGACAATCTTAAGGGTAAAGCCGTGGAAATGTTGGCTAGCGGACAACAAGGACAAGCCGCACTTCAAGCGAAAGCCATTTTAGATAAATTTGATGATCTTGCTGATAAAATTATGGTAAGTAATACTTGGTTTTGCGCCCCCCCCCTTCCTTAATCATGTTTTTTTAAAATAGAAACTTTTGGTCGAACGGGAAAATCAATACAAGGACCATAAGACGTACAAGGAAGCTTACGATGAGCTACAAAGGTGGCTTACAAGGGCCCAAGAGAAGCTTCCCCAACTTAAACAAAGACCTTTAAGTGATAAGTTGGCTGTGGAAAATTTCGTAGCACCCATTGATGCGTTATTAAACAAACAAGCCCAAGGGGAAGTGTTATTAGATCATCTTGAGCACACCGCTGAGGTTGTCTTACCAAGTACCAACCCCCAAGGACAGGAAATTATAAGAAACGACAATAGAGCTTTGCGCGAAAGCTTTGAAAGGCTCTTTAAAGGTAATTTAAATTTTTTTTCCCCAACCAACGCTTATTCAAAAATTATTTTCCAGAACTCAAGGAGCAGAAGGATCAACTCGAGGTAGTCTTGGTCCATTGGCGTGATTACAAAGACGAATACGAACGTCTTTCCGATTGGCTTCAACAAATTGCGATTTTGATCAAAAACCAAAAACTGGCCCTTTCAGCTACTTTAGGGGAAAAAGCCAAACAAGTTCAAGACGTTAAAGACATCCTGAAAAAACTCGAGGATGGGAAGGAACAAATTGAGAAATTCAATCAATCCGCACAAGTTTTGCTCAACTCCCATTTGGATGCTTACGTAAACAATCAATTGCAACACCTCAATTCGCGTTACCAAGTCGAACTCAATCTCGCCAAAGATGTCTTGAAGAAGGTTGAGACGAATTTGGAGCAACACCAAGAATACTCTGATAATCTTGCCAAGAGTAAGGCATGGATTGAGAATGCCCGCGAGTTGATTTTGGGCTGTTCTGAATCATCAACCACAACAACCAAGGAAATCTTACAAGCACGTTTGGATAAGATCCAGGAACTATTGCAAAAACGCGAAGAAGGTCAAAATTTGATCCATGCAACTGTTAATAGCGGGGAAAAAGTCCTACGCAATACAAGATCAGATGGACGTGAAGTAATCAACAATGAATTAAAAGAATTACAAAACGATTGGGATAAATTGGTTAAGAAAATGTCAACAGCGAAGGTTCATTTAGAAAAAGCCCTTCTCCAATGGGCTGATTACGATAGTTCTTATTCGCAACTCCAACAATGGATAACAGATCGCGAAGCGAAGCTTCAACAGGTTTCGGAACAAAAAGTTGAAAGGGCAAAGGGACAAACCGGATTAAGTTGTTTACCAATAGGGGAAAGAAAAGCAACCTTAAGGGAAACCAACAGTATTGTCCAAGACATTGTTTCATTTGAACCGGTAATTCAATCCGTCGCCTCCAAAGCTGAAGATCTCATGCAAGCCGCTCCAGCATCGGAAATTTCCAACAAATACGAAACCTTATCAAAACAAGCCAAGGAATTGTACGAAAAACAAAAAGAAACTGTTGAGCAACACCAAGCCTTCGTGGATGCAAGCAACGACTTTGTCCAATGGCTCCGGATGGCTAAAGAACGTTTAAGTAAATGTTCTGAACCAACCGGGGATAAAGAAGGATTAGGAAGCAAGTTATCCCAATTAAAAGTTCTGCAAAATGAAATTGCTGAAGGGAACACAAAATTGGAAGCGGTTTTAGAGACAGGCGAGGCTGCTTGTCAATGTGCCGATGAGGAAGACAAGGAAATTATCGAAGAGGAAGTTGCTTTGCTTCAAGATGACTTTGATCATTACGTGGAGGCTCTTAATAACACAAAGAATTTATTGGAAATTGGAATTGTTAAATGGGCTGAATACGAAAATCAATACCAAGACGCCCTGGAATGGTTGGGAAAAACCGAAGAGCTTGTCCAATCTTTCAATAAACTTCAAGACAGTCTTGATGAAAAAAGAATGGTCCTTGAGCAATTCCAAGTACATTTACAAACATTATTTGATTGGCAAAAGGATTTGGACAAACTTAACATGAAGGCGCAAGTTTTGCTCGAAACTTGCGCTGATACCCGAATCAGCAATGCCGTTACCCAATTAGCAACCAAATACAACGCCCTTCTGTCGTTAGCAAAAGAAGTAATGCGCCGATTAGAGTTGCATTATCAAGAACATCAGCAACACAATGCTTTGTACCAAGAATGTCAAGATTGGGTTGACAGGACAAGGGAAAAACTCAACGAGTGCCTTGAAATACCAAACACCTTACCAGAAGTCAACGCAAAATTACAAGTCGTTAAAGGGATTCGAACTTCCTTGGAACAGGGGCAAAACAAATTACGTTATGTCCTTGAACTAAAAGAACGTGTTATTATGAATACGGAACAAGCAGGCGCGGCCAAAATCCAAGAGGATACAGAAAACCTAAAACAGGACATTGAGAAACTCCTGATCGACGTAAACGAAACCAGGAACAAACTAACCAATCGTGTTGGGCAACTCGAAGACCTCGCCAAACTCCATAAACTGCTCAATGATTGGTTACAAGACATCGAACAACAAATCCAAGGTGATTCAACATACCTAAACGATTTGAGCGAAAAGAAGGCAAAATTGGAGAAGTTTAGGACAATCCAAAAAGAGCTTGGAGCCCAAAACGATTTGGTCGATAAACTTAAAGCAAAATTAGAAGAAGATCGAAGTTTAAAAATGGAAGAATGCCAAAATAGTTTCAAAAAATACGATACCCTCAAACAACAAGTTTCTGATTCGATCCAAAGTCTTGAAAATCAAGTGGAAAAACATAATCAATACAAGCAGTCCATGGCGGAAACTGCGGATTGGATCCGGAAAGCCCGTTTGGATATCCAACAATGTTCAGATTTACACGAAGAAAGGGATAAAATAATTGAGAAACAGGATAAGATCTCAAAAATTGCGCAATCCCTTCGCGAAGGGGATTCCCTTGTCCATAAGACAATCGAACTTAGCATTGCTGTTATGAAAACAACCGGAAATGAAGGGAAAGACGCGATTAAACAAGAAATTGATCAACTAAACGCCGATTGGGAAGGCCTGCAAGCTATTTGTACCGATACCAAAAAGGCGCTTAGCAATTGCTTAGATGCTTGGCAAGAATACACCGAAAACTACAACAACATGAAAAATTGGTTAGAAGAACACCAAAAACTGGTAGGATTAGAACAAGAAGAAGATAAAAAGTCCCCTGAAGATCTCGAACGTTGTCGTCAACTCCTAGACAAGATTGTTGCCCAAAAACCAAAAATGGAAGACTTGAATGATCATTGCGAAGCCCTAATGGAACTTAGTGCTTGCGGTTGGGTTAGGGACCAAACCGTCCAATTACAAGGCGCTTACACGAATCTCCTGACAAGCGCGCAAGGTTTGGTTTCCAAAATCGAAAAGAACCTTTCCGACCATACCGATTTCATCAAAGCCAAAAAGGAACTTGAAAATTGGTTATACACAGCCCATGGAACAGTCCAAGATTGCATCGGGGTTGGTGACGAAAACAGCATCAAAGACAAACTCGAAACAATCCGTTTGGTTTCTCTTCGCATGACCGAAGGTCAGCATTTATTAACAGTTCTTCAAGATGCTTTTACCAAAGTAATCGATTCAACTCCAGTTGACAAACAGGAAATTTTACGTGAAGACATGACAACCTTACGGAACAGTTGGGATCAACTAACCATGGATGTTAATTCAATCCAAGCGCAACTCAAAGCAGCCTTAGCAAGATGGGATGCCTTCAATGAGTCCCAAAAACAATTCGAGAAGTGGTTGGTTGATACCGAAAAGTCTTTGGAGGAGACGCCGAAAACAAAGGGCGAATTCGGGGAAATGAAAACCCTTCTTGAACGCTACAAGAACCTTCAATTGGAAATAACAGACAAAAAGGTTGATTTGGATCGTTTAACATCCGAAGCAATCGAATTGAGTGCTTGGGCCAAAAGCCCAAAAGTTTTGGACGACACCAAGCAACTCCAAGGACGTTACCAAAAGATCGCAGAAGCTTGCAATGCTCGGAAAAATCAACTCGAAGGTGAAATGCAAGATTACAATGGTTATCAGCAAAGCTTACAAGAAACGGAAAAATGGCTTCTTCAAGTCTCCTTCCAGCTCATGGCCCATAACTCCCTTTACATCACCAATCGGGAACAAACAGAACAACAAATAGCCCAACATAAAGTTTTGCTCGATGAAATTCAAAATTACCAAGCCACTTTGGATGATGTTAAATCCAAAGGTTATGCCCAAATCGATCGTTACGTCTCTGAAGCTCCTGGAATTAAAGAGGGGATTGAGAAACAACTCAATAACGTTCAGGATAGTTACAAATCCCTTCTTCAAACCGCCGTGCAAATCCGAAACCGTTTATTGGAATCTTTAGCTAAATTCAAGGAATATGAAGACACCTTAGAAAGTATCATGCAAAATTTAGATACGTATGAACCAATCATAACGGAGGATCTAGAAAAACCTTGCAGTACCTTAAAGGAGGCGCATTCCCAATTGGAGACGGCAAAGGTAAGTTTTTTTTCCTGAAGATGATCGCAGAAGTAATTTTTTTGGTTTAGGTCATGCACGGGAAGTTACAAGCAGAAAAATCAAGACTTGCAGTGGCTGTACAAGCATGTGAAGCCGCGACAGCGTCTATTAGCCGACCTAGCAGCCCTAGGGATACTTTACCAACCCCAATTCCCCAAAAGGAATTGGAACTTCGGGCCCGGTTAGAGGATCTAATCGACCAGGTATGAATGATTCCTTTTTTCGTTTTGGTGTTGTTTTCTTTTTTTTGCACGATTTTTTTGCTTGCTATTAGAAAAACCAGGATTCCTCACTACCAGGTTCTGAAAATAGACTCAAAGCATTATTGCAGCATCTAGAAGCTCATGGTTTTATTAAACGATTGCATAATCAGTTCGATAAGGTAAGTGCTTTGTTTTTGTGTCTTTGTTTGATCTGTTACTCGTTTATAAAGTTTGAGGGGGTTCTCTGAGTCGTGTGGCGTGGGTCCCTGTTCCGGAGTCTAAGGATCGATCAAGTTTCATGAGCTTTTCAGTTACACGGTAGAACCCCGCCTTTACCGAAAACTTCAGGAAAGCATAAGGATCGAACATATCCAAGCCCCGTGTCGATAACGCAACGCGTCTAACACCACCGAGACGAGCACATTAGGGGATGATTTTCAAGCAAATCTGGGAAAATTTAATATCTCCAAAATTAAGCGAGCTAGATTAACGCGGTTTTCACCATTTGAAAGATCTTGTTGAGTACTACCGAGTTGCTGGATACCAATCGCGCGAGATTATCACCGCGTCCACCAGAGGGCGTCGATTTTTTTTCTTTCGACCTCTATAACTCCGAAACAAAATTATTTAGGGAGATGGGCCTGGGCGGATCGGAAGTATTTTGCCGAGACCTACAAAAAATGTGTAGACGATATTTTGTTGAAGAATCTTTAAATGCCCCAAAATTAGGAAAAACCGTTTTGTGCAGAGGCGGCTTTGAAAAATCACAGTTCCTTTGTTATTGAAATGGTAGGGTTCCGCTTTTGCAGGAAGTTTCAGGATAGTAAAGGGCACAACATATTCAAACCCCGTTTTGATATCGCCACGCGTCTTCCGTCACGGCCATGAGCAAGATAGAATTTTTTAAGGGGTGGTTTTCTCATAAGTGGAAAAATTTAATATCTCCAGAACTAAACGAGATAGATTAACGCGGTTTGCACCATTTGAAAGATCTTGTTGAGTACTACCGAGTTGCTTGATACCAATCGTGCGAGATTACCACCGCGTCCACCAGAGGGCGTCGATTTTTTTTCTTTAGACCTCTATAACTCCGAAACCAAATTATTTAGGGAGATGGACCTGGGCGGATCGGAAGTTTCTTGCCGAGATCTACAATAAATGTGTAGACGGTATTTTGTTTAAGAATCTTTAAATACCCCAAAAATAGAAAAAACCGTTTTGTGTAGGGGCGGCTTTGAAAAATCGCAGTTCCTTTGTTATTGAAATGGTAGGGTTCTGCCTTTGCAGGAAGCTTTAGGAGAGTAAAGGGTATAACATATTCAAAGCCCGTTTTGATATCTCTACGCGTTTTCTGTCACCCTCATGAGCAAGATAAAAAAATTTAAGGGGTGGTTTTCTCAAAAGTCTAAAAATTTAATATCTCCGGAACTAAGTGAGCTAGAGAGATGGCTCTGGGCCCATTGGAAGCGTTTTTTTGAGCCCTACCATACTATATAGGTCTGATCGTGATTAGGAACCCGTAACTGCGCCAAAAATTAAAAGAAACCATGCATGATTATACAGACTTTATAAACGGATCAACGTAGACGACTATTTTTATTTTCTTGGCAATTTTCTAATTTATTTTTATGTTTTAGGTTCAATCACATCTTGGAAACTTATCAACATCCGTTGCCGAATTTGAAGAAAAACAACGCCAACGTTTAGCCTTGAAAGATTGGATTCTTTCCCAAAAAGCAATAGTGAACGATTGGAGATTAAGACCAACCAAATTAAGATCTGATGCTGCAAAACAAGAGCTCAATAATATGAATGACTTGCTTAACACCATTAACCAAAAGCGTACCCAATTGGTAACGGAATTCCCAGCAACAGACGAAGAAAATCGCGAACTGGAGCAACTCCTCGATGGGTTAGAAGACGATCTAGGAAGAGCCATAGCCCAAAAACAATCCCATCAGAATTTAATTGAAAATTACCGCCAAAGCATTCATGTTATCAACACTTGGTTCGATAATCTTGTCAAAAGGATTGATGCGATCGATAAAGGATCAGGATTGAATTGCGTGCAAAAACAAGCAGCGGTTGCTGAATTGCAAGCCGAATTTGAAGCACAAGGTCCTAAAAAAATCGATGATGTAAGACAATTAGCCGCACAAGTCATTGATGTTGTCAGCAATTTAGATTCCCAACAAGTTGAGGAACAACTCAAAGCAGCCGAACGTCGCTACAACGATATAGGGAAACGTCTTCAACGTAAAGTCCAAGTCCTTGAAATGACCCGAAAAGGAATTGAAGACACCAAAAAAGAAATCGAACAAGCAAGGGAATGGGTAAAAGAAAAATCAATTCAACTCCAAAAACCTACCCCCTTAGGCTTTGAAAGTAGAAAAGTTGATGACAAACTCAACACTTTGAAATCCCTTATGAAAGAAGCAGACAATAAACAAGTCCTTCAGGAAACTTTACTTAAACGTGTTAATAGCATGACAAATGAATTAGAACCATCAGAACAAACCCAATTAGAAACGGCCCTTAAAAATCTCGGTAACGAACAAGAAGAACTCGTGGAAAAAATTAAATCCGAATTGGATCGCGTTACAGGAGCTGCAAACACAAGACGTAATTTAGAAATTAATCTTGAAAAAGCCAAGAATTGGTTAAGGGCTAAAAACAGTGAAATCCGTAAACTAAGCGGATATTTACCCTTAAAATCGCATCAAGTAGAACAAGAAATGTATCAACACAAACTCCATGAAAATGATATTAAACGATTTAACGAAGGGGACTTAAACGATCTTCTTAAACTTGGTAACAGCATTTTAAAGGAATGCGATGAGAATGATCGGGAACGCCTTCAAGGGTTGCTAGATGAAGTTAAAGAAGAATACGAGAATTTACAACAAGAATCGCAACAAAAAATTACAGCCCTTGTGGATCTTCTTCAAGGCCGGAAACAATTTGAAAATGAAATTGAAAAATGTAATAGTTGGTTAAAAGAAGCTGAGGTGGCGACTTCGACGGAAATTCGTGCCCCTAATCTAGAAGTCCTTGAAGAACAACTTGCGAAATATGAAAAATTAAACCAAGAAGCCAAAAAGGTTAAAGAGGATATAGAAAAAATTACAGAACAGGGTAAAGCAATTCTTCCTACAATAAGCGAAAGTGATAAACTTGCCCTAAACGAACTTTTGTATAATTTAAAAGAAAGACACGCGAACATCGCAGGATTAATTGAAGATCGTACAAACACCCTGAATAAAAGTATTCAGCAACAAAGGGAAGCCGCTGCGAGATTAGCTGAAAGTTTACAATTCATCCAAGATATCCAAAACCAACTCAAGGAATTAAACAAACCAATCGGAAGCAAAGTCGAGGATGTACAAAATATCCTTTCCGAATACGAAAGAATTTTAGGGAATCTCAAAGCGAACAAATCTAAATTAACGGATATTCCAGGAGCAACCCCTGCGGAGGTTCAAAACATCGCAAGCCAACAAGAAGATCTTGTCAAAGCAATTGAAGATCAAATTGCACGTTTACGTCAACTTCTCCTTCTTCGTGAACAGTTCATTGCGTTAATAACCGATATAATGAATTTTATTACTAAATACACGGGGGTTGCAAGGGATATAGAAAAATCAGGCGACACAGTTGAGGATAAAATCAAACAATACGATGATATAATCCTGAAAATCCAAACCTGCGAAGCAATGCTTGCACAAGCTGAAGATAAAGGTCAACAAATAGCTGCAGATGGTACAGCTCAGGATCGTAATAGCATCACCGAACAATTACAATCCGTTAAACAAGCTTTACAAAACTTAAGACGCGCCGTGGAAAAACAACGCCAAGAACACGAACACACCGCAGGGGAACATAGAAAACTCGCCTCCGAACTTGAAGATATCCTTGATTGGCTCCATGGAAATGAAGCTTCGGTTCGTTCAAGACCTCTTCTTAAACGTGACATCAAAAGCGTGGAAAAGGAATTAGAAAACCATCACGAACTCTCCTCAAACGTGAATAAATATTTAGAACGCATTAAACAACTCCAAGAAGTCACCAAACATGACGAAGGCATGCCTGGGTCCCTCCTAGAACAACTTTCCGAAGCAAACTCTTTGCTAAGTTCGTTACCAAGAGAATTGGAAGAAAGGGAAAAATACTTGGAAAATAATAAAGTTTTACGTGAAAATTACGCAGCCCTTAAACAAAAACTCTTTGATTGGGTTAAAGAAGCTGAAATACGTTTGCATTCCTACAAGGATGGAATCGATTTTGAAAATATCCTCTCTGATTTGGAAGAACATAAAGTTTATTTCAGTACCGAGCTTGGTATTAAGGAATTGGTTTCCCAAACGATTCAACAGGCGGCTGATAAGATTTGGCCGAGTTTAACACCAAGTGAGCAAGAGGAATTGAGTCGGGAACAGCAGCAACACACTCAGTTGTTGAAAAATACCCTTAATTCCGCGAAATCGCAGCAGGCCTTGTTGGAGCAAAATGCTGAAATTTGGAAGGATTATTGCCAAACTTTGGATAAAGTTAAGGCTCTTATCGCAAGGAGTAAATTTGTTGATGAACCTGTTTCCACTTTGGCTGGACTTCACTTCAATGTCCAGAAAATTACCCACGCCCTTAATGATATACAGGTAGGATACAAGTTTTCGTGCATGAAAGTTTTTTCCTAATCTGTAGCCGTGGACTTTTTCAAAAATTTCGTTTTCCATATTTTAATTTTTTAGATTTGCGCCTGGATATTTTTTTGAACTTTTTTTCATTTTCTGGTAGATCAAAGCCTTGTCTAACTGTCTAGACATGAGATACATACAGGGTGTTCACGAAAAAAATTTATGAAGCCCTGAAACTGTCTGAAATTTAAATTCCCTTTCTATATCTTGCGGTTTAAATATTTTTTTGAACCTTTTTCCATTTTCTGGTAGATCAAAGCTTTGTCTAACTGTCTAGAGATGAGATACATACAAGGTGTTCACGAAAAACATTTTTGAAGCCTTGAAACTGTCTGAAATTTAATTTCCCTTTCTATATTTTGCGGTTTAAATATTTTTTGAACTTTTTTCCATTTTCTGGTAGATCAAAGCCTTGTCTAACTGTCTAGACATGAGATACATACAGGGTGTTCACGAAAAAAATTTTTGAAGCCTTGAAACTGTCTGAAATTTAAATTCCCTTTATATATTTTGCGGTTTACATATTTTTTTGAACTTTTTTCCATTTTCTGGTAGATCATAGCCTTATCTAACTGTCTAGAGATGAGATACATACAGGGTGTTCACGAAAAAAATTTTTGAAGCCTTGAAACTGTCTGAAATTTAAATTCCTTTTCTATATTTTGCGGATTATATATTTTTTTGAACTTTTTCTATTTTCTGCTGTCTAACTGTCTAGAGAAGGGATACATACAGGGTATTCACGAAAAAAAATTTTGAAGCCTTGAAACTGTCTGAAATTTAATTTCCCTTTCTATATTTTGCGGTTTAAATATTTTCTTGAACTTTTTTCCATTTTCTGGTAGATCAAAGCCTTGTCTAACTGTCTAGAGATGAGATACATACAGGGTGTTCATGAAAAAAAATTTTGAAGCCTTGAAACTGTCTGAAAATTAAATTCCCTTTCTATATTTTGAAGTTTTAATATTTTTTTGAACTTTTTTCCATTTTCTGGGAGATCAAAGCCTTGTCTAACTGTCTAGAGATGAGATACATACAGGGTGTTCACGAAAAAAAATTTTGAAACCTTGAAACTGTCTGAAATTTAAATTCCCTTTCTATATCTTGCGGTTTAAATATTTTTTTGAACTTTTTTCCATTTTCTGGTAGATCAAAGCCTTGTCTAACTGTCTAGAGATGAGATACATACAGGGTGTTCACGAAAAAAAATTTTGAAGCCTTGAAACTGTCTGAAAATTAAATTCCCTTTCTATATTTTGAAGTTTTAATATTTTTTTGAACTTTTTTCCATTTTCTGGGAGATCAAAGCCTTGTCTAACTGTCTAGAGATGAGATACATACAGGATGTTCACGAAAAAAAATTTTGAAACCTTGAAACTGTCTGAAATTTAAATTCCCTTTCTATATCTTGCGGTTTAAATATTTTTTTGAACTTTTTTCCATTTTCTGGTAGATCAAAGCCTTGTCTAACTGTCTAGAGATGAGATACATACAGGGTGTTCACGAAAAAAAATTTTGAAGCCTTGAAATTGTCTGAAATTTAAATTCCCTTTCTATATCTTGCGGTTTAAATATTTTTTTGAACTTTTTTCCATTTTCTGGTAGATCAAAGCCTTGTCTAACTGTCTAGAGATGAGATACATACAGGGTGTTCACGAAAAAAAATTTTGAAGCCTTGAAACTGTCTGAAATTTAAATTCCTTTTCTATATTTTGCGGATTAAATATTTTTTTGAACTTTTTCTATTTTCTGGTGTCTAACTGTCTAGAGATGGGATACATACAGGGTATTCACGAAAAAAAATTTTGAAGCCTTGAAACTGTCTGAAATTTAATTTCCCTTTCTATATCTTCCGGTTTAAATATTTTTTTGAACTTTTTTCCATTTTCTGGTAGATCAAAGCCTTGTCTAACAGTCTAGAGATGAGATACGTACAGGGTGTTCACGAAAAAACATTTTGAAGCCTTGAAACTGTCTGAAATTTAATTTCCCTTTTTATATTTTGCGGTTTAAATATTTTTTTGAACTTTTTTCCATTTTCTGGTAGATCAGAGCCTTGTCTAACTCTCTAGAGATGAGATACATACAGGGTGTTCACGAAAAAAAATTTTGAAGCCTTGAAACTGTCTGTAATTTAAATTTCCTTTCTATATTTTGCGGTTTTAATATTTTTTTGAACTTTTTTCAATTTTCTGGTAATCAGAGCCTTGTCTAACTCTCTAGAGATGAGATACATACAGGGTGTTCACGAAAAAAATTTTTGAAGCCTTGAAACTGTCTGTAATTTAAATTTCCTTTCTATATTTTGCGGTTTAAATATTTTCTTGAACTTTTTTCCATTTTCTGGTAGATCACAGCCTTGTCTAACTGTCTAGACATGAGATACATACAGGGTGTTCACGAAAAGAAAATTTTAAGCCTTGAAACTATCTGTAATTTTAATTCCCTTTCTATATTTTTGCGGTTTATATATTTTTTTGAACTTTTTTTCATTTTTTGGTCGATTAAAGCCTTGTCTAACTGTCTAGAGATGAGATACATACAGGGTGTTCACGAAAAAAATTTTTGAAACCATGAAACTGTTTGTAATTTAAATTCCCTTTCTATATTTTGCGGTTTAAATATTTTATTTGAACTTTTTTCCATTTTCTGGTAGATCAAAGCCTTGTCTAACTGTCTAGAAATGAGATACATACAGGGTGTTCACGAAAAAAATTTTTGAAGCCTTGAAACTGTCTGAAATTTAAATTCCCTTTATATATTTTGCGGTTTACATATTTTTTTGAACTTTTTTCCATTTTATGGTAGATCAAAGCCTTGTCTAACTGTCTAGACATGAGATACATACAGGGTGTTCACGAAAAAAATTTTTGAAGCCTTGAAACTGTCTGAAATTTAAATTCCCTTTCTATATTTTACGGTTTAAATATTTTGTTGAACTTTTTTCCATTTTCTGGTAGATCAAAGCCTTGTCTAACTGTCTAGAGATGAGATACATACAGGGTGTTCAAAATTACCAGTCTGTGATCTTGAAATGTGTTAAGCAAACTTTTTTCCATATTAAAAAAAATTCTTTGTATAATACCTAACGCATTTTTTAATTATTTTTCAACGATCTTACCGGATGTTAAAAAATACTAGTCTGATGTTAATCAAGAGCTTAAATTATAAAATTTCTTCATAAATTAGAAATTTTAATGCATTTCCTGTAAACGAAACGTCAGAGAATAAGAATTAATTATGTTTTACCTACTGTATTAATTTATTTTTTTACACATTTTATTAATTGGCCTTGAAATAATTTTTACACCTAATTTTTAAATAAAATATATTACAGGTGGACGGTGGTCTGTGACACCTTTTTCCAAAGTCGTCCACTTTACTCCAAAGGTAGACAACATGCTGTGGTGATGTCATTTTCTTTTTAAAATCGCTACGATCTTAGTACAAATGACATCATGACACATTGATGTAAATTACAGATTTAAATTCAAGGCCATGTTCATTCATTTTTAAGAATCATTTCGAAGCCGGTCATTTCTTAATGTACCGCGAGAGAAACTAGTCAATTTTTGTGTGATATTTTTTTTATATTTGTTTTCTACAAATACAAATATTTCGCTCCTAAACAATATTGTTGCTTTTCAGAATCAACAACTAGAGTTAGATTTGCTTTTGGAAAGAGTCAACGAAATTAGAAGCCAAGCAGATCAAAGAAATAAAGAAACGATCGAACGCCAAAGTGCTGAAGTTTCTGAAGAATGGGCAACCCTTGTGTCCGATCTTGAAAATAGAAGAGACATCTTGAATAAGTTATCCCAAATTTGGGAAACTTTCGAGGGACGTTGGCAAAATTTCGAAAGCTTACTTGTTGGGATTGAAGAAAAATCCAAACACATTGATATTGTTGTTAGAAATAAACAACATGTGATCGAAACTAAAAAATATATTGAGGTAAGTAGTACGAACCCTAAATTAATTCAAAATTTAATTTAGATCTAAACTTATTTTTTTTTAATTAATAGGATCTGCAATCGGAAGCAGACTCCTTGGAAAGCTTCAAAGAAGAAGTGAACCAATTATCAAAGACAATTTTGGTGTATCTAAACGAATCTTCAAGTGCTTCCGCTAAAGCCCTTAGTGAAAAACTGAAACAACTCAATCAATCTTACGAAGGGTAAGTTTTAATAATTTTTTTAATGTGTTTTACGAGCGTAGACGATTAAAACGTTGATTACTCAACCGGTAGCCTTGGTCAACGTCTGCTGCTTTGCCTTGTGTTAAATATTTCCCGAACCATTTCTTATTAAATTTTTTAAAATATGCAGTTTTATGCAACTTAGGTTCTTTAGATTTTATATTTTGTTTCTTCCGATTATGGAAAAAAATCATACAAAAAATTGGCTATAAAAGGGGTCAATGTTACGAGGTTACGAACCTGAATAATCTTAAAGAAACTTACAACAATTGGGGTCAGAAGTTGATAATTAGGGGGCGACAAACGAATTCGGACGGTTTAGAAACGCTAAAGGAACTTAAACTTCAATTGGGGTCATTAGGGACTGACGACCATCGACCTCAGACTCTTCATTTTAAAAATTAAGATTATTGGTTGATACTTAAGGGTAGATAGTCAAATTGGGATGACCCGGGCACTAAAGAAAAATTAAAATATTATAAACTACGTCCTTAAGGACCCTTGGGGCTTTAGATTAAAAGCTAGGAGCTAGAGATCTGGAATTAGGGGCTAGAAGTTTCCAGCTTTAGCCCAAGGGCGAAGTTTTGGTATTACGAGTGATTTAAATATTTTTCTTTTTGATCTTCTAATGAATATGAATCGTTAGGATTATAAAAATAACTTACAAATAAATTTTTTTTGTTCAAACCTTGCACATTTTTGTTTTATCCAAACCGTTGCATGGCCTACTGAATGAATTTTAAACGCAGACGAAATAACATTTTGAACTTCTATTTTTTCTTCTAAAGAAAGCCACTCTTGGAACTTTTCCAAGTAGTTCCTGCACGTGAACTGATGTAAATGCCAACTGTTACATACTATTTTACTAAATGTTATTGTTTAACTTTGTTTTAAATAATCACCTCCATTTATAATACCTACCCTTTTGAAAGAGGAAGAAAAAAAAATTACATATCTTAGGGGGTCAAAAATAATTTGCAGAGTAAAGTAATTTTAAAAATCCAAACCGGAATTTTTCTTTATAGGTTTTTCGAAATTTGTGAATTTTTCCAACAAACTGAAAAAAAAAACAGTCCATGGAATAATATTTTTTTATAATCAAATGCATATCAATGCTAATAATAATTTCCGGTTTGTTTTGGATTCTAAATATAAATAAATTCGTGGGAGTTATACTGTAATAATAAAATTTAAGCGCCTGTTGCCGCTTCATTTCAATTGCTTGGGGATATTTTTAATTTTCTTACTCATCGTTTAACAATACATTTATATCAATACCGCACTGGCCTGACATTGACTAAAAAAACAGGAAGAACGCAAAATAATGAGTAGAAAGAGCTGGAATAAAATTAGGGGCTGCTTAAGTCTCGTGGAAATTAAATTTAAACTTACGAGTGTAATCCAAAATGAAGACCCTTAGGGCAAAAATTAAGGATCCTAGCAAAAATTAGGGGCTGCCTGAGTCTTAAGAAAATTTTACTTAGACGTAGGAGTGTGAACTGAAGATGTAAGGCCCTTGAATCAATAATTAGGATCTTAGCAAAAAATTAGGGGCATCCTAGTCCTAGGGAAGTTGAACTTAAATTTAGGAGCCTGTGTTCAAAAAATAAGACACGTCAGAGAACAACATTAGGACTCTTAGGAAAACAATTAGGGATCTTATGGACAAAATTAGGGATTTTTTAAATTGTAAAGAAAACCACCAAATATTGAACAAATATTAGCCCCATTCGATGTTACGCCTCTGTTTTTTTTGCAAATAAATCCGTTTCCTGGTTGATAAACATTTCTTAAATAATTCTAGTCCAGATGTCATTCATTTTATTCTTTGCCCGTGACTAATAAGAAGGCTACACCTTTTTATATTTAGATTATGTAAACTATTTCATTTTTGTTTCTAGAAAATTGCATAAATAACAATAACGAGAGTAAACTGGAAATAAAATTTATTTGCAACAGTTTATTTTTAAGAAAATTGTTAGTCAATCGTTAAATTTGAATGCATTTTCATAATTTTCTTTCATAAAATTAAAGTTTAGGAACCCTAAATTAAAACTGGGTCTGAAATTAAACCAAAATTAGAAGTTTTCTGTTGAATTTAAAAAGCTTTCAGTGAAAACTTTCAGGACTACATCATGAATAGTAATTAGGGTACTTGGGTTAGTGTTATACAAAATTAGGGGCTGTTTGGGAGAATTAAGAGGAATTAAGGGCCTGGGCTGATAAATTAAGTGTCAGAAATAAAAAATTAAGGGTGTCGAGTTTGTCTTTGCAAAAAATTTCAGGAAGCAAAGCAGAAATTGGACAAGAAAAATTAGGTCATGAGTAATTAGGACACTTGGGTCAGAAATTAGGGACCTTCGGTGATAATTAAGAAAAATTAAGGGCCTGGGGTGATAAATTAAGTATCAGGGATGAAAAATTACGGGGCCTCGAATTAAAATTTGAAAAAAACTTCAGGAAGCAAAGCAGAAATTGGACAAGAAAAATTAGGTCATGAGTAATTAGGACACTTGGGTCAGAAATTAGGGACCTTCGGTGATAATTAAGAAAAATTAAGGGCCTGGGGTGATAAATTAAGTATCAGGGATGAAAAATTACGGGGCCTCGAATTAAAATTTGAAAAAAACTTCAGGAAGCAAAGCAGAAATTGGACAAGAAAAATTAGGTCTTGAGTAATTAGGAAACTTAGGTCAGAAATTAGGGACCTTCGGTGATAATTAAGAAAAATTAAGGGCCTGGAATGAAAAATTACGGGGCCTCGAATTAAAATTTGAAAAAAACTTCAGGAAGCAAAGCAGAAATTTGACAAGAAAAATTAGGTCTTGAGTAATTAGGAAACTTAGGTCAGAAATTAGGGACCTTCGATGATAATTAACAAAAATTTAGGGCCTGGGGTGATAAATTAAGTGTCGGGGATGAAAAATTACGGGCCTCGAGTTTAGTGTTTGCAAACTACTTCAGGAAGCAAAGAAAGAATCCGACAGAAAAAAATAGGTCATGAGTAATTAGGACACTTGGGTGATTCGGTGATAATTAAAAGAAATTAAGTGCCTGGGGTGATAAATTAAGGGTCTTAAATAAATGGTTGGCAAACCATGTGGACTTAGAACTTGTGAGAACGAAAATTACACGGTCTAGTGACACACTGACCATCTGCTCGGTAATAATTCCTTGTATAAAAATAGAAAACCAAAAGATATAAAAAATTATGATAATTTTTTTACAAAAGAATGTCTCATCGGAGTAGTAACATTTATAGAGCGCAAGTATTTTCGGGTAATAAGCCTTGCTTTAGAAATGTAATTATTTTTGCAATCGCATGCGCAAAAGATCTGGGAAAGCGTCGGGACGCCGCCGAATCTAAACTTTTGCTCAATTTTAAATCGTCCGAAACTCGAGTTAGCAGAGCTGGATGGCTGGAGCTTTCACCGCCTGGCACGAATGACGCATTTAGTTATTCTACCCCACAAATTCTGAAGAGTTACCCTTAATATAAAGTGTTTATAAAAAAATCACTTTAGTACAGTGTGCCTATAGTACTATCAAGTCGATATTTTTTTTAGTGCTTCGTGAAGTGGCTAAAAAATTTTTTAAAGCACGTGGTTTTACGACTACGACGCGTACAACCTACAGGAGCTGTTAAATTTTTTTGTGCCACGACATTTTGGACTTTGAATCGCGTTTCAGAATTATTACGTGCGGTTTTGAAGCTGAGGCAAAAAGGTGTGCTTATTGGATTATTTTTTTTTAATCACATGTGACTTGATAACACACTTCCTTTGGGTTATCTACTTATTGTGGCGATGAAACAGTTTTTAATTTCTAACCATGCCGGTTAGAGTTAAATATTTTTTTTCCCATCTCGTTGGTTATTTTGGCACGATCTTATTCTGTCTGTGAGGTTACACAGTTAAAAATAACTCGTGCAAATTCTGCACGGGCCAAATTATGTTGAAATATCGCGTTTCCATTTTGTAAACTCATATTTACATGTTCTGTTGTGTTTACTGTAAGTAATTTTTCTTTTTTTTTCTTTTAAGGCTTCTTGAAGTATTACGAGAAAAACATTCAAAAGCAAACGAAGACTTGGTCGAAATCAACAAAGACTTTGATAATATTTTCGAGTCGAAAGATTTGTTATCCTCACTTCTCAAAGAAATCAGAGATTTCTACGTGTTTGACGAAAATCTTAATCACACCGAAAAGGAATTAGGAAAATTGTGTAATAAAGTCTCGTCTAACATCAGCGAAGCCAAGGATTTGATAAACAAAGTTAGAAATAAATACAATCAGTCCCAACAGTTAATCCCAACAGATATATCACAAGAACTTACCAATTTGGAGCTTTTAACCGAATCTCTTCTAAACGCAATGGAGGAGAAGAATAGGGAATTCAAAAAAGCACGTACTATTCGTACTGATTACGTCAGCGATGTTGATGAAATCCAAAATTGGATCAAAAATGCAGAATTAAAAATGCAAGACAGGTCGATTGAACCCCAAGTCCTCAACGAACATCTCCAAGAGATCCAATCAGAATTGGGAAGCATCTCAGATCGTTTGGATAAACTAATCAAAAATGGAAAGACAATTATCGACAAAACAAGGAACAATGATGAAAAGGAAATCGTCCAAACAACTTTGAATAACTTAAACGATCAGTTACAACAAGTACGATCCGTGTTGGATGAGAAAAAACAACAAGTTGGAGAGACTTTGGACGCATGGCAACGTTTCCTTGCTTTGTACCAGGCGGTATTGACATGGGCCCAAGAAAAACGAATTTTCTTGAAGGAACCTCTGCAGATTAGCACTTTACACGAAGCAAGACAGAAACTTCACGATTACTCTGTAAGTAAAAATTTCACCCCATTCCTTAAATGTTTTTTTAAAATTTAATTCTTTTCCAGAACGCTGCAAAAACCTGCAAAGTAGCCGCTAAAAATTTAAGCGAAATGGCTAAAGAACTCGATTACATTGGATCTGTTACCAGCGTTGGTGATCTTCCCCAAAAAATGGAGCACGCAGAAGAAATCAAAACCGAAGTTGAAGCTCACATTTTAGAAAGGGTAAGTCTCATGTCCTAAATTTTTACCTCCCTAAATCAATTTTTTTTAGAACGCCCTCCTAAGTGAAACTGCAGAGGAATGGGAACAATGTGAAAAGAAAATGAAGGAAGTTAGGACCTGGATGGAAAAATCAAAGACCTCTTTGGAAGCACCCCAAAATAAAAAACGACCTCTTCGTGACCAACATGCGATTAGGGAAAAAATGTTAGGGGATATTCAAATTCAGAAAGCTAAAATTGCGATTTCTGTAGAAAAATTAGAGGTGTGCCCTTTCCTAATATTTTTTTTTAATTTATTAACCTAATCATTTTTCAGCTTCATTTCCGTTCTGGAATCGGAGGAGACTCCAAGGTAACCGAAGCAGCTGAAGAATTAATCAAAGAATTGGATCAGTTCTTAGAAACAGTTCGTAATCAAACTTCCCAATTGGAAACGGCCATCGTGCAGGTGGAGCAGTACCAAATGGAAGTCCAACAGCTTCGGCAACAAATAATCCAGGTTGAGCAGCAATTAAGGGCTGTTTTAGCTCCAACGTATCTACCCCATGACCGCGAACAAGCCGCTCGTGATCAACAGGTAGGATTTGTTCTTGTCAATTAGGTGGAGTTGTTTTAATGTTAGGTTTAGTCACGTTTTTGTCTTTGTGTTTTAATCCCTTTTTGGTACAAGAAGGAGTTTCCATTGTGACTAAATCTAACCCCTGACAGCTCCATTAGCCCGAGCCGCATCGCAATAGCTAGCAAATTATATAGCAGCGAGACCATAATAACAATTTCAAAGGACAGGATCAAAATTGGGTAAACTTATGGTATAAAGTCCGAAATTTTCAAGCTCAAGGGACAGTAGACGTGGTCATGTCTTCCGCAGACTTGGTCACTTTTACTTATTTTACTTACACCCACAGATAAATGAAAATGGGACTTTAAACTACGAGATTACCCCCCATAACGCACTTAAAAATATTTTTGGAAACATTTTGATGAAAAAATTTAGAAAATGTGTGAGAGGGGATGCTGCAGAGGTGGCTGTGACGTTCATCAAGGTGTTTCCACCGCCCCTCTCCTGAAGCTGGGGATTGTGTTTGTTTGGTTTCGGGCTCTTTTTTGCTTTTACTTTGCTTTTTTTCATCTCACATTGCTTTTGTAGTTTAAATGATTTGCTTTTAAGTTTCACAAAAGGGTTTTGTGTTATCATCATCTTGGGCACATGGTTATAATTTTATCTTGAGCTGATCACACAACACTTTTCAAACTAACCATTATTACACAGCTTGTCAATATTTTACAATTTGAGCCAATTATTTTCTTCTGGCCATGTTTTAATTGTTTCTCACGGATCATTTGTTTTTTTATCATTTGCTGCATCCTTTCCATAATCCTTTATACCAAACTTAAAGGCTTGTCGAGACCGAGTGCATGCGCTGCAGACAAAAGTTGCGGCTCGTAACGAGCGCATCAAAGTCATAGTACAGCGGGGCACTCCGGACTCGGAACCGCTGGACACCTAGTATCCCCGACTTAACTCATGACTGACCGACCTTGACATGTCTCGCAGCCACCATCTCGCAGTGACCCGACCTTTAAAATTGTTTGCGCGATTACTGATTGCATTGTTACTATACGTGGACAGGCGCAGGCTGAGAGCTACCGGCAGCAGATCACCATCCTGATGACCAAGATCCATCACGTGGACCCCTACTACGTGCTACCACCCTTACCCGCCGATCCTGCTCTATTGGGGGCCACCACTTATGCGGATATAGCGGCCGGCCGCTCCAGCCCTTGCAGCTTCGATCGTCCTGCCTCAGAAGAACGCGAATTTACAATGGAGATGGTTTCACCCTCAGCCCCCGAGACAACACCACAGATCGTCGAAATCGCACCCCCGGAACTGCGTCTACCCGAAACGGAAAATATTGTCATCGAAACTGCCGAAAAGGCTAAATCGAACAGACGAGGAAGGTCTCCTAGAAGACGTGAGGAGAAACCCAAACCCAAACACACTAAACTCCTTGAGGTGGAACACTCAGAACCCGAAGTAACCCCCGCACCTGTAACTTACACACGCCCCGAAAAATCTAAACCTGTTGTTCTGAAGCAAACCACTACAGAACTGTTAAAACCAGACGATAAAAGAACTCGTTCTCCTAGTCCCATTTGGTGCCCAGGCGCTACCACTTATGCAGAAGTCTTAAGAGGGCTTTATAGGGATGAATTAGAAGCTATTATGCAACAACAAGGATTGCATCCGCCTAAAGAACCACAACGTGTGGTAACCCCATCTCCTCCCCAGGAGAAACCAGAAGAATACGACCAAAATATTCAAACAACTTGGTCTGAAGTACAGGTACAATATGAACCACCCCAATATACTTACCAAAGTACTGAAACCCTACCCTCGGAGGTACCACATCAAACTACCTCGTATTACCAACAACCACCCATGTTTGATTATATCCAACCCTTACCAGATTTGGTTGGATTTATTGCTTCAGGACAACAGTTGTTAAATTCAGGTTTAGGAACTTACCATAGTTCGAATCAATATATCACCCCGGAAGTTTACCAAAACCAACCTGCTCAATATACCCAAAATTATAACATACCGTACAACGCACCCCAACAATGTTTCCCAGAGGCCCAACCGAATTTTGTTGAAATACAACCAGTTACAGAACAAAATATCCAAACAGATGTTCCACCAAGGAAAAAGAAATCAAAACCTCCTCAAAGTAAAATTTCCGAAGTGCCAAAAGTAGAAGCAGTTCCTCTACCAGATCCTGTATCGATAACGATTACAGATGTGCCAAAAGTGGATAAAGACAACGAAACCTATCCAGGATCAGCGTTTTCGTACGCTCAAATTTTGTCTCAGGGGCTTAGTTACAAACCTCTCCAGCCATCCAGTACAGCAACATTGCCATCGACAATAATTCGACCTGAAACGCCCAGGGCGGTGTCTCCTGCACTTAGCGATAAGTCAAAGGAGGACCGACCATCGAAAGAACAACCGCGCAAACCCCTAGCGGAGTCAGTCCCTGCCAAGAAAACTAGAGGAAAGGAAAAACGATATATTGAAGTTTCCTCCAGTAATGTTCAAATACCGAGTCACCATGGAGAGCCTATCATAGGTGGTGACGACGTACTTGAACCGGAATCAATTCCAAAAGACTTAGTAGTTAGTAATTTAGAAGAAGATAGCGTTTTCCCTAATACAGATAAACAGAAGAAGAAGAAGAAACAACCAAAGAAAACTAAAAAAGATGAAGATGAAATCGATAAAGCTCTTAAAGAAATCGGCACCCATGTTAATGTAGAAGAGCCTAAAGAAAAGGATAAGAAAGCTAAACATACAAAAACATCCCAACTGCCAGTTGCAACTGAAACTTCCCCAGTTGTTATAGAACCAAACGAAAATATTCCAGAAGAACATAAAAAGAAGAACAAAAAGAATAAATCGAAAACGGTTATTCAATCACAAGAAATTATTGAAACAAAGGATGATAAAGAAGAAGGAACAAACGAACCAGAAAGTGCAGAAATACACAAAACCAAAAAGGTGAAGAAACATAAAAAGAAACCGGGTAAACCAGAACAAATCCCCGATAGTCAGGAATCTGAAGAAAAACCAATCATTGAAGAAATTAAAGAAACAAAATTAATCAGTGTTGAAGAACCTGAGAAACAACCCAAAAAGAAGAAGCCAAAAGAAAAGAAGAAGCAACCAGAACAAGAACAACAAACGTTTGTCACCACAACTGTTCAAACGTTCATCGAGAATGAAAAAGCACAAACTTCAATAACAAAAGAAGAAGTTGTTAAGCAAAATGGTGCAGCTGAAAACTCTGAAGAGAAGCAACAACAAAGGAAGAAACCCAAGGAAAAGAAGAAACAGGAACAAATTACAACTGTTGAGAAACATATAAGCGATGAATCAGTTCTTCAGACGTTCATCGACAGTGAAAAGGTTCAAACTCTAACAATAAAACAAGAAGAAACTGTTCCCAAACTTGATGAACCTAAGAAAACTGAAGAGAAACATCAGAAAACGAAGA
This sequence comes from Hemicrepidius hirtus, assembly GCA_963082805.1. Taxonomy (NCBI): domain Eukaryota; kingdom Metazoa; phylum Arthropoda; class Insecta; order Coleoptera; family Elateridae; genus Hemicrepidius; species Hemicrepidius hirtus. The sequence goes on from OY720166.1 coordinate 1,038,429, forward strand.
AACCGAAAGAAAAGAAGAAACAGGAAGAAATTACAACAGTTGAGAAGCAAATAAGCGAAGAAGCGGTTGTTGAAACGGCCATTGACAGCGAAAAGGTTAAAATTTCTACAACCAAACCAGAGGAAGTTGTTCAACCAATTAAGGAACTTGTAAAACCTGAAGAGAAGTCACATAAACAGAAGAAACCGAAAGAAAAGAAGAAACAGGAAGAAATCACAACTGTTGAGAAACAAACAAGCGAAGAATCAATTGTTGCGACATTCATCGACGGTGAAAACGTTCAAACTACAACAACAAAACCAGAAGAACCTACCAAAATTGTAGAGAAGCAACACCAAAAGAAGAAACCTGAAGAAAAGAAGACACAGGAACAAATTACAACTGTTGAGAAAAAAATAATCGAAGAATCGGTTCTTAAGACATCCATCGACAGTGAAAAGATTCAATCTAAAGAAACCGTTAAGCAAATTGAAGAACCTGAAAAAACTGAAGAGAAGCAAAAGAAGAAACCTAAAGAAAAGAAGAAGCAGGAAACAATCTCAACTGTTAAGAAACAAGAAGAAGAAACTATTCAAACTTCGATAACAAAATCAGAAGAAACTGTTAAGCAAATTGAAGAAGAGAAGAAGAAACCCAAAGAAAAGAAGAAACAGGAACAAATCATCGACAATGAAAAGGTTCAAACCTCTTCCAAACCAACAGAACCTGAAGTGGTAGAGAAAAAAGACAAAGGTAAAAAGAAGAAACCAAAACCTGGCAAACCTACCACACCTGAAAGTGAAACAAAAAAATCAATTACAGAAGCATTTATTACTTCTGAAAAAGAAGACACATCAGAAAGTTCAATCATGGTAAGCTCAGAAAAAGAAGAAACAACATCGATTCAAACAACAGAAACAACCAAATCTACTCAAGATGTTTCAACCCATTTAATTGAAACTACCCCAAAAACAAATAAAATTATTTTAATAACCCATGAAGAAGTCAGACTAGCACCTGTTTTAACATTGAAGATGGAATTCCCAGAAGAAGAAAGACATCAAACACCAGAAGAAACATCTTCCATTACAAAGGAAGAAATTCAAACCACAATAACTGGTGAGCAAACCACATCAACAACAATAACTTCTTCTTCAATTCAATCAACATTTGAAGATACACCTACAGTATCTGAACCTCAATCTTTAGATTTAATTTCAACAGATTCTGGAGTAACCTCTGAATTTTCTGTTCAAGATGATATGGAATTCGAGCAAGTTCTTTTTGGTTCAGTAAAAGAAAGACCAAGCATGAGACTTGCTCAAACTGAACCCAAAAAGAAGAAGAAGAAACATCCTAAAGGGGAAGATATTCCTGATCCAAAAACCAAACTTGAAGTTGATAAACAAAAGAAACGCCAAGGGGTTGCTTTGGAAGAAATAACCATAACTCAAGATCAAACAACCCTTGAAAAGTCAACAGAAAATGTGACAGGTCAACCAGAACTGTCACGACTTGGCTCGATCGTTGATTTAGAAGTCAATGATATTCAAGACGTCATGGATCTCTTATCCAAGAAGCAAATCGTTACAACTACCACCACGACTTCTTCAGAAGAAGTTGAAATAAAATCAGAGCCAAAGAAAGAAGAATATAAAGGTTTGCCCATTGATAATACCACCAATATTTTGGATATACTTGATGAACCGATTGTTCTGCCTGATGAGGAACCTCAAAAGGAAGATAAACTTGAAATACCAACAGAGGTTGTTGTTGGAGATGTAGCAAGTGATAGCAAAGAAGTGAAGAAATCGAAGAAGAAACGAAACAAAAAGAAAAGTGAGTCTGAAGATGTAAAAGCAGCAGAGTCAAAAGTTGTACCAGAAACTGTACCAGAAGTTGTACAAGAAGTTGTGTCAAAAGTGGAACCAAAGGTTGTACCAGAAACTGTAGAAGTTCCAGAGTCTCAAAAATCTAAAAAGAAAAGAAACAAGAAACCCAAGGAAAAGGTTCTTGGAGAAGTAACTGAGCAGCAAAAACCAGAAACCAAACAAGTAGAAGAAATTGTATCAGTTACCGAGACCATAACAACAGTTACAGAAACAACAAACGAACCACAAAAATCGAAAAAGAAGAAACAGAAAAAAGGGCACGAAAAAGAGTTGCCAAAATCAGAAAAAGAACCCGAAACACCAATAAAACTTGAGAAGGTAGAAAAAGACGCAGAAAAACCAAAAGAACCTGAAAAGGTTACAAAAAAATCAACAAAACAACCAGAAAAACCCAAAGAAAAAGTAGAAAAAGAACCTGTAAAGGTAGAAAAACCAGAAGAACTTGAAAAGGTTCAAAAAGAACCAGAACAATTAGAAAAAGAACCAGAGAAGGTTGAAAAACCACCAAAAAAAGAATCAGAAAAACCAAAAGAGCCTAAGAAGGCCGAAAAAAAATCAACAAAACAATCAGAAAAACTAGAAAAAGAACCTGAAATGGTAGAAAAAATAGAAGAACCTGAAAAAGTCCAAAAGGAACCAGAACAATTAGAACAAGAACCAGAAAAACTTGGTACAACTGACGACACAGCTTCTGGTAAGAAGAAAAAGAAGAAGAACAAGAAATCAAAAGAAGACACCGTTCAAGTACAACCCGAAGAAGAACAACCCAAAATAATTGAACTTGAAACAATCGAAGAAACTTCTCCAAAAGATAAAAAGAAGAACAAAAAGAAAAAACATCCAAAAGACGAATCCCAAGAAGAAACCGTCACAGAAACACAAATTATCCAAGAACCACAACCAACTCCAGAACAAATAACCAAAGAAAGAAGAAAGAAGACCAAAAAATTCAAATCGGTTTCCTTTGAAGAAACCCCTCACATTATTAACATCGAAGAAACAATTTGTGAAACAGAGCAATCAATGGAAGAACAAGATCAAAAGAAACCAGAAAGTATTTTCGAACAAGACACTGAAACAGCTGAAGAATTTATTTTCATTCCTGCACCAAAAATAAAAGAATTAAAACCTGTCTACAAGGGTTTGCCCATTGATGACTCGAGTAATCTTTGGATGGATTCAGAAATTGTCCTTTCAGAGGATGAAGAAAAATTAACAGTTGAGGTTGCTCCAGAAACAGTTCTTAAAGAAGAACCAGAACCATCAAAGAAAATCAATGAAAAAATCATTGAACCACCAAAAGAGGTTTCTAAACCAGTTTACAAAGGTTTGCCCATTGATGACAGTTCAGATCTATGGATGGACACAGAAATTGTCCTTTCCGACGATGAAGAACCAAAAGAGGTTCCAAAAGAAGTCGTTGCTGTACCAACTCCTCCAAAAGAAATCATACCAAGCCCCATGGTTACACAAAAAACTGAAGATATTGTAAAAACTCAAGAATTTATTTCTAAAGAATCTTCTACCATTGAACCATCAGTACCAAAACAACCCCAAGAGATTGTGGTACCGAAACCACCAGCCTACAAAGGTTTGCCCATAGATGACACTTCAGATCTATGGATGGACACAGAAATTGTCCTTTCGGACGATGAAGAACCAGAAGAGGTTCCAAAGGAAATCGTTGTGGTACCAACTCCTCCAAAAGAAATCATACCAAGCCCCATGGTTACACAAAAAACTGAAGATATTGTAAAAACTCAAGAATTTATTTCTAAAGAATCTTCTACCATTGAACCATCAGTACCAAAACAACCCCAAGAGATTGTGGTACCAAAACCACCAGCCTACAAAGGTTTGCCCATAGATGACACTTCAGATCTATGGATGGATACAGAAATTGTCCTTTCGGACGATGAAGAACCAAAAGAGGTTCCAAAGGAAGTCGTTGTGGTACCAACTCCTCCAAAAGAAGTTGTACCAAGCCCCATGGTTATACAAAAAACTGAAGATATCGCAAAAACTCAAGAATTTATTTCTAAAGAATCTTCTACCATTGAACCATCAACACCAAAACAACCCCAAGAAATTGTGGTACCAAAACCACCAGCTTACAAAGGTTTGCCCATAGATGAAAGCACTGATTTATGGATGGACAGCGAAATAGTCTTCTCAGATGAAGAAGAACCGAAAGTTGAAGATGTTCTTGTTCCTACCATCGAACCTTTGGCACCAAAACAACCCCAAGAGGTTGTAGAGCCAAAGCCACCGGCGTATAAAGGTTTGCCCATAGATGAAAGCACTGATTTATGGATGGACAGCGAAATAGTTCTTCCCGATGATGAAGAAGAAGAACCAAAAGCTGAAGAACCTCCGAAAGTTGTGGAAGAAATTCAAAAACCTGTCCAACCTGCCTACAAGGGCTTGCCCATTGATCAAACAACCGATCTATGGATGGATTCAGAAATAGTTTTCTCTGATGAAGAAGAAGAAGAAGCTAAAGTTGTAGAAAAGAAAGATCTTAGCGAACCCAAGGAAACATTAACATCTCCTGGATCTAAAACTCTTGAACCATTCGAAATGATTGAATTTACTGAAGAAATTGTTAAGCCCCACGAGGAAAAAATTACCACAACAATAAAATCCCAAACAGAAGAGTTTGTTGTACAAGAAACAGCTTCGGCTATTAAACCTAAACTTCCAGAACAAATGAAACCATTAACATCAAAAGAAATGTCACAAACAGATAAATTTATCACTCGAGAGATCGTTTCTCAACCAAAAATAACCACGGAAGTAGTTAGCGCTCCACAATTCCACGACTTGATCCCTAATTATAACTCGAGCTTGTACAGAGACGCGGAAAGAAAATATTACGATCGTAAAGAAGAAAAACAAACAAAGGATGATGATATTCTTAACCTTGAAGAAGAACCAGCTTTACTTTATGAACGTCAAATTATTGACATGGAACCGGAAGAAAAAGTTGTCTATGGATTATATTCAGAAGTACCCCATTATGATGTTTTACGAATGAGGGAAGCCGAAACCAAATGGCAAGTTGATAAAACCAAAGAAAGACAAAAATCTGAAGAAAAGGTACCAGAAAAAATTCCTGAGAAGAAAGAAGAAATTTCTTCTGAAGACGAATCGTTTGTTATTGTACCAAACACAGAAACGTTGGTAAAAACTGACCAAGAAATCAAAACAATTAAAGAAGAACTTAAGACCAAGATAGAAACCACATTTGTAATAATTCCTCATGAAGAAGAAGATTTAGAAGAAAAATCTAAAATTTTAGGATTAAAATCCGAAGCTTCAAATTATAACATTTTAGAACTGTACAACGCTGAAATGGTTTGGGAAATAAAAAAAATACAAGAACAACAAAGAAAAAAAGAAGAAGCTTCTTCAAAATTAGAAGAACCCCAGGAAATCCCTCATTTCGAACCTTCAGCACCACCAGAAACGGAAAATTTAATTCCTGATCCAGAAGAATCAGAATTTAATAAAATTTTCCAATCAAACTTGAATCCTAACGCCAAAATCTTCATACCCGGTTCGGATAAACCACGAACTGAAGAGCTTTCGGCGTTTTCGCCAGAATTTCAACCAGAACAGGTCTTGTACCAACCTGGACAGTTATGGAGTTATTCTCAACAAACCACAATTTACCCTGCAGAAGGACAAGAACCATTCGAATCTGGTTTTGAAATCCCACCAGACCATGACAGTAATTTATGGGTGAATAATATGTTGCAAGAATCAACCGAAGATTTTAATCTTCAACCACAGAAAAAGATTCGTGATAGGAATGTTGGTTCTGCACTTTTTTTGGAAATGGAAAAACTTGCCAATGAAGAAACTGTCACATCTCAAAAAGAGGAAGAAATACCTCAAACTATCGTTGAACCAAAGGAAGAAATTGAAGCAACTCCTTTGGTTTTGGAAGAACCTCCAAAGGAAACAGTTGAGGAACCAAAAGAACCATCAACGGAAGCTTGCGACAGTTTCGTCATAACTCGGAAAATAAGCCCAATCAGGAAAATTGAAGCAACACCTTCGCCTCCTGAAGAACCCCAAGAAATAATTCAAACAATTGAGGAACCAAAAGAACCAACAACAGAAGCTTGTTATAGAGTCACCATAACTCGACAAATAAGTCCAATCCGAATATACGAAGCAATCAAACTTGATGATACTCCATCACCAATACAAGAAGATTTATTGCTTCCTGAAGAAACAAAGAAAACGAAAAGACGTAGGAAATCAAAATCTCCAAGACCTAAACCTAAAACGGAAGAATCTCTTCCTGTACCAGAAACCCCCAAAGACCCAGAACCACAAATTGAATATAAAACTGTTTGGGTTCAACGTGCAGATGGAAAAACTTACGCTGAAGTTGTTGCAACAAACCTATCAGAAAGTGATCGTTCCAGCCCTCAAAGAGAAGTTGAAGTAACGGTTGGTGACAATCTGACACCAGCCATTGAAATTACCGAAACTTTAGAACAACCACAAGAGGAGGTTCAGGAAGAAAAAGAAGAAACAACAATGCAAGAAACAAGTCTTTCACCTAAAAAGGAAAAGAAAAGACGTTCACGTTCACGTTCAAAGAATAAGAAAAAACCTGAAGAGGAAACAATTCAAGCTAAACTAGAAATTAAGGAACCTCTTGAAGACACTAAAGAAACATTACTGGAAAAACAAGCAAAGTCAGAAGAAGAAATTAAGAAACCTCTTCCAGAAGAACCCAAAAAACCTCTTCCAGAGGAGGCTAAAAAATCCCTTCCAAAAGAGGTCAAAGAACCTCTTCCCGAAGAAGTCAAGCAACCCCTTCCAGAAGAGGCTAAAACACCTCTTGTACAAGAAGAAAAAGTTCTTCCAACAAAGGAAAAAATTGAAGAACAACACCAAGATGATAATTTGAAGCACACGACATACGCCGACATGGCTGCGAAAAGACTTGAAGGTTTGGCAAAGCCTCAAGAAATTGAAATACACCCCGTCGTGCAAAAAGAACCGATTCAGATTCGCATCGAAGTTGTTGGAGAACCCGAAATAGAATACGAACCCTTACCAACAGATGCGGAAGGATTTACCGAATTTTTAAGTAAAAAAGATCGAAGATCGCGATCTAGATCACGTACAAGATCAGAATCTTCAAATCAACCAGAAGAAATAAAGCTTGTGGAGGAGAAAAAAGAAGAACCAAAAGTTGAAGAGACGGAAACTTTTGCCAAAAAGGTTAAGAGAGATAAAAAATTAAAGGATGAAGTGGAAACTGTAGTAAAGGAAGTGGTAATAACAGAAGAGGTGTCTAAAGAAGAAACAGTTGAAGAAGAAGAAACGTTACTGTCACCGAAGAAGGGTAAAAAGGATAAACGTAAGAAATCAAAGGAAAAGAAACCTTTAGAGGAAGCAGAAGCACCAGTTGCGCCAATTATAGAAAAGGTGGAGGAGGTGAAGAAGGAAGAAACAGAAATTGTAGAAAAACCACTTTCCCCGAAAAAGGGCAAACATGACAAGCCCAAAAAATCTGCAACAGAAGAACTAACAACAATTACCTTCTTAGAATCAGAAAAGGAAGCTCAAATACCAGACGAGCCTAAAATTTCTGAAGAAAAACCGAAGAAGAACAAAAAACAAAAGCCCAAAAAGTCTGAAGACACCGATGAACCAATAAAATCAAAAGAAGAAACAACCCTTAGCTTTTTAGAAGCAGAAAAACAAAGTCAGATTCCAGATCAACCGAAAATGGTTGAAGAAATAAAAGAAGAGACCATTATTGATGTTTTACCATCAGAAGAACCTCCAAAGAAAGGAAAACCTCACAAACCCAAAAAGGCAAAGGAAGAAGTTTCTGTAAAACCAAAAGATGAAATTGAGGAAATTATTGAAGGTGCAGATATAACCGAGAAAAAAATTTCTTCTCCAAAGAAAAGCAAGAAAAGTAAATCTAGAAAGCAAAAGGATGAAGAGATCGATGGAGGTTCAATGGTAACCAAAGAAGAAACAATAATTAGCATTAAAACTGAGGAAGAAACACCAAAAACAACTGCAGTTGAAACAAAACCCTCTTCACCAAATCAAGGTAAGAAGGGCAAACCTAAAACACCTGAAGATGACATAGAAATCGGGGAAGAAGCTAAGGAAATATCTCTTGGCTCCATCTCTTCAACCCAAGAGAAACCAGAAGAAACAAAACAACCCCAAGAGGTTCTACCTTCACCACAAAAGAGCAAACCTAAAAAACCAAAGGATAACGTTGAAATAACTTCAACAAAAGAAGAAATATTTAGTGTCTTGGATACAGAGAAGAAAGTAGTTCAAGAAGAACCAAAATCTTCTCAAGAACCAGAAGAAATTTCTCCAAGGAAAGGCAAAAAGAGCAAACCCAAAAAGGAAAAAGAGCAACCTCTTGAAAGTGTCATCCTAAAAGACGGAGAAGCAAAAGTTATCAGCGAAACCATTACGGTTTTAGAAAGAAAACCTGAAGAACCTAAACAAGTTGAGGAAACACCAAGAAAAGAAGACATCAACGTTAGCTTCTTGGAGATAGAAAAGCAAAGTTTTATTCCAGAAGCATCTAAAGTTATAAAAGAAGAAATTTTGGTGCAACAAGAGGCTAAACCAGAGAAGCAAAGCTTTGAAGAGTCTAAGGTGCAAGAAGAAGTCGTGGTACTGACAAAAATGGTTGAGGAGGTGCCCGAAGAACAGAGCTTCATCCCAGAAGAGGTCACAGTGGCTAAAGAAAAATCAGAGAAAGTCATAAAAGGAAAATCTAAATTATCCAAACCACAACTGACAAAAATGGTTGAGGAGGTGCCCGAAGAACAGAGCTGGATCCCAGAAGAGGTCACAGTGGCTAAAGAAAAATCAGAGAGAATCATAAAGGGAAGATCTAAATCATCCAGACCACAAGTTGTTTTGGAAATTAATCCAGAAGTTGTGAAGGTATCAGCAACAGAAGAAGAAGTTAAACCTGCTCTAAAATCATGGGCAAGCATTGTTGGTTCACCCAAAACACCAGAAACTATTGAAGTTGAGGTAAAACCAGAACCTGAACCAACCCTTAAGGTACCCCAACCATCCCCAACACCAGAAGTTTTAGTTGAACCATCAGAGGTTCCTTCAGTATCAGAAGAAGAATTTAAACCTGACAAAAAATCCAAACGTAAACGCAAAGATAAATCAAAGGAACCACCCCAAGAAAAGGGAAGTGGATTATTTGGAATGATCAAAAATGCCATTACCGGTTCTAAACATAAAGAAACCCCCGAACCAGAACCAGAAGCACCCCTAGAGAAGCCCAACAAAAAGAAGGATAAGCGTAAAGGGAAGAAAACGGAGGAAATTGTGGTACAAGAACCCATCCCCCAAGAAGAAATTAAAACAGAACCAGAAACAAAAGTAATTTTACTACCATCAGAAGTTACCACCGAAATATCAATTGTTAACATCCCTTCTGCGCCAACATTTACCCCTGACTTAAATTCCTTTTTGGAAAACGAACGACAAACTTCTTTACCAGACCAAACAAAAATCACAGTTTCAGAAGAAATTCCTGAAAAACGTAGCAGTTTCTTTGGAAATTTATTATCGAAAGTGACAGGTTCGAAGAGCGACGACAGTAAAAAGAAGAAGAAGGAAAAAAATACAGAAAAACCTTCAGAAGAAGTTCCTGAAATTAAATCTGAACCTTTGGTTCTTCAAGAAAAGGAAAAATCAAAGAAAAAACCAAAAGAAAAGAAACCCAAAGAAGAAGAAAAACATGAAGAATCAAAAGAACCAACTAAAAAGAAAGATAAGAAGAAGAAGAAGAATCGTTCTCGTACGACAAGCGAAAATATTTCGGAAACTGAAACGGAAATGAAAGAAGAACGTCGAAGATCAGGGGTTTTTGAAACCATTTTTTCTAAAGTTTCAGACGTGTTCAGAAGCAAATCAGAATCTCCTGAAACAACCCCAAAAGCACGAGAAGAAGAAAATTGTGCGATCCCAACAGAATACGTTCCCCAAAAATTAGAAAATCTTCTAATAAAAGGGGGAATTGTATCCAATCTGAAACAAGATGGTCCTTTTTGGCTTGACAAATCAATTTACGATGACGCTGAAGAAAACTGGCAAATTTATTTAGCCCAAGTCAACAAACAACCCCTACAAACCCCTAACGTAATTTCCCATGACCATGCTCCTGATAAAGATGGAGATTCTGATAGCTCCAGTGGACGTGGTTCTCCAAAACCACCACAACCAGATGGACATACCCAAAATGGTCCAAGCGAATTTAATACCCAATACACCAGCGCAGATTTACCAGGAGGTATCTGCAGATGGGAAGACGAAAGCACTTATTTATCAGCAGAACCGTTAGAGGTGAAACTTGAAGAACCCAAAAGTTGTGAAGGGTTGCTTTCGGAAGTCCCTGCTTATGATATTCTTCGCATGGAGGAAGCCGAAAATATCTGGCATCAAAGAAGAGTTATGGAAGAGTTAAAACCAAGAGAATCGACTCCTCCCGTTGAGGAAAAAATTAAAAAACGCGGTTTTGACCATTTACACGCGGCCCAAAGACTTTCGGAAAGTATCGCGGAAGACATAATTAACGACTTTGATGACGTAATACAATTCGAGACCCATTCCGCATCCGTTCCTACCTTAGGGCCTTCAATACCCGTTGATTCTGCGTCCATGGCGGCCGAGGAAGTCCTCCACCATGAGGATGTCGACGATATCATCAACCATTCTCTTAAGAAGGTGAAATATGGTTGCGTGTACTTGGATTTGGGCTCTTTGTGTGCTGTTAAGCATATTTTGCTTTCTATCAAATAAAGTACTAATAAATCCCCTTAGGCTTTCTCATTTTGTTGTTGTTGTTCGTGGTGTTGTCATGCATGAGTAATTATCCCTGAAATATTTCGCATGTCTTTGCTGTGTTTTCCATAAAATATAAAATTCCTTGATGGTGATGGATATTTAAACAAAAGGGAATTTTTATTTTTTTTTGCACTAACAAAATAATTCTCAGGTAGGTTTCGTTTATACGCTAAGGGCTGTAAAATATTGCTTTATATGTGTGTATAGGGTGAGTCGAAAAATATTAAAATTCAAGACAGAAATATTTATTTATTTGTAACCTACAATTTTTTCTGGTCTTAAAACTAGTCACCAATTCGGGGAAATAACCTTTTCGACTTATCCTGGAATGTTTTTGTGTTATATTTGAAATTTTAATTAGAAATGTGCCTTCTTTTAAAAATGGTATCGTTAGCTTTTAGAAAAAATTATAAACAGTTTTATTATTCAAGGTTTAACTGTAATCGAAGAAATATTCAACCTTTAAAAAAATTACAATGAATGTGTTAGAAAAAACCGTAGGTTAGTGTACTGTTGACCTCGTGAATATTAAATATTCGATTGTATATTTTAAACAATCTCGTGGGAACCCATTTTTGCAAAACGTTGGGCCTGAATATAAAAATTTGGAAAATTTTGCAACTGCCACCATTTGTAGTTTCGGAAATGCTCTCCGCATATTTCTAGCCCCTTCAATATTAATATCTGTGTGTCTTTACAAAAATTCAATAGCCAAATGTATTTAATTTAATCCCTTCCAATGGCATTTTTTAATCATACAGGTCCGTGTTTAAAAAAATTAAAAAATTAAATTTCAAAAATTGAATTTTAAAAATCGGTTTAAAATTTGTGACTTTCGTTAAGATATTGAAAAGAGCTTTGAATCCTTAACATTTTCTGTAATAAACTTCAAGACGATATCTTTCAAAATAAAAAAGTTATATGGACTTTAAAGTTTTCTATAGAGAACACTAAAGGAAATTTTTTGTTGCCCAAAAAATCTATTTTTATCAAGAGGTTAGCGTACTCTTGACCTCGTAAATATATTAAGTACACGACTGTATATTTTTAACCGCCCGAGAAACCGTTTTTATAAAAATAGGGGATGAAATCGAAATTTTGGGAAAGTTCGCAACTGCCACCATTTGTTAATAAAATAAAAATTCCAAGCCCTATAACTTCCTTATTTTAAGAGATATGATTTTCGGGCTTATTACTAAATATTTTCAGTTTTTAATGCTTAATATGAATATGTAAATAAAAGTTGGAAAAAATTAATCATATGCAAAAAACGTCAGGGCCGTATTTGAAAAATTTCTAAATTTCAAAAATTTATATTACGAAAACGGTTCAAAATAATTAATTTTTTTTAACAAATTTAGAAAAAGGATTGAAAGCTTAATATTTTTTCTAATAAACTCAAAAACGATTTTGTTTAAAACAAAAAAGTTATAAAGCTTTGAAGGTTTTTCCTAAAGCAAGATTTAATTTTCCATTTAACTTTCATTTTCTGACGCAGTTAAAAGCTCGTTGAAGGCACATTTTGCATGTTTAAAGATGATTATGGAGATAGTTATAATATCTGGTAGGCTAAAATAAAACCAAGGCAAAGTGTGCGTGTCTTGAAAGCAAACTGACATTATGAATGTCATAACAGGAAACTCTTACATTTTCCCCATTTTCCAGACAATAACCGAGGATATCCAACAATTACAAAAGGACTTGCAGAAAACGGAATCCTCTGCAGCTGATTTACCGGCAGATGATTGCCAATCTATTTTGATAGCATTAACGGTAAGGAATCAATCAAATTTATTTTTAATTTATTTTTCGTGGAAAATTTTTATTTTTTTCTAAAAATAGTTTCTCTGTAATGATTTTTTATAGGCCGATAAATATGTCGGTGATTTAACGGGGTCATTCTATAAATTGTTTAAACAATTTTCAAGTTTAAAACTGTTAGGTATCTTTAGCGTTACGTCATTTTTCTATTTTTATCCATGACCTCTTCTTTGGCAGTCACAGACCATATTGCCATCACTATTTATATTATGCAGGTTCACTTGTACAAATAAAATATTAATTTTATATTTTTGCTTCACGTGATTACTTATAATAATTTTTTATTAGAATCAACAGGACCGTATTAGTAAATATTCTGATTAGAAAAGTTTAATACAGTCGCACATTTGAATTGTTTCTTGTGCAAAATTAACTCCAAACCGTCTTCCCCTCTACCCTTTCAACTAAAAGGGCCTCCTTATTTCTCAAAATAATCCCAAGGGGGAGAAATTTTTTGCCAAAAAAAGGACATTCATTTTAAATTTCTCAGCACTTTTCCTTTAAAATTTCTCTTAAATTTTTCTTCCCTCTTCTTATAGCACGAAAATGAATTACGTTAGCGAGATTCGAACCAAGTACCTTACATATTTAGTTCTAGAATATTCTCCATGTTTCCACGAATATTTCTATTAATATTCGACGAAGCTACTTTTTGCTGACAATTATCGACACTTGTGGTTTGAATTATTCATAGAAATGTTTAAACGTATCTTTGTGGCTTCCGTAGTTTAACATAAAATGTTTAAAACAGCGCAAAGTTTAATTCAACAATTCTGTTTTAAGTTTTTCAAATTTTAGGAGCTTACCCCCTTTTTGAAATTAAAAATTTTGTTTCTGATTTTATTTGACCAAAATTTGGTTTCTGGAACTCTTGAATTTTGAATTGCCCCCTCCTCACTTCTCCTAACTACGGTCCTGATATGCTCATTTAAACCCATAATATGAAAAATTTATTTCTGTATTTATTTTGTCGACTATCGGGTCCTTGAAGGCCCTAGAGTCTTTTATATTCTGTTGTCTCCCCCTTCCCATATCATACTCTTCTGGATACGGTCCTGATATCAAAGAATACTCAATTTTGTGTAATTAAACCCAAAATATAAAATCTCTAATCCTGCTGTTTAGATATTTCAATCTAAAATTCAAAACTGCCTTCAATTTTGGATTCTCTTGATTTTCCACTACGCACCCCTTTACTGGCACGATCTAGATCCGGTCCTGGATTTAAAAAATATGAATTTATTGAGTTCATAAAATTTAAAGACACACATTTTTCTAAAACTAATGAAGAAAAAACATTTGTTCTTTTTCTAAAAAAAATAAATCTTAAGCTGGTCCTGCGTATTGTGTCGAACATTCACCAGGACCTTCAGAATGTGGTCGACGGACAGGGCCAACACAGTGTTGATCTCATCAGTCTATTATAGCACTTGTTCGAGTGTAGTTAGAATAAATTAGCAGCGAGATCGAACTTTTTTGTGCCGGTTTTGTGTTAATTTTAAACTTTCGTGAATTTACACCAAAAACAATTTTTTTCCAGACTGTAACGAGTGATTTGAAAAAATATGCCGCTGAGGCAATTCGATTAGAAAGTTTAGTCCTTCAACTTCCCTCGGATCACGAAGCTCAAGCCCTTGCAGCCCATTTGGCTGGAATTAGGACCAGGATTGCAACCCTTCTTTCGCAAGCCGAGAACGGGACCGTTGCAATCGAGGTAAGTTTTTGGAAATTTTTGCCGACAACATTTAAACACTTATAAAGTTTTTTTTTTGTTTTTTTTTAATTACGAAATGTAAGTCTTCACGCATTGAGGAATTAATTATTTTTTTGAAGCTATTATTCTGAATTTTTTTTAATCATAGACAAAAATACTTTACATTGATTACTTTTCTATTTTTGTTTTGAAACTAATTTTATGTTGCTCCAAATTCTTACGTAATCTTGAAGTAAATCATTTTGTGCTTGACATATTTGAAATAGAACGTGTTCTATTCCAGGCCGCTCAAAAGGCCCAAACAAAAAGACAAATCCAGTTGACCGAATACCAGCAGCTCCTTTTAGAAATTGAACTTTGGTTCCAAACCACACAGGAAACATTAACAAAAGAAGCACAAAGCGATTCCGTAACAGAAATCCAAAACCAAATTACATCTTGTACGAAAATAAGCGAAGAATTAAAAGAAAAAGAAGCAAAATTAAAAGAACTCGCAACAGTTTGCGAAGACTTCAAGAAATATCCGGATTTAACAGAATTATCCCAAACACTTCTAACCCATCTTCAAACTTTAACAGTTATTTTTGAAGAACACAAAACTATTATTATAAGGAAAATTGAAATCCTCAAGGTTCATTTAGTCGAGGTCCAAGAGCAAATCCAAAGAAAACAAGCGACACCGGATTTGTCCCAGGACAACACTTTGGATTCGAGTTCTATGCCAGTAGAGGAAATCCCCGTCCATGCAGATACCAAAAAAATAACAACCGACTTTATTTTATCCCAAAAAGACCCCGTAGCAGTAAGCATTGAAACCCAAACAGGCCACAGTCTTACCTCTCCCGTTGAAATAATATCCCAACTTCCTGTTGATGCACAAATCCAAACCCAAACCCCTATAGGGGTAGTCCCGGAAACATTCGAAGCGATCAGGATTTCAAAAACGGTCCTAGGAGATCAAGAAACAATCCAAATCGCTACCAAACCTGTTTTTACCACATCCACAACAACAGATGGGTCTGGAGATCTTCTAGTCGAAGCTGATTATCGTACCAAACCAGAAATGGCTGGGGAAGCAGGTTTTAAAACCACGGACCTTAACATTTTACATTCAAAGACTGATCAACCATTTGAAACGGTCATGGTTGAACCAGATGAGACCACAACGGAAGTAATCGTGGATGCTGATGGAACCAAACGGATAATTGTTAAGAAACTACAAAGAACTGTTGTGTCCCGTCAGCAAACCCTTCAACAACAAAGACTTACCACGATGAGTACTTTAACGGAAGGTGCTATCCCTGTTAGCCAATCATTTTCCCAAGTCACCCTTCAAGGTCAACAAAGTAGTACAACTGTGGCAAGAGGAGATGGGCGAAAGGAAATTTTAACCAGTCAGAATTATGGAGGAAAAGTTATGTCTGGGGTCCCTGGTGGCGAAGTAGACGTACAAGAATTCCAATCCGAACCTGAACATCATTACACGGTTATACCAGGAACCCAAGCCGTGGAAGTCCAAGGTCTAACCCTTCACCAAGGCGACGTCGCTTTTGTTGACGAAAACACTTTAATCCCAACTGATCTAATCCAACAAGGTGAAGAGATCCATACATCAAGTTCAACAGTTCGCGCAGTTGTTCAACAAGTAACCCGAAAAATAATCAGAAAAACCAGAAGAATCATAAGAAGGATTGTTATAGTGGATGGAAAAGAACAAATAACTGAAGAGGTTGTTGAAGAACCAGAAGAGGTTGAAGTTACCGAAGAAGGGATACCAAGAGTTAGCATTAACGTAACGCGAACGCAAGATGGAACAGTTGTGCAAGAACAACAATACGGAGAAGCATCAAGTTTTGTTCAAACCCAACCAGAAGTAACCGTTACAAGAACTGTTACAAGCATTGTTTTGGGACCTGATGGAAAACCGCTTGAAACTCTTCCTGAAAATGTAACAGTTTTGCAACAATCACCAGATGATGAGAGGTATGTCGTAGAGCAAGCACATGAGACATCATCACCAGCACCAATTATTACTGAGCCTGTTGAAATTATTTCAGAAAGATCACCAGATATAAAGACAACTTCTGTTAGTAGCATAGTCAGCGAATTTATAGAACAAGAAAAATCTGCACCTAGCTCACGTAAAGTTGATATTGCACCTAGTTCTGATCTTGCACGTAAAACATCGAAGAAAGGGATTCCAAAGAAGGATTTTCCCCTTGAATTTGAAATCAGCAAATCTCCAGGACTTGTTGCACCTTCTCCATCACCAAAAGAATCTTCTCTTCAGACTGAAGAACCAAGAACTTATATTGTAACAAAAGAAACTCTTGTTACTTCCCCAACAGTAATCCAAGAGCCTGTTGTGACAAAAACCATTGAAACTCGTGAAATTTCAACCGTTACCAGCCCCCAAGAGGTTGTTACCATTTCACCAAAGGCTGTTACATCTCCAGAAACTCTTGTTACCTCACAAACAACGGTCCAAGAGCTTGTTACCAGCCCCCAAGAGGTTGTTACCATTTCACCAAAGGCTGTAACATCTCCAGAAACTCTTGTTACCTCACAAACAATGGTCCAAGAGCCTTTGGTTACTAAAACCGTTACGACTCGTGAAATTTCAACTGTTACCAGCCCCCAAGAGGTTGTTACCATTTCACCAAAGGCTGTAACATCTCCAGAAACTTTTGTTACCTCTCCAACAACGGTCCAAGAGCCTGTGGTTACTAAAACCGTTACAACTCGTGAAATTTCAACGGTTACCAGCCCCCAAAAGGTTGTTACCATTTCATCAAAGGCTGTAACATCTCCAGAAACTCTTGTTACCTCACAAACAACGGTCCAAGAGCTTGTTACCAGCCCCCAAGAGGTGGTAACATCTCCAAAAACAAAAGAAATTGCAACCAGTCCTTTAAGTTTTGCCCAAGCAGAGAAGAAAGTTGATATTACCGTTTCCACTACCCTTATCAAGGAAATATCGGAACCTAGTCTTCTGAAAGAGTCTGAAAGTGTAACTGAAGTTCAACCAGCAGAAGCTACTTTGATGGTTGGACAAGTTGAAGTAACTGCAGAAGCTATTGAGACCCCATCTCCAGAAAAACAACGAGCAAGGGTGTCGGTTACCCCTGAAAAGGTCAAAACTTCTTCTCCAGAGAAGCAGCAAGAAAAGAAATCTTCCCCTATTCCTAAAAAGGGTAAAACTCCTTCTCCAGAAAAGAGAGATTCTCCAGGGAAGCAAAACCAAGAGAAACTCACCCCTGAGATGGCCAAAACTCCTACTCCTGATAAACCGGAGAAGAAACAAGAAAAACCATCAACCCCCACTACTGAAAAGGTTAAAACTCCTTCTCCAGAGAACAAACAACAACAAAAACCATCTAAAAGTCCTTCTCCGGAGAAAATCGTTACTCAACAAGAACAAAAATCATCCACTCCCGTTTCCGACAAAGCCAAAACTCCTTCTCCTGATAAACAACCAAAAAAGAAAGGCAAAACCCCTTCTCCAGAGAAGCAACAACCATTGGAAAGGGTTGTTGAAACGAAAGACGTCAGTACAAGTATCTCCACTTCCCTAAAAGAAGTTACACCAACAGAACAAGTAACAATCGTTCAAACCGAAGAAGTGATCAAAATTCCATCAGCAGAAGAGAAAAAGGTATCTAAAGAAACCGTTGTGGTTACAAAATCTCCTGAAGATAAACCATCAATCACGACCATAACATCAGAATTCCTCACGAGTGAACAATTACATGAACCCATTTCATCTTCAGTCAAGGAACCAGTAACTCCATCATCTTCCGAATCGTCTTCCAAGGGTAAATCCAAGAAGAAGAGGAAATTCAAAAGTAACAAACAACCAATTACTGGTACCCCAAGAACGCAAAGTCCTCTTGTACCAGACCAAGAAGAAGAAGAACCCATTCAACAAGAATTCATCACCACCACAATTGTTACTAAAGAAGAACCAATTACAACCCAAGAGGTTTCTTCCTTTACCACAACAGTCAAACAGTCAATGGGTGACGTCAATACTGAATTGATTATAAGCGAGAAACAAGAATTATATCCAAGTGTTATCTCCCAAAAGCCTGAACAAGCCGAAATTTCCCTACAACTTGTTGAAACAAAAATTTTAACCCAGGAAGCAAAACCAGAACCTCAACACGAGACCATTACTGCTGGAGTCCAACCAAATCAACCGACCCATGCCGTAGAGTTCGTCTTATCCATTGCAGAAAAACAACCCCAACTTGTTTGCACAACCCCTAAAGTCTCCGTCGCAATGAAAGTGGAAGAAGATCAAACTGAAGGGCATCCAGCTGAAATCCTCCAAAAGGACATCCACATTACCTTACCAACAATCGCTAAACAAACCAAGGAAGTCACAACGAAATCAGTTGGTGTATCCCCAAAAACCGAAAGCGTGCCTGAAGAACCCTCCACTGCTAGCGAAATAGATTACGGGGGACGGAAGAGTAAAAAGAAAAAGAAACACAAGGATTCAAGTAAAACCACAACCCCTGAAGAAGAAATTCGTTCCCCAACTGAAGAGGGAAAGGCATATTCAATCGAAACATCTTTAGCCGAATCAACCGAAATAATAATGCCAGAAGATTCGCTTGGATCTCCAGAAACTCCGAAACATACTGAAGAAGTTTTCGAAATTGGAGATGACGAAGAAGAAGAAGAAGTATCAGAAGACGATGGCAAAGACACCGGATATGAACCTGATGACAAAACCACAGTTGATGAGAGTTTAGCAGACGAAGACGATCAAGACAAGAAGAAAAAACGGAGAAGAAGGCGAAAACAAAAAGTTAAGGTGAAAGAATCTGAAGAATCAAACCTCCCCAAGTCTGTCTCCGATTCATCCCCGATAGGAGAATCAGTACAATTTTCAGATGAAGAACCTTCTCCAGTTAAACCAGAAGAAATCAAGAAGGACAAGAAACGTAAACGTGGAAAACACGAAAGAAAATCTGAACACGATGAATCCCAACCCGAATCAGAAACAAGAATTGACGAAGCATTCTCCGAAGAGTTAGTTTCAGCAAACGATTCGTACCAGAGCATGCCTACACCATCAGAAGCGACATCAGTTAAAATAATCGAAGAACGCGTACCTACAAGACCACCAAGCGAATCTTTAGAATCAATTACCAGCAAAATTGTCACCACAGTTCCTGTAATCGAAGCCGTTATCACACAAGAAGGCACCGTCCAAACATCTCCAGAAGTATCGGAAATTACAGAAGATGTTAAGCCTGTCGTTCAAGAAGTTCCAAGAATTCAACCGTCCGAACAGGTTTCCGTGCAAACTTCCCCTGTGGAAACTGCAGAAATTTCCTTGCAAACTAGCGAGGAAAAACCGTTACCAAAAGAAGTCCTAGAAGAAAAAATTGTTGAGCCAAAACCAGAAACAATTGAATCTTCTAGTCAAGTAGAAATCACACAAGTTGAGGTCATCACCCAAACCTCTACGCCAGAAAAACCAAGCTCGCCACAAGAAAAACCTGAAATAATAACAGCAGAAACGTCAATGCAGACCGCAACGCCTGAAAAAGTGGAAGTGGTTGAAGAAACCGTCCAAACGGACGTGATTTCCCCGGAAATAACCGAAATTCCGCGGAGCGAATCTGCAATGCAGACGACAGTGGTTACTTCGCATGAAGAATACGCACAGACCATAACACCTGATCTTCCAGAAGTACAAATAAAGGAAACTTCAGAATTTGCAGTCCAAATTCATCCTGCAGACATATCAACACCTCTTTCAGAATCCGTTCAAACATCCCCAATCCCTTCAGCTCCTCCTCTAGATCAAATTACGCAAACCTCCACTCCTGAACCGGAAATTTCCGTGCTTCAAACGAAAATAATAACGGAAACAAGTGAAACGACCTCGCAAACCAAACCAGTGATCGTACAAGAAATCGGGGAATTCACCCCAACACCTCCAACGTCTTTGGATGAACCCTACGAAGTCCATGTACAAGCCCTAATAACTCTTCCTTCGGACGATACCGATACAACTGAAAAGAGTGACAAAATTAAAGAAGACTTCGAGTACGTCATACTAAACAAGAAAGGTCAACCGGAAATAACTGTTGAAGTGAAGCCAACTGAAAGTGCATCGTCCTCACAGAAGCCTGAAATAGGACAGAGTCGTTCAGATTCTGAACTTTCCTCCAGTGAAGAAGATGTTGATGTTAAGGTAACAGTGGATGGTCAACCGATTGAAGCGTTTTTGGATTCGGAACGTGCTGGAGAAGAACGACCCCATAGGCGTCACCGAAGACGTCATAGGAAGAAGGGCAAAAAACCCGAAGAAGAATTAGAAGGTGTTGAAAAAGATCTTTTCGCACAATTCAAACGTTCAAACGAATCTGAATTACTGGACCCTAACATGTTATACTCAGATGCTGTTAAGAGAGGTTCAAGGTCTTCTTCCCCAGTTCCTGAAGATTACCAACCAGAATCCGTGGTTTATTCCAAGGTCATTACGGATATTAGCCGGGAACAAATCGCAAGACTTGCGGAAGCAAATAAAAAGGAACCTGAAACTATTGTTCAAGTTTCGTTTACAATTCCTCCTGAAGATTCTGAAAGTCCTTCACCACCTGAAGTAGTGAAGAAAACCAAAATGAAGCGTAAACATTCACCCGATCGATTCAGCAAACCAGAAGTCATCCAATCAGTTACAAATATTGAAGTTCAACCTTCGGAGGTCCTAATAACGGAATTAAGTATCGACACAGGGGATGTAAACCAACCAAGGGAAATTCCCAAAGAGAAAAAACCAATCAAACCAAAAGGGAAGAGTAAATATAAGACATCAGTTACAATTGAAGAAGTTATGTCCCCAACTGAAGTTGCTGATACTCCTTTAACCCCAGGAGCGGACACATCTCCTGATTTATCCCGAGTATGGGATCGACCTTTATCGATTTTACCTTCACCTTCCCAAAGGTTTATCGAATCAGAAAAACAAGGTTCGTCAGGACAAGAAATCGTTCCAGCTCCAGTTCAAGAGGTGACATGGAGTCAAGCTCCTAGTATAGAAAAGATCAAGAACCTCCAGAATGCGCGTACTACAACCCATTTAACTGAAGTTTTATTTTTGGCAACGTTACAAGAAGTCGTGACCGAAGAATCAATAGAACAAAGGAACTTTACTGTAAAGCAAAACCTTGAAACTCTTAGGACAGCGATTCATAACGGCGACCCCATTGTTGCGCAGCAAACAATCATAACAACAGTCGAAACGATTACGACTTGGTTACAAACCATTGAATACCGAATTTATATGCACCGCCAACAAACAGCTGATGGACCATCAAAAGAACGGTTAGATGACTTTAATAATTTAAAAGAAGAGATTGCGAGCATCGAAGCAAACGTCCAACAATTACAATCGGCTTTAGTTTGCACCCAAGACATCTACAACGAAGAAGAACGTGACCGCATGAAGAATTACATTCAATCCCTTGAAAGTCAATTGAAGGTAATCGAGGAAGTGACGGAGCAGAACGAACAAATCGCTGTGGATGATTTAGCAAGATGGACGGAATTTATTAACGGTCTTGATAACATCACCAAACTGGTCAATGACGTTAAGAAACAATTTAACTTCCTCCTTGAATCTGATGCTTCGCCCCAAACGAAATTAAACGAGTTGGAGAAGCTTGAAGGAACAAACCGTTGCCACATGTTAAAATCGGTTCATCTAATCGCTGCTGCAAGGGGTTTGATCCGGGACTTCCCCAATAGGGAAATTCCTTTAGAAGTTTACTCCATCCATGACGTTACCAAACAAATCGACCATCATATTTCTGTGCAACGGGAAAAAGCGTTGCATTTGCTCGCGTTAGCTGATGAATACGTCCAAACCTTGAAGGAGTTTACCCAAATCATAGAAATCGCCGACGCCTTGGTTGTAAGTCCAATTTCGGTGAGGAACCTCGAACATCTTGAAGAAGAAGTACAAAACCATAGGAAGTTCTTCATAAACTTAAGCCATTGTCGTGCAATTTTGGAATCCCTTGAAGAAAATCTTGATTCGGAGACTCGGGCATTACATACGGAGCTGCATCAAAATTTATACCAACGTGCTAGTGGTATTCTTGATAAAGCCGCTGGAAGGCTTCAACAAATGTCTTTGGCCGCTTCCAGATGGACCGTTCTTGAACAAGGCATGAAGGATGAGAATAGATGGTTGGAAGTTGCACGAGGAAGAGTTCCCGATCTTAGTAACGTCACCTCTGCTGATTTTGACCAATACATCAACCTCTACCAATCGTTATCTTTGGACATTGCCCATCACCATGCAAAGTTATCTCACTTAAATTCGAACGCACATAAGCTTCAAGAATTGGTGCACTGTACTGGCTTAGAATTGACCTATACACAGCCTTTAGAAATTATTTTGGACCTCCAAGAAGATGTGAATGGTAAATTGAGAAGATTAGTCGCTTTCCGTGACTCTTGGACAACTTACAATCTTCTAATCGACAAGCTTGAGTATTGGTTGAAGATCGCCGAACAAGAATTGGGCCAGATCGAAACCCTTCCAGATTCTCATGTTCCAGCCCCTGGATTCATGAGACAATTCTGGGTAAGTACTTGCCATTCCAACGCCGAAAACCGCGATCCTCTAACTTGGTTAGTTTCGGAGCTTTAAATTTTTTTCCCCTGTAACTTCAAACTTTTTCAACCCCAATTTTGCGGAAGACGCGTCCCCATATCGAATCGGGGTTTAGATATGTTGTACCCCATACCTTCTTGAAGCTTCCTGCACGGCACGGCAAATTTTCAAAGCCGCCTCTGCATAGAACAATTTTTCTCATTTTCAACCAAACAGGAATTTTTTAACCCCGCTGGCCCCTATCTAGGGTTGCAAGTCGTGAAAATGCGTATCCGACGCGCCTAAATTTTGGAGGAAAAAATAAAAAATATATTAGCGATCCAGGTTTGACCCCCCGCGTGCTGGGTTCCAAACTGTCGTTCTAAATAACTGAGCTAACGTGTAATTTTTTTGACTGAATACCAATCAATTTTTTTTATAGGAACTCAAAGCTCAACATGAAGTTCATAACAATACAAGGGTTGATGCAGGAAACACCTTAGAAAAATCCATGGAAATAATTCCAGTAGCCGATGAAATGCTTCAAAGGAAATTCCATTCAGAATTACAAGATCATTGGGAAAAAGTTTCGGGTCAAATAAACGAAATCCAAACAGCTATAATAGAAAATATTTCAGCCCCTGATGTACCAATAAACGAAAAATTAGTTCTTCTCCAACAAGAATTAGAAGATCTTAAATCCGTAATCGAAAGTCTTCATGGTGTGATCAAAAACGAAGAAGAGCTCAATCTTTACATCGAACGTCTTCAAATCATGGCACATCGTGTGGAAACAATCCAAAATGAATTGGGTCGGTTAGGTTTGCTCTCGGCAACCGAATCTGAGAAGGTTGGAAGTCTTTTAGCCCTCTCCAAATGTGTTGAGCTTCAAATCGCTGAAGAACTCGAAGGTAGTAATGTTTTGAAAGAACGTCTTCAGGCTATCCAGCGCGGTTTGGCGCGAGTACGCAGAAACCATGCCAAAGCTGAACAAACCTTAAATCAATGCGAAGGTTGCGAAAAATTAGGTAGCGATGCTGTAGAAAAAGCTGTTAGTGATTGTTGTGAGGTTGGAGAAGAGTTGGTAACCCTTTGGCAAGACTTGATGGGTCTAAGGCAACTCTTGCATACTTTACCGATGCGTTTAAGGGTTACAGTGTCACCAATTAAGGTGGAAAGGGATATTTCTCAGTTACAAGATGATCATACGGGGTTGGAAAAGAAATGTGGGCAACTTTTGGCCTTGTTGAGAAGTCGGTTAGCTCTTTGGCAACGTTTCGAACGGCAGTTAGAGATGGTTCAGCAAAGTGTACAAGAAGCTGATTTTATGATGGAATTGCTTACCGTTCAAGGACAAGTTGATTATAATCGTCTCCTGAAGGCTACTGAACGATTAGAGGTAAGAAAAATTTTGATTATGTCCCTTTTTTTAACAAAATTGCTTCAATAAATCCTCTTTGAATATGGAATGTGGTTCATTCCTTGTATAAACAATTTTTTTCCCTGCTTAAATATACAAGCATGTGAGTGATGAAAGTAGAGATTATCTAATGTTTATATTTATTTGACTTTGAAATTAATTTCCTTAAAAATTCTTAAAAGAATGCATCAGTTTTATTTATAGGATTTTATTTTTAAAACTAAATGTAATTTTGGGTGCCAAAACAATGATTTTGGCCAACCTTAAGGGTTCAAAGATTAAAAGTTTCGGTGTTTTGCACTTTTTAATGGATTTCGCGATTTTTTGTTTAAAAAATCCAAGGATATCTAGATAGATCGAAAATCAAAGAAACACAGTCAACTGGGTCAGATTTTTTTACAGGGTGGTTCATTAAGAATGTAACTCGGAAAGTATGTATCCTAGATTAACGGGAAAAAGTTTTTTTAGAGTAAATCGCCCATGAGAAAACCATTAAAAATATTTTCAGGACCCAATTCCTCCAGGGGGCGCCACAATCGTCGAGGGGCGACATAAATTTGTATTTTTCTCGAAAAAACACGAAATTAAGGCACCTTAAAAAGTGTCTAGATCGAAATCTCGTCTAATTTTACATAATTTTTTTAATTAAACCAGTCTTAAACTTATGTTGGTGATTAGGTTTAAGAGCAGAATTTTTTAACTTCCTATTTTTTCCATGTTTTATCTTACATAATTTCTTTTAATTTGTTTTCACATCTCAAAACTTCTCGCGAGACCCTCTTAATAGGAAAAACAAATAAAGTTACCTAAAGGCAGTAATTAAAATTGCAAAACCACAAACAAACTGAGCTAACAACCGCTAAAAGTGTTTACTTAAAAGATTTTAAAGTAACACAAATAAATATACATCCACATTGCTCATGCTGATAAGTGTAATCTGGGTTTCCATTTCCACCAAAGAATTTAGTTTCTAAACGGATACCGCGGAGTAAACATCTTCGCTTTAAATTCCTGCAGAAAACGTCTTTTTTCAGTGACCTACCCTAAGAATAATGTTTTTAAATTTAATTTATGAAGTGAAAATTAAGGGCAACACGTAAAAAAGTAATGGGTTTTTTTAAATTGAAACCCCAAAAATGTTTTGATAAAAATGTGCCGCTTAGTTGAAATTATAATTTTTTTACAGTGGAAATTTATGTTGTGGCAAATTAAAACGTGATCTCATTGGTTTTTTAATCATTTTTACATAAAAGATAAGGAAAATATTTGAACTTTAACTTTGCTTGGGTAATTAGAAAATATTATCAAGCAAACCGTTGTGACCTTAAAATTATCAACAAAACGGAGCGACGTTTGAAAAAAAAAACTACAAATTGACCATTTTTACCTGTTTTTTTAATTTATTCAGTTCCAAGGGTTAAAATACATAACGAACAATAACTAAACCCAATTATTATTCATTCAAAGAGGATAAAGGGTCAATAGCTTTGTATGCACTTAAAAATAACGCATTTCAATTCAAGGACGCCTTTAAAAATATTTTTAGAAACAATTCCGGAAACCTCTTCATGTTTTGTGTTTTGCTCCAGTTTTAACTTTTGTGTCTTAGGGTCTTTCTGGTGATTTGGTGAATCGTGAAACCCTCCTGAACGAATTGCGCGCCTCTGCAGAGCCTTTAGCCAGCAGTTGCACGGCGGAAGTTTCGGCCCGCGTTGAAGCCGCCGTCAATGAAGCCGTAGCTGCTTGGGAAGAAACGTGCACGAACTTGAGGGACCTTTGCACCAGGTATCATAACGCTGCAGATCTTTGGAAACAATACCGTGACGCCACCGACCTTGTTCGTGAATGGTGCGATACCCAAATGGAAAGCGTTAACGGACTCGAACCGGAAGAAGCGGTCAAAACTGTTAAGGTAAGAATTTATTGCATTAAATTATATTTTTTTTCCTTTAAGGAAAAACATTTTTTACGTTTTATATCATCATCATGTACAGACGTATAAAAACCTACCCCCCCCCCCCCAATATTATTTTAACTTTGAAAATTCTTAAGGGAGAAATTACTTTAAAGTATCATGTAGTCAAAAAAAATTATCTAGGGAGCTCTGACTGTAGTATGTAAAATAAAAGAAAACACAGCCAACTGGGTCAGATTTTCTTTACAGGGTGGTTCATTAAGAATGTAACTCGGAAAGTATTTGTCCTAGATTAACGGGGATAAGTTTTTTTAGGGTAAATCCCCTATGAGAAAACCATTAAAAATTGTTTCAAGGCCCAATTCCTGCAGGGGGCGCCACAATCGAAGGGCGTGCAATTTTCTAATAGAAAACTTGTACATGTACAAATTACAATTTCATAAACGTAAATATTTGCTCTTTACACAAACCTAAACATGATGAAACAAACGAATTTCTAATCTTATCTTTCAAAAAGATAAAATAAAGAATAAAACCTACAGCTATAATTTTTTTCTCTTTTAAAATAATTGGTCCCATTACCAAATTTTTCTTCCCTTTAGTAAAGTGTCCAAAAATATATTTTTAACCAGAACACGTGTGTGTGGTGTTTAAAAACGGAGCTTAGCATGGGGGAGCCCCCCGTTTCTCTTTTAATGGGGCGGTACTAAAATGCTATTAGTCTTCAGGGCTTAGAGGTGCTGAAAATCCCTTAAATTACTTTTTAAAAAAATATTTGGGTAAAACACGTGTTTGAGGGTATTGCCGCCAAAAAAAGAGGCGTCTGGCTATTTTTAGAGATAGTTGTGCAAAATTTTATTAATAGCCTAGACGTCCTGTATGTTCGCTTGAAATTGGACGTGTAAAGAGGCGGGAACGTTAATTATTATTAATTTTTGTGTTAAATAAATGTGTTCGCCCGAAGAAATCAAGGTAAACTTTGTAATTATAAATTAAAGTTAAAAAGTTTCTAATTGCTTTAATTATTCTCATAACAAAGCATGTTTGGTAATAAAAAGTAATGTTTTAACAACTCGTGTATAAAATAACTGCATAAAAGCAAAATTGTTATTCGAGAAATGCACGCGAATCGTGGGTATTTGAACGCAAAATTTGCAAAGTTATGAAATATTATTATTGCACTTTATATCACTACATTTTTTTCTAATCCTTACACAAAACCTTTCAAACTTCCACGTCATGTTTTCAAATTAAAAATTTCCTTTCCATTCGATTTCCGGAGGAAAATGTTCAGCGAGGTATGCGGAAAACGGTGCTAAATTCCGGTTATTTTCGAGAACGAAAGTGATTAACGCGAATTGCGTTCGCGTGATGCACTAAATTATTTCAAGTTCGATTTTACTGCGATTCTAATCCAATTTAATTGAAATGGGTCATAAGAGTCAAGGTTAATGGATCAAGGGTTACACTTTTCAACTCTCAACACCAAGAAAATTTCATAATCGTTTCATTATCCTACAGTCAGGCGACTTAGAAGGCCATTTTATCTCTTTAAGGACATGAGAAGACATCCTAGTGCCTCATTTCACTCATACAATCAACCTAGAAGGCCACTCTTCTCTTTAAAGACACTCTAGTAGCTCACACAACGCCATATTCCATAATCATTCTAAAGTCAGGTGACTTAGAAGGCCAGTTTGTCTCTTTACAGACGCCCAAATACATCCTAGGGGCTCATTCCACTCATACAATCAGCCTAGATCTCATTATTTTCTTTAAAGACGTCCTAGCAGTTCATACAATTCGTTCATTTTGTAATCGCCTAAAGTCTGGAGAGGTAGAGGGACAATTTTCAAATAAATTCCTTTCTTTAAAGGTGTGTGAAGAGACCCTAGCAGCTCATACAGCTCGTTTAGCTGAGCTTCGGAATTTGGTATCGGGAATAGCAGCAGCTGTAGGGCTTGATGCAAATGCCCTGCTTGGAGGAGAAGTTGAAGCCCTTGGACGCCGCTTACAAGACGTCAGGGAATCTCTTACTGTTCTCGCTGATGTTGCGGAATCTCGAGCCAAGACACGGAATGAAGCCCAACAGGAGCTTAATGGAGCGAAGGATTATCTCAATTCTGTTCAGAAGGTAAGAAATTTTTTTAATTTTGAGTTCAAGGGGTAAACCACATGGGGGTGTGGTGTACATAGTCTGGGTGGTAGCAGGGAAGACTAAAGAAATCCGGAGATGTTTGGACACCAACGGCCAAGTCGGAGGAAGTATCCGAGTTGTCTGAAGTCTGTCTGTCTAGCTTGTCCTGGAGCAAAAAATCTAGACCGTCCTGGGGACGTTGGGGGTAGCTCCGGGAGCAATTATTTAGCGTGGTTTGCACTCCCCTATACAAATGTAATTAACGAAATTTCTTCTTCCAGAGTGTCACCAGCCTTGAATCATCGCCAGATACGGAAAACGAACAGAAGCTTCAAACTCTTCGGGAACATCTCCTGACGTTAAGCAAAACTGAAAATCAGATCCAAAAAATTAAGGATAAATCCTTGGAATCTTCTCAGACAACAAGAACCGAGTCTTCAGTCTTGGAAATCCTGCAATTATGGCAACAAGTCTTTAGGGAAACCTTCCAACAGTACCATCGACTTAGTACCCGTCTTATCAAAAACGAAGACAGTGCAGCCGCTCTTAAATTATGGCAAGAATACTTAGTCCACGTCCAACAGTTCCTTTCTGGTTCAATTCCAAGTGATTACCATAGTTTAGCTGAACACCAACGTCTTTGTGAGGTGCATCAAAATTTACTGACGACCCAACAGAATGTTCTGAAACCAATCGGTGATACGGAAAGCAAACTCGCAAGCGGTTTAGTTGAGTTAAGTGTCATGGAACAGTTTAATTCCCTTACCAATCTTCATAATGAAACCTTATCCAAGATCATGGATCGACATAGTGAAGTAAGAAATCGGTTAAGTTCTTGGGAAAAATATCGGCACGATCAGAATCGATTACTAGCGTGGTTGAAAGACATGGAAAAGGAACGGGAACGTCTTCAATTAAGGTACGTCCACATTAGACGCGTACCAAAAGTCTTGGGAAGGATCCAGAATTTGCTAAACAAAGTCCCACAAGGGGAAGAACAATCCGAGCAGTTACAGAAACAACAAAATAAGTTGCTTCAGTTCAGTGACGAAGCCCTTGGTGCTTCAATCCGAATGGAACATGTTGCAATCACCCAACGGATATCAAACATCCAAGCCGGGTTAGAAACATGGCAACAGTTCCTAGAACGGATCACAAATTTAGTTAAAAGTTATGAAGAAAAAGTTAATAAAGTGCAAGGTTATTTTGATAACACCCAAGATTTTATTACAACGAATGCTCAAGATTTCCCTAATTCACATTCCGGAGTCATCAACCGGTTGGAAAATATTAGGCAAACCCGGATCCGGTTAAATGATTTAACGAAAGATTTAGAACAATTAGGGGTGACTCAAGAACAATTAAAGGAATGTGTAAGTCCAATGGATATGAAAACCATAAGCCAAAGAATGTGGTTGTTATGGCATCAACAAGGGGATTTGGATCATCAATTAGCCGTCCTGTGTCATCAATTAGAAGAAAAATTAGGTTTGCGAACTGCCTTCGAAGCTCGGCAATCAAGATTCATCACATGGTCTGATGATTTAGAAAACCGACTTGAACAGCAACAGGACAAGGGTGTTCCGGTGAAAGATCCAGAAGAAATTCTTCGGAAACTTGAGACAGAACTTCAAGCGGAAATGTCCCTTAAAAAACGGGAATATCTTTGGTTGATTTCTACTGGAACCGACCTGGTTAACACTTGTGGGGAAGATTATAGTGATGTAGTGGCAAAACAAAATATTCAAGTCAGGACAAACGAAGTCCAAGAACGTTGGGAACGGTTGGAAAACCTTGGAAGAAGTAAAGTGACGAAAATCCAAGACATGACACAAACTATGTCCCAATTAGAGCTTCGGATTGCGGAAATCAAATCCTGGTTACATCAAATGGAAATTCAATTAGCCAAGCCCCTTATTTTTGAATCCACCAACAAAAGTGTTTTGGATAAACTACTCCAAGAACATGACAAACTTAAAAAATCAATAGAAAAAGAGAGTGGAAATATCGGGGACGTAATCAACCTCTGCGAGTTATTACTAAGCGATGCGGAAGTATGGAAAATTTATTTCACAACCGAATACATCACAGCAGCAATGCAAAATATCGAGAAACGTTGGAAGAATGTTTGTGGACAATCCGCAGAACGTAAAAGGAAAATCACATTCATCTGGAAATTATTACAAGAAATCTTAAGGATAAGCTCCGAGCAAGAAGATTGGTTAACACAAAATGAAAATAAATTAAAACAACTCGACAAACCTGTTGATAAATTAACCAAAGAACAAATACAAGAACGAATACATAAACTTGAAAATTTAATCAAAGAAATTGAATCTCATGGTCCTACTTTCGAGATCTTAGAACAAACTTACTCGAAGTTAGCCAAAACTAGCGGATTAGATCCACAGAATATTAGAAAATTAACTTCTGGTGTTAGGAAGGTCATTATTAGATGGCATGGACTTCTACCAAGAGCTAATGAACTTTTGCAGAACTTGCAAAGGGAATTGGCTTTGTACAAGGAGTTTGTTGCTGCACATGGCAATGCCGTTATGGGTTTAACCCGTGTTGATGCACAACTCACCGAACTTCAACATCTTGCCACTCCGGAATTGGAATCGTCTCCTGAGGAACGATTACAACAATTAGAGGTAAGAATTTATTTTTTTTAACCTGGAAGGTTCCGATTTCCTTACAAACTTGGTACCTATAGCCCGTAGCCTGCAGATTATTGTTCCCTTTCGTTTTTTCTAAAACAATTTTTTTTTCAGGCTGTGGAACAAACCTTAACATCTCAGAATTTAACTTTAGAGAATGCTGATAAACTAGGTCTTCTCATAATGCAAAAGAGTCAAAAACAAGAAATAACAAAAATTCAAGAAATGATTGACGAATACCAACTCTTATGGAAAGATATCCAAGAACGTATAGTTATCCTTAAATCAGAATTAAAAACTCAAATCCTCTTGCAAAAGAAAGAAGTTGATGAAGGTGTCCAAGTGGAAACTCTTAAATTCGAACAAGATCGAGCGGTTCAAGTTAACACCCTTCATCCGCAGTTACAAAGGATGACTTCCATAAGCGCCAAAGATGCTTACATGGTGGAGTTATCTTCTGCCATAGGGGAATGTACTAGTAATATCAATAACTTGCAAGGTATCGTCCACAGAGATATACCACAGCAAGGTTCTCCTGAATTACATGTAATCGGTAAAAAAATTGCTAAGTTAACTGCGGCTTCACAATCGTCCGTTGAATTAATGAACCATCTGCATGATCTTTTAACAAATGAATGTGATGCTTCAGATGAGGAAGCGAAAACTGAAGAAGTGGAAGCGTTAACGGTTCAGTTTAAAAATTTACTTGGAAGAGCCAAACAGAAGGAAGTTAAAATCAGGGAATTGAGGTTAGTTTTTCTTTTTATTTTCTTCTTTAGCATTTATTTACTTTATTTTATATTTAATACTACGCTAAATGGTTTTTTTTGGTAAAAATAACACCCCTATGTCCTTTATGTGATCTGCAAATCACCTGGTGGTGTTGGTTTCCGATTTACACGACACGACCTTCGTGTAAATCGGAATTGTAAAGATGCACCCCCTTTTTTTACACTTTTTGCTTGTGAATAATCACCAAATCTAATTTATTTTCACCTTTAGAACTAATTCTATCCATTATAACATAATTTTGTTCTTGACTTTTTCTAAAATGTTGCACGGATACGTCCGAAGTCTCCGAAAGAAGGTTTTTAGTTTTTACACTCCGGGGCTTGTAATATTTATTTTACACATTTTAGTTTGTAATTAATATTCTAATTAGTGGTTTTTGGTTAAATAACACTCTAATCTTTTCTGCAGGTCTACCGTATGCGATGCTTATAGCTTTTTATGCGAACAGTGAGTTTTACGCTTTTTTTTTATAATTATAGCACTGCATTTTCTTTAATTTCCTTTAAATCGAGTAAAACCTAATAATTATTTATTTTAACAGCGAGGCTGGAAGACTTTTATGTCTGCTTTGTACAAAACGTAACTGGGCACAACTGGACAACGATTTATGGCGCTTGGAGCAATGGTTACAAGCCGCTGAAGGTATCCAAGGCTCACAAAGATCACCTCCATCGAATATCGAACAACTAGAAGATGTCATTCAAGATCATCGGGAATTCTTATTAGATTTAGACAGTCATAAGAGTATAATTCGGTCACTTAATATCGTGGGTACCCACCTGGCCGATCATACGGAAGACACGGAAAAGGCTGATAAGTTACGTGAACGTTTGGAGGATGATAATAAACGCTGGGATAGTGTTTGTCTTAGTGCCGCTGCATGGCAGACTGTACTACAAAGAGCCTTAATGGATGTAAGTTGTGAGATAAATAAAATGTGAGCCGCTGTGCGGCTCACTTGTGCAATAGAACCTGCCTTAAGAAACTCCTTCTATTGATTATTATTGTTTTAGAATCGTCAATTCCATGCGATAGTAGATGAATTGTGTGTATGGTTGGAGAAGACGGAAAATCAAATTCGTTTATCGGAGCCGGTGGATTTAACAGCTGATACGGAGACCATCAATGAGAAATTTGAACGTTTTTGCGCGCTTAGAACCGAGTTAGAGCATTGTGAGCCACGTGTTTTAAGCTTACAGGAAAATGCTAATCAGCTGCTTAGACATGACGAAGCCCCCGAAGGGTCTAGTACCATCTGCATAAGATTAAATGAGTTACGACTAAAACTGCATTCCCTTATCAGACTTACCGGAATTTATATTCTCAAACTGGGAGCAGTTTTGGGTCGTGATCCTAACGAAATAGGCTTAGCTTTTGCTTCGCCCCCCGCTGCTGGCCCTACCCTACATTCTCTCAGCTATGACGTAAGTTTGTTTAACAGATGTACTATTTTGTAAGTATGATTTTAATGACAAATAATGAATTGGTAAATATATTTTTTTGTGGCTTTATTGTATTTTCTTGTGCCAAAGATTAAAATTGTATTTTTTCATAATTAAACTCGTTAAATGTAAAAAAAAAAAGTTAAACGCATGCCTAACAAGATGTATCTATGAAATTTATTGTTTTATTTTTAGATATGTTTTGTGCATGTTTTGTTTTTAAATCGGTTACTCACAATGGAGTACCTACTTTATCCGTAAAGGAAATAATTTAAGGTACTTCATCGTAGGATTACGATTTTTGAACTGTACAAACTTAGTTCTATTTTTATTGTTATTAAGTAGCACTGTTGTTAAAGTATGTTAGGCGTAAGTTATAACAGCACAATTTCACCTTTATTTTGCGTTTGGACAGCTACTGGACCAAGCCACTGCTGCGCCAGGGTCATCCTCTGCACGAGGCGACAGCACTTACACGTAAATATTATTTCTGTATTCATTAGTAAATGCTTTATTTTGCACTCAAGTAAATTTAGAAACAAAGGGATTTATACTGGACCTGAAACCCCTATACGGCGAGGGGAATCCCCAAACCGGGCTGTAATCCGGCGAATAAGGTGGCCATGGCCGGTCACAGTTGACTTTTTCGCAATCGGGCTATTGAGGGGGGTGGGGTCGCAGGGTCCATGGCCGCTGGATTCCAGGGCGGATTTTCTAAGATTGGAGATCGCGGATTGGATGTGACATTCGGGAAAAGGTTCCCAAAACGCGTTTCGGAATTAAAAGGAGTCAGGGGATCCACAAGCTTACTTCTCACCCTGTGTATAAATCCCTAAAAATAATTTATTTAGTATCTTTGATTTATTTTAAATCCACGATTAATAAAATAATTTTTTTACAGTG
This sequence comes from Hemicrepidius hirtus, assembly GCA_963082805.1. Lineage (NCBI taxonomy): Eukaryota > Metazoa > Arthropoda > Insecta > Coleoptera > Elateridae > Hemicrepidius > Hemicrepidius hirtus. The sequence goes on from OY720166.1 coordinate 1,072,607, forward strand.
GCATTACAGATGACTTCGAAATAAATACAACAGTTTTAAGAAGAGGTTACCGATTCTTGGGTAGAGTAGTACGAGCATCCTTACCCATACAAGCACTCATGTTATTGTTATTGGGTGTTGCCTCTCTAGTCCCGTCGACAGAAGAAGATTATGCATGTTCGCTAGTCACCAATTTGGCTAATAGTTTCACACCTGTATTACGTTATCCTGACGGTCCTCCACCCGTTTAAAAAAGTGTTTTTAATGTTCTACTTTTATCATTCCATTTAGAATTTCCTTTCATCAGTTTAAATTTTTTATTATACCTACCTAATAGTGATATAATTTTTTTTTTAACAGTGTTACTTAATTATAGGATCCTTAAATATTAATATAAATTTTCTACATATGTATGTGTGACTTATTTGTTGAACTGGCAGCTGACGAATTCTTTTTTATATGAACGAAATGACGATTTACTATGTAATTAGAGTTAGGTCGTAATAAGACCACGGAAGATATAGTTATTATATCCACTTATCTGTATATTGGGAAAACGCACAGAGTAATTTTTAATATATATTTTATATTGTTGTTTTTAAAGTTTACGTAAAAGGTTGTGTGTTAATTAACCAATTATTTTTGAAGGAGTGGAACACTTTAAAAACGAGTTGGTTAATTTTTTACTGTGATGTGAAACCAACTTGATTCTTATTATTCGATGTCGTCATACAAAACTAATCTCTCCTAAGTTTTAAGTACGACATCTTTTTAAAACGTTACAACTTATCTCTCCAAAGTTGTAGTGTTGGAATTAATTTTATTATTATTATTTTCTTGGTTTTTAAGGGTCAAGTTGGTTGTAAGTGAATGCCTTAAAATTTTACATTATCTTAATTGTTGCTTTTTGCATATTTTATTATTTTGAACTGGTCACGGTGCTATGTTTTTTTTTCTGTTAGCTCATCCGCATATTAATATTCCACTATTGCTTCGACAACAGTTATTGCTTATACCTACACATTTATACGACATAGATATATAAAATTTTAGGATTGTTTTTGCAATATCTTAATACTAGAGCGTTATGTGGCAATTTTAAATTACCTCAAAATATATGCTGTTTTCATTTATAATACAATTGAAGTTTTATTTTAATACCTCTTGCCGTTTGACAGATCATTGTTATCTTTGTGTGCCTAGGCATGTAGTGCTCCATTGTAAGCATACCCTAGTCATTGATAGAAGTGTGAATACCTCCCTAAACTAAGAATTTACCCCCAGGAGGGATCTTTCTTGTGTCAAATACTCCACATACATGAACCTATGGTTTCACTTCGTATCAGAAAAGGAATTGTTTCAAAGTTAAAATTAGACACTTATAATTAATATTTAGATTGTAAGGGCAATCTTATTGCATTATTTTTGGTTATAAAAGATGCAATATTTAATAAAATCATAAAAACTTACTTTTTGTTGCCAAAAATTTCAAAATTATTTTCCCGCCGTTTTTTAAATTTCTTGACGTTTGTGACGTTTGACGTTTGTCAAATAAATTTCCTTCTAACCTTAAATTTTCCATGTTCTTTCCATTGATTTTTAACTCTTAAAACCTAGGAATACAACACAAATCGTCTAAACTACCCTTAAAAATGTCTTCATGTTCAAGAAAATGTGGAAAAAATGCTGTATTAAAGGTATTGCAAAAATTAATTTTTAATTCCTTCCCCTAATGAAATTTTTCTTTTAGCGTCCAAAAACTGGAGATGTTTTATGCAAAGATTGCTTTTTCGAAGCTTTTGAAACCGAAGTTCATTTCACAATAACACGGGCTAATTTATTTAAACCTGGAATGACTGTTGCGATTGCGGCTTCTGGAGGAAAAGATTCCACGGTTCTTGCATACGTTCTTAAAGTTTTAAACAAGAGATTTAATTACGGACTTAAATTGGTTTTGTTATCGATAGATGAAGGTATAACTGGGTATCGAGATGATAGTTTAGAAACCGTTAAGAAAAATCGGGATGATTATGAAATGCCTTTGAAAATTATGTCTTATAAGGATTTATACGGATGGACCATGGATGAAATTGTAGCAGAGGTATAGAGACGAAGTTTTTATTAACAAAATCTTTTAAAAGTATTTTTTTAGATTGGTCGTAAAAATAATTGCACCTTTTGTGGGGTTTTTCGAAGACAAGCCCTTGATCGTGGGGCTGTATTATTAAAAGTAGATTGTTTGGCTACAGGACACAATGCTGATGATATAGCTGAGACTGTTCTCATGAATATCCTAAGAGGAGACTTGGCACGGTTAAGTCGTTGCACTTCTATAATTACGGTAAAGCTTAAAACCAATTAAAGGATTGTTTTTAAATAAAGATTTTAGGGAAACGGTGATGGAATATCAAGAGTTAAACCCTTAAAATACACATACGAAAAAGAAATAGTAATGTACGCTTATTTCAATAAACTCGTCTATTTTTCTACTGAATGTGTTTTCGCTCCAAATGCTTACAGAGGACATGCAAGGGTTTTATTAAAAGATTTAGAAAAAATTGATCCTTCTGTTATTATGAATATTATACATTCAGGTTTGTTTATTAAATAATAATTTCCACTTGCTTTGAATTAAATTTTTAGGTGAATCGTTAACAATTAACGAAGAAGTTACTTTGCCAACTTTAATGACTTGTTCAAGATGCGGATATGTGTCTTCACAAACTGTTTGTAAAGCTTGTACACTTTTAGAAGGTTTAAACAGAGGTTTACCTAAATTAGGAATCGGAAAATCAAGCAAAGTTAAAAGGATGATTGAAGAAGATAACAAAAAACGAAGGGGTTGTGATAAAAATATATGTTGTAGCAAAAATTCGAATAAGTGTTGTTCGAGTAATGCTGAAAATAAAACAAATACTACAATAAATAAGTTATTAAAAGATTTAGATCTGTAACTATAATTATTAATCTTGTTTTTATTAAAAATAAATATTTTTAAGAGAAAAAAATATCTTTTGCTTTACATATTTAATAATTTTCTGTGTTTTTGGATAGTCATTCGGTCTTAAAATTGTTTATTTTACTTGAAATAGCATTAAAAGATTCAAAGACTTGTATTCTAGTGCCCCCATTATTTTTAAATGTCTGGGAAATGTTAAATCGTTTAAAAGAATCTACGAAATGAGTGCATGATACTTCTTGTCTTAAACCTTTGCGAGTTTATAGACCCGAAGACTCTAGTTCTAGGGGTTATTCTGCTTCAAGGAGGATTTCTATAACTTATGCAAACTCTTAGAAGGAGATTCTGATGAGAACTACCCTTTTAAAATCCTAGAAACGGTAGCTGAAAATTACAGGCTTTATTAAAATTTAAATAGAAAATTAATAAATTATCAAGAAGTATTTGTGTTATAAGTCGTTGTTATGAAATGCAGTCTTTGTAACAGATTAAAAAAATTCTATGAATTTTTTTAATTCAAATTTTAAAAATTTGAATCTCGCGCCAGTTTTACATCCCCTCTTCGCCGTTGCAACAAGTGGCGATCGTGTGTGTGTTGTGATGCTCCGGCTAAAAGTGTAAAAATTAATGGAAAAATGTGTTGTGACCACCCCAAAGGTATGTGAAAAACAAATATTAAGCCCTGAGGAACAATTTCCTGTATTTAGAACAACCCCATTTTGTTTTGATTAATTATTATCGGTAATTGAAAATTACGTAAAGATGCGTATGAATCATCGTCTTTCAAATGTTTCTTGCGAAGCGTCAGTTGCCTCCGCATGGAGGGGGTAGCTTTCTGTGCGGTGCATGTTATGCGTAAATTTTTGCAAAAAAACGTTCTAAATTTTAGTGTTGAATATCAAAAGGTAGGTCTGAATTACTATTTATAATATCAGAAACAATTTAGAGTAATTAGATTGGGTTGATTTCGTGTATTTTTATTTTTATCCGAGTTTGAAAATTCGAGTTGAATGCGCGTCCGTGCAGGTCGAGACCTGTTGCTGAGAAAATTGCTTTTTTGAATTTTTGAAAAACAAATTTGATTCTTAGGTCAAGAAATTTGAAGAGAGATTTGGGTTTTTAATAATTTTTAAACAAAAATATGTATTAAACTTTCCGATAATCTTTGTTTTAATATCGTCACCTTAGAAAATTGATCGGTTTAATCATCTCTTGTGTACAAAGTGAGTGTTTGATCAATGTGAAGTGTTTTCCTTAATTCTACTTGCTTATTTAATTATTTCCCTCGACTATAAATAAAAAAATAGTTTATGCGATACAACATTTTTGTTCGTGTAATATCGAGCGGCCGGTGTGAAAAATTTTTTATTCGGCTTAGAATAGTTCTAAGTGAAAATTCAATTTCTCTTTTAGTAGGTGACATTTTCCACCTCATATTTGTTTGATACAAAATTACTGTTAGACCCTTTAAGAAAAATTAATTACGTATTAAAATTCATATCAAGGTAATTTCGACAAATCGATTTCTCTAATCTTTATCAGTAAAAAGGTATGTTAGTGTTCAACAAAAAGTTGTTATTTCTTATCAGAAGACTAGAAATGTTATTGTCAGATGCTAGCGTATCAAACAAATAATTGTATTGCATTCTAACACATGTTTTTAATTTGTCTATCTCATTCTTCATAAATATGTGGAATGTAGTATTAGTTATCCAAGATGTGGAGGGGTAATTTTTTAGCAGAGGTGATGAATCGTTGGTTCAAATAACTGAACAATTTTAAATCAGTTATCAGTTGGATGTTATTTAGTTTTGATTTTTAATTCCATTTGCAGATTAAAATTCCATAATACCAGGGGATGCTACAGTAACAAGCCTTAATTTTCCTCCTGGAATCTTTATGGAAACAGTGAAGTGGTAAGTATTTATTTGTTTATTCCCTTTATTTATTCTAAATTTCATTTTTGTGTTTCGATATTTAATTTTATTTTCTAATTTCCAGATAGTGTTGTGTTCATCGAGTGCCAAGGACTTGCAGTGGCACGAAAAGAGAAAAACGACATCGTAGACTACCGCTTCTGCATTAGGGTATCTTTATTAAGGTAATTATTTTTTATTTTTATTTTATTAATCAACTATCACAAGAAATTTCTAATCATTTATCTTGTATGGTAACAATTGTTTTGTTAAATTTATCTAAATTAATGTTTGTTGTTTCAGGTAAGTAAGTTTTCTCATCGTTGGATGCAGTTCCTAGGATGAAGTCATCACAGTATCGGGGCAAGTCTTTTTACTTCTTACAGCAGCTAAGCCAGTAGTTAAAACCCATCTTGGTAAACATGGTCTTATGAAATGATCTTATTTCCCAAAGTATTTGCCCCTTTTGCACTTGAACTAAGCAGTAGTGCCATTTATTGGCAAATCAATATTTCTAAAGTTTGTTAATGTTCACAATTTATTCAAAATCCCACATAATTTAGTAACAGTTTTTATTTTACAAAAAATATGTTTTAAAAAAATGATTTAGAATGTATAACAATTTTTTGCAAGTCAGTTTAGAAATGACTGTAGGTATGCGAAAGCAATTTCGAGGTATAAAATATTTAAATTTTGCGCATATTAGGCGGATACGTACGATGGGTTGCATAACCGAGACGCGGCGAGAATATTTTTTGTAAAAATCGGAAACTTTTGCATATATTATGAGTGTAAAAGAACAAAACTGTAGTTGATTTTCAGTATTATAAAAAAAACTCTTCCTTTAATTGGAATTTAAAGTCCAAATTATTTATTCAACCTTAATTTGTGATTGCTAATAAAATAATGAACTACAAATGGGTTTTAACAGACTTGAGAGAACCCAAAATTTTATTTTTGTCTAAGGACACTTTTTGAAAACTCAATGCAAATTGTGAAAATTCAGGAATACGGTTCGGAATTATTCACCCTTGCTTTGTGTTTACCCTGTTCTCTTAAATCAAATGGCTTTGTTGCTGTCCATTATTGCAAAGGACCATTTTCCTTTTAGAAATATAATATGTATGTGGTCAGAACGTACCCCAAAGTACTAGGTTTGAAACTCCCAAACCAAATTACCTTTTATTCTAAATTTGTTTTGGTATAATATTATTTGTACACATTTATTGAAACCGTTTAACCTGTTATTTATGTTCACTTTTTTTTACTCTGTTTATGTAAATTTAATGTCCGCATCCATGGCCAGCTTCATCCCCTAATGAAGCTTGTATGCTCCATCAGGAAAAGCCTTAATTTTATTTCTTTGTGTAGTTACAATTTTTATTTTACACAATCCTGTACATTTTTGGATTTGAGCCCCAATATTGTTTATCATTTAATCACGAGATCAAGATCATTAGAGTCTCAGGGGATGTTTAATTTAAATTACCATTGGGGTACGTTAAAACCAACGCATATTGTATATTTTTTTAAATACAAATTTAATGATTTATAAATTTTGGAATTAATTTAATTTCATTGTTTGAAAATGGTCCTTTATTTGTATTATTTTGTGTTGAAGTCGATAAACTGCAAAAATGCCTGAAAGGCACGAGTTTTGCAATCGGAATTTGTATGTTGAGTCTTCATTATTTTCAGGATTTGTTTTTTTCCCTCTCAACACAGTTAGGATGTTGTGTGACATGAAAACTCAAAATAAATATACATTTCCGATTAACAATTTTGACCTGTACAGTATTAACGGATTAATTTTTATTATAAAGGTTTTTTTTTTCTATTGTTCATAAGAATTTCATTATCAATCAATAAATTATTTTTCAAGCAGTTTTATAAAATAACGTAATCTGAAGAGGTTTCTTTAACCGAATTAATCCTTTAATTTCTGTGCAATTTTTTTGCTTGTACTTTTTCAATTGTTTTTGTGTATGTGAGGGTGCTGAGTCTCCGCTAGCGAGACGTTATAGCATCTAATTGTTACTGTACGTAGAGGATACACTTCGGTGGAACGACATTAGCACAAATTAGTGAACCATGTTCTTCTTGTAGCAGAAAAACATATTCGCTGCTTGTGTTTGATGGAGTTACATCGTACAAATATGACACAACAAAATTTTTATCTTGTGTTTCCTCTATGGTGGCAAGAGAGGGTTGTTCTGAATTTTGAAATATTTTTCTATGTACATTCTTTTAAATCGTAAAGGTAACTCAAGTAGTTACTCAACTAATTATTTTGCGCAATATCTTAATACGCATTTTGTGTTGCCGATATTTTTCGGTGGCAGCAGCGTCATACTTTTAGAGCGCCTCGGTGACGTTTTAGATTAAGCGGGGGCCACTTGATCCGGTTAGTTCCTAGACTTACGTAAAAACATTTTTTCTACTAGCGTGCGGAAAAACGCATTTTCCGCACATGTTTTAGTGCGGAAAATCCACTTTTCCGCACTAAAACACTAAAACATGTGCGGAAAATGCGTTTTTCCGCACGCTAGTAGAAAAACTATTGTTCCTAACACGTGCAGAAACCTATTTTTCCGCACTTAAATGCTTGACACCACTCCGCTACGCGTCGTGCTGTCAACGGCATTTGCGTGCGGAAAAATCGATTTTCTGCACTTGTTAGGAAAATAGCTATTAAATGTTCCAAAAAAATAAGTCAATTATAATTTAATTTTATTAAAAAAAAGATTTTACTTTAAAAAAATTTAATAATAAATTAAATTCAAACATTGTCGTCGTAACAGTATATTTTCTTCACAAATATATATACACTAGAAGTAAAAAAAATTAAGCTATATACGCTGCGGTTTTTTTATCAATAACAGCTCTACAAACGGGACAAAAATCGGAAATTCCATCGGCGCAATCTTCACACAAACAAACATGCCCACAAGGCAGGATTATAATCTAAAAATACACAAAGATGAAACCTTTTTGTTAATCTTATCTTAATTTTATATACCTCTCTAGGATTAACTCTACAAACAACACAGAGTTGTGTTTCGGGTAAATTATCGTCTCTTACTCTGCGCCTCCTGTCTCTTCGTGTACTTTCCAACTGCTTTTTCCTTCTTTCTGCATCTAACTTTTTACACCTCTCTACCCAGTATCTTCTCGCCATTAAACCCCCTAGTACTATACCTATTGCTCCAAATAATATACACAATATCCTACAAGGGAAAAATACGTTTAGTTGCGATTTTCACTAGAGTCTACGCTTTAGCCCCTTATTGAGACTTTATTTAAAATTAATACAAACCTGTAATTTCGTCTACTATCATCTAATTTTCGTACGAGGGAAGTAACTTGCATATTTGTTAAATAAAAAGGTGCCCCATCTTTAGGCGGTTGGAGTCTAAGGGTTAAACCATCTTCTGAAGCAACTAATTCGCCTATTCCGGTTATCATAGTACCTTTCCGTAACATTTTTTCTGTGGTTTGTACACCTCTTTGTCTAACTCCAGCAAAGAAGCCCCAAATATGATCCATTACGCTCGGTACAGTTGGACTGAATACGTCGGAAATTACATCCATATCTGATGGAATTATAAATTTACATTATGTTCCTTATATAAATAGAAAATAGTACCTCTTATTTACCTAAGACATCTGCAGCTAAAGGATCAATTATTTCAACGTTATATCCTTTACGTTCTACAACAAACGGCATGATATTATGTGTTTCTTGGATTAACCGTTCGTGTTCCGACCAAAACCCTGCTGTGCTTCTTTGAATTACATGTTCTTTTATGCTTAATAATTGTATTACGCCTGTTACTTTCGGATTATTACTACTAATTATGGGGTTTCCGATTGGCTTAACCGTTCCTCGTATCGATACATACGATAGTTTTCTATCTGGGTGTGTATTAACTATTTCTTGTAATTCTTTATCGATTTCCAAAACTGGAGCACCCTAAAGTGAAAAAAAAGATTAAAATTTGATTTTTATTGTAGGGATTTTAGGTTACCTGTATCATAGTCATAGCTTTTTTATTTTTTAGATACTGTTTAAGACATACCCCCAGGATTAAACTATCTATTGTTAGAGCTATTGCTTCTCCAAGATAATCCATGATTATTTAATGTTATTACACAATAAATTTATTAAATTTTGTAGTATTTTTACCAATTTTGACAAGTCTAGTGTATTTTTTGGTGTATTTGTAACTTTTAAGTTGGGAAATTGCTTAGGAAATATCGCGTATTTTAAGGGGGTTTTCTAGGAATTTATTAAAAAAAATCATATTACAAGGCTCGTAATAGGATTAAAGTTAAAGGGAATTAATATTCATTACTTTTCTGCATTAAATTTAGTTATTCCCATTTATTCTGCAACACCCTATATATATAAAAGTGGAAGGGAGACTACCTGTCAAATCAAGCGGATACAAGCTGCAGTAGTGGGCAATCTTGATTGAATGTCCATAAAGGGCCATAGCATCGAGCAGCCGTTCTGCTGCTCGATGCTAAGGACATCCATTCAAGGTTGCCCATACTGCAGCTATTATTCGCTTGTCCTGTCAAAGAGCTGTCAGAAAAGTTTTTATTTTTATAAATACATAATGGCGTTGACGTTTTGATTAAATAATTTGTTATTGTTTACTTATATGTAATGAAATAATTTGTTAATTACTGAAAAAAACACTAATTAAACTCTAAGTAAAATGACACGAGCTAAATCACGTCAAAATACAGATATTTGTGCAGACTGTGGGGCGCCTGGTGAGTCATTCCCTCATTAACTTATCTCATTAAAATTACAATTCCATTACAATTACAGACCCCTCATGGGCTTCAGTTAATAAAGGAATATTTTTATGCATAGAATGTTGTAGCATTCATCGTAGCTTGGGTCGACACATTTCCCAAGTTAAATCGATACAAAAAAGTAATTGGAGTAACACGCAACTTGCTGTACGTTTTAAATTTCTTTTGGAATGTTAAGCTAATTAAATTAATTTTAGATGGTACAAACTTTGAATAACACAGGAATTAATAATATTTGGGAATACACCCTTGACAGTAATTCGAAGTTTTCTAAACGTAAACCAAACCAAAAGGACCCATTACAGTACGTATTTGATTTAAAAAAACCTTTTAAATGGTTAATTACGTAAATTTTAGTCTAAAAGCTGAATTTATTCGTGCTAAACACCAACAGTATGCTTTTGTTTTTCGACCAAACACCGAAGACGGGCTTTTATGCGTTGAAAACGAGCTTGGGAAGGAACTTCATGGAAATGTACGCAGCTCAAATTTAGAAACGTCTTTACGTTTGTTAATACAAGGTGCCGATCCTAATTATTTTCACGGGGAAAAAGGCTCAACCCCTTTACATGTAGCAGCTAAAGCTAATCAGTTACTTCAAGCTGAATTATTGGTTACGTACGGTGCTGACCCTACATGTCCTGATGGACAAGGGAAAACCCCTATAGATTATGCAAAGTAAAGGAAAAAAACGGTCAGGTTGCGCCCTACATTTATTAATTATTCAATATTTTAGGCAACAAGTAAATCAAGATTTAGCAAACCGATTAATAGAATGTCAATATGAGGTAACGGATAAGTTTAGTAATTATTTATGCCATCGTAAACCTGATCATGAAAAGGGGGTACATTTTCTTATTCCACAAACTAGTGCCAAATCTGATCCCAACGCAATAACAAAATTAAAGAAGGTAAATTTTAGTTAATCGTACAAAAACTTCTCGTTAACGGGTTTTTTTAGCTTCCGAATCATTTATTTGAGGAACTTGTTATGGATGTTTACGATGAAGTAGAAAGACGGGAAACTGAAGCAAGTAAGCAAACTTAATTTAGGTTTCAAATTAATTAAAATTAATCCTGTAAATGTTATTTTTTTTCGCTACTTATCAGGAATTAAAGTGAGTAAAATTTTGCAACAAAAAAAGAGTTGGTTGTAATTTTTTTTTTCAACTAAAATTTAATTTATTATTAGTTTGGTTAAGCAGTGCGGATACAATGGAATTAAATGCAAATGCTGTACCTTTTCTTCCTGTTGATCCTTCATTATCAACGACACGGAATCAAGGAAGGCAAAAATTAGGGCGATTTACTACTCCAGAACTTAAGAGTTTAGTATACGACATACTTATAGACACACAACGAAGGCAGCTTACAGCAGAAAAGGGTTTGTTCTTTTCTTTAAATCGTTAAACAAACCTAATTGAATTTTTTTAGCTTCACAAATACCTTTAAGTTCATGTTCTCCCTCGTTAAGACATTTTTCGCAAATATCCGATGATGAACCGTTATATGATTCCGTTGCCTCTGATGACGATTACGCTTGTTTAACATCAGAAGAGGTAATTCTTGCTTGTTTTAATTTTTATAAAGACCTAGAAACAATTTGTTGCTAAATCGTTATTCAAATATGCTTTTGAGAATGATATATTGATGTCGAACAGTTGGTATTGATATTAATAGGAAATGTTTATAAAAGTAAAATATATTTTTAATTCAGAATTCGGCTTCTGAGAAAGAACGGTCTCCGAGTTTAGCACAGGGGGATGGAAAAACAAACAACGAAAAAATCAAAACTTCGGAAATACATTTCCTTGCTAAAAGATTACAAGATTCAGACAGTACCATATCAGGACTTAAAGCTGAAGTTACAACATTAAAAACGATGGTGGAACAATTAAGTTCTGAAAATCAAGAACTTCGTTTACGCCTTTCACAAACTGAAGAACCCTCAGTTTTTACACCCCGTAAATTAAACGGGGATAGCGTTTCGCATTCGTTAGATGGATTTTTATTTGTAAGTTTTAATTTCGACAAAAACTGGTATGGGGTAAAATTGAATTTTGTTATAGACACATAGGGAAGGGGAACAAAGCCCCGTAATCATGAATGGGGGGACTAATCAAGTTAGGGATGGAAAAATAAATGAAATTGATTTAAGGCAAAACCGTAAAGGCCAAAGACCTTCAAGTATGTACGAAACTAGGGAAGGATTAAAAACCCCTAATTGGCAAACTTTAAAAAATCAGGTGAGGAAGAAATTTTGTTTTCGTTTCTCCGCAATAAATACTTCATATTTCCCAATTTAGCTGAAACAAAATGAAAATGCAAGAGGGGTTACACAAAGTTTATATGGGGGTCCGAAGGACCAAACCGTAATGCAATGTACAGAGCAAGTTACAAAAGGAATCCAACAATTATGGAAGTGTATTCAAGGCCCCCAACGGGAAGACTGTGTTCTTTGTGCTGATCGGATTAAACTTGCCGTGACGCATCTTACATCTGCCGTACCTGCAGTAAATATTTTCTTATAAATTCTAAATCGTTATTAAAAAAATTTTTTTAGACGAACGGAGGGGAAGTCATTAGACACCTTTTAGATAGTGCTTCTCATTTACAATCGGAATGTTCTGCTTTACAAATGGCACAAGGGGATCAGGCGCAAATTGAATATTTTTCGCAACAAGTACGTCTTTGGGCTTATGAAATTGCAAAAGATACTAAAGTGTTGGTAACACAATATTCTACCCATTGATGGAAGCGTAAATTAATAAAAATATGAAGGAATAATTTTTTTAAAACCAGTTTTAATTTTTAGTGTGATTTTTTAAAGAAAATTTTGTCCTAAATTTTAGTGCAATGAAAATAATTGTGGTATTTTTTAATTGTATAGCTTTATCACATGTTGATTTTTAATAATCGTTTCCATTTTTTTTGTTTTTAACGGAGAGTTATTTTTTTGCTCTGTTAATCGAGTTTAAAAAATAAATCATTTGGTGGAATGTAAAAAGTTAAAATATTTAGACATATTGGGGTGGTTTCCCTCAAATATCCTTGTACTAGGTTGGGACCCTACAAACATTTCCCAAGCTTTAATTCTTAACCCATTACACGCATTTTCCTTTCCGGGGATGCCTGTAACATGGTTGCACCCCAATAAGTTAAAATAATTTTATCCATGGCAATCTTTGATTTAAAACTCGACTATAATAATTTTTGACCAGTTTCACATTTGTTAATATAGATAGTGTCGTTAACTTTTCAAACTAATTTTACTATTGTTGTGTATAATATTTAAAGAAGCTCAATAACGAGGAGTTTATTTTAATTCAACGAAGATTAATATGCTTAGACAATCGGGGGAAGTATTTATTGTAATTTTCCCTGTTGATACGTTTATTGGAGAGGGAAGAATAATTCCGCATCGTTTTTATTTTAATTATCAGTTTTTTAAACTCACCTTTGCTGAAATACTTTAAAAATGTTTAGGGGATTCCCTAAGAAGTTTAGCGGTGTATATAAACTCCTAAAAAAGTCCCTTATTATAATGAAAAAATTAATATTATTTTGATTTAGAACTTAAGGATTTGAAAAGGAAGGGGGCCAAATTGGCGGTGTTTGAATTAAATCATAAGATAGCTCCCTTTGCTCAACTTGATCTTTCTTGCGGTGCATTTCAAAACCCTATGTATACTTCTGGTAGCTTTAAAATGTATTCAAGCAGGGGTGAAGATCTATTGACTGACTATTTTGCAATCCATCCCTATTAAATTAAGTATTTTATGCAAACAATATTGCGACTAAAAGTTTGTTGTACTATTTAATTATATTTTATATAAAATGACTGAATTTATATAAATAAAATAGAAGATAATACATATAAAAATATATTTAGCTTATCTTAATAAATCTTATGCATACTAAAGAGCTCGTTTTTATTTATATAAAATTTTTTATCACACTCGAGACGTTTTACATCAACATTTCCATACACATATAGCTAGATTTCCTGCAAAATACATATAAAGTAAATTTTTACATTCGTACGATATTTCGAAACCGTATCCTTCACCCACTACCACATGAAATGGGGGCCCAAATTTCTTGTCCATCGATTCTTTAATCATTCTTGCAGCTAACTAGAAATTTTCTTTTTATTTAAAACCGTTTAAATATTTCGAACTTACCTCGTTATTAGCAGAATGTTTTTCACAAGCCGTAACAACTAATTCCACCGATTCTTGTTTCATTTCTTCCGGCATATCCGAATTCTAAACAGGAGCATTATTTTGGATGCTGAAATCAATAAATTTATGACTCACCTTAACCAAGGGATAAGTATGGACTATCTTTTTTGATTCTGTTTCTTTTCTTTCCCCTTCACCTTCAGCCATTTATTAAAAATTTGTATTTTAGACGTTTTGTGATTGTAATTTAATTTTGATTTTATTGTTAATTGTTTAAATTTGTTGCAATTTGGCGCCAAGGCAACATTGACCAAACTGAATATATTTCTACCTAGAGCTAATAATAATTTAAGGGAGAACTATTTTGGTTTATTTTAAACAAATAACCAAGGGTGTTTTTCATAAATAATTAAAGAATTAATCATTCAATCAATATAAATTATCATTAATTTATTTTTTTACTTTAAAATGATTAAAATTATTTTTTAAATTTTAAATCTTCTCCCTAGAATTTTACCTCCAAGTTATTTTGACGTTTAAACGTCAAAGTTTAATTAGTTTCTTGTATAATTATAAGAAAATGTCTCGATTTAGTGGTGTTTTACAATTAACCGATTTAGATGACTTTATTACACCCTCACAGGTAAATAAATCATTTATTTTAATCAAGTTTAATTAAATTTTACAACCCAACCTAACTTTTAGGAATGCATAAAACCTGTTAAAATAGAAAAAATTGCTACAAATACAGGAGCTAAGATATCAATCCAAGAAGATGGTGCTTATTATCAGCTTGAAGGGGTAAAAGTCTTATAATTTACATTACAATCATTCAAAATGCATTTTTTTAGGATGGTAGTGCGCACAAGTTGCAAAAAGTTGAGATTACGTTATCGGATTGTTTAGCTTGCTCTGGATGTATTACATCTGCAGAAAGCGTTTTGGTTACTCAACAGAGTCAAGAAGAATTACTTAGGGTTTTTGCAGAAAATAAGGCTTTACATATAGTACGATTTAAATTTTTTTCCCAATTATCTTTTTAAGTTATATCTCGTTTTAGGCAGGCAAATCTTCCGAAGCTAAATTAATAGTAGTATCAGTTTCAATTCAACCTGTTTTATCATTAGCAGTAAGATTTAATATGTCTCCAAACGAATGTGCAGCAAAATTAGCCGGATATTTTAAACAATTAGGGGCCGACATGGTTGTAGACATGACCGTAGGGGATAACTTGGCTTTACTTGAAAGCCAGAAAGAGTTTGTTAGACGGTATCGTGCAACAGAAAGTGATGGAGTTAAAAATGTACTTCCAATGCTTGCTTCAAGTTGTCCAGGTTGGTGTTAAATAAGTCTTGAAATGCTGATCCCTGGCACCTCTGTTATTTTTTTAAGGATGGGTTTGTTATGCTGAGAAAACCCATGGAAGCTATATTTTACCATACATTTCAACTACAAAATCCCCACAACAAATTATGGGATCGTTAATAAAAGATTGGGTTAATAAAAACCTTTCCGGGAGAACTATTTATCACATAACAGTGATGCCATGTTATGATAAAAAATTAGAAGCTGCCAGGGAAGATTTTTTTAATGAAGAAACGCAAAGCCGGGATGTTGATTGCGTTATAACAGCAAGTATGTTATTGAATTTATACCACAAAATTATAAGAAAACGGAATAAATTTATAATTAATTTTAGTTGAGTTGGAACAAATGTTGCAAAATGATGGGATTTCATTACAAGACGTTAAGCCATCAACCTTTTCTGAACCTTGGATTACAAAACAAGATTCTGAGGTTACTCCGATACTAAATAAGCACATGGGTTCAGGTTCTGGAGGGTACGCTGACCATATTTTTCAATATGCGGCAAAGGAATTATTTGGAATTGAATCTGATAGGCTTGAATACAAAAATCTGAGGTAAAATACCTTCAAATTTTTTATTAAGAAAGGAAAAAAGCATTTCTTTTATAGGAATCCTGATTTTCGTGAAGCGATTTTAGAAAAAGATGGTAAAATACTTTTAAAATTTGCAATAGCAAACGGATTTCGTAATATTCAGAACTTGGTGCAAAAATTAAAAAGGGGGAAGTCCCAATATCATTATGTGGAAGTTATGGCTTGTCCTTCAGGTATAACACGTAAATTTCATTTTCCTATACTAAAAAAAAATTTAATAGGTTGTTTAAATGGTGGGGCACAAGTTCGACCTCAAGATGGTACTACTTTGAAGGAATTAACTTTAAAATTGGAATCGTTATATGACGTATTACCTATTGAAATCCCTGAAGATAGTAAAATTGTAAAGGAATTATACGAATCGTGGCTTTCAGGGCAAGATAGCGATAAAGCAGCCGCTGTTTTACATACACAGTATCATGCGGTTGAAAAAATTAATACTGCGTTAAATATAAAATGGTAAACATGTTTAAAATACAATAAAGTTTTTAATTTTCTTTAAATAGGCATTGTAATTAAAACCCTGTACCCTAATTTAGGAAAAAGGAACCAAAATTAAAAAGATTTTTAAAATAATTCAGATTTTGTATTTCCCGCCAACTCAACGACATCTAGCGACAGTGCTTGTTACTTCACTGACAGTGACAGTTCTGAAAGATGAAAGTGATTAAAAATTTTAATAATGACGATCACTAATTTGGTGTTTTGAATAAATTTTAAGTGTTCTAGATGTTGTTAAACCTTAGGCTATTTATCAATAGGTATTATTATAATAATTACAACAAATAACTTGAATTATTAAAAAACAATATTCATAAAATTAATTAAAATAACCTTAAAATCAATGATTCATTAACGGTGATTAATCAAAAATGTTAAATCTGCAGTGTTTTTATCAGATTAACGTTATCAATGTATGTACTAATTCCCTTTAATTAATAAACATGCTATTGTTGGAAGTTATTGTTCTCGGAATAAAATTCCTGTAGAGCTCGGTAAATTTTAAGAATTAGTACACAGTAGAAAAGTTTACAAGGTTTAAAATGCCCTGCACAAAGTGTAAAACAGATTTCACTTTATTAACATGGAAAATTAAATGTATCGATTGTGAACTCCATCACTGTTCGAAATGTTTAAGAAAAATGCACGGGTACGTACCTTAACAATGATTGAAACTCCCATTTCTATAGTTTTTAATGTTTCAGTGGTTTATTTTGTGATAAATGCTTGATATTAAACAAAAGACCTCCGGATCGAGAAAAATTAATGGAATTACGATCAAAGGATCTTAGAGATTATTTAAACAAAAATAACGTCTCAACACACGGTTTAGTTGGTAAAAATATTCGTAAAAGATATAACAAGCTATAATAAGCTTGATTTTTTTTAGAAAAAGCAGAATTGGTGGAATTATTTTATAGATGCTCAATTCCTGTTAGAAATCGACGACATGGACGACTCTCATCTGTTTTTAGCGGTTCCGTACCCAATCTTGCTTCACAATCGCAAGAACACATTCATACCATACGGTCAAATATAGGAACAAACATTAATAACGTGCGAAGTAAGTTAATGTAAAAAGAATAGCCAGAAATGTTAAAAATCTTCTTGTAGGTTACGCTGAAAATGCGCTTCATAATATAAGTGTGAGAGTTGCACCACCAGGAAATCATTCCTCAAATAATTCCCCCCGTGCTTCATCATTCGGACAACATCAACAACAAAGCTTTTACACGCCAAACTTCTCAAACGGACAACAAAATTACGCTTATGTCTACACACAGAGTGGGGCTCAATCAAATATTTCAACCGAGATTCCTATGACACAAAATGTAATTTTTACACAAAGTGTAGGGGGCCAATCAAATGTTTCTACGGAGCCTCCACAACAACAACCACCAAATGTACCTGTAAGAGCAAGATTTAGTTTCAAAAAGGGGGGTTGTAGTTAAATTTAATTTGTTCTAGACTCAACAGGAATCTTCGAGTGAAACTTCATCGCCCCATAAATATCCTAAACTTTCAGACTTTGAAAAAGTCGAAGAATTAAATGAATTATCTGTTAAACAATTAAAAGAATTATTAACATTAAATAGGGTTGATTATAAGGGATGTGTTGAAAAGACTGAATTGTTAGATCGTGCTACAAGATTATGGCAGGATAATAATCAACATAAAAACGAAGGTAATAGTGGAGGCGTTAACCTTCCCTATTGTTTGATTTACTGGTTCTTGTTTTAGATTTTGAAGAAGCGACTGTGGATAATTTATGTAAAATCTGTATGGACGCACCTTTAGATTGTGTAATTTTAGAATGTGGCCATATGGCAACCTGTGTTAATTGCGGCAAACGCTTGGCGGAATGTCCTATTTGTCGACAATATGTCACAAGGGTTGTAAGAACTTTTAAAGCATAATTTCTCGTTTCAACATTGAATGGAAGCTTTGTTTTTCTATAAGGAACGAAATTTTAATCCCGTATTATGAAGCACTTTAATTTTTTAGAAAAAAATCAATGATTTTTGTGATATATTTTATTTTTAAAATACATATTGCATATAATATTAATAGCTATGAGAATGCTTCGCCATTCTTGCCTTATTTTAAAAGAATATAGTCCTTTTTTATTGTATTACGGATTAGATTTGTGCAAATATTTACAAAAATATTTACACAGCTTTAGATGGAGTTATGTATTATTTCAAATTTAATGTTAACAAGTTTTCGATCAAATAGTTTTAAACTTAAATGTGATACATAATTGTGGTGCATTAAGTCACTTGGCATTTCTCACCATTATTATAACCATAATCTGTGTTACAAATTAATAAAAATATTTTATATAACACCCATCTTGAAATTTTAAAAGAATCTGGGGGTCAAATAGGCCAAGCCACAGGAATCTCCGAAAACATTGCCAACTTGGATATAAAAAATATCACACCCATATATCTATGGTAATTACATAAAAACTTTGACATATTTCATATTTTTCCAATCATATTTTGTTCAAAATTTTAAATAACCCCATAAAAAAATTCCTTGTAGTTTGTTTTCCAAGAAATGAGCGATTTGGTTCTACAAAATGTAAACGAAAAAGAAACTTTACCTCAAAAACGTAACATAATTGTTTCTATTATTTTAACCGAGTCCACTTCAAGTTTGTTAAAATTGGATTTACCCCATTTAGAAGATTTAGATTCGGAAGAAAGCCAACAATCATTGTGTGTGATCCAAGCTGAAGCTAATATCGAAAAAACAAATTATTCTACGTTAAGTTTACAAACGAAATTATCTGAATTTACTAAATATTGGTTTAGTGATCAAGAAGAAAATTTAAAAAAATCAGAATGCCAAAGGGTTTTATCAAGTACTGCGTATTTTCGGGATAATTCTCAACTTCGAGATTCACTTCATTCTGTTTTATCTCTAGGTAACATTTGGGTACTTCCCCTTTATCCTAAACTTCATTAAAATTTAGGGGAAGTGCCAAAAATTCCATAATTTCTTTACACAGATCAGTTTGAAATTAGTAATGAAACAAATGAAGACAGTTCAACGGAATTAAAACCGGCAAGGGTGTATATCCGCCCCCTTTATACGGTTCATAGTCTAGCACATCAAGACTTTATAAAAATTAAACAAAACACAATTTTTGTTAATGTTTTAAACAGCAAGGTGCGTTTATTATTTATAAATTATTTTTTTGTGATACGTTTCTTTTAGGTACGAATGACTGAATCTGGTTGGATAAATGTTTGCCGAATATGTCACGGGGGTGAAAGTTTCGGAGATTTACTTGCACCGTGTCAGTGTAAAGGTTCAATAGCGTTAGCACACATGGAATGTTTAGAGAGATGGTTAAAAGAGTCTGCGAATAGTAAATGCGAACTTTGTCAACACCAATTTAAGATTATCCGTAAACCAAAGTATTTTTTTAATGTTTTAGTTTTAATTCAAATTATTATTAATAATATTATTTAGGTATAGTATCCCGAAATCGATTTTTGTATTCTTACGACACCCTGGGGAACATTTAAACGAATTATTATTCGATTTATTTGCATTTATAGTTTATACACCTGCTGCAATTGCTTCAACGTACATGCTTATGCTTTTATGCGAATCTGTTACTAAAAATAACAATGATTTCGAGGCTAGTGCTCAAGCGCATATCATGACCCTTGCTTCCGTTTTCGGTAAGCAATTTGAAAGCATTTGGAAATGTTATTAAACAATTTATTGATTTAGGAATGGCTGCAATAGATTTTACTTATTCTTCCTGGTTTATGGTTAATATACAAAAACATATAATTGCTTGGAGAAGTTGGTATCGCAATAACTGTGACGTTAAGGTTTTATTACCTGCAAGGAAGCTTAAACATAGAAGGGCTATAAGTCGTCTAAATTTAAATGAAGAAGTGGACTGATTTTAAATATTACAGGGTAACGAAGTGATAATTTATGTAAAAAAATTGCAAAATATATGGAACTATAAAAAATGTGTGTATTTAAGATGTGGGATTCCCCTAAATTGAGTTAACCGTAGCGCATGTACGATTGGTTGCCTACCAGGGTACCGATTCTCGAGTTTATACGCCCCCAAGCGTGTACGCTATGAGTCGGATAGCGAGCGTTGCCAACTTTAACAGTGCTTATTCTAGAACAACAGGGGCAAAATACTAGTACAATGAAAAAGATTGACAAAACATTGGATTTCTGTCTACTATTCTTCAATAATAGAACAATTCGGGTACTATTATTTTTCAAAAAATTTGTGGAACGCGGTTGTAAAATAATAGTACGGTTGGCAACACCAGGATAGCGTATACGACTTGCAGGCGTATGAACTCGAGAATCGGTACCCTGATATTTAATTAATTAAACAAACTTTTACGCCTTGCGTGTAGGCAACCAATCGTACACCAACCCGAAATAATGTTTGAAGTTATATACCCTTTATTTTTTATTCTATAATACATTTTTTAATCGCGCCCCACTTTGTGGGTACTCACAGGTTTATCAATTCGATAAATATAATCTCCGGTATTAAAATACCCTAAATATTCGACAGTTTCTGGGGTAGTATCGATATGATAATGTCCGCCTTCACCATGATGACTAAAACTATGAAAATGTTGAACTCTCAAATCCATATCCTACGAAAAAAAATTTTTAAACTAATATTTAAAAAATACAAAGTCATATTTACATATTCTCCTGTAACTAGGGTACCAATTGCAATTAACGGAGCAGACATATTGTAAAAATTTAACCAATCGTTAACCCCTTCGTCTGTTGTAATAGGAGTTTTAGAAAAATCCGGCATTACGTGTTGCTTTGCTTTACCTTCTTTCAATAAAAATGTTCCCCCTAAACCTAAATTAAAAAAATTAGATCTTGATTAAGTTTTATTTTTAAACTTACCAATGATTTTATCCCCATAATGACTTGCAAGCACTTTTCGAATGCTTGCAATAAAATCATCTGAACCTATCCGTTTCTTAGCATGGACTTTCAAAACCTATAAAGGGACAGGAACAAATTTGAAAATGAGAGAGGGTGGGTGTAGGTACACAACGGATACATACCTGACCAGATTTTCCTTCAGAAGCAAAAAAATTTCCGAGTAAAGCAAATCTTGTCTCGGAATTTGGTAATCTCTCCTGAATTGCTGTCCCATCATCAACGTTCACTTTAGAAATCCTTGTATGTTGGTCTGCGATTCCATTAGCAATGTTTATATTAATCATCCCCTTTTAAATTTATTTAATAAGATCTTAACTAAACGAATTTTACGAATAATACTACCTCACAGTTTACGGTGGCATAAGGGAAGGGTCCAGCACCGGCTCCAATTATCATAGCCGGGTCGATTTCAGATAATTTTGCTATATCACGTAAATCATAAACCTTGTTTCGTTGTACAAGTGGAAGAAGATATGGGGGACCCCCTACTTCGATTAATCTAGGAGAACCATGCAAACCTGTAAAATATAAATTTTTGACTGGGTGGGTGCAGCTAATTTTTTTTACTACCTTTGTTGGCTAAGGTAAATGGTTGTTGGGTTAAATCAGGACAATCGACCACTTCGACTTGTACTTCATTAAAGTTTGATTTTAGATTTTTGTTTAAAACTAAAAAAAATTAATTAGTAAAGAACGTTTTGTAATTTAAGGACTTGGTACCTTTAGCAATTTCTTGAAGTGGAGGGACGTGTAAGGGTTTCTTCTCCACTGTAAGGGTTTTGGGGTCAAGGGACATTTTTCTTAGGAAGAAATGTTTTTTAAATAATTATTAATCTTTCTGTGTATTACAACAAAAATGCTTACCCAACTGCAGCAACGGATACTACAATTACAACAAGTAAACTGAAATTAATGTAAAACATTCTTAAAATGAGAGCTTTTAAAGAAAATAGCTTAATGATTGAAAATTACCTTTAATAGAATTTTTTGACCTTGTCGATGGTGTTGCATATACTAGAAAGTTGAACAGTCTGTGATTTATTTAAACCTGAAAATTAGAGGTCATAAAGTTTATCAGTATTTTAAATGATTATATGCTTAGTATGAGTTGTTATTGTCTGATAAATGATAAATTTATCATAAATAGTAAATATGTACACAATGATAAGGGTTTAAATTATTTACAATTAATTTTTTAGTTTTAATTGAGTATAGCAACTTACCTTAGCCTATTATCCGTGAGATAATTAAACATAATCCAAAGACAGTTTTTTTCTAAAATAAATTCAAAATATGAATAGATAATATTCAAATACGTTTATACTTACAAATAACTTAATAGAAAGTTTTATAGAAAGAAATTAAAAGTGTATTTCAAAGGTCGAACTTTCACCAAAACCGGTTTTAGTTATATTTTAAATGTCCTTTGTTAAATTAAAATAATATTAAGAATTAAACAAACCTTATAAGTACAATTAATTTTATTTTCTTAGAAAAAAAAATTGCGAAGTTTCAAAAATTTATGATGACGTTATTTTGAATTTCCCGCAATTTGATTATAAACTATTTTTATTGGTTATTGAAATGAAGCGTTTTTATTGGTTAATGAGTGAAAACAAACAACTGCCGCCATTGTTCTTCTCACAACACGTAATGTAAAGTGAACGAGTGGTCCTGTAAATTTTTTCAAAATATTTATTCCAGGTAAGTCTAAAAATAAATCTTTGCCCTGTTACGTAGCCAAATATTCGTATACGTTACCTTATTATCAATTACAGGTTATAAAGCAAGAAATCAAAGATAGGATTGAACGCCGGCCGGGGTGCGTCCTTTGAAAGCGATCGATCAATAAAATTTTTTGATTTCCAATCACAAAAATGTCCCGATATGGATCGGAAACCAAAGTATACGTAGGAGATTTAGGTAATAATGCCTCAAAACAAGAACTTGAAGATGCCTTCGGTTATTACGGCCCTCTTCGAAACGTTTGGGTTGCTCGGAATCCACCTGGGTTTGCTTTTGTTGAATTTGAAGATCCTCGCGACGCCGAAGATGCGATCAGAGGCCTAGGTAAAAGTCTGAGAACTCCCGTGAATAAGGTATAAGTAACTTTGCTTTTAGATGGAAGAACGATTTGTGGACGTCGTGCACGTGTTGAAATGTCAAACGGCAAGGCTGGGAGTGGTAGGTACAGGGGCCCCCCTCCGAGATCACGTGGAAGACCATTCCATCCTGATGATAGATGCTATGAATGTGGTGATAGGGGTCATTACGCTCGTGATTGTCATCGGTACAAAAGAAATCGTCGCAGGTATGATGAAATTATAAATACTGCTCGTATTTTAACAGTTATCACCCATTTCGTGTTCCTACTACACATGAATGCAAAGAGTTGTTAATTTTTGTAGTTTTTATTTAAATTGTTTTTTTTGTTGAGCGTTAAATTCAAGCTATTTTTAATGTTGTCGAAATTTACATTGCAACTGGTATTTAATTTGGTTTTTGGGTTTATTTTTAATAAGAAATCTGAAAAATAGAAATTTATATACAGGATTGAAAGAAAGAAATGTTAAATGTTACAGAAAACATTAGTTTGATTTAATTGTTTGGTGAATTTTGTTTGTTTTGAACTGTTTTATGTTACTTCGTAGGATTCTTGTTTAATAAGTTGCAAATTTGTTTAATGATGTGGCCTGCTTATTACCCAGATTTAATGCCCACTGATGTCTAGTTATGGGTAGACAAAAATGAAAAAAATAATGCTAGTTGCTATAATATTGAGAAAGGTTTTTACTTTTGGAATGACTCTAATGTGTAATGAAGGTATTGGGGTAGGGCTAAAAGGAGTAATTTTTTTTTTAATTGTAAAAAAGACCAGTTGCAATGTGTCGATAACATGGAAGGCGCTCTGTATAGAAGGAGGTGTCTGGCTGACAGTGCTGCCATGTTATAGGTTTAAACTGTGGCCCCTAGTCAGGTAAACCACTGAGTCTCATTCACGTCTCGCGTTTGCATCCCACTGACTGCGTAGACAGCCACCACGTAGTGTACTACGACGATCTCTCTGCACACGACTGCTTATTTCATAAGACTACTGTGAGCCAGTGAGTTACCAGCTCTTTCGGGCGTACGCTAGTTGATTTACTACCTATCTACTGTTCACTTCACGTCTCACAAGCTCACATACAATGGTAAAAATTTAATTAATCAAATTAATCTCTAAATATCTTTAACGTACCCATTTTACTTTTTGTGATTGGTGATTGGGAAATTAATTTAAGTCGTCTTGGGGTAAGTATTTTGCCACCTCGACGAAATTTCAATTACAAAACATCTTTATTTTAATTTTTTTTTTCATTTAATTCATTATATTTTTGATGTTTTGTTCTTGAAATCGAAAACACCTCTGCAGTCGTGATTGATGATGATCAACTTCAGATTTTGATGGTTCGTTCCTCTACATCTCTCCGTAAATAGGACAAGATTACACCATTTTTTTAATTTAATTTTTGATATTAATTTGTGTAGTTAGAAAAATTTGCTTATGGTGAGGTAAAGAAAAATTTTTTTTCTTTGCCCCACTCTGTATATTAATTCTTATACCACATATTTTTTTTTTTAAACAAATATGTGGTTTATGTTAAATTAATCTTAGGCGTTTATTGAATTTTTTTGTTATGTTTTCAGGTCTCGTTCGCGGTCTCGCAGTCGTTCCCGTGACCGAAGAAGTCGCTCAAGAAGTGCATCCCGTTCGCGTTCTCGAAGTCGTTCGCGTTCCAGATCACGATCACGATCTGATTCGGCAAGACGCAGTCGTTCACGTACTGCTGACAGAAAGTCAAAGTCGAGGTCTCGCAGCCGATCTGCTGCACCCAAGGAAAACGGATCTGCAACACAGAATTAGGTGTAAAGTTTTCTTTTTTTTTTTTGTAACTTTCTTCCCTGGATGTTTGTATTCTTTTCTTTGTAGATTTTTTACAAGAGAAATAATTGGCTTCTCTCATTAATTGTGTAAAGATTTCGTGTGTTTTTTTTTGTCCGATCTCATTACGAAAGGCATTATTTAAGTGCAATGACATTTTATAATATGATAGACTTTTTTTGCTACCTACTGAACTCTTAGCTAATTCACTTTACTGTTAGTACAAACTTGTCAAGAATATTGGTATCGATGTAATAAGTAAACTAATCTGTAGTAATAAAGTTTGGGAGTACTTTGTATGAAGTTATTGAAAGAAAAAACCAAAAAAATAAAACGTACTATCTCTTTTGAAGGATTTGTACCCTAGGTAGCTATTTGGAATGTGATTGTTGTAGGAAATAAATCCTTTAATACAATACACTTTTGAATTTTGACTTTTACACTAATCAGCCTAATCGGATACTCTTTTAATTGTTTTTAGGTAACGAATCTAAGCTTATGTGGCAGAATTTCTCTCTTAAGGTTTTTGATACTCTTGTGTCTTTATTTTGATGATCTTACTATAAATATCGTGTAAAAATGAAGCAGCGCCCTATTAAATACTTGTAGAACACGAATCTGAACTTATTTGCTCTACATTTTCATGTTTGAGTAAGGTTCCATATGTGTATGTCTACTGTGTATTAAGCAGCGCCCTATTAAATACTTGTAGAACAGGAATCTGAACTTATTTGCTCTACATTTTTATGTTTGAGTATGGTTCTATATGTTTTATGTTTACCGTGTATTTTACTCTTGCGGATTATTTTAACCTGTATTGGTTCTTTTTTCTTAAGGCGCTATGGTCATGCTTAGAATTTGACGAATTATGTGGGGATGAACATGCATCCTTATAAATGAATTGTAGAACACGAATCTTTGATTATTTTTCTTAATATTTATGGTTTGAAAGATAATTTCTTAAACTGTTAACTGTATTATTGATTTTGATTTTCTTCTCCTATACAGATAACTTCTTTTTTGAAAGAACCATCCTAAAAGAATGGTTCTTTCAAAAAAGAAGTTGTCTGGTTAGGAGAAGTAAAAAGTTTCTTAAAAAACACGAGTTTTTAACTAATGACATTCATTTAGTTAAATGGGAAATTTAAAATTTCCCATTAAATCAAAAGCCAATTGGAGCCAGTGACGTTTGCTTTGTGCCAGTGACGTGTATTCCAAAAAACGATGATGCGGCTAGCAATTTTTACGTTTTTTGCAATTTTCTCTGCCGTTAGGGCTTCAGGAAATACATTAATTTTATTAGATAATCAAGTGATTAAAGAAACACATTCCATATTTTTTAAATCATTACAAGGTGAGTTAAAAAAACTTTGGTTATAAACCGGTAACCTCAATTTTTTTTACAGAAAGTGGTCATCAGTTAACGTTTAAAATCGCCGATGATGCATCATTACATTTATCCAAGTATGGGGAATATTTATACGATAACTTAATCATATTTGCCCCAGCAGTTGAGGAATTTGGAGGAACATTAAACGTAGACACGATTACACAGTTTATTGACGAAGGGGGCAACGTTTTAGTTGCTGGAAGCAGCTTGACTGGTGATGTACTACGAGAACTTTCATCAGAATGTGGATTTGAGGTAAAACCTTCCCATTTATATTTTTAATTTGGCTTACGGTTAAAATTGTCTAGGTGGATGAAGAAGGCGCTTACGTTATTGATCATTTAAATTACGACGTAACCGATGAAGGGCAACATACAAAGATAGTTGTATCATCTGATAACCTTATAGAAGCCCCTGTAATTGTAGGACCCCGTAAAGGTAGAGCTCCAATGTTATATCAAGGTACAGGTATTTTAGCCGATCCCGATAATCCTCTTGTGTTACCCCTTTTAACGGCCGATAGTACTGCTTATAGTTACATTCCCGAACAAGCTATTAAAGAGGTGAGTTAAGAATAAATTTAAACCTTGATTTTTTTAAAAATGAAATTTTAGTATCCGCATGCAGTTGGTAAGAATGTTGTTCTGATCGCCGGATTACAAGCAAGAAATAACGCTCGTGTTGTCTTCTCCGGGTCAATTTCCTTCTTCTCGGATGCTTATTTCAAGTCAGCTGTACAAAAGAGTCAGGTTTGTGTTGTTTTTAATTATTTTAGGTGATTATTATAAAAAAAATCTATCTGAAGGGTGGACAAAAAATAGAAAAATCAGGTAACGAAGCTGTTGCCTTAGCAATTGGCCAATGGGTATTTAAAGATCAAGGACAATTACGTGTAGGTTCTATTAAACATCACAAAGCTGGAGAAACAGTCCCTCCACAAGCTTACACGATCATGGAAGACCTGGTAAGTTTTCATTGTAGTCCAATTCAAACGATTCAATAATTCTTTTTTAGGTTTACACGATTGAAGTTGATATTCTTGAGAACGGACGTTGGGTTCCGTTTAATACCGACGACATCCAATTGGAATTTGTAAGAATTGATCCGTTTGTACGAACCACACTTAAACGGGTAACCCCAGGAAGATATGAAGCTAAATTTAAAATTCCTGACGTTTATGGAGTTTATCAGCTTGTTGTTGATTACGATAGGATTGGGTTTACTCACTTGTATACCAGTACACAAGTATCAGTAAGACCTTTACAACATACCCAATATGAAAGGTTTATACCAAGCGCTTATCCGTACTATGTTAGCGCTTTCTCTATGATGGCTGGTGTATTTTTGTTTTCGTTTGTTTTCTTACATTATAAAGATGATGCACCCAAAGTTAAAGGAGAGTGATTTATTTACTGGTACGAGAAATGTGTTTTGTTGTGTGTACGTAATTATTAAATAAACGTTTGATAATTAAACGAGTTTTGAATGGTTTTTGTAAAGAATTTAATAAATGGATACTGGATAACTTGTGTTTTTTATATACAGGGGGGTTTAATTAAAATTAATGAATTTTTCTTTATACAGGGTGTTTTTCGAAACAAAATTTCTCTTATTTTTTGGACAAGAATTGAAACAAACGCCCTGTATTTTATATATTTTAAGTTTAATTATAAAAATTGTAAATAAAATTTTAAAAAACAGTTTTTTCATTAAATTGAAATATTTTTTGGAGGTTCTCCGACAATATCCCCCTATCCTTTCCTCTTTTTCCCCACTTTGTGGACTTTCCCTTTTTTTCCTTGATGTTACCTTTAATAAAGTTTCATGTACTATTAATAAAATAATAACTAAACACAATCGATCAATTTTAATTATTTTATTAGCATGTTATTACAATTTATTACAACTTTATTTTTAAATTACAAAAATGTTAATTTTTTTCCAATTTTAAAAATCCGGAAGTATTTGAAAAATATTTCGCATTAGCTTCGTTAACTTTAACTTCTGCAGCTTGGGGGTTAACAATTTCCAACCCCTGTAATGGTGTAAACGCAACACTGGAAGCAGTACCAGAAACTTGTTTTTTAACAGTCGTGCTTCCACCCCAAGCATGTTGCTTTTGCAAATTCTTCTGTAAAGTTTTTGAAATGCGTACTTTCGTTTTTTCATCAACTTGCGGTAACCGAATCCTTCCCGTACTTGATTTCCCAATCGTTCCCCTCGTATACCCCAAATCCTCTTGATACGCATCATCTTCAATATCGGCAAAATTCATCCTATTCGCGTGCTTTCTAAATTCCGTCATGGCATAACGTTCTTTCATTTTACGCACCCGTTTACCTCCTCGTTTCTTTCGAGGTGCTTCCACGGGTTTCGGAAGGGGCTTAACGAACTTAACGGGTGGTGGTTCTTGAAGCTTGTCTAATTTTTTTTCTATTTCTTCGCGGAACATTTTACCTATTTGACCGTCCGTGCTTTCATGGCAAGCATCAACACGGGCTGCTAAAATTGATTTTGCTGCTACTAACCGTGCGGCTTTACGTCTTAAATCCGGAGGGGAATTTTGTACGATTTCCGAATAATAAATAAACCCTGTATGGGGTAACATGGTGGCTTGGGAAAATCCTGAAAGGGTTTTCTTTTGTTGACCAAGAATTAAAACGTTACAAGCTGGAATTTTTGAGAGCTTTGTTATGCCTCCGGCTACTCCCATTATTTTTGCTGCAGTTGACGCACCGATTATTACGGAAATATTAGGGGCAATAAAAGCCATGCGACTTTCAACGTATTCGTAAATTTCTAATTTATAATTGTTTAAGTCGATTGCCATGTCGCAACCTTCATCGATTTGTTGTTTTTCGAATTCAGTTAATAACGAACCTTGCGTGGTCGAAGCAGTTACCGAAACAACCATAATTGTAGCTTGTGTTAAGAATTGTTGTAAAATTTCATTATTTTTAGCTTGGTCTAAATCATTTCCGAGCTCTTTTACTGTACGAACGTATTCTAACGGACCTACAACTAACGAATCTAATTCGGGAAAACGTTTTTGATATTTATCTCGAACAAACTTATGTATTGTTGCGACTTCGTTATCAATATCCGCTGCAATGTTATTAGCTTCTACGATTAATTGATATTCGGGGTCGGATTCGACCGGACCGATAATATCCGAAGACTTTCTTATTTTTGTTCCGTAACTTTTAATTTGTTTCATGATGTTTTGTAGCTTTGGGCAGTCCCTTAGTTTACATATCTCGCTTACAGATGTGATTTGCATAGTATCTTGCTCCATGGGGAGATCAATCGGTTTTTCTTCTTTAACCTCGGCTGGGCCCTCTTCGGTATCCATGATATCATCCAAGTCATCTTGATCGTTTTCTAGATCAGCTAATAACTCGTCTGCTAAAGACATCTTGAATTACTGTAATAAAAGTAACGGAATTAAAAGAATTCGCTGATTTTTTTTGCAAAAACTTACTTGTTTTTTATAGGGTTATGTTTATTTAAACGTCAAACATATGTCAGCTTGACAGTTTAATTTAAGTTATGCCCTCTAGCGGAGAAATACTGAAACTTGTAGTTCGCGAAATTTCCGCTAGATGATTTACGCGCAAATTTAAATGGTTTTAATTTTTTTATTTTATTTTTATTTTTTGATTAAAAAATCAGGTTTTGGATCGAATTTTCTACCTTTACTGTTTTTTTTATATATCTTTCGTATTGTTTTATATAATTCAACCTTGAAATTTGAATATTTACGTTTTAATGAATGTAATTTAAATAGAATGTGTGAGTAAAAGGTGTTTGAAAGTGTATCATCTTCACCTGTTAAGGGAAAAACATGCAAAAAATTTGAAAAAAAATATCTTGAAGGGGAAAGTAATTAGAGTTCGTTCGCTCCATTTTTTTTTGTCGTGTGATAAAAGAAGAGGCGCGGCCGGCAAGGAGTTGGACAATGAATTTCATTCTTTTCCTTTTATCGTAGGTATGTGCATGTGTGGTGTGCAAGAGAATGTAAAAACAGGTATTCACGGTCTCCAATCGTATTACTATCGAGTTTGCGTGCTGCTCGAAGCAGGCCGAAGTATTCACCTGTTGATGTCCAGATGATACCAACACACCTTATAAAAATAACCGCCTAATGTTTTTTTAATATCTTTCAAAAAATTCTTCATTAATAATTACTAATTCGTTAATTTTTCTTTTTGGCGGGAGCCTTTTAAATTTTAAAAACCTATTTTAAATGTGTTTCGGTTCAGTCAAGGTTGTAAAAGGGGGGCCGAACTTGCGTCGTTGTTATCAGTGATTTGAATAAAATTTTTGAGCCAGTCGGAGATTGGACGCCGGGATAGATCAAGGCTCGTTAGTTTAGTGCGGTGAAAGGTTGTTTTCAATAGTGACCAAATTTTTCGGACTATTTTTTAAATAATGGCTAGTTTTGAGGATTTGCAAATGGAATGGTCCATGCTTTGTCAGGATTGCACCGATTGTTGGACTGAAGCAGGTAGATTTTTGTTTTATTTTCTTTTATATGTTTAAAGAATTTTGTTTTATATACATTAATGTTATGCAACTTAGCATATTGCGTGGAATCAATTTATTATTAATAATAAGGTATTTCGGATTTAAATAAATTTCCTAAAGACTTTTACTGAAAATATTTTATTAAAAGTTTTGAGTAATTAACGCAACGTTAGGTAATTTAGTTAAAGTTTATACAGATGTGTAAAAAAAATTCTTAGGAAATGTTAAAATGTTTATTTTAGGTCAAGATTTTGCAATAACTTTGCTCGGTGTGCTGTAATTAAAAATTATATACAGTGTGATGAGTTAAAATTCAGGACGAAAGTATAGTTTTTACATAGATTGTATAAATAAATTTGCATGTTATATAGGTACCGGTTTATTTACCTAATTAATATACAAAGTGCGTCAGATATTTCGTCATCCATTTTTTTTAAACATTTTTATTATTCTCGACTTTTTTTAAGCTTAACCAAAAGTATTATCTTTGAAAAAAAAAGCAAAGAAGAATTCTCGTAAAAAAATAATTAATATACAGAGTGTGTTAGCTTAACCGTCCCCAATTTATATTAATTAGATTTTCTCAAGTTAAATATTTTATTTAACGTGCATTTTTCTGGACAAAATAAAATTCACAAAAATTATAGAAAGAATTTTAAAATACAGTTTTGTTATCGTTTGGAAAAGTTTAAATTTTATTTTTGTGTCTGCATTTAACGATAAGACTTTCTTTTGTTGCAAACATGTTTCAAATCCTTATCTTTTACACATTCTTGCCTTCTTCTACCTCAATAATTTTATGTGAATAATAAGTTTTCGTAAAAGAAACCTTGAACAATTCTATTTTAAATTTAAATATCCAATTTTTTCTTATAAAGATTAAGCAACCTTGACTAAAAGAATAACAAGCTCGGTAAATAGAAGTCATGGCACACCAAGATAAGAAAAATTTAAATATCTAATATACAGGGTTGTTTCAAAAATATTTTCTATAGGGTGCAACAATTAAGAATGTTACGGTTCTGACTCAAATTTAATTCACTCCAGTAATTTTTTATACTAATCCATTTTATTCATTTTTTACGGTCTTGATATGAAACGTTTTAAAAAATCCTTTCGTTGTGCTTCATAAATATTTGAGGTTTTTTTTTATTGTGTTTGCTCATGGTGTTTGCTAAAGAGAAGTATTCATACCTGTGTGTAGGTATGTAAAATGCATGAGACATAAAAATGCTTTTGTACAGGGCACGTTTAAATTTGGTATGCAAACAATATTGTAGATTGACTATTCGTGTAAAGTATACTTCTGGGAATAGACTGTATCCTTATGTTTGATTAGGCTTTTTCGCATTGGATGAGATGGCATAACGGAAAAAGATCAGATTACAAGATTAAGGAAAAAAAAACGGTATTTTCCAACTTATAATCGTACCAACAAGAAAATTAGGTGCAGAAGTCAAATTCGTTTAAAAAATAAGTCCAGATTGGTATTTTACAGTTAAAAAGAAAAAATTAAAGAAAAAATTCCAAAATTTGAATAAACATTTCAAGCATCCCATATACTATTAGCTAACAATAGTGGGAAGTTTTTTATTCCACATACTTTCCTGACGTTTTATGTCAAAATCCATTTAATATGCAAAGTCTTATTTAATTATTATGCGCCTTAAAAAAATAACTCTAGATAAAAGAAAAAAAATTCCCATAAAAATTTGAACCAATTAAAGTGAATCTTAACAAAAATCGACTTGTTAATGACTAGGAGCTAACATTTTTGTGTTATTTAAGAGTAAACGTGGTTAATATCTATTTAACACAGGATATGTAAATAAAATTACATCCATTAACAACATAATTGTGTGAGTTTTTAAAACAAAGACCCATTGCATGATTTTAGGTTTAAATAACTTCTTGAAATTATCTTGCAAAAAGAGACTTAAAAAATAAATTATTTATGGTTCAAGGATAAATAAAAAAAAAATAAAAAGTGCTTTTTCTGTCCATCACCCCCACTTACTCTTCCGCCCCGCCTCTTGCACCCTCCCTTTATAAACACACCACTCACATCTTCTCTCCATCTCCTCCTCAACTCTTTTCCCCCTACCCCTTTTCCTTACCCTTCCCCATCGTTTTTAAAATTAAAAAAAAATTGTCTCTTAAACTTTATGGGGTAGATTTGTGTTCGCTGTTCATTAGTTTCTTTTTTATATTATTCTTGATTAAATTTGGTTTAACAATGCTGTGTTAAGTAACACCACGGTATTTCTTATAAAAGTGATTGTACTAGCCCTAATTTACACTAATCGTTGATCTAGCCTAGATTATTTTTTATCCCAAGAGATACAATGTAACCTGTTCGATCTAAGAACGTGTTATTGAGGACATTGCACCTATTTATGACCTTTTCGGCAAGTTGGGTAACTAGCACCATTTTTAGATTAGTTGTATATATCCTGCATCGTTATATAATTTGCATATACATAAGTGCATTATTTTGTTGTGAAGTTGTCAATTCCATTCCTGATACTTTATCTGACCTACTATGATACTATTAGGTGTATTTTTTAATATTCAAATTACTTGGCTACAATGCAACCTGTTTGTTTAAAAAAAAACTGTGCTATTCAGGGCGTTGCAGTAAATGATATCTATTGTAATTTTATACCGAGCGAAATATCTATCATGATGGTGAATTTTAATTTTATACCAAGTTTGTGGTAAAGCGAAAAAAAAATAGTTTTGATAAAAATATTAAATAACGTATAAGATTTCATCTAAATGATGATGTAAACGTAAACAATTGTCTAGTTTGTCTGAATCATTGTAATTATCTTCTCGGGAGGTTCTTAATTTTGTTCCCAGTATTCGTTTCTATTAACTAGAATTATAAATATTACTGACATGCACATTTTTATTTTTGTTTGCCACTCAAAGTTCAAAAAGCGTAAAAAAAAGAGGAATCTTCTGTTTAATTAGATCTCATTTCCTTCTATTCACTTTGAAGGATGTAGTTAGTCGCTTTATAATTCTTCTAATAACTTTATTTTATTTGTATACACCCTGTAGATTTTTAAATTTTTGGAATCGGGATAAAATTTTGTTCGGTTTTGAAATACTATAAATTGTGGAGCACCCTGTATATATTTTTGAAAATTCTTGTAGATTTTTTTAAATTTTTTGAATAATTTAGAAACGCTTTTCCAGGGAAATAAATCGTGAAGCACCCTGTATATATTTTTGAAAAATTTTTGGATAATTTAGAAACGCTTTTCCAGGAAAATAAATCGTGAAGCACCCTGTATATATTTTTGAAAATACTTGTAGATTTTTTAAAATTTTTGGATAATTTAGAAACGCTTTTCCAGGGAAATAAAACGTGAAGCACCCTGTATATATTTTTGAAAAGTTTTTGGATAATTTAGAAACGCTTTTCCAGGGAAATAAATCGTGAAGCACCCTGTATATATTTTTGAAAATTCTTGTAGATTTTTTAAAATTTTTGGATAATTTAGAAACGCTTTTCCAGGGAAATAAATTGTGAAGCACCCTGTATATAGTTTTGAAAAGTTTTTGGATAATTTAGAAACGCTTTTCCAGGGAAATAAATCGTGAAGCACCCTGTATATATTTTTGAAAATTCTTGTAGATTTTTTAAAATTTTTGGATAATTTAGAAACGCTTTTCCAGGGAAATAAATTGTGAAGCACCCTGTATATATTTTTGAAAATTCTTGTATAGGTTTTTTTTAATTTTTTGGATAAAATAGAAACGCTTTTCCAGGGAAATAAATCGTGAAGCACCCTGTATATATTTTTGTAAATTCTTGTACATTTTTTTAAATTTTTTAGATAATTTAGAAACGCTTTTCCAGGGAAATAAATCGTGGACCACTCTGTATATTAGTTAATTTCGAATTTATTTTGGAAAAAAAATTGTTTTTGTATAATTCCTTGTAGATTTTTTGGAATCTGAATGAAAGTCTGTGCGATTTTGAACCACTTTGCAGGTGAAACGATCCTGTATTTTCATTTAATTTCATTTATACTTAAAAAAAAATTAAAACCATGTCGTCTCATATAAAGGTGTAATAAATCAATAACGATCATTCAACAATGCGTGACTCAGAGCTGAATCAGTCCTGATTTAATACTTAAAAGTTTCTCTTAAATTGTTTAATCAGTTTATGCAGGTAAAACACTTTTCGATTTACAGGACGTTCCATATTTTAGGGACAAGATCGATTTGAATCAACAAAAATATTCACGAAACTCAAAACTAATCAGTTTTATTAAGGTAACAGTTTTTGAAACACTCTGTATATAAACGTGAATCAATAGAAGTTATGTTAGGGGTTTCAGCTGAAAGTCGCTTATTAGGACCCCCACCATGTACCTTTTAAATAATTTTTCCACCTCCATTAGTCTTTTTAGTCTACACTGCCCCATCCTTCATTTTATTGCTCCCCACCAGATGTCCCCCTCAACCCCCTTTCAGTCTCTTAGCCAACACCTCCCACCCTTCATTTTATTGCTCCCTACTAGATGTCCTCCGCAACCCCCTTTAATTTTTTCAATCAAAAATTTCCTCCCTTTCCCCTCAAATATATTTTCCTTTCTCCTTTAATATTTCTGTTTTTTAAGATTTTTTTTGATTTGTTTGAAAATCTTCAATTTGATAGGGGATTCCCCGTCAATATAAAATATCTAAAATTTACAATCGTTGCTTATAAATTTTTAAGGATTGCATGCAGACACAAAAACTTTTCGTGCAAGAACATAAACGTTTATAATTAAGTTTATTTAACAAATAGGCATTATATAATTAGAAATCGGAACTGTATGCGATGCGTTGTGGTATATGCCCGTAACATATTATACCGACAATAAATAAATCTTAATCAGGCAATTTAAAAAAATATAGAGCGCACAGTTTGCGGAAAAGACATCGTCACGAGAACACGAAACAAAACGAATTTACAAATAGGTGTGTTTGTACAATTAAAATACATGATGCAGTAGAGATTGCACTTAAAATAGGAACAAAATAGAAGGCTACAAGCACGTCAAGAGTAAGAGGTACTAGTACACCTGTTTGCTGAAGCATAGAAATACAAAATTAGGTCCCTAGGTCACCGTGCGAAAAAAATCACTTTGAAAGGGCTGTAAAATCTTTCTTTAATTTTATGTTCCGCTGTTGTAATTACACCACATTGTGTTATAACGATTTGTTATTAGAGTAACACCTTTGTTTGTGTATTTTTATATACAGGAATTTTTTTCCTAGACTTATATGGATAAGAGGAGTAGGTTTGCGAGAATTCAAGGCTTTTCTTGTTCTCTCTGTTATATAAAGTTATATTATTAGTTAACAATAATATGGTAATATGCTAATAGGGGAATACCCTTCTTTCTCTTCTTCTCGATTAAATATTCTATGGAGGGGAGGATCGTTCTATTATACCCTGTAACGTTGGCTTAACATTTCACGATTTCTGGCCTCTAGCTTGCCTGAAATATTAATTTTATTCCTTTGACTTGTCTTTGATTCTCATTGAAAGGTTAATTCTATAATAACAATGTAAAACTAAAAAAAAAAAAGGTTTATATGGCAAATATTTAATTCTAATAATATTCTGTTTTCTAAATGATCGTAAATGGTTGCACAATGCACCGAAAAGGTTAGCATTATAATATTATTCTTATTATCCTGAATCAGTGGTTCGTAAATAAAAATCGTGTATATCAATTTGAATAAAATATTCAGGTCAGATTATAATACAGATTACAATTAGAAGTATTTAACCATGAACTATTCATGTCATCTTTAGTGAACATTAATTCTTGTTTGATTTTCTTTTGATAGGTTGTTAAATTTTTAATCTTTCGTTCTTTCAAAATTCTCTAACAAACGTTAAAATCCTGGGTGAGATATATTTCTGCTCCTCTACTCGTATTTATCTGATTGCTCTGTGTTGCTTGTTTGCCGAGGGGTCAGCCAAATACAGGGTGATTTACACCACGAGGCGGAAAATGAAGATTCGTGTTCAAAATTTGATTCTAAGCAAAAAATGCGAAATAACTTTTTTTCCGATCGGCCTTTGTTTTGGAGATAACGAGAGATTTCTGGACTTATCTCATTTTTGACCAAAAATGACCCGAAAAATGAAGATTCGTGTTCGAAATTTAATTCTAAGCAAAAAATGCGAAATAACTTTTTTTCCGATCGGCCTTTGTTTTGGAGATATCGAGCTTCAAACTTTTATAATTTCAAATTTCACAAAAAACTAACAGTAGGCCATGCCGACCGGAAAAAAGTTATTTCACATTTTTTGCTTAGAATCAAATTTCGAACACGGATCTTCATTTTTCGCCTCGTGGTGTAAATCACCCTGTATATACAGGGTTTTCAACGCCACCCCCAGTATCTTTCAAAACTCTTGTTTGGTTGACAATCACCAAGACATTTTTTTTTTGTAAAATTCGGACGTCTGTCGTCAACCCCTTAACCATCAAAGCAACCCCCTTTAAAATTTCAACTGTCACCAATAGGTTTGCAAGATACTGAGGGTGGCTACTTTTCATTCCAAAACCTTGTATAGAGATACGGGGATTCCTATATATTTGGCTGACCCCTCGTATCAATATGGTGACCTCACACCGTTTTAATTCAGCTACCTCGTGATTTTCCCCTTTTGGTTGCCTCCTGAAAAAATAATGTTTTGAAACCAAATTTATCGTTTTACCCAAGTAATTTTTTTTACAAGGACTCCAAGTTTGTTTATTCCTCTCTTCCGGTGTCTTATTAATTCTAGAGATTTACTATTTCATTAAAAAAAAATCATTTCCTACAATTATATCTCTTAAGGGATTCTGAAATGCAAATTCTGTTCTCTTTCGTAATAATTTATTGCTATAGGTAAGTGTGTATTTAGGTTTGGGCGGAAATCGAATTGATAACAATGTTTATTTTCCTGTAATTACGTATTCTAATCGTTATTAATTTTCTTTAGATAATATTATATAGTAGTAGGCTAGGCACAAAGTTGTAAACAGTTGGGAGATAGGTGTACTACTAAAACAGTTAAATAAATCACACACACACAGGATATTAACTTTATTTTTGTTTGTATTACTTGATTGTTTCCGGTTTAGAAGTAAAAAAACAAAATAAGTAGCAGGGTGGGAGTAAAGCAGGAGGTTTGCGCGAATTTAATGGTAGAACACGAATCCGCGCTTATTTTTCTGTTTAAGCGTAAACACTCGATTTTTTTTGGGGAAATCCCCTGAACCTAATTACATTTAAATTAATTGTAACACAGAACAGATTATATCATTTTCTCTTTTATTAAACTAGAGTATGGTATAATTTTAGCTTGATTCACATTTTAAATGATGTATTATTAACCTCCTTTTTTTTACTGTTTTTATTTATAAATAAAATCAAATTCCAATAATAAAATTATAATAAAGGAGTTTCAAAGGCGCCAAACAGAGAGGCGTTGTGTTATTAAACACTTCATTATTATAATTTGCATTTCATTTCTTATTGTAATAAATTATCTCAAGTTGTTTGTTATTAAGTTGGTATTATACTTAACAATCAGGTTAGAAAGGAGATTCGTTAATGTTGCATCATTATTCATTATGAATTAATAATAATAATGCGGGGGCATTAAATAAATATTTACGAATAGAAATTTACAGACATTAAAAAATTGTTTAAATAAAATTAATAAAAAGCTTGTGTGAAATATTTGTTTTGAAAGTTTTCGAATATTGAAAGTTTTAATTATTAATAATAATTTAATGCTGGATTAGTTTACTACAAACTTTTTTTATTTAAATTATTTTCATATTTTTATATTTATAATTAAAAGTTAATAAACCTAATTTTATTTTTTAATAGTAATAATATTTAATTTAATTTAATTCTATTTTGCTACTCTATTTAATAGAAAATCAATGATTTGATCAAAAACATTCTCTGCAACTTTTTTATTATTAAAGATAAAAATTCGTTTAATTAAGCAAAGTTGTAGTATTTTCCCTTACAAATTTTATAATGTACTTAGAAATACAAAAAAAGGTCTCGTTACGGAGATACAGCCTTTTTAAAGTTTTCCCCCCAACACTTAAAAAATCAAAACCTAATTCTAGTTTTAAAATATCAGAATATTAAGGAAGTCCTGAACAAGTTTAAAATTAGTGAACTAGAAGATGATATTAGCATTCTGAAATATCTGGTTATCGGTTGAGGAATTCCATGAGAAAGAAGCTTGTTTGTTTTAAAACACACCATCGTAAAGGTTATGGGATTTGCATCAAGACATTGAATCCGTATTTAGTGTTTGACAAACCGGAAATATTAATTAAAGCGATTGTTATTTTAATTATTAGAATTCGAGATTTTTTTCCCTAAAAAAAAATTCACAAGGAAGTGATAGCAAAAGAATAAAACATTCTTGGTATCAATCAGATCTTGCTTGCATAATCTTCAATTAATAAAGGCACGACTTTTAAGCTTGATTTATATACAAAAGTTTATTCTTCTTCGGTAATAAAATTGATGATCTTTTAAGTAACAATAGGTCTTGCTTTAAGTATTTCAATTATTTAGGACAAACTTAAGTTATAAAACCAACCTTGAATATTTTTTATTTTACGACCCTGGAAATACACAATTCAAGGTCATTCTAATTTTTATTGTTCCAT
Organism: Hemicrepidius hirtus; assembly: GCA_963082805.1. Classification (NCBI taxonomy): domain Eukaryota; kingdom Metazoa; phylum Arthropoda; class Insecta; order Coleoptera; family Elateridae; genus Hemicrepidius; species Hemicrepidius hirtus. The sequence goes on from OY720166.1 coordinate 1,112,452, forward strand.
AACTGCAAAGGAATTTTATTTTGTAGAGAAAATAAATTATTTGACTTTGGAAAAAATGCACATTTCAAAGCCATTCTCATACAATTTTCCTAAGAATCTGAAAATATATTTGAACGAACTTGAAAAATCACAGTTCAAGGTCACTTTAGAATAATCCATTACTCCTGTTCAAATAATGGCAATAATGGCATCAGTGATTTTTTTAAAAAAGACCACTTTTAATTTCTTCTATTTCTACGCTTCCGGAAAATGGAAAATTGTAAATAATAGTATGAGAAGATGCAGAATTTATTTCTCTACAAAAAACCTAAACACACTTTTGCTCTAAAATAATTAGGGGAGCCAATAATTGAACGTTAAGAATTTTCCATTGAAATCCCTATGGTGCATCGCTCAAGTCACCACCCGGTACTATATGACTTCCTTCAAGTAATCCAACAAATATATAAAAGTAATATTTTTTTGAAAAATTCTCCTCACACACTTCTTTATAAAAATATTTTATTACACTACCTTCACCAGAAAGTCCTTTCACTGGTAATTTTTGTACGATTCGCGCGTAAACGATTTCTACAACTTGGAACATAATTCAAGAGCTTAAAGTAATTACCCTGAAGCGTACAGAATATAAAATTACTTCCCTATTTTTAAAACATTCTGATAATTTCCCCCTCGTTAAAAAATTACAGAAGAGCTATTGTCCTTAAACATTTAAGGAACAACCTTGTTGCAATTCTCAGTTTGGTAACAAACATTTACGTCACCGTTAAATAAACAATACGAGCGTAGAAAATAAATTAGCAATGAGTTCACCTTTAAATTTTTGGCCCTCGCACTCCCCCGACTTGACACCCGCGAAGTATTTGAAATATTTTCTTCGTTTTCTGTTTTTTTTAAAGCTTGTATGTTCGTTATTTATTAAATGGCGTAGAAAAATAATCGTAGGTGAACCTAGAACCGTTAGAATGCATTAAGAATTAACCATGTAACGTTATTATAATCAAAATGAGCTTCTAGACCTAATAGAGATTGCAGTTAATTACAGTATAAAGTTATTATGAGTCTGAAAAGAGGTTCTCTCCATCAATTAAGTTCTGGGCAATTAAGGAAGCGCAAAGGAAATTTGAAATAGCTCGTAATGTGAAGAAATTGGGACAAAAACTGATTTATTATTCAATTTTAATAGAAGTATAGCTCGTGAGAATTATGAATCAGTTATTGAAAGTTTTAGACACTCCTTTATGTGTAATTTATTGTTAGTAACACGCCCACGCTTTATTTATGAAGATGCGGTTGCAAATATAGGGAGGTTCTTTCTTGGAAATATTTAAAAATTCCCCTAATGTCTCTACAGTCCCTTTACTGTCTCTTACACTTCCCCTACTGTGTCTACAGTCCCTCTACTGTCTCTTACACTTCCCCTACTGTCTCTTACACTTCCCCTACTGTCTCTACAGCCCCTCTACTGTCTCTTACACTTCCCCTACTGTCTCTTACACTTCCCCTACGGTCTCTACAGCCCCTCTACTGTCTTACACTTCCCATACTGTCTCTTACACTTCCCCTACGGTCTCTACAGTCCCTCTACTGTCTCTTACACTTCCCCTACTGTCTCTACGGCCTCCCTACTCCCTTTAACACTTCCCCTACTGCGACGTGTCGCAACAGAATATTCTTTTTTTGGGGTTTCAATGACCTTATGTCCTTGAAACATATAATTTTTCAAGGATATTACAAATATCTGAAGATTTAGGAAAATTGTTTGAAAGATTAAAATCAACTCCTAAGACTAATTATTAATTTGGAAATGACAATACGACTATTTCAAGGTCATACCTCCATCAAGTTTGCTCAATTTTAAGAAAAAAAAGTCTGTGTTTTTTGTCTGCAGAAAAACTGTCTAGGTTTTTCTCTTTGTAACCTTCTTATTTTTTTTGACATACCACACGTTGTATTCATACAAAAACATTTTATGATTACAATATTAATTTATGTATTCATAAATATTCTGATCATAAAATCGAGTGCCGTTCATTCGAAAGTAATATTACCGAAAAAAAAAGAGAAGCCCAACCTGTCTGCCGTGCGCGCACTTTCAGGTGGACATCGCACTTGTAGACTATAAACAGCTAAAATACCGATATTAAATTTTTCTCACGACATTAATGGTCATCTAAAAATTTACACATACACACGTAGTGTGTACCGCTGAAGAAGGTCGATGGCCCGTAGATGGGTGACCGTCCACCGATAGGTTTCGTTTCTGATCTGTCGTTGAAGTCTCCCAACTTTTAAGCGGATTATTCAGGTATTAGGACAAAGTAGAAGGAATTTCGTTTTGAAATCGGTTTAGAATTAAAAAGAAAAACAATTTTGATTAATTTTAGGGAAGATTTTTTCACAGGATCAGCAAAATTAAACGTTTTTACAATTTTGTAAGGTTTAAAAAATTAGGAATAATTTTAAATTGGGATAATTCGGAATTTATCGTATCATGACCTTGAGATAGGCATTTGAAGGTCATTGTTATTGTAATTTCTATTCACAAAATAGCAAAGAGTGCTTAGGAAGTACTGAAAGGGCTTAGGAAACTTTGGTAGACTTTAGAGAGTCTTGGACGTCTGGTAAGGGTTTTAAAACTCCATTGGGAAGCCTTGGTAACCTTTAGACAGTATTTTGGAAGTCTGGGTAGGTCTTGGGAAATCTGGGCAGTTCCTGGGAGTTCAGATTAGGTTTTAGGAAGTCTGGGTCGGCCATGGAAAGCCAAAAAATATTTTTCCCCTTTCTAGCTTCTCCGAATTAAAGATTTACCAAATTCTGCAGATTAAACGGGAAAAAATGGAATTGTTAGTCCCAGTTAGATCGATATGGTTGACCTGCATACCATTAAACTAAATTACGGAATTAAATGCATCATTTACACGCTTCACGGTATTTGAATCAGGAATTTAACGAGGCACCAGAAGAATGGTTATTCTCTTGTGACATAAACCCATATTTTAATGTCACATTTTAATTCTGTAATCAGTCTTGATTTAATCCTAAACAAAACGTAGGAAGAAATGTTCAAGTGAAATAATAATTTGACCTTGAAATTATTTTTTTGTGTTAGTAATTTAAGAAAAAAACACACCGGAAGGTCTTATTGAGTAATAAATAAACAAACGGTAATTAGGGAAGATCCGAATTTGGAATTTTGAGGATTTTAGATCACTTTCACGTATTTCTTGGTTGGCCTGCTTGTAAAGCCTCGATGGTTTGTTCTGTAAAATGTTACATTCGCTGCACTTAACTTTTTTTAATCTCTTCCACCTGAAGAAGTGTTTCGTATTCTCATTTTGTGTTAATTTTATTAACACTTCAATTAAATTTAATGCTTTTATAGTTTTTTCCATTATACAATCACATTTTCTTTTTTTTTTCTTTTATATGACCTAATACAGGATAAAACTATTCTTGACCTTGAAATAGATTATTTCAAGGGTAAATGTGTTCCTGTTAGGATTTTTGTTGAAAAGCTTTCGAACGGACCGATTCGGTGTTAAAAAATTGCTAAATTGTTCTTTGTAGGCAATCATCTTTTAGCGTCGTCCACTTTCGTTCGTTACAACAGGTAATTTAACTAAATCGTGTAATTACCAGTAATAACTTTTCTCTGTGTCTCCCACTAAGGAGGTTAAAGTCATGTTAAATTTGTTGCACTCATTTCGGAGACTTTGTTTAACCATTTCACTTGAATGGTCAGGCTTTTGACATTGACCTGTTCCTCATTACTCACCGTTAGAATCCAAAAATAAATAATAATAATACGAAGAGATTAATTTTGTTTATTTTGCTCTTCATTAGTTAAACTTAGACAGGACAATTTTGATGGTTTAAAGAGAGTTTTGTGTATTAAAAGTGATTAGTAATTAGAATTGATACTTTCCCTGAGATTACCCCATGGGTGGATGTTTTACTAAAGACGTTTAATTGAAGATCGAGTTCAGAAATGAATGTCATTTAGCCTTTCTAAAAAATACTAGTGGTGAGAGTACTACAACATTTTAAAAAAGTTTTTTACACTCTTTTATATTACAACTTGCAGAGAAAATTTGTACGTGACTCTTAATAGATTTTTTTTTATCATTGTAGGCTTTTCTTTATTATTGTTCCCATAGAAGAGTTTTTCCATGGGTTCATCGTATTCTAAATAACTTTCCTTCTCATACTGATAAAAAAATTAACATGTGGGAACATTTTTAATTGTTTCATCTTTAATTGAATTAATTAAACAATAGGAAAACATTTTTGCTTTGTTTTTGAACTTGACTTTCAAATCTAATAAACGTCGTTAATCTTTTTCTAACACAATAAACCATTTTTTTTAAATTGTAGCTTTGGAAAAAATTAAACAATTGTTAATTTAAATTTAAAGTAATTTATGGCAGTGTCTATCTTAAATTTTAAACAATAAGTACTCGCTTTTACACACCAAGACCTTTAATTAAAGGTAACCTAGTTCTTAAAATCAAAAAAGGGAAATTTCGGTTAATTTTAGAACATTCAGTAATTTTATCAGGGCCTTTAAAGCGTGGGCGGTTCTGGTTAGCTCTTGGCAAGCTTTGGAAGTCTTTAGGTAGTACCTGAAAAGTCTGGGTAGGTTTTAGGAAATCTGGTTAGGTTGAGGAGTGTTTTGGAAGTCGAGACAGTCTCTAGGTAGTCTGTATAGGCGCTGAAAAGGGTGGGTGGTGCTGGGGAAGTCTTCAGGTAGTGTCTTGAAAACTTGGGCAGGTTGTGGGAAGATTTGGAAGGCCTTGGAAACTCTGGTTGGGCCTTAGGAGGCTTTGGAAGTCTACAGGTAGTGTTTGGAAAGTTTTGGTAGGCTGTGGGAAGTTTTAGTAGGCTTTGGGAAGTCTGCTTGGGGTTTTGGAAGCACTGAAAGTCTTTAGGGAGTACCTGGGAATTCTAGATAGGCTCTGGAAAGTGTGGTTGGGCCTTAGGAGGCTTTAGAAGTCTACAGGTAGTGTCTGGAAAGTTTTAGAAGACTTGGTTGGGCGTTGGGAAGCGCTGGAAGTCTTTAGCTAATGTTTGGGAAGTTTAGGTAGGCTATGGAAAGTTTTAAAAGACCTCGGGAATGTCCTGGAAGAAAAGGTAGTCTGTAGCAAGTCTGTGTAGTCCCTGAAAAAATTGAGTCTTAAATTCGAATCATTTCAGACACTTCAAACCTTGTTTTTCGATCGAATCTGTATTACAGCCCATATTTAGGAAAATTAAAGAATTCTAATCATTAATTAAACTTCTGAAGAAAGTAAAAAAATAATGTCTGACTTAAATAAATGTTTTGTAAATTTCTGAAATTGAAAGTTTTGAAGACATATTATTGTCTCATCATTAAATAAAAATTTCCAAACACTTTCTCTACGAGACAGTTCGAATATAATACTATAACAACCTGTTATGGATGTTATGTATGCGATTTTTAGCACATCATAAAGTAGATTACTTAGTCATCGAGCTATTATGTTCGTAATTTTTTTTTTAATGTAATAATGGATGAGAAGCGTTATAGTCTACGGAATTGTTCTTAGACTACTCGGATTTTACCCTTTAAACTTTTACAAAGTTTAAAGTTCACAGATTTAACAATAAATTTTATATTTGAGAATATTTTCTTGGTATATACTTTAATGATTTTGTTTAGTTTTCTTCTATAAAAAAAATTACGATTATGTACCTAAGTTCAACATTGAGCAGAAATTAATTAAAACGTAGCTGTTTGTGAACTATTAATCATGACTAGCTGTAAAATGTCTTTAAAAAAAATAACTGAAGGCTGATATAACGTTAAAAAGAACAATTTTCGAGTTTATTATGCATACATAAAATAACATGCAAATTAGGTGAATTGTTGCCATAACCGTAACACCATAACTGTGTTGTATAAATAAAATGTAGGTACTTAAAACTAGAGGATAAATCACGTGAAAAAATTAAGATAAGTCGGACTTCAACTGAATAGTCCTTAGGAAACTTAGGGGTAATCCTCTAGAACTAGGATCAGTCCCTCTTGGGAAAGTCTTGGGCCTTGGAAAGCCTGGGTAGTCTTTAGGAAGTATCTGGGAAGCTTTTAAGAAGCTTTGTTGGGTCTTGGGAAGCCTGGGTAGCCTTTAGGAAGCTTTAATAGGTCTTGGGAAGGCTGGGTATTGTTTGGAAAGTCAAAATGGGCCTTGGGAAGCCTGGGTAGTCTTTAGGGAGTATCTGGGTAGCTTTTAAGAAGCTTTGATGGGCATTGGGAAGTTAGAATGGGTCTTGGGAAGCCTGGGTAGCCTTTCGGAAGCTTTAAAAGGTCTTGGGAAGGCTGGGTATTGTTTGGAAAATCAAACTAGACCTTGGGAGGCCTGGGTAGTCTTTAGGGAGCTTTGATGGGCCTTGGGAATTTAGAATGGGTCTTGGAAAGCCTGAGCAGCCTTTAGGAAGCTTTAATAGGTCTTCGGAAGGCTGGGTATTGTTTGGGAAGTCAAAATTGGCCTTGGGAGGCCTGGGTAGCCTTTAGGGAGTATCTGGATAGCTTTTAGGAAGCCCTGATGGGCCTTGGGAAGTTAGAATGGGTCTTGGGAAGCCTGGGTAGCCTTTAGGAAGCTTTAATAGGTCTTCGGAAGGCTGGGTATTGTTGGGGAAGTCAAAATTGGCCTTGGGAGGCCTGGGTAGCCTTTAGGGAGTATCTGGGTAGCTTTTAAGAAGCTTTGATGGGCATTGGGAAGTTAGAATGGGTCTTGGGAAGCCTGGGTAGCCTTTCGGAAGCTTTAAAAGGTCTTGGGAAGGCTGGGTATTGTTTGGAAAATCAAACTAGACCTTGGGAGGCCTGGGTAGTCTTTAGGGAGCTTTGATGGGCCTTGGGAATTTAGAATGGGTCTTGGAAAGCCTGAGCAGCCTTTAGGAAGCTTTAATAGGTCTTCGGAAGGCTGGGTATTGTTTGGGAAGTCAAAATTGGCCTTGGGAGGCCTGGGTAGCCTTTAGGGAGTATCTGGATAGCTTTTAGGAAGCCCTGATGGGCCTTGGGAAGTTAGAATGGGTCTTGGGAAGCCTGGGTAGCCTTTAGGAAGCTTTAATAGGTCTTCGGAAGGCTGGGTATTGTTGGGGAAGTCAAAATTGGCCTTGGGAGGCCTGGGTAGCCTTTAGGGAGTATCTGGGTAGCTTTTAAGAAGCTTTGATGGGCATTGGGAAGTTAGAATGGGTCTTGGGAAGCCTGGGTAGCCTTTCGGAAGCTTTAAAAGGTCTTGGGAAGGCTGGGTATTGTTTGGAAAATCAAACTAGACCTTGGGAGGCCTGGGTAGTCTTTAGGGAGCTTTGATGGGCCTTGGGAATTTAGAATGGGTCTTGGAAAGCCTGAGCAGCCTTTAGGAAGCTTTAATAGGTCTTCGGAAGGCTGGGTATTGTTTGGGAAGTCAAAATTGGCCTTGGGAGGCCTGGGTAGCCTTTAGGGAGTATCTGGATAGCTTTTAGGAAGCCCTGATGGGCCTTGGGAAGTTAGAATGGGTCTTGGGAAGCCTGGGTAGCCTTTAGGAAGCTTTAATAGGTCTTCGGAAGGCTGGGTATTGTTGGGGAAGTCAAAATTGGCCTTGGGAGGCCTGGGTAGCCTTTAGGGAGTATCTGGGTAGCTTTTAGGAAGCTTTGATGGGCCTTGGGAAGTTAGAATGGGTCTTGGAAAGCCTGAGCAGCCTTTAGGAAGCTTTAATAGGTCTTCGGAAGGCTGGGTATTGTTTGGAAAGTCAAAATGAACCTTGGGAGGCCTGGATAGTCTTTAGGGAGTATCTGGGCAGCCTTTAGGGAGCTTTGATGGGCCTTGGGAAGGTAGAATGGGTCTTGGGAAGCCTGAGCAGCCTTTAGGAAGCTTTAATAGGTCTTCGGAAGGCTGGGTATTGTTTGGGAAGTCAAAATTGGCCTTGGGAGGCCTGGGTAGCCTTTAGGGAGTATCTGGGTAGCTTTTAGGAAGCTTTGATGGGCCTTGGGAAGTTAGAATGGGTCTTGGAAAGCCTGAGCAGCCTTTAGGAAGCTTTAATAGGTCTTCGGAAGGCTGGGTATTGTTTGAAAAGTCAAAATTGGCCTTGGGAGGCCTGGGTAGCCTTTAGGGAGTATCTGGGTAGCTTTTAGGAAGCTTTGATGGGCCTTGGGAAGTTAGAATGGGTCTTGGAAAGCCTGAGCAGCCTTTAGGAAGCTTTAATAGGTCTTCGGAAGGCTGGGTATTGTTTGGGAAGTCAAAATTGGCCTTGGGAGGCCTGGGTAGCCTTTAGGGAGTATCTGGGTAGCTTTTAGGAAGCTTTGATGGGCCTTGGGAAGGTAGAATGGGTCTTGGGAAGCCTGGGTAGCCTTTAGGAAGCTTTAAAAGGTCTTGGGAAGGCTGGGTATTGTTTGGAAAGTCAAAATGAACCTTGGGAGGCCTGGGTAGTCTTTAGGGAGTATCTGGGTAGTAGCTGGGGAGTAGCTTTTAGCTTTTAGGAAGCCCTGATGGGCCTTGGGAAGTTAGAATGGGTCTTGGGAAGCCTGGGTAGCCTTTAGGAAGCTTTAATAGGTCTTGGGAAGGCTGGGTATTATTTAGAAAGTCAAAATAGGCCTTGAGAAGCCTGGGTAGTCTTTAAGGAGTATCTGGGTAGCTTTTAAGAAGCTTTGATGGACCTTGGGAAGTTAGAATGGGCCTTGGGAGGCCTGGGTACTCTTTGGGGAGTATTGTCTGCCTTCAGAAAGCCTGGATAGTTCTGTAGAGATGAGGATGGTTCAGATTATTTCACTGAAACAGTTTAGAGTGACTAGTAATAATTTTTGTCTAAGTTTCTTTCGCATTTTCCTTCCGGCAGATCGGAAATAAACCTTTTTTTCCACACAGTCTCAAGTCAATGTCATTAGACCCAGAATTAGGTTTTTAATTTTTATTTTAAAACCATATCTGGTTACACAACGGATGCCCTTCCGGTGTTCCCCATAATTGATCCGCCCCTGTCATTCATTCATAAAAACCGATCTCGGAGAAAGTTTTCTGAAAAACGTAAACGTCTTCCAAATTGGGAAAGACCGAGTAAAAGTCAAAATCTCAAGAGAATCGGATTATACTTAGATGAATGACGGCGGCGACCGACGACGTCTATGAAAGATTAATCTTCTCAGGAATCCGGGAAGCAAAAGAGAAAATTGAGTACGTCGTGAAATATCTTGCAATTGCATCTTGTAATATTTAAAAAAATTGTTAAGTGCACGTGTGAAGCGACTGCTTAAAAATAACTTCTGGCATACTTTACTAAACAATCACTTTTTGAATGTTAATTACTTGACACTTTAACAAAAGCCCTTCCAATCTGCATACGTGAGATTAGATGATGGGGAAAAAAATTTAAAAAAAGACCACCATGATAGAACGATGGTGACAGCGACAAGCAAGGAAATACAATGGAACTTCCTTAAGAAGACATGCAAATATTTGCTTTCTTTTTATAAAGTTAACTGTTAGGAAGACTTGAAAAAAATTAAGATACAAAATGATAATTTTTTAATGTCGAATTTGACAGAGGTGACCCTATTTTTTGCAAAAAAAAATCTAGGACATTTAAGTTTAGGTCTTCACATGCAAATTTATGTACATTAACGTTTTTTTTTGCAATCTTGTTCTTATTGAGGAATTGAGGAAGCTTATTTCAAGGTCAGATACTCCTCTCCTTAATACATCTGTAAAACTTTGAAGGCGACCATTTCAAGGTCATTTGATGTCTAGGGAAGTGATTAAATAATTATCTCAAGGTCAGATATTTTTCTGAGAGTCTGTAAATTTTTTTTAGATATCTTTGGAAATGCGTACGACTTTAAAGGCGACTATTTCAAGGTCATTTGATCTATAGGGAAGTTTTAAATAATTTTCTCAAGGTCAGATATTTTTCTGAGAATCTGTAAAATATTTTAGATATCTTTGGAAATGCGTACGACTTTAAAGGCGACTATTTCAAGGTCATTTGATCTATAGGGAAGTTTTAAATAATTTTCTCAAGGTCAGATATTTTTCTGAGAATCTGTAAAAATTTTTAGATATCTTTGGAAATGCGTACGACTTTAAAGGAGACTATTTCAAGGTCATTTGATCTATAGGGAAGTTTTAAATAATTATCTCAAGGTCAGATATTTTTCTGAGAATCTGTAAAATATTTTAGATATCTTTGGAAATGCGTACGACTTTAAAGGCGATTATTTCAAGGTCATTTGATCTATAGGGAAATTTTAAATAATTATCTCAAGGTCAGATATTTTTCTGAGAATCTGTAAAATATTTTAGATATCTTTGGAAATGCGTACGACTTTAAAGGCGACTATTTCAAGGTCATTTGATCTATAGGGAAGTTTTAAATAATTTTCTCAAGGTCAGATATTTTTCTGAGAATCTGTAAAAATTTTTAGATATCTTTGGAAATGCGTACGACTTTAAAGGAGACTATTTCAAGGTCATTTGATCTATAGGGAAGTTTTAAATAATTATCTCAAGGTCAGATATTTTTCTGAGAATCTGTAAAATATTTTAGATATCTTTGGAAATGCGTACGACTTTAAAGGCGATTATTTCAAGGTCATTTGATCTATAGGGAAATTTTAAATAATTATCTCAAGGTCAGATATTTTTCTGAGAATCTGTAAAATATTTTAGATATCTTTGGAAATGCGTACGACTTTAAAGGCGACTATTTCAAGGTCATTTGATCTATAGGGAAGTTTTAAATAATTTTCTCAAGGTCAGATATTTTTCTGAGAATCTGTAAAATTTTTTAGATATCTTTGGAAATGCGTACGACTTTAAAGGAGACTATTTCAAGGTCATTTGATCTATAGGGAAGTTTTAAATAATTATCTCAAGGTCAGATATTTTTCTGAGAATCTGTAAAATATTTTAGATATCTTTGGAAATGCGTACGACTTTAAAGGCGATTATTTCAAGGTCATTTGATCTATAGGGAAATTTTAAATAATTATCTCAAGGTCAGATATTTTTCTGAGAATCTGTAAAATTTTTTAGATATCTTTGGAAATGCGTACGACTTTAAAGGCGACTATTTCAAGGTCATTTGATCTATAGGCAAGTTTTAAAGGATTATCTCAAGGTCAGATATTTTTTTGAGAGTCTGCAAAATATTTTTAGATATCTTAGGAGATGCGTACGACTTTGAAGACATTTTTTTCAAGAACAGGCAATGATTAGTTGATCAGTTCAAGGTCACACACTAATTTTCGCAATGCTGCTTAATCTAATGTAATTTAAAACTAATTATTTTTAATTATAGGTTGGTTGTAAGTGTTTTAAACCTTAACAAATGTTAATAGAGTAAAACTGGTTTGAATGATTATAAATTAATTAAAAACAGGTCAAGTACGAATGGTTACTTTGGAAATATATTTTAGATTAACATCAAAATTCCTTTGACAATTTTTTAAACTAATCAGATCGAACGTTGGTATGCTTATTGTTACACTGTAAATCATATGCAATAATTTCTCTTACACAACTTGCATAACAAGAAAATTATGCAAGTTAGACTCGTACGTGTATGGAAAGATATAATTTAGAAATAATTTCTAAAAGTACCCGAAAAAAAACAGTACTCTAATTTTTTTGTACAAAGCTCGGTCACGATTACTAATTAAATCACCCGCACTTCACTATCACAAAGTTAATTAGAGAAAGTTTTTAATTTTACGATGTTAACTTTAAATCGTGAGGACGGGCCCCATACAGGTGTGGATTTTCTGGTGTTGTTGGCCGCTCTAGAAATAGTGATATTGTTTTTAATTCGTAATGCATATTAATGAACTTCTTTTTTTAAACTATCTGAAGGTTATCCTTGAGTTGAAAGAATTATATCGCGAGGAGGAAAATTTATTCGTTTGGATAGTCCTTTATTACTTCCGCCCTATTTTTTCGGTTATGTAACTTGTAAGGTAGAGTTATGTAAAAATTCCTTCTGATTGGTGGGTTGGGAATAAATAATAACAAAGAAATGTTAGAATAAATTGAATTTTTTTTGGTATGGATCGATGGGTTATTATTTGAATTTGCAACTATGTTCAGAATTCTTTAAAAAAATCAGGACTAATCGTCGGTTTTTTCTCCTGTCCTCGCCAGCCTGAGTTAAGTTGTTCTGGACGAGGATACTCTGTCCCGATTTCAACATTTCTCTTTCCTATTTTATCCGTCTGGGTTCCGGAGAAAGAATAGGCCCAGGGAATCCCCTACCTGTCGTAAAAGGCGACTATTTGGGGCTTCCCCTTCCTATTTATCCATTTTCCCTAAAACTATCCAGTTTCAAGACTATAAGCTCTTCCCTAAACGTTCGTTTGAAAATATTTTTAATTGATTTGGGCCTGGGAACTTAAAATATGTTCTGGGAAACGTGGGAAGTTCCTAGGAAATCAAAATAGACTTTAGGAAGTCTGGTAACTCAGAATAGGGTCTTGGAAGCGTGGAAGCGTGGCCCTAGGAAGTCGACAAAGGCTTAAGGAAGCCTGGGAAGTATTTGGGAACTCAGAATAGGCTTTGGGAAGCGTGGGTAGTGCCTAGGAAGTCAAAGCTAGCTTAGGGAGGCTTGGGAGAGTCAGGACAGGCTTTAGGAGGCTTGGGTAGTCTATAGGTAGTGTCTAGCAATCCTGCGCAGTCCCTGGGACGTTTGGGTAGGCGTTGAAAATTGTGGGTAGTCTCTTGAAAGTCCTAGAGACTATTCCAAGGTCATACAGTTTGATTAGACGAAACAAATGAATTGTATTCAATATAGGCGAGTGTTTGATCAAGTGTTTATGTTTAATGTTCAATTACATGGTGTTTTTATTTTGGTTTGATCTAGATAGGGATCCCTTTCAATTTAGAACTTCAAAGAGAAAGATGATTTGTGAGTTTATTACAAGTTGGTTTTTGCTGATCGATTTTTTAACTTTCAATCACTTCTCATCACTGTATCATTTTACATGTCTTCGATGCATTAATTTCCTAATAAATTATCCCATGAAAAACGAAAGTCGATCTATCACATGTTCGTGCGAGTGGAGAAAGGTTTTATTTAGGATCTAAATCGCTCTAATTTTTTCCTCTTTTAAAAGTGAGAGCTTTACATCAGAAAACCACCCACGATAAGATAATTTATCTTACTTATCCATAAAAGGCTTTAATCTAGATAACGCGATATTTCCTTTTAGTTGTTTACGACTTTTCCGATCCATATTTTCTTTTTAGCGCTTTCTACTAGGTTGACAAAAAATTTAAAAGTTGCGAAACAGGAAACAAGTTCAATAGTGCAAATAATAAATAAAGAACCGCTATTTACATTCCTCTTGAGTCTTCAGCTCGTCCTAACATTTACAAAAGGAACTGTTTTGGGTACTATATAAACTTTCTCGGTTAAGTGGCATACCTATTCGGTTACACAAACAAGAATTTTTTAATTGAACGCATTTTATTTAAAAGAAGATTCTATGTTACATGTTACCTGAAAGTTTAGTTTATATAAAAAAAATAATTATAATTTATTACGTAACGGTTTACTTGATTTACACGGACATACTCGATAAATTTAAATGTTGTGGGTGTATAGAAAGATTTATTTTAAAGTCTCTAGAAGAAAATTCTAATCGTAAGAGGAATAAAATATATTATGGCTAATGGGGTTTTGGTTAAATGGTATATAGGATAAGTGGCAAATTAGAGCAATTAACCAATGTATCATTTGTTCAAAGATTTTTTTATTAAACTATCTTCCAGATAGAGGGGGATTTTTATTTCCTGATCCATTAAACTGTTAAAATTTAAAATAACCCCTAACAAGAAACCTTTCACCTTTATTTAAAAAATCGCCTGGGGTGTACCATAAAACAAATAATTATTTCTGGTATTTAGATCGTAATATTATTACGAAATAAATTTGGCATTAAATTAAAATCTACTCAATGAATTTTCTCGACAATTAAATCACATTAAGTTCACCTTTCAACGCACTCGACACAATAAATTATAATAACAGTGATTATAATTCGTCTCAATTAAAGCGATTTATAACATTATTATTATTACAATGCCTGTTATTTTCGCTATTATAATTTTTTTTCTCTTTATTGATTCGAAACACGATTTCTCCTACGTAAAGATTTAATCGCGTTTTTGATAAGTTAAATTGGGACCTCCCGCGCTATTATCTAAAAACATAACATTTCATCTTGCAAGACACTTATGAAAGTATGCGAGGGACGATATCATTGTGATCCAAGAGATTGTACGATTTCTATTATGTCTGTGTGAGTATAAAGTGCGTTCACATTTTTTTTCTGTCTGGAAAATATCTATAGACACAATCAGAGACATACATCAATTGAGAATAATATCTGGTTCAGACTTATATGGTAAAATAGAACTACTTCGTTAATCGGGGATTATTCTATCCATATCAGAAAGTATAACAGATTTTGCATAATGGAAATATTATTGTGGGTAGTTCATTCAACATAATAGAGAAAATCCGGAAATGTTGTAGGTTTTTCAAGGTCACAGAAAAAAAAATTCTTATTCCCTTAAAATAAAATTTCAAGATCATATGACCATTTAACATTCAAAGCTTTACTTCCAAGGTCACATGTCTATCCTGGGGATCATAATATCGTCTTTCAAGGTTGTTGCGTTCAAAGCGGCTGTTGAAATATTAATTTTTTCCCATATGGGGAAACCAAAAAGGTTTTTTTGCAAGTCCATTCTAAAGAGTTTTTGTTAATTTGAAAGTCGAATTAATAAAGAAAAAAATATCACAATTCAGTTTCACTTTTATTTATGGATACAAAACAATACCATAGTGACTTTCGGTTTCCATTATTCGCATTCTCACATTTGTCAGGATATGATAAATGGGGACCGCACTGCTGTGAAATATCTCTCTTCTAGATAACTTGATAGATAAATCGTTCACTGCTGAGAGAACAACATGAATGCGTTAAATGGTGTAACACCTATTCTCTGCTCCTGCCTGTCTCTCTATTTCAGGAATGCTAATGTTTCAAGATAAAACCGTTATTATAAATAATAATTCATTTTACTTCGCCTCTACCCACGAAGGAATGCAAACGATTCGTTTTTATCGCTCTAAATTCTTTAGTTCGTGACCCACCTTATATTACTACTCTTGATAAAAAGAATTTTCTTATTTTTACGGGAATAACACGGATATAAAAGAAATTTCTGCTCGAAGGACCAAGAAACTTTTTTGACCGTTTGTCCAATCCGGAAAATATTTCCATTTGTCCTTTTGATTACGAAAAGAATGTCTTTGCATATAAATATGACTGTTTTTTTTACTTTTAATGCCAACTAGTAGGAGTAATAAATTATAAATTCAAACAGCATCTTTTTTCCTTTAAAAAACAGTTACAGCTTTATCCTTGAAAATACATGAGTCAAGTAATCTAGCATTTCCTAATTTATTGATTGTAAGTTTTTTTTTTTTGCACAGTGGGAGATTGCATAAATGGTGCAGTTGATATTTAAATTTTTTTGTCACACTCCTCTTTTATTCATGTGTTTATGTTGAAAAAAATTGTGGAAAAGCCTTCTCAATTATTTTAGTTACAAGCACAGGTAGAGGAAAGTAAAAAGCTTTTCCGAATTATTGTTTCCTTTATGTTGCAACATTTCTCTACTAATGAGCTTATCTTTATTCTTATAATAAATCTAAATGAAATATTAATTTTTTTTAATCCTAATCCTGCAAGTCATAATCTTGAGATTATCGAGAAATATACAACAGCACATAGACAACCCGTTGTTCGTTATAAACTTTCTATTGCCTAACTTGGAACATAACAAACTGTTCAGGAAGAGAACTCGTGCCTATAAGTGGCTTTACAGTTCTATAAAAGGTTTTATTACTGGTCAAATGGAAGAATTATTAAGTATTAGGAACGCCTCGAAGCTAATGAGAAGAGCCTTTTTTTTTAATTTCAAAGGTCAAAAAATATTTAAACAAGAATAGATGAAGTCACTTACGTTGACATAAGTGCTAATTAAAATCTTGAAAGAATTAGCAAATAAATTTTTTGTTAAGTATTTCAAGGCTTCCATGTCAGGGATTCTTAAGGATTAGACTTTAAAAAATATTTTTACCATTTACAGGTCGATTAGGGGTTACAAAAAATTATTTAGTAATATACCCATACAAAAAAAGCGAGTTTTATGGTAATTTTTTTATCTGTGTCTTACATTTGTTTAGGAACTCCTGTATTAAATAATTTAAAAATGGTTTTTCCAAGGAATAATCTGATCAATGCCTAAAATAAATCATCACCCTGTATATATTTTGTGACTAAACACAGTTATTTTATATGTATATAGCACATAAGAATTTTTATTTAAATCGCTTGAAAAATAAGAAAGTTAATAAGGGTGTACAAAGATACACAACACCCTGTATATTTTTAAACTTTTTGATTTTGCGTTAAATTTCTAGTATAATGATAAGGACAATATTTTTGTCACATCGCCCTATTTTCTCATCCAATACTCTCCAAACTCGAAAATCTAAAATTATACAGGGTGATTTAATAAACTGACCCACCCTTTCTAACTTTTTTATTTTTTACACGATTTAAACAAAATTTTTTATGCAATATATTGAAGTGTGAATAGACTTTTTTAACTATATTTCGATAAATTGTCACTTCCGGTTTAACCGGAAATGGCTATTAATTGCTTGTTTTGATCTCCACCGTGTAAATTTTTGATATTTTTGGAATTAGGGGAAAATTTTTAGTATAATAGGGCAAAGAAATTCCGTTTTTGGACAAAATTTTTTAATGAATCTTCATCGGAATTTTTTTGTAGTGCGGTATGGGTCAAAACCTCAAAACATGAAGCACAGTAACACAAATTTCCAGCCCTGAGGATGAACTAAACGTTATCCTAAATCGAATAATAATAATTTTAAGAGAGCCCAAGGAACATCCGTCATATGTTGTTTCTTAAGTATTTCAAGACTTTAAAAAATATTTTTACCATTTACAGGTCGATTAGGGGTTACAAAAAATTATTTAGTAAGATACCCATACAGAAAAAGCGAGTTTTATGGGAATTTTTTTTTATCTGTGTCTTACATTTGTTTAGGAACTCCTGTATTAAATAATTTAAAGTTTTATTTAAATAACTTAAACAATAAAGAGGTTACTTAAAATAAATATTGCGGTTTGGTATTGCCATAACAATTTGTATTGACGTAAATGGCTCTTTATTACTGTTTGATAATCAAAGAGTGCTTCGCTAAGTAGGTACTTAACAAAAACTTCCTTCTTATTGTTATTTAAATAAAAATAAAAATTTCCTGAACATCTGTTTGTGAAAGTTTTTAGTTAAAAAATTTTAAATACGGTCCTGCACAAACAAGGGTAAAAACTTTAACGTCATTAGAATTTAAAAAACTGATAAAACTTGTTTCTTCCAACAATAAATTTTAAAGAAAAACTTTATAAACAAATTTTATTATTTTTAAAGAAATTGCACACACTGGGGAAAAGCCTTTTAAATCGTAATCAATCAAAATTTGCTTAACTACCTATTTTTTTTTGTTTTTGTAAAAGTAGTAAGGCTCATGAGTAGGCGGTAGAAGAACAAGGTTTAAGGGAAAAACTAGCACACTTTCGTTAATTGGTCTTTGAACTATTTGAAAGTTAATGTACTTGTTGTAAAATTTAAATGAGTCTCAGATTGCAGGGTGATAGCAAGATTGCTTCTAGATTTTTTGTGTGCTGAATGAATGATGTGAGAATGTTTTACTAAATTACAGGGTGTTTCAACAATTTAGAGCCTCCTAGAGTGTAGAGTTTATTATTAACTAATATCGCTTAAAAATTATTTTTTGACCTTTCAGCTTTAACAATAAGTATTAAAAAAAATTATGACTAATGTAAGTAGGTACTTATCCAATCACCATTTTTGCGATTTATTACGATAAGAATAATTATGAGTTCTTCTTCAAACATGCTTTTAAGATAATATAATGTCTGTAAAAAAAAGGCGCAAGTGGTGAAATTGCTTATTCAAAGTAGGAAGTCTTCTCCAGTAATAAACTATTCCGGAAAAGCAATCACACTTTGAATTTACTACGTGATACTTGAATCTAATGATAGAACTTGATTTTATGATAACGTTTTAATGTTAAGAAACGTATGTGCTGCAATTATTGCACAAGGAAAGTTGATGGTAACCACTCATAAAGTCACGAACTTGAATTTTTTTGGATTGTAACAGAGATGTTTATTTTCTCATGTCCTCATTTGAAAAGGAATGGGGTTGGTTTCCTCGATATTCAGCTCTTGGCCAGCACGGTTCCCAGACTTTATCGATTTTCGAATCCTTCGGCCGCCATCCATAGTCTCCCAGATCCCAAATTTTAAAAGGTTTCTCTCTTCCCTCGAATTAGGGGAATTTTAACTCAACAAAAGTTAATTATTAATTTAATTTTTCCCTTTTGTTTCTTGAATGTAATTAGAGAGATAAACGCAAGTGAAGGTCCAATTGCTTGATATCTGATTGATTTTTCTTTCGCCACCCGCAGGTTACTAGTGAAAGGATCAGATCAATATTTATTCGTAATTTATATTAACAAACGTAATTAATGATCATAGCAATTGGTTTTATAATTTTTTGTACTAATTTTTGATATCCAATTCATGTAGTACACGAAGAAAAAAAAAGGTACTTCCCCTAAAATCCTATTAATTAGGCACCGGGGTAGGTTTTGACGTATCGTCCTTAACTAAAAAAAATTAAATATTCTAAAGGGTAAGCTTTAAATTTCTTGATTTTTTTTGTTGTTTTTATATACAAGGTGTTTTGAAAAAATTGGTGCTTTCCCTAAAAAAAATATTTGTAAGATAGTTTAGTTTTTTTTTTTTTTTTGAGATACGGTCAAGTACCCTAATTGCGTATTAAATTATACCGAGGTTAGAATAGAAATTGGCAGATATCCGCAAATCCTATAAACTGGTTTATAATTAAAGCCTTCACACGGTTTTTTGAGGTGGCAAAAGAAAGGCCGTACATATCCTTAAATTGTAGCGAGCGCAATTTCTCTTATTGAGTTTTGTTTTCGTTTTATGGATTTCTAAATACTAATTAATCTAATTTAGTTATTTATTGACGCATTCCTCAACTCAGTCGTTCATATAAAATTACTTACTTGTTAGTAAGTAACACGAAATTTCTTGTTAGGACCATGTTTTTATTTTTCTCTAATTCCCAACTTTTTTTTTATCACGATTTCATAATTTTGTAGTTTATACTTTCGAGTATATTATAAAGAAAATTATTAATTATCTCTACATTTGTTAAAATTAACAAAAAAAAATTAAAGTCTGATGTTTGGGGTTTTTGGCAATTTTTGAACAAACGGTTAATTTTTTGGAAACAACCCAAGAGTACCTTTTTCGTACATTATTAAACATTCTTTAAACTGGCGAAAACAAAAATTAAATATTCTTACGGATAAGAAAGTTATGGCCAAAAAAAAATTTTGGTCTTAGGTTCGATTCCACTTAAAATTAAGGCTGGTTCACAAAACTTCTCCTACTTCCGTAGTTCACAATAAAACGGCTGTATACAAATTTTGAACCAATTATCTTTATATTTATGGAAGATATTAAAAAAAAGTAAAAAAATAAAAAACAACCCCTAAAATATTTTTCGGCAACATCAACTTTTCGCGTTTGGATTTAATATTACAACACCCTGTATATAAGATTTTTATTTCCCAAACATTTTTCCTCTTTTCTTTTAATTCCGTTTTTCCCCTAAAAATCAAAATTGTGATGAAAAAACTGTCCTATTTTGAAAAATCAAGTTTTGACCATAAAATTGGAAAACCTTCCTATATCCATCTTTTATTTTCTTATTGAATAATTTAAGGACATGATTTTCCTATTCAATAAATTCTATTGTATTATGAACTTCATTCTGATCGATTAGACTGTGAGTGTGCGCGTGCTCATTTATGTTGCCATGGACGAGAGACATTATTCGAACTTTGTGTCGTGAATTCGTATCCTTGCTTTGAAGGAATTATTAGTGGGTTATTTCTAACAGAAAAAGAAAATTAAATAAAATATTATTTTCGTGAAATTAGTGTTGTGGATTTTACTTTTATTATGTGACATTGTTGTCTTAAAAAAATGAGTATTTACAAAGGAATTTATGATTACGTCCAAGACGATTATACAAGGAATATGCTTGATGGTATGTAATATTTTTTTTAAATATTTAAAAAATAATCAGTTTTATGAGTCAAAAAGTAAAAATTCCAGTATTGATTGAATAAAATATTTAAACCAATACGGATCTGTTATGGTTGATTGATTCGTTCTTAAACGAAACCTTAATAAAAATTTCTTGCTTGATTTGCTGAAAACATTGTCCTGAAATTAAATAAGATTTTTATTTTTGCGACTAGAAAATCGATTTTGGTTGCAACCCTCTTCTCCTTTAAGCTCTGAACGCCATGCGTGGAATAAATAACCCCTATATTAATCTCACTGTTCACACGTTTTCGCATTGATTTTATGAGTCATAAAAATATTAATTCAATTTCAAAATAATTAAAATTTTTTACCATCCCCCTATGGCATGCATTTAATATTATTACGTATTATTATATCAATTTCCTTAAATGTTGTTAAGTTGTCATCGATTAAAAATAGTTGTTGAGTATTTTTCTTGTTGACATTGAAAAGTATGTAACTATTCGTGGTTTATTTAAAATTAATATTATTGGGTTTAACCCAATTTTCTTCCCATCGATATCACGTAGTATGTAGTTACACGTAGAAATTTTTATAGTCTTGTTCTACATATTGGTATCTCATTAAATGTAATATTCTTTCGTATTTAGGCATGTAATAATACGTAGTTAGAAAATTACATCTGCTTATTAAGCTAAATAGCTTTATTTTAATGTCAGGCAGATGTTAGTTAAAAATACCAACTTGTTTAGATAGAAAAAACAAACAAAAATAGAAATTTTATAGAAAAATTGAGTAATAATAAACAAAACTGCACTTCAAAAGTTTTAAAGATGGTTTTTCCAAGGTATATTCTATTCAATGCCTAAAATAAATCATCACCCTGTATATATTTTGTGACTAAACACGGTTATTTTATATGTATATAGCACATAAGAATTTTTATTTAAATCGGTTGAAAAATAAGAAAGTTAATTAGGGTGTACAAAGTTACAACAACACCCTGTATATTTTTAAATTTTTTGATTTTGCGTTAAATTCCGACTATAATGATAACAACAATATTTTTGTCACATCGCCCTATTTTCTCAATCAATACTCGCCAAACTCGAAAACCTGCAATTATACAGGGTGATTTAATAAACTGACCCACCCTTTCTAACTTTTTTATTTTTTACACGATTTAAACAAATTTTTGTATGCAATATATTGAAGTGTGAAGAGACTTTTTTAACTATATATCGATAAATTGTCACTTCCGGTTTAACCGGAAATGACTATTACTTGCTTGTTTTGATCTCCCCCGTGTAAATTTTTGATATTTTTGGAATCAGGGGAAAATTTTTAGTATAATAGGGTAAACAAATTCCGTTTTTGGACAAATTTTTTTAATGAATCTTCATCGGAATTTTTTTGTAGTGCAGTATGGGTCAAAACCTCAAAATTACCAACTTGTTTAGATAGAAAAAACAAACAAAAATAGAAATTTTATAGAAAAATTGAGTAATAATAAACAAAACTGCACTTCAAAAGTTTTAAAGATGGTTTTTCCAAGGTATATTCTATTCAATGCCTAAAATAAATCATCACCCTGTATATATTTTGTGACTAAACACGGTTATTTTATATGTATATAGCACATAAAATTTTTTATTTAAATCGCTTGAAAAATAAAGAAGTTATTAAGGGTGTACAAAGATACAACACCCTGTATATTTTTAATTTTTTTGCGTTTAATTCCGACTATAATGATGAGAACAATATTTTTGTCACATCGCCCTATTTTCTCATCCAATACTCCCCAAACTCAAAAACCTAAAATTATACAGGGTGATTTAATAAACTGGCCCACCCCTTTTAACTTTTTTATTTTTTACACGATTTACACAAAAAATTTAATGCAATATATTGAAGTGTGAATAGACTTTTTTAACTATATTTGGATGAATTGTCACTTCCGGTTTAACCGGAAATGGCTATTAATTGCTTGTTTTGATCTCCACCGTGTAAATTTTTGGTATTTTTGGAATTAGGAGAAAATTTTGAGTATAATAGGGCAAAGAAATTCCGTTTTTGGACAAAATTCTTTTAATGAATCTTCATCGGAATTTTTTTGTAGTATGGGTCAAAACCTCAAAACATGAAGCACAGTAACACAAATTTCGAGCCCTGAGGATGAACTAAACGTTATCCTAAATCGAATAATAATAATTTCAACAGAGCCCAAGGAACATCCGTCATATGTTGTTCCGCTAATAGTTAATGGGTAGCCTGAAGCGAATTGTCGCATTTAATATTACCTTATTCGATGGTCGATTAAAATCATTCACTTTCCAGAAGTCACAAGATGTCTTTGACCACCAAAGCAGACAACCTTGGAAAGGCATTTCCGAAATAAAACGATTTGAAGTTTATTGAAGCGTTCTATATATCCGGTCAGATTTTACAACTTAGTTTTACTTTCATTCATCAGTTCGATGGCATTGAAATCTCCTGAAGAAATTCTTTTCTGTAATTAAATTGTTCTCTTTTAATAGTACCGAGTGTTTGAGTAATTATGTCCGGTGATATAAATTTTATGACTTCTTTTTGGAATGAGCTTCCTGTTTTGTAGAAACAAAAGTTGGTGGTGATTTTTCCGTCATACTTCTTGAACACCTGTTGGTTTGTGTTAGTTACGGTTGTATTTGATATCGTGCAGTGGTTTAGAAGAATAAGAGAATACAAGAGGTATTAAATGACGGTTCTAAAAACCGTGGTAACAATTTCATCGTCTTTTACATTTACGAACGTGACACATACAGATAAAATTTCGTTTTTGTACACTCAAGATGAAATTCTATATCGTAAAGCAAACCATCATTGCAAGTCTAAAGTGGAACATTATTTTTCCTGATTATCTCTCAAACAGAACACCACTCCATAAGTCCATACTGATTAGAAACTTGACCAACGATCAAACAATTATGTTTGGGTGCAAAGGGATAACAACGTAAATAAAGGATTGATAAACACCTACAAGTCATTATAAACAATCAAAATTTCGGTTAAATCACTTAAGAAATAAAAAAGTTAGAAAGGGGGTACTAAATACAAGAACACTCTGTATAGTTTTAAAAATTGCCGGTTTTAGGAAAGGGTGGATGATAAAATAGGAACTGTAAAAAAATGAGATCAATGAAGGTAAAAAAAAAAAGTAGAAATATACAGGGTGTGACGCTTTTTTTCTGAGTAAACGTTTTAGTAGGAAAATTACATAGAAAATAAATTTCTGGGTGTATTAAGTCGGTCTATAAAATAAAAAAATAAATTTTGTATAAATATTTTGATTAAGAAGCTATATTAGAGCGAAATGGTAATCGCGTATGTCATTACTTTGTTTTTATTTACTTTTTAGCTACTGCTTGACGTTAAATTCATGTTCCTGTCATCATCAGATGTAATTTCGATAACTCGACTGTGAAAGTTAATCAGTTTTGCCTGATGTTGATCATGTCAGCGTTATAATAATATCTTCAATCGTGATTTCGGAACCCAATTTTTTTTACTGACCTTACACGGTAATTGTTACGCCACTGGCTATTCGGGAATTATTTTTGATCAGTTCAATACCTTAATACGTTTTAGTAGATCATACGTAAAAAATTGCGTTTAAATTGGTTGGAAAATAAAAAAGTGTGGGTGTACCAATTTACGCAATCACCCTGTATATTTTCAAATATTGCGGGGAAAACATCTTAATGATATAAAATAATTCCTCTTAGACTAGTTCCAATTTTATTTTACCAATCCCTCTTTAAATTTCGAAAACTTGAAAATATACAGGGTGGTTTATCTAAGTGGTACTTTTGGTAACTTTTTTATTTTTCAACTGATTTGATTGAATTTTTTTATGTGTTCTGTACCCATAAATACTAGCTTTTTGGGATATTTATTTCTAAATTTTTACTTCCGGTTTCACCGGAAATGACCTTAATTTTCTTATTTCAAGTGGAACACCCTGTATAATTTATCTTTTTTTCATTCAGAATTAAATTTTCTGTATAATCATCAAAGACATTAATTTTTTGAGTTACTTCAAGTAATAAATTTTGCTTCTAATGTTTGAAATAAATTATTTAGTTTATCAGAAAGTATTGATTTTAACTTTCATCTTATACTAATTAAAATTATGCCATAAATCTGTTGTATTGATACTTTGGATTAAATTTTTAAGTAAAAGTAATTAATATCAAAACTTTCGAAATTAATGTCATATTTCAAAATTTAGAAAATGGATTGAAAATTATGAAAATTAATTAATCGTTTTAATGCTTTCACCTATTTTTATTATTTAAAAAAAAATA
Organism: Hemicrepidius hirtus; assembly: GCA_963082805.1. Classification (NCBI taxonomy): domain Eukaryota; kingdom Metazoa; phylum Arthropoda; class Insecta; order Coleoptera; family Elateridae; genus Hemicrepidius; species Hemicrepidius hirtus. Next base: position 1,137,057 of record OY720166.1, read on the forward strand.
CAGGTCCGTAATAAAAAATTCCTTAGGAAATTTCAAAACGAGCGTGTTTGTTCCAAAATATATTCATTTTATTTTATATAGTTTTAGGTAAAAGTAATTAATATTAAACTTTCTCAAAAATTCCTTTTAAAATATCGAGATTAATTTATTTTACCTGGTTTACATATTATTTTGTATTTATTACTAAATTTATAAACAAACTGCGTGTGGATGAACTAAAAATAAAATGCCTTTCCCTTAGTAGGTATTTATTATTAATAATTTTATATGACCCTGTATATACTTCTACTGCGCAGTTTAGTATAATTATGTAATTTTATTACTACACAAGGTTCATTTTGTTATCTATTCAAAACTGGAAGTACAGGTTGATTACTTTTATTTATTGTAAGTAGAAGCTGATTATTTTAATTTTACTGACGTAAACGTTACCGCAAGGTACTAAAATAAACGCTAGTTTTAACGACAAGACGACGGATTTGTAGGCAATTAATAATAATAATAATAACAATAAAAATTGCAATTCTTAAATAATTATTTGCATAAACATCCGTGTTTTCCAATTAATCTCTTTACCGTTTTCGTTCAACTTAATCGAAATTTTTATTTGCATAAAAATCCGTGTTTTTTTTGTCAACGCTAACTAATCGGATAGCCATGCATATAATATTCCCAGCAAGATACTAATCAGTCATGTATGTTCATTGCGATTCTGCAAGTGACTCCGGAAGATAAATTACGGAATAATCTCTAAGCACATGCAAAGAGTAATTAATAAATAATAAAATATGATTGTTGTGACAATAGAGTGGTCAATTAATTTTGTTAAGTAACTCAGCGACAACCTGGGGTACGATAATAAATTGAGCAATATCCGTCGATGTTTAGATAAAGGTTTCTTTTTCTATAAACTTTTATTGTTTGTTGTCTTTGGGTTTATATAACAATTTAGCTTGCGGGTACTTTTTCAGAAACTTTTGACAATTGAAGTGACTTTCTAGACTACTAAATCGATTATAGATAATAATAGTGGTATTGTCTAGTGTGGTTTTTAAAGAAAAAACAATTTATTATGTAATTGGAATAGAGTTTTATTATACAATAATTGTATATTTTAATTTTTGACTAAAATTATTCGTACCTATGTAACCCCTCGAGTATAAAAAAAAAATATGTCTCCCGGTTGTTCAGAAGGGTCAGAAACACAAAGTGACTGAAGAGCTTTTAAGGGGTTGGAAATTTTTTCTGGAGTCATAAATAAAATCCTGTACTCAAAACTGCAATAATGCGTTAAAAATTACTCCTAGGAAGTAAGCTATGAGTACACTGCACCACTTGTAAATTATAATTGAGTGCAATTTGCTCAAGTAGGTTAATGGATCCTCGTTATGCATAAAATAACTTGCAAATTTATTTAATAATTTGAATAAAATTCAAAAAACATCCACTTATAAATTCAGAACGTTTTCAATTTTTTTTAAATAATTAATTACTACTTCATAAATCTTAAAGGCGTGTCCTGATGTGTGTAGGTAAGTCGTTAGTAAAGTAATAGACAATAACATATTTCCGAGTGAATTTATGGTAATGGCCAGGAAGAATTAAACGCCCACTAGAATTATTGTGTAATATAGGACAAGTTTCGACCTACAACTTTAAAGTTAATCATTTGTACTATACAACAATGACTTTGCTTTGGTTTATAAAAAAAAATAGAACAATTAGAACAGATGAGTGACTAGAAAGTTGATTTTTATGGGCCACCCTGAAAATAATATTTTTTGAAAACAAACTACTTTCGATTCCGGTTAAAATTTAACACCCACTAAAAAATTATTTTTTTGTTAAAAAAATAAAATTAATTTAATTTGACTTTATTTCTAACCAAAATCCTTTTGTTATCCTTTAATCCTTGTGAAATTGCAATTGGTATTGGTCTAATCGTATTAAACATTTCTTTTCCTTTCCAAACTAGAATTTCCGAAAGTGTGTTACTTTTCTAACAAATAATATTGCTCTAAAAACCTACGCATTTGAAGAGAACATCGTGATGGTTAAACCTGTCGGTCATTCCCTTTTGCCCGATGATTAATTATAGTTTTAAAAATAATTTGATCGATTAAAGCAAAGCTTGCTACTACTTTAATTTTTTGCTACACATTTTAAATCCTATTGAAAGTAATTGAACTTCTAGTTCTTTTACTTTAACTAACTCGTTTTTAAATTTTTCAACAAGGAAATACATTCTAAAATTTGGAACTTTAAGGGTTCGATAGTACAATCTTTTAGGGGCTAAAATATCTTTAAGGTAAATCTGTGAAAAATTTTAAAAAATGTTTTAAACTTGGTGGACGCGGAAATCTTGTTAGGGAACATCCTAGAGGTGGAAACTTCAAGGATTTGTGGCTCCTAATCGTCTTAGAAGCTCTAAGGGTCTGGGTGGTTAAAATTTTTCGAAGTAAGAGATCGTAACGTGAATTGGAAAGTGTAGGGTTGCAAGGTTTTGAATGATCTAACTTCAAGGGTACCAAACTTTAAGGATGCGAGAGAGCAAATGTGAGGGAATTAATTGGAAAAACGGCAGGGATTTCCAGGATTTTAAGGGTTCGATAATTCAATCTGTTAGGGTCTGGGGATTTGTGAATAGGAAAAAATTGAGAACTGTTAGGTGGGTGCGGAAATATTCATTGGGAGCATCCTAGGGGTAGAAACTTCAAAAATTTGAGGCTTCTAACTGAGAGGGATCGATGTAGAAACTGTAAGGGTCTCGGGGTTGAAACTCTTCGCAGGAGAAAAACTTTCAATCTGTTAGGGGCTGGGGATTTGTGAATAGGAAAAAATTGAGAACTGTTAGGTGGGTGCGGAAATATTCATTGGGAGCATCCTAGGGGTAGAAACTTCAAAAATTTGAGGCTTCTAACTGAGAGGGATCGATGTAGAAACTGTAAGGGTCTCGGGGTTGAAACTCTTCGCAGGAGAAAAACTTTCAATCTGTTAGGGGCTGGGGATTTGTGAATAGGAAAAAATTGAGAACTGTTAGGTGGGTGCGGAAATATTCATTGGGAGCATCCTAGGGGTAGAAACTTCAAAAATTTGAGGCTTCTAACTGAGAGGGATCGATGTAGAAACTGTAAGGGTCTCGGGGTTGAAACTCTTCGCAGGAGAAAAACTTTCAATCTGTTAGGGGCTAGGGGTTTATGACTAGAAAAAATTCAGCAGTTCTGGGTGGACGCTGAAATCTTCATTGGAAACATGCTAGGGGTAGAAATTTTAAGGATTTGAGGCTCCTAACTGTGAGATATCGGTTTAGAAACTCTTAAGGGTCTTAGCAGGAGAATAACTTTCAATCTGTTAGGGGCTGGAGGTCTGTGGATAAAAAAAATTGAAAACGGAAATCTTCATTGGAAAAATGCTAGGGGTAGAAATTTTAAGGATTTGGGGCTCCTAACTATGAGGGATCGGTTTAGAATCTCTAAGGGTCTTAGCAGGAGAATAACTTTCAATCTGTTAGGAGCTGGAGGTCTGTGGATAAAGAAAATTGAAAACGGAAATCTTCATTGGAAAAATGCTAGGGGTAGAAATTTTAAGGATTTGGGGCTCCTAACTGTGAGGGATCGGTTTAGAATCTCTAAGGGTCTTAGCAGGAGAATAATTTTCAATCTGTTAGGGGCTGGGGGTCTGTGGATAAAGAAAATTGAAAACGAAAATCTTCATTGGAAAAATGCTAGGGGTGGAAATTTTAAGGATTTGGGGCTCCTAACTGTGAGGGATCGATTTAGAAACTCTAAGGGTCTTCGCAGGAGAATAATTTTCAATCTGTTAGGAGCTGGAGGTCTGTGGATAAAGAAAATTGAAAACGGAAATCTTCATTGAGAGCATCCTAGGGGTGGAAGCTTCAAGGATTTGAGGAAAAAACTGTAAGGGTCTCGGGGTTTAAACTTATCATAGGAGAATAAATTTTCTTAGAAATTTCTTCCTGCAATGTGGAAGATGGGTGTATCTATTTTTTTTGCGGTCTGAAACTTATTCCAGTATAACTGCATCGTGTTGTCAGTTATTCCAAAACAAGGAATAGAAATTAAATGTCAAGATCCGAAGCGTGAGATGATTTGCGATATTATTATTGTATAGATTAGGTTTTTGCACGATTTAAATGTTAAGAAAGTTATGGGAATTGTAAATTTATAAAATCTTCTCGTGGATACCATATGGGATCGGCTGAAAGAAACTGATAACCATTAATCGAATGTCCTGTACATCTTCTTCATAAATTAACGAAACAAGTTTTTTTCTTGACATTAAGCATCGTTCTTCGTCAAACGGACGCCGCGCTAAAAGTTGTACCTACACCAAAAGGGAAAGTGGAATCAACAAACAAACGCTTGCAGTTTTTAACTTCCTTTAACTTCTTTGAGGATGCATCAAGCCTTTGTTTGCTGAAACCGCTTGCAATTAACAATGAGATATCTTCATGTTGGTTTCATGTACACTCGTACCTGCACGCTTTGTTTATTTTCTTAAAAGGTTACTCGTCTGATTACACGTTGAAGTCTCCTCGTTGAGAATTTTAAGTTTTATGGTTTTAAGTGTACAGTAGCTTATCTAATTGTAATTGGTGTTAAATGTACTGTGAGAATTCTTTGCAAGGACGGTGGTTATTCATTTTTTTTTTGTATTTGCAATCTTTTTGAAAGTACTACTAGAAGAAGATGTAAATTGCTGTTATTATCCGGATGAAAGATTGATGCGCTTAGAACGTACATTGCTTTTACCTCTTGTCTTTTCATTCCTGTCTTTTTATTTATTACCTCCTTGTTTAGTAACACATTGTTAATTAATTAACTCTTCTATGTAATAATTAACCTGTTTGTCTTGTCTATATTTTGTCATACTACAAAGTTCAATTTTACGTAATGGAATCTTTAAAATTTTTCTCCTGGAGATATCAGTTAAGCTTATTTTTTATATTGTGCTAGATTGTTTGAAAGTTGTTTTCATTTGTGATGATTATTTAAATGTCAAGTCAATATTCGTCTACCATTAATAACAAACTGTAATAATTGCTTCAAGCATTTTCGGATCTAACCTGTATATCTAAATAAGTGGGTAGGAACTGCCCTTTATAGAATCAAAAGGTCAAATCTTCCCCCTAGAACCATGTTTGGAAAAAAATATTAACATTTAAATTTGTAGACTAAGAATTGATTTTATTGTATCCTGGAGGGACATGTCTGCAATTGCAGACGCAATTAAGGTACCTCTATGGGACATCTCTCAAATAGCAGACGTGTCGCCAGGACATATCCTATTCTTAAAATGCCCTTCAATTCGAATCTCCCCCATAATTTTAAATTACGATTCTTGGTTTAAAGGAATTTAAATGCCTTCATTCATGGTAGCCTGGGCATGGGTAGATTAGATGGATAAAATGCAGTCAGATGCATTAAAACTATTCATGCGTGTCTGTTGAATACTCATAGCACGTAGAAGAATTTTAAAACTAATAAAAAAAACTGTGAGGAATTTAGAATTAATAAAGAGATATTTTTAAAACCATGAGAAAATATGGACCCTTGCAGTTTTCCAGGGAAGACCCTCGAATCCTTAGATTAGACCCTTAGTTAAAAAATTTCTGCTGTCGAGGTTAGAGAACAAAAAGAATCCCTTTATGTTTAAAACTCAAGAGTCTTAAGATGTTAAACCCCTAAAAGATTATCCCTTCTAACCCACATCCTTGAATTTTTCTGCTCCGAGTTAATTTTTACCTAAAACCGTCCAAAGCATAAACTCAAGATCAAAATTAGACCCTAAAAGACGTTTTCAGATGATCTGACCCCTAAAACTCCTTAAAACTTCGTAAACAATCAAGACACTCAAAGCGGTTTACCCCTTAAATGGTACAGAGTAACAGACCCTTAAAGTTTGAACTTCCTAAAAGATAAAGCTTAGATCCTAAAAGTCACCTAGCTTTCAATATTTTCAGATTATCAGACCCTTTAGGCTGAAACTCCCTAAATAATATTATTTTTCAGATGATCTGACCCCTAACACTCTTTAAAACTTCGTAAACAATGAAAATTAGACGCTAAAAGCGGTCTATCCCTTAAAGATCCTAAAAGATGAAGATTAGACCCTAAAAGTCGTTTAGCTTTCAATATTTTCAGATTATCAGACCCCTTAGGCTGAAACTCCCTAAATAATCACCATTTGACCCTAAAAGGCTTAGTATTTTTCAGACGACCTGACCTCTAAAACTCTTTAAAACTTCGTAAACAATCAAGATTAGACACTAAAAGCGGTTTACCCCTTAAATGGTACAGAGTAACAGACCCTTAAAGTTTGAACTTCCTAAAAGATAAAGATTAGACCCTGAAAGTCGTTTAGCTCTGAATATTTTCAGATTTTCAGACCCCTTAGGCTGAAACTCCCATTAGACCCTAAAAGTCGTCTACCTATCATAAAGTCTGAGGGGTTAGGATTCAAAGTTTTGGGTTTGAGCGTTCAGGGTGTTAACTGTTAGGGGTTGGAGATCTCAATTCTAACGGATAAGTGAAGAGATTCGGAACTTTAAGGTTTTGAGAGGGATTGGGAATCGCAAGTGGAATAATTTTAGGGGTCAAACTGTTAGGGACTGGAGTACCCTGAAATTGAGGTAAAATATTGTTTGTTATTAAAAAAAATTCAATGTAGAGGAAGTTTGTAGTAAAATAAATCGAAAAGTTATATCTAACGTAGTGGGATGACCTGCAGTAAAATTTCTAGATCACATCGATGAATGAATTTTTTTGAAAATAATAATAATCAACCGGTATCCTGAAGGTCATTTTAGACATGCACGGCCGCATATAATACACGAACTGTATGAGTATGGATTCCTGCATGATTATTTTCTACGTTACGTTGACCTGCGAGTTTGTCTTATTTCAAGGTTTTAAGTACAAAACAAAATCATAAAGATGATAATAGGCGTATCTCCTCCCACTTCAAATTGGGTAATCAAACACGAAAATTGTTTTCGTTAAAAAAAGTGGTAATACTGCAGGACGTGTAATCATAATCACTGGCCACAGTGACTTCGATCCTGGTTATCCTTGACTGAGAACGTAGTAATAAAATTAATTAAAAAATTTTTTTGGTAGTAGGTACAAGAAAAATTATTATTATGACTATGGAAAATTTCAAGAAGGAAAAAATTAACCAATTAAAAGGTTTTAAATATTTTTGAGTTTATGGGAATTTATGACTTTCGAACGAAGAAAAAAACAAAGCTGTGTCAATTTCTCAAAGCTTACAAGTCGAATGGTAATTACTTCCGAATATAAATTTAATTATAATTTAAAAACAAAAACACCGGTAGTAGATTTATCATCATACATTAACATTTACATGCTTAAAAATTGTAGAGGAGAAAGTTTTAATTTAAAGTAATTAAGATGCTAATACAGAAAAATAGAGATTCAATAAAAACAATTCAGTGGAAATAATGTTTTAAATATCGAAATTCTCACAGACTTTTGATGACTTCATTAAACACCACAAAAATATTCTAAAAATGGTCATACAATAAACTTTTCTATTCCCACGATTAATTTTAATGGAAAGTACCCTACTACTGGATGTTCTTCTAAAAGTTTCTATTAGCTTACTTGATTTTATTGATTTTTCGGCATTAAAATAATATACCCTCCTCATTGCATATACATTAAAAGAACAACACGCCATTATTAATGTCCAGTAATTAATTTATTTGTCTATAATTTACAATTTTCTGCTACTTATATTTAATTGAAGGTCCCACACTAAATGCATCGCTGAAGTGCATAACGGTATTATTTTAATTAACGTAACATAATGCTATAATAAAATTTGTAACTGTGATGCAATAGTCTTGAGAAGAATTTCATGTGATTCGGTTTACACGATGTTTTGTTTAAATGGATAATATAAACAAAAAGATTAAAATCGTTTCCCTAAAACTTAAACTCTCTGAAAGACCCGTTTTAGTTTTCAGATGATCAGACGCCTAAAACTCTTTAAACTATCAAAATTAGACTCTGAAAGCGTACCCCTCCTGAAACAATCAAAATTAGATCCTAAAAACCCTCAACATTTTCAAATTATGAGATCCCTAAAACTTAAATCCTGAAAGTTTGATTCCCATCACATTTTACAAATGATTAGATCCCCAAATTTCGGAAAGTCCTGAAAGGGACAAAATTAGACCCTAAAAGCCGCCTACTCGTCGTAGTTTTTGCATGATCCCACCCCTAAAACTCCTTAAAGCATCAAAATAGACCCTAAAAGCCGTTGATCCTTTAGATATTTCAGATTATCAGACGACTAAAGATTTAACTTCCTAAAAGATCAAAGTTAGACCCTAAAAGCCGCCTAATCGTCGTAGTTTTTGGATGATCCTACCCCTAAAACTCCTTAAAGCATCAAAATAGACCCTAAAAGCCGCCTAATCGTCGTAGTTTTTGGATGATCCTACCCCTAAAACTCCTTAAAGCATCAAAATAGACCCTAAAAGCCGCCTAATCGTCGTAGTTTTTGAATGATCCTACCCCTAAAACTCCTTAAAGCATCAAAGTAGACCCTAAAAGCCGTTGATCCTTTAAATATTTCAGATTATCAGACGACTAAAAATTAAGCTTCCTAAAAGATCAAAATTAGACCCTAAAAGCCGCGTACGCATCAAATTTTTCAGGTATTCCTAAAGTCCCTAAAAGATTAAAATTAAACTCTGAAAACCGTTTTTCAGATGACGAGACTCCTAAAATTCCTTGAAGTTCAGAATTAGAGAATTAGGCCCTAAAATCTGTCTACCCCTCAAATTTTTAAATTTCCCGACCCCTAAATGTCCTAGATTATCAAAATTATATCTATGGATGCTTTTAGGACCCTTAAAGTTCAGTATTTTAGTTTCTTGCAGTTAGTACTACTTGGAATCCTGAAAGAATTCAGTTCATCTTTGCTTTTTATTGACATTTTGTCCGTCTGGGTCCCGGATGAAGAATAGGCCCAGGGAATCCCCTTCCTGTCGTAAAAGGCGACTAATTGGGGCGATTATCCTTCACCTTATTGTCCTACTTGCATGTTAAAAGCCTTCTTGATTTTGTTTTTCCTTAAAACCGTATCCGCATGTCCTACATTAAAAATAAATCTCTTAAATTTGGTTTGTAAAAGAACTTCGCGTATTGGTTAAATAATTCGTTTCGCACTTGTTCTAATCATCATCTCTATAAAAAGATTAATTTAATGTGTTAACATTCGTTGTAGAGGAAATTATATTAAAAACAGTTACAAACTAAACAATTGTACCTTTGGACCTGGGAACAAATTAATTCTTTCTGTGTCATCGTGACAAAACAATTTCGTAACGTTCCAGAGTACACATTTTTCTCTATGTCAGTTGAATATGCAAATCAAATTTTTTTTTCATAAATAATTGAACTCTGCTCTTGTGGAAAGACGCGAGATTATAATTTTACCTCCACACCTTTTAGAACAAGAATTCAAAATATGTCGTTGGAATAATTATCACATGCATGCCAATAAATAGATTAATGCGTTTACACGCGCAATGATAATGCAAATGGGTTGAATGCAGAGTTTATTTTTACCCCAAGCTTTTAGAAAGGAAAATTCAACATCTGTCTGAAAATAATAAGTTCGGGTATAGTAATCAATAAACATTATTTAAGACAAATAACTACTTAAACTCTGCAAAATATCGAGTAGAACTCGTGTAGACAATAAATCTATCTGAAAACTTTCCCTCGGTTATGATTATGATGATAAATTCTCGTTGCGGTCAAAACATGGACTTGATGTTGAAAAGATAAAATTGACAAATGATGCATTCGAGTTAAGACTTCAATTATGATAATTGAAGTGCTTGGGAAATGTTTTAAACGAAATAAAACATTTTTAAGACTTAAATTATAATAATTTTACTTAATCGCTTGTTTATTTTTTACTTGAAGACAGGACAGCACACTCAACTTGAAATTTGGTCAAGAATCTTTAACAAACATGAATTATTTAACAATTTGTCAAGGTTAAAGCACTCACTTTAATTCCCAGCTCCTTAAAGACGTAACTGTAAGGATTTGGGGTGCTTTAGGGGTCAGGGGTTGAAAAATATACAAACTGTAGGTGCCTTCTCAGGTCTCTCCAATTTGAATCTTTTAGGGTCAAACAAGTCTATATTCTAAAGATTTAGGGACCTAACTTATTTAGGGGTCTGCAGAAGGAATATTAATCCGATGGATTTGGAGGTCTTAAATGTAACTGTAAGGGTCCTCACTTTTAGGATTTAACTGTGAGGGGTCTGAAAGCTACATTTTGTAAACTCGAGAATACGAATTTTAGTTTTCAGATCCTAAAAATCCTAACTGTAAGGATCTGAGGGTAATATAGGGGTAGAAATGGTTAGGATTTGCAAAATAGATATAAAAATTGTGGGTGTATTCTCAAGTCTCTCGAGCTTGAATCTTTTAGGGTCAAGGAAGTTTAAATTCTAAAGATCTGGGACTCCTAATTTTAAGGGTCTGCAAACAAAGTTATGTGAAGTGGGGAATACTAATTCGATGGATTTGGAGGTCTTAAATTGAACTGTAAGGGTCTTCACGTTTAGAATCTAACTGTAAGGGATCTGAGGGCAGGGTTTGCAAAATAGATATCGGTGTATTGTCAGGAGTCTCAAGTTTAAATCTTTTAGGGTCAAGGAAGTTGAAATTCTAAAGATCTGGGACTCCTAACTTTAAGGGTCTGTAGGCAAACTTATGTAACGTGGGAAATACTAATTCGATATGGATTTGGAAGTCTTAAATGTAACTGTAAGGGCCTGCACTTTTAGGATCTAACTGTGAGGGATCTGAGGGAATGGTTTTGCAAAATATATATGGATGTATTGCCAGGTCTCGAGTGTGAATCTTTTAGGGTCAAGAAAGTTTAAATTCTAAGATCTGGGGGTCCTAACTGTAAGGGCTCTTAAGGGACTATTTTTTGTAAATTCGAGAATACGGAGCTGTAAGAATCTAGGATGCTTTAAGGGTACAGATAGGTCAGGTTTTTTTTAAAATACACAAAAATTGCGGTTGAGTTTTCAGGGGTCTCGAGTTTCAGTCTTTGACCCTTGAGAAGTCTAAGGATTTAAATGCGAGCCTTTAGCCATTGGGGGTTGTTAGGTTAGAGAGGTTTAAACGATCTTTAAGGGTAACTTTGAGGATTTGCCTGGTGACGATTTCGAATTAAATCAATAATATTGGGGTTTCGAACCTTAAGGTTCCGACGATTCTAACTTTGAGGAATTGAAAACTGAATCTTTCAGGATTTTTTTTAAGACTACGCCACTGTATATTATTATCAAACAATATAATATTTTAATTAAATTTATAAATGCGTCAGAAAGAAATGAAACTTTTGTATCATTTTCTCCAACCAATAATATAATAACGAAGCTATCTATATTAGAAGGAAAGTTAATGAATGGTAAAATGCTAACAGAAATAAAAAGGTTCGTTTCTATTATGGTAATCCGTGCAGACCCACTGTGTGAACGAATTAATTTCAAAGACACTCTAAGAGGATTATTCTCAATGTGTGTCTGCAGGAGGTAAAGCAATTTTGATAATTACGAGACGCCTACGGTAATTTTCAATTTCACTTTTGATGAAAAATGTTTGTTTATGCTCCGCAATCAAAACTTTAATAAATTGATACAGGATTTTTTTTAATCCTCGAAACCGCGAATTTATTTATAACAAATCGTATTTCACTTTCATTGTAAGTTCGTGACGCGGCTCAGTAATAACAACATTTTCACGATTTGCTCTTTAAAATTTTCGCTTTAAAAATATTTGTGGGTTGGCGAGAGAGGTTATTATATAAATCATTTTTATGTACTTTTCTGCATAGCAAAACGTTTGTGTTTTCTCGTACGCATCGCATGATGCTGAAGCAATTAGTTATTATTTCGTTTATTTCGTGACCCATTTAAAGTTCACTTAGATCACACGCTGCTTTAATATTTTATTATTCTAATTATTATTAATAATAATATTCTCGCAATGATCAGAGTAGGTAGAGCTTACTTAAGATCTTATTAAATTCCCAGACGAAAAGGCACTTAAAAAAATCCCAATTAACATTTTTTTTTCGGTTTAATTAAGACTAATGAAGAACACTAGACCCTCAATTATTACTTCGTTAAAACTTCCAGTTAATGATATTGCACTTATGTGTTGCGTCCTTAGAGAATTTGTCGAGAAAAAAATTAACCTAGCTGGAAATATGTCGTGGCCGCAGGTTCAAGTCTGACATAGCTCCAGCAAGTAGGAATTCTAGAAACAAATTTTTGGATCCAACCTTCAACTTAGAGGGAAATTTTTAACCTTCCCGTAACAAGGTCTTCCCCTATTGCAAACCACAGGAATATTTTATTAGTTTATCAGATCATCTGGGGATAATTCAAGGTTCGGATTTTACCTTCTTGTACCACTTCCCGGGAGCAGCCTATCTGATTATTGAAACATTTTTTTACTAAAAATAATTCCTCTTTTTAACGCCCACAGTAGGCGAGGAAAAAAAACAATGTGTGAAATCGAACTAGTGAAAAGCTTTACAAAATGTGCAAACGAACTAGTAAAAAGCCTTTTAAATTTTTTCTTAATAATTTGTTTACCACAAAAATATTCATTTTCTACGCCACTGGTAATATTAAAAAGTCAATTTTAGGTATTGAATGAAATATTGTATAAAGAAATGGGCTTGGAAGTTAAAGCTTTGGGCGGTGAAATTTAAAACTCACCCACACTTGTCTTATTGTTCATTTTATTTGTTCTCAAACAAATCATTTTGATTTCATCGTCTTTTAAATATTATTTATACGAACAATTTATTTCCATTAGCAAAGATAATATCAACAAAATTTTAAAACTGTTATAGAAAAAGAAAATCATTTAATCTAAAAACTTTATGATTCCGGAAGCTTTTACCCATGAACTTAGTGCCTTATAATTAAATAATAAAATAAAATGAGAGAATGGATGCATATAAATTTTCCCAACAACTGTATATGCATCAGATTAGCTATCGGATATATCATTACAGAGCGTATAACTGCAGTTGCTCGACTCTTTTGAGTAATTTTCACATGAAATTTATATTACCGGCCACATTATCCTTATAATAGTTCGAAACAAAAACCCAGGAAATGCTAGTCGTGTGTGCATTATTATTATATCATAATGAAAAGGAACAGAAATTAACGAACGGCTTACGCTAACTAATAGCAATGATATTATAATTTATTCTTAAAACAGTTATAACTGGTGTTAGAATCTTTCTAATAAATTATAACGTGCACTTCTTCCATATCCTTGAAATGGCTTACTTGATTTCAATTTAACTCAAATTTTATGAAAGAGGAGCTTAAAACAAACCAAAAACTTTTTTTACTTAAAGCTCTAGCTTCAAAAATAAAAAAGTTACCAAGGTGTTAGATTAAAAGGTGGGCTCATTGATAAGAAAAAAATCTTGCTTTAGTTATAAGCGGAAACCGACCTTTTAGAGTTAATAAATGAAGTTTGCGAAGAAGAAGGGAGGGTTTGATACCAAAAAATAAGTTCGTGTTCGTATTCTACAGTAATAAAAGTCTTCTTATTCGGTTCTAAATTGGAAAACATAAAATTCTGTCTCATATTTAGATGAAAAAAACAATAAATTCTTGTAATCGAAAATGTTCAATTGCATAATTTCAGAAAATATACTACTGAAAGTTTTATTTATGAAGTACCAAAAATTAACTAACACTAGTCTGTCATGTTTATGCAAAGTATTTTCTTTTTTTTTTAATTATTCTTTCACACAAATACTAGTCCAGCAAGTTCTTGAAATCGAAAGCAGTAGTAGCCGCAAGAGCAGCAAGCAACGGCGGTGTCGTTTAATAAGACAACGATAAAGACATAAAAAACATAAAATTAGTAATTAATTTGACGAATAAATAGAAAAGCAGCGCAACATTTATGCGTGCGATTTCATTTTAAAATATAAATGATTGCTATTTTAACAAACTGTCGCCATATAAGTAAGGGAAAGTGAAATGCCGGTGATTAACTTGCATTTTAATAAAATGGCGGGTAAATAATTCAACTTGTTGGATATTGGAGTCAATATTTTAAACTCTTACCCCAAATAACAACTCGACTAGAAAATTTTTAGAATTTAGGTTAAAAAATTCAGTAAAATTATTATTTTCATGCTAAGTTTATAAACTGATCCTAATGTAATTATTTTTTTGTATGAGAAAGTTTCAGTTTTTAATTTTTAATAGGAAGTGGAAGTAAAATTTAAAGAATTTTATTAACGTAATTAATTAATTAAGACAATAATAAACATTCATTTGTTCAATATAAATTTACAGACGTATAAGTGAGCCAACCTTTTAATTATATCGACATAATCCCAAGAAAATTATCGAATCAACTCTGGAATAGATCCTAAAAAAATAATAATCATAATATAAGAAAAAAAAATCGAATGAACCCACCTTATTTGTTGACCAAAAAAATTTAAAACGATATGTCTAACGCGTTACGTCCCTAGTGATTTTTTTGAAAATGTTAACTGAAATTTTTTCAAATAAAATCTCTCCTGTTCAATTTCCTCAGTACGTGAGGGCGGGAAGTGCAACTAGTGATAAGCTTTACAAGATGTGCAGGCAAACTAGTAAAAAGTCATTTGTAACGTCCCCTGTGAATTTTCGAAAGCTTTAGTAACCCAAAAATATTTTTCCCAAACTACAAGGTGGTTGTCACGTCTTTCTTGAATTATTTAACATCGCAACTTTACACATTTTTCCATATTTTATTTTCCTAGTGATGCCTTTCATGAATTTTTGAAAATTTTAACTCCAACTTTGTACTAAAATCGCTTCTTTTTAATGCCCAGTACGTCAGGGTGAAAAGTGCAATGTGCGAAGCCCAACTAGTGAAAAGCCTTTGTAGTAATATGTGCAACTGAACTAGTAAAAAGCCTTTTAAATTTTTTTTCTTCTATAAAATCCTCTCTATTGCATTCAAACAATGTACTGCATTAGTTTCTTATCTTGTCTGGTGAAGGCCTGGCGGTAAACGTAACAGGAACGACCGGAGTAAAGGTAATATTGCTACGTTTATACCTTATCGAGTCAAGCAAGTCAGTTATTAGAGAGCAATGTTCGAGTAGACATCGTTAGCATTAGCCTTAGACCACTTATACTCCGGTTTTGTGTTTCTGCAAGAACAAAAAGTGATCTTAAAAGTCAAAGAAAAAAAATGTGATAAGAAAATTTAAAATAAAAGTTGTGATTTTTTTTTTTGAAAAATGAGTGAGAAAGATTTTGATTCGATCCAAAATTTTAGTTCGCTTGAGTGTTGGGATTATTCAATTGAACTTGAATGTTTGCAAGGAACACAAGGTAATTTTTTTTTTTGAGTAATTTTTAGTATAATTAGAAAATGTTTTTATGTGATAATAGATAAGGTTGGTGCGTCAACAGATAAATTTTTATCATTGAATAATCAACAAAAACAATTTTAACCCAGGAGCAAAAATTTGGGATCTAATTTTATAACACTAGGTACTGGTAACATTCCTTGTTTTTATAGAACCAACAAGTTTTTCTTTGCCAAAAAGTGAATAATTTATACTTCACCCGATTTTTGAACCTTCCCCAGGAAGTAACAAAAATAATTATAGGAAGTGAACAAAAAAAATTTAATTATTTTTTAAAAATTACATAAGAATACGTATATGTTTGCTCATTACTTATGCGGAATTTTCTGGTTGCAAAATGAATTTCCGAATTTTTTTAGCGCTTTCTTAAAAGTTAATTGCATCTTCACCTCCTGTCACAGTTGAATTAACAGTAAAAGGCCGAATTCTTTGGCAAATTGCCAGAGCTGTCTTGATTTTATCACACTTTGATTCATGGTAATTATTATTAGTTTGCATTTATTTAACAATAATTACAATAAAATTTGCGTTTTCATTGCCAGATACAAACTCTTTGGCTAATTGGTATTAATTTCAATTATTTAAATATTTTTTTTAACTCTCGATTGTTGCAATTTTAAATGTCTTGAGTGTTGTTTCTACAGTAATAAATAGCTTCCGGAAAAAAATTAAACCTTGACGATTAATTATTTAATTGCTTAAATCTTCATAGATCTTTGTATTTTGCTTACTCATACTTTTAAAAATAATAATAATAATTTTACCCCAACTCAACAAAAACTCAATCAAAATTTTTTGTCAATCATCGCTTATTTCGTTAAAGCATGAGTTTTCAAACTTAAAAATTTACAGCGGACGTCATAAACTTCCGGTTCCTATTAAGGGAGAAATTTTGAAAAATCACGCGAAAAGACAAGAAAAAACTTTTAATTTATTTCTATTCGTGGCAGTTCAAAAATTCATAGTGGGGGTCACAAATGGTTTTTTTTAGTAATTTCAAATTTTTTTAACATTCATACAATTATAAAATTAGGGGTAGTTTAAAGATAGATCCAGTAGAATGGGGTAAACAATGCCTGGCTCCTTCTCAAAAAATTTGAAAAAAATCGCATGTTTAGTTTTTGAAAAATAATTTCTTCTCGTCTTTGTAAATCAAAAATTCGTAGGGGAGGTCACAATTCAAGTAGTAAAATGGGGTGAAATGCAAATTTTAGTCCTTACCTGTCTCTATTTAGTCAAAAAAATTTATAAAAACATCGTCTGAATAGGTTTTGAATATTTCAGAATATTTCATAATTTTTTTTTCATCTTAGGTTTGTGTAAAAAAAATTCTTAGTGGGGGTTGTAAGCGAAATGGTGAAACGGGGTAAAAAGCAAACTATTGTCACTTCCTGTACCTGTTGAGCATGAAAATTTCAATAAAACTGAAAGTTTGGTTTTTCAGAAAAAAAAATTCAAAAAGTTTTAATAATTTCTTCTCGTCTTTGTGTTTCAAAAATTTGTAGGGGTGGTCACACGTCAAGCAGGGGAATGTGGTAAAAACTGAACAATTGCCACTTCCCGTACCTGTCAGTAAAAAATTTCAATAAACCCTGACTGCTAGATTTTCTGAAAAAAAATTGGGAAAGTTCTAAAAGTTTTAATAATTTCTTCTCGTCTTCGTGTTTCAACAATGCGTAGGGGTGGTCACGCGTCAAGTAGGGGAATGTGGTAAAAACTGAACAATTGCCACTTCCTGTACCTGTCAGTAAAAAATTTCAATAAACTCTGACTGGAAGATTTTCTGAAAAAAAAATTGGGAAAGTTCTAAAAGTTTTAATAATTTCTTCTGGTCTTTGTGTTTCAAAAATTTGTAGGGGTGGTCACGCGTCAAGTAGGGGAATGTGGTAAAAACTGAACAATTGCCACTTCCTGTACCTGTCAGTAAAAAATTTCAATAAACTCTGACTGGAAGATTTTCTGAAAAAAAAATTGGGAAAGTTCTAAAAGTTTTAATAATTTCTTCTGGTCTTTGTGTTTCAAAAATTTGTAGGGGTGGTCACGCGTCAAGTAGGGGAATGTGGTAAAAACTGAACAATTGCCACTTCCTGTACCTGTCAGTAAAAAATTTCAATAAACTCTGACTGCTAGATTTTCTGAAAAAAAAATTGGGAAAGTTCTAAAAAGTTTTAATAATTTCTTCTCGTCTTTGTGTTTCAAAAATTCGTAGGGGTGGTCACGCGTCAAGCAGGGGAGTGTGGTAAAAACTGAACAATTGCCACTTCTGTACCTGTCAGTAAAAAATTTCAATAAACTCTGACTGCTAGATTTTCTGAAAAAAAAATTGGGAAAGTTCTAAAAGTTTTGATAATTTCTTCTGGTCTTCGTGTTTCAAACATGCGTAGGGGTGGTCACGCGTCAAGTAGGGGAGTGTGGTAAAAAATGAACAATTGCCACTTCCTGTACCTGTCAGTAAAAAATTTCAATAAACTCTGACTGCTACATTTTCTGAAAAAAAAATTGGGAAAGTTCTAAAAGTTTTAATAATTATCGTCTTCGTGTTTCAAAAATTCGTAGGGGTGGTCACGAGTTAGGTGGGGGAATGGGATGAAAATTTTTGAAGAAAATCACGTGAAATATTTTGAAAAATTCATAGCGGGGGTAACAAATCAATAATTCGGGAAATATCGAGAGCAGATTGCTTTCCCTATTGAATCGGAATTTAAAAGAGATACGGTGGATGGTTTTTCAGAAATGGAACATCAAAAATTCTAGAGGTTAAAATCGTGCTTTTCATTCAAACTTTGAATAAAATCAGAATACAAATAAAACCGATCGACATGATACGCCCTTGAATTTACGGTCTAAGGAATAATATCATCTTTCTTTCTTTCGTTACAACGACGAAAGGTCAGGATTATCTTTCGCTTAGCGGTTGTTCTGAAAGGTTTACACTTTCTGTAAACGGGCCAGTGCACAAGAAATGTAAAGTGTTAAAAATGTAAAATAGCAGGTGGAGGAGGTGTGAGCATAGAATGAATAGCACCAGCAAACCATGTCAAATTGTTTACTTTAACAATCTATTAGTAAAATTAGCTTTTAAAAATGAATTGCACGAAAGCAAAATGCCCCACATTTTTGTTGTGTCTTATTTTCTTCGGAATGTTTAATTTACGTGCATTGTTGAAAGGTTGTGGCATAGTTGACCAGCCACTGGTTAAAAATCAGGAAACACGCCAACTTGAATGTTGAAAAGTGATTAGAATTTAAAGCAAGTTGATAACTTTCCTCTGTCTCCCAATTAAAATCTGAAAGTGGTGATATATCGTTCTTATACTTTTTTCTCAAGTTTTTTCCTTCAAACCTAACTCAAGAGATCTTTTTCAAAATCTCTGACCGAATAAATACACTTAGGGGCTGCGATTTGCATTTTACCCCATATCCTCACTTGACTAGACTTGAAAAAAAAATATCAAAATATCCGAAATTTTAGTTTTCAAAAATTTTGTATCCAAACCGAGTCGATCGATTTATTTGAATTTTTATGTGTCACCTTTACATGTTAAACAATAAATTTTTGCAAAGTTCTGAAGATGTAACCTTTGTAGGTCAGTATAGCCAAATAAAGATATAAATAAAAGGTCAAATAAACATGTACAGGGTTCACAACAAACTTGGAATTTTAAAGCCAATGACCACCTATAAATATTAAAGTTCAACAGATAAATATTAATTAACCAGACAGTGTGATATCTTTGGAAATTTCACTAACATTGGGACTAGTGTCTAGAACTAGTAAGCAGGTTCGAATCCCACTAACACCAATTTTTTTTTTAATAAAATCGCTCCTTGTTAATGCCCACGTTACGTATAGGAGAAACTAAAAGGACTAAAGTCTACTAGTGAGAAGCCTTTGCAATATGTGCAGCCAAACTAGTGAAAAGCCTTTTAAATTTGGAATGGCACATAATGCGCTTTTGGTTCACCCTGTATATAAATAAATCTCCTAGTTAAAAAAACAATTAATAGGCGTGTGAATATTACATTTACTAATTTCGATCTAATTTTTCCATGTCGTTTACAAAGAATTTAATTAAAAAAAAGTGAGAATGTGATTCTGTTAACTCGGTTTGCTTTAAAAAAACTATCCTCGTTTCCGCCTGAATAAAATTTCAAAGAGATTAATTTAAACATCCTTTTCCTAACTTCCAATTGTTATTATTTCATCCTTTCATAATTTTTTCAATACGTTTTGACTTTTTAATATTGAACAATGCTTGTGTGAGAATTTTGATTTATAAAACTTTCAGGTATTGTTTTTTTTTTTGCTGACATTAATGAGATGGACGTCTTTAAAAAAAATAATTACATCCTTTCGTCAAGCTTTTAAAGTTGACGTATTGGGAAATTTTCTAATTTGAATAATTTACACATCATTAGAAGGGAATAAATTGTGGATGCATTTGACAAGATAATTTGTATCTAGGTGATTGGTTTTTCGGAAACTAAGGCTGCGACGTTCCTGTCGATTCTTGTTTTTAACAAAATTACGCAAAATTAAAAGTGTTTACTCATTTCTTGGTTTATTTACAATTTTTGAAGTCCAACTGGGGAAAAGCTTTTGTACTATGTGCAGCCAAACTAGTGAAAAGCCTTTTAATTTTTTTTAATCTACCCTGATCTATGAATTAGGAAATCTTTTTATTAATTTAAATTAATTTCTGTTAAATTTAACTCAAAATCTTCTTCTGGTTGCACTTTTAACATTTCAAGCACGAACTTTACTGCGACATTTTTATGTAATAGAATAATTTTATTCTTAATTAAGGAAGAAACTAGTTTCGCTTAATGTTATACTGATAGAAAAAAATCATGCTTGTGCAATTTACAGCAGGTAGATCTAGATACATGTTTTTACAATTTATCGCAAGTTGCAAAGTACAGTAGTTATCTCTTTTGTGCTAATTATTTTATGTCGGATCGTGCATATAACTATACAATAGGAAATACATAATTTTCCTTTTATATTTAAACCTTCAATATTATTGTATCTTTAATAACATAATTGGTATCTACTAAACACAGACGTTAACAACAAAAGGAAATTTTAACTCGTCATGGGAGATTAGAACAGAATATTTTTTACTATTTAAATCCAGAACTATCATTAAGTAATATACAGGGTGGAGAAAATAAATTACCATCATTTATTAATTTTTTTTTTAATTCAGTTCCATCTTAAAATAGATTTGTCATAACTTGACGTTAAAATTATGGAAAAGCAATCAAGAGAAAGATCGAGGACGCGCGTGTTTGAAAATTAAGACAAAAATGCAACTCAACAATGGAATATAACAATTCCAAATTGCGTAACGTAAATATAGGAAACAAGCCAAGTCCATTAACAACCACAGGTATATAATTAATAGTGGCACATTTTCCATTCTTATATAAGAGTAGTGGAGCTAACACAATGCCCATTCAGAATTATCTTCTAATAAATACTCGTAATAGAGAGGTTGATACACAAGCTCAATATTTATCGTTATCAGACGAGGGCCATAATATCATGGATCACAAGAGAGTGATAAGCCCCTTCGGTAGCATTATTGTATTGGTACTTAGCCTTAACAACAGTAAACATACTTGCGAAATTTTCCATGCAATTAAATAAGGGGATGTTAGAGGATTCCGAAGCGTTTAGGAAAATCGTCAGGAAGGGGTTGAAAAATGTTTAGGGGTGTATACTTATTTCCTTTAGTATTATTACTAATAATTTTTTTTGTGTACGTGTAATAAATGAGAGGTGAATGGTACTACGCCTAGAGTAAGTAACAAAGGCAAAAAAACTTTTTATAGAAGTCGTTCCAAGATTAGATCTGGTCTGAAATGAAACGAGAACATGCGTTTCAATCTATTTGTGTTTAACGAAATATATCAAAGCTTTTATTCCCTCATTATTGGCATTTGAGTTCAATAGACCTAACAAAAATGAAAGCAAGTTCGTGTTTATAGGTTTATGTGCTCTCGTTTCTTAAAATTTTTTTAAGTAAAAATATTCAACAATAGGATACAATTTTTTTTTTTTATTCAAGTTCAATACAGGAATTTATTTTTGTGTTAATAAATTTCCGTTTGAAAGGAATGTTCGCCGTTTTATGTTAATTTCTCGTTATTATACCTGTGTGTTTGTTATTCAATCAAATTTCAACTCTCGATCTGCTCTGATTCAGTTCCGCAACGTTAAAATAACTTTTACCTATAAAATTTTATTATTTTGTATCTACTGAGGAATTACCGGAAATTTCAAGAACTATTTAAAAAATTACCCGTTCAAACAATAAATAATATATTCAGGCCTAAACTTTAGAAGCAGGTTGCGACTCATTGCAATATTCGTCCAGAGACACCGAAAATGGGGTAGAAAAGAAAATTTTAAAAGAAATGGACCTATTGTGTGTATATCCGTCAAAATTAATTTTGTTTTTAAAGTTTGTGTTGTCATGGAGATTATTTATATACAGGGTGAATCAAAAGTGCATTTTTATGTTTGTGCCATTCCAAATTTAAAAGGCTTTTCACTAGTTTGGCTGCACATATTACAAAGGCTTTTCACTAGTAGACTTCAGTTATCCCACTTTTCTCCTGTGCGTCGTGTGGGCATTAACAAGGAGCGATTTTAGTTTTAAAAAAACTGGTGTTGGTGGGGATTCGAACCTGCTTACTAGTTTTAGACACTAGTTCCAATGTTAGTGAAATTTCCAAAGATATCACACTGTCTGTTTTTCGACTTCTCAAAACGTAAAAAAAAAATAAAAAAATGTGTATCTGACCTAACATGTTCATAAGTTCATAATCCCTTTTATAATGAATTCCTAATAAATCTAAAATTTTGTTCACATAATCGAGATTCCTTTACAACTTTCAATTATGACTCGAGTCATATTTTAGGAGAAATGGACCTATTGTGTGTATATCCGTCAAAATATAAATAAAATTGTTGAGGGAAAATTTTTTAAACTGAAAATTTTATTACAAAGGGGGAATTTTCTTGGATATCAGGTACCTGAAACGTGTATATCCGTCAAAATTAATTTTGTTTTTAAGTTTGTGTTGTCATGGAGATTATTTATATATAGGGTAAACCAAAAATGCATTTTTATGTTTGTGCCATTCCAAATTTAAAAGGCTTTTCGCCAGTTTGGCTGCACATATTACAAAGGCTTTTCACTAGTAGACTTCAGTTATCGCACTTTTCTCCTATACATAATGTGGGCATGTTTTCATGTTAATTCACGTGAGAGAATAATATAATAAATTTAAAAATTTGTTCACATAATCGAGATTCCTTTATAACTTTCAATTATGACTCGGGTTTTTCTAGTTTTTTTTTTATTTATTTTTCTTTTTAATTTAGTACAAGCAAGTATCATCGCGTGTTCTCATCTCTTACATGCCACCCTAATTTTAAATATTTTAAAGTCGTGAAGATAAAAGAACGAGGAAGTAGGTAACTAGGTATGCATGCAGTAGTGTTTTCCTATAATACAGTTAGAACTCTTTTTCTGATTACCTTTTTGCATGATTTTCTAACCGTCTTAAAGTAGGTTTATACTTTTTGAACTATTATCTACAATTTAAACCTTTTAAAAGCACGCTGTCAAGTGTGGAGGCGCTGTAACAAACATTTCTCTTTGCGGAGACATGCTAATAAACGTAATCACTATGTGCCTAATTATGTTACGAAAAACGGTTACCTTTTTTACTATTATTATCGGATAATAAAAATCCATTCACTTTAAAACTTCTTCCTTTATCTAAGAATTTAACTTTGTTTCCAATCCAATGAATATCGATAAAATTTATCTATTTTTTTTTCTAATTACAGATTTGCAACTAGCTGCCGAATTGGGCAAAACCTTATTAGAACGAAACAAAGAACTAGAAAATAATCTCAAACAACATCAAAATGTTATCGAAGATCAAACTCAAGAAATTGAGGTAAATTAAAAAAACAAGTCAAGAAAGTGTCTTTACCTGACTCTAACGTCTAGTCAGTAAAGTATCACTTTCATGACTCATACTCCTTTTTTTTCAGTATTTATCGAAACAAACGGTGGCACTTCGTGAAGTAAACGATTCAAGATTACGAATTTACGAGCAATTAGAAGTTAGTATCCAAGATTTGGAACGAGCAAATCACAGACTAGCTCTAGATAATTCCGCAGACAAAAAGCACATTAAAAATTTGACTTCTAGTATAGAAACGTTAGAGCTTAGATGCGAAGAATTACAAGGGAATATTGATGACCTTACCCTTCAACTCGATACAGTAAGACGTAAAGCACTGAAAACCCCTGAAAAAATCGTTTCAAGAACTGTAACTCTTAGACATGTAGATTATCAAGGGAACGAAAAATTTACTAGTCCTGACTCGTCTACGCCAGGAGCGGTACGTTTAAATTTTAATTTTAAACCCTAAGAATAATATTCTAAATTTTTTTTCAGGAGAAAAATGTTTGTGAAAATTCAAAACAATCGACAGGGAATTCCCCTAAAGCTCAAGAAAGGACAACTAGTACAAGTCCCAAAAAGGAAGAGAAAGAAAATGATTCTGATAGCACCAATGAGCAACTTACACAAATATTGTCACAATTACGGGAGAGCAGGACTCTTTTTTCAAGGGAACAAAGACGAGTGTCTGAATTAGAAGAACAACTTGCAACAATGGTCCAACAAAATCAAACGTTGGAGAAACAACTCGTTCAGTTACATTTTAAAGACGAAGAAGCCAAAAGTATGCATGAGGAACTTACAACGTTAGAGGAAGTTCGGTGAGTTGAAGCTTTCTTCGAAAAGGGGGATTCCCCTTATTTAAATCATTAGGGTAGGTACTTACGGTCATAAGGGCCCAGATTTGAAAATTTCGTTGGGTGGGTTTGTAGAGGAATGGCTTTTCACCACAATGTGAAATTTCAAAGGCTTTTCCCCAGTGTGTTGTATTTTGGATTTTCTGGTTACACGAATTTTTATTACATTTCCTAATAACTTCCCCTAATTTTTTAGGGGTGGGGAAGAAAATTTTTCTTGAATCAGAACGATTTTTCTTGAATAATCAGGGTTGACGTAAATAAAAAACAAAACTTTTTTAATCGACCCTTAATTTTTTCCCTGTGGCATATGATCGTCATCAGGGTTAATATTAGAGGGGGGGGGTTAAGAAGAGGATAGGCCTTAATTATACAAAATATTAAAC
Organism: Hemicrepidius hirtus; assembly: GCA_963082805.1. NCBI lineage: Eukaryota > Metazoa > Arthropoda > Insecta > Coleoptera > Elateridae > Hemicrepidius > Hemicrepidius hirtus. The sequence goes on from OY720166.1 coordinate 1,161,793, forward strand.
AAATCATGTCCTAAATACAAACTTAATTAATTTTCCTAGTTCGTCATAAAATTAATTTCTCCCACGCATTGCAATTACATTTCTGCTTCGTTTATTAACTGATCATATAATATCTTGTTTATTTCATAACATACAAGGTTATCTATTATAAACGTACTATATTTATTTCTACCTGGCGTCAAAACAGTTTGTTGTGACTACCAGATTAAATAAAATAATCATTTTTGGGTCAGTTAATCGAATAATTATCAACCCCCACAAAGGATAGAAAAAGTTCTTAGAAAAGGGGGGAGGGGGAGTATTTGCAATTCAAATCGATGTGAAATGTGGTAAGGACCTTTAGGGGAAAAAATCTGATCAAGTTGGTTGTGGTTCCCTTATGTAAATTTTTTTAATAATGATGCCATAATTCTTACACTCACTTCTTGTTTACCTTTCCGTTTTATACAAGAAACTTGTTAATTTATTACTTTCTTTTAGTTTTCATGAACTTTGGACAAGATAGGTCAAATAATTTACATTTCCAATCCCTTACACTGTAGTACGTAATTCTCTCACTATTGACAGATTTACGATTTTACACGCACCTTCTTGTTCGTTAATGGTTTATGTCCTACCAGTTGTCTTGTTTCCTTTAAAGGTTCTTCTTTCCACTTTCAGACTCGTTTTGAAACTTCCCTATACGTGGTGAAAACATTTTACAGGTTTTGGATAAGGATAAGTACTTTTTCCTAGTAGTCAGGGCACCCAAAAAAAGGGGGGAGGAACTCATGAGGTCAGAAAGGGATTTTTGTTGAATTACTCCTAGAAGACGAATTCTGAATCTCTGATGGACGTTGAGAGGGGAGGAAGAAAAGCTGAGGGATTCCCCTGACGATTTATTTTTTTTTCTAGACAAGGACAACTATGTAGCAGATGTCTGCGTACAATTGACTCGCCACGTACAGGAGATAATATGTCATGTTTAGGGGATGAACCTGAAGATGATGATGCAAGCATGTTGGAGGCTTTGATGAACCATTCTCAACATCGTTCGTCCTTTTCTATGGATATTCAGGTGAGATAAGAATTTTAAACTTAAAAGGTTTTGATTTTTTACATTTACACACGAATTATTCCCATCTCCAAGTATTTCAGTAATTTTTGAAGCATGTGATTAGAAAAAAAAAATAGTAGCACACCCTGTATATCAGTTTTGCACGTTAAAATTTAGATAGTGCTTATTTTTTTAAAGCAAATGCACGTTTTAGCTGCTGTGTTTATTTCTCAGGACAAATCTGAGCTTCAAGATATCCTCCGTAGAGAGATGTCTATGCTATGGATGTGGCCTGGTCCCACTTTTATATCAGTATTAATAGATTTCCTCCTGTATATTAAAGACCGTTACGTTTTTCCTTTCCTTTGCAAACCCTGGAGGTATCCTTTGTTCCTTTTACATTGCATACTCAGACACGATAAGATACATCAGCTTTGAGGTATGTTAGCGAGCAGAAAATTATTAACGCAACTACCAATTTTTTTTTTATTAATGCCTAACATGATGCTTTGATTTGTATTTTCCTAACTTTTTTAATTATTTCTAAATAATAAAACAGGGTCAAGTAGGCTGATTTTATTTTTAAATTATTGCCGCCTACTTGACCAACTTTTTTTTAACACCCCGTCTTTAAATATTGCATCATACATAAAAGTACAACGTTTACATGTGTAGTGGTTTTATTTTACATACAGGGTGTTTCAGATAATTTGCCCTATTTTTTTTAACACAAGTATAGGAAAAATTATTTAAAACACCCCCTATAATATTTTATTATTCGTTAGGTTTCGTCGAAAAATTTTGACTGATTGTTTATAAGAAAAATTTGTTTTTAGTATACTAAGCTTTTTGTACTTAAATAATATACAGTATTGTTAATAATATTGTTACCTAATAAAATTAATATTTATTTTTTAACAGTTTTTATTATTTTTATTATTCACAAGACACCCTATAAAATAAAGTTTCCTAAATAAATTTTGATTTCTAGGACTCGGGGAAAACCCCTCCACCACGTCAAGAACCAAACCTGTACAGAGACCTCGTAGAAAAATATGAAGCCCTACTCGAAGTACAACGGAATCAATCATCCCGTAATCAAAAATCAGTCAACAGTTTATCCTTACAAGAAGAAATGCAAATGTCTGGTAATTTTAATCATTTAAGCACGAAAGACACGGATGAGGAAAGCGGTCATGGGGACAGTCTTCAACCTGAAAAACAAGTCAAGAAAGAACGTAAATCTTTTTCCCAAACCCCTACAGATTTTTCAGAAGCCGAAACAAGTTCTTCAGGATTTTCAGATGAAACAAGCAATAAAGGTACACAAACCGAAGGGCGTCCTGGATCTTTTCTATGCACAATTGCTGATGGGGAAGACTGCAAGTTTAGTATTTATGATGACGCAAGTCCTGTTGATAGTCGTTTCCGTAACCGGCCTGAATATCGTGAACTATTCAGTGAAATTTTCACTGTTTTAAAAAAGGCTGCTGAAAATAAAGATGAAGGTGAAGATTTACCCCTTTTGGATGACCATACTCCTATTAAGGCAATTCCTAAGGTACCTCCCGTAACTCCTGCAACGGAAGAGTTCCCCGATTTTCCTGATAATTTAACTGATGACACTCAAAGTGTTTTATCATCAACCATGTCTGAGCTCTCGACCAATCAAGCCGATCCGATTACTGTAATCGAAAATATTGAAAATAACGCACCTGAAGTTGTAACAAAAGAAATTAAAAAAGAGACCAAGAAAGAAGAAAGAGTTTTAACCCCTTATGTACGTCAACCACTTGAATATTTATCTGTAGGTGTTAATGTACGTAAACGTTCCGCTTCAAGACGTAAAAAGCAATTTTCTGATCGTTCTGATTCTCCTGCAACCCCTATTTTGGGAAGCCCTAAAGTCATATATAGTTCGCGACCATCTTCAGGACGCAAACGTAAAGATTTAAAGAATCCAATCGAACCACCAAGTGTTTGGAATGGAAATACTTTACATTTTTATTCACGTTCTCCAGCTTCTCCCACACCAAGTCAGAATAGCGTAAAAAGTTGCAGATACGAAATGGATTACAGACCAAGTACGGCTTCTCAAGATTTATTTAAACTTAAACGATTGGATTTGTCTTACGCGGAAGTGTTAAGGAATGCTGATACTAAAAAGAGAGAAAGAGAAGTTAGATTTAGAAGAAAATAAGTTTACGGAAATTAAATCATGGACGATTTTATGATTTCATGTTGTGTTCTTGTAAGTTTTTTTTAATTAATTGTTGTCATGTTCGTAATTGAAATTATTTAAAGTGACGTATTTATTGTTTGGATTTGTATAAAAATGACAAAATTAATAATATCGGGGTGTCTCGCCTCGGTTGTAGAAAGTCAAACTTTTTTTGTGCCAAGAAATTGAGAGAAAAAGTACACGATGCGGAAATCTCAATTTAAATATTTTATGTATTAGCTAAAAACTTTAGTTTATATAATCCCACCCTATTTGTTTATATAATCGTAAAGTACTCATCCTTTTTTTTACCTTACCTGCTGATTAAAATAATTATTGTGTAATTCATTGTATTGTATAAATCGTGTAATAAACGTTTGATTCTATAAATTTTCCTATAAATACCTCAACACTAATTCCAATTCAAACTCTTCATTTGCAGCCTCCAGTTTTGATGCTTAACTAAAGCTAGATAGGAATTTTACTGCGTTGACGACTCATCTGGATTATCTACCCTAGGACAAGAGAGCTTACAAGGCAGGTAATGGATTAACGACGATAATACAACAAGAGCGACTCTAAATCCGTAAGGTAAATGGTAAAAGGTAGTATCCGTCTCGAACTATGGCTAACCTCGAGGCTACGCGCCCCCGTCAGTTAGTTATCTTGACTTTCGACAGTATTAAAACTTTTCCCAGGTCGGTGTGTAATCTATTATTATGGATAAAGAAAAAAGACAGCTGCCACCCTTAGGTCACGAAAGTGGTTACGGGGTGGAAGTAAATAAAAAAGGGCGGTTCAGAAGGGTCATTTGTTGAGTTAGCAGAGGCAGGGCATCCACTACACCCTTCCTCCAAAGCCACTTCATGGAGGACTTTATTGAACATAATCCAACCGGTCAACACAGATGCGTATTCCAGTTTGCAGGGGGGTCATCATATCCGAAATAAAGTGCCACTGTCTATTCTTAAATGTAAGTAATTAAATATTATTTCTGTGTTCATTCCTGTTAGTAGAGTGCATGTGTGTTTGTGATGGATTCTGTGTGAAACTTGTTTGATAAGCTAAAGCGTCGTCTGCGTTGATATGTGTTCCTGCTGTGACAGCAGGAACACATATCTATGCACATATCAACGCAGACGACGAGCTAAAGCGGTCCCAGGACCTGGCACTAGGCAACCCAACATACACATTTTTAATTGATGAAATTTTGAATTTTTCAGCTTCCCTCTGTTGGATAAACGCAGAACTTCTACCGAAAGTTTTACTTTTTCGTGAAATTCTCAAGTGTACAGTCGATAAGTCAGTTTCCTTTCTGATCGGTATACAGCTGTGGCTATTCTCACGCCGGCGGGATTCAATAAAACAGATTTGTTTTATGCAATGAAAATAAATGTTTTCAATTATAATGCAACATAGAAGGTTTCTACTCTGATTTTGATAAATTGTTTCCAGGTGGTGTCCGGAATTTGAAAATAGATGTTTGTTATTGTCACGATGTTGTATATGGAGCAACAGCCATGTGACAGCTGTCACAGCAAGATGGCGGATGTGTGTGTTGTGGTGTTTTGTAAGTATTTTTTTTGTATTTTCGTCTAAAGTTAATTCGTGGTAGTTAATATTTGTAGAATTGTGATTAAATCCTTTAGACGTATTAGTAGAATTACAAAATAGTTTTCTTACTTTAAAACCATGACTCGAAACAAATTTTTGTTCTAACTGCAAATTATGAATCATCCAACAAGGGATGTTATGACCTGCGTTTTTTCTAATTTGTTCTCCTACTTCTAGATGGGTGTGAGCGTGAGCAAAGTATAACAACCATGTGAGGTCTGGTCATCCGGAGCCCAAATCAGGGAGTCGATCCTCCTCTGTTGCAGAAATCCAGAATTTGCCCGCTCGGAATTAAAGAAAGGACCATGAATAATTGTAAGTACCTAGGTGCCTAGTTTTATTAGACTGTAATATTTGTTATTCTCCAAAATCCCATTAATTTGAATTTAAATTTAACGTGACTGGTGGCCTAGTTAGCTCACAGTCTTCGAGTAAGTTTATGGAATCGTCCTTAATTGTGGGAGGCATTAATTTGATTATAACTAATGTCACACTCTCCGCCTGGTGTGGGATATTTTCAAACACGTGCTACCCCATTATACTTGTATGGCCTTCTGGGGTTCTTATACCCGCTGAAGAGTCCGGCAAGCAGCCGACTAGTAATCCTCGTCTCCCGATTTTGTATCGGAATAGTTAGTTAGTTATTGATTGAGGCTTATCCATCAATATTGTTACTGAATTGTCTAGCAATCAAGTACGAATTGTACACTTTTACTTTTATTATAAATTGTTTCATACTCGGATCGGTGTTGTCAGATATATTCTCTGGAATTCGTTACACCAAACTACCAAATATAGTAGGTGTGTAGCGGCAATGCTGTGCAGTTTTAAGCCATTTAAAAAGCATTGCCGTATACCACACTGTTCTCTTAAATATGAAACGATTTATACTTACCCTATTAACTACCTTTTTTTTGTATTTACATTCAAGTTGTTTTGTCACTAATCCGAGCTGTGTTAATAATTTTAATCGGTTTATTTCATTTACCCTTCGGAGAAAATTGCGAAAATTTGTGTTTCATCAAAAAAGGAAAGACTATAGTCTGCTCATTTTTGGGAAAAAAATTTCACCCCTTCAGATCTCGCCCCGATTTTCCCAGAATGTTATTTGGAGGGTATACACTTGGAAATTATGGGGCAAACTTCCCTCACCCCTTCCCACTGCTCCACACCTGGCTAGGAAACGTTCAGAATTGGGTTGTTCCAGAAAACTTTCGGAATTTTTTTGGACCAGATGCGAGGGGATGGGGGATGTTTGGCACATATTTTTCAAGTCTTTACCCTTCATATTACATTCTGAAATTTTCCTAGCGAAATCGGAGAGGGTCAAAAAATCTTCGAAAAAAAAAGGAAAGACTATAGTCTTTGCTCATTTTTGGGAAAAAAATTTCACCCCTTCAGATCTCGCCCCGATTTTCCCAGAATGTTATTTGGAGGGTATACACTTGGAAATTATGGGGCAAACTTCCCTCACCCCTTCCCACTGCTCCACACCTGGCTAGGAAACGTTCAGAATTGGGTTGTTCCAGAAAACTTTCGGAATTTTTTTGGACCAGATGCGAGGGGATGGGGGATGTTTGGCACATATTTTTCAAGTCTTTACCCTTCATATTACATTCTGAAATTTTCCTAGCGAAATCGGAGAGGGTCAAAAAATCTTCGAAAAAAAAAGGAAAGACTATAGTCTTTGCTCATTTTTGGGAAAAAAATTTCACCCCTTCAGATCTCGCCCCGATTTTCCCAGAATGTTATTTGGAGGGTATACACTTGGAAATTATGGGGCAAACTTCCCTCACCCCTTCCCACTGCTCCACACCTGGCTAGGAAACGTTCAGAATTGGGTTGTTCCAGAAAACTTTCGGAATTTTTTTGGACCAGATGCGAGGGGATGGGGGATGTTTGGCACATATTTTTCAAGTCTTTACCCTTCATATTACATTCTGAAATTTTCCTAGCGAAATCGGAGAGGGTCAAAAAATCTTCGAAAAAAAAAGGAAAGACTATAATAGTCTTTGCTCATTTTTGGGAAAAAAATTTCACCCCTTCAGATCTCGCCCCGATTTTCCCAGAATGTTATTTGGAGGGTATACACTTGGAAATTATGGGGCAAACTTCCCTCACCCCTTCCCACTGCTCCACACCTGGCTAGGAAACGTTCAGAATTGGGTTGTTCCAGAAAACTTTCGGAATTTTTTTGGACCAGATGCGAGGGGATGGGGGATGTTTGGCACATATTTTTCAAGTCTTTACCCTTCATATTACATTCTGAAATTTTCCTAGCGAAATCGGAGAGGGTCAAAAAATCTTCGAAAAAAAAGGAAAGACTATAGTCTTTGCTCATTTTTGGGAAAAAAATTTCACCCCTTCAGATCTCGCCCCGATTTTCCCAGAATGTTATTTGGAGGGTATACACTTGGAAATTATGGGGCAAACTTCCCTCACCCCTTCCCACTGCTCCACACCTGGCTAGGAAACGTTCAGAATTGGCTTGTTCCAGAAAACTTTCGGAATTTTTTTGGACCAGATGCGAGGGGATGGGGGATGTTTGGCACATATTTTTCAAGTCTTTACCCTTCATATTACATTCTGAAATTTTCCTAGCGAAATCGGAGAGGGTCAAAAAACCTTCGAAAAAAAAAGGAAAGACTATAGTCTTTGCTCATTTTTGGGAAAAAAATTTCACCCCTTCAGATCTCGCCCCGATTTTCCCAGAATGTTATTTGGAGGGTATACACTTGGAAATTATGGGGCAAACTTCCCTCACCCCTTCCCACTGCTCCACACCTGGCTAGGAAACGTTCAGAATTGGGTTGTTCCAGAAAACTTTCGGAATTTTTTTGGACCAGATGCGAAGGGATGGGGGATGTTTGGCACATATTTTTCAAGTCTTTACCCATCATATTACATTCTGAAATTTTCCTAGCGAAATCGGAGAGGGTCAAAAAATCTTCGAAAAAAAAAGGAAAGACTATAGTCTTTGCTCATTTTTGGGAAAAAAATTTCACCCCTTCAGATCTCGCCCCGATTTTCCCAGAATGTTATTTGGAGGGTATACACTTGGAAATTATGGGGCAAACTTCCCTCACCCCTTCCCACTGCTCCACACCTGGCTAGGAAACGTTCAGAATTGGGTTGTTCCAGAAAACTTTCGGAATTTTTTTGGACCAGATGCGAGGGGATGGGGGATGTTTGGCACATATTTTTCAAGTCTTTACCCTTCATATTACATTCTGAAATTTTCCTAAGGAAATCGGAGAGGGTCAAAAAATCTTCGAAAAAAAAAGGAAAGACTATAGTCTTTGCTCATTTTTGGGAAAAAAATTTCACCCCTTCAGATCTCGCCCCGATTTTCCCAGAATGTTATTTGGAGGGTATACACTTGGAAATTATGGGGCAAACTTCCCTCACCCCTTCCCACTGCTCCACACCTGGCTAGGAAACGTTCAGAATTGGGTTGTTCCAGAAAACTTTCGGAATTTTTTTGGACCAGATGCGAGGGGATGGGGGATGTTTGGCACATATTTTTCAAGTCTTTACCCTTCATGTTACATTCTGAAATTTTCCTAGCGAAATCGGAGAGGGTCAAAAAATCTTCGAAAAAAAAAGGAAAGACTATAGTCTTTGCTCATTTTTGGGAAAAAAATTTCACCCCTTCAGATCTCGCCCCGATTTTCCCAGAATGTTATTTGGAGGGTATACACTTGGAAATTATGGGGCAAACTTCCCTCACCCCTTCCCACTGCTCCACACCTGGCTAGGAAACGTTCAGAATTGGGTTGTTCCAGAAAACTTTCGGAATTTTTTTGGACCAGATGCGAGGGGATGGGGGATGTTTGGCACATATTTTTCAAGTCTTTACCCTTCATATTACATTCTGAAATTTTCCTAGCGAAATCGAAGAGGGTCAAAAAATCTTCGAAAAAAAAAGGAAAGACTATAGTCTTTGCTCATTTTTGGGAAAAAAATTTCACCCCTTCAGATCTCGCCCCGATTTTCCCAGAATGTTATTTGGAGGGTATACACTTGGAAATTATGGGGCAAACTTCCCTCACCCCTTCCCACTGCTCCACACCTGGCTAGGAAACGTTCAGAATTGGGTTGTTCCAGAAAACTTTCGGAATTTTTTTGGACCAGATGCGAGGGGATGGGGGATGTTTGGCACATATTTTTCAAGTCTTTACCCTTCATGTTACATTCTGAAATTTTCCTAGCGAAATCGGAGAGGGTCAAAAAATCTTCGAAAAAAAAAGGAAAGACTATAGTCTTTGCTCATTTTTGGGAAAAAAATTTCACCCCTTCAGATCTCGCCCCGATTTTCCCAGAATGTTATTTGGAGGGTATACACTTGGAAATTATGGGGCAAACTTCCCTCACCCCTTCCCACTGCTCCACACCTGGCTAGGAAACGTTCAGAATTGGGTTGTTCCAGAAAACTTTCGGAATTTTTTTGGACCAGATGCGAGGGGATGGGGGATGTTTGGCACATATTTTTCAAGTCTTTACCCTTCATATTACATTCTGAAATTTTCCTAGCGAAATCGGAGAGGGTCAAAAAATCTTCGAAAAAAAAAGGAAAGACTATAGTCTTTGCTCATTTTTGGGAAAAAAATTTCACCCCTTCAGATCTCGCCCCGATTTTCCCAGAATGTTATTTGGAGGGTATACACTTCCTTGGAAATTATGGGGCAAACTTCCCTCACCCCTTCCCACTGCTCCACACCTGGCTAGGAAACGTTCAGAATTGGGTTGTTCCAGAAAACTTTCGGAATTTTTTTGGACCAGATGCGAGGGGATGGGGGATGTTTGGCACATATTTTTCAAGTCTTTACCCTTCATATTACATTCTGAAATTTTCCTAAGGAAATCGGAGAGGGTCAAAAAATCTTCGAAAAAAAAAGGAAAGACTATAGTCTTTGCTCATTTTTGGGAAAAAAATTTCACCCCTTCAGATCTCGCCCCGATTTTCCCAGAATGTTATTTGGAGGGTATACACTTGGAAATTATGGGGCAAACTTCCCTCACCCCTTCCCACTGCTCCACACCTGGCTAGGAAACGTTCAGAATTGGGTTGTTCCAGAAAACTTTCGGAATTTTTTTGGACCAGATGCGAGGGGATGGGGGATGTTTGGCACATATTTTTCAAGTCTTTACCCTTCATATTACATTCTGAAATTTTCCTAGCGAAATCGGAGAGGGTCAAAAAATCTTCGAAAAAAAAGGAAAGACTATAGTCTTTGCTCATTTTTGGGAAAAAAATTTCACCCCTTCAGATCTCGCCCCGATTTTCCCAGAATGTTATTTGGAGGGTATACACTTGGAAATTATGGGGCAAACTTCCCTCACCCCTTCCCACTGCTCCACACCTGGCTAGGAAACGTTCAGAATTGGCTTGTTCCAGAAAACTTTCGGAATTTTTTTGGACCAGATGCGAGGGGATGGGGGATGTTTGGCACATATTTTTCAAGTCTTTACCCTTCATATTACATTCTGAAATTTTCCTAGCGAAATCGGAGAGGGTCAAAAAACCTTCGAAAAAAAAAGGAAAGACTATAGTCTTTGCTCATTTTTGGGAAAAAAATTTCACCCCTTCAGATCTCGCCCCGATTTTCCCAGAATGTTATTTGGAGGGTATACACTTGGAAATTATGGGGCAAACTTCCCTCACCCCTTCCCACTGCTCCACACCTGGCTAGGAAACGTTCAGAATTGGGTTGTTCCAGAAAACTTTCGGAATTTTTTTGGACCAGATGCGAGGGGATGGGGGATGTTTGGCACATATTTTTCAAGTCTTTACCCATCATATTACATTCTGAAATTTTCCTAGCGAAATCGGAGAGGGTCAAAAAATCTTCGAAAAAAAAAGGAAAGACTATAGTCTTTGCTCATTTTTGGGAAAAAAATTTCACCCCTTCAGATCTCGCCCCGATTTTCCCAGAATGTTATTTGGAGGGTATACACTTGGAAATTATGGGGCAAACTTCCCTCACCCCTTCCCACTGCTCCACACCTGGCTAGGAAACGTTCAGAATTGGGTTGTTCCAGAAAACTTTCGGAATTTTTTTGGACCAGATGCGAGGGGATGGGGGATGTTTGGCACATATTTTTCAAGTCTTTACCCTTCATATTACATTCTGAAATTTTCCTAAGGAAATCGGAGAGGGTCAAAAAATCTTCGAAAAAAAAAGGAAAGACTATAGTCTTTGCTCATTTTTGGGAAAAAAATTTCACCCCTTCAGATCTCGCCCCGATTTTCCCAGAATGTTATTTGGAGGGTATACACTTGGAAATTATGGGGCAAACTTCCCTCACCCCTTCCCACTGCTCCACACCTGGCTAGGAAACGTTCAGAATTGGGTTGTTCCAGAAAACTTTCGGAATTTTTTTGGACCAGATGCGAGGGGATGGGGGATGTTTGGCACATATTTTTCAAGTCTTTACCCTTCATGTTACATTCTGAAATTTTCCTAGCGAAATCGGAGAGGGTCAAAAAATCTTCGAAAAAAAAAGGAAAGACTATAGTCTTTGCTCATTTTTGGGAAAAAAATTTCACCCCTTCAGATCTCGCCCCGATTTTCCCAGAATGTTATTTGGAGGGTATACACTTGGAAATTATGGGGCAAACTTCCCTCACCCCTTCCCACTGCTCCACACCTGGCTAGGAAACGTTCAGAATTGGGTTGTTCCAGAAAACTTTCGGAATTTTTTTGGACCAGATGCGAGGGGATGGGGGATGTTTGGCACATATTTTTCAAGTCTTTACCCTTCATATTACATTCTGAAATTTTCCTAGCGAAATCGAAGAGGGTCAAAAAATCTTCGAAAAAAAAAGGAAAGACTATAGTCTTTGCTCATTTTTGGGAAAAAAATTTCACCCCTTCAGATCTCGCCCCGATTTTCCCAGAATGTTATTTGGAGGGTATACACTTGGAAATTATGGGGCAAACTTCCCTCACCCCTTCCCACTGCTCCACACCTGGCTAGGAAACGTTCAGAATTGGGTTGTTCCAGAAAACTTTCGGAATTTTTTTGGACCAGATGCGAGGGGATGGGGGATGTTTGGCACATATTTTTCAAGTCTTTACCTTTCATATTAGATTCTCAAATTTTCCTAAGGAAATCGGAGAGGGTCAAAAAATCTTCGAAAAAAAAAGGAAAGACTATAGTCTTTGCTCATTTTTGGGAAAAAAATTTCACCCCTTCAGATCTCGCCCCGATTTTCCCAGAATGTTATTTGGAGGGTATACACTTCCTTGGAAATTATGGGGCAAACTTCCCTCACCCCTTCCCACTGCTCCACACCTGGCTAGGAAACGTTCAGAATTGGGTTGTTCCAGAAAACTTTCGGAATTTTTTTGGACCAGATGCGAGGGGATGGGGGATGTTTGGCACATATTTTTCAAGTCTTTACCCTTCATATTACATTCTGAAATTTTCCTAGCGAAATCGGAGAGGGTCAAAAAATCTTCGAAAAAAAAAGGAAAGACTATAGTCTTTGCTCATTTTTGGGAAAAAAATTTCACCCCTTCAGATCTCGCCCCGATTTTCCCAGAATGTTATTTGGAGGGTATACACTTGGAAATTATGGGGCAAACTTCCCTCACCCCTTCCCACTGCTCCACACCTGGCTAGGAAACGTTCAGAATTGGCTTGTTCCAGAAAACTTTCGGAATTTTTTTGGACCAGATGCGAGGGGATGGGGGATGTTTGGCACATATTTTTCAAGTCTTTACCCTTCATATTACATTCTGAAATTTTCCTAGCGAAATCGAAGAGGGTCAAAAAATCTTCGAAAAAAAAAGGAAAGACTATAGTCTTTGCTCATTTTTGGGAAAAAAATTTCACCCCTTCAGATCTCGCCCCGATTTTCCCAGAATGTTATTTGGAGGGTATACACTTGGAAATTATGGGGCAAACTTCCCTCACCCCTTCCCACTGCTCCACACCTGGCTAGGAAACGTTCAGAATTGGGTTGTTCCAGAAAACTTTCGGAATTTTTTTGGACCAGATGCGAGGGGATGGGGGATGTTTGGCACATATTTTTCAAGTCTTTACCCTTCATGTTACATTCTGAAATTTTCCTAGCGAAATCGGAGAGGGTCAAAAAATCTTCGAAAAAAAAAGGAAAGACTATAGTCTTTGCTCATTTTTGGGAAAAAAATTTCACCCCTTCAGATCTCGCCCCGATTTTCCCAGAATGTTATTTGGAGGGTATACACTTGGAAATTATGGGGCAAACTTCCCTCACCCCTTCCCACTGCTCCACACCTGGCTAGGAAACGTTCAGAATTGGGTTGTTCCAGAAAACTTTCGGAATTTTTTTGGACCAGATGCGAGGGGATGGGGGATGTTTGGCACATATTTTTCAAGTCTTTACCCTTCATGTTACATTCTGAAATTTTCCTAGCGAAATCGGAGAGGGTCAAAAAATCTTCGAAAAAAAAAGGAAAGACTATAGTCTGCTCATTTTTGGGAAAAAAATTTCACCCCTTCAGATCTCGCCCCGATTTTCCCAGAATGTTATTTGGAGGGTATACACTTGGAAATTATGGGGCAAACTTCCCTCACCCCTTCCCACTGCTCCACACCTGGCTAGGAAACGTTCAGAATTGGGTTGTTCCAGAAAACTTTCGGAATTTTTTTGGACCAGATGCGAGGGGATGGGGGATGTTTGGCACATATTTTTCAAGTCTTTACCCTTCATGTTACATTCTGAAATTTTCCTAGCGAAATCGGAGGGGGTCAAAAAATCTTCGAAAAAAAAAGGAAAGACTATAGTCTTTGCTCATTTTTGGGAAAAAAATTTCACCCCTTCAGATCTCGCCCCGATTTTCCCAGAATGTTATTTGGAGGGTATACACTTGGAAATTATGGGGCAAACTTCCCTCACCCCTTCCCACTGCTCCACACCTGGCTAGGAAACGTTCAGAATTGGGTTGTTCCAGAAAACTTTCGGAATTTTTTTGGACCAGATGCGAGGGGATGGGGGATGTTTGGCACATATTTTTCAAGTCTTTACCCTTCATATTACATTCTGAAATTTTCCTAGCGAAATCGGAGAGGGTCAAAAAATCTTCGAAAAAAAAAGGAAAGACTATAGTCTTTGCTCATTTTTGGGAAAAAAATTTCACCCCTTCAGATCTCGCCCCGATTTTCCCAGAATGTTATTTGGGGGGTGTACACTTGGAAATTATGGGGCAAACTTCCCTCGCCCCTTCCCACTGCTTTGCAGCTGGTTAGAAATTTTTCAGGAAATTTTTAACGGTACCTAACAAATTTTACAGTGTGAACGCACCTTTATGTAATAAATTTTGCAGTGTGAACGCACCTTTAGGTAATAAAAGTTGCTGTGTGAACGCACCTTTAGCTAATAAAAGTTGCTGTGTGAACGCACCCTTAGCTAATAAATTTTGCAGTGTGAACGCACCTTTAGGAAATAAAAGTTGCTGTGTGAACGCACCTTTAGCTGATAAAGGTGCGTTCACTGCAAAATTTATTAGCTAAAGGTGCGTTCACACAGCAACTTTTATTAGCTAAAGGTGCGTTCACACTGCAAAATTTATTAGCTAAAGGTGCGTTCACACTGCAAAATTTATTAGCTAAAGGTGCGCTCACACAGCAACTTTTATTAGCTAAAGGTGCGTTCACACTGCAAAATTTATTAGCTAAAGGTGCGTTCACACTGCAAAATTTATTAGCTAAAGGTGCGTTCACACAGCAACTTTTATTACCTAAAGGTGCGTTCACACTGCAAAATTTATTAGCTAAGGGTGCGTTCACACTGCAAAATTTTATTAGCTAAAGGTGCGTTCACACAGCAACTTTTATTAGCTAAAGGTGCGTTCACACTGCAAAATTTATTAGCTAAAGGTGCGTTCACACAGCAACTTTTATTAGCTAAAGGTGCGTTCACACTTGAACTTTCTTTGGCTAAAGGTGCGTTCACACTGCAAAATTTATTAGCTAAGGGTGCGTTCACACTGCAAAATTTATTAGCTAAAGGTGCGTTCACACAGCAACTTTTATTAGCTAAAGGTGCGTTCACACTTGAACTTTCTTTGGCTAAAGGTGCGTTCACACTGCAAAATTTATTAGCTAAGGGTGCGTTCACACTGCAACTTTTATTAGCTAAAGGTGCGTTCACACTGCAAAATTTATTAGCTAAGGGTGCGTTCACACTGCAAAATTTATTAGCTAAAGGTGCGTTCACACAGCAACTTTTATTAGCTAAAGGTGCGTTCACACTTGAACTTTCTTTGGCTAAAGGTGCGTTCACACTGCAAAATTTATTAGCTAAGGGTGCGTTCACACTGCAACTTTTATTAGCTAAAGGTGCGTTCACACTGCAAAATTTATTAGCTAAGGGTGCGTTCACACTGCAACTTTTATTAGCTAAAGGTGCGTTCACACTGCAAAATTTATTAGCTAAGGGTGCGTTCACACTGCAAAATTTATTAGCTAAAGGTGCGTTCACACAGCAACTTTTATTAGCTAAAGGTGCGTTCACACTTGAACTTTCTTTGGCTAAAGGTGCGTTCACACTGCAAAATTTATTAGCTAAGGGTGCGTTCACACTGCAAAATTTATTAGCTAAGGGTGCGTTCACACTGCAACTTTTATTACCTAAAGGTTCGTTCACACAGCAACTTTTATTACCTAAAGGTTCGTTCACACAGCAACTTTTATTAGCTAAAGGTGCGTTCACACAGCAACTTTTATTAGCTAAAGGTGCGTTCACACTTGAACTTTCTTTGGCTAAAGGTGCGTTCACACTGCAAAATTTATTAGCTAAGGGTGCGTTCACACTGCAAAATTTATTAGCTAAAGGTGCGTTCACACAGCAACTTTTATTAGCTAAAGGTGCGTTCACACTTGAACTTTCTTTGGCTAAAGGTGCGTTCACACTGCAAAATTTATTAGCTAAGGGTGCGTTCACACTGCAACTTTTATTAGCTAAAGGTGCGTTCACACTGCAAAATTTATTAGCTAAGGGTGCGTTCACACTGCAAAATTTATTAGCTAAAGGTGCGTTCACACAGCAACTTTTATTAGCTAAAGGTGCGTTCACACTTGAACTTTCTTTGGCTAAAGGTGCGTTCACACTGCAAAATTTATTAGCTAAGGGTGCGTTCACACTGCAAAATTTATTAGCTAAAGGTGCGTTCACACAGCAACTTTTATTAGCTAAAGGTGCGTTCACACTTGAACTTTCTTTGGCTAAAGGTGCGTTCACACTGCAAAATTTATTAGCTAAGGGTGCGTTCACACTGCAAAATTTATTAGCTAAAGGTGCGTTCACACAGCAACTTTTATTAGCTAAAGGTGCGTTCACACTTGAACTTTCTTTGGCTAAAGGTGCGTTCACACTGCAAAATTTATTAGCTAAGGGTGCGTTCACACTGCAACTTTTATTAGCTAAAGGTGCGTTCACACTGCAAAATTTATTAGCTAAGGGTGCGTTCACACTGCAAAATTTATTAGCTAAAGGTGCGTTCACACAGCAACTTTTATTAGCTAAAGGTGCGTTCACACTTGAACTTTCTTTGGCTAAAGGTGCGTTCACACTGCAAAATTTATTAGCTAAGGGTGCGTTCACACTGCAAAATTTATTAGCTAAGGGTGCGTTCACACTGCAACTTTTATTACCTAAAGGTTCGTTCACACAGCAACTTTTATTACCTAAAGGTTCGTTCACACAGCAACTTTTATTAGCTAAAGGTGCGTTCACACAGCTAGCGCTTGCTTCTCTTAGGAAAATCTTTTTTATAACGTTTGTTAGTCCTGTAAAGGACTGTTTTTGTATATGCAACCCGAGAAGGGGCTCTTCTTTATCACAGGACGGTGGGCGGCGGCGGTCTGGTGGACGATCACTTCTCCAGGCTGAATTCATCCAAGAAAGTTACTAAATGGACCTGAAACAAAATTATTTCAAATATAAACAGTGGGAAGGGATGAGGGATGTTTGGCACATATTTTGCAAGTGTACATACTCCAAATAACATTCTGGGAAAATCCGAACCATATCTGAAGAGGTGAAAAAAATGTACAAAAAAAGAGCAAAGACTATAGTCTTTCCTCATTTTCTGGAAAAATTTTTGACCCCTTCCGATTTCCTTCTAAAATTCCCAGAATGTTATATGAAGTCTAAACACTTGAAAAATATGTCCCAAACATCCCCCATCCCCTCCGATCTGGTCCAAAAAAATTCCGAAAGTTTTCTGGAACAACCCAATTCTGAACGTTTCCTAGCCAGGTGTGGAGCAGTGGGAAGGGGTGAGGGAAGTTTGCCCCATAATTTCCAAGTGTATACCCTCCAAATAACATTCTGGGAAAATCGGGGCGAGATCTGAAGGGGTGAAATTTTTTTCCCAAAAATGAGCAAAGACTATATAGTCTTTCCTTTTTTTTTCGAAGATTTTTTGACCCTCTCCGATTTCGCTAGGAAAATTTCAGAATGTAATATGAAGGGTAAAGACTTGAAAAATATGTGCCAAACATCCCCCATCCCCTCGCATCTGGTCCAAAAAAATTCCGAAAGTTTTCTGGAACAACCCAATTCTGAACGTTTCCTAGCCAGGTGTGGAGCAGTGGGAAGGGGTGAGGGAAGTTTGCCCCATAATTTCCAAGTGTATACCCTCCAAATAACATTCTGGGAAAATCGGGGCGAGATCTGAAGGGGTGAAATTTTTTTCCCAAAAATGAGGAAGGACTTATAGTCTTTCTTCTTTTTTTGGATGATGTTCTCACCCCCTCCGATATCCTTAGGAAATTCCCAGAATATAATATGAAGGCTAAAGACTTGGAAAATATATGCCAAACATCCCCCCTCCCCTAGAAAACTGCTTAGTTCTGATAATGCAACTTTTCTTTGATCCACAGGAAAACTAAGTAAAACCCAGCTTCAAAATGCTTATGGCGTCTTATCAGAATTTAATTACAACAATTGGTCGAGTCAGATGGGTCTCGTGCCCGCTTCATTGACGCTTCAAACCGTTTCTACACCTTTGTTCCACACTCATTCGGAATTGACGATCCTCCAATCATTGACAACATTGAAATGATCAAGGTAAAGCACTTTTGTTTCCTCTTTCCACTTTGTTCCTTAAAATTTCTATTTTTTAGCAAAAAATTGACATGATGGAGAATCTTATGGAACTGGAAATTGCTTACTACGATAAACTTAAAACAGAAATTGGTATTCTCGACCGTGAAGCAGAAGAATTCCAAGTTATCCAGGAATACGTCAAAAATACTCATGCAGCTACTCATGGTAGTTATGGATTAGAAATCGAAGACGTATTTATAGTAAAACGTCAAGGTGAAGAGAAACGGTTCAAACCATTCCGTAAACTACACAATAGGAAATTATTATGGCACGGTTCACGTGCAACTAATTTTGCTGGAATTTTATCTCAAGGGTTGCGTATTGCACCACCTGAGGCTCCTGTTACCGGTTATATGTTTGGTAAAGGCATCTATTTTGCTGATATGGTATCCAAATCTGCTAATTATTGTTTTACAAGTCCTACCAGTAACACCGGCTTGCTTTTGTTATGCGAAGTTGCTTTAGGAGACGTAAGTTTTGTTTTAATACTTCAATTCTTTTGTTAATTAAGTATTTGTATTTTAGATGTATGAGCTTCCACATGCTAAGTATGTGGAGAAAGTACCAAAAATGTAAACACAGTGTAAAAGGTGTCGGAAGAACCGAACCAGATCCTGCACAAATTAAGGAAATATCCGGAGGGGTACATGTTCTTATCGGAAAAGGTGTTAACATGAACAGACCTGATGCAAGTTCATTGCTTTACAATGAGTATCCTTTATTAGAAAAAATATATAATATTAATGTTTATTTTAAGAAAAAAACCTTGTTATTAATTTTATGACCTTTTTGCTTAGAAATAGTCAAAGAAAAAGTTTTTTGAAGGTCTTACAGACAATTTTTAAATTTTGAATTGATATGTCTGTATATTTTAAACGCTCTGTGTATTAATTTTTCCTTAATACTAATCCAGATACATTGTATACGATGTGGCGCAAGTTAATACTAAATACTTGCTGAAGATGAACTTCAAATACAAGTATTGAAGTGGAGAGACTGATTACGAGGAATGTTCCTTATATTTTACAAAATATGTTACCTCTGTATTTGTAATATTCTTAAGAAATATTTGTTTACGCTTTTTTTTTCCAGAATTTTAGATAGTAAGCAATCTTATATATATTTACATCAAATTGTTGCATTATTCGCACCTTTATATTGTTTAATCGTTAGAAATTAGTTGTTTATTGATTCAAATAACCTGTATTTTAACTTGAATAAAATTAAACATACAGTATATATCTAGAAATGTTTATTTTATTAAACTGAATCACTTGTAAAAATCAAAATTTTCAATCTATTATATTTCCCGCTAAAATTCAAATTTGAATTTCCCGCATTTCCCCACTCCAATATTTCAAACCAAAAATAAAACAGGTTAGCCAACTTAAATAAAACAGATTAGCCAACTTAAATAAAAGTTTCCAGATTACTCCTGATACCTCCTCGCTCATTCTATGCTCCTGATACCCGAAATCGAATTTTATCTTAAATTTGCTGATAGGCGTTAAGAAAGTTCAAACCGCAACAAAAATTTTTCAATTTTGTATCAGGATCATAGGAGGTGAAGAAGATGTTTTTCTTTTATTTTATTAAAGCTTTAATTCTAGATTCAAATTTGAATTTTTCGTATTAGGATCACAGGAGGTAAAGAGGGTTGTTAAATTTTATTTTCAAAAAGCTTTAAATCTCAACTAAAATTTGGATATTTTGTATCAGGTTAACAGGAGGTGAAGAGGATCGTATTTTGAATTTTTTAAAAAGTTTTAATTTACAAATTCAGGCATTTTATTTGACCGGAAAATATAGGAATACTATCTTCTTTACCTCCTGTGATCCTGATCAGAAATAATTAGATTTTGGTTGAAGTTTTCTAGCAGTTGAACAAATTTTCTTAAGGCTTATCGGGAAATATAAGATAAAATTCGATTTCGAGTATCAGGAGCATAGGAGTTGCGAGGAGGTATCCGGAGTAATCTGGTTACCTTAATTTAGGTTGGCAACTTGTTATTTAGGTTGGTTAACGTGTTTAGTGTGAAATATCGGAGTGGGGAAGTGCGGGAAATTCAAATTTGAATATTGGCGGGACAGAAAATAACTTTAGAAATTGTAATTTATTCTTGAATTTTAGTATTTTATAGCTCTTTCACAGGTTATTTATCATATCAATATCAAATTTGTAATTTAATTAAAAGCATTTATTTAGAATATTAAAAATTATTAACATTGTAATAAAATTACCATTATTTTTATAAACAGATGCATACAAACCATGCTAATTGCAACATAAAGCCCAGAAATATTACTTGCTTAATCTAGAACGGTTTCTGACAAATAATTACAGGTTACTCATTCTATAAATACAATATTTTCCATGCGTAAGCCCTAAAATTGTACCTAACACATACAAAGACTTCAATTTTTCCACAATATTACCTTAAAGTAAGTGAATTATTAAATAAAATGAACAAAATATTACTTCGAGATCTTGAAAAAGTTTTAACTACGTAAAAGGCAAATTTTACATAAAAATGAGTTAGAAAACAATATTTGCAAACCAAACAGGCATAATAAACACATTCAATAATTCCTAGCTTCAAAACTAATCACAAATTTAAGCTAGAGAGCTTTTAAAAATATCATTAAACAACGAAAGGTAATGTTAAACAAATAGTGGGGTCTTCTACATGCAATATCTATGTATGCATCTGCAAACATGCATTTATTTTATCACCTACAGAGTCTTGTGAAACACCCTGTACATATCTTCTCATAAATTATTATTATAATCAACAACCATGCATGTCTGACTGTTCTGAACTATGCTTTTTATTTAAAACAAATAAAAGCGTTTTAATCTTTGCCAAGATTTGTTCTTGAAAGTTAAGACCAGTCAGAAAATTTCTTATTAATACTATAATACAGAATACATTTGTGGTGGTCGATTCCAGACTTTGCCCATTCTTGTAATGCTCTTATCCTTTAGCGTTGAGGTGCCTTCCACTGTAACTACCTGTAACACATAGTAAACTCTTTGAAATAATATTTAATACAGAACAAGATTGAAAACTACTGATTTATTGAAAATATCATTTATACAGACCAAGAAAAAATAGAAATGTGTACAAATTCATGTGTTGCTGTTTTACGTTGATTTCTTTTTTGATGTTGTGCCACACAGTCTGCACTTGCAAATTTTCTAGATGTTCTTGATATTGTAGACACATTAGGAACTGGTCTGTTAGGGTATTTTACACTAAAATGATTCCTATCGTTACCTAATGATAATCCGATAATCCGGAGTGACACAGTATACAGATTTCTATTTATTTTTTTCGTCTGTATAAATCATGTTTTCAATAAATCGTTAGTTTTAAATCTTGTTCTTTATTAAAAACGAAAAAAAAAACACTGTAAGTTAACAATCAATAATCAAAATCAGTAAGCAGGGGGCAAAAGTGATAGCAGTGTATAATGGGTTGCCTATATTCAAATAAAAAAGTGGCCGGTCCATTTAACTTGCAATATAGCTATATTGCACAATTTAATGGACTTCACTGTATATACATCTACCAGGAATACGCAAATATACATAAAAGAACCCTGTATTAAACCGATCGATGAGTAATTTCACTCTGGCAATGGCAATTCTTAAATATTTTTTTGATCGAAATAGATGGACGATTATTATGATATAAACAACCCTTGAATGTTTTCAAATCATCCCCTGGCTTCATTTTGAAATTTGTACAGTCTTAATATCGCAAAATATTTATAAAATTCAAATTAACCTAACGACCTATCAAACTGACGTTTAATTTCGAATCACATCAATTTATTTTGGAATACGTTCATAATTTCATCTTTGTCTAACGTATTGATAAATTTGGAAATGAAATAAAATTGAATTTAAAAGCGCGAAACGTTAGAAATAAATATAGGGTAAATGAGAACGATACAGGGTGTTTTATTTAAATTGCCTTTGCCATTTTGAAATAATTATTTATAGATAAAAGAAACTATAGGTATTACCTTGCAGTCTTGATCAAAATTTAAGCGACCAGAACATCACGTTGTAACCATCCCTGGCAACAGTACGCAGCGACCGATTCTCCAAAGACACATGAAACAAAATAAAAAAAGACTTTTTTAGTCGACTACGATAAAAACAGCTGTTTACGTATCTTTTGACAGCCGAAAAGTGTCAATTTGTAGTAGGCATTTGTCAATTTCTATTTTACGGCCGCTTTTACTTTACGGCCGCTGATTTATAATTTTTTTAGTCGACTACGATAAAAACAGCTATGACGTTTCAGAATGGTCACGTGACCAAATGTCATTGGAATATTTAGATAAAAATTTAAATTTGTTAATAAAATTTGTAATATTCGCCTAAAAAATGTTGTATGCACCGCTGCCAAAAAGTGCTTTTTGGCCTTGATACAAAAATAACTATACTGATCTGCCTCTAAACAAAGGCTGTAAATTTACTTACAGGGGGTTTTGTAACCCCTCGCTTCAGTGTGATTCTCACTGGCTTCAGAAAAGTCACCTATAATTTTATCGCAAACAGCCAGAAAAGCAAGTTTCAAGGTTCATGTTGAAACTTATGTCAAAGATTACTTTTTACTAAATTACTTTGAAAACGTTTTCGATGCATAAGTATATACAGACATAGAGTATAAACGTCCCTACGGAGCCTTTTTTCTTTATTTGCTAAAATGAATGAAAAAACCGCGAATTAATAGATGTTTGTTAAACGGGTTGGAAACCTCACTCCTTATAAGCCTTAACCCCTGCCTTGAGGAATTTCTAGGTCACTCCTTGTGATAAGAAAGGACTAGTTTTTATATTAACATACCAATTTATGTGATGACATGAGTAACCAAAAAGAGAAAGCGAGTTGACGCAATTATCTTTAAATATTTTACAATACATTTCAAATTTGAAAATTATTTTCATTAAAAATTTGAGATACCCGCTAATAATTAAATTTAGAATTAAAATAAAGGAGAGGGCTAAACGTTTTTGTTGCAAGGAGCAAAATAATTTCTTGTTCATTACTCTTATGCGTTTTAACGATGTATATTCACACTGGCCGGGCCCGGCCTCGCCACGAACCGAGCCAAGCCCGCGTGCTTTCTCTGAAGGAATATTTTGCATGGCCCAAGCCGAGCGCTTGTCGAGCCCGTGCCTTGCACGCATAGTGAAAATCGGCCTTTAATTCTCATTCGAACAAACACACATCCTAATGGAAACAATTACATCGTAATACATGCGGGAAAAGTTGCAGGTCATAATAAAATACAAATGAGTTGTAAAAATAAATAAAATGTGTAAATCGGTAGGTGGGGGAAAGCCTTTTTAATTTTGATTCGGACACACACATCGTATGATGTGATATTACGAAATTTCTTCATACTTTTCATGCATTTCAATCAATACTTTGAAAGGCGATAACAACATTACAATGGAACAAAGCTACTTACAATTATTCATGTTCCGTTCTTTAACAAGCCGGAGTTGGCAAATTCTGGATTTCTGCAACAGTAGAGGATCGACTCCCTATTTTGCCTTCCGGTAAAGCTGACCCCACATAGGTCTACCTTGTTAACAACCATCTAGAAGTAGGAGATTAAATTAGAAAAACGCAGGACTAAAAACACCTGTTGCTTACATAAAACATGACTCATAATTTGTGGTTAGGACAAACAGTAAGTTTCGAAAAAAGTTTCTAACGCAAGAAAAGTATTTTGTAGTTCTACTAATTCACCTACGGTCTTACAATAACAATTCTACAAGTATGAACTACCACAAATTTAACTTTAAATGAAGGTAAAGAAAAGTACATACATCAAAACACTGCATGCTATAACTACCATAACGTTGCATAACGTCTGTGCATAACGTCCATTTTGTTGTGGCCGTAGCCATAGGTTGTGACTTGTGGCCAAGGTTGTGGCTCCATATACAACATTGTGACAATAACAAACATATTTTAAAATTTTGCCAATCATTTGAAAATAATTTTCCTAAATGGGATTGGAAGCCTTCTATATTGTACTACAGTTAGGAAGATTAATTTTTATTCCATAAAACAAAATAGTTATACTCGCATAAATCTGTTTCTTAAAGTCACGTTGCCGTGAAAATAGCCACAGCTGTTACCGATAAGAAAGGGGACTGACTTATCCACTGTACACGTCAGAATTTCACAAAAAAGTAAAAATTTCAGCACAAGTTCTACGTTTACCCAATAGAGGGAAGCACGAAAAATTCAAAATTTTATAATTATACAGGGTGAATTGGAATATTTGGAAATTTAAATTCCACCCCCACGTTAGGATTTTCCCTTTAATTTTCACCGCTTTATTGACGCCCTACTTTTTTAAATCAAAAACTCCAAGTCTACTTTAATCCACAAGGGATGTTCAACCAAAAACCTGTAATTTCCACCGTAATAATTAAATGCCGCCCCTGAGGGTGGATTTTGTCTTTCATTTTCATCGTTTTATAGACACCTTATCTTCTCAAATCATAAAAAGCAGCAACGAGTTGTGAACATGTTTCGATAACCAACAAAGTACAAAAAACATGCATTATGAAGAATGGGGGTGTAACTGGAGGGAGGAACAGTCCTTAAATCTAGAGGCTACCACTATATGTTAATGTAAATATACAAAGTAAAGCGGAGGTTCTTGACGGGGATTTGTTTTAGTAAATGTGTAAATCGGGAGGTGGGAGCCTTTTTAATTCTCATTCTGACAAACACACATCGTAATGGAAGCAATGGCATCCAATGACATTCAGACACGGTTGCAGTTTATAATGAAATTATAATTATACAGGGTCAATTCAAATTGGAATGTTTTAAAATCTAGATTTCACCCCCGGGGTAGGATTTTCTATAGTCATAGCTATAGTACATCTTCGGCCCACCAACTTGGTGACAGTCTGAATGCTCCCCGTGAAACCGTTGCGGTCACATACTAACTACTTACATTTTCTCTCCGCCGGCATGATCACATTCTAATGTACATCTTCGGTCCGCCAACTGGTCACAATCCAAACACGTCTAAACAACAAGAAGGAACAATATTAACCACAAAACATATTTGATACTTTTACTGAAAAACAGGTCTACCTATACAATTATCGTTTTAGTTCTAAATATTTCATGATGCTTACTTACGAACTAAGTAGCAGTTGTTAACTTAATAATTTAAAAATTGATAAAAATGAAATTTTATACGAGATTAGTTATTATAGTACAATAGAAACATTAATTCCTTTGAAACAAAACCTTGTGGATGGTTTGCAGGTCTGGCACTAATTTCTCGACAGTTTTTGAAGTTGCCGCTTTCTTATTCAGAGCAGCTATAATCCTAGGAAAAAAGAAATTTAAGATTAAATTTTATCAATTTCACTGTCGGTTACCTCTTACCCTGTGGGATCTTGTTTTGAAGTTGATAAAGCTGGTCCTGTGGGATTATTCAGAGGTCTTTTATTCACCAACAAACACTTCATTGGTTGGCCATCCAATTGTCTGTTATGATAAGTGTCCACTGCCTTTTGAGCATCCTTTAGGTTCTTGTAAATCACTTCCGCTGTACCTGGACGTACTAATCTTGCCACTAATAACTGTCCTATATCTTCAAACAGCTCCTGAAAATATAATAACAAACATTTTGGGCAATGTAGCGGATTAGACTTTTCATGCAATTAATACAAACCCTTATATCATCCTGTGTGACGGTTTGTTGTAAATTTGAGACAACAATTCTATGTCCTGCAGGAACAACAACTTTAGTTTTAGTAGCACCAGCAAAAATACCGTGTGATTGGTTTTGAATAGGAGAAGTGTCAAGGCGTGAATGGACATTAGAAGACCTTGAAGTACCCTGCATGAAAATGGTTTGTTTAATAGGAGACGCAACCAATGGCATTTCTTCATCTTCAGGTGCATCCAAATCCACATACCCTGTAACCGGTGCTCGGCCCCTAAAATAAATAATTAATTACTCAATTATTTACGATTTTAACACATTTACCTTGCAAACGGTGATGTGTACGAATGCCAATCCCCACTACTACCATCTATAAAGCTACTCCTACTATCAACACGAAGCTGTTGGTGTCTTCGTGTACTTAAAGGTGGCCCCATCATTCTGGAACTCGAAATGCTTGGTTTAAGTAATGCCTCTGCGCTTAAATACTCAGCATAAGGATCAAAGGCAGGTTGCATAGGTGGTGGTAGATAATCAAGATCGTTCATAATCGTTTTGCTGATTAACGGAGCAGACATATTATGGTGAATCGATTTTCTTGTAGTTAACGGTGCTTGTCTCATATTCACAGCTTTTTTACGGCTTTGTACCAATCCAAGTTGTTGTTGTATAGCCAAATTCATATCATTTGTGCTTTGTTTGTTCTTGCTTGTTATTAAAGAAATTTTACCATTTCGATCAGTTTTTTGAAGGATATTCGAACCTATTGCTCTAATGCTTCCGTTAACTACAGTTCCACCTTTTCTTTCTTCTCGCATTTTAAGAATTGTACTACGAGCATCACGAGTTTTTGCCATTTTTGCTAAAATGTCCCGAGCATCACGAACTGTTTTACGTTTCTTCAAAAGAATTTTTTGACGAGCATCTACAATTTTTCCTCTAGGAATTACACGGTTTCCTGGACGTTTTTTAATCGTATTGGGAACCCTCTGTTGGGTACGATTTCGAAATTGGGGGTTCCTATTACTGAAAATGAGTTCATGAGTAACCAAATCTAAATAAAATTAGAACAAAAACTTACCGAGGTCTATTTGCCATCTTGTATTATTTTTAAAGCTTTCTAACAAATAAAATAAGGACGAAAGTTATCCTAAACTAAAACAAACGTCCGTTTTGGAATTAAATCGTAAAGTATTACACATCAAACGTCTTGCAACGACACAAAACACCAAATCAAGATGGCTTTGGATGGCTTCGGAAACAATCGGGACTAAAATTCTTGTTGGTTATATATAGGATGTTACAAAAGTTATATACAGTGTAATCCAACATTAGGTGTGCCCTGTTACGCGTATGGGGTTCCTTGTTTAGATCCAAGCTAAAATCTCCATCTTTGATAAAGATTTTCAGACCATCCTGTAATATAAATTACCATAGTTACCACAAAAAAAGTAAAAACTGTTTAAACAAACGTCTAATTTTCAAAAATGCCAGCTACAAATAATAAGCTGACAATAAAAAACTTTAAGGGTTTACCTATAAGACCCGAAAATTTTGTAACCACTCAATGGTCGAAGTTAGAAAAAGGCGTTCAAGCAATCCATAATTCCCAACCATTGGAAAATTCCTTGGAAGAACTTTATAGGTGTGTAGAAAACATGTGTACATTTAATTGTGGTGCGTTTTTATACGATAACCTTTACATCCTGAACGATAATCATTTCAAAAATAATTTATTACCATCAATATCAAAAGAAATTGATTTCCTTGGTACCATGAATTATGCATGGGTGACATTTCGTCGTCAAAGTACCCTAATTAAAAATATTTTCTTGTACCTTGATCGAACATTTGTTCTCGAAAATCATTTACTTTTATCTGTATGGTACATGAGTTTGAATTTATTCAAGGAAAATATTGTTATGAACCCTTTTATTCGTCCTAAAATCATCGATGGGTTGTTATACCTAATCCAACAAGAACGTCAAGGGATCAGCGTAGACCGGAACTTGTTAAAATCCCTAATCCGTATGTTAACCACCCTTCAAATTTACGACATGATTTTTGAACTACCCTTCTTACAAGCCACTGAAAAATTATATAAAATTGAAGGGGAAAATTTAATTAACGAATACGATATTATAAAATATCTCCATCACATTGAAAAAAGATGTGAAGAAGAAAAAGAAAGGGTTAAAAATTATTTAAACCCTTATACAGGACAAGTTTTAACCGATGTTTTGCTTAATCAATTATTACACCCCCATTTAAAAGAAATTTTCCTTAACGGGGTTAACCATTTAGTTGAAAACAACTTCTTGGAGGAAATAATTCTTTTGTATAAACTCCTAGCACTTCTTCCAAACGGTCACGGACAACTATGCGGTGCCTTCAGTGAATATTTAAAAAAGCGCGGGAGATTACTCGTAATTGATCCGGAGAACGACAAGAACATGATACAAGAATTAATTGAGTTTAAGGATAAAATTGATAACATTGTCAACTCATGTTTTGAAGAAAATGATACATTCGTGGATGCCGTTAGAGATTCCTTTAAAATGTTTATCAACCAACGGCATAATAAACCAGCTGAGCTTTTAGCAAAGTTTGTCGACGGTAAATTGCGTTGTAAGGACTTGGGTGAAGAAGAAATCGAAAAAGTTTTGAGTAAAGTTATGATATTGTTTCGCTTCGTTCAAGGAAAAGACGTCTTCGAAGCTTTCTACAAAAGGGATTTAGCTAAACGTTTATTGGTTGGAAAATCAACAAGCCAAGACGCGGAAAACAGTATGATTAGTAAGCTTAAAAAAGAATGTGGGGGTGGTTTTACCTCAAAACTTGAAGGTATGTTCAAAGATATAACCGTTAGTCAAGGGATCAACAATGCATTTCGGCAACATTTAAACCATATCCATAATGTGGATGAAAATTCAAATAATTTCAATATCGATATGTGTGTTAATGTCTTAACGAGTAGTTATTGGCCTAATTATCCGTCCTACGAAGTTAATTTACCCCAAGAAATGGTTCTTTATCAAAACATCTTTTTGAAGTTTTACATGGGTAACCATAGCGGAAGAAAATTACATTGGCAACCCAATTTAGGACATTGCATTATCAAAGCTGATTTTTCCACAGGAAGAAAAGAACTTCAAGTTTCTCTTTTCCAAACCATTGTTCTATTACTCTTCAACAATGCTAACGAAATGACTTACAAAGACATCCATGAAGCTTTAAATCTTGAACAGAACGAACTCAAACGGACCCTTCAATCTTTAGCTTGTGGTAAGACTCGGGTTTTATTAAAAACCCCAAAAGGAAGAGAGATAGAAGATACGAATATTTTTAATTTTAATAATGATTTCACTGATAAACTCTTCAGGGTTAAAATTAATCAAGTGCAGATGAAGGAGACCGTGGAAGAACAACGTGCGACAGAAGAGAGCGTCATTCAGGATCGTCAGTTTCAAATCGATGCAGCTATCGTAAGAATTTTGAAACAAAAAAAGATGTTATCCCATAATTTACTCATGTCTGATCTTTATGATGTTTTGGATATTCCTGTTAAACCTGCGGATTTGAAAAAAAGGATCGAACAACTCATTGATAGGGATTATATCGAACGTGATCAGAATAACAGTACCGTGTATAAATATATTGCTTAAATGTAGAGTGTTGGATAAAAATAATGTCCTCAATGTATTGGGTGTTGCCTATTTTTCCATTTTTACGTTGCGTTGTATTGTTAAATAAATTGGTTTAATTGTTATATATTTTTTTAATTCTGGGCTTCAGATTAATTTTGATATACGCCAGCCGTCGTAATTTATTTCTTATAAGTCTTGTAACTCCGAAACCAATGAAAAGAACTCGCCGAACTTTATTCGGAAAATATTATCAACCCCCATGGATTTTTTTTTGGCGCCGATAGAAAGATTAATTTTATAAATCAGATTCCCCTGAAAGTTATGCAACCAAACATACACCCACGTTAAGAAGAAAATAGTAAAACTCATATAAAAATCACCCTGAATTTTAAATTTATTTTTCTTCCTTCCTGTTTAAACCAGGAAAATGGGTTGTTTAAATTATCCAATAATTATTAATCATTCTACAACTAATCCATTAATTTATTGAGCTCCCAATGGTAGAGGCGCAAGCGCCCCATTCATTAATAGAAACCCCAAGGTCGCTCAATATCTTTCAAAATGTTTCATCTCTGAATCTCATGAGAGAGAGAGGCTTGGTGGTGTTTGGTACAGATTACTGTGTTCTACCTTGTTTTAAACACGAGAGTTATATTTTTAGTACAGAGTATTTTTTTCCGAGTTTATTAACCGACTGAAAAATTTACCAAGTCATTGGAATCAATTTTTTTTAAATATGTTCTCTAAAAACTTGCCACCGGTTATCCTACAAAATCGAACCACCCTTCAAGGAATTTTTAGGGCAGGTAAGAAAAAATAATTTATTATTAAAAAGGAAAATTTTAGTATTCCCAGTACCTAACTAGAATTTTTTTATTAATAAAATAAATTTTTACCAACGAGTTACATCAAGTAGGGATAAAAAATAGGGCCCCTTATCAGTGCAAATATTGTAATCTAAGCAACCTTGATTTGAAATTAATAGGAAATCGTAAAAAAGTTCAAAAAAAAATTGTCCAATTGCCCCTGATTGATCTCAAAACACAGCCAACTTGAACAGGTTTTTTTAACACCCTGTATATGTTAAATTTAATTTGCAAAAAATAACCCAAGAATTAAAACTGTTTGTCTATAATTTTACTGTTTCTAAGATTAAAGCGTTCAGAGTCCGGACCTGGCCCGCAATGCACCAGACCTTAACCCTACCACATTAGTATCGTCGTGTTATTGGACTTGAAAATTTCAATTTTGGGTAGTTTTAGAGTCTTAAAAACATTATATGATTGTTTTTTGGGCATCCTGTATATGATTTCGGTATGAAAAAAATTAATTTTGGGCTCAAATTTAAAAATTAAAAGTGTTGGGGTCATGTTAAATAACTAATATATTTTTTTTAATCTAGTTCCATACATTATGTAATAAAAAACAGACTAATATCTAAATGGAAAGTTCAACAGTGTATCTAGAACGATAAGTTTGTTTGATTTGGATTTTTAAGCCTTATTTTGATGTTGATTTGATTTCAGAAAGTAAACATTCATAAATAATCAATTCACAGTTGTAAATAATTAATATTCATTACCTGTAGACCTGTTTCTGTTTACAAAATATTTGGTAATAATTTAAAATCCGTATACAAGGTGCTCCGAAAGTAGTCAACTAGAAATGATGATAACTTCCATAAATTTAAAGATAATTCCTTGAAATTTGGAACACGTTCCTGAAATTACTTTTTCTAGCACTACAAGAAATTTTATCAACGTAAGTCAAGTTTTAAGAGCATCGAACCTAAGACGAAAATTTTATTTTTGCTATAATTTTCTTATCCGCAGGAATATTGAAATTTTTGACTTCACTTAAATTTTGTAAAAATTAAAAGTACACAAAAAAGGTATTCTTGGTTTATACCCAAAATATTGACGGTTTGGCTTAAAAACACGTATTTCGAAATCAACATGTCATTCTCAAAAGCATACTGAATATAATTGAATAACGATTTATGGAGGAACCATTTAAATCCATTTAATATTTAAAAAACGTCATTAAAAATTTATTGTTTAAGTTTCCCTTCGTACGGCGACAAGTTTAATCCAAGGCGAGCCTAAAGGTCCAAGTGTGAAGACTCCAATTCCGGGGCCCAAATCGAAGGCATTAATAAACGAATTAAATACAGTTCAGGTGAGACTTTTAAATCTTTATTTACCATTTTAATTGTTACGTCAGAAGTTGTTTATCAAAATGAAATTTATTACAACCATTATACAATAAAGTGGCCTGGTTTATAACTTGTTAAGCTTTGTTTATTTCAATTAGATAGTTAAACGGCCTTGTAATTTAAATAAAACAGGTTTCGTTTGCAAATGTAATAGGATCGGACTGGCCCAGTGGCCCCCCAAAAAATTGAAGTACCTAAAATTGGGACGTTCCTGCTTAAAGCCCCTTTTTTATTTTCCCTTATTAAAACTTTTAAAGTGTAGAAAAAAATACGAAACTTGTTGTCCACCCCTTCGGGGCCCAATTGTCACCCTAAACGGCCTTATACACGTGGGAACCCAAAAATTGAGTAGAGTCTGAATATTTTTTTCTTTGTCCGTTTTAAAACATTTAAAGAAAAAATACAAGAAAATAATAAATCTTACTTTACACACCTTGGCAATGCTTTCCTCCCTTGGGCAGTTAGAAACTATTTTGATGATTAAAGTTTCTAGCATTTAATAATTTTTCTTTACAGCAAGCTGGAACAATCCAATTATTTGCAAATTACGACACATCTCTTGGAAATTATTTGATAGACGTTGATGAAAATGTTCTTCTGGATTGTTTCACCCAAATATCATCAGTACCTCTTGGTTACAACCATCCGGCCCTTCTGGAAGTCTTCACTGACAAACATAACTTGGTAAGTTGGGGAAAAGCCTTTTTAGCGTAACTTTATCTTTTTTTCTTTCTTTTTTTTAGAAATCTTTAGTTAATCGCCCAGCTTTAGGGGTATTTCCTGGAGAAGATTGGCCTAAAAAAATTAAAAATGTTTTATTAAGTGTAAGTTTATATCCGTTTCCGCTTACTTTAGTAAAACGTCTGTTTCAAAGGTTTCTCCTGGCTTACCATGCATAACGACAATGATGTGTGGATCATGTTCGAATGAAAATGCTTACAAAAACCTCTTCATTGCATATCGTCGAAAAGAAAGAGGGGAAAAAGGTCCTTTCACCCTAGAAGAAATGAAAACTTGCATGATCAACCGTGCTCCGGGTTCTCCAAACTTATCCATCCTTTCTTTCCACGGTGCTTTCCATGGTCGAACTCTTGGTTCTCTTTCCACAACCCATTCTAAAGCCATCCATAAAATTGATGTACCAGCATTCGATTGGCCCATTGCTTCTTTCCCGCAATATCGTTACCCACTAGAAGAAAATCAACGCGAAAACGACCAAGAAGATAAGAAATGTTTAGCAGAAGTTGAAGAATTAATTGAAGAATATAAAAAAAAGGGTTGTCCAGTTGCAGGGATTGTGATAGAACCAATTCAATCAGAAGGGGGTGATAACGAAGCATCGCCAGCGTTTTTCCAAGAGTTACAAAGGATAGCAAAAAAGCACGGGGCTGGATATTTAATTGATGAGGTGCAAACCGGATGTGGACCAACCGGAAAAATGTGGTGCCATGAACATTTTAATTTGGATACCCCACCTGATATTGTTACGTTTAGTAAAAAAATGCAACTTGGTGGATATTTCCATACGGAAGCAATGAAGTAAGGAAATTTTTTTTTGCAAGCATAAAATTAAATTGAATAAGAAAACTTTCTAAATTGAGAAATAAAAACTCGCCTTTTACATCACTACAGGTTAGAAAAAAAAAAAAAAAAGTTTGTACCAATCGGGGTTTGACCCCCCGTTCAAACGACCGTTCTGAGTTCAATCACGTTGATGAATATAGAATTTTTCTATTATTTTCCCTAAAAACGTATTATTCCAAAAACATGAAGCTGTAATTACTGATTTTCCTGCCGCAAAAAAATTCATTTCCTAATTACAATTTTTTTTAGACCACAAGAATCTTACAGGGTTTTTAATACATGGATGGGTGATCCAGGAAAATTATTATTATTAGAAGCAATTTTAAAAGTAATCAAACGTGAACAACTTCTGGATGTTGTAAATAAAACCGGTAAAAGATTAAAAAGTGGACTTTTAAAATTAGAAAAGGAATTTCCGAATTTATTAAATTCCACCCGTGGAAGAGGAACATTTTTAGCTATCAATGCAACAACTTCAGAATTACGGGATGATTTAATCAAGGGATTAAAAGGAAAAGGTAATTTTTTTTATAAAATATTTTGGAATTGGTAATAAAAATTTTTTAAAGGCATTCAAAGTGGAGGATGTGGGGAAATTTCCATCCGTTTAAGACCAGCTTTGGTGTTCCAAGAGTATCAAGCCGATATATTTCTGGACCGGTTCAGGGAAGTTTTGAAAGAAACGAAATAAGAAGTTTAAAATTTAAGGACGAGTACAGGGGATGATATTTTTAAGTTTTTATGTCTTAAGAGCCTTTTTGAATGTTAAAACTCTTATAAGCTTGTATATTGTAAGTTGCAACCGTAGGTCATTAAGAATGAAAATTCCAGTTCATGGGGGAAGTCCCTAGATGACCAAGGATGTCCCATGGTACCGGTGGTTCCATTAACAATAACTCTGCTTGAATTAAAGGGCCGTATTAATAAAATTAAAAGTTTATTACAGAAGTGGATAGCGAGAGAGCCTTCAGTGACCCAGCAGCTGAGTCTATGTACTCACAAGTCACTGGGTGTTCAGCTGCTAGGTCACTGCAGGCTGTCGCTACGTGCTTATCTAAAAGTCTTCCAATGCAATGTCTTCCATCACATAAACGATGTATTTTGTATGTAACTAACTTACATAAATTTTTAAATCATGTAACATGTTTAAAAATAAAATATTTTTAATTCAGGAAGAAAATATTAAAGTCTTTTGAGATATGATATTCATCTCCACAGGTAGTTCTGTAATCAGTTACTTTCCGTGTTACCAAACAGAACACGTTTTATTTAAAATAAATATACAGTCTCTAATTAAGAATTAAAAATATGGATAAAGGAAAATTACTCACGACGATCTTCATAACTGACTCTAATAAAATTATTCGATACATTTTAAAATTTCTCTGAATTTTTCCAAAAATATATCTACATGGTGTTCTTGAAATACCAAACTTGGTCTGAACCGAATCGAACGATTTCCACTTCCTCCACATAATATACCTGTAGATAGAAATTTAAAAAAAAACTAAAAGAAAAATTTAAAATTACCTTTTTGTTTTAGCCTCTTAATTAAATCATCCCTTAATTCAGGACACGCGGCATTTATAGCTAAAAATGTCCCCCTTCCACGAGGGGAATCCAAAACATGGGAAAACTCAGTTTCCAATTCTAAAAGTCCACATTTTAATTTTGCCCCGGTTTTTTGCACCAAGTCTAAAAGTTTATCGCTTTCTATAACCTGCAAGGCTTTTTCCAACAGGATTAACTTTCCTGGATCACCCATCCATGTATTAAATATCCTGTAAGGTTCTTTTGATCTAAAAAAAATTTAATTTACCTAATACATGAATTAAAATCCCCCCCCCCCTAAACATACTTCATTTCTTGGGTATGGTAATATCCGGCAAGCTGCATTTTTTTAGCAAAAGTCATAATATCGGGAGGATTTTCTAAATTAAAATATTGATGACACCACATTTTTCCTGTAAGTCCACATCCGGTTTGTACTTCATCGATAATAAGTCCGGCCCCATGTTTTTTCGCAATCTTTTGTAAATTTTGAAAAAAACAAGGAGAACCTTCATGATCCCCACCTTCAGACTGAATGGGTTCAACTATAATCCCTGCAACTGGTTTACAAGCCTTTTTATACTTCTCTATTAACTCTTCAACTTCTGCCAAACATTTCTCATCCTCCTTTTCGTTTTCTTCCGCATGATCTTCAAGCGGATAACAATATCTTGGGAAATGTGCAATGGGCCAACGAAAAGCAGGCATATCAATTTTATGGATGGGTTTAGAATGTGTTAGGGATAAGGTACCAAGAGAACGCCCATGAAATGCACCGTAAAATGATAAAATGCTTAAGTCAGGTGACCCAGGCGGACAATTTCTCATACAAGTTTCTTTTTCTAAGTCTGTAAATTCAGTACCATCCCTTTCTCTTCGCTGATATGTAATAAAACATTGTTTGATTGCGTTTTCGTTCGCACAGGCACCACACATCATGGGGGTTACATGAGGCAAGCATGGAGAGACCTAGAAAATAAAAACAGGAATACGAGAAAACGTTTTAAGGTTGAGAATGGCAGGAAAAAATTTACTTCCTACCTTTAATAAAATATTTCTAAGTTTTTTAGGCCAGTCCAGTCCAGGGAATGCTCCAAGAGCTGGTCTGTTAACAAGACTTCGCTAAAAATTAAGAAATATCAGATTTAAACTTGAAAAAGAACTCAAAAATAAATAAATTAGCAATAAAATCATAAAATTATGGGGAGTGATAATGGTGTCGCCATCTAGCGTTTGTTCCTTGGCGCGGCAAATTCAAAATTACATTTCCCGCTACTTACATAATTATGTGGATCACAAAATGCTTCTAACATTTTAGGATGATTATAACCAAGAGGCATTGTTGAAATTTGCATATAAAGATCAAGGATAACATTTTCATCAGCGTCCACTAAATAATTTCCTATAGATTTGTCATAGTCTACGAATAATTGAACCGTGTCCGCTTGCTAAAACAAAGAATAATCATTCTTCCAGATTGGAATAGAAACTTAATCGCAACAAACCGTAATACAATTCAGTTCTTGCTGGAGATGTTTACTTCTAGGTCCTGGTACTGTTGTTTTAACACAAGGACATGCTGGCTCCCCAGGGATTTCATTACAAGAGGTGCGTTGGATAACTTGGAAAAAGGAATAATGTCAAGAGGAAGGTAGGGGAAAAAGTTAGGTCTTACCTTTTGTTAAAATACCATAAGAAGAGTTTAACTGCTTATATGGGATGGTATTAGTTAAAAATTTCGACATGATAAATTTTTTGGAAAGGGAAAAGAACGTGAGAAAAACTTTCTCTCCCTCTTTTTTGTAATTAAAAATTAAAAAACGTCAGAAATGTCAATAGATTGTCGATCAAAATCAAAAATGTGTAATAAATATCAAAGAGTTCTTTGATTAAAAAATTTTATTTCATAATTTTTGTCTACTTCTGGTACTAGGGCTTTTCACCAACGCCTACCATATCCGTTATCCTCAGTTCTGTAATTTCCCTTTCTCGCTTAGCCTTCAACACAATCTTCTTCCCAAGGTCTTTAAAGTTTTCCTCCTGTGATCTAAAATATTTTGAAATAACCCCAAGATTGCCCTTCCCTTGATCTACAATCTCTGCAGTCGTAATATGTAGTAAAAATTACTTTCGGGGTTTACGAATTTCCTAAAAAAAAAAATAGCAAGCCTTGAAGTAATTCAGATTAATTAGTTCACTTTTAATGATGTTTCAATGCTAACCTTGTGCAAATACTTTTCCTATAAAGAACACCACCTTGATAATGTTTCCTTTATGACTAAAAGTCCATAAAATAAAAAAAAAACGTAACATACAAGGTGAACGCTTTTATAGTGTGAAAGATAGGTCCAAATCAGGAAAATAACTTGGGACGAATTAATAATTCAAAGATAATACAAAGCAATATATTGCATAATTACAACCTTAAATGCATAAAATCATTTTATTGTTATGCAAAAATATCAAGTTTATAAAGAGTATATATTTAAAGTGAAAAATATTTAATTTTAATTAACACCAAGCGAGTTGATGAGTGCTTGGACTTTTGCTACGTAGTCTTCTTTGGCTTTGTCTTGGGCGACACCTTTTTTACCAGTCCAGGCATCCCATTTTGCTTTGCCTTTCAAATCTAACATTCCTGGACGGTCTAGAACAAATTTACGTAATTATACAAGACCTTCAAAATACAATTACATGTTATCAACATAATTGGACATTTTCTTACCAGTATTGTTATCGCCTACTGTGCCTTGTTTGAAGAGGGCATAAATTTCCAAAAGGTCATCATTACCTGGTTTTGATTTTAAATTTTTTACATCTTCAGCTGCTTTGTTGAATTTCTAAACAAAGAGTGATTTAAAAGAAAAATAATATTTTTTTTTCGAATCTTACCTCGTTTAAAGACATGGTGTTAGGTACTATAAAAAAAAAGTATAATTAATCTCTGGATTTATAATAAAAAATCTACTTGAAATATACTTTTTTATCAACCGATTACTCATATAAAGTAAATTTGAACAAGATAAAAATTAAAAAAATATTATGTTAAGAAGATATCAATTTTTTTTACATAATCCTTATCTTTTTATATTCTAAAAGGATTTGGAAATTTTCCAATCATTATTTTAATTAATAAAACACCCTGTACAGTAATTTTAAACAATTATAAAGTATTTTTCAAGTAAAATTATAACCTAAATCAAAAAATTACTTGCTTTTTCTTATGTAAAAAGGCGGTTGAAATATCACACAGCAAAAAACACTTTTTACCGGTTAAACGCTTCAAACTGAACTAGTTCGAAATATAAAATGCATTAATCTCAAGGGTAAAATACGTGGACTTTCGATGGTATGTGTATCTGTATGTTGACCCCTCCATAAGGCAACAGCCCACTCCCAAAGGTCAGAACTTTGGTGTATGATGTGCTGCCTAACCAACTTAATTTCTATTTTTATAATAAAAGTAACTTTTACATTAATTTTAATAATTATTACCTTTTAATTTAATTACCACTAATTAAAAATAAATTTAAAATTAGTTTTTATTTTACAATAATTAATTAAAATCATTGTATTTATTCAAATTCTGTCAATAGGTGGTGCTGTAGTAAGTTTTCCCTAATAATAATATTGTGAGGATACTACAAAACCTTTAAATGTAGGGTTCCAACTACAGCGTCTCGCTATCCTAAAAGGAAAATATCTTTTTCAGTTTTTCTAGAAAGGGGTGGAAGGTCATCTTTCGCCCCCCATTAAATTAAT
Source organism: Hemicrepidius hirtus (assembly GCA_963082805.1). Classification (NCBI taxonomy): domain Eukaryota; kingdom Metazoa; phylum Arthropoda; class Insecta; order Coleoptera; family Elateridae; genus Hemicrepidius; species Hemicrepidius hirtus. The sequence continues at coordinate 1,200,252 of OY720166.1, forward strand.
TAAACATAAAATTATCTCGCAAACCCACACAGAGGTGAGAGCATCCCTTGAAAATTACTTTTTCCATACAAAATTCAATAAATCAATATACAGGGTGAAGCATACATTTCTTGCAATCAGTCGCTAGAAAGTTTTATTAACCCCGGAACTTAATTAATGAAAATTATGTACAGGGTGAAGTATTAATTTCTCTTAAGCTCAGTATTTTTTTTACTGTTTTTATGGATTGAAAGATAAATTATAATTAACCTTGCAATTAATTTAATTGACACTTGACCTTGTTGTAATGAGTTGCAACTATTAAATCAACCTGACGCAGTTGACATAATTATAAAAAAATGATTATACTTGCAAAACAGGTAAGAAAGTGATTTAAAAAAAATAAAAACACTTCGAAGTTCACAATCACTTCCTTTATAACATTAAAAAAAATCTAAAAATGAAGGTTTTACAAAATTTTTTTAATAATCTCTTATTATCTAATCAGTTTTTGGTACGAACCCAAAATAAAAGTTAATTCCATCAATTTTAAATTTCCCTCTTATTTGTAATCTCCCGCATATGCAGCGCCCTCTTGTGGTGTACCTCTGAATTAATACATTTCCCGCCAAAATTCAAATCAAAACGGGCCCGGGCATTTAAAATTAATTTTTAACAGTTTTCTATCATTTTTCAACAATTTTTCAGGTGCCCCAATTTTCAGGAAGGGTAAAATGATTTTGGGTATCTAATAATGAAGGTTTTACAAACATTTTTTAACAATTTTTCAATAATTTTGATGTTTTTCTATGGTTTTAACTCTTTTCTATCAGTTTTTAATAGTTTTTCAGGTGCCCTAATTTTCAGGAAGGGATTACTGTCTTCAGTTTAATTTAGAGGATGTGTTTTTTACTTTTTTTCAGCGATTTTAATCAAATAGACGTAAAAACTGAAAAAAGGCGGGAAACTAGCAAATTTCGAATTAATTCTAGGGATTTGGGGTTAATGTGCAGTCGTAGCACTAGATCTAGTAGGACAAAACTTTATTGAGTTGCTAGAACTATGTTCCGATGAAATTGTGGTCAAGAAACTTGACGAACGTACAGGAAGTTAGCAAACACCGGTTTTATCTGAAAATGTTGTTTACTACAAAAATTTGCAGTCTAATACGTATTTGCGAGTATCCGCGTTATTTCTAAAACGTTTTTTGATAGTCCCTTAACAATTTGAACATTATTTAAACAATAATAATCCTCATATTGTGCTAGTGTTTCAAAAAACATCGAAAATGAGTTGTCCATTTAACAAAGAGAGCCTTGATAAATTAAAAACATTCATTACCGTGTGTACCGAAAAACCTGACATTATCCATCAACCTGAACTCGAATTTTTCAAAAAATACTTGGAATCACTTGGTGCTGATATACCACCACGTGAACCAATGGCTTCGGCTAGACCCAACACCAAACCCCAGGAAGAAGAACCCGAACCCGATAACATCGATGAAGGAGTTGAATCTGAGTCCGACTCTGATGTTGAGTTTATTGACTTAGAAGGTTGCATGGAACCGGATAGTCTTGACCCGGATCAAAAAATGGGCGATTCTTCAAAAGTGCCTACAGAGGAGGACGGTGACCAAGCCGACGAGAAACGACTCCAAGCAATGTCCGAATTCTCAAACGGTAATTATCTGGAAACGGTAAAACTTCTCTCCGAGGCAATTGAATTAAACCCAGCCTCAGCTGTTTTGTACGTAAAACGTGGCCAGTCGTATTTGAAACTAAACAAACCAAATGCTTGTATTAAAGACTGTACTCGGGCTTTAGAATTGAATCCAGATTCGGCTGCAGGATTTAAATTCCGAGGAAGGGCACATAGGTTGTTGGCTGAATGGGAAAAAGCAGCACAAGATTTAAGACAAGCTTGCAAGATTGATTTCGACGAACAGGCTGATGAATGGCTTAAAGAAGTAACACCAAATGCTCAAAAAATTGAACATCATCGATTGAAACAGGAACGTAAAAAGGCGGAGAAGGAATTAAAAGACCGTACCGAACGTGCACGTAAAGCTAGAGAAGCTCATGCTAAAGCTGCTCAAGCCGAAACTGACTCTGGTGCCGCTGCTGGCCCTGAACCTTCATTCGGAGGAGCCGGAATGGGAGATTTTTATAAATTATTACAAGACCCAGAAGTTATGGCTGCATTTAAGGTAAGGGACAGAAGAAGAATCAATTTTTTGTAATAATTTCCCATTATCTAATCAGTTTTTGATCCAAAATAAAAGTTAATTCCATCAATTTTAAATTTCCCTCTTATTTTTAATCTCCCGCATATCCAGCGCCCTCTTGCGGTGTACCTTTGAATTAATACATTTCCCACCAAAATTCAAATAAAAATGCGTTTTAAATTAATTTTTAAACACTTTAAAATTAATTTCCTAAACCAAATTTTTTCTTGTTTTAGGATCCTGAAGTAGCCGCTGCGTTCCAGGATATTTCAATGAATCCGTCAAACTTTATGAAGTACCAATCAAATCCTAAAGTGATGGCGTTAATTTCGAAATTGTCTAACAAGTTTCAAGGTGCAGGAATGGGTTTTCCAGGAGGTATGGGTGGGTTCCCAGGTGGATTCCCTGGAGCTGGAGGATTTGGTGCAGGTGGTACTGCAGGACAGCCTAAACCCCCTGAAGATGACGGCTTAGATTAGTTAGCTGCTTGAAAATTAAAATTCTTGCTACTTTTTGTTTCTCTATATTTTTTATTAATTAACCGTTTAATAATATAACTGAGTTTAGTCAGGTTTTTGGGTACTTTCCGGTTATGCTGTAACCCATAATAGAAAAATAAGGTAATCTATGAAGATATGAATACTTAAATGTGTTCATTTTGATTGGTTCAAGTAAATTTTAGTTGAATGGAGAATAACGGGAAGGTACTAGTTTTTTGTCATCAATAATCTTATATCAGATATGTATTTGTTTGTTTAAGCTAGCAATAAAATAAAGTTGATAAATCTTTGTTTCATTATGGTAAAAGCGTTTGATCGGATATATTTGTCCCATAGGAGCAGTAAAAGTACCGATTACATCTCTAAGATCTCACATCTACCGTACTGGTACTCTTAAAAAAGCGTTTCTTTGTGGGAAATACTAGACTTTTTTTAAGCTAAAGTATATTGAGGCTGCTGCCACCGAAAAATATTCGCAACACAAAATGCGCATGAAGATATTGCGCAAAATAATTCGTTGAATAATTACTTGAGTTACCTTTGCGATTTAAAAGAATGTTACATAGTAAAATATTTCAGAATTCAGAACAACCCTCTCTTGCCACCGTAGAGGATACACAAGATAAAAAATTTGTTGTGTCATATTTGTAACACGCTTTTGTACGATGTAACTCCATCAAACACAAGCAGCGAATATGTTTTTCTGCTACAAGAAGAACACGGTACACTACTTTATGATAATGTCGTTCCACCGAAGTGTATCCTCTATTAGATGCTATAACGTCTCGCTAGCAGAGACTCAGCACCCTCACGTACACAAACAATTAAAAAAGTACAAGCAAAAAAATTGCACAGAAATTAAAGGATTAATTCGGTTAAAGAAACCTCTTCAGATTACGTTATTTTATAAAACTGCTTGAAAAATAATTTATTCATTGATAATGAAATTGTTATGAAAAATAGAAAAATAAAACCTTTTATAATAAAAATTAATCCGTTAATACTGTACAGGTCAAAACCGATAATCGGAAATGTACATTTTATTTTGAGTTTTCATGTCAATAATGAAAACTCAACATACAATTTCCGATTGCAAAAATCGTGCCTTTCAGGCATTTTTGCAGTTTATCGAGTTCAACACAAAATAATACAAATAAAGGACCATTTTCAAACAATGAAATAAAATTAATTCCAAAAAATATATAAATCATTAAATTTTTGTTTAAAAAAATATACAATATGCGTTGGTTTTAACGTACCCCAATGGTGATTTAAATATTAAACATCCCCTGAGACTCTAATGATCTTGATCTCTTGATTGAACGATAAACAATAAATTGGGGCTCAAATTCAAAAATGTACAGGGTTGTGTAAAATAAAAATTTTAGCTACACAAAGAAATAAAATTAAGGCTTTTCCTGATGGAGTATGACAAGCTTCATTAGGGGATGAAGCTGTCCATGGATGTGGACATTAAATTTACATAAACAGAGTAAAAAAAAAGTGAATATAAATAACAGTTTAAACGGTTTCAATAAATGTGTACAAATAATATTATACCACAACAAATTTAGAATAAAAGGTAATTGGGTTTGGGAGTTTCGAACCCAGTACTTTGGGGTACGTTCTGACCACATACATATTGTACATTCCTAAAAAAATTGGTCCTTTGTAAAAACGCAGAGCAACAAAGCCAGCATTCGATTTAAGAGAACAGGATAAACACAAAGCAAGGGTGAAAAATTCCGAACCGTATTCCTGAATTTTCACAATTTGCATTGAGTTTTCAAAAAGTGTCCTTAGACAAAAATAAAATTTTGGGTTCTCTCAAGTCTGTTAAAACCCAAACAGTTCTTACTTTATAAACTACCAAGATGGGTTTTAACTACTGGCTTAGCTGCTGTAAGAAGTAGGTAGACTTACAGATACTTTGATGACTTCATCCTAGAAACTGCATCCAACGATGAGAAAACTTACCTGAAACAACAAACATTAATTTAGATAAATTCAACAAAACAATTGTTACCATACAAGATAAATGATTAGAAATTTCTTTCGATAGTTGATTAATAAATTAAAAATTAAAAATAATTACCTTAATAGAGATACCCTAATGCAGAAGCGGTAGTCTACGATGTCGTTTTTCTCTTTTCGTGCCACTGCAAGTCCTTGGCACTCGATGAACACAACACTATCTGGAAATTAGAAAATAAAATTAAATATCGAAACACAAAAATTAAATTTAGAATAAATAAAGGGAGTAAACAAATAAATACTTACCACTTCACTGTTTCCATAAAGATTCCAGGAGATAAACTAAAGCTTTGTTACTGTAGCATCCCCTGGCTTTGGAATTTTAATCTGAAAATACAATTAAAAATTTGTTACTACAAACGTGGTGGCTCGCTATTTATCAAATTTAAGGGTTAATAAATGTTCTGACTATTAGTCATTTTTGCTTGTTACGCTAGCACCTGGCAACTTTCCCGTCTTCCGATAAGAAATAACAACTTTTTGTTGGATATTTTAACATGCCAACTTACTGATAAAGATTGGAGAAACCGATTTGTTGAAATTACCTTGATATGAATTTTAATAGGGAATCAATTTTTCGAAAAGAATCTAATAGTCATTTTGCATCAAGCAAATATGAGCTGAAAAATGTCAGCTACCAAAAAGGAAATTGGATTTTTACCTAAAAATGTCGAAGACGAATAAAATCATTTTCACACCCAAACAAAAATTTTCTATCGAATAAATTATTCTATTATTAATAATCAAGGAAATAATTCAATAAGCAAGTAGAATTAAGGAAAACACTTTCAAACTGATCACAACTCACTTTTTATACAAGAAATGATAAAACCGGTCAATTTTCCAAGGTGGTGAAATTAAACCGAACGATTATCGGAAACTTCAATGCACATTAATAAACACATCGATCTTCGAATTCCTATATTATTAAGAATCCCTTTAGGTTTTCAAGGAAAAAAAGTGATTTTCTCAGCAACAGGTGTTAACCTGCACAGACGCACACAAACTCGAATTTTCTAAGTCGACGAAAATTAAAAAACACAAAATCGGTCGATTCTACTTACTCTGAATTGTCTCCAGTATTAAAAATAGTAATTTAGTCTTATTTCCTGATCTTTAACACAACATTTAGCATGTTTTTTTTGAGAATGGCCCCCCCACTTTTGAACGACGATGATTCATACGCATCTTTACGTAATTTTCAATAACCCATAATAATTAATCAAAACAAAATAGGGTCGTCCTAAATACAGGAAATTATTCCTCAGGGTGTAATCTTTGTTTTTTACATACCTTTGGGGTGGTCACAACACATTTTTCCACTCTTTTTTGCACTTTTAACCCTTTCAATCACCGATGCAACAAAGCAAACGCACAAACGTCAAATGCTGCAGCGGAAGAGAGGGGATTGTAAATTAGCGCGAAATTTAAATTTTCAAATTTAAACTTTTAATATAATTTTTAAAATTATTATTTAATTTAATTCATTTTTAGGGGAGAGTTTCTTTTTTTAGGGCTAAATCTTCAATTTGATGTCTCACGAGGGTCAAATTCAAGCGCATAATTTAAATTTCCCGCATTTTTGGGGGAATCCCATGAGTCTTGTAAAGTAAGGTTTAATGATTTTAGGGACTAATTTGTGTTGTATTGGTGTCCTATATGACTGTATAGACATCATAAACTCTTAAATAGAGGCTTTATTACAAGAACTGAGGTGTTTTGACGATTATAGTCCTATTTTTACATTAACTAACTTCGTGCAGTTAATTTGTCACTAGGGAATTTTACAGCTAAAGTAATATTGTAATAGAAATTGATTGATGGATCTGTCAATCCCTAGAGTAAATTTTACTTGATAGCCTTTGAAGGTCGTCATATGATTCTATAATAAACATTATTACATTAATAGTTGTGTTTGCGAAGACTAAATTTGTGTCTTGCTATAAAAAACTCTACAGTTTTTAATCTGATTTAGTTCAGTAGTGAATCATGACCATACCTAGATATAAGATGCTTCTTTTTTATCTTGCAGATAAAAATCCACACGTAATCGATAGATAAATAAGGTACCATAAAGCCTACTTTACAGTACGAGTTTAAAAAAATGGACTCAAAAGTATGTGGTGTGTGTGGAGACAAAGCGTTGGGGTACAACTTCAACGCTGTGACCTGTGAGAGTTGTAAAGCTTTCTTCCGAAGAAATGCACTTACGAAAAAAGAATTTAAATGTCCGTTTAACCAACAATGTGATATCACAACGATTACAAGACGATTTTGTCAAAGATGTCGATTAGAAAAGTGCTTTTCTATTGGAATGCGAAAAGACTACATAATGTCTGAAGAAGACAAAGTCTTGAAAAGGCAAAAAATTGAAGAAAACAGAGCTAAAAAAAGAAGGACAAACGGATTTAAATCCGGACATAAAAAAGTTAAACGTGAACCATCCACAGATGTACCTTTGCAATATTCCGATGATGAAGGAACAGAATTTAATGATTACGAACCGAGTACTACGTCGAAACCACAGGAGCCTACCAATAATTTAGTTAGCGTTATAAATTATAATAACATGGAACTTAACGGTAGCGGACATAATAGTGATTCGTCTTCGAATTCATATGTAAATGAAGGTTTACAATCACCGGAACAGATTGAAAATTCAACTAAAGAGACCTCAATGATACGAACTATTCTGAATCCAACACCGAACGGCAGTATTAAGAACGGGGAAGAAGACAGTTCGCCTTTATTGGCTTCTCTTATTAATAATAATGTACAAAACTGTAATCATAATAGTGGTGCGCCTGTAATAAATCATCATAGCACTAATAATGTTGCTAAAGACATTATTCAAGACGTACAGAGGTAATTTATAAACGTAAAATAAGTTAGGTTATGATTACAAAAAAGTGATGGAAAATATCGTTTTATGCCCTTATTTCTGTTTAAAACCTTAAAAACATTATAGATTCATGATCCATTAAATCCAATTTAGTAGCAAAAAGTAACAAAATAATTATTTTCTTACCTAAAAATGTTTTCACCGACGTGAGTACCTTACGGGGGTTTAAAGTCTTTAACAAAACACTTTGTAAGTCTTGTATGATTGATTTCTAAATCCTGAAAGCTTGAGCTCTTGGAAATACTAACTGGAAATATTTGTCAGTTAGTAAACAACTAGACCTAGTTTTTTTGTAATGGAGCCATTTGTTAGGGCTTCTCTGGTATGATTCTCTGAAATGTGGGGGGCATACAAGATTACATGATACTAATTAGGAAGTTTTTGGGCTTGTTTATAGAATTGGTGCCGAGTCCTAGGACTTACAGTACTAGGAAATAATAATTTAGACTTTTTAATGATATGTGCCCCTAAAAAGGGGAGTTTTAGCATTAGGGGGCATAAATTCAGGTTTCTTTGAGCTAATAGTATCTAAATATGGGGCCCTACAGTACCAGAAATGAATTATTTGGGAATCTTAGTGACTTCTCCCCCTAAAAAATAAGACATGCCGCAGTAAGTTGAGACGATAGTACCTAAATACGGGGACTTACAGCATTAAAAGACAATTTTCTATGTTAAATTAAGATTATAGAAATCAGCAAAGAAGGAGTTTTAGGGGTTCCTAACAAAATTATTTTAATCTTATCTTTTAAGCAAACTTTAAAGTGGGGCATTATAGATTACGTAAATATTTAATTGACTTTATCTGTCTGGAGATTTAGAAAAAAGGTATTAAAAAAATTATTATTTTCAGAATACCCATACAGGAAAATTCCATTGAGTCAATTCTTTGCGAAGCTATAAAGCTTGAATTTGAAGCTTACACGTCCATATCACAGTGCCATAGCAGTTCTAGAGAACTCAACGACGCAGAAAGGGCTAAATTAAATGAACTTATCGTTGCTAATAAAGCTCTTTTGACACCGTTAGATGATGAAATTAATAATCTTATAGGAGACGATTGTCGATTTCAGGTAATAAGAGTTTAGTTCCTGGTTTTCAAGTATCTACATCTCTTAAGATTATAATTTATGATGTCCCCTATCAAAGGTTAAAACAAAAGAATATTTTTAGATATCACCAGTTTTTTAAAAAAAACTTGAACTTTGTATAATTTTCTTCAAATCGATTATCGGAAGAATTTTGTTTACTTTAAGGGTAACTAATCTAATAATCTATTACAGTCGAACCCTGAACAAGCTCTCCTAGCAGACCCAGCCCTTGTTGATGTAATAAACTTAACAGCGGTTGCGATCCGTCGCTTAATCAAAATGGCTAAAAAAATAAATGCTTTTAAAAATATGTGCCAAGAAGATCAAGTTGCCCTTTTGAAAGGGGGGTGCACAGAAATGATGATTCTAAGAAGCGCCATGAATTATGATCCTACTAAACAAACGTGGCGGGTTAGAATTTTTTAAAAAACCTCTAACGGTGAATTGATTTTTTAAATAATTATTTGTAGATACCGCACAGTCAAGAATCTTTAAGTAATTTAAAAGTTGATGTTTTAAAATTGGCTAAAGGAAATATTTATCAAGAACATGAAAGATTTATTAAAACTTTTGATCCGAAATGGAGATCCGACGAAAATGTTATTTTAATTTTATGTGCAATTACGCTTTTTACCCCGGATCGTCCTAGAGTTATCCATCAAGACGTTATTAAATTAGAACAGGTACGTATTTAACCTTTATATACAAGATGAGTCATAATTTATGTTGTGTAACATCGCTTTTTTTGACTCGTCTTGTATAATTTTAAGTAAAACACAATCCTTAATTATTTTATATTACAGAATTCATATTACTACCTGTTGAGAAGATACCTTGAAAGTGTATATCCAGGATGTGAAGCGAAATCAACATTTTTGAAATTAATTCAAAAAATTTCGGAACTTCACAAATTAAACGATGAAGTTATTAATGTTTATTTAAATGTAAATCCGTCAGATGTTGAACCATTGCTTATCGAAATCTTTGATCTTAAACATCAAGCATCATAACAAGCATTCGCTATTTTTTTATAAAATATTAACCTGCTGTAATGTGATCCTTCGAGCTTAAATTATTTTAGTGTGTCGTTTTTTAATGTGAAGCATCATTTTTGATTGTTTTGAAAGGGTTACAAAATAGGAGAAGCCATTACATACCTCGAAAAAACCAGTGATAATGTTAATATAATTTTTATGTATTTTTATTGCATGCAACACATTTATATGTTACTTCGTTTACATTATAATAAGCAAATATGTAACTTTTATACATGTAAACTGTTCAAATTGTTTTATTTTATATATTTCATGCTTGAAAACGGGGTCTATTATAATTTTCTTTAAACGTAAGGATAAGGATTTATTTTTATTTATATTTACCTCCGACCCAAGTTTTCAAATCATTAACAAACGTAGATGTTAATTAAAAAAGAAGTTTATCCATATTAATATTTTAAGATATTTTACGTACAAATTGTTATTAAACTGTTTCAAAAAGAATTTTTGTTTATTTTTCAAACCTATCGCCTAAAAATAATCTCTCAAAGGAATTTTAAAGTACACGATGACCTATTAAAGCGAGATTGGGTAACCTAACTAGCCAATTTAAGACTCCTGGAAGTTCAAAGGAGATAAAATAAAAGGATTTAAATCAGGTGAGTAGGCAGGCCTAATATCTAAACCCCGGACACCATTAAAAATAACCATAGCTCCAATAAAAATTAAACATACAATTTGTACATCCATTAATATTGCACTAAATATTTAATACACAAACCTCATCAATTCAGCTCAAACCTTTTTACGAATCATGAAAATGACCTGTTTTTAAAGATTTACCGGAAATAGATCCAAGTCTCTTCTTGTTCCCACTTGAAGAATTTTCTTTCCGACCCAAAATTGGACTTGACCCTGTTCCCATATTTCGAATTAAATTTTTAAGACTTTTAGCTTGATTATCGTTAGTATTATTTTCCTGTGCTATAATGTAAAAGTCGTCTAATAAATGTAAGGGTGGTTCGACTTGACATGGAGTCACAGATGCATCGGGGCCTTTATCAATTAATTGCGCTAAACGGCTTCTTAAAGACTCATTTTTTTCTTCTAATTTACGGATTTTATTTGCATCTTCTTCAAAATGCATTAGAGCTGGGGTTGGCATGTACTAAAATGGAGGTTTTAATACGGGGTTTTTAATTTAACGTAAGACTTACTTGGAAAATTGAAGCTAAAAAATTATGCAAGGATACTAAGAGCGTATCTTGCCATTGTCGCGTGAAATGTAAACTAAATGTAGGGTTCTCTTCAGGGTTTTTTATGTACGGTAACACTAAAACAAGGTAAGTTTTAAGCGAGTTGTAATCAAAAATTACGTTTATGCTTACTAAACCAATCTTTCCATTCGATTTGGTTTTGTAAGTCCGGTGTTAGTTTCACAAAAAAGTCTGCCACTTTTTCAGGCTTGTTATTCATAACAGCGTTAACTAAATATAACTTTAAAACAGCATTTTCTAATTTCCTGACAGCTAAAAAGATTTTTTATTATATAAAATTTACAAGAACGGTTAAATTTTTTACCTGGAATAAAATGGCTTTCTAATTTTGTAAACATGTGGCTATCTAGGTGCCCCCATAATTCTCTTAAAGAGTTTAAATCATAAGCATTAATAAATTGCATTAATTGATCAACGATTTTGTCGACCCGAAAACTTTTTTCTTTGTCGTTTTTTAAATCAACATCGAACGCTTTTATGGTTGTTCCAAAGCCACGATACACTAAATATTCTCTTATAAGTTCATCCATATATTGAACGTGGGCCATTTTATTGCACTTTTTTAGAAAATTATTTAAAAAATCTTAAATAATTAAAGGTTATGTCACTGATGACACATAAATTGTTATGTTCGTCGAATCAACCTACATCTAATTTTTTCGATGTAACTTTTTCGTCGAATTTTCTAAATTTTTCGATGTAAATTTTAAGGTTGTGTTTAAGTTGTAAATGCTTGAATTTTCCAAAAATAAAATGAATTTAGACCTGTGGAACATAAAAAATCTTAATCCTCCACCCAGAAACACCTACAAAGCAAAAAATCATGCTTTAGGTAAATATTTTTTCGATTTCGAACAAAAAAATTATTTAGTCCGTTTTAGATATCGCAACTTTACATTCAGTCCTAACAGAAGGTTTTAGCACGTTCAAGGATCAAAATGTTTTACACGAAGAAGCAGCAATGCTTTCAAGATGTATTTATCGCATGAAACTTAAATTTCGGAGCGATAAAGGTTTACAAGAAATGGAAAAAATGAATCGTGCATTATTGCAATATCTTCGTATGAATATTCCCCAAATTTTAGAAACATTTTGTAGTATGGTTCCAGAAACATACACACGGGTAACTTATTTACCAACCCTTAACATGCTACATTATATTTTAGTTCGAATACAAGGCTTAGCTCGTGTAATGATCCGAGTAATAGATTCGGCTCAAATCGCAGCTCAATACATGGAGCTTAGAATTAGTATTGGACACTTTTGGAAGATTGCTTTAGTTTGTTTAGGTGTAATTTCTAAAATATTTGTGTTAACAAAAGAAATTGTAAAATTCTGTTGTAAATTCTATTTACAATTACTTCCGTTTACGCATCAATTAAAAAATATTGGTTCGAATTGGTTACCGATTGATTATTCCCTACCGGAAGATTTAAAGTCCTGGCTTAATATCGATTGGTTGGATCAAGACGAAGCCGTAATTAAACCGATCAAGAAAATAATTAAACCCACAATATTCGAAATGGTCGAATCAGATAGTGAAGTGGAATTTTGTGGGGAATACACGGAAATCCAAGAAGATTTTGAAATTACCAATGAGTACGTAGAAATTAAAGATGAGGAAAAAACTGATATAAAGAAAAAAATAACAACAGATAAAACACAATTAAAATCGGAGATAAAAAATTTGTATACCCAACCAATGGAAGAACCGGAAGATATCGGTGAATTATTAAATTCAAACAATAAAGATAAAACCTCTAAAAAAAGAAAGAAGCAAAATCTAACCAAAACGAAGGTACCTACCAGAAATATAACGGCACAGGAATTAATATCCCGAATAAAAACCTTAAAAGACTTGAGAAAGTTTGAAAAAGGCTTTGAAAATATACAAAAAGAACATACAAACGTTTTTAAAGATCTTAATCGACTACAAATCTCCATGTTACACAATTCGCTTAAAAAATGGACATACAAAGCAACAAAACAACATTCAGACCACACTAAAGTTCATTTTTGTATAACTAAAGCTAAGGAAATGTTAGAATCAAAACTAATGTAACAGATTTAAATAAATAAAGTTGTAATTAATTGTTTTAAGTACCTACTTTTATAGCCAGCACGTTCCCCTGATTTAAACCCTATTAATTATTCTCATTAGAGTCTTAGTTTTCGGGTTACGTAGTCGGAGGGAGGGAGTGAGTTTTAAGGGCCAGCACGCTCACCTGATGTGAACCTTGTACTTTACTACAGGCAAATTCAATGAAACACCCTGTACACAAAATTTACCTCCTACTGTAAGTTGGTAAAAAAGATTTTTCAAAATATTTTCAGCCTGATTTTTAAACACGGGATCAAAAATGAATCCTACAGCATTACATAATGCTTGTATAATCCCAAGAATTAATTATTTTTACAAATTATCAACCTGTGTAAGTAAAAATTAATTATTTTACTCTTAAAAATTTAAGGTTATAATTTATAAAAATACAAATTTTAGGTTTTAAAACGTTCTACAAGTACTTCAAGACCTCCAGATGCAATATTCCTAGAAAAATGCCTAGAAAATCCCATAATAGTGGTTCCGGAAAAGAACAAAGTTGACATGATCGGCCCCCCGAATCGTTCGTCAAACCTACGTCCAATTATACGACAAAGACTGTTACACGAAACACCTTTACAACAGAAGTTAAGGGAGTTTCAAGATGAAACCCAAGCTTGGAATGAAACATTTTGGTCAGAACATAACAAAAAGTTTATTTCGGTAAGGTAGAAAATTTTTTTCCGGGACAGATTTAAAACGATTTATTTTAGGAACGGGAATGTTATATTAAATCACATTTAAAGCCAAATGAAGAAAGAAAAACGCTTACTGCTGATGAGATGAGTGAATTTTATAAGTCATTTCTTGATCGTAATTGGAAAACCCATGTACGATATAACTTTCAATGGTACAAACGGAATTTCGCTCTACTATTTCTAGCGTTAAGAGTAAATTTGGAATTTAGTCAATAACAGGTAAACAAAATGTAAGTTTTATGAAGTAGGCTTAGGGGAAAAACAATTTTTATTGTAAAAACACATTTTATTGTGCAATTTCGTGTCAAAAATGCATTTCAAGGTGTGCTTATTGTTGCTAATTGCAAAGTTAATTCTTTGTGTTAATTGTGAATTAATAAACACAAAAGTTTTAAGAAATATCAAGCTCGAGGGACAGTTTGTTAAAATCGATAACAGAATCACGGTTCAGAATTCGGGATTAAACCCGATCAACGAATATATTTACATTATTGATCGTTACGTGGATGAATTTTATATAAAATTTCATCTAAACAATGAAAAAATTGTTTGTAAAAACCAAACAAGGCACGAATTCAAGGTTTTTTTGCCCAAAACCCTCTTGCATAATAAAACGTTTGATTTCGAAGTAGAAGTTATTTATATCGGGCAAATAATTCCGTTACAAAAAACAATCCTTTATAATGAAAACCAATTTGTGTTATATAATGGAAATTATCTTTATTATTCGCGTTACGAAACCTTATTATCCAAAACGATTTATAATTTGAAGAATGGGAACGATATCGAGTTGTCCGTTAACCCGCAAGATTGGAATGCAAATAATTTAACTTATACGTTTAAAAACCTTCAAGCATTTAGTTTTAAGGATGTAAAAATGGTGTATGAAGATAATAATCCTTTTTTTGTCGTTACAAACTTGGAAAGAATTATTGATGTGTCGCATTTTGGTCAAATTTGCATTCAAGATCGTGTTTCTATCAAAAACGCAGGTAAAGATACAAAAAGGGGTCCCTAATTTATAAAAATCTTACGTATGTGAACTGGGTTTGAACCAAACAAAGAAATACTTTCAGAGTTAGACCCCCCCAATCCAAAGGTTTACCTTTGGACCACCGAGGCCAGAAAACAATTTTAGATTAAAATCATCTAACTATGAATTTTCTGTTACAGGAAGTAAATTAGTGGGTCCCTACATGAACAGCGTGAGCCCCTTCGTGGTACAAGCATCTGATTGGTGGTATACTCATCTACCCGCATCGGTCGAATACGTGGAATATTACGATACAATTGGAAACAACAGTAACTCAATACTTCTCTATTTTAAAAATCATACGACATTCAAATTTAGACCACGTTATCCACTTTTAAGTGGATGGAAAACTTTTTACGTAATTAATTATTGTGTACCAACTTACGAATATTTATACCATGACTTAAACGGATATTTTGTTCTTAAAATAAGAAGTGTTGATCATATTTTAAATGATGTTGTAATTAAAAAAGCTTTAGTTAAGATATTGCTCCCGGAAGCTGCGAAAATTGTTAAAGTTAACGTACCGCTTGGATTTGAACGATTAGAAAATGAAAAACTGTTTACGGGTTTAACTAATTTTGGGAGACCTACAGTTGTAGTTAATGGTAGTAATATTTTAGAAAATCATATCGCTTATCTTGAAATTGAATATTTATTTCCATTAGAGTATTTATTTAGGGCCCCCCTAGTTTTGATCGTGTACTTGAAAAGTATTTTTTTATTTTTCATTCTTGTTATGCACATTAAATGGTAAACTGTTTTGATTATGTTAAATTTTTTCTTGTATTATACATGGATTTTTTTAAATTGTATGAACCGTAAATTAAATAAAGGCAGTAATAAAACCCGTTTGATTAATTTTTGTTGTAGCCACTATTACCTAATCACCCTGTATAAGGAATAAAATCAAAATTGTGGTAGATTTAAGTCATACTACTAAATTAAAAGGAATTCCGCTATCTACAAGCCATTTAACCAGAAGAGGATTAAAATCAGGGGATCTAGCTGGCCAATAAAATCATAAAATCACGATTGTGTGACCTGAATGGTGGATTTAACATATCCAAGACTAAATTAAGAGGAATTTCGATACCTAGAAGGCATTTAACCGGAAGAGGATTAAAATCAGGTGATCTAGCTGGCCAATAAAATCTAAAAATCAATATTGTGTGACCTGAATGGCTGATTTAAGATATCCAAGACTAAATTAAGAGGAATTCCGATACCTAGAAGCTATTTAACCAGAAGAGGATTAAAATCAGGTGATCTAGCTGGCCAATAAAATCTTAAAATCAATATTGTGTGACCTGAATGGCTGATTTAAAATATCCAAGACTAAATTAAGAGGTATTTCGATACCTAGAAGCCATTTAACCGGAAGAGGATTAAAATCAGGTGATCTAGCTGGCCAATAAAATCTTAAAATCAAGATTGTGTAACCTGAATGGCTGATTTAAGACATTCGACACTAAATTAAAACAAATTCCGATATCTAGAAGCTATTTGAGCAGAAAAGAATTGAAGTCAGGTGATCTAACTGGCCATTTTATAAAGGAATTAATATTTAAATAACTATTTTGTACTTATTTTTTCTAATTCTTATTAAAGACTGATAAATACAAAAGTTAAATAAATAACTTACCAACAAAAAAATATCTATACATTATTTGAAAGCTACAATAAAGGAAAAAAATATCATAATTGTACAACGCAATGATTTAATCCATTGCGTAATGAACGTCATAAAATTACAGTTAGGAACATTAATAAAAACCCTGGAAAGAAAAATTTATTTACTCAGCGGACGAATGAATATAAAGCTAATAGTCATCGGTTGTTGCAATAATTTACGCCAATTACTTAGTAATTGTTGTTCGATGGGCAACTAAAAATGTTTTTATAAACAAGTGACCGTTTTCACAACTATTAAGTAGAAAAATCAGTGTCCATATACTTGTACACCTACTTTATAACGCTTTTGGGATCACTTTTGCTTCTACGTCTAATAGGAAACTTATTTTGACTATAAGATAAATTCAAAGAGTCGAGCGTTTTTACCGGTGGCGCCATACTTCTTGCGATATCTGCTTCGCTTCCAATTGTATTCCTTTTACTTACAGAACTTTCACCACCAAGTAAATTTTCCGTACTCGAAAAATTTTCTTCTTTTACACTAGATAAGGGGGGACTTCGAGGCTCGATACGAATTGGTGAAAGGTTGTCGTCATTTCCACTTCCTTTGTTAACGTTAAAACCGCACACCACTCGTCTGTTTGTCTGTGCGGCAATCACGGTTGTTTTATTTGTGTTCGACAACTCAGCTTTTCTTTGTTCGCTAACAAGATTTAAATATGAAAGTTTAGCATTATTTGGATCTTCTATAATAATTTTATCCGGCTTTTGTGTAGGCTTTTCCCTATGTTCCGATAATATTAAGCTTGGTTCCGTATAAAATATCTCGTAATTCACGTCCAAGAATAACTCTTGGAGTAATCTTCTTGGACCTAATCGGTATGTGGTTTCCGAAATTAACTTGCACACTTCGGAATAAAGACAAATATCTTGGAATATATGAGGATGTTGTTGTTTTTGGTGTAATAATGCTTGCCGTGCTAGTTTAAGCCACACTGGGTTCGCTAGACGTTCTACGTACTTCAAAACCTCGCATCTTATTCCTGAAATTAAAGCTCCCTTAACGCATTAAATTCATTCAGAAGCAAAAGACCAAAAGCAACAAGAAGCAGAACCTAAATCTAACACAAGAGAGAGACAGATGATCAAGCTTAGCGAGGATTAAAGGCTGGAGACCTAAGAGGCTAAATTGGAAACTATTTTAAGGTATAGGTCAAGATCAGGCGAACTAGGAGGCCAATATTACGACTAACACCGGCCTATAAAGGAAAAAATAACAAAACGCACTAAATCAGGCGACTTAGCAGGCTATAAATCTACCACAAGAGAGAGACAGATGATCAAGCTTAGCGAGGATTAAAGGCTGGAGACCTAATGGGCTAAATTAGAGGCTATTTTAAGGTATAGGTCAAGGTCAGGCGAACTAGGAGGCCAACATTACGACTAACACCGCCCTATAAAGGGAAAAACAATAAAATGCACAAAGTCAGGAGACTTAGCAGGTCATAAATCTAACACAAGAGAGAGACAGATGATCAAGCTTAGCGAGGATTAAAGGCTGGAGACCTAAGAGGCCAAATTGGAGGCTATTTTAAGGTATAGGTCAAGGTCAGGCGAACTAGGAGGCCAATATTACAACTAACACTGGCCTATAAAGTAAAAAATAACAAAACTCATTAAATCAGATGACTTAGCAGGCCAAATTTAATGGCTAGAGACCCACTATTGGTCAACTGTGTCAAATTTTATGACAAGGTTAAAATCTGGCGACCTGAAAGGCCAAATTGGAGACTATTGTAAGGTATTCTTCAGGGTAAGGCGAACTAGGAGGCCAATATTACATTTAATACCGGCCTACAAGGGAAAGAAATGTAAAAGGTGTGTAAGTCGAGCGATGTAACAGACTAATTTTAATGGCAATGAGTAAGGAGACCTTGTCGGTCAACTTAAAAGGCAAAGCAGAGAGTGAAAGGTGAATAAAAAAAACTTACCACTGATTTCGTCCTTAAACCTACCCGAAGACAAAGTTCCATTTGTTCTTGAATTTGAAGCTAAAACAGAATCCACGGATAATGATTTAAAATATGTTTTAAAAGTTAATCTACTTACCCATACTAGTACTACTACTACATTGTTGATCAATATTTTTCAATCTTATCCTAGAACAACTCAAACAGGACCACGTATCGTGCCTCGTAAATTTATTTTTCTTAATTTTCCATTCCTTTTCGTTTTCGGACAAGCTTGTTTCACTTTTTGACGGAGATTCATTTTCTGTAACAGTATTTTTAGTTGGATATTAAAATATTTAATCAATTTATGCAAACCTTCCGAGACTATATTTTTTTCCGCGAAAGATAACCTTCGGGATACAATCTCGTTGTCAGGAAACAAATCTATTAACACCCTTGGCATACAAATTCCCATATAACACTGTCCTTTGTTTTTGGAATCATCTTTTATGGAAAATTTTTGTACGCTTGATAACGACGTAAGGCTCATGTTGTCTAAATAATTTTTTCTAAAACTTTTACTTCTGAAATCTCCAAAGCTGTAAAAAAAGTTCTAAAATATTAAATATTTAAAAAAGTTATCTTACAAACCTAGATGCGGAATTTTGATGCTCTAAACTAACTAAATTGGTTTTATTCGATACACAGCTCATGAGACTTTCCGGAGCGAACACTTCAGCAAATTCATCTTCGTTATATAAAGGCCGAGTTATTCTAGAAGATCTTAAAGTACGTAAGATTGCGTAACCGACCATGTCTTGATGACTTAGTTTGCCAGAAATACTTCCTGCAGGCGATATTGTTGACCGATCTGATGGCGTCATACCTAAAAGAATATTTATTAGAAAATTATAATAACGGGCCCACCTATTATGCATCTTACTTTGTACAGAAACTCTCCTAGCCGATTCAGAATGCCTCCTCATTCTTAAACCTGACGTTTTTAAAGTACTAAGGCTTGACGAGCTTGGAATGGGGCTCAAAGTATTGTGTACTTTCTCACTACAAAAAAAAGACAGTCAATTCCGTAAACAAAATCAAAAACGACCTTACCTTTGGGCAGTTCGACCGAGAACTGATTCACACGAACTAACCCCTGAAACAATCGATTCAGAAGTGGAATTATCTCGATACCGATGAGGCGGCCCATCTGATCCTAATTTAAACTCCACCCTCTCAGGTTTGCGTTCCTGAATCTTCAACACATCAAACGTTTTAGACTCTGAAAGAGATCTTTTATGTTGAAGAGAAGAAGTGTTTTGGTTACAAGGAAGCGTGGAAGATTTTTGTTGTGCAGTAAGTCCTTCATTGTATGGAAAGTCATCTGTAACTGTACTGTCGACGTCGGGAATATTTGCAAAATAATCCCCGGTGTATGCTTGGTCACTTGATGTGTGATCCGAATCCGAACCTAACGGTACGTTATACGTTTGATCTTCTGGTGGTACGTCTTGCCAATTTTCTTCTTCAATTACCGGCCAACGATTATGCCTATCATGTCTTGTACATACCCAACCTAAAATATATAAATATGTTAGACACGAATAAAGACCTTAACCTTCCATAGAGTAGGGAAAGTTTCTATCATCGTCTATGTTGATCCATCACTAAAAGAACAGCAGACAACGCTTGGGACTTACCTAATTTAAAGAGACAATCGGCTCCGAACCGTGTGGTAGCCACAGTGGTCAAGGCAAAAAAGGCTGTTGCTTTAATTGAGTAAACAACACAATGTTGAGCAAGCCGAACCATACAAGCTAGACTTCCTTTGGTGTTGAGTAGTTCCGATCCTAAGATCGTACCCCCTAAATGCCCCAAAGCCCAAAGAGCCACTTTCAAGTTGTGGATATCTTCTTCCGTTTCACATAATCCATTTTCAATGCACTAGAATGGAAGTAAACATGAAACAAGTACAGTCAAAATAAAAACATTTAGGCGGCAAATTTAAATAATTGTAAATACTTTTCATTTCATGGGAGGGGGTAAACATTAAAGTCTATCGGAAAGGAAAAGCAACCAAAGGGGGGGATATAATGGTAAATTTTCTTACCTGTGCATATTTATTAACAGATCCATGTTCAAGTAAAACATTAAAACCTTCTGAATGTTTTGCAAGTTGTCCATAAATATGTGGTGGTAAAAATAAATCTTTCCGACTAGTTACTTTTAACGAGCTCAGTCTTTTATCATATCTACCATCTTCACCTCGTTGATGCAAGGTTAAAGTATCCGAAGCTTCACCTTCAACTATTCGGACATACCTATAAAAAAGACGTTAGACTTTGCTTGTAAATAAAAAATAAAACACTTACCTAAAGTTAAAAAAATCATCCCATCGTTTAATCTCGTTAACAACGAAATCATTTTTCTTAAGCATATTAAAGCCAATAGGAATAGATAAAAAGCGTATCAGTAACAAAACCCCTTTTTCGCCTAGATGTAATAAATTAGGATGTAACATAACTAGTTGTTCTAAATAATTGGGAACTTCACAGGCTTCATGAAGAGCCGCTAAAGCTGTCAAGTGAACAGTCCTCGATTTATCTTCAAGTTGCGCCGTTAATAATTTTATACCCCAACTAAAAAATTGTGGTAAGCCTGCACGGAGTAAAACTTGTAGGAACTGCGTTGTATAAAGTCTGGAATTCTCGCTCGAGCATTTTAAAACTGAAGCGAGTAAATCCCTAGCCGGACCTGCTTCTTGATAATCTAAAGACGAAACGATTAATTTAACATAACAATCGTGTTTCGTCGTAGTTGCCAATTGTTGTAACCTAAAACGGAAAATATTATTAAATAATTTAAGTTCTGGATCCTTCCTCACTTCCGTTCTTAAATTCAAGGATTTTACTTGAATTCAAGGGCAGGAGTGGGGGGTGAATCAGGAACTATGGACTTACTGTGTAAACATTTTAATACTGGAAAGGATATCGATTCCGGCTTTAGTGCTTCCGAATCGACCAATAAACAAAAAATAACTTTGACACTGAGTGTTTGCCATATGTTGCGGACTAAACAAACACTCGTGTGCACTTTTACTTGCGGTTATAGCTGCAATTTGAGCAGAAATATCGTTAAATAATTCTAGGAGCAATTTTGTAGCACTTGGATCTTCCATTCGGACTAAACAATAAATTAATTCTACGCCTACAGTTGTATAGCCTTGAGTGTTTTTAGTAGCTGTAAGATCCATATGGGAATAACGATTCTTAGATGGCATATAAAATTCTATCAGTCGTTTTAAGAATGTTGCGTGGGATGATTCTGATAAGTCTAGTTTAAAATCACATTCACCCTTTAAAAAAAATAATTAGATGTGAAAACAAACCGGGGAATAAAAATATACCTTAAGCACGATGTTGATTATATCCCAGTTCCATGTAAAAGCATCTTTGCTTACCAAGACCCCGGTGTCTTTAATTATGTCCTCGCCATCTTTTAAAACTAGCTGGAAATTTAAAAAAAATTCAAGTAAATATACAAATATTAAAATTTAATCGTTGTTCAATTATATTCTGCTTTTGAAAATGACATTTTGATGTTGAAATTAATATTTTAATTAAAATAATTTAATAATAAATAAACGGCCTTACCTGATGAAGTCGAGATTTAGAATGTCCTAGTTTATATTTTTTATTATGTTCTACTGTTCTTGAACGTTTCATAAAACTACCGCTTTGTAAAATGTAGTCTAAATATAAACTAGATGAGGCCGGTCTTCTTTTTAATAATCTAAAAATATTTGTTTTTATTTTTCTTTTAAATATAAACTTAAATTAACTTACTTATGCAATTGTTGTAATGCAGTTACCGCAGCAAGAGCTTGGGTATTCTGTATGGCATATTCTAGTAAATTCGGCAATGCAGGCGTAACATTACAACATTCCGGAGGTAAAAGGATTTGAATTAAGCGTAAAAGCTCACCTAAAATTTTTAAAATACATAAAGTAGTTTTTACTTTGTTTAAGCTATAAATCTACCCCCCTTACCTAACAAAACTGTAGCTCGAACACTAATAAAAGTGTCACTTGTAGCTATAACTTCGGCCAAAGCAGTCAGAAGCCCCATTTCAAGAAAGCAATAAAGTAATAGGGCAATATGTATATCGGTAATGTTAGGAGTTGTTCTTGCTAGATGGGGTAAAACAGATCGTCCCTCAGCGGCCACAAAACCTTCCCCTAACCTCCACGCAGCTTGGGGTTCGGCCGGATCTACAGCACCTAACGCAACGGATAATTCATCGGTCCATTCGGGTTGTGGCAGACCCAATAATTCGTACAGTAAATCAAGGATCGCTTTCTATTAAAAAAATAATAAAATATGGGGATTAAAAAATTAAATATCGACTCAATAACTCACCCTTGCTTCCAATTGGTGTATGTATAAAATATCTACAATTGCTTTCAATCCGAGTGAATTACCCGGGCTGCAAAAATGGAGAATTCCGGGCCAACTACGTAAAACGGACAACACTGCTAATCTGCTACAATTAAATCTTAATTCTCGTTCATCCCTAAAAAATATTAATTAGTCGTGGTTTTGTAAGGACAAGGAATTTTTACCGGAATCGATTTTTTTCCACCCTTCCATGTCCGTAATGAAAATCACAATACGGAGCAGCAATACAATGTAAATCGACTGCAGCATGATTTCTTGTAATTGGTCGATCAAGCAAAAATAATAAAACTCCACATAAAGATTCCGCAATTCGTGGCGTCTGACATTCCAATAAATTTCGAGTTATAGCTGCAACTCCTCCGGATAAAACAAACACTTCTGCATTTAGTACACCTAAAAATTTTATTTATAAAGTGGTTTTTAAGGGTTTTCTAAAATTACGATTATACCTAATTCAGATAAGCATGCTAAGCAGGCTCGTAACATTCTATCCTTTTCTTCTACTCCACAGTTTGCTAAAGAAACTAAACTTCTAGCCATTGCAATGTCAAATGCAGAAGCAGATAGCAGTAAGACTTTTCTTATGAGACTTAACGCTTGTATTCTTTCCATGTCATTTTTTAAAGCTAAATCTAACGACCTGAAATATCTAATATTTTTAAACCGATTACTTAAGATTTAAAAATACATACCTTGCTACTAAAAATGGTAATTGAAGCTTATTAAAGTGTTCAACGTCCTCTTCAGATTTTAAGACGTGCCTTATTGCTTTTAATCCTGCACAACGAACCAAAGTCGAATCGCTTATTAAGGTAATTCGTAAACTGCAATGTTTAAAATAGAAAAAAAATAGGAAGAAGAGGTTTATTTACAAACCAATATAAGATTTCTTCGCATGTATATGCAATTCGGGTTAAGTTGCCTTCGACATGTAAAATAATTTTAATGAAAGCGTTCAGGGCGTTTATACGTCTTCCTTCGGTGATTCCTGTTAATTTACATATTTCCACTAGAAGTTCCTTTGCATTTTCTTTAGGATCTAGATTTAAAAAAGAAAAATTAGAATAATCAAAGAATTAAAAGTCAAAATTCTAACCTCTTTTTAGGTCTAATTTTATGATATCTTCATCGTTTTCTGACCGGCCTAGGGGATAAAATAAATAATAATTAGGTAATTAATTGGTTTTTTAAAATGTTTTAATATTTACTGCGGCTGAATCTGCTGGACCGTATATTCCTACTTCTTAGCATCCAACTTGCAACGGCCATATTTATAATTTCTTTATTTCCATTATGTTGAAAGTTAGTTGGTCATATATTTGTTTATTATTTATTTACTTCTTAATAACCACACCATAATTAAAGTATTTTTGTTAATTTATAATTAAAACGTCAACTTCACACATGCATTGTAGGTTATGTCACCATTTATGCCTAATCAGGTCCACCACCTGTTAAAAAAACAAATGATTGCAATAGTTTATGCAATGTTTAGGGGAAGACCAAAATACCACTAGTTTTCAAACCAGTCATGAGCGGGAACGTTTTTGTTGTACAGGGGGTTTCGTAAAATTTGTTACAAGGAAGAAAAACGCTTCGAAACCAAGCACAGTAGAAGCCTTACATCGGGCTACTTAGAGTAGGGCAATATTAACTTTCCGATTGATCTGCAAAAAAAATCAAGATGAGTTAAAGTTAGATGAGCTAGTTGGACGATTGAAGTTTAAATCTAAATATTATTTACTGGCCCTAATATAATTCTTGAATTATTTACATTAGATTTTTGTGTCTATAATGTTAGTCCTAGTAGGTTCTAATACAGGATGTTTCATATAACTTGTCCGGTGTATTTTAGGATATAAATATTTATTCTTTATACGAAAAAAAATCACAATGTTTGAAGAGTATATGAAAAATGGAATATATAAAAATGGAATGTAAACATTGCACAGTTAACACTATAAGGTTCAAACGTAATGCAAGGAGAATTTTTGTATCTCTTTCAGGATTTAAGATTGGTAAGTACCGTGTGTTACGCTTGAATCTCACTTTACAAAGTGGAGATACATCGACTTTAGGAATGCAAAAATACAAATATATAAAACTAGCAAACTAACAAATATGAGATCTTATAATTACCTCTAAATTTTGTATTAAAAATCAGACTTTTAGATAAGAGTAAAAATTAATAAAAAAACTGCCATTTTTTGTTGTCTGGTACATAAAAATATTATCCTAGTTATGTCTAAAAATCAGATTTTTAAAGCTTATATTCAAAATTAGAACGTTGTACAAAAGCTTTTAGGCACTGGGTTTACTTTTATACACAAAAATATTTTTTCTTAAAATGTACTAATAATCAAGGAATCTGGACACTTCTCCGAAAGTTCCTAATGCACTTTCGGACAAAGTGTGTCCTAGACCTAAATTAAGTAAGTACACAGTGCAAAACTAAAATGACACACATATAAAAATCATTTTTAAAAAATATACAGTTTTTGGGCAATATATCAAATACATTTTGAGTATATAATATACAAGTCTTTTGAATGGCTACCATGCAATCTTTTTTTAATAATCATAACTTAAAAATCTAACATATACCTATAGTATATGGCGGTTTTATATTCTACACAAAAAATAATATTGGAAGGTATAATTTCCTGCTTAAATTCGAACATTTGATTGTTACAGTAAGTGCATATACAGGGTGTTCACTTATTTCAGTATTCTCTTGATATATCGTTTGTCATTTTAAATACCCAGCATAATTCTTCACCTGTCTGTAGCAAAATGGGATCAGATTGGCGAGATACCTAAGTCAAATTTACTTTCAAGGAACTACCCCCACTTCCCCAAAACTACCCAGACTCCTCCAAGAATATCCAGAGCTATCTTGGACATCCTAAAGATTACCCAGACTGACCTGGAACTTCCTCAAACTTTCTTGGGATTTTCCAGACTACCTAAACTTCCCTAGGACTTCCTGAAGACTATCCAGACTCCCACAAGTATACACAACTTACCTGGAACTTCCTAAACACTACCCAGACTTCCTTGGGATCTCCCAGACTCCGCCAAGACTACCCAAACTTCCCTGGGGCTTCCTCAGACTTTCCAAAGACTACCCAGACTTCCCTAGGATTTCTCAAACTCCCCCAAGATTTTCTAGATATCTCCCAAGGCTTCCTCAGACATCCCTAAGACAACACAACCTTATCCAAGACCCCAGACTTACCCAAGGCAATCCAGACGTCCCTGGAACTTCCTAAAGACAACCCAGACTGCCATAGGACTTCCTTAGAATTTCTCTAGCTCTCCCAAGACTTCCTTGACTTCTCCAAGATTTTCCTGGGGCTTCCTGAAACATCAACTTCCCTGGGTCTGCTTGGACTATGTAAGCCAAACTCTCTCATGGTTTACCCTTCAATAGATGCCTACAGCAAGATACCCCTTTAGGCAATCGCACTTACTAATAAATTTGAAAAAAAGAATCCTGCATTAAATAAACACCCTGTATAAAAATCTCTTTAGAAAGAATTTAATTCTATTTACAAAGATATCTTCTAGAATGTCTTCTTTGCTTTGTATCTTGTTAGTACGTAATAAATAAATAAGTACGATTATATCAACCAAGTACGGAAAAAGCAAACTTTGTACGATTATAGCATCTTCATTGGTTTTGTTTTACACATAAAAATCAAACTGAGGTTTCTTCATTATTTTCACTCCTATTAAAATAATTTTTTTATTAGTACGAACAAATTTATAGTAGAATCTTACCATAAATCCTTTACCGTAAGTTATTTGTTAATACCATATTCCCAACACCATCTACACGAAAAATGACATAAGCATTAGTAGATCAATTATTATATTCCACCCCGATAATGTTAATAATAGCCGACTTATGGTGGATCCGTGTACGCATTTTAGCAAGAACCAATCGAATTGCAGCATTTTCAAACATCAACCAATAGAATTGCAGGGTTTTCAAACATCAACCAATTCTATTGGTTCTCGCAAATTATGAATCCGTCTTTACGCAATTTTTGTTTAAACCATACAGACCAAGCTTAACTTGCATAGTTAACCCAAATAAGCTGCCTTAGCAGTAAAAAACAACCTAATATTTAAAATACTTTACGGCCACTTACTGGGTAGGTTCAGGTGGATGCGAAGAATGTATCATAGATACAGGAGGCATGAGAGGTGACGGTGATCCTCTCATACTTCCACACATGGAACCGTGAACGGATCCAAGTACAGAACCTATACGTGAACCCATTCTAGAACTCTGATAATCTAAACCTAAGAAAAAATTTATTAACAAGAAAATGATTACAAAAAAAAATAATAACCTGGATTGTTAATGTCATTTGTAACAGGAGACATCATTCGACTGGATTGATAATTCATGGTTAAATGGTCTTCTTCAGCTGGAATATAATTTTTTGTACTCACTGGATAGGAAATTGTTTGAAGATAATTTCTTACCTGTATAAGGAAATAAATATTTATCATTTATATGATGTTTCTCTTCAACATCGGAACATCGATCTGGATAATCTTGGTAATTTTTATCATGGTGAGGCATCATTTTCCCCATATACTCAACTTTATTAGCCTCTGTATTCATAATGTAATGGGGATCGTAATGCATTCTCGCAACATACTGTTCAGGATGTACTGAAGGCAAGCACGTTTCAGGAGTTACATCAGGATTAGGTAACGGATTTGGAGAACTTGTTTTATGACAAAATTCATTATCAGAACCTGTTTCCGCTGACCACCTACCCACTTCTGGTACTAAAAAACAAAATATAAGAAAAAAAATTAATTTAATTATTAAATTAATACCGTTAGGGTTAGGTAAATACGCTTCGGGTAGCTGGCTTGACCATCGAGGTGCATACATTGGCTGAATAGCGGGAAATAGCTGCGAATTTGTTACAATATTTAAAGCAGGAGGTGTTCCACATCTAGTTACAACATGTTCGGTTATGTTTGGTAAATAACCTTGCCGTCCCGTACCGACCCCTCTTGAACGATGTCTACGAGTACTTGATTCATCATCATCGCTAGAGTGACTGGAAGCTAGTTCTAAACTACGACCTTCGGATCCATCAGAATCCGAATCACTTTCTGCCCTGCGATGCTCTCTACGTTCTTCTTCTTCAACAACTGTATAAAATTAATTGAATTAAGGTTTCTTTTAAAAAAATTATTTCTTACTTCTATGATGTTGTAAAGCCGAGTCATTTTCAAACCCTTGTAGATACGAAGGCACATCACTAGTGGAATTATAATTTGAAGTACTTGTCGAGGTTTGTCGTAACTGAGTATCACTTCTATAAGGACTTGAACTAGTTTTAGTAGTTGAGCGTGACGTTGTACTTGATGCAGAAATACCAATATTTCTTCTATTTCCATCGAAACCTGTACTGCGATATGCTAAAGCTGATCTCTGTTAAATTAAGCATTTTAAAAAAATAATAAACATTTTAATTGTTTTCTTACTGATTGTCCGCTAATATTATGACTGCTGGTACTTGCTATACCTCCTCCAATTGATGTTGTTTCTAAAAGCGGTACTTTTTTCCCCATGCAACGCATAACAGATCTCATTAAATTTTGACGGACCCTCGCATTTGCAAAACAGTATCCGCCTAATGAAAACGCTGCATGGATCAAAACGGATACAGATAATAATGGAGTAAGTAACGGGTAACGTTCTGAAGCTGCCAATAAAGCAAGCACCCAGGTTGCTCCTAATAACGGAAGGGCGACCACTGAGACCCATAAAAGGGTTCTGTAATCAAATCTAAACATTACTAACTACAGTAAAACAAAAGAAAATTTAATAAACAAACCTTAAATTTCCAAATCCTAATACTTGATCTTGTAAAGTAAACGCTGCTTTTATAGAAAACACCAAGACACTTAAATTAAGAAAAACGAAGAGGCAAATTGGGCCTACAAGACTCCAAACTACGCTTTCGTATAAAGACACCCAACAACTGAAATTTATTTAGGTTAGTAATTATAATTTTCTTGTAACAAAAAAGGTTTGCTTACAAATAATAGTTTCCATATTGATGTGCACGTACACCTACGGCCAGACTAACAATGACAGCTGGTAAAACGTATCCTACACTATAGTAAAAACGCATTGGTCCATGGTTTATATCACGCATTTCAGTCAGCATCCTGTATAGATGCAGCGCATCAACCAACATCCATGAAAAAGCACCCAACCATAAATAATGAAGGGATATTGCTACCAGTTTACACGCAAACTTAAAAAAAAAAGTATAATTAGTTTATAAGAGGAAAAAGAACAGAAAACAAGATTTTTACAGATTCTTATTAATTCTAATACGTACTTCACTGCTAACCATGGGTTTCCTGGCTTTCAACGATATAAAATATAACAATTCAGCCAGAAAAACACACAAAACAAGATTTTTCCTTATCGTGTTAGAATTTGTTTGAAGACCCCGGATTAGGGCTAAAATTAGATATGTTGCTAATAAAAGGGGTAGCGATATGGAGAAACAACTGTAACTGGATATGTCTTCTAGTAATGACGGTTCCGGAATATACTAAAAAAAAATTTTATAAGACAATTTGGAAGGTTAACCCCCTCATTCAATACACTTACTTCTAAATCAACAACATCAACGAGTACAGCAAATGTTGAAAGGTGATTACAAGTACAATTTACAAGCAACGGTTCGTTTTCGTATTGATCAAACCAATCTTCATTTATTTCAGTTCTACAACCAACTCTAGACCACTCACCGAACCTAAAAATTAATCATTTATTACCTTGAAAACCATCCCCGAGTTATTTCTTACCCTCTTGCAGTAGACCAATGTACGCATTGGGGATTAGACCGTTCATTAAAAATTGTTGTGTTTGAATCCAACCAAACTTGCAAACGGATCGGTAAAGATAACGGAACCCCTGCCAAACTCTTGTACAGTAATTTCTTTGTCGAGCTTTGATCCCGTTTCATTCTATGACTTTCTACTTTATAATATTGAGCATCATTTTCATGAATTTTTACTTCAGTCTCTGATAAAGTCTTTTTTAATTGTTTAAAATTTTCATCCTCTCTTGGTTTGAAGTCTTCGAATAAAACTTTCGTTTCTGTTTGGGTTTTTTTAATGGGTTCAACATATTCCGGGACT
This sequence comes from Hemicrepidius hirtus, assembly GCA_963082805.1. Classification (NCBI taxonomy): domain Eukaryota; kingdom Metazoa; phylum Arthropoda; class Insecta; order Coleoptera; family Elateridae; genus Hemicrepidius; species Hemicrepidius hirtus. Next base: position 1,230,331 of record OY720166.1, read on the forward strand.
AATACACTTACGGATATTAATGGAGATCCGACTGTTATGTCAATTCCCCACCTTCGAACAACCGAATCGTCGTAAAGAAAAGGAAATAATAATCCAGCATGTTTATATTGAGCGTAACTCAAGACTGCTTTACTTTCTGAAAGGCTATGTTTCGTTGTTAATTCTCCCATTTCTAACGGTTGAATGCCTAATAATTTCAAAGGCACGAATATCTTCGAATACAAGTCAAATTTAGAATTATCTTGAATATAATTATTATATTTAGGAAAAGATACAATTGGTCCCTGAGATTGAACGTTATTAGGTCCGTTTTGTAAAAATTGTGACGTATCCGGGATGATTACACGTTCTGTAACGTGGCTTGCATCTCCTGGTAGAAATGAAGATTCTGATTCGTAACCAAATATTGATTCTGGTGTTATTATGTCCAGGCCCAAAACTACAAAAAAAATTATTTAAGAAATAAATATGAAAATCCAGCAGTGTGTATGAGAGAAAGAGAGTGAGAAGATTGAGAAATGTGTATGAGAGAAAGAGAGTGAGAAGATTGAACAGTGTGTATGAGAGAAAGAGAGTGAGAACATTGAGCAGTGTGTGAGAGAAAGAGAGTGAGAAGATTGAGGAATGTGTATGAGAGAAAGAGAGTGAGAAGATTGAGGAATATGTATGAGAGAAAGAGAGTGAGAATATTGAGCAGTGTGTATTAGAGAAAGAGAGTGAGAAGATTGAGGAATGTGTATGAGAGAAAGAGAGTGAGAAGATTGAGCAGTGTGTATGAGAGAAAGAGAGTGAGAAGATTGAGGAATGTGTATGAGAGAAAGAGAGTGAGAAGATTGAGGAATATGTATGAGAGAAAGAGAGTGAGAAGATTGAGGAATATGTATGAGAGAAAGAGAGTGAGAAGATTGAGCAGTGTGTATGAGAGAAAGAGCGTGAGAAGATTGAACAGTGTGTATGAGAGAAAGAGAGTGAGAAGATTAAGGAGTGTATGTCTGAAAGAGAAAAGATTGAGGAGTGTACAGGGGTAATCTGTGGAAGAGAGATAGAAAGAAGATGAACCAGTGGAAAAAGAAACAAAAAAAATACTAAAGGTGGAGTTATTACAGCCATAGATAAAAAACAAAGCAGACAAGAGAGAAAAGTGGCACCGGACCCAACTTGGAGCTCTTATTTCCTATACCCACCAGATAGGGCGATAAAAAAATAAATGGACTCTTACCCATGTTTGGGGAAACGATTTCAAATGGATTAGTATAAGTATCATGTTGACTAGACGATAAAACGTTAATATAATTTTCAATAGCAGACACAAGATGCTCTGCACCTTCGTTTGTTAGTTCTGTAATTCTACTCCAATGCTCTGAATATTTATCATCCAAAACAACACTTGCAGAATGCACTAAGTTCTAAAAATACAAAGTATTGTTTAAAAAAAACATATTAGTAGCTTGCACAATGCAGTTACAGGGCGTTTTATTCAACACTTCATGCAATAACAAAACACTTACGTTTACATAATCCTTATCCTGACTATGAGTCAAATTCAGTCCGTTCATCTCAAATTCGTGTTTTAATAATTCCTTCATTAAATCATAAGTTACAAGGACGTCAGCCCCATATAAGTTCTGAGTTAAATTCGTAGCCTTATGTAAATCCGAAGCTAATTTAATAGCAACAAAAGAATTTAAAAGAAGTTCTCCTTTTTCGATCAACGATAATTGATTTCGAAGTTCAACAAATCTTTCCGATGTACAATTAAACATATCAGGTTGCTGCCAACCCCCTAAAAGATTATCACAAGACCTTGAAGCTTTCCCTACAGAACCTTTTGGACAATTTTCTGCAGCTTCTAAACCAAAATTTGTTCTTGGCCACCACACTCCTTTCGAGGAACTTCGTGGACAACCATCATAGATAACTGTAATAAAATTATTAAAAAAAATTGAAAACGAGGTTGATATTATTATTACCTTCACATCCACGGAGTGTTATTTCAGCATATGGGTTTGGGCATGAATCACATTTTTGTCCAATTACTCCTTCCCTACATCGGCACTGACCTGTTTCGTGATCACACTGGGCGCTATAAGAACCCGTTAAGTAACAATCACATGGAATGCATTTTGTTGTTCCTGGGGGTTGGTAATGATTTTCTCTACAAGAACATTGCCCCGTTCCTTTATCACAATCTGGATTGTAACCGCTCTCAACGTCACAATTACAAGGACCACAGACTGGATATCCCCACCAACTTGCTGGACACGGTTGTGATACTTTATCTTCACAATATTCACCTAAAAATTATTCGTTAGAACCAGAGATCAAAGCTATAAGAGTGAGAAAGAGGGAGAGAGAAGATATGAAGTAATAAAAAGGATAGCGAGGGAAATATGACGCTCCAAGAGCGAGAGAGCAGATATAAAAAGCAATAAGAGGGAGCGAGAAGGACACATAAAGTAATAAAAGGGAGAAAAATGGAGTCTTATGAGCGAGAGAGGAGATACAAAGGCAATAAGAAGGAAAAAGAGGCAAATATAAAGCAATCAGAGGGAGATATAAAACAATCCAGCTCTGCAGACATCAACTAACCTGAATATTCAGAAGAATTACATTTGCACTGATATCCTTTAGAAGTGGAAAAGCTATCGTCAAGACAACTTGCTCCATTTTCACAAGGATTAACGGTACAAACGGGTGCACAAAGAGACCCTACATGACCTTTCTTGCATTCGCAATAAGAGTTGCCCCATTCGATTATGCATTCTGCTGTTGATGGACAATCACTTTGGCAGTCCATAACAGATGGACAACCATCCAAGACATTTTCCCTTACCGTAGGTCTACTTAAAGTCGTTTGATGGTTTCCTATTCTTACATCTTGGATACATCCTTGGAAAAACATTATAAGTGATTAAACAAAAAAAAAAAAACATTTTAAGTACCTTCCAGGTAATTATATCCGGCGTTTAAACTGCTATAAGTATTGTCCGGTCCGCCAATTAAAATTTTTCCTACGAATAATCCTTGAATTTTCACTGTAAATGGTAGAACAGCTAATCGTTCCCCGTAATCGACAGATAATTTAATTTCGGTACCAATCCATGTGACTTCAATCCGATGCCAATTACCATCCGAAAGTGTTTTTGAAGTTAAATTTAAAAACTCGTCATTATACATGTAATGCAAAATCCCATTTTTTAACTGAAAAACCATTTTTAATAATAAAATCATATTTTTTTTTCCCTTACTTACAGAAACAACCGCAGAACTATTTTGACCAACTTGAACGGACATTAGAAAAGTATCCGATTGTAAAGTTCGAACTGATAAAGCATTTAACCAGGGCAATTGAATTGGTCTTAAAAGTGGATTAAAGGATAATGTTCCGTCCCCGGAAAACCTCCACGGTTGATTTATTACTAGAAAAGGGGGTTTTAAGTAAAACAAATGTGATTTATTTAATTATTTACATTCACTGCAATCCCGTCCGCCGTAACCTTCAGAACAAATGCATTGGTACATGGCCCAACCTTCTATGCATTCACCCCCGTTTCGACATGGTCTAGAACTGCAAAATGAACGTTTTTCTGGACAACCTGCACTTGTACCGTTATCAGTAACATAGCTAAAAAAATAATTATTTATAAATCGAATTAAAGTTTAAAAAATCAAGGGTTTTACCTGTTTAAGTCTATAAAACGGTAATCAATTCGTAAATCAGATATGCATCCTTCGAAATGGTGATTATTTGGTTGAAAAGTGGCAGGAAGTGCTGGGAGACCACCTAATTGTAAGGGGCCGGTAAGATCAAGGAATCTATGGCAAGTTTCCGTGAGGGAAGCACAACGTGCTTCTAATTCATGTTCTGCATAACCCGCGCAAGCCCATTTGCCCCCTAATTCTTCTCCGTGTTTTAGAGCTAATGAGGTGTCACAGTTATCGATTGATACAGTTGCAGTCTAAAAAAAAAATATGAAGATTTCAGCAAAAGTATTGAAAAGGAAAAAAAAATTCCTATAAGGGAAAGGGAAGAATAAAAATATACAAGCGAGTAGAGGCTAGCATGAAAAGGAAATAATAAAGCAATAAGAGGGAGAGAGAAGGAGATACAAAGTTATGAGAAAGAGAAAGAGGAAAAAAATAAACCAATAAGAGGAAGAGAGAGGGAGATATTAAGCTACAAGAGGAAGAGAGAGGACGATATAAAGCTACAAGAGGGAGAGAAAAGGAGATACAAAACTATGAGAAAGAGGAAGAAGGAAAGAAAAATAATAAAGCAATAAGAGGAAGAGAGAGGGAGATATAAAACTATAAGAGGGAGAGAGAAGGAGATACAAAGCTATGAGAAAGAGAAAGAAGGAGGCGAGAGAAAAAATAAACCAATAAGAGGAAGAGAGAGGGAGATATAAAGCTGCAAGGGGAAGAGAGAGGAAGATATAAAGCTACAAGAGGGAGAGAAAAGGAGATACAAAACTATTGGAAAGAGAAAGGAGAAAAAATAATAAAGCAATAAGAGGAAGAGAGAGGGAGAGAGAAGGAGATACAAAGCTATGAGAAAGAGAAAGAGGGAGGAGAGAAAAATAATAAAGCAATAAGAGGAAGAGAGAGGGAAGCTTATGAAATATTGAATGAGAAACTACATTTACCTTGTTAAAATAACTGACCGCAACAGTATGCCAGTGGCCATCGCAAACACCATCAGGAATGGATGCAACAGCCTTAGTAACACTACTTCCAAGAGAAAACGAAAACTGTACACTACCATCAACAATTTCCAACGCAACGAAATCATGTTGCTCATTATACCGGCCGTTATACAATAACAAACCATTTGGAGATTGCGTCGCAAACCTAAATAAAAAAATTACTTTCTAAAAAAACTAACCAAATAAAAATATTTATTACTTTAATTCCAAATGCAATCGATGTCTTTGTTTTAAACTAGGAAATGTTAAAAAAGAATCTTTTATAAAGCTACGGCTTCTCAATTCACATAATGATGTATAATGTTCCGAACCGGCTACTGGTAAACAATCTTCACATTTAAATCCGCCATTTAATTTTGGAGAACACGTAGAACCACTTTTACAAACATTTGGTTTGCATGGATCGGTATGTAATTTTATATCGCAGTTAACGCCTAAAACATTCATTCAGTATGCGTTCACATAAAAAAACAATATTTACCTGTAAATCCTGGAGGACAAACACATGTATATCCACCTTCTTTTATTTTACATGTACCGTTATTTTGACAAGGGGTCGAATAACATAAGTTAACTTCTGTATCACATAGATAATGTTCCCGAGACCCTGTAAAACCTTTAGGACAACGACAAGTAAAAGTCGTTACAGGATATATAGGTCTAAACAAAACAGTATTGCTGCTTATAAAATTGGATGCATTTCCGAACTTTAAAACAGTTAAACATTCTTCGTAATTTAGGCACGGTTCTCTCACACATAAATTATCGTCAAAAGGCAAGACCTTAACTGTAGATAATCTATCCAAAATAGCTCTGTTTAAATAAACACGTTCTTGTAAATATTGCGGTGAATAATATTCTTCTTTAGGGATATCAGGACGTTTTGCAGAAAAACTAACGTTTAGTATTTTTGCATTTACATCAGTATCGTCCTAAAAAGGGATTTAAATAATAAAATAATTAAAGGGAGTTATAAGAAAATGTGTTACCTGTATACTGAATATAAAAATATTTTCTTTTGGACATGGAATTATAGCTGCAAGTCCGTCAATAAAATAACCCAGTAACGGAGATAAAAATGCTTCTTTGGTCATTTGGTTTAGGCGTACAGTTATTGAATTGAAGAGCATTTCTTCCGTTATTAATCGTACACTCAACTGCATTATTGCTTTTACATCATTTACACCGTCTTAAAAAAAAGAAAAAGTCAAAACTGTGATCTAAACTAACTTATCCATCGTAGGCACCCAGGCCTATTTAATCAACTCACCAGTTACGGAAACTTCCATTGAAGCTACTTTAGGTACATTTGTATTAAGTTGTGGAGACAATTGAAGTTGTCCCGTTGTTTCATTAAGTGCGACAAGATTAGCATTGTTTCCAGACAAAATCCTAAAATGCAATTTATCGGAAACGTCAGCATCGAAGGCTGGAATTTTTCCTATAGGCCCAGTAGGAAAATAATCTCGAAAATTATTAAACAACACATGAAAGTCTTTTAAAATTGGAGCATTATCATTAACATCTGTAACGATCACTTCCACATGGGCATCGCTTCTTAATGGAGGACTTGCGGCACGAACAATCAAATCGTACTTTTTCCTAGGACTCTCATAATCTAATTCCGTCATCGTTATCAACTCGGCTTTTTCTGAACCTGGACGAGTAACCAAAGAAAAACTTTGGGAATCATCCCCGCCAATAATCGAGTATTGCACAATTGCGTTTACGCCTTCATCCGGATCTTTAGCGTAAATTTCTCCTACGGTAGAACCTATTGGGCTATTTTCTGGAATGTAAAGAATTATTTTATCGCTTTCGAAAGCTGGAGGGGAATCGTTGATGTCTTCTATTCGTATGTTAACAGGTACTGAGCTGCTTAATGAAGGGGAACCCCGGTCTATAGCATAGGCTTCTAATTCGTAGGTCGCTACGGATTCACGATCGAGGCCTTTGTTTGTTCTTATAACTCCACTTGTTGGGTCGATTACAAAAGAACCGTCTTCGATATCTTTTTCACTTAATGTGTAGCGGATTCGACCGTTTAGGCCTATGTCTGCATCCGTTGCGGAAACTTGTACCACTGATGTACCTTTAAGAAAAAGGTTTGTTAAAGAAATGGTGGCTTCATACATGAAAGAAGATCTATAGGAATTAAGAAGCGATAGGACCATAGCACAAAATAAAAAGAGATGGAGATATATCTAACGATGCAGTAAAACAAAAAGAAAAATTTATTTACCAATTAAAGCGTCCTCTAAGACACTACCCGAATACATAGGTTGTTTAAAAATAGGAAAATTATCGTTAACATCAGTAACGGATATTTCCACATCGGTAGTATCGGAAAGGGGGGGATTTCCTCCATCCCTTGCCGTTACCGTCAGTAAATAACCGCTAGTAGTTTCCCGGTCAAGAGCTTTTGTGGTTACAATGGCACCAGTTTGGGGATTAATCGAAAATTCGGGTGTACGATCCGCATCTCCAAGTTCTTCCCCTAAAGTATAAGTAATTTGGGCATTAATCCCAACATCGTTATCAGTTGCCGATATAACCAAAACGGTAGTTCCTACAGGAGCATCCTCAAACACCTACAAAATTAATTTTATTTAAGAATTAAACAAAATTTAATAACGTACACTTGCGGAATACGGAGCATTTTCAAAAACAGGCGCAAAATTATTAGCGTCAGAAATATTAACATATACCGTAGCCGTATCAGTACGGCCACCAGAATCCGAAGCAGTAACAGTCAGGATGTATCTTTTTTCTTGTTTATAATCCAAAGGTTGTGCGATGGTAATAAGTCCCCTTCCGTTATGGGAAGTAATAGCAAACCTTCCCCTTACATTTCCGTTTGTTAATTCATAATGCAAACGACTATCCTCGTCGGCATCTGTTGCTGTAACCGTCGCAACAGGTGTACCTAGAAAACAAAAAACGTTAAATGGATTACATGTTAAAAAAATGTATTACCTGGAGGATCATCTTCGGCAACAACAGATTCGTAAACTTTCGGTTCAAAAACAGGATCGTTATCGTTGATATCTTGGACTGTTACAACCACACTTGCACTTGCAGATTGTGGGGGAACCCCCTGATCACTTGCTATAACCTACAATTGTAATTATTAGAAGTTGCTATATCCACGTGCAATAGCAACATAGAAAAGAGGTCCTAGCTCCCCCCCCTAAAGGGGAAACACTTCCAACACAACCGTACAAAAGGGGGCCACATCCTATACATACCTGAAACATATACTTCGGTTGTTCTTCTCTATCCAACTCCTTCGTAGTATAAATCCATCCCGTATGCGAATCTACGGCAAGTGGTAGGTCCTCGGTGCTAGCACCAATAGCATCTCTAGGCGCAATGGTGTATTTTATATCAGAGTTAGGACCTTCGTCAGCATCGTAAGCTTGTACCTTTACAATACTATAACCAGCTGGAACACTTTCCGAAACGCTTTCTTGAAACAAAGATGTATAAAACCTAGGTGCGTTATCATTGACATCTTTAACGTTAACTAATAATTGGGTGGTGTTAGAACGCGCGGGGCTTCCCCCATCTTGAGCACGGATGACTAGGCGATAGCTGCGTAATGTTTCATAATCTAAAGGTTTTACTAAAGTAATATCACCGGTAAGGCTGTCGATTGCAAACTGAGACTGCGTATTGCCTCCAATTATGGCATATCTTATGGCTGCGTTGTTACCTTGATCCGCATCTGATGCTCTTCAGAAATTAAATTATTAATAAGAAATAGAATGTTTTCGTAAAACTTACTTTATGTGAGCTACTACAGGATTTTCAGACCAATTGATGTCTTCGTTTACGCTTACAGAGTATGTGCGTTCCGAGAATTGTGGATAGTTGTCGTTGTCGTCGAGAACTTTCACAACTACGCTTGCACTAAAAGTAAGATTACTTATAATAATTTAACAGCAAAAATTAAGCTAAAGGGGCGTGGCTACCATTACGAAATGAAATCACTCGGTTTCAATCTACATTAGAGCTACGTCTGACTTATGAGCCTTAACAAAAATAAATTAAAACGCTCTTATTGTAAAACTATACCTTGCGGATCTCCTTGCATTTTGGGGTGTAGCCAAATCGGTTGCCTGTACCATAATGGTATAAACCTCGGTTGTTTCTCGATCCAAAGCGGTCCTGGTAGCAATAACCCCTGATTTGGCATCAATTTTAAACGCTTGATTATCTTCCTCTTCTGTAGAAGTTCCCCCTCCATTAATACTTTGAATCGAATACTCGACTTCGGCATTTTTCCCGACATCCTGATCCGTAGCCTTCAATGTCAAAACAGTCGTCCCGACACTAACTCCTTCCCTTACCGTCGCTTCGTATTCATTCATTTCAAAAGCAGGGGAATGGTCATTAGCATCAAGGACATTAATTTGTAACATAGTCGTACCGGATCGGGGAGGAAAACTATCATCAGTTGCGGTAACACGGAAATAATGGACGTCCACTAATTCCCGGTCCAATTTTACTTTCGTGGTGATTATCCCTGTTTTTGATTCAATATCGAACATTGCTTGGGTACGGGAATCAAGTAAACTTGTCATGGAGTATGTTACGGGACTGTTTTCCGGATCCCTTGCCTTTACGGTTGTTACTACCATCCCGGGGTCGCATTCTTCCAAAACGCTTGCAACGTATAAATGTTGTTCAAAGAATGGAGATTGATTTCGTAGTTCTCGCCTTACTCGCCGGGCAATATCCGTATCGTTAAATTCTTGATGATGGTAAACAACTTTTAAACGATGGTCTGCATCGAGGATTTTGGTATCATGGCAGTGGATACTGAAGAGAATTGTAACCTTCCAAAGAGGTTCCGATATACAAACATCATCGCTTGCAACTAAATCCCCTTGGGATTTTTCTATTACAAATCTATCGTCGCTTACGTCTACAAAATCTACCATACAAAATTTACTAACGGTACTTGGTAGAAAAGCAGAAATAGAATTAATAAATTGCGATTTTTTTAAACAAATTTTTTGCCACTTATCGGCAGTTGGTATAGAAAACGAAGCAAAAGTTTCGGAAATCCATTGTCGGGCATCGGAAATTTTTGCTTTAACCGACGGATGTGCCCGATTTAAAAACGAATCGGAACGTTTCCGTCGGTAATTAAAATCTTCTTGATCATTCTTTGGATTACATTCTTCTCCGATTATAAAAATCCTTAACGGTAAGCTATAATAATCGATATCCCGTAATCGGTTCGATGTCGAGTCGATATACACCGTAAATAAGTTTGGGTAGAAAATCCCATCGCAGTGGAGGCTTTCTTGTAAGGAAACTTGTCCATTTTTAGGATCAATATTGATTAGGGAGTTTACAAAAGCCGCAGTTCGGTGTGTATTAATGTGGTAGTTACGTTCAGAGCCAAGTCTATATACCGAGGCATTAAAAATAACATCTCCGGGTTGTTGATCTTCGTTTACTAATAATAAATAGGAACGGATTGGAACTGAAGAAAATAAGAAAATTAAAATGTGTATGAAGATCCTCTCACTCATGAGAGAAGATGATATGATCATTGTTCGATTTGATAAACATGTTAAAGTTCTTCTGGCTCCTTCGATTGTAATAACGGAGGCTTCATCTTTCTGAAAGAAAAAAGACAATTTCAGAACTAAAGTCTAAGGAAGTTCCAGTGGATTCTGCGTCGTCCAGGGGAAGTTGGAGCAAGTGCAGGGATGTCTGCACATGCAGTCCTGGGGAAATCTGACAAGTACCGGGACACGGATTTCTGAGGAAGTTCCAGAGAAGTCTAATAAAGTCCCAGGTAAGTCTGAGAAAGTCCCAAAAAAGTCTAGGTAATGGAGGGGAAGTCAGAACAAATCCAGGAATGTCTGATAAAATCCTGGGGAAATCTAATAAAGTCCCGGAAAAGTTGGAGCAAGTCCGGAGATGTCTGAAGAGGTTCCAGAAAAGTGCCCTATTGTTTTAGATCCTATAATAATTTTTTTAATATACACGTGTCCACGGATTGAGTGCATATAAGGTGTAAATGACAAATTTTTTTAGAGTTGAATCTTCATGTTCTGAGGATCGCTCCTGCTTAGTCTCAAACTAAGATCTGATATTGAAAAAATGAGCCAAATCAATTAATATACAGGGTGTTTTTTTGGCCGAAATCTAAAAATTAGTCAAGAGTAAACTGTCTTTATTTTAGCAGATATAACAAAAATGTATTAGAAAAAGTTGTTTAGAATTAAAAGTTATTGAAGATTTTCAATTTTTATACAAATCAGCCTACTTTGATTTTTTTCATCAACATGAGATTTTTTATGTTTTTAATGACCCATGCATGAAGAGTAATTAAACAAAGTACTTGAAAAACAAATAATTATTTATTAAAAAAATACTAAACCTTATTTGTTACAAACATGAGTTCAAAAGTATTGGATTTTGATGAAAAAAATCAAAGTAGGCTGATTTGTATAAAAATTGAAAATCTTCAATAACTTTTAATTCTAAACAACTTTTTCTAATACATTTTTGTTATATCTGCGAAAATAAAAACAGTTTACTCTTGACTAATTTTTAGATTTCGGCCAAAAAACACCCTGTATATTAATTGATTTGGCTCATTTTATCAATATCTTAGTTTGAGACTAAGCAGGAGCGATCCTCAGAACATGAAGATCCAACTCTAAAAAAAAATGTCATTTACACCTTATAGGTATGCACTCAATCCGTGGACACACTGTACATACAGGGTGTAAGAAAATAGTTGAACCCCCGCTTTTTAAATTTATTACCTCAGAAAATTTTTATTTTTAAAAAAATACTACTTACATAAAAATTATTTAAGTTAACTAAGCATGTAGAGGCGTAAATCCGAAATGAAGGGGGCCCTCGAGACCTGAACACAACACGACAAACTAATGTGACAACTAAAAATTGAATCGCAAGCTCAGAGAGCAATAAAATATGAAAAAAAAGGAGTTCAATGAGCCACGACAACACTTATTTTTTTTTTAAATCACAAAAAACTATTACCTTGCTTTAAGTAGTTTTAAATTTGAGTAACCTCATTACAGGATGTAATAAAAAGTACATGTAAGAAGAAAATTATATGATTCTAGAAACAGGATATTCTACTGCTTTACATTAGTATTAGGACTTTCCTTCTACCGATTAATTATTTCAAGTAATCATTTATTAGAAAAAAGTTAGTAGTATCGAGTCATGGCATACTACATAGAAAATTGTTATTTTGAATTTAATTCCTAGTCGAAGTTTACAGAGTTTTACATTAAAAATTTAGAACCAATAAAGAGAAGAAATAAACTACTGCAAAGGTTAAATAAAATTATTAAAAATAATGTTATTGCTTTAATTTATACAAAAAAAAGGGTTAAATAATTCAACATTGAGTACTGAAGTTTTGTAATAAAATAAAAAAAGACAATTCCCAATTACGCCTCCAGGGAGTAATAAATTTAATAAACAGCGTTTCATTGTCACAACTCCATTATCTACATTCACAATACTGTAACGAGTAAAATAAAGAGAAGGAAGCAGGTCACAACGATAAAAGCAATCACACAATTCGATTTCAATCTGTATGTTAATTAAAATCCTTTTTTTGTTTTAAAAACAAGAAATTAAAAGGGTGTACCATAAAACCAGGTAACATAACAAAAGGTTTGCAATTTAAACCTTTAACAACTTATCAAATAAAGGTTAATTTGAAACGAGAACTTGCCACCATATATTAAAACATTCCTTAACAGGTTGTTATAAAGTACAATCCGTTACACAAACCTTTCAGTGTTAATAAATTTAAGTTCTGTTAGAAACTGTCAGAAACAACCTGAAAAACAACTTAATTTAATTAAACCGTTTAGATAACTGAAGTTATTTTTATTATGTCAGGTCAAAAATCTTAACCCGGGTATTATAATTAAATCTACATCCTCATTAAGATTTAACTTAAATTTAAAAAAAGGTTTTTATAAAAGCATTTCTACCCTTTGCAAAACTCACACGGAATGTTATTAAAATTCCAAGGTGTGAATTCCAATACCTATATCGACATATAAAAAGTTTGCCCTTCACTTCACCCCTCTCTTTTGTATGGACAAGGGTGTAAATAGGGTGAAGTTTGTAAAGCTTCGTCTAGTCATGACTCATGAATTAATTACTCATTTTAACATCCTTAAATAAATTACTTCCTCAGTTTCCTGTCCAATCCTAAAATTGATATTAAAATAGGTAATACGGCTAAAAAAAAGAATGTTAGTACTCGATCTAGAAAAACTTTCTATATACATTTTTTAGAGCCAATTACCATACAAGTCATTAAATAGCCGCTAATTCCAAGCAAGATCGTAAACTTGCCACAAACCTGGCTAATAAAACGAGATTTTTTAAATTTGTAACACGTGTTTTATTAAAGTCGTTTTTAATTACCAATGTAAACAAAATAAATATTCATCATTAGATGAATAAAACACAGAATCATTTGGAGGGTTTATTAATTTTTAAGAGAGTAATTATTACATTTTTCTACTTACCTTTAATTAATTAAATTTTAATTGTTTGGAAACGACCTACACCTTTGTATACACCGGAGTGCAACGACACCAAGATATTTAAATGGAATTTTCAAACAAATCAAAAAATTTCAAGAAATTATTAATAATATTTGAATTCCTACCTTTGATTCCAGTAATTAACACAAATATTTATCTATTTTTCACTAAAATATCACGTAATTTTCCACACACAAACTTTTCACAATTATTTAGGCAGCCATTTTGAAGCTTTCTGTTCGGCTACTTTCGGTTACGATTTATAAAACAAAACCGCGCCGAATTTAAATTAATTTATTATCTACAGGGTGACCGTAAACAAATTAAAACTCAAAACAATCAATTAAAACCACAAAATAATCATTAAAAAAATACAGTGAGTCACAGCATACGAGGTTAGAAAATCATTTTTCCAATTAAATACCTTTAATTTTTTTTAATGCTATATTAAGCAAATATAAAAAATATATAGGGTGTCCTATTAGAAATATTCGAAAAAAAAATTAAAGCCGCTTCCGTTCATTATTGATTAACCCGTAAAAGTTGTTTGATCAATAAAACATTTTACGTAACAAAAATGGAAATGCTACAGAAACCGCAAACGCTTTCAAGAACCTTAAATTCCGCCCTTATTTCCTGGGAAAATATTTTTCCCACCACTACTATTAACACAAAATATATTTTACAAATGGAAAATTCCGTTCATGAATGGAAGAATATTTATTGGTAAGGGAAAAAATGATAACAATAAAAAAAACAGGGTCAAGTTGACTGTGTTTTAAGATTAACTTACATCACAGCCTGCTGAATCGCGGTTTTTTGTATTTTAGGGGTCCGAAAAGGCAATTTCTGGTGGAAAATTTAGCTCCTTGCAGTTATTATAATTTTAGATTAAAAATTGCTGATGAAAAAGAAAATTGGATTAATTTTAAAAGTGGAACTGACGCAATCCCATATTTTGTGGTACATTTTACACGGGCTGTAAAATTTGGTAAAACACCAGTTATTCGTAGAATAATAAACAAAAGGTACAGGTATAACATAGGAAAAGTTGTGTCACCTTTTTAAGGCTCATAAGTCACACAAAAGCTTCAGCTTTAAGGCTCATGAGTCAGGGATAGCTCTAAACACGGTTTTTTTTAACAATTAATTACTTTTCCAGGCCTATTTTACTGGAAACTGAAAATAAAGAAGGAAAAACGCCTCTAATTCAAGCAATAGAAAGTAAAAATTTACAAATGGTAGCGTTTTTAATAAATCTAGGTGCAAATGTAAATACAGCGACCTTAATAACTAAACGTACACCATTAATGGTTTCTTTATTTAATAATAATTTACAAATATCAAATTTTTTAATAGACAAGGGAGCTAATTTACACGCCAAGGATTGTAATTTTTTAACTGCCCTTCATCACGCTGTAGATTCGGGAAATTTAGAAAACGTTCAATTTTGTTTAAACCACGAATTTGATATTAATGCAAAAGATAATAAAGGATGGACACCGTTGTTACGAGCAGGTAAATAAAAAAAGGATATAACACTCGTAACAGTTCTGTAATAATTAAAAAAAATTGGTTTACCCTTACGCAATAATGTGATTTTATTTTAGTGGTGCTAAATATTCATGATGAAATAGTGGTAGTTTTATTGAAAAAAGGGGCAGATTTTTCAATAAAAGATAAAAATGGGTTTGATTTTTATAAACATTTGAAGCTAGTAAACAGGATAAACCTGGAACAGTTTATTATAAATCAAATAGAAGACGGTATGGAGATAAAAAAAGAATCCTGAGTCATGAATTACCCCGTCCCGCTCCTAATTCTAGGGACGAACCCTCCTTATCATACCCATCTTTTTTCTACGTCGGTTTCTGGAAAATTTCAAATAGAAAGGCACATCCATTTTATTATAATCACGAGGAGGATAAAAAAACAAAGAGAATGCAAAAAAACAGACGTTTCTAAGACGACTAGAACCAGAGTTATGCACGAAAATGTGAAAAAAAAAAGTTTTGCTGAGTCATGAGTCATGGGTTGCTTGATTTAATTTTTGTAAGGCTCTTAAACGTTTATTTCTGATTGTACTTTGTTTATTTTGTTGTTGATTTTCTTGTAAAAATGATGCGTATATGTTTAAAAATTAAATCAAGCAAGCTGTGACTCATGACTCAGGGAAAAGTTTTCTTATTACATAACTATGTTTGTACTGGTCCTAGAAACTTCCGGTTTTTTTCATTCTCTTTATTTTTTTATCCTCTTCATGATTATAATAAAATGGATATACTTTTCTATTTGAAATTTTCGAAAAAATTGCTTTTCTAAAAAATATGGGGGAGTTTTTTCAGATACAGTCCAATAATAAGATGTTTTTTGAATTAATCTCAAGTAATGGGATCATAATTATTTTATTAATTAGTATTAAAATACTAGGATAAATTTAAAAAACAAGTTATTTAAGGAAAAATAAATTAAGAAATAGATAATTGCAAAAAGGTTATCCTTAAACCTTAATCTTTCTGACCTATTTTAAAATTATGACTACCACGATGTTTCAATATCATTAGCTATTATCTAATTACATAACGAGAAAATTGGTATAAAAGTAGCATTTCAAAAATAATTGCATATTACTCCTCCTTAACAAGTTAAAGTGCAAACATTAACAAATTTACAAAATGAAGTGGTTCTACTTAGCTGCTATTTTATTATTGGGTAAGTTTCCAAAATTCTTCTTTTAATTTTTATTTTAAAAAATCGTTTACAGGCGTTGCTTGGTGCCAAGCCAACGAAGAAGACTTACAAGATATAACAAAAAATGCAGAATCCGATTCTGAAGAACAATTCTACAAAGACATTAAAGAAGAATTCGAAAAAAAATGCGAGAAAGTTGGTGGTGAAGAAGCTGTAACTAAATTAACCGTAAGTCAACCCTTAATAGTTTCCAAGAAAATTTCAAAAAATTTAATTTTTCCAGAAAGTGGTAGACAACTTGAAAATTTGTTTGTCCAAACATTTACCTAAAAACACAGAAGAATTAAAGGAACTTAAAAATTCAAGTGAAGGTTCTTCCTCTGGTTCTTCCGAGGAAATTTGTACAGAAAAACGTACACTAATTCAAGATTGCTTTAACGAGCTCGTCTCAGCTGCAAAGGATTGTTCTGAACCCGAGGAAAAATTTGTTCCCGATTTTCTCTTCGACGCTATAAAAGGAATTTTGGATTACATCTGCGCTGACCAAGACGCTTTCATCGAGAGTAAGTGAAGATTTTTTCTTTTAAATTCTTTTACTTGATTTTTAATTTTTTTTTTAATTTTCAGAGCTCATCGAGTCTTTTGAATGTATTGGCATTTTATTAGAAGATGAAAAAATTGCGGATGTTTGCGACGAAAAATTCGAAGCCCTATTACCTGCTTCTTCTAAAATATCCGAAACTGTCCTAACAAAAGATTTATTATGCCAGTAAGTTTTAATCAACAAAAAAAATAAATTTAATCTAATTGGAAAATTTTTAGGGGTTTGGAAACTGCAAAGACTTGTTATGGAGCATATATTAAAGAAAAGTGCCCTAATTCAACCATTACAGAGCTAGCTGGAGGATTATATGGTGCTGTACATTCTGGTTGTGAGAAAAAACATAGAAGAAGTGTCTCACCACGTTTCCAACCCTATCAACTGTATTAAGTGTTAATATTTTACGTAAACAGTAGAGCTTTTAAAATTTGTATCAAAACATGCTGTAATGGAAATTATTTGTGAAATAATAATCATTAATGTATTATAAAATAAAATGTTATTATTGTGCTAATTAGTATTTTTCTTTATTGGTCAAGGTTCTTAAATAATTTATGAGTAAGAGATTATCAAAAAATTATAAAAGGGTAATAACAACAACAACAACAACGATAAGTTATCTTTATCTCTTTAAACTTTTAATTAGTCGTTTCTTAAAGTACCACTGGAAAAGTTTCAATACTAAAAATAATTCCAGAAACCCCAAAAAAAAAAGCAACAGTAGGTACCATCGATGTGAGCTGAAATATCTGCAAAGAAAAGTCCCAAACAATTTTCTGAAGGAGTGTTTAGACAAATACCAGGTTTTCCTGAAAAAAATTTCATAGAAGCAGGTCTTGGTACCTAACCCAAGAGATTCTTTTGCTAGGGCCGCTGAAAAAATCAGAGCAAAGTCCAAAAGAATTTTCTGAAGGAGTTAAAAAAATTCACGAAGTGTTTAGATAAATCCCAGAAGGTTTTCCTGAAAAAATTTTCAAAGAAGCAGGGCTTCGTACCTAACCCAAGAGATTCTTTTGCTAGGGCCGCTGAAAAAATCAGAGCAAAGTCCAAAAGAATTTTCTGAAGGAGTTAAAAAAAATTCAGGAAGTGTTTAGACAAATCTCAGAAGGTTTTCCTGAAAAAACTTTCATAGAAGGAGGTCTTGGTACCTAACCCAAGAGATTCTTTTGCTAGGGCCGCTGAAAAAATCAGGGCAAAGTCCAAAAGAATTTTCTGAAGGAGTTAAAAAAATTCAGGAAGTGTTTAGACAAATACCAGAAGGTTTTCCTGAAAAAACTTTCAAAGAAGCAAGTCTTCGTATACCTAACCCAAGAGATTCTTTTGCTAGGGCCGCTGAAAAAATCAGGGCAAAGTCCAAAAGAATTTTCTGAAGGAGTTAAAAAAATTCACGAAGTGTTTAGATAAATCCCAGAAGGTTTTCCTGAAAAAATTTTCAAAGAAGCAGGGCTTCGTACCTAACCCAAGAGATTCTTTTGCTAGGGCCGCTGAAAAAATCGGGGCAAATTCCAAAAGAATTTTCTGAAGGAGTTAAAAAAAATTCAGGAAGTGTTTAGACAAATCTCAGAAGGTTTTCCTGAAAAAACTTTCATAGAAGGAGGTCTTGGTACCTAACCCAAGAGATTCTTTTGCTAGGGCCGCTGAAAAAATCAGGGCAAAGTCCAAAAGAATTTTCTGAAGGAGTTAAAAAAATTCAGGAAGTGTTTAAATAAATCCCAGAAGGTTTTCCTGAAAAAACTTTCAAAAAAGCATATCTTCATGCCTAACCCAAAAGATTCTTTTGCTAGGGCCGCTGAAACAATCAGGGCAAATTCCAAAAGAATTTTCTGAGGGAGTTAAAAAAAATTCAGGAAGTGTTTATACAAATCCCAGAAGGTTTTCCTGAAAAAACTTTCAAAAAAGCAGGTCTTCGTACCTAACCCAAGAGATTCTTTTGCTAGGGCCGCTGAAAAAATCAGGGAAAAATCCAAAAGAATCTTCTAAAGGAGTTAAAAAAATTCACGAAGTGTTTAGATAAATCCCAGAAGGTTTTCCTGAAAATACTTTCAAAGAAGCAGGTCTTCATACCTAACCCAAGAGATTCTTTTGCTAGGGCCGCTGAAAAAAATCAGGGAAAATCCAAAAGAATCTTCTAAAGGAGTTAAAAAAATTCACGAAGTGTTTAGATAAATCCCAGAAGGTTTTCCTGAAAAAACTTTCAAAAAAGCATATCTTCATGCCTAACCCAGAAGATTCTTTTGCTAGGGCCGCTGAAAAAATCAGGGAAAAATCCAAAAGAATCTTCTAAAGGAGTTAAAAAAATTCACGAAGTGTTTAGATAAATCCCAGAAGGTTTTCCTGAAAAAACTTTCAAAAAAGCATATCTTCATGCCTAACCCAAAAGATTCTTTTGCTAGGGCCGCTGAAAAAATCAGGGAAAATTCCAAAAGAATCTTCTAAAGGAGTTAAAAAAATTCACGAAGTGTTTAGATAAATCCCAGAAGGTTTTCCTGAAAAAACTTTCAAAAAAGCATATCTTCATGCCTAACCCAAAAGATTCTTTTGCTAGGGCCGCTGAAAAAATCAGGGCAAATTCCAAAAGAATTTTTTGAGGGAGTTAAAAAAAATTCAGGAAGTGTTTAGACAAATCCCAGAAGGTTTTCTTGAAAAAACGTTCAAAAAAGCAGGTCTTCGTACCTAACCCAAGAGATTCTTTTGCTAGGCCCGCTGAAAAATCAGGGCAAAGTCCAAAAGAATCTTCTGAAGGAGTTAAAAAAAATTCAGGAAGGTTTTGTGATAATTATAAGAAACAATTAAATATTTCTATGGTTTTATTTTACAAAATTAATCAAAAACAAAAAATTTCTTCTCGAGTTGTTTAAAACAAGCTGAGGCTAAGAGGAATATTTCTTTTATGTCTCTTATCACAAGCACTGTTTATGCCATCATAAATTCCAATAACAATGTCTTTGAATTCTGATCCAGGACATTTTTCTTCAACATAACCGGCAGCGCAAGTTCTTGCTGTTTGCAAATCCCTAAAAATAAAAATTATTAAACTTTTTCCTATTACCAAACAAATAAAAAAAACTTACTCGCACAACTCTTCTTTTTTGATAACGATATCATCAGAGTTATCAGGTTTCAGGAATTTATATTTATCGCTACAAATTTTACCCATGTCCCCAATTTCTTTTAAAACAAAAACGCATTCCAAAGAATTAAAAACCTCTGTTGGAAATTTTCTTATATAATATTTGTTTCAAAAATTTAAAAAAATCACTTACTAACAGTAAATCCTGTTTCGTCAGCGCAAATGTAATTTAAAACACCGTCTATAGCGTCAAAAACAAAATTAGGTAAATATTTTTCATCGGGTTCAGAACAATCTTCCCAAACTCCAACAAAATCAGAAAAACATTCCCGCATTTTTGAACGTTTTTCAGTGCAAAGTTTTTCTTCTGAAGAATTTTCACTTGAATCTTTCAGTTCTTTTATTTCGTCTGTATTTTGAGGTAACTGTACCCCTAAACAAAGTTTTACACCATCGAGGACCCTCTGGAAAAATTTATTAGTTTGGAAAATTAAGGAAAAAATGATAAGTTTACTGTTAAGTTCTTGTAGGCATCTTCACCGCCTACTTTTCTGCATTTTTTTTGAAACAATTCTTTTATTTCCTCTAAAACATCTTCAGGATCATTAGAATTTTTGTTTAGATCTTGTAATTCTTCTTCGTTGGCTTTACACCATAACACACCTAAGGAAAAATGATTTTAATTTTTATAATAATTAAAGAAAAAAATTTAAAAACTTACCCAGAAATAAAATTCCAATCAAAAATAAGCACTTCATTTTGTCTAATTAATGCACAAAATAATAATAAGGATATTATTCCGGATTTATTGGTTTTATACCAATTTTCAAGCAACACAATTGGGTAATAATGTTAACGTTATGAACTTTTAATCAGTTTCAATATAAGGTCAAAAGACTTTGAGATAACCTTTTGGTATCACCTTATAACGAATTTAATTTTCAAATAAATTATTATTTTCATTTTGTTCTTAGAATCGTTATAAAGAAAATAGATTGGGGTGCCAGGAATCCGCATATCAAGACTTCCTGACAAATTCTAAAAACTATTTCGTCATGGGATAATAAATAATTATTAGTCTTAACCATTCATTATCTTTGCGAAATATGTTTGTGTTTACTAAAATTCTGAAAAAATATACCACAAATTTCAGCAAAACTTTATACTGAAGATAAGCATGTAACAACATGTTCCTGTATGATGATCCTATTATTTAAAATTTCTTGCAAACAAAAAAGCGTTAGGTCAATCTGTTACAGCGACAGGATTGAACCCAGCACGATTTTTTGGATTGGGGGTCAAATCCTGATTGCTATTGATTTTTTTTAAATCAATTTGTTTACAAAATCTCTTAGGAATTAAATATAATGTTAAACTTTAATTATATAACTAAAATTTATTTACATTCTCAATCTTATGATGTGTAAATAATGTATTATGATAACCTTTACTCTATAAATATCAAATAAACAAAAATGTGATGATGATTACTTACAGATAATACTTAAAGCTTTGTTTTAAATCTTAGCTAATATTCATGTGCAAACCATTATCTATTGGAGAATAAAATCTTAATTTTTACCTTTGAAAAAATCAAAAATAAAATAAGAAAACAGTTACAACTACCTAAACGATAATACAATCAAAAATAAATGATTACGAATTATTTTAAGCGTAACAAAAATATTTTTTAAATGTTAGTTGGTCAAGGTTCCGATAAAATTTATTTTCTTTTCTAATTAGTAGATATATTTTTTTTTCATTAGCACTCAAAAATATACATAGAACCCAAACTGAATTTAGGAACCAACAGAACGAATTTCAAACCCCATACAGAATTTGGGATCAAAATTTCGAAACCAAACAATTTAGTAGGTAGCTCAAAATTTAAAAAAAAAACCTAAATTTAGGACTCAAACAAAAATTCTCAAACATTTAAACCCTTAAAAATTGCTCAAAAAATTAATTTCTAAGAATTCATGCTTATCTGTAATTTATTGTCTATCTACGTGGGTATAAAAAAGTAACTCATTTATTTATTTAAAAGTCTCTTGCGCTTTATTTCGAAATATTAAAAATAGAATGATAAGAATTTTGAATGCGTAAAAACAGGAAGACAGGATAAGCTCTGTAAATAATATCCACACATAATAATGAACTTGTCTTTTTTAAATAATAAATGTAATTAAAAATTAATCCAAGAGTAAATAAAAAATTAATACCTCGACGTCATCAAAATTTGAACTAAGACGTAAATTTACAAAAAAAATAAACTCGGTTTTATTTATCATATTTTTCTTAAAAATTTATGACTACTCATAAAAATGACATAATTATTTTATATTTAAGTCTGCAGCGAGGAAATTAAACAACAGACACCTTCAAAATGGGTAAAATTATTATTGCTTGTGCTTTTATTGCAACTTTTTTGCTAATCACCGAAGCTAAGCAAGAAATAAGAACATCTCCAACAGGGGTAAGTTTAAATTTAATTCCTAATAAAAAAATTCAAGTTCAAAACAACAAAAAATGTAGACTTCAACTAGAAAAAGTAGACCTAACTATTACTTTTCTTTACTATTTTAATTTAGAAACATCGTGTATTATATAAAATTTTAAATATTCTTCTTCTTTATCATCCGTTAATTCTACATTCCTGAAGCTTTTATTCTAGTTTTGATACAAAATATCTTTTATTATAGGTCCAGATTGTCGGATCAAGTTTCTCGTACAACTTCGAAAAACTAGCTCTCGAGAAATTTGTGGACATATATGATAAATATTCTGCTGTCAAACGTTGTGAACAATTTTCAAAAGCATTCGGACAGCTTCAGAGTATATTCTCTCCTTACAATTGGATTTGTGTTAAATATGCTCCAAGTGGTGATGGTAGTGAAGTTTACAGACCACCATTCAGTCTGTATTTCGAAGTTCTGGTAGGAGGTGATAGTATGAATTATTTGCTAATTTCATCCAAGAAGTTTTAATATTTTATAAATGTATTGTATTAAAATATAATTGACAAATAAACATTTCATTTTCGTTCAAATCCATGTTTTATTTAACACCCTGTATATTTAAAAATGTATACCCCTTGTGGGTAGGCAACTTTAATTACACTTACGTGAGATAGGTTGCCTAACCACTTCCGCCCCCACCATAACTCTTTTGACAGCGTGTGACAGGCGTTCTAGTTGAGGTTAAAAACGTGGAATTAAACCCCAAACATATGTGGAAAACTCATTAAATTAATTAAAAATCAAGTTTAATCACAATTAGTGATGCCTGTGAACGACGAAGTAAAATCTAGTTGGGCTGATGAGGTTGAACTCGAAGGGGGTTCGCTACCACCACCGACAGAAGTTCGAGAAAATGGTTTTAAAATCCTCACGGAATATAAGTACAACGAGGATGATAAAAAGGTTAAAATTGTTCGTACTTATAAAATAGAAAAGCGTATTGTTTCAAAAAGCATTGCTGTACGTAAAACATGGGCCAAATTTGGAGAATCGATCGATGATAAACCCGGTCCCGATCCAGCTACCACCATTGTAGGAGAAGACGTTTACATGCAGTATGTAACAAGCAAAGAAGAAGATAATAAAGTCGAAGATGAAAGTGGTATCGATAAATTAAAAGGTAAACACAATTAATATTAAACTAAAACTTCTTTTTAATTCGTTAAAATTTTTAGCGTTGGGCGATAAAAACGTTGTGAAATGTCGTACATGTAGCGGAGACCATTGGACATCAAAATGTCCATGGAAAGACACGGTCCTAGCAGGTGGAAAAGTCCCCGACATGGATAAAAAAGGTACTTCTGCTCCAACTGCAACAGCAGAGGTTGGTAAACCTGCAGGTACGTCCAAATACGTACCCCCGGGTATGCGAGAAGGAGCAGGAAAACGTCCAGACAGTACAAGTATGCCTGGAAGTCGCCGCGACGATACCACAGCAATCCGTGTTTCAAACTTGAGCGAATCAACCACGGAAACCGATTTAGAAGAACTTGTTAAACCGTTTGGACCCATTCAGAAGCTTTATTTGGCTAAAGATAAACAAACTGGACAATGCAAAGGCTTTGCTTATATTCACTTTAAGTTCCGTAATGATGCGGCTAAAGCTATAGCAACGCTTAATGGTCACGGGTATGATCATTTAATTCTTAATGTGGATTGGTCTAAGCCTCCAGCACACTCTAATCAATAAAGTTGTAATTTTCCGAGTTTGGTGTCGTGAACATGCTTAAAATATTAATTAAAGTAGTAAAAAAAGTTGGCTGTGTTGTAATGTATACAAAGCACAGCCAACTTGATCAGGTTTTTTTCATAATCCTTTGAAACTCGATTTTTTTAAATTTTAAATATTTTCATTGAAACCATTTTCAGGACACCATTTTGAATATCTCGTCGTGTCTGTAATTTTTAACATTTTTAGTTTCAATATTTTGTGTTAAAACTCTTGGTAAGGACAATAAAATGAAATAATTAAAGACGCTGCTTTTATTCAAGGTTTATTTAAAAAAAAACAAGTCGATTTGCCTGAGAGTTTTTATTTAATACCAGCTGGACCCCCTTTTTTTAATTTTACGGAGAAACAGATAGGTTTTTTTATGGAGTATCTTATAAAAATATTATTTTTTGATACAACTTTCATATAATAATGTTTAAAATTATAACAGAACACAATCGGAGAGCAAAAACTACTTAAAATAAACCCAACATATATGAATATACAGTGTAAGTCAATATTACTGATACTTGAATTTTTTTTTAAGGGTAGTAGGGGTAAAAATCTTGCAGGGAATTCTAGAATTGGTAAAACAAACTTGGAGGGGTTAAATATCTGATGGGGAATAGAAAATTGAGGTAAATCTGTCATGGAGGGAGTTCTATGGTTGGGTAAATCCCCTTGGTACATAAATATTGACATAACCTGTATAATAAACTTATAAAAAAAATAAACAATTATTATTCAACTTTTTTATGCTTCTTATGTTTTTTCTTTTTTGTTTCACCGATACTCGTTTCTTCTTCATTCACAGAGCTATGTGAATGCTTTCTTTTTTTCTTTTCTTTTGGATTTAAAACTTCAAGGCTTTTATACAAAAGCATTTCGTTAATTAGTTTCATGGAATCATCCTCCTTTTCTTTCTTTTTCTTCTTTGGACTTTCATTTTCTCCCTCCCCTAGCTTTCTTTTTTTATTACTTTTTATATTCATTTCCGTTTGATTTCCATCCACTTCATCTGTTTTTTTCTTCTTCGTCTTCGGTGTTAATAATTCCAGTTCTGTGTTTTGTTCTCTTTTTTTCTTTTTCTTCTTTTTTGTCTCGCTTTTATCCAAAACATCTTCATTGCTTACCGAAAGATTTAGATATTTAAAAATTTCTTCCTCCTTTTGTTCTGAAACCTCTTCTTTTTTGTTTTTCTTCTTCTTTTTCTTCTTATTCTTTTGTTTATTATACGATTCCACAGCTGCTTTAAGTTTTTCTTTAATATGATCTTCCAAATTAATTTTATTCGAATAATCAGCTCCAAATAATGGATGCCGTTGTTTTAAATTATCCGGAAACGCAACTTCAATGTTAGAAGATCCAGGCATATCGGAAACACCTTTGGATTTTATATGCCGTTGAATTTTAATATTCCCAGAAGGTTTTATACATTGAATATCTTCGTTAGTGAAAACAGAAACTGAGTTTTGAGATTTCCGGGACGGTACTGAATCATACTTTCGGGTATTTCCCGGAACTCTACTTTTATCACTTAAAGAAATTTTTGATCCAATCAAATTCTTCGGATCAAGACTTTTTGGAATTTGCAACATAAAAATTTCTTCACTTGGTTTAACTTTATTTAAATTATGATGTTCTTGGACTTTTAAAAGTGATTTGTGATCGGCTTCGAATTTTTTTAGTTGTAAAGCGGCTTTGCTATTAATTTTTTGATACGATTCCGATATGGAATTTTCTTTCTTTTTCGATTTTTTAGGTTTTTCATCAGAATCACTATCCGACGAACTTGTTTGGGGTTTTTTGGATAGACTTGAAGTTCGTTTACGTTTGTTTGAATCTGAATCGCTTGAGGAGCTGTCACTGCTGTTTGTGTTTTGCTTTTGTACGGTTTTGCTGGAAGAAGGTTGTTTTAGGCTTGTTTTTGATTTTTGTGTTTTTATCTTCTGATCTGAATCGGATGAGCTATTACTACTGCTTTCACTATCACTTGTTTGTTTTTCAGGCTTTTTCGGTTTGGGTTTTCGTTTTAGTTGTAACGATATCTTGGATTTCTTTACTTTTTTCGCATCCGAATCAGATAAACTACTGCTTTCACTATCACTTATAGTTTCTTTTTCTTTTTTTTTCATCTTTTTACTTTTATTTCCATCTTTTATTGATATTTTTTGAGGTTTATCCGAATCCGACGAACTACTACTAGCTTTCCCTTGCTTTACGGTTTCTTCTTCCTCCGTATCAGACGAACTGCTAGCCTTCTTCTTCTGTTTTTTACTTTTATCATCCGAACCGCTTTCACTAACAACTTCCTTTTTCATTTTTGTAGCCTCCAATTGCGTTGAAGAAGCAACAGGATTAAAATTAAACCCTTTCGTTTCTTCCTTATTTTTAAGGATACTTTTAATTGGAGAAGGGCTTGCAACAGGTTTCTCATTAAAACCTCTTTTACCTTTTAATAATTCAGCGAATTTACTGTTCGAACTCATTAAGACTTTTTGAAAATTTAGTCGTGAGCTTGTGCTTTGCACCGGAGTGCTTTGATGTAATGTTTTCTCAGCTACATTGGAAACCTTTTTATTTTTCTTATAATCAACAAAATCACTATCACTTTCACTCTCTTTTTGGGGCTTCGAAACTGTCTTTGAAGTTGGACCTTCACTCTCGGAACTACTCGAACTTGAACTCGAAGACATTATTGTGGAGTTTTACACCTATACACGCTTTATTTATAAGAAATGGGGGCCTGGAAATGATTTTAAGCCTTGGATAAGGTTAAAAAAAGTATGACATTTTAAGGTTATGTAACAGCGCGCCAGAAAATTAAAACTTGCACATTTAAAAGTTTTTATACACCAATTAATGTTTTTAACGTGTAATTACCGTATATAAGATTAAATTTACGTCAGGATAATTAAAAAAGGCAAATAATTTGATATAACTATGCACGTAGATATTCGAGTTAAGTTAGGAACGATTTGTTGGATTGTTTATAGTTTTAGTAACTTTTTATTGAAAAACTCCCTAGATTAAGTAAAAATTTCGTATGTATAGGTCAATCCAATCAATGTGAGCCTAGTAAAAATAATTTAAACCGAATTTTAAGCCAAAAGAAACCTTGAGGCTTGTTGTTTTAATTGCTTGGGTAATTAAAAGTTAATTAAAGTAAGTAATTCAAATAAAAATTGATATTTTGAGAATTAATTGGATTGACCTATAGTTTATGACAAACTTCAGTTTGATTTGGGGGTACCACCACAAAGTTGAAGTGTGTCCAAAGGGGTGTCTTTAGAAGTGTCCCGGAAAAACATTTTAGCTGTATTTTAGGAAAAGTATAATTTTTGGAGCAATTATGATTTGAAAACCCCTAGAAATGGAGTTACCACAGCCCCCACAAGGTAAAGAAATAAATTTTGATTTTAAAAAACTTAATTTAAGTGAAAAATAAAATAATAATGCGTTTATTTGGAAAAGAAAGGTTATTTGCAGCAATTCTCATTTGTCGCCTTTTTATTGCCTTAATTTAGATACCGAATTGCGGAATATAATAGACAAATTAGCTCAGTTTGTTGCCAGAAATGGTCCCGAGTTCGAACAGATGACAAAAAATAAACAGAAGGGAAACTCAAAGTTTCAGTTTCTTTTTGGAGGAGAATATTATAATTATTACCAATATAAAGTTAGCACAGAACAAACAGGTACGTAAAACAGTTTTAATTAGAATACACTATTATCCGTTCCTGAAGATATTTTAGCCCTAAAACAACAAGGTATGAATGGTAACTCGCAAAATGAAAATTGGAATCAATCGCTCCCACCGACAGAAAATCCAGAAATTGAACAATTGACCCAACAACAAGAGGCTTTACAAGAACAAATCAAACAAAGCGAACAGAATTTAAATGCCCAACACACTGTAAGAATTTTTAAAATCGTATTCAATCAATAACGCCCCCGCCTCCCCCGATTTTAGGTACTTCTCCAACAACAACAGGCGCAGGTAGAAAGTACGGTTACTAAATGTGAATTATCTGAATTGCAATTAGAAGCGGATGCTGCAGAAATTCCTTTAACCGATTTATATTCAATTTTACAACCTATTATCGATAGTTGCACGAAAGATAGTATTAGTAATGGAAAATCATGGATTTTACAACATACTGCGACACGATCTCAAACTGTTTGCGTGGCACATTGTTTGTTATATAAAGTAATCCATGGGACTACCCCCTTCGCCCAGAAGCTTCATATTATTTATTTGGTGAATGATGTTCTTCACCACTGGTAAGACTCGCCCACGGTATAAGAAATAGACAAATATGTATCGTAAATGTAGTATTTGAGTCTTAAATTTAATGTGTGGCTTCTGAATTTTAAGTCTGAGTGGGGGCTCCTAAATTTAATTTTAAATTCTAAAAAAAAATGTGTATCTGTCTATATCTTATATCGTGGTGAAATAATATATAATTTTTAAAATGAAAAGGTAATAATTATGTGTGATTAGCGCACGAAAGAATGCGACGGAGCTTAAAGACGCACTTGCATCCGTAGTTGTTCCAATGTTTTGTAATGCGAGCATCGGTGCTACAGAGGAACAACAACATAAATTAGATAAACTTTTAAGATTATGGGAATCTAAGGCAAATTATTTAGCACCTGAAACCGTGGAAAAAATGCGACAACCAGTTGCCAGTTATCAACAGTTCAAAACCGAGCAAGTGGCTAAATATGCTGCGGACGTAGCCCCACTTGCTCAACAAACTAAGGCCACTTATGATGGATATCAAGCCCAACATCAAGCCTTCGTCTGTCACGCCATGCAACAAATTATGGAACTTCAACAACAAAAACAAGCAATGGAAGTACAAGTCCCGGTTCAACCGCAAGTTCAAATTCCACCTGCTCCGACCCCAACTCCGGCGCAAGTAACTTCAACAAACATCATCCCGTTAGATGCCCTTCAAGCGAATTTACAACAAACCATCTCGCAGCAACAAACGGTTGAAAACGGAACCCAACAACCGAATTTATGCCAACAACCTGGGATGAATCCGCCGAATCCTAATCTTGCCCAACCGGACAGTCCGAATTTTTTACCCCCAATGAATCCGTCTATCCCACCACCAATAATGGGTCCAGGTCCAGGTGTTACGGTTGATTTTAATATTCCACCGTTAACACAACCGCCACCTGGATTCTTTCCCCCTCCTGGTGTGTTTCCGGATTTTTCCAAACCCCCACCTGGTTTTGCACCCGCTCCTGAACCTGTCATCGAAGAGCTGCTACCGACGGTGCCCTACTACGATTTACCTGCTGGTCTTATGGTGCCTCTAATTAAGGTATAGTTTTTATTTAAAAAAAAAAATTTGAAGTCACAACACGTTAAAGTTTGTTATGGTGTTTTGAGTAAAGTGTTGTGCTGATTCTAGTTGGAAGACACCTCTTTTAAACCGTTAGATCCTAAAGATATTAGGTTGCCGCCACCACAACCACCAAATGAGCGGCTACTAGCTGCTGTGGATGCCTTTTATTCACCTCCGACACACGAACGCCCGAGAGACAGGTAATGTAACTTCCCTTCAAAGTAGGATAAATTGATTCATCTAATAACGTCAGGTGAAACTTTAAGGAAATGTAATTGTGTTCAATTTTTACAAAATGTCAAAGATGACAAGTAGTTCAAATTTGGAAACTCATTATTAGAAGTTAACGGCAACAACGATTCAGCCTCATTTCTTTGCAAGAAGGATTCTTAAAAGTATCGCCCCCCTCTCTTACACGTTTCAATTTTAATTTCAATTGTTTCAGACTCGACCCCTGAATTCTATCCCCTGCTTCTAAATTCAAAGTCTTATTCCTTTTACAGACACCGAAGTCACACATCTACAATTTATAGTTGAACAGCCCCATTATTAAACCCCTCCCCTTTTACTCTCAATGGAGCATTTCCAAACATGTATCTTGGTCACGCCCCCTGAGCTACTCTGTAGGCAAGAAGTAGTGTTGCAGTATTTTTAAATTGCCGCGCGTACCCTGAACACGCCCATTGTTAAACCCCTCCCCTTTTACTCTCGATGGAGCATTTCCAAACGTAACTTAGCCACGCCCCTTGAGCTACTTTGTAGACGAGAAGTGGGGGAATGTTGCAACAGTATTTTTTAAATGCCGCAGGTACCCTATAATATTCTTACTGTCCCACATCGACTGGGAAAACTTTCCTGCTGGGTATTTTTCTTCGCTTTTAGAAAAGAACGTTCCTTATTAACCGAAAACTCGAATTTTTGCTGTAACTTCTAACAGTGAGTTTGTAAAACAACTGGTCAGAGTTAGAATTTTGTAGAAATATAGTCAACGTGTATACTTTGTACTGATTTCTTTCACGTGTATGTCACGAGAGCAAATGCTTTCAATAAAACTTAACTTCAATATTGCAAACCCAGTGAGGGCTGGGAAAAGCTAGGGCTATACGAATACTACAAGGCTAAAAATGGCGCGAAAAGAGAAAAAGAAGATGCACTCAAAGCAGGTCTTCGGGAGAAATCGCGAAGTCCAAGTCCCATACAAATTCCCATAGAAAAGGAACCGTCACCACCGAAACGCCGATACACAAGCTTGTCACCTTCCCCATCAAGACACAGAAGATCCCGGTCTAAAAGCCCTAGGAGATCTCGCCGTCGTAGTCGTAGTAGAAGGAGAAGCAAAAGAAGCTCGTCCCATTCGCGATCCCGTTCTAGATCTAGGACTCCACCTCCAAGGGTTGCCAATCGATCACCTTCTCCCACAACCCCTACTTTCAAGTAAGTATTTTAGGGTGAGCGGTTCTAATGCAAAAAACGACGATTATTTTTTCTGTTTTAGTTCCACACCGTATAGTAAACTAGAAACAACCCAAGAACTAGATTCAAGTAATAAAGGACACCAAATGTTACGTAAAATGGGTTGGGGTGGTAGTGGTTTGGGTGCAAACGAGCAAGGTATTGATTCTCCGATATCTGGAGGAGATGTCCGTGACCGTCAAGATCAGTTTAAAGGAATCGGGTGTGATCTCAATGATCCATATGAAAATTTTCGGAAAAATAAAGGTGCCGCGTTTATAACGCGAATGAAAGCGCGAGCCGAAGAGCGCGCTAACGAAAGTTAGTAGTTAAGTAGATCAGATTTTTTATGCTTTCAACTAATAAGCCTTTGTTCTTTTTTAGGCAAGACATGATTGATTAAAAAAATATCCGTGTCCACCATTATTTGTAGATTTTAAGATGTTTTTTCTAGGCAACATTTTTGATTGTTTCATTTCATGATATATGTGTAAATAAGACTTCTGCAGATTGATTTAATAAAAAATTATTTCAACAAAATGATGGGTTTTTTTAGGAAAAAGAAGAATTTCTCCTTTGAAGCAAAATTAATTTTTCTAGGAAAAGAAAGAGTTGTACAAAAAATATTACGGGTACCTTTTTATTTAGTTTTTAATATAGAATTGGGTTTTTTTAGGAAAAAGAAGAATTTCTCCTTTGAAGCAAAATTAATTTTTCTAGGAAAAGAAAGAGTTGTACAAAAAATATTACGGGTACCTTTTTATTTAGTTTTTAATATAGAATTAGATTATGGGCTTCAATTAACCAAGAAATGCACCCCCGATAGGGATATATGCTATTCTTAAAGAGACTCGACTGTTGAATACGGCTCCATCTACTTAGGACGTCTCTGAGTCAAAATAAATTTATTTGAAATATGTTAGATCCTAGCACGTACTAGTATTAAATCCTATACCAAATTTTATTATTTTCTATTATAAAATATTTTTGAGATATTATGTAAAAAAAATTTGATACGTCCCCTTTTCCTGAGGAGCAAATATTCAAACGCTGATTTTTTTAAACACTTTGTATATGAAATTTAACCTAATTTTGAATAGAAAGCAGTACATTAAACTAAAAACTAATTAATGAAAACAAAATTTTCAAACTAGAAGTGTACACATCACGTGGTGCTCCACGTTACTTTAAACGTGATCGCCCACTTCATAATCACGTGCTATTCGCGCGATTAATCAAAGACATACGGAAATATTCATTTGTTTTCTTTTAAACCCATTAAAACAATAAATAGAAACAATCTAAAAATCATAAACATTCCAAGAGCGGATAAGAAGCGAAGACGTTTCGACCTAGACTCTCCTGACCATCTTCAATGATAGGTTTAGAGATAAATCCGAAAGAGAAGGAAAATTTAGATACTGTTCTGTATCTGCATCGATTGGGGGCACCTCACGTGTCCTCCAGCGTGTGTGGCAGCAATAATCAGTTCTCTACCGACAAACAAGTTGTGTGGAATGCACAAGTAGTAATAGAGTCCTGACGGAACGTCGTCGATTGACATACCTATCTACCTATAAACATTTTTATTTAAAAACCTGGTTATTATTAGGTACCAGATCTGTTTCGGGATCCTTAAAATCTGAGCAAAATAATTCCCGTTTCAAATCGGCAACGTGTGCACATAAGCTTGCTTCCGCGTTATTTTTTTTCGAGGTCGACAATTATAAAATCCTTTGTATATTTCGAGGATCACATGTGCATCTCCCTGTATTTGTGAACTTTATTCAATAAACATGGATATGTCGCAATCGCATATTTTTTGGGAGGACAATTCCAGCATACAACACGTTAAATATGAGAGGTAAGCCTAAAATGATCTTTTTTTCATATACAGGGCGATTTTTTTAAACCTTGTTATTTTTTCTCCTATGGCTTAACACCGGCACCAAAGGCTCAAAGAACAATCGTAACTAATTCCTACTGCTTTAACTTCCAATTCCAAAGATTAATCAACCCCCCCCTCCGCCATAAATATTTTGCTTGTTGTTTGTTTTGCAAACTATTTTGGGGAAAAACCAATAACAATACACTGGCGACCTTCTTTAAATATTTTTCTAATTAGAAATTCCATAGAGCGAATTTTTTAACGACGTGAGTAGCCTCACGTACAATGTCGATACTACCTATCTATCTTTTATCCCATAATCATAAAATTAAGCAATTTTCTGCTAATATTTTTAAATCCTATCCTTGGAAACTGTATAATTCACTAACAAATAATTCTAATTCCCATCCAAATGCGATCAACCGTTCCAGAGATATTTAAGAAAAAACTTGGGGTTGGGACGCTATTGAAAAAATTCGGGGAATACCCTACTTCCCAACTAATATCTAAACCTGATCTAAAATAGAAAAGAACGTCTCCTACTTCCAACAAAGAAGTACTTCTTTATATTATACTAACAACAAACGGGAATTGGTGTAAAGTCAGGAGACATTGATGGCCAAAGTCATATTGAAGCAATAGGGGAAACCGAGGGGAAACGTTATGCCTCATTGATGACTTAATACGCGCTAATGACCAAATTACTGTTATTACAATCACTTTAATAGACGTGTTGGGTCGGGAGATCTTGCAGGCCGCGATTAAACTTAACAGAATTGAATCTTTTAACTTTGTAACAGGCTGTGTTTCATTATGGTAATGTATTCGTCAGTGGGTTATGAAGAACGCAGTCTATTACTAAATGCTAGTAGGGTTTAAGCTCGGATACCATGCTGGCCAACGTATATACCCAAATGACCCTTGAACCTAAACGATAACTAAATAAGACGGGGATATCCGGTAAAAGGTGGGACTGGGAAATTAAAAATAGAACAAGGATGAAAATTGTGCTTGGGACGAAATACAAGCGGATAGCGACAACTCCTACAGTGACCCAACAGCTGAGTGTATGTATATACAAGTTCACTGGGGCTGTGCCCCACTGATTAGTTTGTGAATGTATTTTTCACAGTGGACTTGTGAATAGTGAATACTCAGCTCCTGGGTCACTGTAGGAGTTGTCGCTATCCGTTTGTGTACTATTGGGACTGAAATATTAATATATTGGATTTACGTAAGAATAGAACAAATACAATGGCTATAAAAAATACCCGGTGTACCAAGTCCCATACAATCTCAATGATGAAAAAAAATGAACGACGTCGGTTCTGTTACAGAAACGTGAGATGAAGAGGAGCAAGGTGTAAACATATTGATCAAAAATAAAATAATCTCGTGATGTGACGCGCACGTGACGCACAAATTAGAATTGAAACTTTCCGCCCATGACTCTATTTATGCAGATGCGCGTTATTTTCGTCCCAAAAATAATGGATATCAATTTTTTTTATCGAACAAAATTTCCATGTGGAAAAATTAAGTTCAATTGTTTTTTTAACGGACACCATATTGGTTGACATAAATATTCCAACGATAAGCTTTCTATCAAATTAGAGATACTAATCACGTGTCTTCATTTGTTATGGCGCGTGCAAGTAATTATTGTTTTTATAAATAACGTGACAATGCATTTGCAGGTTGCTTGGTCTATAAATAACTTGTTTGTAGGCTGCGTTTCTATTTCTAATACTCAACTTTGAACTTTTAATGCATATGTCGGGAATGAAAACACCCTTTTTCTTTTTACATAATAAAAATGGCGGAAGCGCTAAAAATTACAAAAAACGCTTCTAATTGGTTCATTTAAATTTCATAGAAACAAAATAACATCGCGGCGCTGTTGCCAAAAAATACTTCCTTCATTTGTTTTTAATAAAATTACTTCATTTAGTTTTTAAACATTATAGAATCGCGCGGTTGCCAAAAATAAACAAAACACTAACGCACGGTTGCCAAAAATTAGATTCTTTTGTTTGTATTAAAAAAACATTATGCAAATTTTGGTAATAAACAAAATTTTTTGCGAGTTCGAATAAATCCTTGTGCATATGTGTTATTATTGCCTTAGCAATGGAAGTTATTTTTGCACACATCGCAATTGGATGTGCGCTCGTGTTGACAAGCACGTTAGTAGCAACGCGTGTCAAATAACGTGCGCGATCTCGTGTTTGAACACCAGTCGAGGTATCTGGACGACCTTGATTGGTTTTTCTATAAACGGTACACACAAGTTGTAGTAACGTGTGTAGGCAACACATTGCACTAATAATTTATGAAGTGGAATAATCACGTTTTTAAGGTCAAGGCTCATGCAAGGTAGTCACAAACACAAGCGGATAGCCCTCACATTTGTGCTACAAACAGCTGAATACACAAGTCCACTGGGTTTTTGTAAAAATTAATTCTCAAATTGCAACTAACCTAAAGCAAAGACTTTTTGCAAAGACTAGTTGGGCGCCCCTCGAGCTTTAGGTTAGTTGCAGTTTGAGAATTATTTTTCATAAAAACCCAGTGGACTTGTGTATTCAGCTGTTTGTAGCACAAATGTGAGGGCTATCCGCTTGTGTCACAAACGGTTGTGACTCATCGGTCATCGCAATAGTCCTATATCTAATGCACAAAAATGTTATTCAAAAGATGAACCCCTTTTAAGTTCCAGTTAGGTAGTCACGCAGGTTGACTCTCGCAACATAAAAAAAAATCATTAGGAAATATCCCTCGAGCACAGCTCTCAGGAAATTTCCATGGCAACATCAATTTGAATAGAAATTCCCGCCATGATTGGTTCATTTTTAAAAAATTCTTAAATCCTATTGGTCTATAATATACGAGTTATATAATCAAAATAATAAAATTCCAGTTAGATAGTCAGGCAGGTTGTGACTCAGCGCAATATAAAAAAAAGAAAAGTAACATCGCGATTTTTCTATTTCAAAAATTTTCTTAAAATTTTAATAGAAAGAAAATCTACAACACCCTTGCGCAAAAGTTAGGTAATCAAGCAGGCTGCGATTCATTGATTTCCAAAAATGTCGTTCAATTTTTTTCAACGACGAGGAAGAAAAATATCCGACCCCCTTTCATGACCTCGGATCTAAAAAAAAATCTTTTTCTTTTCAGTTCTAATTCAAATGACGAGCACCCTCGCCTCAAAGATGAAAGAAGCTTGTATACATGTTGTGACGGGTAATAAAAACAATTGATATACCGATAATATAATAAATTCAACCTTCATTTGTTTCAGAAATTTAAATTTTGCAACTGCACCTTGTAGTGAAGATGAATCGGAATATGGCAATGCAGCTTACAAGAAAAATAAAGTCTCGAGGGTGAGTTTTTCAAGTTAAAGGTTTAGCTAGGGGATTCCCCTTTTTGAATATTGTTGAGGGTGATGGTTTTGTTTGGCATAAAGGAAAGGGGGGGATGTGTTTGTTAAAAATGCGGAAAGAATGGGGAAGGAGTATGAAGGGGAATTCCCCTTCCTAAAATTTATTTAGATCCCCTCCATATAGACATTAAATCTAAATTTCAAATAATTCTTTGTACAGCAAGACCCAATGTCTCACCGTATAATTGAGAAAAGACGAAGAGACCGTATGAACAATTGCCTAGCAGACCTATCTCGGTTAATCCCGGCTGAATACTTGAAAAAAGGACGTGGACGTATCGAAAAGACTGAAATTATAGAAATGGCCATCAAGTACATGAAACATTTGCAACAACTACATACAAGCCCATCGGAACATTACCGGTAAGGAAAATTCCCCTTAATCCAGACCCCTAACTATATTTTGTTTTTTTACATAGTTTGGGTTACCAAGAATGCATGTCGGAAGCAATGCGGTTCCTGGTAGAAGTTGAGGGTCATTTTCCTCGAGAAGCAATCTGTGTACGCCTTCTCAGTCATTTACAAAAACATTGCGAGGCGTTAGCAAAACCTGCTAAAGACCGATCATCTGAACCGTATCCGGAAGACCCGGGTCAAATAACAACACCGACTATTACAACGGTGCCTATGGAAAAAGTTCAACAAGATTATCCTGAACGTGAAGTCGAAATGAATAACAATGTGTACCCTACGGAAGACGGGTCATGCGTGAGGAGTTACACGGAATTTGATACGTACGATAAACAATCGGATAGTAATGGATCTTCTTATAAATACAAAAATGATATAAAATTGAGATTCTCGCAAGATCTTAATAGTGCCGCTAAACGACAAAAGGTTGAAAACGGAGGGAATTATAATAATACACGGAGAACTTCCGTTACAAGCATTGAAAATCAAAGGTAAGGGAAAGGTAACCCAATTTAAAAACCAAATGTTTATTAAAACTTAGTTCTATTCGTAGTTCACCCCCGAGTGAAGCCTGTACGAGGATTTCATCCGAAAGTGATGTTCCACCACGGGATTCCCCAAAAATTTCCATTCCACGAAATTACCATTTCAAAACCGATGCGTTACCAACAATGAGACAACAATCTCCGCTAATAAACGGTGGGCAAATCCCACCAGATAACAGGATAATAGATGTAAAAAATAATTTCAGCGTTCCGATTTTTGTTTTGCATGCGAAAGGTTCGTTTTATGTGCCGCTCACCGTTGATTATTACACTTTATTACCGTTCTTACAAAACTATAATCTTATGGAAATGTTCCCGAACTTACATAACGTTGTATTACATCCCGTTACGATTAACGTTAATTTTCAACCCAATGGGGGGGTGAAATATAAAACAGAGTTTGTGCATAATACGTGGCATTAAAATTTTTGGTTGTGAGATAATGTGAAACGAAGCTGTGATATCAAGGGAACTTAAAAGACTGATAGTTACCCTAAATATCGCTTACTTGTCGATATAGTTGGCACCCGTGAATGTTATTCGTTCCAGTTTTGATTTCGTGATTCGTGTTACCATGTTAAAGTGTAACAAATTTTATGTAAATTATATAAATTTGTACTGGTGTGTGTGTATGTTTATGTACAATTTATTATTCTCAATAAAATGAGTATTTTATTTATTGTAATTGTGGCGCATTTCTTAAAAATAAATCCCAAGCTCTTTATTTACAAGAGAAAAGCATCAAAAAGACGTTCAAGGCGCAAAGTAAGTATCAAAAAGACATTCAAGGCGCAATAATTAAACCGTTT
Organism: Hemicrepidius hirtus; assembly: GCA_963082805.1. Taxonomy (NCBI): domain Eukaryota; kingdom Metazoa; phylum Arthropoda; class Insecta; order Coleoptera; family Elateridae; genus Hemicrepidius; species Hemicrepidius hirtus. The sequence goes on from OY720166.1 coordinate 1,268,118, forward strand.
TCAAGAAGTTAAAGTTCAAATGTTGAACAATAAAAAATAAATGGAGGGCTTTACCCTCCACATTGCCAAAAAAATTTTTTATTACATTACATTTTTTTAGGTAAACCAAACAAACGGTAAATGGAAAGTTTTATTTGAAAATTACAAAATCTTGAATGCTTCTTTTGTTTTTCCTTTATACAGAGGTTCCTGGTCTATTTCTCCGTGGATTCATCAAACGTTTTATCAACTATTTTGAAATAAGAAGTCTTCAGACCTAAAAAGACAAAAGTTAGACAACTAATAATCATAATAATACAGACTTACATATCAGGGGAATTACAGAGCAGTTGGAAAAATAATACAAAACATTTTTATTAAAAAAAGCGAGAAAAACAAAAGGAATTTTTTTATTTAAACTATACAAAAATGCTTAAAAGTAGGAAAATTCTTCGTTTAGTTACTAGGAAGACTCCATAGATTTATATTCAATCTGCAATGTGGAGGGTAGAGGCCTTCATTCATCACTTCCAAGTCCCCCTCCTTTTTATTATACCTAGGAAAAAGATTTTCAAGTATATTTGGACCTAAAATTTAAAAAAATAAGTCAATTTATAATAGTAACAAAAGAGATTACTGCACAACCCGGCGTTAGCTGTTGAAAAAATAATACAAAATTTTTTTGATGGGGAAAAACCAAATACAAGGTGAAAATTTTATTTAAACATTACATAATCACTTAAAAGTTACAAAATTCTTCTTGTAGACTATATGTTTATACTCACTCAGCAATGGGGAGGGTAGAGGCCTTCATTCATCACCTGGACAGTATCCCTCCTTTTTCCTATCTGGGTAACAGGATTTTCAGGATCTAAAATTCAATAAAAAAAAACAATTAATAATTGTAACAAGACAGACTTGACGCATAACCCGGAATTAGCTGTAAGAAAAATAATATAAACATTTTTTAAATCGACAAAAACCAAACACAAGCTGAAAATTTTATTTACACATTATATAATCATTTAAAAGTTACCAAGATTCTTCTTCTAGACTCATACCTTTATACTCACCCGACAATGTGGAGGGTAGAGGCCTTCATTCATCACCTGGACAGTCTCCCTCCTTCTTCCTATCTGGGGTTGCAGGATTTTCAGGATCTAAAATTCAATAAAAAAAAGGCAATTAATAATTGTATCAAAACAGACTTGCCGAATAACCGGGTGTTAGCTGTAGGAAAAATAATATAAACATTTTTTAAATCGACAAAAACCAAACACAAAGAGAAAATTTTATTTAAACATTACATAATCACATAAAAGTTACAAGATTCTTCTAGACTCCATACGTTTATACTCACCCGCCAATGTGTAGGGTAGAGGCCTTCATTCATCACCTGGACAGTCTCCCTCTTTTTTCCTAGCTGGAGTAACAGGATTTTCAGATGTATTTGGATCTAAAATTCAATAAAAAAGGCAATTAATAATTGTAGCAAAACAGACTTGCCGAATAACCTGGCATTAGCTGTAGGAAAAATAATATAAACATTTTTTAAATCGACAAAAACCAAACACAAAGAGAAAATTTTATTTAAACATTACATAATCACTTAAAAGTTACAAAATTCTTCTTCTAGGCTCCATACCTTTATACTCACCCAACAATGTGGAGGGTAGAGACCTTCATTCATAGCAGGATTTTCAAGTCTCTCTGTTACTATCAGAACGATCGAGACTTTCATTCATTCACCAAAACCTAAAATTTGATAAATTACACAACCAAAATATTATAATAAGACAGACTTACCGTAAACCTGTTGCGCAAATAAAAAAAACTAATAGGAAAAAATAAAAAGGATATAAAAACACAAAATGAAAATTTATTTTTAAAACCTTAATTATTCATAAAAAGTAAAATAAATATACAATAGAAACAGAAAGTTATAAAAATTCCCTTTAGTTATCGGAGGGATCATATTTATGTAAACGCAATCTCCATTGCTTTACAAGTCCATCCCAAGCACGCCTCGAGTATTTAATAAATTTGTTTGGTGTCACCGGGTCTTCAAGACCACGTTCCGAACTAAAAATTTTTTAATTCATACCACAAATAAAAATAATGACAATAATAACTTACCGATCGACAAGTTTAATGTAATTATCATACCCCATTGTATTTTTACCATAATCTATTTGTTTTTGTCTGCGAGAAAGTACTTCCTTGTCCGTTTCATATTCGCAACGACGTTTTTTAGCTTTTCTATACAAAAAAAACGTCCTTGAGATTATACAGTACGATCAAAAAAACATGCGTAAGGGTTGGACATGAGAAACAAACTCAGCTTCTTTGTTTATTAAACCATAGAAGTAATTTTTTTTTCATGACAAACCCCGATTACTTAAGAAAAAATTAACTTACTCGGTGCAATTCTTAGAATCCAAGGTAGATCGTAAATCTTTCGAGGGTGAAGGTGAAGTTCCTTCCATCTTATTGGCATCACGTTTTAAATAAGGCACTTCACGTTTGTAAACAGATTTCTTGTTGCTTTTTCGGCTTCGATTGCTTGCGGAATCAGTGCTGTCGCTGGTATTTTCTTCAAATTCTTGTTTAACACATCCAATATCAAATGACTCATCAAAATTAAAGTTAATTTCGCTCGAATCAACAGATTCTTGTTTACAAATCTCATCCTCATCCAATTTTTCTTGTTTTATCATCGGAGAGTTTGATTTGGATTTATAATCATTTTCGAACTGGGTTAAATGTTTTTGTTGGTTACTAAGATCTATTTCAAATTGCGCATTGTCATCTGAATCGTCTTCAATTTCGGTTTTTATGGTTAATTGTTTGTAGATTTGATCCGACTCCCACGATTCCTAAAACAAAACGTAGGAAATGAAAACCCAAGAACCAACTTGGAGCGAGTTTTAATTTACGTCGTCAAATATTCTAGCGTTTTTAAGGGATGTGTTCATTGAGCGACGACCATCAGACGATTTTCTCTGATTTTTAGTAGCCCATTCATTTGCACTGATTTTAGGGGGTGCTGGAGGAGTTGATTCAGCTTCTGCCATTATTTTGTTGGAAATTAGGGAACAGTTTGGAATTAATTTTTTGTTATTCTTATGTAATGTAATTGTTGTAAAATCAATAAATAACACTATTTTAGTTGTAAAAATGTTTATAGGCCTATTTTCTATCTATTTCCAGGTTATGTTGCTGGTTGTAGGTCCACAAACGATTTTTTCGATTTGTTTTAACTTCTAACCTTAATTATTATTATTAAATATAAAACCAACACCTTGTTACACACTTTACAACTATTATTATAATTTAAAACTTATTTTAATTAAAAAATCTGTTAATTTGTTATTAGCACAACAAATCCCAACCCCCACTTCGCAAACTTTAGCGCCACTTTCAACACAATGTTGCCATAACAAACACACCTCAAAATCCCTGAAATGTGGCAACACTGTATGGTTATCTATCAAAATTTCCTCAATTTTTGGAATTTCTTTTCAAAATTAAAAATTACAATACAATGACCGATTGGATTCATTGTAATAAATGTTTCTTAAGATACCATAGAAGACTTAAATTTTATATAACAACATGCGGTCATACAAAATGTGAAAAATGTATTTCAACGTTAGGTAACGGGTAACATTTTAATCTTTTCAAATTTCTAAACGTTTTAAATCCAGGTACTGATAAACAATGTCTTGTTTGTAATTCTACATGCGAAATAGTACAATTATCGAATCATTTAAGCCCTGATATTCAGAATTATTTTCAACCTTATAGCATAACGGCTAAGAATCGAAAACAAGTAAGTTACAAGCCTCGTTGTTACATTTAAAACACGTTTTTTTTTAGATATATACTTTCCAAAACAATAATGTAATATCCCTTTTAAAAAACGTCACAGGAAAGTATAACGCAGCTAAAGATGAATTACGAAAACAGCAGAAAATGACCGAAGGAATAAAAAAAGAAAATGCAAAATTAGAAATAATGCTCGGTGTAAGTTTTTTTTTAATTAATGTTCTTTTTTTAATTACTTTTTCAATTAGGGGTCAACTCGACGAGAATTTGTAGCGAGTAGTACTCCAGGAGGACACATTTTTAATATGTCTATGGGCGTTACCCCAATCCCGAGGTTTCCAAAAACTAATAATCCCCCACGATATAATCAACAAAGATATCCCGTACCTGTTTTTGGGGGAACGCAAAATACAACTTCGATTACACCACGAATGTCTAGTAGAGAAGTTAATACTCCCAGGAATCCTGCTATGATTCCGTTCTCGCAACTTCAGTTAGGTTCTAAGAATAACGGTCGTTAAGACAACGTTTTATGATAAGTTAAATAATTTTATGTTAAGTAAAATAGAACTCTGATGTTCTTTAAAATAAACTTTTGTATTTAATAATTAAAATAATGTATAGGATGGAAATAAAATATGTTCACCCCCTTTTTTTTGTCTAGTTTTCTAATAAAACTAGTCTAGGATTTAAAAAATAATGTCTTCTATAAAATAATTCTCTCTTTAACAAATTAAAGGGTGGGGAAGGATAATAAAACCCCAATAACGTTTAAGACCGGAGACCTTGCCGGCCAAGGAAGAGAAGTTTAAATATTCATGCATAATTTAATTATTTCTAACCTTTATCAGATAAAATTGCTGGTCAAGGGGGTAATTTCTGCTCCTTCTGGTCTGCACTACATGGACTTGCAATTTTCCAAGGGTTCCGGGAACTGTGTCGGCTCTGGGTGGTTCTGACTTGCCGTCCTGGTGATATTTAAGTTGTATCGAGGATACCAATCATTCTTCTGGGTTTCTGTAAATTTTAATTAAAAGTTCGGTAAATTTCTTATAAAAAAAATGGTAATGTACCGAAAAAATAGTAGAGGTGGGTGGAAATATTAAACCCCGTCCACTATTCTTCAAATCCGTCATTTATAGTAAAAGGGATTTAAAGGGATAAAGTTTAAAAACTGGTTACTTAAATCGGCTACTATTTTTTTTAATTGATATGTAACACAAGCCTTTATTATTGATTATGTAGATACTACAAAATATTCATTAATATATTATTTTATCACATCTATAATTCAAAAAATTTAAATTTTAATACTGACAAGCAACTTTTTGATACTTATGACAATAACAAGTTGCTCGAAACCAGTTAGAAAAAAATCCTTTATCATAAGGTCGATGAGCAGTCATAGCACAGCATAGTTTAGTCGAAACAGGTAAAGCTCGCCATTCTTGACCAGTCAGTCCAATTGATATCAGTAAAACTTCATACAGTAAGAAAATTCCTAATAGAGTTGCAATAGCAAGACTATAAAGGGCACTTACGAAAGACAGACTCAATCTAAAACAAAAACATACCGTCACGGTGGTTTGTTATTGCTTTACACAGACTTTTATTTCAAAGACCATACATAAAGTGCATGCCCATATTAGTCTAGAATCACTATATTATTAATAAAACTTACTCGAATTGTTCATATACGTCAGAGCAGTCATCAGGGAGAAGGATAGTTTTGTAGACATGAAAAGGATGGCAAACCGAAGTAAGGGAAAGGTTTGAACTGTACAAGAGAGCTCCAATTGCTAAACCAATTGCAACCAAGAATAAGAATCGGTTATGAAATCCAATACAACAATCAAACCTGAAACAATAAAAAAAAGGTTTAAAAATTAAAATTAATTAAAATAAATTTATTACCAGACACAATGATGATCTCTTTCCGGAACAGATATTTGACAAATGGCGCAGTAATGTGTTCTGCCAACTCCCACTTTACCACATTCTCCAATTTCGATTTCATTTTCAATACGATACCGAAGTTGATTGGACCGTAGTTTAACAACATAAACACATGCGACACATGCAAAAACCAGTAAGATAACGGCAATATTTTCATGCACTAATATTTCCAAAAAGGGCATAACGATAAATTCAAAAATCAAAAATATAATCGTTAGAGAAGTCAAAGTCCAAACCAAAAAAAATTTTGTTCTTTGTAAAGTTCGCATACAGCAATAATATAAGTACGACAACATCACTAGCATTAACGAAAATATAACAACAGTCCACCAAAAGTTGATTGCCGCTAAAAGTAACATTGTAGGTAGGATGAAAATTGGAAGAACAGCATCTGGGGCGACTTTTCGCGCCCCTCCTTGCCAAGGAATCCTCATACGATCCTGCAGGGTTGCCATAAACCCCTGCACTCGCCCTGGAGGTATTCCTTTTGCCGTTATAAAACTGAAACAAAAAAAACATAACTAACCCACTCCAAAAAGAAGAGACAACTTCGGAATGCGGTTTAAATGCGGCGACCTTGGTGGCGAACCTACTCAAGAAGGCACTGGAAAAAAATCGAAAACAAAGTTTTGCTTAAATCCGGCGACCTAGCTGGCTAACCCACTCAAGCAGGCACTGGAAAAAATTCAAAAACAAAATTTCGTTTGAATCCGGCGACCTTGTTGGCTAACCCACTCAAGCAAGCACTTAAAACGATTCAAAAACAAAATTTCGTTTAAATACGGCGACCTTGGTGGCCAACCCACTCGATCAGCTGCTTAAAACGTTTCGAAAAAAGAAACAACATCAAGATGTGGTTTAAGAACGACGATCTTGCTGGCCAACCTATTCAAGCAGGCATTCAAGGTAGCTCGTAGCTCCGAGCTACTCGGAGCAGCTCAGTGCTACTCGGAGCAGCTCAGTGCTACTCGGAGTTACTGCCGGGTGCAATTGAAAAGCGTCTTATGAATCAAATACTTTTGTACAACTGGGCCTAAAAATTGGAAAGTTTAAATATCTCCAACTAGTTTGTGGTTTAGGTTTGGTGATGTTGATGGCCAGGGGAGATTTCAGGGTAATGTGATCTGTAGGTTTTTTAGAATTAACTGTAAAAATCAGACGAATAGATGAGTTGTTAGTCTACTAACCTTGGTGGCCGGGAGAGAAGGATATCAAACGGTTACTGTATACAATATTATAAAAACTGATATAACGGGGCATGTAATTTTTACCAACAGGCATGATAAACACATAATGGCATTTAGTATTGCCGTAGTAGGGTATTTGCACATGATAATTAATTTTTTTAATTATTGATGTACAAAAATCATCAAATGGTAATTTAATAAACAAATATTCATATTTTACGCACATAAACTGTAACAATTAAATTAATATTATTATCATTATTATGATTCAATGGCGAATTGAATAGAAAAAAAAGTAATAAATATATGGACCGTATAAATTACATAAATTGTCATCTTGAAAACGTATAAATTATAGATTATCATTAAATAAAGAATGTTACTCTTTAACGTTTAAAATTATGAACACAGATATCGGACACGAACAAATTTTCCAACCTATTAAAAACAATATCCAATACAAAAATCAATTATATCAACCCATAAATGTCGGTATACCTCTAGATTTCTTAACAGTATTTCCATACTACCATCACCGTGCTTCACTTGTTCCAGACACGATTAGAAGAATCGCATGAAAAATGCTTCAATTATTTTTTCTAACATTAATCGTAATAATATCTGCAGAAGAACACCCGGTAAGTATAAAATCCTTCTTAAAAAATCAAACTTTCAATTTTTTTTAAAGGTACAACATTCTGAAACCATTTTAATGTTATATCCGATTCCGATCCAGTTAAACTCAAATCATAAAAAATTAAATGATGAAATATTAGCTAAAGCTTTAGATTTGTACTTTAATAAGAATGGAGAGGAAAAAAGTTTAGAAGATGAAGAGATTGCAGAAAAAATTTTGAAAAATGATGAAACTCCCATTTATAGTAAAGCTACCACTAATTATATTTTTGAAGATAACGAAATGGTCAAATCCTTCTATAATCCACTTCCCAATGGAAAGTCTAAAGAATCATCAGAATCTGACGAAGACGATACAGAAAAAAAAGGTAATAATTTTTTTCTTTCTTATACCAACCAAGGAAATTTTTTTTAGTTTAATAAATATTAGAGAAAAAAGTGCCCCGGACATGGGCTACAACATAAGAACCTCAGGGGTTTTCCAGACTAAATGAAAATTCTGTCTCACAGTTCACTCAGCCTTAAATTATTCTTTTGAGGATCATCAAACCTACCTAAATATTAAATATTCTTATTTGTGTGTAGAAAATTAATTCTTGAGACTACTTTAAGAAAATTACAGCAAATAAAAACCACCCTTAACGTAAAATTTCCATGTTAGAAATTTTATCTTTTTTATAACTTTACAAAAAATTAAGATATATTGTTTAAATTTAATACACATGCTATAAATTATAATTTCTTTGAATAGGGAAAATTTTATAAACGTGACTCAATGTTAAATGGCATCAAACCTAAGACCAAAATTTTATTTTGGCTATAATTTTCTTATTTGCGACTAAAAAATAATTTTTGAGTAAACCACCTTAAAGAACATTAAAAAATACATAAAAAAGGTAGTCTTGATTGATACTCAAAAATCAACCCTTTACCTAGAAATTGCGTAAAACACTTTAGGGGTAGTTTTGAAACTTTCATTAAAAAGAAATATTTTGTTTAAACTTGCTATACGTGCTTTATATTATGTACTTTATGAATACGAGAAAGTTTTACAATGAGAGTTAACAGTGGCATCGAACCTGCAACTAAAATTTTATTTCGGCTATAATTTTTTTATTTGTGAATAAAAAATAATTTTTGGGTAAACCAGCTTAAAGAACATTAAAAAATACATAAAAAAGGTATCCTTGATTGATATGCAAAAAATCAATCGTTTGCCTAAAAATTGCCAAAATGCTTTGGTAAGTGTGTAGACTCAAAAATCTGTACCTGGGGGTAACATAGTACTTCTCTTGTAATGGAAACGTTCCTAATTCTGCAAAAACATTGTAGAAAAAAATATTATTAATGTTTTCTTTCAGATTCTTCAAAATCTCAAAGTATTAAGACCTCGTCAACTGCTTCGTCAAGAAACAAGAATGGCTTTAACACCAACAAACATAAAAATAATACAGAAGAGGTCGTTGTAAGAAGCAAAAATACTTACAACATCAACAATTCTTCTAAAACTGTGGTCGAGGCTTTGTCAAGCAACAAGAACGCTTCCAACCCCAAAAAACATAAAAAGAATACAGCAGAGGTCCTTGTAAGGTACAAAAATACCTACAACACCAACGATTCTTCTAAAACTACGGTCGAGGCTTCATCAAGCAACAAAAATGCTTCCAAGAAATATAAAGATAATACAGACGAGGTCCTTGTAAGAAATGCAAAAGCCTCCGATACTGACAATTCTTTTAAAACTACTACCGAGGGTTTGTCAAGTAACCGAAATTATTTCGAGTCTCCTAATGATACTCTTGAGGGTTTGTTAAACAATAACACCGACGAATTATCTACAAATGAAAGCAATATTAAATCCGTAACATTTAAAGTTTCCCCAGAGTATTTTGAATCACATACAAATCAAAACAATTCCCAACTAGTGCAGTATGACATTGCTATAGTTAGTGTAGATTCTGATTCAGAACTCGAAAAATCAAACCGTTTAATCATTCTTAAAGAAGACATTACTGAATCACCAGAAAATAAAACCGAAGGAAAACAGAAAATCGATGAAAAGAAAACAGCAAATCTTATTCTTGGAAATCGCCTCCACTCGGTATTGGGAGTTAGTGGAAACACAGAAGATCCAATTATCGCGTCGACAACTGAAGAATACGAAACGTTCAGTCAAGATTATTCAACAGACAACAAACGAATTGAAGACATACCAATCGAATATAAAGTACTTGATGTATCAGAAATTTCAGAAGAAAGTTTACGAAGTTTAAATACGAATGATTCAAATGAAAATCCTTTAAACAACGACAAACAAGCTGAAATCGTTGAGGTTTCAAATGAACAAACATGCCACTGCATGTACGATTTACTTCAATTGCTTCTGGATACCAAGATGGAAAAAATCAAACCGAACCCTAAAAATTCTACCAACAATTAATCTTTTGTAAAGAATTATTATGATTAGGTTTTGTAAATGCAATAATAACCCCTACAAAATAAAATACCTCAATAATAAAAATATTTTAAGTGTATTTTTTAAACCTAACCTATTACTCTTACCTTTCGAAGGATTCGTCTAAATCTTGACAATTACAACAACATGTTAATATGTGATTACGTTCTTGTTGAATATCAAAATATTCACAGCAGCACAAGGGATCGTTATCAAGCCGCATTAATTTTCTTTTAAGGGTTTTTTTGGAAAATTAGTTCTATTGAGAATATACTACTTCAACATGACAGTCTTGGTCTAAAGAAAATTTGGTGAAATGAGAAAAAATTTCAAAAATATTTGAAAATTTAATATTTTTTTGAATTTTCTTTATTAGAAATCTCTAATTGAACATTCAAACAAACAATTTTGATGTAAATTAAAATAATCTATGTTTAATTAAAGACGCACAACACTTGTAGTTGCATGGATTTAATAATCAAAGGAAATTTTTTTCAAAATTTCTTTCGGTGGTCATTTTTTGGAAATAAGTACATTTTGATTTCGGTGTTTTAAAGAACATTAAAAAATACATAAAAAAGGTATCTTTGATTGATAGGAGAAAAACCAACCGTTTGCCTGTAAATGGTCAACAACCGATAAGTCGCATCAAACGGAAGACCAAAATCTTATTTCTTATCTTTGAAGGAAATTAATAATTGAGAAGGACATTTTACAAAACAGCGAAAAATACATCAAAAAAATATGCATGGTTGATATCAAAAAATCAACCCTTTGCCTAGAAACTGCCTAAAACACTTTAGGGGTAGTTTTCAAATTTCCTTTTTTAATAAGTTCCTTAAAAATAGAGATATTTTGTTGAAACTTGCTGTACGTGTTTTATATTATGAACTTTATGAATAAGAGAAAGTTAAGAAACCAGAAGCGACGTTAAGGGGAATCGAACCTAAGACGAAAATTTTATTTTGGCTATAACTTCTTTATTATTAAAGGAAATTAATTTTTGAGTTTGTTTCCTCAAAGAATATTCAAAAATACACCAAAAAGGTATTCTTGATTAATAGACGAAAACTAAACCGTTTGTCTGAAAAATCGAATTTTAGACTGACTCAAAAATCTGGGCCTTTCAATTTATTTTAGGGGATTTCCCTTGCCTTACTGTTTAAGAATTTCTATTTAATTGATTAAAATTACTTTAAGTTCTTCATTAAATCTGTTTTCCAATACAATAGGTACCTACGTTCAATAATTATTTTCTTCAGTGATTCTCCTTCCTTATTTTTTTAAATATTCAATTAAATCCATAAAATTCGATGACCTTAAGCTTTACATTTTTTAGTGTCCTCATTTACCTATCTACGTGACTAGTATAAATTATATTTCTTGATAAAATTAAATTGTTTATTCGTTCCTCATAAAATATTCACATTTAGCAATGTGGATATAAAAAAAGCATGTTATGGGTTTAAAGTATAACCACCTATATTACAATTATTGTGTAAAACTTCCGTGTGTAAATTGTTAGGTGAATGCAAAACTTAATGGTTGCGTAGTTTGCCGTTTAAATTGTTCACAAATGCGCTTTTCGACAAATTGGTTTTCCGATTACATATTAGTTGTGCATGACTGATTACGGTTCATTGTTGTAACAATTAGAGGGAATAATTGAGTGCTAATAATGGAAATGCCTTAGTGGCATGGGAAAAAATACACAAGCTATTTATTTGGTCCGAAAAGGAGAAAAAAAAATTGTCATGGGGAAATCCCCGAATTATTAAAAATTCCCCAAAAATTTCTTTAATCAATTTTCATGAAACGAATTCTTCTAGTAAATGAAAAATAAATTAAATAAAGCATTAGTTTCTCCATATTAACCGAAACAATGATTTTTTGGACATTAAAAAAATAATCATAAGATAAATTTATTTTTTAATTGAAAGTGTCATGAAGTGAACACATAAAAAATTTTAATATTCTTTCCATAACTTAGCAAACCTTATTTGCAATAAATTGATGAGTAATAGCAAATAAAATTCTAAAAATACACAAAGTAAATTAATTTTTAGTTGAACCATGAATCATTTTAGTATAATAGGTACAAGGTAGGTATTAAAAAAAATTTATAAGGTTCAATTTAATATTCAAAGGATGAAAGGATTTAAAAAAAAATCAATAAAAACGTTTTTTGAATTTATTAAGCAATTGGATAATTATTAGGCATTGATAGTTTTCGAAATAAGGACAAAATTGAGGACTTTACCCATTTCTCAATAAAAAGTTGAATGACAGCTATTAAACCCATTGCGAAGTAGTACCATCGAAGAAAGTTGATAAAACATTATTTTCTAAAAAATTACTTGCAGTTGCATTGGACATGACAATAATATAGTCCAAGGTTAATTGCGTAATACCTACATACATATGGATGTGTAAAAAGCTATTAGCAAGTAGCAGATAGGGGCTTAACAATGATATTGGTCATCAATCGGTAGTTCAAACACGACGTCGACGTCGCGTGTGTCTCATTTCCCGCGTCCCTTTTTTGGAAAACATTTTTCCATTACTAGCATGAGTTGTATTTATAATGAATTTTGTGTTTAGTCTGTTAGCTATCAAAATTGCTTTCGGTGGGTTTAAAATTTTTATATTTAAAAATCTAATATTGATTTTGGATTAATTTTTTAGGGGCCCAGTTAACGAACTGCCCGCAAAATCAAGTGAAGTTTGAAAAAATAATTGGTCTGCGACCTTCCCATGATGTTCCTGGTTATTTGTTACATAAACAAGAAAATAATAGACCGGTGACGTCTGAATGTTTATCAGAATGTTTTTCGAAGGACGATTGTGTTAGTTTTGTGCTTTATTATAATATTTCTGAATGTTATTGGTTTAGTACCCGATTAGAAGGTTTACAAGAAAATGATAATATTATTGACTCAAATGTTGCTTGGTTTGAAAAAACTTGTCTTGATGGTAAGTATTTAATATAAACAGGGTGATCAGAAATTGAAGGTTTTATTCTTTTAATCCACGTAAAGGGTTTTGGGCTATTTCTAAGCAAAGAGTTGAATTTTTTTATATTAACCAAGAATACCTTTTTGATGTCTTTTTACCCGTTCTTTAAAAAGATCGTTTCAAAAATTAATTATCTTCATAAATAAAAAAGTTAGAGCCAAAATAAAATTTTGTTCTTAGGTTCGATGCCACTTACCGTCGAGCCCCGTTTCTAAACTTTCTCCTACTCATAGACTTCATAAAATAAAGCACGTGTAGTAAGTTTCAACAAAATATCTCCATTTTAAAAAAAATTATTAAAAAAAAGAAAAAGTCAAAACTACCCCTAGTGTTTTAGGCAATTTCTAGACAAAGGGTTGACTTTCTCAAATCAACCAAGAATACCTTTTTTATGTATTTTCAGTTGTTCTTTAAGATGGTGTTCTCAAAAATTAATTTGCTTCACAAATAAAAAAGTTATAGGCAAAATAAAATTTTGTTCTTAGGTTCGATGCCACTTAATGTCGAGCCCTGTTTTCAAACTTTCTCCTACTCATAGACTTCATAAAATAAAGCACGTGTAGCAAGTTTCAATAAAATATTTCCATTATTAAAAAAATAAAAATTTAAAAACTACCCTTAAAGTGTTTTAGGTAATTTCTAGGCAAAGGGTTGACTTTCTCAAATCAACCAAGAATACCTTTTTTATGTATTTTCAGTTGTTCTTTAAGATGGTGTTCTCAAAAATTAATTATCTTCATAAATAAAAAAGTTATAGACAAAATAAAATTTTGTTCTTAGGTTCGATGCCACCTAACATCGAGCCCCGTTTCTAAACTTTCTCCTACTCGTAGACTTCATAAAATAAAGCATGTATAGCAAGTTTCAATAAAATATCTCCATTATTAAAAAAATAAAAATTTAAAAACTACCCTTAAAGTGTTTTAGGTAATTTCTAGGCAAAGGGTTGACTTTCTCAAATCAACCAAGAATACCTTTTTTATGTATTTTCAGTTGTTCTTTAGGACAATGTTCTCAAAAATTAATTATCTTCATAAATAAAAAAGTTATAGCCAAAATAAAATTTTGTTCTTAGGTTCGATGCCACTTAATGTCGAGCCCTGTTTTCAAACTTTCTCCTACTCATAGACTTCATAAAATAAACCACGTGTAGCAAGTTTCAATAAAATATCTCCATTATTAAAAAAAAAAAAATTTAAAAATTACCCTTAAAGTGTTTTAGGTAATTTCTAGGCAAAGGGTTGACTTTTTCAAATCAACCAACAATACTTCTTTTTTGTATTTTTAGCTCTTCTTTAAGGTCCTGCTTTCAAAAATTAAATTCCTTTACAAATAAAAAAGTTATACCCAAAACAAAATTTTGGTACTCATCCCTTGCCTAATTTCTCCCCCCTCCTTCTAAACATTCTACTATTATAGCATTTAATAACTTTTCCAGTAAATAATTGCAATAAATCCTGGATATTTGAACGAATACCCGGAGCAATTCTAGTAGGAAACGATTTAAAAACACTGCCAGATTTAATAACAAGAAGCGAATGTCAACAACACTGCCTTGACCAAACTGCCAGTCCTTGTAAATCAATCAAATTTAGAATAATAGACGAACCAAACTCAACTGAAACTTTAGGATCATGCACTTTGAGTGACACAGATCGACATTTAATGCCAAACTCTTATCGAGTATCCAGTTACGATGAGGAATACTTCGAGAATCAATGCTCGAACGGTAATTAATACAAAAAATCGAAATTAAAGACTAGATTTATTGATTCATTTCTTTTTTAGTGACAACCAACGAGTTTTGTGCTTATGAAGAATATGAAAATGCAATTTTAGGGCATGTAGATTTTAAATATGAAAGTAAATCTAAATCGGAATGCGAACATTTATGCGATTCGACAAACGTATTTAATTGCAGAGGGTATAGTCTAAGTCCTGTAAATAAAGGGGTTGATGATAAATACACTTGTTTGATACACAGCGAAGATAGTAAAATACATGGACCAAGACTATTACAAGGATTCGAAGGAGGAAAGTATTTTGAAAAAGCCCGTTGTTTGAATAGTAAGTACAAGATTTGATTATTTTAAGTTTTTATAACCATTTTTTGTTCTTAAAGTTACAGTAAGTTGTACTGAAACGTATATCGAAATAAATTATCAGCCCGAGATAAATTTTAAAGGAAAAATTTACATGAACGGATACTCGGAAAACTTAGAATGTTATGTATTAGGAAACGGCATGCAAGTAATTACCTTAAAAATGCCTTTATTTGGAAATCAATGCGGAATTAGTGAAGCAAAAAGCACGAATCACTTAAACAGGTCAGTTTTTTTTGGATCGGTCGAGTTCCAAACCTGAAATTAAAAGAAAAATTAATAAACGGTAAGATTTTTCCAGGACATTACTTTCCGGGACAATGGTTCTACAATACAACCAATTAATTCAAACCCAAGGTGACCGTTTAATAAAAGTCGGATGTATTTTTGCAAATGAAACCAAAATAATTCTCGGAACCGGAGTAAATTTCACAAACTTGTAAGTAAACGTAAAAATTTTTTCTTACCTTATCCAAGTCTTTTTTCAGTGCTCATCAGAATCAAGGAACAACCGTGATTAACACGACAATGTTTCAACCCGTAGTGGAAATGCGGGTCGTGGATTTTTATACCCAACAAGAAGTATCCGATACTCAAATCGGACAAGAGCTTCAACTCGTTATTGAAATCAAGCCTGCAGATGGTACAATGTATATTTTTTAAAAAAACTTTCTCTAAACATGTCTTTTAGGTCCATATGACATATGGGCTGGACATTTGGTTGCGATGACAGACGACGCACAAGATTCAATCCTTTTGTTAGACGATAGGGGTTGCCCAACAAATCTAAACATTTTCCCAAGTTTAATTAAAGTTTTTAATAATAATACTCGGAAACTTACAGGAAATTTTCAAGCTTTTAAATTTACATCTTCGCCGATTGTAAAGTTTAGTGTGATTGTTCAATTTTGCCCCAAACACTGCATTCCGGTAAGTTAAACAAATTAAGTCCTGGAAAGATAATAAAAATTAATTTTTAAGGCCGATTGTGGGAATAATCTTGTTTCAAGTGGAAGAAAAAAACGTGAAATTACCACCGAACCGGGTACGACAGTAACAGAAATAAACAAACAACAATTTGACGATCAAGGCAAAAATGTTACCCAAATGCCTTTGGAGTTTGTTATGGTTGTACGTAATTCAAAACTGATACCCGATCGATTAATTTACGGAGAAAATAAAATATTGGTGGCCGGATATGGTAGCAATTTCTTGAAAAAATAATTAAGGTTTTATAAAATAGAAACTTTTAGATCTCGTTACTAACGAAGTTTGTATTGATTATTCGCTCCTAATTGGAATTATTATTACTTGGACGTTAACGCAAATTATCCTGATCACTTGTTGTATGTTGATGATTCGGCGATACAAAAAGCATTACAAACAGGAAAACACTACGCAATCACTTGAAGAATTACACAAAAATTTTGGACTTGGATTTAGCAATCTGGAGCCTCGAAGGGTGCACTGGGCCGATAACGGAGACTTTACTTAATTTAATCTAAAATATGTGATAATAACTGTATTTATATTAAATTTAACTGTACATGTGTTCTATATTTAATAACAATAAAACATAATTAACCTTAATAACTGCTATGAACCAATTTTTTCAACGTTACCCCCTTGAGGATACTGTGACTTTTTTAATTCTTTGGATAACTCTATTTGCTGTTGTAAGTTATATAAGTTTTCAGCTTTACGTCTTTGTTGCCTTTCAACGTCTTTTATTACCCCTTCGTGTAATTTACTCCTAAAAAGGAAGAAATTTAATTTTTTAACATAACCTTACTTTTCTCTTACCTGTCTAGTTGTTGTTTGTAATGCACATATCCAATTATTGAGAGGGATGCTATGCAAGCTGCACCAAGGGTTAGTTTTGAAGTTAAAGACATTCTTAGAAAAATACGGTTTTAATTTAAAAATTTTACCCTTAAATAAATTTCCACAAATATTAAAAAAAACATAGATGGCGATTGGTGTTATTGACCTCACACAATCTACATTTTTATAACTCAATGGAACATGTGATAAAATCAGGTTATGTTTGTGTTTTTTAAATTTTTTAATTAAAATGTTACTTTTACGTAGATTTAAAGCTTGTACACAATATTTATCAAGTATTCAGTGTCAATTTCATACCCAGAAGGTTAGTATTAAACCCCTATTAGGATATGAAAATCAATCCGAAGTCGATAGATTAATCGACAAATACAAGGATAAAATAATTTACAACACTGTTATCAATAAATTAAGACCTAGATTAGGTATAATTAAGCGAAAGAAATTGAAACTAGAAGAAAAATATCATCAACAAAATATCCAATCCGAAGAACCACTTCCGGTAGTTTTAAAATATTATCTCACAGAAAACACGGTAGACAACATAGAAAATAAGATTGTAGAGGGAGAACCAGAAATTAAGCTTACAAATTTTCCTTATGGAGATCGTAACGTTACCCCAATATTTAACACAGTAATTGAAAAACAAACTTATGATGTACAGGGGGAAAATTTAGCAGACAGTGCGGACAAGGAAATTAAAGCAAGGCAAGAATTTTTTAAAGAAAATGATTATTCTAAGTGGATGACGGATTATGAAAATTATGAAGAAGCTAAAGAGAATGACGTAGAAGTAGACCGGTGGAGAGTGAATTATGGTACTCCGGATCCCAATTCGGCGATTAGTAACATCCCTTGTGGAGGTTGTGGGGCTTTACTACACTGCAAGGTAACAATTTCCCTTCTAAATATTCTGTGTAAGCCCTGATTTTTGTTACAGGACACTGCAATTCCAGGTTATATTCCTTCAGAGATATACAAAAATAGTTACAAGCAAGAAGGGGTACATCTAAAGGCTTTAGTGTGTCAACGTTGCCATTTCCTTGAAAATTACGACTTAGCCTTACAAGTTCAAGTTTCTTCAGAAGATTATCCTAAAGTTTTAGAAACTATAAAGCAAAAAAGGGCACTGATTATCCTTATGGTCGATTTATTAGACTTCCCTTGTTCGTTTTGGCCCCAAATTATCAACACTTTAGGTATTTATAAAATCTTGTATGATTTTTTTTGTAAATCTGTTCTCTGCAGGTCCAAACAAACCCATAGTTGTGGTTGGAAACAAGGTTGATTTGCTTCCACGTGACAGTCGGGGATATATTAAAAGAATAGAAGAAGCCCTTAAAGAAAACGTGCAACGTATTGTTGGGAAACAAGCAGCTAGTAATATTAAACATGTTGCTTTGATATCAGCAAAAACAGGTTGGGGTGTTGAAGAACTTATTACGAAACTTCAAAACTTATGGAATGTAAAAAACGATGTTTATCTGGTCGGATGTACTAACGTAGGAAAATCAAGTTTGTTTAATTGTCTCTTACAATCAGATTATTGTAAAATCCAAGCTGTTGATTTAATCCAACGAGCTACTACGAGTATGTGGCCTGGAACAACTTTAAATTTACTTAAGTTTCCTATTTTAAGACCTTCAGGTTGGAGATTATTTGTTCGCACTAAAAGATTACAGTCTTTGAACAAAATAAAAGCAGCTGAAGAAAAATTAAATAAAATGCAATTACAATCAAACAATCCGAATTATGCTTCGCTTGTAGGTAATACAAATCACAAACTTGAAATTTTTTCGTAGTAAATAATTATTTTTTAAGGTCATCTTGATCGTACTTTTGAGAATGAACGTCCTGATGTCGATTCGAATGATCCGTTTTCTGTTCAAGGAAATTCCAATGCTTCGGGTAAAATTCATTTGGGAATTAACGAAAATGATCCGTTATTTATTTCCAGTAAATGGTGTTACGATACTCCGGGGGTTGTTCAACCAGATCAAGTATTTTAATTTAATTTTTATATAAATGAAAAGTTTTAATTTATTTTTTTAAGATTATACATTTGTTAACTGCGGAAGAATTAACGTTGACTTTAGCACGGGATGTAATCCATCCAAAAACTTTTGGTATAAGACTGGGACAAACGCTTTTTATAGCTGGATTAGGAAGATTAGATTATATTGAAGGTCCGAAATCAATTCGGTATTAAATTTTAAGCTTGAATTAATTTTAAAATGATTTAAAAAAAAATTACAGAGTTACCGTGTTTTGTGCTGAAACTTTACCTATAACAATGTGTTACACGGAAGACGCTGAATTACTTTACCAAAACTTATTAGGAACCGATTTCCTACAAGTTCCCCAAGGTACAGAAGAACGTTTAAATAGTTGGCCAAGTTTACAACCATCTCGACCTTTAAAATTAAAATCCGAGGATAAATGTGCAGCGTGTGGGGATATAATTTTATCAAGTGCAGGTAAATAAAGGATATTTCAAAGGAAAGGGCATCAAGTTGGGTTTGTTAAATTATTTTTTTATACTTAGGTTGGATTGCTGTCACTTGTGATCAAGGAAATGAATTGAGTTTTATGGCTTGGACTCCTGAAGCTCGAGGAATTTATTTACGGAAGTCTTTCCTTCCGTATGCTGATACCTTAAGAGGAAAAAAACTTCGACAGAGTCCTGCTTATGAATCGAATAAATTTTATATTCCTAAATAAAGATTTTATTTACTACAACGTGTTTTATAAACTTTCTGTCAAGGATTAGGGGGATTGAACTTGTACTGGATCTCAAACTTGAGACCGTCTAAGCCATTGAAAACCGAAAAGAACAATGCACTCAATTTATTTTTAATTTGTGTATTAATTCGAAAATTTAAACTTCGTACCTTCTTTTCTGTTTTTATTTTTTTTTACTCGAATTTAAATTTGGCGTCTTCCAGTCAAATTTAAATTTGGCGCCATTATTTCTGATTTTCATTTGTTTCAGTATGAGTTTTTGCAGTTCCATCCATAGATAATAAATATCTGTTCTTTGTGTTTTTTTCAACAGAAATTGTGAAAACTCTTGGTTTTTCCACGTTTCAATTGAAAATGTCCATAACTGGAAGCAGTTCTCATCAAACTGAAGTTTTATTCACTTTAAAAAGAAATCAAACGTCTTTTCCCAACGGGAATATTACCAATTCCGATGAAGCACCGGAACTTATAAACGAAGATGAAAATTATGAAGAATCGGAACAACCAGACAGTATTTTGTGTGTATTATGGAAGAACGGGAAAATGGGAGCCGCTTATTATAAAATAAGTGACCAACAAGTAAGTTTTTTTTAAACAATTTTTCCGGTGTCTTGGTTCACTCGAAGGACTCGTAAGGAGTATAAAACTTTAATTTTAGCTCTATGTCTTTCAAGAAATGATTGATTTGCCTCCTGAATTCACTGTAACCCGATGTCTTTACCGTGAAGTCAATCCGTACCGGACAGTAACAACGGGAACTCCATGTGATGGATTTGTTAAATGTTTGATAAATTTAGCAAGCAATGAAGAAAACGATGATTCAACTATAAATTCCGTGCAAACCACAACATTACCAGCAAATTTATCACTTTTACATTTTAAAGAATGTTGTAAGTATTTAATAAAAAAAACCTGGGCAAGGTGGCTGTGTTTAAATTTAATTTACACAGTTTTCCTTTAATTTTTTGTAAAATACTTTCTTTATATTAGCCTTTGAAGCTTGTCAAATTAAAATTTATGATATAAACTTACCAAATGAGCCTGAAAACGCAACCAGTGCCCAAAAGGAAGTTTTCTTGCATTCCCTCATCGATTTCGATTCTAAACTTTCTGTACATGCTTTGGGTATGTTAATAAAATTTACTGAAAAGAATTGGGCTCATTTGAATCCTGATGGAAATGAATTAAAATTTTTACATATAAATCAAAACTCTTTGTAAGTTATTTTATTTTTTATTTGTAATTGTAATTAAACAAGAATTTTTATAGGTCTGATCGTGTGTTTCTGGATCGAAATACTTTTAACGGGCTGCAGATTTTTCAAAAACGCTCGCATGATGCAAGATCTAAACACGGTCGGGAGTCTAGTAATCGTGAAGGTCATAGCATTTATAGACTTTTGTCACAACATTGCAAATCCAAATTGGGGTTGTTATGTCTAAGGTGAGTAAGGATAGAAAAATGTCTCCAGCCAGGAGATATCAAGGGTTTAAACTCCTGAGTCTCTAGGGTCACTCAGCATCAAATGAGTACCTGGGGGTAGCATTTTTTGATGCTGATAATGGAGCAGTTTTTGTGGTTTTTACAGAAATATTTTAATGAATCCTACTAAAGACATTGAAGAATTAAATAAACGCTTGGATTTTATTCAGTTTAGTATGGTCCCGGCTAATCAAGGTTTTATTGAAAGCTTGCAGGAGAATATAAAGAAAATATTTCATGTTAATGTAGGTAAAAAAATGTGATTAACATTTTTCCTTTTACTGTTGTTTCATAATTTTCAGACTATTTTGCGAAAAATTCAACATTCCCGGGCAGACAGTTGCAACTGGGAAACGTTATACAACGTAAGACTCAGTTCTTACTAAATTCATTCGTAAATTAATTTTATTTTTAGACTATCTATCATACACTTTTCCTTAATGAGTTATGTGGTTCATACCGAGCATCATCAGAGCTACTCAGGTGGTTAGATTCAAGCATATCAACGGAATTATATAGTTTACAATATTCCATTAACACAGCTTTAGATTTTACACAAAAATTTAAACGTGCTCGGCCTGTTATTAAATTCGGGTTAGATCCTGAACTTGATGCAAGTAAGTTATGGTATTTAATCGAAATAATAAAATTTCTTTTAAATATTTAATTTTAGAGGAATTAAGGAAACAGGATATAGCGCAAAATATAACAGCAGCAGCTCAATTTGCTGTGAATCAACTTCCAGAATTTTTAAACGAATGTTCAGTTGTTCATATGCCAGAAATGGGACATTTAGTAGCCGTTAAAAGATGGGAACGGAATTGTAACCCCAATCAATTACAAGATTCAGGTTTTCAGTTTATAGTAAGCTGTAAAAACGGTTTTTTATATTTTACTAACGTAATTTTGTTTTAGTTTGAAATAAACGAACTTTTGCATTATAAAAACGCAATGTGTTTAGGTTAGTATTCGGCTTTTCCTCTATTTCTGTTTCTATTAAAATAATTTTTCAGAATTGGATAAACATCTTGGAAATATTCATCATGAAATATTGGCACACGAAAATCGAATTGTTCAACGCCTTGCAGATTTTGTTTTACGTTACAACAAGGACATTAGAGATCCATTGAAAATTATTGCCCTCATAGATTGGTACGTAAGAAAGATATCTTTGTCTCTCTCTTAACTCAAAATTTTAAGAGAATTAGGAAAAAAATATAAAAAAACTAAAATATTGCTCTCTGTATCTCTTTCTCCCAGCAGCCGTCCCCTCTCTCTGTCTCTCTCTAAACTCAAAATTTGAAAAGATATAGGAAAAAAATCACAAAAACATTATAATGTTGCTCTCCCCCCCTCTCTCTCTCTTTCTTCAATCTTTAAACTTAAAATCTCAAATAATAATATTGCTGTCTTTCTTCTCATCTGTCTCCCCTTCTCTCTCTAATCTTTACCCTGCCTTACACTATCATCCCTTGTGTATAAAAAATTCTTTCACTATTTTTATTGCTTTCTTCCCTTCTATTTCTCTGTCTTAACAATCTTTACCCCGATTTTATTTTTAGTTTAATCTCGATATCTCGTGTGGCTAAAGAAAAAGGTTACATACGTCCTGAATTAAACCAAGACAGCATCCATGAAATAGAAGGTGGTCAACATGCATTACTAGAACAACTTTCTTCGAATTTTGTACCCAACAATTATTACTCGGGGAAAAACTATAGCCATATGAAAATAATAACAGGACCAAACGCTAGCGGAAAAAGTGTTTACCTAAAACAAACGGCATTAATAATATTTTTAGCCCATATAGGCTCATATGTCCCGGCTAAAAAGGCCAATATTGGAATGGTACATAGTATTAATTCCCGAATCCATGCAACCGAATCTGCAAGCGTCAGCCTTTCTGCTTTCATGCTAGATCTAAGCCAAGTAAGTAAAAAAATTTATAATATGAAGTGTTAGGACATCTATTTATCCCATATTTTACACCTAATAGATGTCTCAGGCATTACACAATGCTAAAAGCACGTCCTTAGTCATACTTGATGAATTTGGAAGGGGAACTACAGGGGATGATGGGATCGCACTTCTTGTGGCCGCGTTAAAGAAATTTTTAAATCAAGAAGAATTTTGCCCACACGTTTTGGTCTCGACACATTTACAGCAAATATGCTATTATTTACCTGAATCAAGATTAATTAATCATCTTAAATTAGATCATACAAGATGTAATACAGGGAGTTTGGTTTTTCTTTATAAAGTCATCGAAGGTGTATCGAATAGTTTTGCGTTAGAAGTTGCTGCGGCGGAAGGCCTTGACAGCGATATTATTAAACGTGCTAAAGAGATTTATAACGCATTATTTAGTGGTATGAATTTAAAATTACCACAGAATTATTTACAGGGTTTGGATTTGTCTGACGTACAAATTCCAGAACCTGACGATTAAATTATAAGTTTAAAAAAAAGTTAAAGTTGTGTACAATATGGAATAAATTTTATTTTTTCTAAAATTATTACTTTAAAGAGACGTTTACATTATAATAGCTATAGGTACAAAATGTAGACAAAGAAAATGGTCCAGAACAAACTTAAAATTACAAAAACCGTCTAGTTTACGTATTAATTCCATATTTTGATTTCATTTTTTCAAGTTCTTCTTGTTTTTTCTCAATATCTGTTTTCTTGAAAGCTTTACTGGCTTGATAATATAACACCACTAAGTATCGGTTGCAAACGTTAAACCCTGATAAGTGATCGCAAGCGTTTTTTGCATCAAAAATATCTTCGTACACAACAAAAGCAGTACCACGAGTTTCTGGGGTGTTTCCAACTCTAATCTGACGTATTGCTCCGTATTTTCCGAATATATCGTACATTTCTTCGCCTGTTATTTTATAAGGAAGGTTACGAATGTATAAAATTCGGTTGATCTCCGGAGGTAAGCGAACCTGGAAATATTTTTTTAGTTTATTAGGGATGATCATGGAGGTTTTGTACTTACATTTGCTTTTCTTTGCATTGCTAAAGCCATTTTTTATGTTTTTTTTGAAGAAATAACTTGGAAAAATGTAATGTTTGGAAGCAGTGACAGTTATCTAACCTCAAAAGAGAAATATATACAGTATAATGAAAAATAAATGTTGGACATTAAAATTTGTAGAAAATACAACTAATTATTGAAGAGATTTAGTTTAATGTTTAAATAATAAAGGACATCGTTTAAAAGTTTAAGAAATTCAATCTCAGGTTGTTCCTACCCATGATTATCAAAAGTATTAAAAATTTGCTTCACCCTGTATATTATCAGTTTTAGAAATTTCAAGAACCAATCAGAGTAGCCGAATTTCAACCCATAAACAACTCCACTGCTGTTTGAAATTTTGGTGCAGACTAATCTGATTGGTTGACGTAGGCGTGGCTTCAGTACCCCGCCAAAATTCAAATAAAATCAAATATTTTATCATTTTCAGGTTCTTCAAAATTTTCCAAAAATATTAATTAAATAAATTAAAAAAAGCAAATATTAAATTCCAATTTAAATTTTGATTTGTAAATTGGTAAATTTATTTCCGTTTTAAAATATATTTCTTAGTCAACTGATAAGATTAAAGGCAAACATCTTTTTTATTCGGCCATGCATTTTTCTAGTTTTTGTTGCTGACGAATTCTTGTTCACGCAATGAAACATTTCCAATTTGGTTGCTGTTAAAATCAAATATTGTTTAAATTTCAGTTGTTAAGAAGTGCTGGACGTAATAATCAGTTTTATTTTAGTGTTGCAGTATTACCTTACAAGGTAAATTTATATTTTTTTTTTTTTCGAGTATAGTTTTTCTTGAAATTATTACTTTGTAGCTTATGAAAAATGAAATAAAGAGTTTATTTTTCTTTTGGCAACATCAGGAAAATAGATCATCAATTAATAATTATTTTTTTCATTATTTAGAATATCATCCAGAAGGGACTAGTGCTCGGACTAGTGGGACATTTTCTATCTTCGAACTTATGGGGGCACTTCATTCAACCAACAGAGTAAGCAGGACTTGATGCTCCCCTAGCAGGATAAATTAATTATTTAAGGTAAGAGAGAAGAGACGGGAAATTTTATTCCTGCTACCTTAGTAGCCCTAAATTTAAAACACCCCCTGCTTTTGAAAAATTGTGGAAAATATTTGATTTTACTTTTACATAAGGGTGCTACGTGGAAAATGTGTCATGCGATTGTAAAAGAATTGTTACGTATTCAAGAGGTATCCAGCAACTTTACCCCCTTAAACTATTTCTAGGTATTAAACGAATACTCAAAATGACCAAAAAAATTTCCTTAAGAAATTCCCAGAATGCAATATGAAGTCTAAACACTAGAAAAATATGTAGCAAACATCCCTCATGCCTTCCCGTCTAGTCAAAAAAAATCAGGAAGTTTTCAGAAAAAATCCATTTCTCAAACTTTACTCGCCACGTGGTGAACAGTGGGAAGGGATGAGGGAAGTTTGCCCCATAATTTCCAAGTGTATACCCTCCAAATAACATTCTGGGAAAATCGGGGCGAGATCTGAAGGGGTGAAATTTTTTTCCAAAAAATGAGGAAAGACTATTATAGTCTTTCCTTTTTTTTTCGAAAATTTTTTCACCCTCTCCGATTTCCTTAGGAAAATTTCAGAATGTAATATGAAGGGTAAAGACTTGAAAAATATATGCCAAACATTCTTCATCCCCTCCCACCTGGTCAAAGAAACTGAAGGAAATCAAAGTCATGTACACTTCCTTTTGTTCAAACATTTTTTGCACCTCTTCAGATTTTGTTCGAAATTTTCCAGTTGGTGTCTATGTACTTGTAAATTATACGTAGTACTTCTTTATTATTGATTTTAGTGAGGTTTTGTGGTATATCATGGGTGGAATAGGAATAAATATTAAACTTTTCTTAAAATTGTATCAATAATTTGAAACGGCGCGAATCTTTAAATATTCTGACTTTTCAAGGTGGCCATCTGTTAATAACAAGCGGAACTTTGAGTGTCACTTCTGTTATTTCGGGAATTTTCGTTGACCTCGGTCAATAAATTAGGTCTCTTGTTATCGACATGCGGATGTGTCTATTCTCACGCTGTTATTCAAAATATGAAAAATGTGTTTATTTTAAGGAATAAAAGTGAATTTAAGTGACTGTGTTCAATCCTGAAACAGTTTTAAAGTGTTAAAACTGAAAAATTGTACCCTTTTGCGTCTTAATTGCTCAATTATGGTTTGATATTGTCCCGTGTGCGCTCGAGTAGTCACAGCCAAATTTGATATTTAACCTCAAATAATCAAATAAACTGTCATAAAAATTACGGTAATCAAAAGGCAGTGATCCCTATTTCTATAATATGCTCATGCAGGTTTACTATTATAATGTATACCTTAAAACCGTTGTGATGGAATTTCTGTGCATATTTGAAAGTGTGGAGCAGTTCTTTTATACAAAACAAGGTACTGCAATTTAAATTAATGAACATTTCTGAAAAGCTCTGAAACAAATTAAATAGGGGTGCTTATTTTTTATTACTGTGGAACTACAATGAATTTAATGGGGCCCTATTGATTAGACTGATCATTTTGAATATTCATTTTATCAGTTGTAAATCCCAGTCTGTAGGCTGATAGAATTGTTTTGGTCTCGATTCACACATGTTCAAATGTAGTGGAAACGGAAAATAAAACATTACCAAGACAAGTTACTGGTACATTCAGTGGGATAGTTACGCTCATGTTTAACATTAAGGTCCCGTTGTACGAAAGTATTCGACTGCCGGTTCAGTTGAACCACGATTAATTGTCATGGATACGATTGTACGAACAATTGTATCCATGCCAATTGATCGTGGTTCAGCTGAACTAGCAGTCAAATACTTTCGTACAATCGAGCCTTAATGATTACTTTCCCTTGCTACTTGATTGGATTTGTGTTGCTCGATCCAAAGAATTTTATCAGCGTACGGATATAACACAGTATTTGTAGGTTTAATATAGGTTTCTGATTTACAGTGATCTGAAAACAGTTTGTCTGAGTAACAAACGCCAAAATCCAGCTGGATCAAGTAAGCTAGAGAATCAGAAAGTGGAGATCGAATCATTGACGCAGCTGCTTCCGAGTGATTCGAGGTAAGGTATATTTATTATTTTGAGATCTAAATGGCTTTTCACCACCTCCCGTTTTACAAATTTTATTAAAAAACAATTCTGATTGAGAACCTTCTGTTCTTTTGTAATATTTATAATGTATCATGGTACCCTCTACCTTCATACGACTATTTGTAATTTTTTTATCTACTTGCACCCGTGTCCCTTATAATGCATGTTTTTCTGCCTTTCTCGGTATCCGCAATATTGCAACTACTAGTTCGTCTTTCCTCGATTGTTGATATTTTATTGTATGATTTAAATGTCGATCCTTGCACATATGTGTTTAGGGTTCATATTACATTCTGAAATTTTCCTAAGGAAATCGGAGAGGGTCAAAAAATCTTCGAAAAAAAAAGGAAAGACTATAGTCTTTCCTCATTTTTAGGAAAAAAATTTCACCCCTTCAGATCTCGCCCCGATTTTTACAGAATGTTATTTGGAGGGTATACACTTGGAAATTATGGGGCAAACTTCCCTCACCCCTTCCCACTGCTCCACACCTGGCTAGGAAACGTTCAGAATTGGGTTGTTCCAGAAAACTTTCGGAATTTTTTTGGACCAGATGCGAGGGGATGGGGGATGTTTGGCACATATTTTTCAAGTGTTTAGGGTTCATATTACATTCTGAAATTTTCCTAAGGAAATCGGAGAGGGTCAAAAAATCTTCGAAAAAAAAGGAAAGACTATAGTCTTTCCTCATTTTTAGGAAAAAAATTTCACCCCTTCAGATCTCCCCCCGATTTTCCCAGAATGTTATTTGGAGGGTATACACTTGGAAATTATGGGGCAAACTTCCCTCACCCCTTCCCACTGCTCCACACCTGGCTAGGAAACGTTCAGAATTGGGTTGTTCCAGAAAACTTTCGGAATTTTTTTGGACCAGATGCGAGGGGATGGGGGATGTTTGGCACATATTTTTCAAGTGTTTAGGGTTCATATTACATTCTGAAATTTTCCTAAGGAAATCGGAGAGGGTCAAAAAATCTTCGAAAAAAAAAGGAAAGACTATAGTCTTTCCTCATTTTTAGGAAAAAAATTTCACCCCTTCAGATCTCGCCCCGATTTTTACAGAATGTTATTTGGAGGGTATACACTTGGAAATTATGGGGCAAACTTCCCTCACCCCTTCCCACTGCTCCACACCTGGCTAGGAAACGTTCAGAATTGGGTTGTTCCAGAAAACTTTCGGAATTTTTTTGGACCAGATCGGAGGGGTTGGGGGATGTTTGGCACATATTTTTCAAGTGTTTAGGGTTCATATTACATTCTGAAATTTTCCTAAGGAAATCGGAGAGGGTCAAAAAATCTTCGAAAAAAAAAGGAAAGACTATAGTCTTTCCTCATTTTTAGGAAAAAAATTTCACCCCTTCAGATCTCCCCCCGATTTTTACTGAATGTTATTTGGAGGGTATACACTTGGAAATTATGGGGCAAACTTCCCTCACCCATTCCCACTGCTCCACACCTGGCTAGGAAACGTTCAGAATTGGGTTGTTCCAGAAAACTTTCGGAATTTTTTTGGACCAGATGCGAGGGGATGGGGGATGTTTGGCACATATTTTTCAAGTGTTTAGGGTTCATATTACATTCTGAAATTTTCCTAAGGAAATCGGAGAGGGTCAAAAAATCTTCGAAAAAAAAAGGAAAGACTATAGTCTTTCCTCATTTTTAGGAAAAAAATTTCACCCCTTCAGATCTCCCCCCGATTTTTACTGAATGTTATTTGGAGGGTATACACTTGGAAATTATGGGGCAAACTTCCCTCACCCCTTCCCACTGCTCCACACCTGGCTAGGAAACGTTCAGAATTGGGTTGTTCCAGAAAACTTTCGGAATTTTTTTGGACCAGATCGGAGGGGTTGGGGGATGTTTGGCACATATTTTTCAAGTGTTTAGGGTTCATATTACATTCTGAAATTTTCCTAAGGAAATCGGAGAGGGTCAAAAAATCTTCGAAAAAAAAAGGAAAGACTATAGTCTTTCCTCATTTTTAGGAAAAAAATTTCACCCCTTCAGATCTCCCCCCGATTTTTACTGAATGTTATTTGGAGGGTATACACTTGGAAATTATGGGGCAAACTTCCCTCACCCATTCCCACTGCTCCACACCTGGCTAGGAAACGTTCAGAATTGGGTTGTTCCAGAAAACTTTCGGAATTTTTTTGGACCAGATGCGAGGGGATGGGGGATGTTTGGCACATATTTTTCAAGTGTTTAGGGTTCATATTACATTCTGAAATTTTCCTAAGGAAATCGGAGAGGGTCAAAAAATCTTCGAAAAAAAAAGGAAAGACTATAGTCTTTCCTCATTTTTAGGAAAAAAATTTCACCCCTTCAGATCTCCCCCCGATTTTTACTGAATGTTATTTGGAGGGTATACACTTGGAAATTATGGGGCAAACTTCCCTCACCCCTTCCCACTGCTCCACACCTGGCTAGGAAACGTTCAGAATTGGGTTGTTCCAGAAAACTTTCGGAATTTTTTTGGACCAGATGCGAGGGGATGGGGGATGTTTGGCACATATTTTTCAAGTGTTTAGGGTTCATATTACATTCTGAAATTTTCCTAAGGAAATCGGAGAGGGTCAAAAAATCTTCGAAAAAAAAGGAAAGACTATAGTCTTTCCTCATTTTTAGGAAAAAAATTTCACCCCTTCAGATCTCGCCCCGATTTTCCCAGAATGTTATTTGGAGGGTATACACTTGGAAATTATGGGGCAAACTTCCCTCACCCCTTCCCACTGCTCCACACCTGGCTAGGAAACGTTCAGAATTGGGTTGTTCCAGAAAACTTTCGGAATTTTTTTGGACCAGATGCGAGGGGATGGGGGATGTTTGGCACATATTTTTCAAGTGTTTAGGGTTCATATTACATTCTGAAATTTTCCTAAGGAAATCGGAGAGGGTCAAAAAATCTTCGAAAAAAAAAAGGAAAGACTATAGTCTTTCCTCATTTTTAGGATAAAAATTTCACCCCTTCAGATCTCGCCCCGATTTTCCCAGAATGTTATTTGGAGGGTATACACTTGGAAATTATGGGGCAAACTTCCCTCACCCCTTCCCACTGCTCCACACCTGGCTAGGAAACGTTCAGAATTGGGTTGTTCCAGAAAACTTTCGGAATTTTTTTGGACCAGATGCGAGGGGATGGGGGATGTTTGGCACATATTTTTCAAGTGTTTAGGGTTCATATTACATTCTGAAATTTTCCTAAGGAAATCGGAGAGGGTCAAAAAATCTTCGAAAAAAAAGGAAAGACTATAGTCTTTCCTCATTTTTAGGAAAAAAATTTCACCCCTTCAGATCTCGCCCCGATTTTCCCAGAATGTTATTTGGAGGGTATACACTTGGAAATTATGGGGCAAACTTCCCTCACCCCTTCCCACTGCTCCACACCTGGCTAGGAAACGTTCAGAATTGGGTTGTTCCAGAAAACTTTCGGAATTTTTTTGGACCAGATGCGAGGGGATGGGGGATGTTTGGCACATATTTTTCAAGTGTTTAGGGTTCATATTACATTCTGAAATTTTCCTAAGGAAATCGGAGAGGGTCAAAAAATCTTCGAAAAAAAAGGAAAGACTATAGTCTTTCCTCATTTTTAGGAAAAAAATTTCACCCCTTCAGATCTCCCCCCGATTTTTACTGAATGTTATTTGGAGGGTATACACTTGGAAATTATGGGGCAAACTTCCCTCACCCCTTCCCACTGCTCCACACCTGGCTAGGAAACGTTCAGAATTGGGTTGTTCCAGAAAACTTTCGGAATTTTTTTGGACCAGATGCGAGGGGATGGGGGATGTTTGGCACATATTTTTCAAGTGTTTAGGGTTCATATTACATTCTGAAATTTTCCTAAGGAAATCGGAGAGGGTCAAAAAATCTTCGAAAAAAAAAGGAAAGACTATAGTCTTTCCTCATTTTTAGGAAAAAAATTTCACCCCTTCAGATCTCGCCCCGATTTTCCCAGAATGTTATTTGGAGGGTATACACTTGGAAATTATGGGGCAAACTTCCCTCACCCCTTCCCACTGCTCCACACCTGGCTAGGAAACGTTCAGAATTGGGTTGTTCCAGAAAACTTTCGGAATTTTTTTGGACCAGATGCGAGGGGATGGGGGATGTTTGGCACATATTTTTCAAGTGTTTAGGGTTCATATTACATTCTGAAATTTTCCTAAGGAAATCGGAGAGGGTCAAAAAATCTTCGAAAAAAAAGGAAAGACTATAGTCTTTCCTCATTTTTAGGAAAAAAATTTCACCCCTTCAGATCTCCCCCCGATTTTTACTGAATGTTATTTGGAGGGTATACACTTGGAAATTATGGGGCAAACTTCCCTCACCCCTTCCCACTGCTCCACACCTGGCTAGGAAACGTTCAGAATTGGGTTGTTCCAGAAAACTTTCGGAATTTTTTTGGACCAGATGCGAGGGGATGGGGGATGTTTGGCACATATTTTTCAAGTGTTTAGGGTTCATATTACATTCTGAAATTTTCCTAAGGAAATCGGAGAGGGTCAAAAAATCTTCGAAAAAAAAAGGAAAGACTATAGTCTTTCCTCATTTTTAGGAAAAAAATTTCACCCCTTCAGATCTCGCCCCGATTTTCCCAGAATGTTATTTGGAGGGTATACACTTGGAAATTATGGGGCAAACTTCCCTCACCCCTTCCCACTGCTCCACACCTGGCTAGGAAACGTTCAGAATTGGGTTGTTCCAGAAAACTTTCGGAATTTTTTTGGACCAGATGCGAGGGGATGGGGGATGTTTGGCACATATTTTTCAAGTGTTTAGGGTTCATATTACATTCTGAAATTTTCCTAAGGAAATCGGAGAGGGTCAAAAAATCTTCGAAAAAAAAAGGAAAGACTATAGTCTTTCCTCATTTTTAGGAAAAAAATTTCACCCCTTCAGATCTCGCCCCGATTTTCCCAGAATGTTATTTGGAGGGTATACACTTGGAAATTATGGGGCAAACTTCCCTCACCCCTTCCCACTGCTCCACACCTGGCTAGGAAACGTTCAGAATTGGGTTGTTCCAGAAAACTTTCGGAATTTTTTTGGACCAGATGCGAGGGGATGGGGGATGTTTGGCACATATTTTTCAAGTGTTTAGGGTTCATATTACATTCTGAAATTTTCCTAAGGAAATCGGAGAGGGTCAAAAAATCTTCGAAAAAAAAAGGAAAGACTATAGTCTTTCCTCATTTTTAGGAAAAAAATTTCACCCCTTCAGATCTCGCCCCGATTTTTACAGAATGTTATTTGGAGGGTATACACTTGGAAATTATGGGGCAAACTTCCCTCACCCCTTCCCACTGCTCCACACCTGGCTAGGAAACGTTCAGAATTGGGTTGTTCCAGAAAACTTTCGGAATTTTTTTGGACCAGATCGGAGGGGTGGGGGATGTTTGGCACATATTTTTCAAGTGTTTAGGGTTCATATTACATTCTGAAATTTTCCTAAGGAAATCGGAGAGGGTCAAAAAATCTTCGAAAAAAAAAGGAAAGACTATAGTCTTTCCTCATTTTTAGGAAAAAAATTTCACCCCTTCAGATCTCGCCCCGATTTTTACAGAATGTTATTTGGAGGGTATACACTTGGAAATTATGGGGCAAACTTCCCTCACCCCTTCCCACTGCTCCACACCTGGCTAGGAAACGTTCAGAATTGGGTTGTTCCAGAAAACTTTCGGAATTTTTTTGGACCAGATGCGAGGGGATGGGGGATGTTTGGCACATATTTTTCAAGTGTTTAGGGTTCATATTACATTCTGAAATTTTCCTAAGGAAATCGGAGAGGGTCAAAAAATCTTCGAAAAAAAAAGGAAAGACTATAGTCTTTCCTCATTTTTAGGAAAAAAATTTCACCCCTTCAGATCTCGCCCCGATTTTTACAGAATGTTATTTGGAGGGTATACACTTGGAAATTATGGGGCAAACTTCCCTCACCCATTCCCACTGCTCCACACCTGGCTAGGAAACGTTCAGAATTGGGTTGTTCCAGAAAACTTTCGGAATTTTTTTGGACCAGATGCGAGGGGATGGGGGATGTTTGGCACATATTTTTCAAGTGTTTAGGGTTCATATTACATTCTGAAATTTTCCTAAGGAAATCGGAGAGGGTCAAAAAATCTTCGAAAAAAAAGGAAAGACTATAGTCTTTCCTCATTTTTAGGAAAAAAATTTCACCCCTTCAGATCTCCCCCCGATTTTTACTGAATGTTATTTGGAGGGTATACACTTGGAAATTATGGGGCAAACTTCCCTCACCCCTTCCCACTGCTCCACACCTGGCTAGGAAACGTTCAGAATTGGGTTGTTCCAGAAAACTTTCGGAATTTTTTTGGACCAGATCGGAGGGGTGGGGGATGTTTGGCACATATTTTTCAAGTGTTTAGGGTTCATATTACATTCTGAAATTTTCCTAAGGAAATCGGAGAGGGTCAAAAAATCTTCGAAAAAAAAAGGAAAGACTATAGTCTTTCCTCATTTTTAGGAAAAAAATTTCACCCCTTCAGATCTCGCCCCGATTTTCCCAGAATGTTATTTGGAGGGTATACACTTGGAAATTATGGGGCAAACTTCCCTCACCCCTTCCCACTGCTCCACACCTGGCTAGGAAACGTTCAGAATTGGGTTGTTCCAGAAAACTTTCGGAATTTTTTTGGACCAGATGCGAGGGGATGGGGGATGTTTGGCACATATTTTTCAAGTGTTTAGGGTTCATATTACATTCTGAAATTTTCCTAAGGAAATCGGAGAGGGTCAAAAAATCTTCGAAAAAAAAAGGAAAGACTATAGTCTTTCCTCATTTTTAGGAAAAAAATTTCACCCCTTCAGATCTCGCCCCGATTTTTACAGAATGTTATTTGGAGGGTATACACTTGGAAATTATGGGGCAAACTTCCCTCACCCCTTCCCACTGCTCCACACCTGGCTAGGAAACGTTCAGAATTGGGTTGTTCCAGAAAACTTTCGGAATTTTTTTGGACCAGATGCGAGGGGATGGGGGATGTTTGGCACATATTTTTCAAGTGTTTAGGGTTCATATTACATTCTGAAATTTTCCTAAGGAAATCGGAGAGGGTCAAAAAATCTTCGAAAAAAAAAGGAAAGACTATAGTCTTTCCTCATTTTTAGGAAAAAAATTTCACCCCTTCAGATCTCGCCCCGATTTTCCCAGAATGTTATTTGGAGGGTATACACTTGGAAATTATGGGGCAAACTTCCCTCACCCCTTCCCACTGCTCCACACCTGGCTAGGAAACGTTCAGAATTGGGTTGTTCCAGAAAACTTTCGGAATTTTTTTGGACCAGATGCGAGGGGATGGGGGATGTTTGGCACATATTTTTCAAGTGTTTAGGGTTCATATTACATTCTGAAATTTTCCTAAGGAAATCGGAGAGGGTCAAAAAATCTTCGAAAAAAAAAGGAAAGACTATAGTCTTTCCTCATTTTTAGGAAAAAAATTTCACCCCTTCAGATCTCCCCCCGATTTTTACTGAATGTTATTTGGAGGGTATACACTTGGAAATTATGGGGCAAACTTCCCTCACCCCTTCCCACTGCTCCACACCTGGCTAGGAAACGTTCAGAATTGGGTTGTTCCAGAAAACTTTCGGAATTTTTTTGGACCAGATGCGAGGGGATGGGGGATGTTTGGCACATATTTTTCAAGTGTTTAGGGTTCATATTACATTCTGAAATTTTCCTAAGGAAATCGGAGAGGGTCAAAAAATCTTCGAAAAAAAAGGAAAGACTATAGTCTTTCCTCATTTTTAGGAAAAAAATTTCACCCCTTCAGATCTCGCCCCGATTTTCCCAGAATGTTATTTGGAGGGTATACACTTGGAAATTATGGGGCAAACTTCCCTCACCCCTTCCCACTGCTCCACACCTGGCTAGGAAACGTTCAGAATTGGGTTGTTCCAGAAAACTTTCGGAATTTTTTTGGACCAGATGCGAGGGGATGGGGGATGTTTGGCACATATTTTTCAAGTGTTTAGGGTTCATATTACATTCTGAAATTTTCCTAAGGAAATCGGAGAGGGTCAAAAAATCTTCGAAAAAAAAAGGAAAGACTATAGTCTTTCCTCATTTTTAGGAAAAAAATTTCACCCCTTCAGATCTCGCCCCGATTTTCCCAGAATGTTATTTGGAGGGTATACACTTGGAAATTATGGGGCAAACTTCCCTCACCCCTTCCCACTGCTCCACACCTGGCTAGGAAACGTTCAGAATTGGGTTGTTCCAGAAAACTTTCGGAATTTTTTTGGACCAGATGCGAGGGGATGGGGGATGTTTGGCACATATTTTTCAAGTGTTTAGGGTTCATATTACATTCTGAAATTTTCCTAAGGAAATCGGAGAGGGTCAAAAAATCTTCGAAAAAAAAAGGAAAGACTATAGTCTTTCCTCATTTTTAGGAAAAAAATTTCACCCCTTCAGATCTCGCCCCGATTTTCCCAGAATGTTATTTGGAGGGTATACACTTGGAAATTATGGGGCAAACTTCCCTCACCCCTTCCCACTGCTCCACACCTGGCTAGGAAACGTTCAGAATTGGGTTGTTCCAGAAAACTTTCGGAATTTTTTTGGACCAGATGCGAGGGGATGGGGGATGTTTGGCACATATTTTTCAAGTGTTTAGGGTTCATATTACATTCTGAAATTTTCCTAAGGAAATCGGAGAGGGTCAAAAAATCTTCGAAAAAAAAAGGAAAGACTATAGTCTTTCCTCATTTTTAGGAAAAAAATTTCACCCCTTCAGATCTCGCCCCGATTTTTACAGAATGTTATTTGGAGGGTATACACTTGGAAATTATGGGGCAAACTTCCCTCACCCCTTCCCACTGCTCCACACCTGGCTAGGAAACGTTCAGAATTGGGTTGTTCCAGAAAACTTTCGGAATTTTTTTGGACCAGATGCGAGGGGATGGGGGATGTTTGGCACATATTTTTCAAGTGTTTAGGGTTCATATTACATTCTGAAATTTTCCTAAGGAAATCGGAGAGGGTCAAAAAATCTTCGAAAAAAAAAGGAAAGACTATAGTCTTTCCTCATTTTTAGGAAAAAAATTTCACCCCTTCAGATCTCGCCCCGATTTTTACAGAATGTTATTTGGAGGGTATACACTTGGAAATTATGGGGCAAACTTCCCTCACCCCTTCCCACTGCTCCACACCTGGCTAGGAAACGTTCAGAATTGGGTTGTTCCAGAAAACTTTCGGAATTTTTTTGGACCAGATCGGAGGGGTGGGGGATGTTTGGCACATATTTTTCAAGTGTTTAGGGTTCATATTACATTCTGAAATTTTCCTAAGGAAATCGGAGAGGGTCAAAAAATCTTCGAAAAAAAAAGGAAAGACTATAGTCTTTCCTCATTTTTAGGAAAAAAATTTCACCCCTTCAGATCTCGCCCCGATTTTTACAGAATGTTATTTGGAGGGTATACACTTGGAAATTATGGGGCAAACTTCCCTCACCCCTTCCCACTGCTCCACACCTGGCTAGGAAACGTTCAGAATTGGGTTGTTCCAGAAAACTTTCGGAATTTTTTTGGACCAGATCGGAGGGGTGGGGGATGTTTGGCACATATTTTTCAAGTGTTTAGGGTTCATATTACATTCTGAAATTTTCCTAAGGAAATCGGAGAGGGTCAAAAAATCTTCGAAAAAAAAAAGGAAAGAAAGGTCTTTCCTCATTTTTAGGAAAAAAATTTCACCCCTTCAGATCTCGCCCCGATTTTTACAGAATGTTATTTGGAGGGTATACACTTGGAAATTATGGGGCAAACTTCCCTCACCCCTTCCCACTGCTCCACACCTGGCTAGGAAACGTTCAGAATTGGGTTGTTCCAGAAAACTTTCGGAATTTTTTTGGACCAGATCGGAGGGGTGGGGGATGTTTGGCACATATTTTTCAAGTGTTTAGGGTTCATATTACATTCTGAAATTTTCCTAAGGAAATCGGAGAGGGTCAAAAAATCTTCGAAAAAAAAAGGAAAGACTATAGTCTTTCCTCATTTTTTGGGAAAAAATTTCACCCCTTCAGATCTCGTCGGTATTTTCCCTGAATGTTATTTGGGGGGTGTACACTTGGAAATTATGGGGCAAACTTCCCTCGCCCCTTCCCACTGCTTTGCAGCTGGTTAGAAAATTTTCAGGAAATTTTTAACGGTACCTAACAAATTTGACAGCGTGAACGCACCTTTATATAATAAATTTTGCAGTGTGAACGCACCTTTAACTAATAAATTTTGCAGTGTGAACGCACCTTTAGCTAATAAATTTTATAGTGTGAACGCACCTCTATGTAATAAATTTTGCAGTGTGAACGCACCTTTAACTAATAAATTTTGCATTGTGAACGCACCTTTAGCTAATAAATTTTGCAGTGTGAACGCACCTTTAGCTAATAAATTTTGCAGTGTGAACGCACCTTTAGGTCATAAAAGTTGCTGTGTGAACGCACCTTTAGCTAATAAATTTTGCAGTGTGAACGCACCTTTAACTAATACATTTTGCATTGTGAACGCACCTTTAGCTAATAAGTTTTGCAGTGTGAACGCACCTTTAGCTAATAAATTTTGCAGTGTGAACGCACCTTTAGGTCATAAAAGGTGCTGTGTGAACGCACCTTTAGCTAATAAATTTTGCAGTGTGAACGCACCTTAAACTAATAAATTTTACTGTGTGAACGCACCTTTAGGTCATAAAAGTTGCTGTGTGAACGCACCTTTAGGTCATAAAAGTTGCTGTGTGAACGCACCTTTAGCTAATAAATTTTGCAGTGTGAACGCACCTTTAGCTAATAAATTTTACAATGTGAACGCACCTTTAGCTGATAAAGGTGCGTTCACACTGCAAAATTTATTAGCTAATGGTGCGTTCACACAGCAACGTTTATTACCTAAAGGTGCGTTCACACTGCAAAATTTATTAGCTAAAGGTGCGTTCACACTGCAAAATTTATTAGCTAAAGGTGCGTTCACACAGCAACGTTTATTACCTAAAGGTGCGTTCACACTGCAACTTTTATTAGCTAAAGGTGCGTTCACACTTGAACTTTCCTTGGCTAAAGGTGCGTTCACACAGCAACTTTTATTAGCTAAAGGTGCGTTCACACTTGAACTTTCATTGGCTAAAGGTGCGTTCACACTGCAACTTTTATTACCTAAAGGTTTGTTCACACAGCAACTTTTATTACCTAAAGGTTCGTTCACACAGCAACTTTTATTTCCTAAAGGTTCATTCACACAGCAAAATTTATTAGCTAAAGGTGCGTTCACACTGCTAGCGCTTGCTTCTCTTAGGAAAATCTTTTTTATAACGTTTGTTAGTCCTGTAAAGGACTGTTTTTGTATATGCAACCCGAAAAGGGGCTCTTCTTTATCACAGGACGGTGGGCGGCGGCGGTCTGGTGGACGATCACTTCTCCAGCCTGAATTCATCCAAGAAAGTTACTAAATGGACCTGAAACAAAATTATTTCAAATATAAACAGTGGGAAGGGATGAGGGATGTTTGGCACATATTTTGCAAGTGTATACCCTCCAAATAACATTCTGTAAAAATCGGGGCGAGATCTGAAGGGGTGAAATTTTTTTCCAAAAAATGAGGAAGGACTTATAGTCTTTCTCCTTTTTTTGGATGATGTTCTCACCCCCTCCGATATCCTTAGGAAATTCCCAGAATATAATATGAAGGCTAAAGACTTGGAAAATATATGCCAAACATCCCCCATCCCCTAGAAAACTGCTTAGTTCTGATAATGCAACTTTTCTTTGATCAACAGGAAAACACAGCTTCAAAATGCTTATGGCGTCTTATCAGAATTTAATTACAACAATTGGTCGAGTCAGATGGGTCTCGTGCCTGCTTCATTGACGCTTCAAACCGTTTCTACACCTTTGTTCCACACACATTTGGAATTGACGATCCTCCAATCATTGACAACATTGAAATGATCAAGGTAAAGCACTTTTGTTTCCTCTTTCCACTTTGTTCCTTAAAATTTCTATTTTTTAGCAAAAAATTGACATGATGGAGAATCTTATGGAACTGGAAATTGCTTACTACGATAAACTTAAAACAGAAATTGGTATTCTCGACCGTGAAGCAGAAGAATTCCAAGTTATCCAAGAATACTTCAAAAATACTCATGGTAGTTATGGATTAGAAATCGAAGACGTATTTATAGTAAAACGTCAAGGTGAAGAGAAACGGTTCAAACCATTCCGTAAACTACACAATAGGAAATTATTATGGCACGGTTCACGTGCAACTAATTTTGCTGGAATTTTATCTCAAGGGTTGCGTATTGCACCACCTGAAGCTCCTGTTACCGGTTATATGTTTTGGTAAAGGCATCTATTTCGCTGATATGGTATCCAAATCTGCTAATTATTGTTTTACAAGTCCTACCAGTAACACCGGCTTGCTTTTGTTATGCGAAGTTGCTTTAGGAGACGTAAGTTTTGTTTTAATACTTCAATTCTTTTGTTAATTAAGTATTTGTATTTTAGATGTATGAGCTTCCACATGCTAAGTATGTGGAGAAGTTACCAAAAGGTAAACACAGTGTAAAAGGTGTCAGAAGAACCGAACCAGATCCTGCACAAATTAAGGAAATATCCGGAGGGGTACATGTTCTTATCGGAAAAGGTGTTAACATGAACAGACCTGATGCAAGTTCATTGCTTTACAATGAGGATCCTTTATTAGAAAAAATATATAATATTAATGTTTATTTTAAGAAAAAAACCTTGTTATTAATTTTATGACCTTTTTGCTCAGAAATAGTCAAAGAAAAAGTTTTTTGAAGGTCTTACAGACAATTTTTAAATTTTGAATTGATATGTCTGTATATTTTAAACGCTCTGTGTATTAATTTTTCCTTAATACTAATCCAGATACATTGTATACGATGTGGCGCAAGTTAATATTAAATACTTGCTGAAGATGAACTTCAAATACAAGTATTGAAGTGGAGAGACTGATTACGAGGAATGTTCCTTATATTTTACAAAATATGTTACCTCTGTATTTGTAATATTCTTAAGAAGTATTTGTTTACGCTTTTT
Source organism: Hemicrepidius hirtus (assembly GCA_963082805.1). NCBI lineage: Eukaryota > Metazoa > Arthropoda > Insecta > Coleoptera > Elateridae > Hemicrepidius > Hemicrepidius hirtus. The sequence goes on from OY720166.1 coordinate 1,308,598, forward strand.
TTTCCAGAATTTTAGATAGTAAGCAATCTTATATATTTTTACATCAAATTGTTGCATTATTCGCACCTTTATATTGTTTAATCGTTAGAAATTAGTTGTTTATTGATTAAAATAACCTGTATTTTAACTTGAATAAAATTAAACATACAGTATATATCTAGAAATGTTTATTTTATTAAACTGAATCACTTGTAAAAATCAAAATTTTCAATCTATTATATTTCCCGCTAAAATTCAAATTTGAATTTCCCGCATTTCCCCACTCCAATATTTCAAACCAAAAATAAAACAGGTTAGCCAACTTAAATAAAACAGATTAGCCAACTTAAATACAAGTTACCAGATACTCCTGATACCTCCTCGCCCATTCTATTCTCCTGATACCCGAAATCGAATTTTATCTTATATTTCCTGATAAGGCGTTAAGAAATTGTTCAAACCGCAACAAAAATTTTTCAATTTTGTATCAGGATCACAGAAGATGAAGAAGATATATTTCTAAGCTTTAGTAGGAGATGGAAAGACGGGGCCTAATTCTAGATTCAAATTTGAATTTTTCGTATCAGGATCACAGGAGGTAAAGAGGGTTGTAAAATTTTAAATTCAAAAAGTTTTAAATCTCACCTAAAATTTGGATATTTTGTATCAGGATAACAGGAGGTGAAGAGGATCGTATTTTGAATTTTTTAAAAAGTTAATTTACAAATTCAGGCATTTTATTTGACCGAAAAATATAGGAATACAATCTTCTTTACCTCCTGTGATCCTGATCAGAAATAATTAGATTTTGGTTGAAGTTTTAAAGCAGTTAAACAAATTTTCTTAAGGCTTATCGGGAAATATAAGATAAAATTCGATTTCGAGTATCAGGAGCATAGGAGTTGCGAGGAGGTATCCGGAGTAATCTGGTTACCTTTATTTAGGTTGGCTATCTTGTTGTTTAGTGTGAAATATCGAAGTGGGGAAGTGCGGGAAATTCAAATTTGAATATTGGCGGGACAGAAAATAACTTTAGAAATTGTAATTTATTCTTGAATTTTAGTATTTTATAGCTCTTTCACAGGTTATTTATCATATCAATATCAAATTTGTAATTTAATTAAAAGCATTTATTTAGAATATTAAAAATTATTAACATTGTAATAAAATTACCATTATTTTTATAAACAGATGCATACAAATCATGCTAATTGCAACATAAAGCCCAGAAATATTACTTGCTTAATCTAGAACGGTTTCTGACAAATAATTACAGGTTACTCATTCTATAAATACAATATTTTCCATGCGTAAGCCCTAAAATTGTACCTAACACATACAAAGACTTCAATTTTTCCACAATATTACCTTAAAGTAAGTGAATTATTAAATAAAATGAACAAAATATTACTTCAAGAGATCTTGAAAAAGTTTTAACTAGGTAAAAGGCAAATTTTACATAAAAATGAGTTAGAAAACAATATTTGCAAACCAAACAGGCATAATAAACACATTCAATAATTCCTAGCTTCAAAACTAATCACAAATTTAAGCTAGAGAGCTTTTAAAAATATCATTAAACAAGGAAAGGTAATGTTAAACAAATAGTGGGGTCTTCTACATGCAATATCTATGTATGCATCTGCAAACATGCATTTATTTTATCACCTACAGAGTCTTGTGAAACACCCTGTACATATCTTCTCATAAATTATTATTATAATCAACAACCATGGATGTCTGACTGTTCTGAACTATGCTTTTTATTTAAAACAAATAAAAGCGTTTTAATCTTTGCCAAGATTTGTTCTTGAAAGTTAAGACCAGTCAGAAAATTTCTTATTAATACTATAATACAGAATACATTTTTGGTGGTCGATTCCGGACTTTGCCCATTCTTGTAATGCTCTTATCCTTTAGCGTTGAGGTGCCTTCCACTGTAACTACCTGTAACACATAGTAAACTCTTTGAAATAATATTTAATACAGAACAAGATTGAAAACTACTGATTTATTGAAAATATCATTTATACAGACCAAGAAAAAATAGAAATGTGTACAAATTCATGTGTTGCTGTTTTACGTTGATTTCTTTTTTGATGTTGTGCCACACAGTCTGCACTTGCAAATTTTCTAGATGTTCTTGATATTGTAGACACATTAGGAACTGGTCTGTTAGGGTATTTTACACTAAAATGATTCCTATCGTTACCTAATGATAATCCGATAATCCGGAGTGACACAGTATACAGATTTCTATTTATTTTTTTCGTCTGTATAAATCATGTTTTCAATAAATCCTTAGTTTTAAATGTTGTTCTTTATTAAAAACGAAAAAAAAACACTGTAATTTAACAATCAATAATCAAAATCAGTAAGCAGGGGGCAAAAGTGATAGCAGTGTATAATGGGTTGCCTATATTCAAATAAAAAAGTGGCCGGTCCATTTAACTTGCAATATATATTGCACAATTTAATGGACTTCACTGTATATACATCTACCAGGAATACGCAAATATACATAAAAGAACCCTGTATTAAACCGATCGATGAGTAATTTCACTCTGGCAATGGCAATTCTTAAATATTTTTTTGATCGAAATAGATGGACGATTATTATGATATAAACAACCCTTGGATGTTTTCAAATCATCCCCTGGCTTCATTTTGAAATTTGTACAGTCTTAATATCGCAAAATATAAATATACATCCCCTCCTGCTACCATTAAGGAAACACAAATAACGAATAGGTTTAGTATTTAAAAAAATATAAAAAACTGACTTGTTTCCTCAACAGTAACAGCAAATTCAGAAAGCTTGCACTAATGTCTCGCTAGCGGAAACATAGTGCCACAAAAAATGGATCAGTAAACAATAACACATTAAATTATGTACGGAATTTAAAAGATTAACTCCATTTACTCGACTTTATTTTACTTTTCGCAAGGGTGCAACAATTTATCATACCTACAGTTACTGTTGAATTAATATTTTTGCAAGCAAGCTCCTCCTCGATCCCCCATGCCGCCGTCCTTTCGCCGAAGGTCACTCCACCAGAATCTGTCACCTACACAAAGTTATGCATTCTATTTTAAGTTTTTAAACTGACCGGAGCATAAAGCCAAATAGGCTTAACTTGAGTCGAACTAACTTAAAATCAAATGGAGCTAAGGTAGGTCCTCCAGAAACAGACTATCCCCATCAGAGAAATAGGAAGCCGAGGCTCCTATGGTCTCCTGATGATTACAGGAGGAAGTCCGTACGATACTAAGCCTGCAGACAACTAAAAAACGCTGTCAACCGGTAGTACGTACCTGGGATCGATACTGCAAAGGGACGCATCCCATAAACAGCTTCCGACTCGTCCACACGATAACCAACTGAAGCATCTCCGAGTAACCCCAGATCTACTCCTACGCATTGAAAAGTGGTTCTTGCTTCGAAACTTATTACCAACTACGTTATAATTGAGGCAAGAAGCATTAATCAAGTCATGCCGTATTTCAAAAAAATTACTAAAAATGGTCCCCAAAAACCAAAATAAACAACAACAGTAAAGCCAGTTTGAAGTTCAATAATGAAGGGGGAAAACAAATCAAGACGAGAAACTCAAAAACGTATTCCTGAATTTTCATCCTGTTTTGTATGGTGTACGGGGGCGTTTCAGTTAAAACTCATCTGCAGTTGATTTTACAAAAATAAAATGTTGTGTTGTTGTGTGTGGCCGCAAGCATCAATTTATTTCTAAATTAATGCAAATGCTTATAAGCATTTTATTTAATGTGTAAGTATTTGTTTAAACTTAAAACTGCTCTTATGGGTTATGCCCTTTTATACTCGTAATACACGCCAAACGAAGAACGCGGTCGGCCCGAATAGTCGTCTCATACGACAGGTAGGGGATACGACACACAAAAGTTAACCGGATATCGCGAAAAGTTTAAGAAAAGCCGCATTAAATTAAAAAAAAATTCAAAAAGGAAACGTTTACAAACTCTTATTTTATAGGTCCGTACCTGGAAAATATTAAATTTAGGCTAATACCGCTCCTGAAAAATTCTACAACCCTAATCTTCGGTACGGTAATGGTTCAGCAATGTCGCTGCCACCATTCGATGCACAAACACTCCCGGACGGGCATGAAATTACGAGCATTCGAAGAAAGCATTATAGTAATTTACAAAATAAAAACTGCCTGTGTAATGTAATTTTGATTGAAAATAATTATTTACAAGCATTTCCAAAACTTTAAGGTTCTTCTTTAAATTATTAGAACCACGTAAAGTGTAGGTGATGTGTGTAGAATAGAGGATATCCATCGCAGGGGAAAATAACGAGGGGTTCAATCAAAAAGCAAATTTTTCAAGGAGCCGCATTATTACAATAGTACCCTAACCTTAACAGGGTGGGAATGGGCGCAAGAAAGTGCAAAGATTGAACCAAGTTATATTTGACTTTAATATTTTATTTTTGAAATTCGTTTAATAAATATTTCGAGGGGGTAAGGGGATACCTCTTGAATTTAGTAACAGTTTCTATTTTGTAAATTGTCGTTGGTGAGTTTTAACTACTGGCTTGTACTGCTGTGTGTAAAAATGGTTTTACGACCTTAGGTTTGTTGACTTCATCCTTGACTCCGCTTCCACCAACGTGGGACCTTAAAAAACTGCGTTGTCCTGTTCCGAAGCACACGTATCCAGTTCAATTTCCGCGGTAAAAGCCTTGAATTTCCATTTACAGCACTGGTAGACATCCAAACACGATCAGCACTTGCTTAATACTGGATCACTTCTGCAATAAAATTACATAAACTTAGAAAATTATGATTCAAATAATAACATGACACACAAACATTTGGATTATATAAATAGGATGAGTCTTTTTGAATGATCTAACAAATTTTATGATGTGGAATCTATTATTACATTATAAATGCGAAATGAATTAATTATTCAAAAATTCTCGGAGATTTATTCCCAAAGGCCACTGTCCTTTCTGCATAGTTCAAAGGTAAAATCAAAATTTCCATTCATACAATGCATTAATAAAAATTCAAAAACTATTTTACTTACAAGCAAAAATAAAATACCAATGCACAGGATGTACTTCTGCTTTTTAATTTTCATTCGGACACACACATCGGTGTGGTGTGATATTACGAAATTTCTTCAGTCAACTTTTCATACATTACAATCAATATTTTGAAAGGCGATAACAAGATTACAATGGAACAAAACTACTTACTATTGTTCAGGTTCCGTTCTTTAACAATGCGGAGCCGGCAAATTCTGGATTCCTGCTGCAACAGTAGAGGATAGACTCCGTTTTGGGTTCCGGTAGAGCAGACCCCATATGGGTCTACCTTGTTAACGCCGATCTAAAAGTAGCAGATTAATTAGAAAAAACGCAAGACCTGTTGCTTACATGACTCATAATGTGTGGTTAGGACAAAATTAAGTTTCGAAAAATGTTTGTAATGCAAGAAAACTATTTTGTAGTTCTACTAATTTATCTACGAACTTTAATAACAATTCTACAAATATTAACTACCACAAATTACTACTTTAAATGAAAATACAAAAAAATACTTACAGAACACCACGGCACACATCTTGCGGTGACATGGCTGTGGCTCCATATCCAACATCGTGACAATAACAAACCTACATGTCCAACTTTTGGCAATCATCTGGAAATAATTTACCAAAATCGGATTAAAAACCTTCTATGCTGTATTAAAGTTAAGAACATTAATTTCCATTCCATAAATCAAAATAGTTATATTAAAATAAATCTGTTTTATTAAGTCACGGTGCCGTGAAAATAGCCACAGCTGTTACCGATCAAAAAGCGAACTGACTTATCGACCGAACACTAAAGAATTTCACGAAAAAGTAAAATTTTCGGTAGAAGTTGAGCGTTTATCCAACAGAGGGAAGCCTGAAAATTTAAAATTTTATAATTATACAGGGTAAACTATAATTTTTTAAAATTTAAATCACATCCCGAGGTGGATTTTTCCCTTTAATTTTCACCGTTTTATAGACACCCTATTTTCTAAAAGCAAAAACTCCAAACAAACAATTTATATAGGCTTATTAAAAAAAAAAAAAAGGTGTACGATTGGTTGCCTATCCACAGGCGCGAGAAATTAAAATTTTAAAAATAAACGTACCAATGTCTTTACAATTTTCTTAGGGTATAATTATTCCAATTTCTTTGCATAATAAAGTCCTCCGAACGGTACTGGACACCTGGAATCATAAATGAAATTAAACAGAGACCTACAGGATACTTATTTTGGAACCGAGACTATGGAATATATTAAAATTAAATTAAGAAGTTTATTAATATAAAGAAATACAACTTTGGTACATTGATAAAAAGTTAACAAAATAAATCTTCATAAAGAAATTTTGATATTGTCTTAATAATAGTGCCGGGATTATAATTACAGTGTAGTTTTCATCAGGAATGCTTAAAAAGGACCGTTTCTCGAGCATATATGTCATAAGTACATGTAATAGATCAATTTTTTTAACATCAAAATTCTTTATGAATGTTTATTTTGGTATTTCAAGTTTGAGATAAATTTACAAAATAGCAAAGGTTACATAAAGCAAGAATTGCAATAAAACAGTGAGTATACATATTGGAAAAATCTCTCGGTGAGTAATAAAATATTGCTCAAATTCTCAAATATTGGAAGCTAAAGAATCCGTAATTCACACAAATAATGTGATGGTAGTTATTTTAAAATCCACTAACTTACAACTATGATTACATAATCGCACACTAACGATACACCTACACTATGGCATTTCACAACTACATTAACTTAATTATTATTAGGGAGAAATAATAAAACAATGCTTTATTCGCCATTACCAATCGTAGATCGTGATACGAATGATTCTGACTAGTTCGTATGACAAATATCAGCATTCTTCTTATTAATCGGTAACCAAAAGAATGCCTCTCTTTAACAAAACACACTTTAGAAACTTAGGAACTTAGTTGCAAAAATTTCAGTGTATTCGGATCAAAATAATGTTATACGTATGCAAACTTTTCTTTTAGTGTGTTCTCTATCAAAGGAGGCGTTAAAAATTAAAACTTATTAACTCAAGCTTTCAAAGAACCATAAAAATTCTTAGGATACACCCAGGCTATATATTTTATTATTCTAAAACATTATAGGGGGGGGGGGAAGTTTAAGCTTTCTCGAGTATTATAATTTGTAAATAAGTTTTGCGGTTTTATAAATCTTAAAAAACGTTCAGGAAGTCTACAAACATTTATGTACTGCAGCTGGTGCAAAAGTAATGAGAATTATTTTCTTTTCCTCATGTACACTATGTAGTAACCAGATGGTCCAATAGAAAAAATCTTACTTTAACTATGGCTAGTTAGTATAAGACAGACAACTAAACCTACTTGAGCTGAGATCTAGTTATTACTACAAAGCACACACTAAGGGGAAAAAGTAAAAAACACGTCTTTTGTACCGACTACGTAAATATTTAATTTTGCATGCTTCACTAATATATTTTTACTATATAAACACTGATATCGTTTGCTATACAGGATGATTTAAAATCTTCACACACTCCTAAGGATTTTAAAAAATTTCATTTTGGAAAATAAATTTTCCCGGTAGAATAGGAAGCGTAAATTTTATGGAAAGACTTTTAAAACACCTAAGATACACCTTATGTAACCCATAAAAAATTTCATTCAAATCTATTAACAAACAAAATAGTTATTACAAGTTAGAATAAATTTCTCAGGAGTCATGGCACTCTTAATATTTTTTTTTTCCTTTTGCGTTATCAAAACCGAAAATTTTTGATATCACTGGAAGCAGAATTTAATCCTGAATCATAAAATGCAAAAATATACAGGGTGTTGCATTTAAAATAACAAGGTTAAGGTCATTTCCGGCAAAAAGCGGAAGTGCTAATTTAACGAAAAAATGTATATATGTATAATACCAACTCTAACCGTTATATAACCCATAAAAAAATTCAACTGAATCTAATAAGAAACAAAAAAGTTATAAGGACTTGAATAAATTTTCCACAAGTCATGGCACTCTTGATAAATTTTTTTTTTCAATTAAAAAAATAAAAAACTAGTAGGATGTGTGCTTAAATTGTACCCCACCCTGTATATGGATCAATACAAATATTATAGTCACAAAAATGTTAAAAAAAACGAGTAGCTACTAAAGCACAATTTTAAAAAACCGAATAAATTAGTAGCGACCGGCGATGCACAACCTTCAAACATTAAAAAAAAAAGTAGTAAACCAGATTCGCCAATCATTTCTAATCTAACAAAAACAATCCTATAGTCAAAATGTAAAGAATGCTACCTATTCAAAGCACCTACATCTGCACTTGATCAACCGATCTCTAGCGTAGTTTGGCACCAGCACTTGACCAACCACAGATAATTTAAAAAAAACCAAATAACCAAGCGAAATTGAAATAGTCACAAACCTCAAAATATCACATGACACATTGAGCCACTATACGTAAAAAACCAAATTAAAACAGAAAAAAATTTGGCAAAATGTGTACGCATTTCGTAATTTCACATATCTAGCTCAAAAAATTTTTGGTTTAAAATTAAAAAAGTATTTACAAAAAATATTCATGCAAGCAAAAGATTGAATAAAATTTGTGCTAATCAAATGGCTCGCATATTATAAAAACAATATAAAAATTACAAAAACTTCAGTCTCCAAAAAATGTGATGAATATTTTTTGTAAATACTTAAGTTTCGTGACATGATCGTTTTTTTTTCTTTTGGTTTTTAATACCGGAACTAATTATGTGAGTTAAATCAATAAAATATTGAACACGCTAATAATGTAAACGAATCATGTCACTAAACATTGCAGTACGAAGAGTTGATGGCAGCTTAGCTGTTTACAGATTACACTGCCACAGTATCGTAGGTTGTGAGTCCCCCGTTGCTGGCTTGCTGGCCTGCTTCGTTTCTAAAAAATATTATTTCACCTCACACACATTGTTAAAAATATTTCATCCAAAACAAAATGCATCAGAAAATAATTAAAAATAATATTTATACATGCTTTAAATAGTGCAAGTGTAGTTTTCTTTGCAGAATTAAATTTCTTTTGGCTCTAGAACCGAAAAAAAAATTTTTTTATAACCATCTTCAGGACCAAAATAGTTATTTGTGTGCAACTGTCAAAAAAAGGTCACTTTTTTTGTTTGATTTTGAGTCGTGAAGTAGCACATTTGTTTATAGTAAAATAAAACCTTGACAACGTAAAAAAAGCCCTGACAACGTAAAAAAAAGACTTTTTTTTACCGGCCGACAAAGACTTTTTTTTACGGGTCATGATCTTGAATGAAATTAGCTTTTAATTTTATGTAAAGATTCGATCGAAACTTTAATTTTGGTAATTTTTCACAGTTGCACACAAAATTTTGTATGCCACATGGCCGTGAACTATCTTTTTTTTATTCGAATGATTATTTGGCTCGGCCTTCGCCTCGCCAAATAATATTCATTCTAATAAAAAAAAGTGCTACTTCACGGCCTTGTAACATAAATAACTATTATGTTACAAGGCCGTGAAGTAGCACTTTTTTTTATTAGAATGAATATTATTTGGCGAGGCGAAGGCCGAGCCAAATAATCATTCGAATAAAAAAAAGATAGTTCACGGCCATGTGGCATACAAAATTTTGTGTGCAACTGTGAAAAATTACCAAAATTAAAGTTTCGATCGAATCTTTACATAAAATTAAAAGCTAATTTCATTCAAGATCATGACCCGTAAAAAAAAGTCTTTGTCGGCCGGTAAAAAAAAGTCTTTTTTTTACGTTGTCAGGGCTTTTTTTACGTTGTCAAGGTTTTATTTTACTATAAACAAATGTGCTACTTCACGACTCAAAATCAAACAAAAAAAGTGACCTTTTTTTGACAGTTGCACACAAAAATAATTTTTAAGTTTTTTTAGTTTTAATCAAAGTAAATTAAATTTTTTTGATATTCTTATATTCAAAATTTAACCCTGAATCCGAAAATGTAAAAATATACAGGGTGTTGCATTTAAAATAACAAAGTTAAGGTCATTTCCGCTAAAACCGGAAATGGAAATTTCCTAACAAATAATTAAATCTACGCCTACTTACGGCTCTACCATTCATTTAAAATTTCATCAAAATCGGTTTAAAAACAAAAAAGTTATTAAAGAAATAAGAATAATGTATTATACAGGGTGTTTTAAATTTAATTCACAAATTCTGCAAAGTAATTTTTTTTGTTAAACAAAAGTGCTTAAATAAAAACTGAAAACAAAACAATAGCAAAGCCATGCGTTAAATTTATCCAGACTTACGATTTCCTGTTTGAGAGGAGTTCATGAAACGAACAAATATAAAGTTACCACCCACCACAAAAGCAATATTATTATTAGTAACGGGTAACAGTTAAATTATTATTATATTTTGAGTTAAAAGACAAAGCTAGGCATCACTCCCTACGTTAAGTTTTGAATTTAAAAATTGTATATGAGGGGCACTAGCATGAAATGTTGGGATATGAATTATTACAACAGAGGGAGTTACTAACCTCTCAATCAGTTTGCGCATTTCTTCATGGGACATGCCATCCTTTGCGCTACCTCTCATTACTGAAAACAAGTCACATTTAACTACACGACCACGAGACAACACTCAAACGTATAAACGTAAAAATCAACACAAAACTTATGCGCAACTGTTTCTTGGTGAATGATAACGTAGGAGGCAATTGCAAAACAAACAGAAATATTAACACAAAAACAAGCATGCAACGTGAATTACAGGGTTCACAGCAGTTCTAAATTTTCAAATTCCCTGACTTTTCCAGGTTTTCCCTGACCATTTTTCAAGTTTTCCCTGACTGTTTCCCAATAATTTTTGTCCTTTTTTTGACACTAAAAAAAGTTAAACTTGAATAGACCATTTACCACCAAGTTTTTTTGAATCGGATATTTGTGGATGCATGTTGCATACTTACTTTTAACGTGTTGGTGAACTATTTATAACTATTAATTCAAATAAAACTGTCGAAAATGGCTTTTTATTTATTTACGCACACTGTTAATTGCGGTAACGAGTAAAATGTACGCGTGGCAATACCTACTTAAAACGTGCTTAAAACTAGAAACAGGGAGCTGCGCGAGGAACACAAATACAAACTCTGCAAAACAAAATTCTTCGAATTTGCGTTATTAATGCTCCCTGGTATGTACTTGTTTTCTGAGTAACGCCCTAAAATATTTAAATTTATTTAATTTCTCAATTATGTTTAAGGTCTTTTTTCCAGTCACATGAAATAAATTCCCTGACTTTTTTGGTAAAATTCACAATTTCCCTGACTTTTCCCTGACTATGTGACCCACTTTTAAATTCCCTGACATTTCCAGGTTTTCCAGGTTTTCCAGGTTGCTGTGAACCCTGAATTAGTCACAAACATGCCACACATACACACAAAATCAAAAATAATGAGACCCTAAATTTAATATGAATTTCAATGAGTCACACACAACCCATATACCCCCTTCTACTTACCCTCTTCTTTTTCTGAAAACAAAAGTTCAGGTAAATTATAAAAAAATTGCCAATCTTAATCAAAAATTATGAATAAAACAAAAAATTGTTGCCATGGTAAATCATGGATACAAAATATTGTACTTAAAGAACTGTCACCATGGAAACAAAAGACTATAGCCATGGCATGACAGACCATGGAAGAGAGTCATTGTGTTGACAAGAACAAGGAGCTGTAACCATGGAAACAGGAAGTTGTAACTATGGAAACAAGGTTGTAATCATGGAAACAGATAACTTGAACCATGGTAAACCATGGATACATGAAATTTTACCTGCAAACACAATTATAGCAAGGGGCTGTAAATGGAAAAAAACAAAAGGCAATAGTATCCATGACAAACAAGAGATTGTAGCCAAAATAAACCATGGTAACCTGTAACCATGACAAAGCATGGAAATAAATGAACAAACCCTATAAAAAGTAATACTTCCATCACTATTTAAGCTTCACGAAAGCAAATGTTTAAGCAACGAAAATTCAATTCCGCCAAATCATAACAAAAAAGCAACTCACCACCATAACTACGACTATTAATGAGTTGATCGCGATCACATTCGGCTTCTGATATCTCGTTGCTATCCTTGGAGTCGTTGAAAGAAGGATCATGGTTGCGTGGTGGAGGTGGTGGGGGTTCTGGACTGGTATTTCCGGGTTGTAAACGCAAAGAACCAAGTGAGCGCCTTCCAATAGATCCACGACTGCCATATTGATCGTAGGGTGCGTTGTACCCACCGTATTGAGATCCATACTGTTCGTCTTCAGGTGCGCAGTTTGCAGGGTCATCGTATTCGGGTCCAGGGGAATATATGCTGCCATTACCTACACATTTATGGATAAATGTGCACTGTCCTGGATTTTTTACAATTATTATGTTAAGTTTTATACATATAACACAAAAAAACTGGTTTGGTAGAAATACGTAATGTCAAAAAAAAATTTAAAATTGACGTAATTCTACAAAAACAGCGCGAAATCATTTTTACCTTGGGAACCAGCCCTTTCATAACGTCGGTTTGAACGTGGCATAGATTGAGAACCTGAGCGTGAATGAATCTGATGGGGAGTATTCATTCCGGATGGTCCCATAGTACCTGCATGTGGGTGGGGGAAAGTTTGGAACTGTTGAACTTTGCTAGGATCCATTTCCTCACGGAAACCAAGCAAGTGGAAAGTTGCGTAAGGACAAATCTCATCATCCATGCCTTTTGGAGAAAGAAATTAATTTCGATGGATGTTTAAAAGATTATGATTATTATTTCGGGCAATGTTGAACACGCAAGAGATGATTACATGCAATGGACAAGCACTAGGTGAAATGAATTTTTTAACTTAAAACTTACGGTTAGTTGCAAGCTCACTCTCAAGGTGTTGTTAGTAATACAGAGAAAAATCGAGAAACTTTTTAAAAGATGTTAGTAGGTATCTAGCAAAAAAAAGAAATCATAAGACTAATCACCAACTCCTTGATTATGTATCACCAATTTTTCTAGCCGGTTTGTTCATGTAATGTTCAAGAAGAAATCTAGGACACACCCTGTATATAATGTTCTTGTTTATTTAAACCGATTTCAATGAATTTTTGTTTTGAAGTGTAAAGGCACACATTCCACAAAATTTTGGGAAATTTCTACAAGTTGAAAGTGGGCGAGTCCGGCGCTGTCAAAGTACAGTCAAAATAAAAACATTTAGGCGGTAAATTTGAATAATTGCGATGACGTTCTGACAAGCGAAAATTTTTCAAACGTCAATTGAATTATTTCAGTGAATGTACTTTTGAGTAGGACTGTTTGCTAGGTCGACATATTGCCGCGCTTTCTTTTAAAATTTAGTTGACATTTTCCAGGGCGTTTGTAAACTTGATTCCCTTTTGAATGAACAGACCGGATAGAAAGAAATCGCGCACAATCAAGAAGTTTATGAGACTAAAAGGTGCAAAGAAAAAATTATTTTAAAACAGAAATAAATAAAACTTCTTCAGGAAAATTCAGGCAATAATTATTAGTTTCCCCCGCATGTCTCACATGTCACAGATTTGATTTCTTGATAGTTTATCAAATGTTTTACCTCTGTGAGTGTGGATAGTTTCGTTAGAGCCTCGGCGGTTGCTTAATTCTTCATAGAGATGTCTTCGGGGATCCCAGGTGGAATGAGTACGATAATGAGGTCCTAATAATGTACAACATAAAATTCCAAGCACATGTAGCCGAAAATTCGATTATAAAAGCAAATAAAGTCTTAAAATTTTTAATACCCTTGGATACGGTCTACTATATCCAATAATACAAAGTGGGTTAAAACATTAAAAAGGAGGAGCATATCCCAATGTGAGAGGAAATCACAATTATCGCAGCATGCATGTGAATTTATGAGGGGGCCCATACTTTCTTACTTAAAACGGTACCTCTCTTGATGCGGTCGCAAGTGTTGTAATTTGATCCAGGTACAGGAGGTAGTTTCCGGTTTGGTGGTGCAATGTATCCTAGTTCATCTCTTAAATCAGGACGACGTTTATCCAAAGTCGATGTCGCATTCACAGATTGGTTGTACACAACATCATCTATAAACACTTTATTCTAATCTCTAGACTCTAATTTTATTCCTTTAATTAATTTTAATGAAAAAATATATACAGAATGTTCCAGTATACATATGAGATATAAGGGGGAAACCCCTACACTCATTTCTTTGTCACCAACAAATTCAAAAAACGAAAAAAGAAAGTAATATTTCTGGAACATCCTACATATAAGTAATAAAATAATTTCTCCGGGTTATAAAATATTTCAATCACATACAATCTCCTCGTAAGCGTGTTTGTTGTGGTCCGTGTGAGCGCCTTGATAAAGCAACACAAATAACAATAATTCCAACGAAGATTACTGTAACTGTGGCGACAACGGGTACTACAATATTAAGATCGATCCAATCGGGTAACCAGGGGAAGAGTAATTTGGCGTCGGGTACTTCCCGGGCTGGTGCAACTGTTCCTAAAAGTGAAATAAAATTCCTTTACCTTTATTATAGTTTCCTTTTCCACGTAACACGCAAATGACGATGATGGCTACTATTATGACAAGTACGGCTGCTACTACAGGGACTACAAGGTTCAGATTAGCTAGGATTAGTTGGAATGTGTCCTCTTTTGGTATTTCTCTTGCTGGAGCAATAGTACCTGAAAGAAAGAAATCGAGAATGAAAAGATGATCGTAAATATCTGCTTCTCCAGGTACTATTGCTACACGAGGCAAGTACTAAAGCATCTTTGAAAAAAAACGAACATAGCATATCTATAGCTCCTCTGATGGAACAGAGAGGACATGTGTCAACACTGAATCAAAACTTACCACCAGTTGCAGTGAGGGTAGCGAACTCGTATTCAGCAACATTGAATCCAGCATTATTGTGTGCCGTGACACGGAGATGGTACCATACCGCAGATTCAAGTTCAGAGAGGAGGAAATTACCGCCGGGTTTAACACTATTCGCCACTTGGATCCAATCGGTACTGGTCCTAAACAAAAACGTATCAAAAAAAACATAAAAACCCAATTAGTTCCTAATACTTTTTCTTTTGTTCAATCACGAAGTACAACATAGGGCAAGTTCCATCGGACCATGCATCAAGATGCAATACCACGCTAGTAGAAGACACAATGATGAATTTTTCAGCGCTTGGAATTCCAGGTTTGTCACCACGAGTTCTTGTATTTAAATTGTCTGACGGATCTCCAGTTCCAATACTAAAAAAAAATAAGTATTCTTCGATCACGCGAAGTCTTGGGATGTGTAAAAATTGTTTACCTGTTATATGCCGTTACTTGGACCTGGTACCGTGTTCCACAAAGTAAATTTTCCAAATTATACTTCTGAGTTTGACTTTCAACTTGAACGATTTCCCAATTGCCAAACTCTGGTTTATAATGGATTGTGTATCCATGTATGGGTTCGGTATCCTCAGAATTGGATCGGATTTTGATAGTTAAGGAGCTTGTAGTGGTTGCAGTCAAAGTAACCTATAAAAAAATCACCAAAATAACCCACAATTCCTTCCCGTAATACCATCTCCCTTACTTGTGGGGACCGTGGTGGAGAATTAACAATCAGCTGATGAGTAACAGAATCTTGACCGAAAGAATTCTCGACATGGCAAGAATATTCTCCAGCATCTGTGCGGGTTACATCTCTAAGAAACAATGAGCCATCGGGTTGTTGCCGGATGTGATCATTTGAAACAAAGGTAATTCCCTTAATTTTCCATTTGATTTCCGGTTGTGGTACACCAACAGTAAGACATGGAAGAGTTACGTCCTCTTTGTAGGTAGTGGTGAAAGTATCGTCAAATGATGCAATCTTTGCTGGTACTAAAACATTTATTAAGAGTTAATTATGGATGTGGAAACAAAACCAAGAGATGTTCGAAAGAAGTAACAGAAGATCCAAGGAAGAGTAGGAGGGGAAGTCAAAAACAGACAAGGAAGCTATGGATCGGACAAAGTTTCAATTACCTCGGCTGCTGGGTCCAATAACAACGCTCTTGGATGCCTGTCCTTCACCAATATTAGTAGAAGCAGTAACCCAGAACTCATATTTAAGTTTACTGTCGAGATCTTTAGCCTGGAAACTAAGATTTTGATTTTTAAGGTTAGGTACAACTTTTTGCGTCTTAGGGGTTGCATCGGAATTAACTTCTTCGTTATCAGCCAATCCTGCTTCTCTGACATACACGGTGTATTGTTCAACAATACCGTTAGGCTCGACAGGTGGTTTCCAACTCACCAAAATAGAATTAAGCGACATTACCAACGCTTTAATTGCAACCGGGGCCTCAGGAACTAAAAAAAAAAAATAATTTCATTTAAACCAATTTTTTATTTAAATGTTTACCATCTTGTTCAGTTTGGCAATGGATTGGATTACTGCGAACTCCATCCCCACCAGAAGTATAAGCAAGCACTTGCATGGTATAGTTCGTATATTTTTTCAAGACATGTAAAATTGTTTCGCTTGATGAGGTAATCTTGGTATCTTTAGAACTTTCATCTTAAAAAAAATAGGTTTAGCATACCCAGATTTTTTACAGAACAATAAAGGATTGGACAGACCGGCGCGGAACTGCGTGAAATATAAATTTGGCGCCCAACGTGGGGCCCAAGGGTTTACCCTTGCAGTGCCTCCCCAGTCTGTCGATACCTTAAATAATACTTACCATACCAAGAGTCGGACGGTCCATAGATAACTTTATAACCTTTAATAATTCCATTTGCGGAATTAAGAGGTGGGGATGTCCATGAAACACGAATTGTTTGAGCGGTAAGGGTAGTGCAAGTCGTATCATGAGGTGGTTGTTCAGGAGTTCCTTCAGCGGTATAGGCTTTAATATCGTCAGACATAGGCCCTGCCCCAACCTTATTAAAAGCTTGCACAACAATTGAATACTGAGTATAGGTTTTCAAATTAGTCACGGCAAGATGATGTTCTTTTCCTTCTTCCCTAACAAACTCGACGGTTTCGAAAAGGTATGGTTTATCAGACGAAGCCAATTTATATCCAACGTAATAGCCTAAAATTTCTCCATTCCAATCAGCTCGAGCAGGGGGTTTCCAGAAAACTTTAAGTGAATGTTGGTCGCTACCGTCAACCCTAATAGCAGTTGGGGGACCACTTGGGGCTTCCTCTGCAGTGATTATGGTTACAGTATCGGATGGATCGCTTGAAGCAATTTCGTTTTCTGCTACTATACGAATGTGATATGTTGTTGCAGGTTTTAAAGTGAATATTCCGGCTTCGGTTTGATCACCTGGAGCTAGAACACGTTCCATACCAGCTTCCCATGTCAATTTACTTTGTTTATATTCAATCATGTATCTGGAAATTATGAAAGGCATTAGATTTGTTCCAGAATATTGCAGGAAAAGGTCTTAGGAGACTTGACTTTGACACCCCGACAGAGCCTGCGGAGAATGGGATCACGGAGACCATGAGACGACAGCAAACCGATCGGTGGGAAATGGTCATCGGACCACGGCGGTAATTGGGAAAAAAGTGCCCAAAGAGGCCCCACTTGAACTGTACTTAAAGAAAAATAAAAAATTTACCGTGTAATGGGAGTATTTCCATCATAAGGTGCAACCCAAGACAATTGAACAGATCTTCCGGACTTGTCCAAAACTTTCAGGCCATAGGGAACTTCTGGTGCTTCTTGGACAATCATATTAATGCTGGTATCATCACTTCCAAAAGCATTCGTTGCAACACAAGTGAACAAAGCGGTATCAGTTCTATCAGTACGTTTGATACTTAAATCGGAGATAACACCGGTGGGTAAAATTTCTTCCCTGATCGTGTATCGAGCATCACCTTTAGGTTCTAAACGTTTATTGTTAATATTCCATAAAATTCCAATTGGTTTTTCTCCTTTAGCTTCACATTGCAACACAGCTGGGTCACCTCGCCTTGAGGTTTGATTACGTAACTTTATATCGAATTGGGGAGGAGCTAGAATTAGATTCGTCATTTGTTTTATAATCACTCTAAGGATTTGTTACCTTGTACGCTGATAAGTATTACAGCTGAAAGTCCAGAACCAATTCCATTTACGGCTTCGCAAAGATAATATCCCTCATTATTTTTTTGAATATTATTAATCATTAAAGTTCCTTCTTCAACTCGGATATCAGGATTATTTGGTTTGAAATCTTTGTAATCACCAGGCGAGACTCCTAAATTTAATCATTTTAAAAAAGTTTTTCAAAAAATAGGGGAGGGGAAAGATCTTACCCGTAGCCCGTTTCCATGTCACAGAAGGCTTAGGGAATCCATCAGCCTTGCATTCAACAGCGGCATCAGAGCCTTGAGCAAATGCTTTATCGGTAGGTTCCAAAATCCATCTTGGTGGAACTAAAAATTTTCTCCGGTCATTTAAAAATACTTTTAAAAAATTTTGATCAAAACATGCATTTGTGCAAATGTTTCCAAATAATAATTTTGAAAAGTTTCCCAAAAATTTTTTTTTGTTTTATGACTTAAAGCATGCAGTTTATGAAATATCAAAAGTAAAAGTTAGAGATAAGGGTGTCTTTAAGCAAAAAGATTTTTTTATTAATAACTGCTTTGAAAAAGATTTTCAGTTTTTCAGACATGCAAGAATGTTAGACATTTTTCGTTCATACAAGAAACAAATTTTTTTCTCCTACCATATTATTTATTGGTGCATTTGTTTTAGTTTACCATCCCCCCAAGGTTTTAGTTTGATATAGTAGAGGACCTACAGCTTAACTACAGCTTCTATAGGGCGAGCAAATTAAAGTAAACGGGGCTTGTTTTATTAAATACCCGAACAAAAGAGGGGAGAGAATAATTTTTGGAAGAGGACCTACAGCTTAACATTAATCCAATTTTTCGACAGGGCGTACAAATTAAAGTAAACAGGGCTTGTTTTATAAAATACCTGAACAAAAGAGGGGAGAGAATCATTTTTGGAAGAGGACCTACAGCTTAACATTAATCCAATTTTTAGACAGGGCGTACAAATTAAAGTAAACGGGGCTTGTTTTATAAAATACCCGAACAAAATAGGGGGAAGAAAATAATTTTTTTAAGTTTAATTAAAGTTTAGGGTAGGAGCAAGAATTTTTTAAGTTCGACCCTGTAAAAAAAATTTTTTTCCGTACAAAATTTTATAAAAGCGCTGAAAGTTCTGTATGTAGAGTTGAAGCCCTTAAAAAAAAGTTCATTCAACGCCGCTAACAAGAAGTCATGGTCTGGTTTCGGAGTTATAGGGGATTGAAGTTATTTTTCCTGATACCCCTATGCTCCTTTTTTTAGACACCCTTTACTACATGGAACTGGTAACAAATTACCCTTTTTTAATGAAAATATTTACATATAATTGATTCCTTTCCATTTTATTTTTACTTTTGATGTATCATATTTAAGAAAAATAGCAAAAATAATCACAATTTTAAAATAACCTTATAAAAAATTTTTGGTATTAAAAAATTGTAAATATTTTGCTTTATTATATTAATAAGCTATTAAAAAAAAATAAAAAAATTAGTGACAAATAATAAAAAATGAAACAAAAAAATATACAAAAAGCATGCATAAAAAAAAGTAAACAGAAAATTAAGTGAATCGGGTAAGGATAAGGAAAAGCACCCCTAACCAATCTCAATAACGGTACAGTAGGATAAAATGATTCAGAATGGATTTTTTGAGATTGGTTTTTATTTTTAACCATAATTTTTTTTATTTCGACCTTCTTTAATGAGAACCACACACAAAAAAAGCAAAAAACAGGGTTTCTTTTTTGCTGCGAAACAACAAAACAATGATGAAGCAGAAGCCAATGAGGAAGCCACACAAAAACAGACAAAATCGGGTACCGTAAACAGAGAGGGTAGTTGTATAATCAACAAGGCCTGCCTTATTTTTAGCGGTACATGTATAATTCCCACTTTGGGCATCAGTAACGGATTCTATAAGAAGCAAGCTCCCTTTTTTTCCAATTTTCATTATTGTAACTCCTTCTAGCACCGACATTGTAACACCTTCAAAATTCCACGTTATTTCTAAGGGTAGATCACCTTCCGATACCAAACATGTTAGTTGAGCTGCTTGACCCGAAAATACAGGTGTATCACCAAAGTCAAAAGGTACAATATGAGGCAAAACTGGAAAAAGGAGAAAAAAAAACATAAATGCAACAAAAAAGGCTAATCCTGCTTCTCTAATCTAAAACAAACCATTGACCATTAAAGTTGCGGTATATTCAGCAAAACCGGCTTTATTTTCCCCTCTACATGTATAATTTCCTGCATGATGATAAGTTACAGATTCTATAGTCAAGGAACTGCTTCTTTTCCCTACTGCTGTGATTAAAATTTTTAATTTGGGTACAACTCGAAGACCATTGAAGAACCATGAAATGTTTAACGGAAAATCTCCTTGCGGTACCGTACACTGAATCGTGGCATACTCTTCAGTTTGAAGGGGATTCCCCTCAAAGGAAAAAGGTGTGACTTTTGGAACAACTAAGAATAAAACGAAAACTAGTAAAAAAAATAACCATTCACTTGTAGTTGTGCTAAATACACAGAAACCCCTCCACGGTTTTTTGCTTCGCAACTATAATTTCCTGCATTTGTATGCGAAACGGATTCGATACTCAAAGCTGAGCTTCTTTTTCCAATTTTTGCTACCGATATTTCAGGAAAATTTTCTAAAGTTTGGTCATTAAGCTTCCATTTTATGGTAAGGGGTAAATCTCCTTCACTGACAATACAATTTACTTGAGCAAACTGTCCTGCATGCAGAGGATTGTCTTCGAAGTAAAAAGGGGTGATTCTTGGTGGAACTAATAATTAAAGAAAAATTGGTTAGGGTTGCTTCAAGGGAAAGGTTAAGTTAAAAAATTTATCAAAATAACCATTAACTTGAAGTTCCACTACGTGAATGGAATGTCCGGCTTTGTTCCTAGCCTCACAGGAATAATTTCCAGCGTTTGTATAAGAAACGGATTCAATACTTAAAGCAGAACTTCTTTTTCCAAATTTTCCTATCGATACTTCAGGAAAATTTTCCAAGGTTTGATCGTTAAGTTTCCATTCAATGGTAAGTGGTAAATCTCCTTCGGATACTATACAAGTTACTTGAGCAAACTGTCCGGCATGCAAAGGATTGTCTTCAAAGTCAAAAGGAGCAATTCTGGGTGGAACTAATAAAAAAAATAAAAAGAACTAGTAGGTAAAAAGAAATAACCGTTAACGTGAAGTTCAGCATTGTAGGCAGAATATCCGGCTTTGTTGCTAACTTCGCAGGTGTAGTTCCCAGCATTTGTATAAGAAACTGCTTCGATGGTTAAAATTGAACTTCGTTTTCCTATTTTCGCGATTGAAATTTCAGGAAAATTTTCTACAGGTTGATCGTTAAGTTTCCAAACGATAGTGAAGGGTATGTCTCCTTCTATGACTATACAGTTTACTTGAGCAAACTGACCAGCATGGAGAGGATTGTCTTCAAAGGCAAATTGGGAAAGTCTTGGTGGTACTAAGAAAAAAAAAAAAAGGGAGATATTTCTTGGTATTTACATTTTGGCACCGGAAAGAGAATAAGAAATCAGGAACTCGAACTTGGGACCAAGACAAAAAAATAGCAAAGGTGAGTTAAAGAGAGCGGAGGAGGGCCTTAATTTTGACAGTGGGGGTACGTAGGTGAATGCTGCGAATGCCCAAGGTGTTCTGACTTAGCACAAAGAACGGGTACGTGGCAGAAAAAAATATCAAGATGCCTTGGGGCTAAGACCAAAAACATGTGGCAATGATGAAACAAAAAATGGGTTAAGGGTACAGTGCCATTAATTACCAAGGCACTCTAGTTAAGGGTAACTTCAGTATAGGAAAATATTACAAAACAAAAGAAAAAGAAACAAAATCTTAAAGCAATAACCGTTAACTTGTAGTTCAGCAACATGAACAGATTTTCCAGCTTTGTTACTAACTTCGCAGCTATAATTTCCCGCATTTGTGTAAGATACAGATTCGATAGTCAAAATGGAGCTGCGTTTTCCAATTTTTGATATCGACACCTCAGGAAAACTTTCCAAAGATTGACTATTAAGTTTCCATTCGATTGAAAGGGGCAAATCTCCATCAGCTACGATGCAATTGATTTGAGCAAAATGTCCGGCATGCACAGGATTATCCTCGAAAGCAAACGGAGTTATCCTTGGTGTAACTGATAAAAAAAGGGAAGGTCATAAAGGTTAATTAAGGAAAAACTAATAAAATGTTAAATAAACGATAGTGTATTAAAGAGACATTCGTCTTATAGAACGTTCGCCGCTGTGCGGCTCACACTCGTGCACTAAACAAATTTTAAATAACCATTGACTTGAAGTTGGGCAATGTGAAGAGATTTTCCGGCTTTATTCATTGCTTCGCAGCTGTAATTTCCAGCGTTGGTATAAGAAACAGACTCAATTGTTAAAATTGAACTCCTTTTTCCAATTTTTGCTACTGATACTTCAGGATAATTTTCTAAACTTTGTTCATTTAATTTCCATTTAATTTTTAATGGTAAATCCCCTTCAGAGACCAAGCAAGTTACTTGAGCATACTGTCCCGATTGTAATGGATTATTCTCAAAGTAGAAAGCAGTAACCCGTGGTGGAACTAACAAGAATCAAATAATTAATGGATTTATAAGGGAAAAAAAGGGGGGGAATAAATAAAAGTAACATTAAGCTTTTCTACACCATAACACCATAATTATACCCTTCACAATTAATTCTGCAGAATAACTAGCATGTCCAGCTCTATTTTCAGCCAAGCACGTGTAAATCCCCGCATGATATTCAACAAGCGAATCAATATTTAAAACAGAAGTTTTCTTTCCAAATGAACCAACGTTTATTCCATGTATTTCGGATAATGGTTTTTCATTTAAATGCCAAGAAAATTTTACCGGTAGGTCTCCTGACGAAACACTGCATTGTATGGTTGTGGAGTCCCCAAGATATGATGGTTCATCTCCAAAAGCAAAGGGTAGGAGTTTCGGTAAAACTAAGAAGAGTAAATAAAGGAAAAAATTAATCTAAACACAAAGACAAACCGTTAACATGTAAAACAGCAGAATGTATGGTATTTCCCGCTGGATTCGTAGCAATACAGGTATATTCTCCTGAATGTTCAGCTTGAATTGATTCAATGCTTAACAGACTAATCCTTTTGTTACTACGTAATAAAGTAATCCCGGCAATGTTTTTAACAGAACGACCGTTTAACGTCCAATTTATATTTAATGGTAGGTCCCCTTTGTTCACGGTACACGTCACTGAAGCCATATCTCCAGAATTTAAAGTATCTTCTCCAAAATCAAAAGGTAAAATCTGTGGAGGGACTGGAAATGATAAAACAAAAACCAAAATAAACCTTTAAAAAAATTAACAAGATACCGTTAATAAAAAGTGTAGCCGTATGGCTACCAGATCCTGCTTTATTGGTAGCTGCGCAAGTATATTCTCCAGCATGGTCAGCATCAACTGAACTAATCGTCAATAAACTTGTCCTACCCCCTATGGGTATCATTGAAATACCAGAATGTAGAGAAATGGGTTTATCGTTAAGCATCCATGATATAGACACAGGTAAATCCCCTTTACTGGCATAACAATTTAATTGAACGCTATCCCCTGTATTGGCTTCCCCGTCAAAGTCAAAAGGGTTGATGTAAGGAAGCACTGTGAAAAAAATCAGAAGTGGGATATTATAAAAAATAATATCTAAAAGGGATGAAAATAAACAAAACTCTGCACAATATTTAAAATAATACCATTGATGAAAAGTGTAGCGGTATGGCTACCAATTCCAGCTTTGTTCCTGGCCGTACAAGCAAAATTTCCAGCGTGTTCGGCTTCAACTGAATTAATGGTCAAAACGCTTGTCCTACCCCCTAATGGTATCATCGAAATCCCCGAATGTGTTGTAATAGGTTTACCATTAAGCATCCATGATATAGACACAGGTAAATCCCCTTTACTGACATAACAATTTAATTGAACACTATCCCCTGTATTGGCTTCCCCATCAAAGTCAAAAGGGTTGATGTAAGGAAGCACTGTAGGGAAAATGAAAAAATAAGGGAAAACTAAAAGCAAGAATATTCTGCAAACAAAAACATTCAAAACAATACCATTGATGAAAAGTGTAGCGGTATGGCTACCAATTCCAGCGTTATTTTTGGCCGTACAAGCAAAATTTCCAGCGTGTTCTGCTTCAACTGAATTAATGGTCAAAACGCTCGTCCTACCCCCTAATGGTATCATCGAAATCCCCGAATGTGTGGTAATGGGTTTGTCATTAAGTCTCCAAGAGATGGATACCGGCGAGTCTCCCTTACTAACATAGCAAGTCAATTGAACACTATCACCTGTATTGGCTTCCCCCTCAAAATCAAAAGGGGTGATGTAAGGAAGCACTGTAGGGAAAATGAAAAAATAAGGGAAAACCAAAAGCAAGAATATTCTGCAAAAAAAAACATTCAAAACAATACCATTGATGAAAAGTGTAGCCATATGGGTACCAAAACCAGCTTTATTCAAAGCTGTACAAGTATAATCGCCAGCATGGTCAGCTTCAACTGAACTAATAGTTAAAAGGCTTGTCCTACCCCCTATGGGTATCATAGAAATACCAGAATGTAGAGTAATTGGATTTCCGTTAAGGGTCCATGATATAGAAACGGGTAAATCCCCTTTACTGACGTAACAAGTTAATTGAACGCTATCCCCTGTATTTGCTTCCCCTTCAAAAACAAACGGGGTGATGTATGGAAGTACTGTGGAAAAAAAGGGTAGGGTTAAGGAAAAACCAAGAATCAAAACAAAAAAATCTAATAAAGACCAAAGCAATACCATTAACATGTAAAAACGCTGTATGGGTAGTAGTTCCTGCTTTATTACTAGCAATACAAATGTATTCCCCAGCATGCTCAGCTTGGATCGATTCAATGCTTATCTGGCTGGTACGTTTGTTGGTTTTTAAAATTGTAACCCCAGTTATGGTTGCAATAGGTTTGCCATTTAAAGTCCAAGTGATGTTAAGGGGGAAATCCCCTTTATTTACAGTGCACAAAACCGACACCATATCATCAGCGTTTAAAGTATCTTCTCCGAAGTCAAAAGGTAAAATTTGTGGAGGAACTGAAATAACAAGCCATGATGGATGATTTATTAAAGGGTTTCCACTTAAATCAGAAGTGGGATTGGGGAAAAAATCTTGGTACCGACTTAAGGCATCAGAAGTGGGGTGGGATTAAGGATAAAATTAAAATAAGTCTCTATACTAAAAAAAAATTGGTCAAAGAAATACCATTGACATGCAAATACGCCGAGTAACTGTTGATCCCTGCTGGATTTTTGGCTGTACAAGTATATTCCCCAAGATGTTCTGCTTGGACGTATTCGATGCTTAAAGTACTAAGACGTTTTGTAACTTTGCTAATAACAATTCCATCTCCACTATTTAAACGTTGTCCATTTAATAAAAATTCAATCTCTAATGGTAAATCTCCTTTGTTCACAGAACAGCTTAAGGATACCATATCACCTGAATTTATGGGTTCATCCCCAAAATCAAATGGTACTATTTGGGGTAGAACTGTAAGAAGCAAAATAATTCGTCAAAAACTGAAGGAGCGTCATCGTCGTACTGGGGTGGTTTCAACAACCAACAACGCTGTGTTTGGAAATTTGTGGACGACAAAAGTGTCTTAGGAATTCGGGGAAAAATATCGACTTTTGGCCTGTGGTTTTTGCCAGAGAAGAATATCAGAAGTCTGATTATAGAGAATATGGTAAATTAAAGGTAAAGGACATGGTTTCAAAAAATCAAGCAAACAAAAGTTAGTAAAAAAAATCGTGGTATTGTAGTACCATTAACATTTAAATCTACAGAGTGGGTTGCACTTCCGGCCAAATTCTTAGCAACGCAAGTGTACCGTCCAGCATGTTTAGCTTCAACAGAATCAATACTTAAAGTACTGATTTTTTTATTTATTTTATTAATGGAAACCCCTTCATTATTTACAAGACTTCTATTTTCATGTAACCATGTAAATTTAATTGGAAGATCTCCCTTGTTAACGGTACAAGTTAAAGATGCTACATCACCGGAATTAATCGGTTCTTCCCCGAAATCAAACGGTAATATTTGGGGAACAACTGTAAAAGGTAAAAAGTGGTTGAAAAAAAATAAACCAAACAAAAAAAAATGGTATTACAAGAAAATAATACCATTGACATTTAAATCGGTGGAATGCGTTGCAAATCCTGCTAAATTTTTTGCAACACAAGTATATCGTCCTGCATGATCAGCTTCGACAGAATCAATACTTAAAGTACTGATCTTTTTATTAATTTGATTGATCGAAACACCATCGTTGTTTGAAATGGTTTTATTACCATGTAACCAAATGAGTTTAATGGGTAAATCCCCTTTATTTACAGAACAGGTCAAAGAAGCTAAGTCACCGGAATTAACAGGTTCTTCCCCAAAATCAAACGGTAATATTTGAGGAACAACTGTAAAAAGTAAAGGGTTTAAAAAAACAAAAGGTAGCAGCAACAAAAAAATTACAGGCATAAAAATACCATTGACATGTAAATCTGCAGAATGTTCAGTGGATCCTGCGGAATTCTTTGCGGTACAAACATAAATTCCTGCATGGCCAGCTTGAACGGATTCAATGTTTAACTGACTAACTCTTTTGTTTGAACTCAAGATGTTAATACCAGGAATGGTGTTAACAGGTTTGTTGTTAAGGGTCCAAAAGATTTTTACCGGAAAGTCTCCTTTGGTTACAGCACAGTTTACAATGATTACATCACCAGAATTGATTGTATCTTCTCCGAAATCAAAGGGTAAGATTTGGGGAGGTACTGTAAATATATAACCATATCATACCATGCTGTGTTAAACCGGACAAAGTACCATGGTTGCGTTCAAGGATGTTTGAACGCACCCCAAGTCAGATCCCATTGTCTTTGCATCTAGTACTAGCGGCGGGGGTAACATTTAAGGGAGGTAGGTTGTGAATCAAAAAAGAAAAAAAACATTTAGATTTAAATTAATACTACCAGTACAAAAATACCGTTAACATTTAAAAAAGCAGAATAGCTGGTCATCCCAGCTACATTCTTCGCTGTGCAGGTGTAATTTCCAGCATGATGAGCTTCGACTAATTCTATACTCAACGTGCTAATACGTTTGTTCATTTGCCCCCTACTGATTCCTTGGATATCTTTCACAAGCTTTCCGTTAAGGGTCCAAAATATTTTAAGGGGAAAATCTCCTTTAGTGACTGCACAATTTATTGTTGCCATGTCACCTGTATTTATTGGTTCTTCTCCAAAATCAAATGGGATTATCTGAGGAGGAACTATAAAAGGGTTTCAATAGCGAGAGGGGAGAAAAATAAAACAAAAATCTACCACTACTGTGCATTAAAAAAAATGAATACCATTAACATTAAGGTAAGTAGTAAAATTAGCTGAACCGGCTTGATTGGTTGCACTACAAGTATACTCTCCAGAATGTTCGGCTTGTATGGAATCTATTGTAAGACTAGAAACACGTTTACTTATTCGACTTGTTACTATTCCTTCAACTTTTTCAATTAAATTTCCTTTTAAATACCATACAATTTTCATGGGAAGATCACCTTTGGTGATGCTACATGTTACAGATGCTGCGTCTCCAGCATTCATTGAATCCTCGCCGAAAGTAAAAGGGATTATTTGAGGAGCAACTGTAATGATAAAAAATTCACCCATCATCACGGATTTCCCCCTCCCCATCTCTACCATAGCCTTCTCAGGAAAGTTAGACACGGTAAAATTTATTTCGGCACCCACCGTCACGAATACAGGACCAAACTAGCCCTTGCTAGATTTTCCAACCCTCCACATGGCTAGTATATTCAGCCAAAAGAAATCAATACCAATAAAGCCAGGTCTCGCGTTTTAATGAGAACCAATAGGATTACTCGATTTTTGAAAACCTGGCAATTCTATTGGTTCGCGAGGAGTGTCGGGGCGTGTCCATTGCAGGCCCAGCTTTAAGATTTGCGCGACATACGAAAGGGTAGATAGGGTCAAATAGGATTAGGATCAACTAAAATATAAAACAAACAAGAAATAAAAAAATACCATTAACTGCCAATAGGGCAGTGTAGAAAACGGATCCAGCATTATTCGAAGCGATACATGTATAATTCCCAATATGACTATGGGTTACATAATCAATACTAACAGTACTCAATCGTTTCGAAGCCCTTGTCACTGTAACACCTTCTTTTTTCCCAATAGGTCTTTCATTTAACATCCAAGTTATATTCAAAGGATAATCGCCCTTAGCAACGGTACAATGAGCAGAAACACCATCCCCTTCATTAATTGATTCTTCCCCGAAATCAAATGGTGCGATCTGAGGAATAACTTTAAGGAAATGTTTTTAGGAATATATAAAAAAAAAAACGAAAACTAGCAAAAACTTAAAAATACCATTAATATTTAATTCAGCAGAATAACTAGAAGTTCCTGCAAAATTCTTTGCAATACAAGTGTAATTTCCTCTATGAACGGCTTCGACAGAGTCGATACTCAAAGTACTTATACGTTTGTTGGTTTGAGTTATAGAAATTCCGCTTGAAGGTTCAATATTTTGGGCGTTGTGATTCCATAAGAATTTGATAGGGAAATCCCCTTTAGTTACCGCACATTGTACGGTAGCCATGTCACCTGAGTTAATCACTTCCTCTCCAAAATTAAAAGGTAAAATTTGAGGAGGGACTGTAAAATGGAATTTAACAAAAATTAATTAAAAACATGCTTAAAAAATCAACTGGAAAATACCATTAACATTTAAATGTGTTGTAAAGTTAACAGAGCCTGCAGAATTGGTTGCACTGCAAGTGTATTCTCCGATGTGTTCGGCTTGTACAGAATCTATAGCTAACGTACTGATTTTTTTCCCTAAATTACCAGTCAAAATACCATCTTGTTGGTCAATCAATTTCCCGTTCAAGTACCATACAATTTTCATAGGAAGGTCACCTTTAGTGACTGTGCATTGAGCCGAAACAGTATCTCCTGCGTTCATGGACTCTTCGCCAAAATCAAAAGGCATTATTTGAGGAACAACTGGAAATTATGTTTCTTTTATTAAATCATAGAAAATTGGGGACATAAAAGGGAATTTCTTCTGCCATAGTTGGAGTAAAAATATCCTGTAAGGTGGGTTTGGGTAGTCACCTAACCTAAACTCTCGGGGGGGGGGGGGGGGGGGTGAAGGAGTCTATCTAATCCAACAAACGAGTTTCAGCAAAAACCTAATCTTACGTGGGTTAGAGAAAATATTTGGAATTAAATTAAATCCATTCTAAGGTGGTCAGGGTTGAAATGAACTTTAAATTTGTGGGGTGGGTTCGAGTGAACGCCGAAGGGTGGTTAGAACAGAAATCAACCATAAAATATTTAAGAGATGGATACCCAATCTTAAACACTGCATGGGGTAGGCTAGAGTGATTATTTTTCTCAAGAGGGGGGGGGTTCAAGTTGATACCCAACCATAATAACTGTATACCTATGGTGGGTTTCAAGGTGCCTAATAATTCAAATGACACTGTATAACGTGAGTTAAAGTGATAATTTTACCCAGAAGGTGGGTTAGAATCTATACCCAACCGAGACCCAACCTTAGCAACCGGATACAGCGAACGACGGGGCACACAGAAATTGTGCCCTAAGGTGGGTTAGATTGCGGACTAACCTAAATAAGATTGTGTAAGCTGGGTTGAACTGAATGTCATGTCGTACCTTATCCAAGAGGCGATTTAGAGTGGATACCCGACCTTAAAGGTGGAGACCTGGCCTTAACTAAAAAAAACATGAATTGGGCGAACAGTGCGTTAAAGCAAACATTTCATCGCACTCAGGGTCGGAAATTAATTAAAATATCGTAAGGACGGATTAGTATAGAAAAACAAACCAAAACAAAGACAAAAAAATAACTACAAATGCATGTAATACCATTAACAGCTAAATTTGCTGTAAATACAATAGATCCAGCTTTATTTTCCGCAATGCAAGTATAATTCCCAATATGATTATACTTCACGTAATCTATTGTAAGAGTACTTGACCGTTTCGAAGCTCTTGTAACAGAAATCCCTTCATTTCCGTTAATAACTTCCCCATTTAAGGTCCAAGTAATATTCAAAGGGTAATCTCCTTTAGTAACAGTGCATTGAGTTGAAATTCCATCCCCTTCGTTGATGGATTCATCCCCAAAATCAAAGGATGAAATCTGGGGTGGAACTATGAAAAATCAAGGGGCGTTCTGAAGGGGTTGTTAATAAAACTTAAGCAAACAAAAAGCAAAGCGTTTTTATAAAATAGAAAAAATACCATTAACATTTAAATATGCGGAGTATTTAGTTGTTCCGGCTATGTTTGCTGCAATGCAACTATATTCTCCACTATGTTCGGCTTGGACCGATTCAATTGTACAAGAACTGACACGTTTGGTATTAGTTAAGGAAATTCCTCTAAATTTTTTTATTTCTTGGTCGTTTAAAGTCCAAGTTATGTTTAAAGGATTATCGCCTTTTGAAATTATACATTGAATTGAGATGGTATCCCCGGCATTAATATCATCCTCTCCAAAGGTAAAAGGAAATATCTGTGGTGCAACTATAGTTTTGTTAAAACAGAAACAAAAGAGGGTAAGTAAGTAAACAACGTGCAAACCTTAATGTGCATGTTATTGTGATGTGCTAAGAAAACTTATAATTAATACCCTTAACGTTTAAGTAACTGGAATGACTGATCGTTCCAGCACCATTCTTTGCTGTACATTTATATTCTCCTGTATGTCGGGCTTGTACCGAATCGATTCCTAAAGTACTAAAACGTTTAAAGGTCATAACAGTTATTCCATCATTTTGACCAATGGTTCTTCCATTTAAACTCCAGGTAAACGTTAATGGTGAATCGCCCTTTAAAATGGTACATTGGGCCGTAACAGTTTCACCGGAATTAACCGACTCCGCACCATGACTAAATTCAAAAGGAGCGATTTGGGGAAGTACTGCAATATGGAAGCCAAAAGGTACTTTGGATTAAACAAATAAAAACACAAAAACAATTTAAACCCATAACCAAATCAAAATCCACGTCGGGGATTCCCCAGTAAGCTGCTATAGTCTCCCCAGAATGGGCGTGTTTCATTTTATCTACTACTGGTAGATGGCAGCATAGTGCTCGGTTCATTTCAAAGGTAAAAGGAATTTTGGATACAAAAACTAATAAAACGAAACAAAAACCACTTAAAATTGTTTCTAAGTACCATTAACATTAAGAGGTGTTGTATAGCTTGCAGTCCCGCCTGAATTACTGGAAGAGCAAGTGTAATTTCCTGCATGCTGGGCATCTACTGCATCAATGCTAAGGCTACTAATTCTCTTCATGGTCATTATTGTTACCCCATCATGTGGGCTAATTTTTTTCCCATTTAAAGTCCACGTGAAATTTAAAGGGGAATCCCCTTTTAATATAATGCATTGTGCTGCTACAGTTTCCCCTGAATTGATGGGTGCTTCACCAAAGTCAAAGGGAGCTATCTGAGGTAATACTGGAAGTTTAAAAAATGCCGTGGATTTTCTGTCAGAATTATATCCACGTTAGCCGTGGAGCTAGCAACGGCCTTAAAAAAATTTTAATAAGGGGAATCCCCTTTACCAAAAATAGCTCCCTTATCATAATTTAGGATTCGTCTTCATGGAATTTTGGATACAAAAACCAATAAAACTAAAGAAAACCTATTTAAAATTATTTTTAAAGTACCATTAACATTTAAAACTGCAGTGTAACTGATCATCCCTGCTTTGTTTTCAGCTTTACACGTGTAATTCCCAACATGATGGGCTTCAACAGAATCTATACTCAAAGTACTTATTCGCTTGTTCATTTGTCCCGTGGTAATTCCCCGGATACTTTTTACAGGTCTTCCATTATGGGTCCATGAAATTTTAATAGGAAAATCACCCTTTGAAACAGTACATTGCAGTGACGTCATGTCACCGGTGTTTATTACATCTTCACCAAAATCAAACGAAACGATTTGAGGTGCAACTGAAATTGAATGGAGCATTTCCATGTCACGTCACAATATTCAAAATAATTACTCTGTAGGCAAAACCCGGTTTACTTTTATCCGAATAATTTAATAATAATTAATTAAGATTTGCCTATAGCGGGCGTGGCATGTGTGGAAATGCTCCGAGAACCATTTGGTCAACATGTTTTGCGAATATCATCCATTTTAGGTAAGGTGGTCAGTTTTTTGGAAGGGTGGTACAAAAATGAAAACAAAAAGTAAACATCCTTCTAGTTCATAGATACCAAAGACATCTAAGGTTGCCGTATATTGCGTCTTTCCGGCTACATTTGAAGCCACGCATGTGTAATCTCCTCTGTGGATGGGCTCAACCAAAGTTATACTAAGGATAATTGCGTGGGTACCAAAAGCAGATGTAGAGATACCAAAACTATGATGCGAAATGTGCTTTCCATTATGGTACCATTTAATTTTTAAGGGTCTATCACCTTTAGTTACATGACAAAAAAGTTGTGCAGTATCACCTGCGTTTAAAGGACCATCAAACTGAAAAGGGCTAATTACTGGTAGTACTGTAAAGGGAAACAAATACGGCTTTAATAAAAAAACAAATGCCAACAAATGATTTTGTTAACATATGAAAAGTTTTTTTAAGCTCGATTTGCACACAGCCGATGATCTTACCTTGCTGTGAAAAAAATTATTTTGTGCACTTGGCCTGTACCTCTGGATGATGCTAAAGAAATACATAAATATTTAGGAGCACATTTGTACCCCGTACTACACACATTATTATGTACAAAAAATTATTTTTTAGGGCAGGTCTGTTTTCCGCAAAAATACACTTAGAATATCACAAATGTTGCCCTACCCTGTATAAATATTTTCCTATATCCCTGAAAATAAAACATGAGACGCATTAAACAAAAAAATATATACAAAGCGAGTCAGAATTAAATTTTTCCACTTCCATTACCTTTAGAATTAAATCCTTAACATACAGGGTGTTCCATTTGTAACAAAAAAATCTTAATGAAGATATATCACCCTGTATAAGTGACGGCTCGTTTTTAACTGCCGCAGAACTGTAGAATCACTAAAAACAAACACAGAATCGCTTCGACACGCGCCGCGGGTCGAGCTGCAAAAAGTGCAGCCGACTTCAACAAAAAAAATAATTGAAAAGTTTACTGCAAATAAAGACCAGCGTATTCGATTAAATTTTAAAAATGTTCTTTTAACTAAAACCACACTTTTATTTTCTGATACAGTATCCCCAAAAATATTTGGCACGGGCCGTCACCGCCCTGTATATATTTATTTGCTAATACATCTTAAATTATTTAAAAGACCTGTCCTTTTTCTTCATAAATTTTACTTCTTCTGAAGTAGAATATGTTGCAGATATTCAGGAAAAAAAGGGTCAAGTAGGCTGCGATAATTCCAAACCAACTTGACCCCATTTTTTGCAACTTTCTTTATTTTTATAATCAAAAATGAGACTTACCCATGACTTGAACTTCTAATGATCCTCTTGCGCTGTATCCTTGGGAGTTCTTTGCAACACAAGTGTAGGAAGCTTGATCTGAAGCCCTTTCGACGTTTTCAATGATGAGGGTGCCATTAGGGAAGACTTTTTGTTTTCTATTAATTGGAAGCACTCTGCCATCTTTTAAAAAAAAATTAAATCAATACAAAATTTCATAGAAATTTAAAAAAATTACCTCTTTCCCAAACGATTGTCTCAATGGGGTATCCAGCAACAGGACAGTGAACAATTAAAGTTCCTCCAGCAACGATAGCTTGTTTTTCCATTGATCTGACAAATGGAAGCCCATAAACGTTAATTCTTGCTGCATGATCAGCTGAACCAACTTTACTACTAGCAATGCAACGGTAAAGTCCTCCATCATTGGTATGAGTTGCTGTGACGTTAAGATTAGAAACTACATCTCCATTCACAGTTACGTATTGTCCAATTTGGTATCTATCACTGTTTGATAAGCGGCGTCCATCTAATTCCCAGGTTATTTCTGGAGTTGGGTTACCAGCAGCTATGCATTTCAAGAAGACATGAGATCCAGGTTGGAGGGTTTCTTCAGCAAATGCGTGACGGATTTGAGGTGGTTCGAATCTGCCTCCTAGTTTGAGTTCGGCTGTTGCTTCGGCGCTTTCTTGATCGTTTCTGATGAAACATTGGTACATGCCTTTGTCTTCTTTACGGACAGCTTCAATACGAAGAATAGCTTCTTGATGGTCCAATGGTTTGCCGTCTTTTAACCAACTTATTGTTTTGATAGGATTACCTTAAAAGAAATCATTGGTTTGGTAATTTCAAAAATAAAGGTCCAGCCAGACTGGGGCACCAAGCGGTAACGACGCTACTTGAGATTTCCCGCATACTAATTAACTTACCTTCAAAATGGCAAGTAAAAACGGCAGGTCTACCGAAATCAACGGTTTGAACTTGAGGTTCAATGCGAGATTTAAGAGGAGCAGTAACAGTAAGGACGGTTTCAACGCTTTCTCCACCAACGGAGTTATTCACAACGCATAAGTATTTTCCTGAGTCTTCAACTTTAGCTTCACGAATAATAAGTGTTCCAGCTACTTGTTTAACCCTGTCGTTTAGTTGTACGGCTTGTTTACGTGTAGTGCCATCTAGGAACTTGTACCACCTGAAACAAAAGAGAAAAAAATTAAAATACAAATCAAAATCTGCTTAACTAAAAATAATATTGGTAAAACCCTATGTTACCTGAATAAAGGTACTGGAAAAGCTTGAGCAGGACAAAATGCTACAGAGCTTTTCCCAACTCGAACGGTCCTTATATCAATTACATGACTACTTAACTGAGGTTTAACTGATCCAGTAGGTTCTGAAAAGAATTTCTTTGATTAATTTCCTACCTGTTTATTTAAAAGTGCCCAGAATGCCCCATTTAAGCTCAGCCTACTTGACCTCCCCCTTATTTCCTAAGGCCCAGATTTAAAAAATGTTTTAATTCACCTTTTAATAGGAGCAGGAAATGATTGTGCGTCACACAAAAGGGCAAGGTTAGTTAAGGTTTGCGATGTCAACCTATTCCAACCATCACCGGCAACTTTAGGAGCCGTTTGACCCGTCGGTTCTAAAAAATAATAGCCCTTCAACAGCACAGAAATTTAACCCAAAAGATTAAAATTTAAAACCAATTGTCCTACTATAATCAATTTTTGTTGCAGTCAAAGTTGCACCCATTCCACCCTAGCTAGCACCTATCAATAGTAAAACGGTGCTAGTATAAATGTTGGGATAAGGTTGTCCCTTGATTTTAAAAAGTAATCATACCCATATAATAATGTACAACAGTAAACATTAAAACGGACAAAGTACCATGGTCACCTTCAGCTTTTGATGGTTTGGACCCGAATTTTTTATTGTTCTTGTTTTTGATTATGGGACAGGGTTTAGGAACACAATATCCGTGTTTAAATAAGTTTTCTGAACAACCATACATTTTTTCTGGAAGAACTTACCTAAAAATGGGAAAAGGATATCCGACTACAGGACACAACAATCCAATAGACGCATTTTCAAAAACAATGAGGATCTTCCAAGCGGTTCTCTCTCCCACCAACTTCGGTGGTAAGTTATTCGTTGGTTCTGAAAAGAACCAGGCATTAGGATTCTGCATTATTACGAAATGCAAAAAAAATCACATATAATTATAAACTTGTGACTTTTGTGTGCAAAAATGAAAGTGAATAATGAGGTAGCAGAAAATAATACAGAATCCCTATGCTTTTTTCCATGCATTTTTTTCCCCACCTACCTTTATTATCAAATTCAATTAAAAAAAGGTTTAGATAAATAAAAAAGCATGTGTGGCAAACTAAAAATTTTACCTACCTTCTATTTGAAGCCATGAACGAAAATGGAAAATAACTTACACATAACATGGTACTGACCAGTAGTCAATAAATACTTTTCAAGGTCGGTTACAGTAGAAAACAAAAGCTAAAGGTGGGTGAGGATGTATACCGGTCCCAAAAAACAAATTACAGTAGACACTTAACGTTAAATTCTGTATATGGTGAGTTGTAATGGGCATCCGATGTAAATTAAAACTATCTATGGTGGATTAGAGTAAAAAATAGCTAAAAGTCGGTTAGGATGGATATCGGCCCGAACACCCAGCCTTAAAAACCGTATATGGCAGGTTGTATTGGGCATGACGTAAATTAAAGGTAATCTAAGGGAAATGAAAAAAAAACTTACATATAACGTGGCACGGGATAGCCAGCAACTTGACAAGTAAGCCAAGCCATCTCAAAGATAGGAACATTGACTATTATCCAACCCTCAAATTTTTTCCCATCTTTTTTAGGAGCTACGTTGTTAGTTGGTTCTGCAAAAACCAACACAAACACTCATACTTTATGATGTAACCCTTTTTAGACTCAAAAAAAATAAGCAAAGCACATCCATCCCCCTTTTGCGGATGTTTGGATTGTCCATATTGGGCAAACCCAAACCCAAAACAAAAACTTACATGTATCTTGGTACAGGATACCCAGTGACTTGACAAGTAAGCCAAGCAACTTGAAGTTTTGGTACGTTAATAACTTTCCAGCCCTCAAATTTTTCCCCATCCTTTTTAGGAGCTACATTGTTAGTGGGTTCTGTAAACAACGCAAACCTTGAAGAGTTTTCTGAACCCTTTCCCCGAACAAGCACTTTCAAAACTTACATGTAACGTGGTACGGGATACCCTGTAACCTGACATGTAAGCCAAGCCATTTGAAGTTGAGGCACATTTACAACCTTCCAACCTTCAAACTTTTCCAAATCTTTCTTAGGGGGTACGTTATTAGTAGGTTCTGAAATTTTATACAAGGTGATATTTTAGGGAATAGAGATACCATTGTGTAAATATTTTCAGAACAAGCACTTTCAAAAAAATATAAGGGGAATGTAAACTTACATAAATCTAGGAACAGGATATCCAGTGACCTGACATGTAAACCAAGCCGTGTTAGTTTCTATGACGTTAAGTACTCTCCAACCCCCAAATTCTGCACCCACTTTTTTGGGAGGGACATTATTAGTGGGTTCTGCAAAAACAACACACTGTAGGTACTTACAATTTTTTTTACTTTGAATGAGAACTTTCGATATGAACTAAACTTAGAAACATTGGGGAACTTTTAGGGCAGGGGTAAGGTTGTCGAAAAATCAAAAACAATTGCACGATACATAAACAATTGAATAGAGCTCAAAGCACGCATGGCTGTATTCAATTGTTTTTCCTAGTACTATACCTTCAAGGCAAGGCTAGCGAAAGAAAACAAAAAGGAATTGTCAAGGCATGCCAGATCTACACTGGTCTACTGATCTTACCTATACAAAGGAACCGGATACCCAACAACCTGACACATGAGGAATAGGGTCTCATCAAGGGTTGCTGATACTAAACTAATTTTTTTGTCCAAGGCTTTAGGGGCAATGTTATTTGTGGGGTCTGAAATAGAAAACCAAAATTCTAATCTATCTCGAAATTAAAAAGAAATTCCAAGCCCAAAGTGTCCAGGGAAGGGGTGGGGAGGATTTTCAGAGATTAAAGTTCGTTACTTACCGAAACAAAGGAACAGGATAGCCAACAACTTGGCACATCAGAAGAACTGTTTCATTAAAACTTCCAGATACTAATCCTAAGAGTATTTTTTTGTCCAAAGTTTTAGGAGCAATATTATTAGTTGGTTCTGAAATACAGGAATGGATATTCTAATTTCCTGAACAAAAAAAAAATGCAAGCCCAAGACAACCAAACTTACCTAAACAAAGGGACAGGGTAACCCACAACCTGGCACAGCATAAAAAGTGTTTCATTGATATTCACGGTTATTAAAGTGAACCCAATTTTTTTATCCAATGCCTTTGGTGCAATGTTACTTGTAGGTTCTGAAAATGGGGAACAAGAATGCTAATATTTTTGTTTAACAAAAAAAACCAAGCTCCAGACTAGAAAGAAGGGGAGGGGGCAAAAGTTTCATCAAACTTACCTAAATAAAGGTACCGGATAACCGACGACCTGACACATTAGGAAAAGTGGGTCACCTAACGCCGCTGATACAATCGAAAACCCAAATTTTTTATCCAATGCTTTTGGGGCAATATTATTAGTCGGTTCTGAAATGGAAATAGGACCTATGGACTACGAGAAAAAATATAAAAAGAAAATCCAAGCCCAAGACTAATCTATTGGGATCTAAATATTGATCTAAATCACCCAAGGGCATAACTTTCTTTAAAAGTTTAATTTCGATGCCCAAAACTAACATAAATAATGTACCTAAATATTGGCGCAGGAAACCCTTGAGCGGCACAAATCAAGGGTACAAGCTCCCCCATAGGCACAGCCCTCTTCAAAGTCTCTACTTCTGTGTCCTTTACCTTAGGAGCAACACCAGCTACGGGTTCTGAAAAGAAGCTTTGTGTTGGGTTCATAAAAAGCAATGGGGGGTTAAACATTACAAGTAATAAAAATTACCTGTAAATGGGAGCAGGGAACCCTTGTGCCGCACACATTAAGGGTACTGTATGACCCATAATAACACGACCTTCAAAGCCGGAAATTGATTTATCTTTTGCGGTAGGAGCTACACTTGTCTGGGGTTCTGAAAGGGTTATTTTTTACCAGAAAAATTTAAATAA
Organism: Hemicrepidius hirtus; assembly: GCA_963082805.1. Taxonomy (NCBI): domain Eukaryota; kingdom Metazoa; phylum Arthropoda; class Insecta; order Coleoptera; family Elateridae; genus Hemicrepidius; species Hemicrepidius hirtus. Next base: position 1,347,591 of record OY720166.1, read on the forward strand.
TATTTAAGACTGTATGAATGCTGGTGGTGGGGTACTATTTTGCTAAGGTATAAAATAAGAAGTACCTAAACAATGGAGCCGGATAGCCTTGGGCATCACAGGGCATAACAACAGGCAGACCAGATGGATTTATAATGGTATCAAATTTTGATTTGGGAGGAAGCCTTGGAGGTGCATACCCCATGGGTTCTAGAAAAACATGCTTCAATTTTACATTACCTTAATAAACTGCCCTGAATGTAAGGATAGGGTTTGTTCGCAATTAAATTCAATACCTAAACAAGGGAGCTGGGTAACCTTGGGCATCGCAAGGCATGACCACAGGAATCCCATCTAAACCCACAACCGCATCCAATTTAGATTTTGGAGGAAGTCTTGGGGGAACATAACCAACAGGTTCTAAACAAAAAACAAACCTTGCCTAACAATGGTTCGCCTGAAAAACCTGAATGCTGGGATAGGTTTATAAATTACCCACCTAAAAATTGCTACGGGAAATGCTTGTGCTTGGCACAGTAAGGCAAAATCCTGCCCAAGTGAACGTGTGTAAGAAGTACTTGTCGCATCATTAGAAAAAGCAGGTTTTTTCGATCCCACCGGTTCTAAGATTTAGAAAAAATTAGTAACAACCAGACTCACCTCATTATTGGGATAGGTAATGCCTGGGCTGGGCATAAAAGGGCAAAACTATTCCCTGAATGTCTTTCATATGTAAAACTTTTTGAATCTGAGGCAAAACTTGGAGCTTTTGATCCAACCGGTTCTAAAAATAACATTGAGGGTGGTAATAAAAAAATATACACCTAAATCCTAGAACCGGTAAGCAAACTCACCTCATTATTGGGATAGGTAACGCTTGGGCTGGGCATAAAAGGGCAAAATTTTGCCCAGAATTCCTTATGTAGGAAAAGGTTTTTGAATCTGAAGCAAAACTTGGAGCTTTTGATCCGATTGGTTCTAGAAAGAATATTGGGCACGATTATAGTAATAAAAAATGTATACCTAAATGCTGGGACGGGTAAACCCTGAGCAGGACAAAGAAGGGAAAAACTTCGGCTCGAGTACATTTCATATGTGGAACTTTTGGCGGATGTTGAAAAGGCCGGAGCTTTACTACCGATTGGTTCTACACAAAATCGAACATTTATTTTGGTTACACTTTAAACCTGCCTAAGGGTTGGGATATTCGCTTCGTCTTAATAAAACAAAGAAAGGCTATGGGCTTACCTGAACAATGGTAAAATAAATGAACAAAGAAGAACAAAGGAACAACCTGCACAAAGGTAATGAAGGGCACTAAAACAAAGAGTTACCTGAACAAAAAAGGAAGAGGTCGGGCTAAACAAAAATAATCTCTAACTACCCTAGCCAAAACTAAAAGAAGACAACAAAGCAAGCTCCTTACCTGAACAAAGGTACGGGGAGAGCTTGTGCTGGGCACAACAAAGCAAAATTTTGACCTTCAGCACGATCATAACCCATCATTTTCAAATCATTGGCTAACGTAGGGGCTTTACTTCCAACTGGTTCTAATTATAAATAAAACTTTTAGAGTTTAATCAACAAAACCCACCTGAATCTAGGAACGGGCAACCCTTGGGCTTGACACAGTAGAGCAAAACTATGCCCAGAACTTCTTGCAAAAGCATTAATTAAATTATCAGTTGAGAAAACGGGAGCTCTAACCCCAACTGGTTCTGTTAAATAATCAAACATTAAACAATGGGTTCTACTTTCAAGGGTTGATCAAAAAAGAAATGGGAAGGGGCGGGACTTAATAAAAAAGTTACCTGAATGCAGGAGACGGATACCCTTGTGCTTGGCACAAAATTGCGAGACCATTACCCGATTGTTCTTCTATTGAAGTTAATTTCGAATTACTTGGTAATTTAGGAGCTCTACTACCAACAGGTTCTAAAAAAGAAAAGGTTTGCGCTACTAATTTTTTTTAATACAAACCTGAAGAAAAATGGATACCCTTGAATCTCAAAAAATTACCTTTGAGAAGGGACCGGGTAAGCTTGTGCAGGACACAGAAGGGTGATGCTAAGCTCCACGAGAGCGTCAAAAGAATGAATTTTATCAACTGTGGGGAATTTCGGCTTAACACTTCCCACGGGTTCTAAACCAAGACCAAAAAAATAAGCATTCACCTAAATTAATACACAGACTGGGTACCCTTATTTTAAAAAAAAATTACCTTTGAGAAGGTACCGGATATGCTTGAGCCGGGCACAAAAGGGTAACGCTTTCATGAAAATGTGATTCAAAAGTATGGCTTTTGTCCACTGTTGGAAATTTTGGTTTGACACTTCCCACAGGTTCTAAATTAAGAAAATTTGGGTATTATAATAATTATTGCATGCAGGAACGGATTGGGTACCCAAGTTACATAAAAATAATTGAATAGAATTACCTATAAATAGGTACTGGAAATGCTTGTGCAGGACATATGAGTGTGATATTTTCTCCTGAATCACCAAGAACTGTTCTTGATTGATCCCCTGATGTAAGTTTAGGTGTTACACTACCAACGGGTTCTATACAAAGAGGAAAATAAAAATAAAATGGTATTTCTCGAATCGGAAATTTTTATTTGTAATTCGGGACTTCCCCTTCCTATCTAACCTAAAGTAAAAGCGCCATTGTTCCTCAACATGAACAACTTTCCTGAAATTTTTATTCAAGGGACTTTTCCTAAAATATTTTCTTATAAAGCCCATCCTGTATAATTTTGGCAGGGTTCCCTTGCTCTTAGGACGTTTTAAAAAAATTAACAAGGGTCCTTCCGGAAGTAAGTAAAATTAAATCGTTTTAATTACCTGAAGAGTGGAACTGGAAGCCCTTGCATCGGACAGAGAAGGGTTACAGTGTTACCAATCTTGAATTCACCTGTTCTAATCTTATCACCTGAAGTTAATCGAGGAATGGTACTGCTCACAGGTTCTAACAATAAAAAAACCTTAAGGTTTAAAAAAAAAACTAATTGAGATTGGGCCCTTGATTCAAGAATATAAATACCTGAAAGAAGGAGCAGGAAAAGCTTGAGCCGGACACAAAAGAGTGATACTGGACCCTTTTAGAATATAATCAACGGTTGGAAATTTTGGAATATGGGGCCTTACACTTCCCATGGGTTCTAAATAAAATAAAATCAGGTTTTATTATATTTACCTATAAATTGGGACAGGGAACGCTTGTGCAGGGCAGAGTAGAGTCATCGTAGAGTTTACTTTTGAAGAAAACCCTCTAAGGGTATCAATGGCAGGAAATTTGGGCCTAACACTACCCACAGGTTCTGGGAAAACATTTTAAATAAAAAATTGTACCTAAACAAATACCCATGCTTCCCAAAAGGGCTAAAATTAAATTTACCTGGATAAAGGTACAGGAAAAGCTTGTGCAGGGCATAACAACGTAAGGTTATGCCCACTACTCCCTTTAAAACCTTTTGAATTTTCAACGGTTGGAAATTTAGGTGCCACACTCCCAACTGGTTCTAGTAATAAATCAAAATGCTTACAAATTTATAATATGGTAGGTACCATGCGTGAAGTTGGAATAGGAAACCCATAAGGGCATAAAACCAGTACCTTGTTAAAGGAACCGGAAAGCCTTGGGCAGGACACAGCAAATTTAAACTTATGTTGGTGGAATACTTGTAATCCTTTCTAGTTTCTAATGGAAATTTTGGCATAACACTACCAACGGGTTCTAAAACAAATTTTAGTTTTAGGACCCAAAATAAGGAAAATTCCTGAAGTTGGAATAAGATATTAAAAAGGGATGAAAAAACAGACCTTATTAAGGGCACTGGATACGCCTGAGTAGGGCAGAGCAAATTAAGTGTTCGATTTGCAAGAAATTTATACTCCTTTTTGGTTTCTAAAGTTAAAGTAGGTGCAATTCTTCCAACAGGTTCTAGAAAGAAAAATACAAACCTTATTTTTTGCAGCCCTTTGAAATTTTGAGATAGGGTACCATAATTTAACCACCAACCTCTTTTTTTTCTGTAAGCTTGGAATATGGCACCTACCTTTTTATTTCCTCTACACAAAAATACTAAACCTAAGCAGAAAATTAAGGAAAAATAGGACAGGTATATAAAATTTTGATTTTGTAAGTTTTGAAAGTGCCCGTTCGAGAAACAAGGGTACCCTATCCCAACATTCAGGCAGTCTGGGCTTGGAAAATAATTTTATTAAAGGAAACCATATTTTTAGGAAATTTGGGTTCCTTTAATAATCATCAATGGAATATTATAGCAGTTGGTGTTAAGGCTTAGCAACAGAATTAATTTAGTAGCGCGTGACGTCATTAATCAGACGTTAATACCCTTAAATGGAAACGTAGCGAAAACCGCAAAAGATAGCACAAAATAATACAAGATCAGAGTTGTAGAAAATAAAATTTCCTACAAAAAACTTCCAGAAAGTTTTTATCTAACGCGAATAGTTTGGGCCTGGGGACCACCAAACAAAAAACATGCGCGCGCTCTCTTCAACGCATTGAGAAGCACGTTAGCTCGCACTCGCTTACTCTTACAGGAAATTCACGGACTTGTATTATATAAGGAAAAATTTCCTAGGAGTCAAAATGTAAAAAAAAACTCCCTATAAACAAGGGTCCTTGGGGCTAAGCCTTAATACCAAAAAATAGACAAACTCTGCTATAATTCCTTGGAAATGAAACCGTTTTTTTTTTTGCATTACAAGACGTAATAACAGTTTCAATGCCAATCTAACAAACACATGTTATAAAATGCTCCTTTATTACGTGATATTTAAATCTATTACTGTTTTCTTTTCCACAAATTGCAAGGAAAAAGTTTTGTTTCTCTTATCAGTTCAAATAAATTATAATTCAACCACATTAATCAACAAATGTGTTTTTAATATTTAAAAAAAAACTGTTATTGCTCACTGATATAAATAACTCTGAGTAAATCAGTTTAAAGGAGCATTTTACGTTATATACAGGATGTTTAGAAAGTATACGTCCTTATTTTAATTTAAACACAGTAAAAGATACTTTCCAAACACCCCCTGTATATTACGAATCTCCCAAAGGAACTTATTAATGAAATTTTTGGTGTAAACAAAGAAAATAAATTCCTTTAAGAGAATATTTTATTAATTCCTAGAGCTACTGATACGGCTATTGCATGTCTTAAATGAGTAACAATTATCATCAATGTGCTAAACGATAAACGTTTAAGACTCGGTGTGAAACATCTTGTACCAGAAAAAAATTGCAAAGGGGTAAAAAAACTTGGGAATGATATTTCATCTTGTAAATGACTAAAGCATCGGATTAAATAAACTTTGAAATTTTGTAGTACTCAAGGTGAAGTACTTGAATTACATCTGTTTTATGTTAAGAAAAATTATTTACTAAATGAAAATTGTTCCAATATTATGTTATACGCAATTACAGTGTGGTGTTAAAATGTTTAAATATTTTTTAACCGAAGAAGAAGCTTTCAGGGGTGTAAGAAAAAATTCAGGAAGCCTGAAAAAAGTAAGGGGTGGAAGAAAATCGGCACCAAAAGACTTCCCCCATCCCTCTACTTAAAACGAGTTACAAGTAAAAAATCCAAGGGTCAAAACACACAAGAAAAAAATTGATTATTCAAGAAATACTCAATAACAAGCACACTGGCCTATTTTTTATTATGCCTTGCAATTAACGAGGTTGTTTCAACAATAGGCCATTTTAATAATTATTTCCTGTCATTTTTCATTCAATTACGTACTGTAATTACATGAATGAGTGTCTCTAAATACTACATACCTAGTACTACATGTAACTTGATAGTATTTTGCCCAGGACAAGGTTTATGAACTTTAGTCAAGTTAATATTATGTCAATGAACTTCCTTTATATGGATTAAATTTAAAACAAAATAGTTTTCCTTGTTGGATTTGATCTATTAGTAAAAATATGACCCTCACACCCTCAAACGTATCAAAATGGCATCACAAGAATCAAACGAATCAAAGGCGACCTCTAACAATCAAATATGGCGTCATAACAATCAAAGATGACGTCAAACCAGTTCATGGTGACGTCATAACAGACAAATGAATCAAAGGCGACGTCACAACAATCAAATATGACGTCACAACAATCAAACGCGCCAAAGACGACGTCATAACAATCAAATGTGACAGAACGCGTCTTCTGCCTTCTAATTTTAGAACCCATCTAATCTGTGTTCAGATTTAGTAGTAAAAAAAAAAAATAAACCTTTTTTCTTGTCTAATTCTGGATTTGTTTAATCAAGTGTGAATAACAAAAGACTTAACAACTAATTAGTAACCAATGAGAACAATGCATACTTGGAACAATTTTCAAATAACAATTCTTTTACATTCCAATACCAAATACAAAGAGCTATAGCCGTATCAACTTTGGAATAATAATAAGAGGAAATAAATTAATCACACGAGAAATCAAAAGTGAATGTTCTTAAAACAACCGCCATGTGACGCATATTAAACACTCGTGAATAATACATTTCTTTATTATTGTTCCAAATTTATTTTTAAAAAATTAAATTTTTTTTTAAACTTACCAGTGATGACCAATCGTCCTTTGGTGGCACTAAGACGTGTTTCTTCAGTTAATCTATGTTTCGTACGGCATTGGTAAGTTTTGTAACCATCTTCAGGTCCAACGTCTCTGATATGTAATTCCCCGGAAGGTAGTACCAAATATTTACTATCTGTGATTATAAAATTGTATTAGTTTTTTATTCTTTTAAAAGATTGGAAGTAAATCATGCAAATTTTGACTCTTTTTTTGCTTTACAGTGGTTACAAAACCAAAATTTTGATTTTAATTTCCAAATAAAAATTAAGCTTCATGCAAGTATCTTCACAAAGCAAATCAATTTCCTTTGTTCGAATTGAAATTACACAAAGAGAAATGCTATTAATAGTAAATCAATTTGATTTGCATGTAAAGATACCTAATAATTATGTGGAAAGACAAAGGAAGGTTAAAAAGGGATGGAAAAAAGGATAAGGGAAGTTCCAGATGCACAACGTCCCAAAAAAATTGATTTTCTAAACGACAAAGGAATCCCCAAATAATTTAGAAAAAATAGAGGGGGAAAAAAGGATTCCACTGAAAATTAAAAACACACCGTACTGATCATCTTCAGGGATGATTTCATGAGTTTCGTCTTGTAACCAGGAAGTAACTTGAACATAGTCACTAACAAAACTAGGGATGTGGCATTTAAAAATTGCTGTATTCCCCTTTAAGACACTTTCATCCATTACGTTTGCTGTGTATGGTTGAGAAACAACTGCAAAGAAAAAAATCAACTAACGGATGTCGTAATAATAAAAACCTCGAAACAAACTCCTATTCCTAAGGCTAAACATCGAAGACAATGGGGGATTGATTTCTAAAATTAAACTTGTAAGAGTTAAATATGTTACGAGCACCCTAATCATGTAAATTTATTTTCGTACAAGGGTCTGGTCCATTACACTTAACTCATGTAATTCAATAAAAAAGAAATCAAGTAATGGAAATAATGATATGTTAATGTAACGAGTTCAATTATATGATTGCTGTTTCAAATCTGCTGTTTTTTAGACGGTTTCAATGTTGGTTGTGTAATTATTTTATTACAGTGGGGAAAAGCCTTCCAAGCAACCTAGAAATAAATTAATTAAAGCCGTAAATGTTGTCATTAGAAGAATTTTCCAGTTGGAATCAAAGGAAAATAATAAGAACCGGTGAAAATTGTAACTTTAAGACCGGAAAGTGTAATCATTTTATTGGGAGTGGGGAAAAGCCTTCCAAAAAAACTGAGAATAAATGAATAAAACCATTAGAAAAATTTTCCATTTGGAATCAAAGGAAAATAACAAGAACCGGTGAAAATTGTAACTTTAAGACCAGAAAGTGTAATTATTTTATTGGAAGTGGGGAAAAGCCTTCCAAAAAAATTGAGAACAAATTAATAAAACCATTAGAACAATTTTTCACTTGGAATCAAAGAAAAATACCAAGAATAGGCGAGAATTTTTAGGGGAGGTAGTGTCACAAGTAAAGAGTTGTATAATTATTTTATTGGGGAAAAGCCTTCCAAGCAACCTGGGAATAAATCAATACGAATGTAAACGTTTTCATTAGGAGTTGGAATTAAAAGAAAATACCAAGAAAAGGTGAAAATTTTAACAGGGGAGGTAGGGTGACTACCCTAAAGACCAAACAGAACGATAAGGACTATAACCGTTTTTTAAATTTTCTGTTAGCAAGTCGTTTGTGTTACATTACCCTGGGTGAAAGTTTTAATTTTATGAAACATCATCAAATAGATTAGTCACGTTAATAGACTTAATTAAAATTTATACATTCGGTGGCAACATCCGACCACAGTGATGAAAAGTTGACTAATCACTTTAGGCGTTTTCCACGTTTAACAGGAAATTTTTTTAGCTTCAATAATAAAAAACTTGTCTGGATACTTGTGGATAGGAATGAAGTAAAAGGCATTGGTATCTCTCATACCTAACCAACTAATTACAAAAAACACGGAAATGTAATTACCATACTCGTTAGTAGGGGGCAGATATTTATTATTTGCTGTGTCCTGCCACGAAACAACATCGACATGATCAGAGACAAACGAAGGAATTTGGCATTTAAAAATTGCTGTATTCCCCTTTATTACAAACACATCGTAGACTTGAGCTTCGTAATATTGATTTACAACTGCAAAAAATAAAAAACAACTAATTTTTAGTAGGCATTGATTTTTTTAGGACCTCTGGGGGCGGGGTTACCTGAGTGGAAAAAAGGACCCAAGAAAAAAGTATTTGGGAAAAGTTAAACCATTTTAAAAAAATACCGAGTTTTTCTAACAAAGATGGAATATCTATGCATCCTTCTCTGTTACACAACTTAAATAAAGTCTAACCTCCTAAGTGAAAGAAACAATCCAATGGATTGGCTATAAGACAAACATTCTCATCCGTTTCTCTCTTACAACCGATTCGCTGAATAGTTTCTTTCACTTAAGAAGTTGAACTTATGCTTTCCTTGAGATGTGTAACAGAAATGCAATCACATTCCCATCCTTACACGCATTCTTGAGATAAGGGCACAAACTATAGCAGTCTCTTATCATACGATATCCTCCGACCCATTAAAAATGTTAATTGTATTATAATTCCTACTTTGTTCTAAACATTCCCATATTTAGACGCGAAAGCAGAACACTTTCATTGTGTGCAGAACGGAAACGGAGATAATAGCGAAAAGAATTCCAATCCATGACGCGTAACTTTAGTCGATAACAACCACTAGACTGTCTGGAAAATTCGGGCGAGCTGCCAGACGCAACACTTTAAAATTTCTTGGATTTTATTTTCAACTTCAGGGTTTTACAATGTTTCGTCCTTAATTTTAAGGGACATCTTCAGGGTTTAAAACCGAAACGTGATTTGTTTAAAATGGTTAAACTTTTTTCCCATCGCAAAACAATAATTATTACACCCTTTACCATATTTATCATTACTGGTAACATTTTGCTGATAAGTTTTTCCATCATCAGCAACCCAAGCATCTACTTGAATAAAATCTGTGACGAAACTTGGGACGAGACATTTCAAAATTCCTGTATTCCCGCGTAAAACAAACTCATCAATGACACGACTTTCATAGAACTGTTGCACCACTATAAAAAGAAGGGATGTGTTAAATGGAGGAAATGACAAAAAGAGGGGTGAGGGTGTAAAAATTGGATTAACCTCAGTTACCATTATCTAATCCGGGTAAAAAGGTATTTCCTTGGGAATCTTGCCAATTTTCGACGGTAACAAAATCGGATACGAAGGAAGGTACTTCACACTTCATAACCGCCGAATTTCCGCGTATTACGTATTCGTTGTCTGCTTCTACTTCGTAGGATTGAGCCACAACTAACAAAAAATAAGACGAAAATGGGTCAACACGTTTTGAAAAATTGACCCAACATTTGTTGGTCTAAATTGGGAGTGTCTTAATTTACTCCTACCCTTGGCCATCCCCAACAAAAGAAAAACGTGGAAAACGGTACCAAATGGAACCATCACCAGCAGAAACGTTGTCAAAGGTAACCCAAATAGACCCCAAACCGTATACTGTAAGAGTACCATTTGGACCAAGACATGGTAAGAAATACCAAGCAGAAGAATTGCCCACAAAAACGATAATGTCCCCACCATTGGGCATTCCACAGACCATGTCAAGAAAGACACGGTCAGTGGTAACTGTTGCCGACGTATGGTATTCAAGGTAACTGGTACCGAGGAGGGGTAAGTGCTACCTACAATTGGTAAGAGTTGGGAAAAACATGGACTTGCCTTTTGGGGATTGGAAATCGGGTGATATCTAAATCAGAAGAAGGCCTAAATATTTCCACACAATTTTTAAGCTCATCTTCAGATCAAAATAAAAGCAAAGTTTGGTAGGTACCATAATTTCCATCCCCGTATCTAAGTACTTTGCCATCATCGCCGACCCAAGCATCAATTTGAACAAAATCGGCAACAAAACTAGGAATCTTGCATTTCATAACAGCTGCGTTTCCCCTAATCACGTACTCGTTTTCGGCCTCAGTCACATAGAATTGCGATACCACTGCCGAAAAAGAGTCAAAATCAGCATCATGCAATCATGGAAATTACCATAATTATCGGAAACCCTTAGGGTGTTCCCGGAATCGTCAATCCATGCCTCCACGTGTACAAAATCGGCTACAAAAGATGGGATACTGCATTTCAAAACCGCTGTGTTGCCCCGAATTACATACTCGGTCAGGATCTCTGCTTTATAGAATTGGTTTACCACTGGAAAAAGGGTTATGGTTTAAAATTGGAAGCAAAACGTATTTAAGGGTTGCCAAAATGGTTTGACTCTGCTTGAACCTGGAAAGACCTATTGGAAAGGGTAAAAAAAAGGGTCTTGGTGATCAAAACGGGAAAAATTACCATAGTCCGTGGTATATGTATACTCTTTATTATCACTGCCGACCCATGCTTCAACTCGTACAAAATCTGCTACGAATGACGGTATGTTACATTTAAGAACCGCGGTATTTCCTCGAATGACATACTCGGAAACCACTTCGGCCTCGTAGTATTGATTAACAACTGTGGAAATAAAAGGGTGTTAGAAACCCCCGACGTGTTTGATCTGGATTCCCTGTTAAAGGATAAGGGGGGAAAAAGAACAAAACGGTTCATCCGTGGAAAGCTTTTCATAACACATACATCCCCTAATCATTACCATAACTCTTCGTATCCATGGTGTAAGTATTTCCTTCGCTATCGACCCAAGAAACAGTTACCACAAAATCGGCAACAAAAGAAGGTATAGCACATTTTAAAACTGCAGCATTTCCACGGATGACGTATTCGTTGTTAACTTCGGTCTGGTAAAATTGTTGGACAACTGCAAAAACGAAGAAGTTAGTTACCATCGGGGCCACCTGGATAGAAGTTTTCATTCTGATCTGTATGCCAAGACACAACAGAAACAAAATCTGCTACAAAAGAAGGCACTTGACACTTTAAAATTGCTGCGTTTCCCCTGATTGCGTATTCCTTATTCACGTCCGTATCGTAGAACTGTGCTACCACTAAAAATGGGGATTAAAAACTTAACTCTAACAACCCCTTCCCCAAATAGGAAAAAAATACCAACCTGCACGTACGTTGACATCTCTTGAATGTACCGAACCAACGGAGTTTTTGGCAAGGCAAGAGTAAACTTGAGCATGAACTTCCTGTCTGTAGTCTTCGGCCCTGAATGGGGGGAACACCAAGTTACCGTTTGCCAAAACTTGTCGCAGACCAGGAACATCGCCTACAGCGGTACCATCAGATCGGACCCAGATGATTTCGGGTGGAGGATGACCACGTGCACCACACTCGACCACGGCACCGGTAGTATTAGAAAAATCAATGCGGTTGGGCGGTTCGCGTACAAACACGGGACCGACGGTATCATCTTCGGCGAACACGAAAACTGCGAGAGTTAAGAGCAACGAGTACGAAAACATGTTCGAACACTTACACTGCATCACACTGAAACACTAGCACCGTGGTGCTGACGAACAACACTGAGAAACCTGCAACAAAAAAACATTGTTAGATAAACAATCAGTAGAAGGTATGTGAAGGGTCCTAGCCTTCATTCATTGAATCGTGCGCACGCCCAGATCAAATTCCTGCACTTTTATCGCTAGAGACGGGATTTTTGCGATGACCTAAATCGTTTAAAGGGATTTAATCCAAGGTATAGTTGGGCTGGCAATGTAAAGGGTCTTTACCTTCATTCATTAAATCCGACGTCCAGAATAAAATTCAGAACGGGTATTTTTGTATCGTCTAGCGGGTTCTCAAAGAGTTCCAAGTCAAGACAATCAATGCAAGGTAAAATTTGGCTGGCAATTAAAAGGGTAATGGCCTTCATTCATCGCGTTCCCTGCTAGGACTTTATCAAAGACGCAATTTTTGGGCTTTAGCGGTACTTTTAACGTCTCTCAAGATGGTTTAAGTCAAGGATGGAAACTTTTAGCCGGGCAATATGGAATGTCGGGGCCTCCATTCATTAAATTTTGTACCTGAACGGCACCAGGAATCAAATTACGAGATATTTTATGTTACAGAGATAAAATTTTCTTGACGAAATACAACTTGGGGTTACTATGTGGAAGGTCATAGCCTCCATTAATGTAATTCAAAACGTAGGACGATTTAGATAAACTAATTTGTAACTTTTAGTGTTGCAAGAAGCTCCCCAACGTCAACAATAATAAAATTAAACAAATAATCTCTTCCTTTTAAATTCTAACAGTGATTACTTAATCAAGTTGTCTTATGCAATTTTTTAACTAGTCTAGACGTTGCGTTGTCCTAAAAAATAAATTAATAGCCAGCCTTATTAAAAGCAACGAAGATAATAATATTCATTCATCAAACAATAAACAGTTATGACAACAATGGTCTGAGATTTGAATTCACTGATTGTTACAGCTGGTGTTTATTCCGCATATCTTCTTCATATTTGGAAATAAAAACAAGAACTTTTTGCAGGATACATGAAGCATGGAATACATAATACATACAGGAAGTTACAAACATGTACACAGGATGTTTAAATAAGTGCAAGAGGAGTGCGATAACAAAATTTGTTTAAAGTAGCAGTTACCGCCCCTGGAGATACGTACAATGAGTTGGGAATTATTTATTTTACAGCTAAATATAGAATGTTGTCAGTAAAATAAAATAAATTTGGACTGAAAGATTCATAAACAACAAAAAATTATGGTTTAGGATTTTAAAAATGCGCGGGAAAACTTGCATCACGTTTTATCTCTGACGTAACAAACATAGATGGCGTTTGCATAGTATCTCCCTTATGCAATAGCAAAACGTCATCCTTGGCCATTTTTTAAAATCACAAGGCCAGAAAAAAACTACTACAACAAAAAACACGCAAGAAAATGTTACATTACGATACCTATTGCATATCGTATAATTCGTAGTTAAATCTTGTTTTTAGTGGGACGACCACAGAAATGGTTACGTAAATAAACAAACAAATATAATCTGAGCATCTCTAAAACTAAACAAATAAAAATTCCAAACAAACTACCTACAAGAATCTTAAGGGGTCCACTAACACTTCACATGTAGGTCAACGAGTTGGTTGTTACTATTTAGTTCCACTTCCTACGCTATTTCATATAAAAGTTTAAACGAGATAAAATGATATTTCCTTGCAATATGGTTTATCGTTTAAGATGTTTCATAGAAAGGGTCGTGCGGGGTCAGAAGCTTTGATGTTTAAATAGATCAGAGGTTTTTTGAACTTGTAGGACCTCTTTTATAGATGAAAAAATATTTTCTAATTTAATTAAAACTGCTTTCTGAATAATTTAGAATATTGATGGTTTGTGTGGTCGTAATTTTGGTTATCGCTTCATCTATTGGGTAAAGGATTGGAGGGGTAGTGTGGGTAGTTGCGTGCTTGTTCTCTATAATTTCCAAATAGGGAATAATTGTAGAAAAACATATGCTGGTTGGCTTTCACTTAAGTTTCCTGACATATGTACCTACTTGCGTTATTTTAGAACATGTAATGGGGTTTTCTAGAAATATTCACCCCTATCCAAACTCACCCTAACCCCCAAAACTGACTCGTCACCTATTATAATTCACCCCCTTCTTTAACTTTCTGATCCTTCTAGACTTCCTCCCACATTTCCTTTTCTATAACTAGGTACCCCCTAGTTAGGTCCTCCCCCTCTTGCACTAACCTTAATCTACCAGACTTCCCTTCTATAAGCAACCCACCTTGTCGGATCTTCCCCTTCTTCAACAACCCTTAAGACTTAACCAGCCTGCCAAACTTCTCCCTTCTTCACCCCTTGCTTGACATCCCCTATTTTTAAACTTTGTTCCACTTTCCCTTTCCCTAGCTATTCATCCTACCCTTCCAATTAAACTAATTTTTCTTCCTTACGACATGCTACATTACTTTCCCTTTAAACTACCCTAAGTTTAAAAATAATGGTACGCCACTGCCTTCATGGCTTGGCTAAAAGAAAAAAACTTGCGTAACAAATTATTTTAACAGATAAACCCTAATCTATGTAAGAATTAAGTTGATACAGGTGTGCATGTTCGGGCATAACAAACAATTACTCATGGCCTTAACGTGTTATCACAAACAGTGGCGTAGTCAAGATCGTTTTCTTAAGGGGGAAAACGTAATTCAAATGTATTTTACACCCTAAAATGGGACAAAATCAATTCTGAAACTCGTATTTGTTAATTTATGAAATACAAATTGTCATAAATGAGGCAACATTCCTAGTTCAGGGGGAAAAACTCTATTTTAAAAACGATTTTCTAAAATAAACCAAGATGCATCTGGTGATCTGACCTGAAAGACAACTATGGTAGATTGTGGTCCTATCAAAGGAAAAAACAAGACTTTTATTTTTATGGACAGGTGGTCACCTGGTTTATTCTAAAAGCACAGCTGCTGTACCAGCATGATTTGATTCGTAGGGAAAAGAGATGAGTATAACACACCCTCTTTCTTGAACACTTCCTGTTTCTATTAAAACAGAGCCTTAAACAAAATTATAATTTAAGCACGTTGGGTTGAGCCTAGCGTTACGAATACAAATCTAAATGTTAAAGACGTATGATTCTTCGAATTAATCGCAGATGACTATTCGTCCCTGGGGGAGGTTAGAAGCACAAGTGATTCATTTTCATTCAAATTTAAACCTTTGACATTTAGATTTTTAACAGAAAAAATTAATTTTACGCTTGATTTCTAATACCAAACAGAAATTTAGCATACCTTAGGGATTCCCCTGAAAAAAAACAATTGCCAAAAATAATTTCAGGCAAAACAAAACAAACGCACCGGCGTGAGTAGCCACCCTATGGGGTGTCTAAGCCACGCCTCTTAAAATCTTAAGGATATTTTTAAGGGATTAGGACTTACCAGAATTAATTAATAATCCTGTACCCTGTGAATTAACTTTATGGCACTGAACTTGTGTTATTCACAATTTTTTTAAAGAACACGATACACCATGAAACACACTCGCACACAGCGAGCGAAACAACAAAACGCAACGCCTAATGCGACAGTACACGAACAAACACGAAATTCAACGATTAGAGGATTTTAACCCATAGCTGTACGATGGGTTGCCTATACGAACGAAAATTAATTCTTATTTTTTATATTTTTATTAATTATTCAGAATAAAATCTAAATAACTAACAATATCTTTATTGAAAGACTTTATAAGATGCCAATAAGCAAATATCAAAACATTTTACTTCTATTCGTTAACAACAATTGTGTAACCGACATAGAAAAGCGCAGTAAGATGCCTATTACTGCATCATAAAACTACAAATATAGATATTCAATTGTTTCCCAATTCCCTTCCTCCTAGGGCAAAAATAATTCAAAAATTTCTGAATACTCAACCCTTTGAAAACAAATCTTAAAATACCTTCTCTCCGTTTTATGATTTACATACCGACGCAAGAGTCTTGTAAGGACTAAAAAATTCACAAAGACACATTTTAAAACATGTATTTACTTACAAATACCTATTTACAGTTACATATTCCATATTACCTGATTTTAATCAACTAAATTAGATAACAAATTTTAAATTATAATTTCGGTATCACCTAATTCTTCATCAGATGGTAATTGAATATGTGAAGGATCAACTAAATTTGCATCTATAGCTGGTAAACCAGCAGCTTCTCTACGTCGTAACTCAATAAAAGCTTCTCGTTGTGCCCAATCCTTAAGGTTAACATCCGGAGCATACATTAACATAAACCCGCCGAATACCATACACATCGTGATTGATCCAAAAAAGGTTAAATGAAGAGAAAATCTATCGGTGCCTTCGTTATATCTGTCGAAACCATAACTAACCCAGTTTTTAGGTATCGCTGGGGGCTCAGGTCGACATTCCTTGGCAGTTGGGGCAACAGCTGCAGTATCTCGATTCTTCTTTGAGGTGGATATTTGACGTATACTAAGTAAAGGACGCACTTTTTGTAAAACTGAGGCTTGAAGCCGTAAAGTTGCAGCCATTTTAATGTAAAATTAATTTATTTAGCTAAAATTAAAGGTTATGTTGTGTTATGTCATTCACTGTCAGATGAGGGGGTGAGAGTAGAAGACAGAGAGATCAGAGAATGCAACCAATGAAGTGCTTCGTTGGTTTTGAACAAATCGGCGCCAAAATTCAAACCGATTTCTTTTCTTTTTAACACCAATGCATTTAAACATTTATAATTATTCAGTTTATTACTAAAACTCTTTAAAAAAACTAACAAGAAATATAAATAATTAAAATAAATCCTATTAAACTATAATTGTCAACTTTTTCCAACAGTTAAAGGATGACTAGGTAAAGTTTCTTTCCCGTATCTTCTTCTAGCTTCTACAAGAAAAGCTCCTTCCATTTGTTTAACAACTTTATCAAAGAACATATGTGCTAAATTAGAATGAAATATCGATTTAAATTCAAAATCAACCCCAAAGTCTACAATACAAGAGTAAGGGTTACTTTTTAACCCCGGGCTAAATTTCCAAGTTGTAACTAAATGATTAAATAATTTCCCATCAGTACATATAGCTTTAGTAAAGTTTGGTTTGACTAATACGACACGAGACGTGTAACTTTCCACTACGGGAGGAAAACCGATCTCTAAGGCAGCTTCGATATAATCCGGACGTTCTATTGTTACGGTAGATTTTTTACAGAATGGTACAAAATGTTTATAGTTCTTTACATCAGCAACCACATCGAACATTTGTTCACAGGAATACCTAAGACAAAAAATACCCCTGAATCAGGTGCGATGTGACAAGGTAAACCGATTATTACCCTACAAGTTGTCTTCCATGATATTCCTTATTTTTACCTTGAAAACCAAAGAAAAACCTTCTTTGGAGTTGAACACATACAGGATTTTGTAAAACTTGCGCTTCTCCTTGACTAAAAAAATTTTTTTAGGTTAAATTACGTAAAACTTTAAATATTATTTTCTTACGTGGAAATTAATAAAAAATACTTTAAAGTACGCATTTTAATCCCTTAGGATAAAAAATCATCATAATTCAACTAATATTATTAAAAAGTAACATTTTAGTAGCAGAATATCAACCATTTCTGTCATTCATCTGTCAGTTAACTGTCAAAACAAACTAACCTTCAACTCGAAACGTCAAAACCTCATCAAAATATAAACATTAATTTTAAAATAACGACTGTAAATTATGACCTCAAAAAAACGGGTAAGTACTCTTCCAATATCAATCCAAAAACCTATACCTGTCTAACTTTAATTTAGATTGAAAGTCGTTCCTCGAGCGAAACAACATCGGGGTCATCTTCGGAGAGTTCAAGCAGTAGTTCCTCGTCTAGTGGATCTGATTCATCTTCCTCAAGCGATTCAGATAGTTCTACATCACAAGATGCTAATAACAAACCTCAAACAAGCACAGAATCAAAGAAAGTTGCACCCGTACAAAAAGTCCAAAGGAAAAGTACGGAAAATACCAAACCGAAAACTAAACCACCTCCAAGTAAAGTACAGAAAGTTTCTAAAAGTAATATTTATTCAACAGATGATGACGATGAGCCTCAAAAGACTCAAGTACCAGCTAAAGTTACGAGTAAGCGTAAAAGTACAGCAAAACCGAAAACTAGTGCTACGGTTACACCTAAAGCCCCATCTACGAAACCCCCTTCAAAACCACCACATAAAACTTCGAATATTAAACCACAAAAGTCAAATTCTAAGCCGGCAACAAAAGCACTTCTTAAAGCCGCTAATAAAATTGATACGAGTAAAAAAAAGAGTATTTTTTCACCGGAAAATAGCTCGGAATCAGATACAACCCCAGCACCGTCAAAACTTTCGGCAATGAAAGCACAGGCGAAAAATTCTAATCAAAAACCCCGAACTAAAGCATCACCTCGAGCTGTGGCAAAAGCAAAGCCACCAGAGAAACCCAAACAAGAAATGAAACCGATCCCGAAATCTAAATCGCGAAGCTCTGCTAGTTCTGGGTCAAGTTCCACGGATAGTAGCAGCAGTTCAGAAAGCGAAACCACGGCTAATTCTTCAGCTTCCAATGATAAAAAAACAATCAATAAATCTGCTAGTTTAACAAAAGTTTCTAAAGATAGTAACAGCGAATCTGAGAACGAATTAAATTCGAAACAAGTGACAAGAAAATTAACCCGTTCGTCTAGTACCCGTAAATCTAAGCACGTTTTAGGTAAACATGTTTATTCTGATACGGATTCAGATACGGAAAGTACAAAAAGATCCTTAAGCAGATCTCCGGTAAAAAGAGCTCCGGTTTCGACCAAAGGGAAAGCTAAAAATAGTAAACGGAACGAAGCTAAATCACGGGCAAGCGAAATTATAATCATGGAAGAACGAAAATGTCCTATAGAAGGTTGTGATAGCATCGGACACTTAGGAGGACGACAAGAAAAACACTTTACCGTCGAAGCTTGTCTTTTTTATCATAACATGACAAGCTTGCAATCGAAAGATTATTACATTGAACGTAAAAAACGTGACGATATACGCAAAAAAGCTTTAGAAAGTTATAAAAAAACCCCTCGCACCCATGCAACTCCCGAACAAAAAATTTACCTTCAAAAAGTTAAAGATTTACGCTCGAAATTCAAGCCGGAAATAATCGAAGACGCTAAACCAATCGTAGATAAAACAAAAGAACCTCACTTGAATAATATTGTACCTGAGTACGATCTTAAATTATTTAGAGATGCCCAAGCTATAGCAAGCGAAAAAATTGAAGACGACCTTAAAACGCTTCCGAATACTAAAGGAACAAAATATATTGAAATGGGGAAGTTTGAGATGGAAGTTTGGTATCAAAGTCCCTACCCGGAAGATTATGCCCGGTTACCGAAGTTATACATATGTGAATTTTGTTTAAGATACATGAAATCGCGAACGGTTTTGTTAAGACATGTCGTGAAGTGTGTGTGGCGGCATCCACCGGGTGAGGAAGTTTACCGTAAAGACAAAATATCTGTTTGGGAAGTTGACGGGAAACGTTACAAACAATATTGTCAGAATTTGTGTTTACTTGCTAAGTTTTTCCTTGATCATAAGACATTGTATTATGATGTTGAACCGTTTTTGTTTTACGTCATGACTATGGCTGATGGTGAAGGTTGTCATACCGTTGGGTACTTTAGTAAGGTAAGTTAGAAGTTTGTTAAGTAAGACTTTTATTCTTTGTAATTATTATTCTAATGTTTGGCAAAACAACCAAGATAAAGAAAAAATCTTTACATCTTTAATAGAAATTTAAACTTGTTACGGAACTACAAGCTATAAATACCGTAACAATAGAATAATGGTGTAAAAAATAGAAATATTATGTATAAAAAAATTTATGTAATACCTTTGAAATTATTTATTGTGGTGCAAACAGTATGAAGGTTTTGTAAAGGTTTTCTAACATCAACTATTTTTTTTAACCCATACTGGTTGCATTGGTTGCATAAGAACGAATTATCCGTGATGTAAATTAATAAGAAATATTTTAAACAAAATTGTTATCTAAACTTGTATATTTTTATCATCAAATACACTGTAACAAGTTAGCACCCTTGCGATTCGAACCAGCATCAGGTTTTTAATTTTTTGAGTTACTAATGGTTGTAATAATCTGCGTACTGCTTTATTACTTGGAGCTATCTACTTGCTTGGAAAAGAGAAATATTTTGACCTCAAGTCTCCAAATAAAGTTTCCCCTAAATTAAATTGATTGGAGGTTCCTAAAGAATATCTCCCTCACCTTAACTGCTTTAATATTGCTTGGGGATGAAACAAATTTTGATCTCCAGTCTGCAAGTTAAACTTGGGGGGCCATATTACATTATTACTTGGTTATAAAGGTAGGGTGCTACCTAAAAGGTAGCTCCCTCTTTCACTGGTGAAAAGCCTACCAACCATAATTTCAGAAAGATGAGAAAAAGGTTTACAATGGTATTAGATAATTAGAATGAATTGTGTTTTGGAACAAGCCCTTATTTTGGAAGGCGGGGAGAGGGGAGAGGTCGTAATAGAGATCGCTCTTCCTAACTGGTGAAAAGCCTAGCAAACATAATTTCAAAAAAGGAGAAAAGGGTATACAATGGTATTATATAATTAGAAAAAAATGTGTTTTTGAACAAGCTCATTATGCATACCCTTATTTTGGAAGGCGGGGGGAAGGGGGGAGGTCGTAATAAGAGATCGCTCTTCCTAACTGGTGAAAAGCCTACCAACCATAATTTCAAAAAGAGGAGAAAAAGGTACATAAATGGTATTATATAATTAAAAAAAATGGGTTTTGAAAGAAGCAATCAGCGATTATGCATACTCTTACTGGGGGGAGGTGTCGTAATAAGAGACCGCTCTTCGTTACTGGAGAAAAGCCTACCAAGAATACTTTCTTTTTTCTCCGACTTTTGTTAACTACACCCTCTGTTGAAATAAACAGGGGTAACAAAAAGATGACAACGACTATTCGGAATTTCCCGGACATTGTGGCGCGTGGTCCGGCGAATAAGGCGGCTTCACGTTATACGCGGTCATAATGGCGATTTTTCCGATTTTTGAAAGTTTGCGTACCGAATTTTGATTTGTTGTTGCGATTAGAACTTAGGAAAGAGTGTAGAACTCGTTGTATCGTCCCCTTTCCTGTTCCTGTCCTCCTATTTTCTGTTCACCTCCGTTTCTGTCCGTGCCATCTCCCCTTCGGCCTTCTTCATTTTTTCGGTTCTCTTCCTCTATCCTTTCCGTCCTCTACGCCTTCTTCTCACTGCCCTCCAGCTTCTTCCTCTCCCAGACCTGAAACAGTCCCTTTTCTTCGCTTCTTCACCCCAGTACCCCCCTTTCTTCTCTCCCCATCTCTTTACCTATACTTTATTATATCACCTCCTCTCTGTTCTCGAATCTCGCTCTATTGTCTTCTTTCCGCCCCTATCTTGCTTCAGAACGTTTTCTACTCCCTTTAGGCCATGCCCCTACTGTCTCTTACTCTTCTATATCACCATCTTCCTCGCACTATTCTTCAACATTTCCTTCTCTTCACGTCATTCCAACTTCCTTTCTTCTCTTCTTTCATCCAATATTCATTTGATATCTCCCCGTTACCATTACCAAAACCTCCCCATTCCCTACTTTTCCGCCACCCTTTATTCACAACTCCCGCTTCCCTTTCTTCTTTCAATTTTCCCTACCCTGTTTCCCTTTAAATTCAACGAATAAAGTACAATCTGGAACACTCATATGAAATATTGATAGCTGACCTCTTATCGGAATGCTATTTATAGCTCTTCAATCTATATACGATCAAAGATATTTTTAGATTAATCATAGTATCAAATGAATATTGAACAATGTGTTTTAATATTTAAAGCTTTCCTTTCAATAAATCCCTGTAGCTTTAAAAGAAAACAAGAAAATTTCCTCCCCTTTCTCAAGAATAAATCCATTACGTTCTAATAATTAACGATTAGTATTAAAAATGGGGCGAGAAACGTAATTCTTTTTTAAGGGTGTGAGTAATAAAGAAAACGTACGCGTATTTCGAATGC
Source organism: Hemicrepidius hirtus (assembly GCA_963082805.1). NCBI lineage: Eukaryota > Metazoa > Arthropoda > Insecta > Coleoptera > Elateridae > Hemicrepidius > Hemicrepidius hirtus. Next base: position 1,369,798 of record OY720166.1, read on the forward strand.
GTACGCGAAGATAATAAAACAAAATGTTGTAGAAAGTCGGGTGGATGAACGAGTGTACGCCCCACCTGCCCGGCCAGACGCTAGGAGGGGGTCGACGACCCGAGCGTCGCGACGCCACAGACGCCCAAATCATCCATTCCATCCCAAACCGATGTGATTGACCTACCCTTCAACATCCCATTCTTATTCTCCACCACCAGCACAATCACATCGCGTAAATACTGCAGGCGGTGATCCTTGGATTCGTTACCATAATGTGTCTGTCTGCAATAAATTCACCGACGAGGGGGATTTACAGAGGGGGTTAATGTATTAAAACTGAAATTTAATAGCTCTTCTACCTAGCGGCTTTTTGGAATAAATCAATATTGGTAATTGAAGCTCTTCGCGAAAGAGTATCAGTTTTGATGATTTCCAAGCTTCCCCCCCCCCCGTCTGTAGGGTCTTTTTTTGCTTTATTAAATAAAGGTATAAAGGATGTCTGGAATAAGGAGGGTGGGATAGTTTTTTCCCCCCAGTGTCCGTCTGGCAAGTCGGTCTCGTTTAATCTCGTACCCTTTCTTGAAGGTTATTTGCAAATCCTTTCGATACTTTGATCTCTAACCGTTTAAATGTTATTTCATAGAGGGAGGGGGTTACCAAACATTTCTCAATACTTCAATAAGCTCCTTATGTAAGGTTTTCCAATCATTTTTTTATTGTATTTTGCTTGATCCTTTGATAACATTACCTCGTCATATTTAAGACTGAATTAAAATATTTTAAAGTCTGGGGGTTAATCCCCCTCTCCCTAAGGGATATTTATTAAGTAGTAAAAGAAGGATTTATTATTACGAAATTATTAGGGGCAAAAACTTAAAAAAAAAGATAATTGTTTTGTTTTACAAAAATAAAAAGTTCAAAGGTAACAGGGTTCCCCCTCCCCCCGAAATAAATTAATCAAGGAACAAGTAATGAAAAGCGTTTTTTTTTTTATTAAATTGTCCCTTGGGGCAAATACTTTTTTTTACAAATTAATTTTGAAAATCCAAGTTTCCCTCCCCCCCTTTCCTCTAATTTTGAAAGGAATTGGAAGAAATCGCTTCAGGGATTCAGTGCAGACGTAATGATTGACGAACATTTTCATGACGCACGAGACATTTTCTTTAATGTTTTATGGATGAAAAGTAGCTGAAAACCGATTGAATAAAACTCGTAGGTGGGGTTCTCCCACTGACGGCGCGTGCATCCTCCTTTCTTTGTCCAATTTAGTTACATTATTAGAACTTTTGTTTACTCCTTTTTGAGATTGCGACTGAAAATATGAACTTTAGTTTTTTTAATTAATCACTTCAGAAGGACTATTTTGAAATTCGATTGCGACGTTGTCAAATTATTCAATGTTTTTTGAAAAATATTAAAAGTTGCAGACTCCTGAAAAAATTTACACGACCCGAAATTTATTCTAAAATTCAAAACAATTTTTTTCTGTTAAACGTTAACCATGGAATATCCTTCAAATATCTTAAACCTAAATTTTAATATACAGGGTGTTAGATTTCTAATGACAAAATGTTTAATCTATCATAAATCTTTTTTTATAATAAAACACTTTGTATGTTGTATCCGGTTGTATCTATTTCGTTTTGTTTTTTCCAATTAATTTGATACATTATATCGAAACCCAGATTTAATCCGCATAAAATATCTACCGCAGTGCAGCATCCAGCTGCATTATTTAGGAATTTGGGAGTATCGATCCACGTTGCAATTCTCTCTCCTGCGTTCAGAGTCGATTCGTCCTAACCTTATCCGTTACTTCATACAGTATCATTATTAATCTTAAAAATTGTCAGTAATTGTAATTACTAATTGCCACCTACGTGAACTAGAAATAGCAAAAGCGTGAACAGTTGGGCGAAAGGAATTTGCTATTAAAGTATTGGTGACGTCACAATGAACACATTTCTGCTTCACTACTTTATATTTTATGGACTTAAATTCAAGTGCATACCTTTTGTACCCATTCTCTTCTGACTCATGACATATGCACACATAAAATGTCAACTGATACCATTAACTTTACGTCCGTGAGTTACTTTATGGCAATATTTTCTTGCTTTTTTAAGTCACAAATCAGAACAACGCATAAAAATATAATAACGAATTTTTTTACCTAATTTTGTACAACCCTAGAACGGTGTATAGACCTAAAAATAGTTTTTTAATCGGTTCGATCAGGCTCACCTATTCGATTGATGATTAAATACAACCCACAAGCAAAAGAAATTAATAGCAGCTTGCAGTTGCAATAGGGATTTCTGGTAGCGGTTCGATCAGGCTCGACCGTCTAATTTTGTTAAAAACCATGAAGGAAGTTTAAAATAAGTTCGAGTACGTCCCTGGGGATACGTTTTGGAGGTTTAAAGTTTATTGATACGTGTAAGACCTTAATAAAATGCAACATGGCATAATTGGTAGGTGTAAAGGTCGTAAAATAGTAGCAGAAATTGTCGGTCTGTATTTCGTGTAAGGATTTTAAAACTGGCGTAAGTTTACGATATTGTTTCTCGAAACTTGTTCGCACTTTACGAGCCAGACTGTCGGGGTGCCTTTTATGTAGTCCATGGAATTTTAATCGCTATGAAATTAAAAAGTTTAATTTTACAGTTTATGCATTCCTCGCCGATTCACTTCGTTGTTAAATAAACAATATTAAATAAAAGGCATCGAATTACATTTAAAAAAATAATAATACAACCCTGGGAGCTTCACGTAGAAAACTAAAGGAAATGAGGTTGGTTCCCTAGAAAATAGGGGATGGTTTTATTTCAGATCAAGCTCAAACTCAATCCTTTTAATCTGACCTGAATAAAAATAGTTTATATTCTTTAGAGCGCTTGTACAGGACCGTACGTATTAAAAGTGGGAGTTTCCTCAAGATCATGTTTAAAATTTAAAACATCAAACTCACCCTTTGGAGTTTTCGGCCAAAGCTTCAGATGTTGTTACGGTGAGACGTATTATGTGAGTCGGCTGATGTGGCCCGTCTTCAGTTATTTTTCCCTACACCAAAGCTGCCATTTTTCTTTTATTGGATCGGTCTCTTGATCGAATTGCTTCCACTTCTGCTTCGATGTACGTCTCACCGGCCCGATTGTCCGCGGGAGGGTATTTAATTTCCCTCCAACCCTCCATATTTGGAGGGCTTCCCCTATCCGCAACCTGGGGACGCGCCCGATGGGAGTTGCAGGCTCCCCGCACGGGACACTAATAATTATTAAATTTTTGTACTGAACTTTTGGCCACAGATTAAACTAGACCTTATGATCCTCTAAATAAATTTTATCCCATTTTTCAACTAGAAGCATCTCATTTTGTGATGTTTCCACCTGTTGGCGTTTTGGGTGATTCTCAGACGAGACGTATGTAACCCAAGTCTGCAGATTACGTATGTGGAACTTATTTCTCTCACTTTACGTCTTCAAAGTCAAATTCCGGTCCTAATTTGAAGAAATACTTCTAGACGTAGAGAAACCAAGCCGAATTCAAACAAAACGCGAAGGGCTAGCTCGAAACTAGAGTTGGTGGAAGTTTCCCTTTTCAAGGGTGATCTTAGGTTAGATAGGGTTGCAAACCGAATTAGAAAAAATCTTAAAAGGGTACTGCTTTATTACTTGGAGCTACTTGCTTGGAAAAGAGAAATATTTTGACCTCAAGTCTTCAAATAAAGCTTCCCCTAAATTAAATTAATTGGAGGTTCCTAAAGAATATCTCCCTCACCTTAACTGCTTTAATATTGCTTGGGGATGAAACAAATTTTGATCTCCAGTCTGCAAATTAAGGTTGGGAGGCCATATTCCTTGGTTATGAAGGTAAGGTGCTACCTAAAAGGTAGCTCCCTCTTTCACTGGTGAAAAGCCTACCAACCAGAATTTTAGAAAGATGAGAAAAAGGTTTACAATGGTATTATATAATTAGAAAAAAATGTGTTTTGGAACAAGCCCTTATTTTGGAAGGCAAGGAGAGGGGAGAGGTCGTAATAAGAGATCGCTCTTCCTAACTGGTGAAAAGCCTACCAACCATAATTTCAAAAAGAGGAGAAAAAGGTACATAATGGTATTATATAATTTAAAAAAATGTGTTTTGAAACAAGCAATCAGCGATTATACATACTCTTACTTAACAGGGTGGGGGAGGTGTCGTAATAAGAGACCGCTCTTCGTTACTGGAGAAAAGCCTACCAAGAATACTTTCTTTTTTCTTCGACTTTTGTTAACTAGAGCCTCTGTTGAAATAAACTGGGGTAACAAAGAGATGACAACGACTTATCGGAATTCTCCAACCCTTGTGGCGCCTGGTCCTGGTCCGGCGAATAACCCGGCTACACGGCTACAGGGGATTAAAATTGCGATTTTTCCGATTATAGAAAGTTTGCGCGCCGAATTTTGATTTGTTATTGCGATTAGAACATAAGAAAGGGTGCAGAACGTAGAAATCAACAAGATCAACCCCCAAAAACGGTGGAAACGGTGCCGAAACTACGGTTGGTGGAAGTTTCCATTTTCAAGGGTGATGTTAGCTTCGATAGGGTTGCAAACCGAATTAGAAAAAATCTTAAAGGCTAAACGTAGATGTTCTTGAAAATATAATTTGAAGAAGAACTTTCAGGAAAAAATCTTACAATCCTGAAATCCTGACGTAGAGAACCTAAACTAGCTTCGAAGGACACGATGCTGGGGTTCCTTTAATAATTGGGGGTTCGAGCTCGTATATTTTCAAGGACAAGTTTAGATTAGATGCCCTTGAAGATAAAATTTGTTTTGGAATCTCCTGATTGACCTGTTCGATCAAGGACCGCTTAATCCGTACAAAAACTGTTTCCTTTTCCTAAAGTAACCTTGATATGTAATAGTAACGAACCATAGGTAGTAAGGACAATGAAAGTGCAGAACTGAAAATGCATCCATAAAAGTAAACGTTGTTCATCTATTACCATAAAGGTCATCTTTACTAGCTCTAGCCCCCCCCCCATATTGATGTATGTTAATGGGCAGAAAAGAGAACTAACTAATATGCGATCGCAATCAAGAAGATCCTCCCACATTAGTAGAACAGCAGATTCCAATGACGAGAAAGCAGGTTACATATGAGTCAGAGGCGGGATATGACGCCAAATTACGTCATATTCATTATTGGAATTCCTGGAAGTGCCCGGCAATGCCCGTGTCTCACCGGATACACAAAAGCACAAACGCAAACGAACATTCGCTACCGTTATGGAATATTGATTTATTAGACCCTCTCACATGATTATCCGTCAACTTCCTCCAATGATCTGACAATGCAATTTTTTTTAAAAAGGATCAAATTTAACCGAGAGGGCCGTTCTTTAAAATTAAACACACCCACTGGGCCGAAACATCTTCTAGAAGGTGAGGTCTTTTATAAACATGTTCTAAGAAAAATTATACCACAGCTAATAGCGAACCATGTACCCCTCCAAAAAGAACACCTATTGGGACGTTATATTAAGATAATTACAGGTTAAAATAAAATAACGCCGTTGTTTGGTCGAGGGGATTGAAATATGGCTTCTTCAGATAAAATTAATCACCAACAGCTGCTTCAAAATTTCAAGTTCGGGACCAATGGGGATGAATATTTTAAAAAACATTAATTAAAGCAACTTAACAAAGAACTCTAAACCTGTACAACACAAAATAAAATTTTATAAGGAAACTTCTAAGAAGTTTGTAACCTTCTCTTTATAAGGGTAGGTAAAATGGGATTAGGGCTAGGATACATGCTCCTGAAAATTTACCTCATTCTTAAAACACGATCGAGATCCTTGAAATCCTAACATAAAAAAGCAGCAGAGAAACTAAATCGGGTTTGAAGAAAACAAGGTTGTTGTGTCCAAAATTAAGGGATGAAGGGATTTTTATTTTCAAGGTCAAGGTTAGATTAGATGCTTTCGTGAAGGATCCTAAAAGGTTAAATAAAACTTGCAGGAAATACCTTACAGCGTTACAGCCCTGCAATCTTGAAGAAAAAAAAAACCTTTACAGAGTTCGCGAAAATGATTTGTTCGGGACTGTAAGGGTCGCCTATTTTCAAGGTCAAACTTAGGTTAGATGCCCTTGAATTTGAAATTGAAAGCAATTACTGAAAATTCGGGTTTTTTTTGCAAAACTGGAACTTGACGTGAAAAATCAAATCAAGATCGTTTCCGTACAAAACTACCCCAGATACGGTCCTGAAAAAAAATGAATTATAAACCATTTCTTGGTGGTCCTCTTATAATTCCATTCATTTTCACAAATAATCAATGTCGGACATTCAAGAAATAAACTACAATCTTGCAGTTATAACAAGTTTTATGTTGCAATTCTGGATTCAGTAAGGTAGTTCAGGAATTTATAACGGTTTTATCATTTATTACAAGTGGGTTCATCCCACTCACAGTTGCATCGGAGAAATGCATCTTCGATTTTAAACTTCGCAAACACACTTCACCGTTTTTCGATCTCGTTACCGAGGAATTAATCCCAAGACTCATTTTATCCAACAAAACTTTATTCCTCGTTGCAATTTTAAGCATTTCCGTTATGACTTACCCGGCGGCTTGGTTTGATCTAACAATCTTTAAATACCAACTGTTGACATGAAATGCAAAAGTTCAAGTTGTTGGCTTTCAAGAAATTACAAACTATGACGTCAAACATATTTAGTATTGAGGGCTTAAGTCCTAAGAGTCATTCACTTATATACAGGGTTAGTCAACAACGAATGTAGTCTTCAGATTTTCAGGGGCATCTAACCTAAGCCTTGAAACCTTACAGCCCCTAATTTCAAGCGAACCAACCACGTTTGCTGCGAAACAAATTTATTTTCCTAAGATTTCGGGGTTTTAAAATATTTCCTGCAAATTTTCTCAAAATTACATTTTCGTGGGCATTAAACTTAGGTTTGATCTTCAAAATACAGGACCTTTACAACCCCTAATTTTTTTTCTTCAAACTCTTCGATTTATTTTTTTTTTGTTTTAAGGGTTTGTAAGGTATTTCCTTCCTGTAAGTTTTATTTAAAGCTCGATCTTCAAAGTAGAGGAGCTTGCAGCCCCTAATTTCCAAAGAACCAACCTCGTTTATTTTGTCTACGTTGAGTAACTATACAGGGTGTTCGTAATAACCGTGTCGGAAAACTTTTAAATCTGAACGATTTTTTATATAAAAAAATAAAGTCATCACACAAACCTTTAGGATCACGCTGTATAATAAATACCTCGGTGGATATTTGCAAAATTAATAAACATGTTAAAATCGCAACAAAGTAACACAAAAAGTACTCGATCGTAAATTAATTAGTTAAAGGGGAATAAAGATAAACATGATGGGTATGCGAAATATGCAATGAGCAGTTCAGTGTTAAAGTGACCAAATGCAAGACTGTAAGTATGCAGACGCATAGGAACATAAAAATGTCACATATTTTAATTCAAGTGGGATCGTGAACTCACTTAAACTCGTTACAAAGGAGCCATACAGTTACGAAAATACCATTAAGAAAGGAAAATGTACCAAATATAGATTTGAAAGGGTCACTACTTAGTACCATAATTTTATTATAAGTGCTTTGTGCAATAATATACAGTATGATTCTGATTAATGAGATCTATTAGGGGTTTAGTAAACAGTACTTCCTTATTTGGTGAAAAAAAGAGAACTCGCCCTTTTAACAGAAAAGTTGGTCAATTGGAAAAAATTCCCGTATTTGGTAATGTTTGCACAACGTTCTCGCGATAGAGTTATTTATTTCATGGTCGTATGTAATTTGTAGAAAAAAAATTGAAAAATTTATTAAGAAATCGATTTTATACCTAACACCTAACCAGTTATTGCATATTCATATTTTGGCCCACGTTTTATTTTTTATTGAATAATCAGGAAGTAATGATTACTACATATACTAAGGTCATTAAGTCCCCCCTAATCCAACACTTAAATCGAAGACGAAGGAAAAAATTTTTTATCCAGATTTGAACTAATAAGAGTCAGTCTCTCGACTCTACCGCTGTGCTACTCCCACCCCACCGTATATTATTTTTCTATCAAATACTAAACGGGATAAAACGTTCCTTTCATTATAAGGAAAACCTTCCAAGGTTGTAGTGGAAACATTGGACAAAGTATTCGAATTATTATTATTTTTATTACCTTTTTTGTTTTGTCTGGTTGAATCAAGGCTGGTCGTTTAAAAAAAGTTTTTAATCATCCATTAATGTTTTTTTTATACAGATTCATTTCACACCTGCATAATTCGTAGAATAGTAATAATCGTTTCAGTCAGGAAGTGAGATCAGCATAAAAATATTTTATCGTATAGATTTCACTGTAACGGTTTTTTTTTCTGTTGATTGTAGACTACGAATGAAGTAATCATCATATTTGTCGATTAGATTGGGTTTGGGTATAACCAATAGAAATTATTACCAAGAAAAGGAAATTAACAAGACGTTTGGGTTTGGCTTTTATCGTTACTAGTACGACAGTTGGGTCTTAGAAAAAGAAAAAAATAAAACACGAAATGAATGGCGCTAAACATCACTTTAACTGTTCATTATCTAATTTTCTGGTAAATTTGTTACACGAAGGATGACATGCTGGTCTGTTAAGAAATCCTAGAATTTCGAGTTTTACTATACATACTAATTATGTAATTGACATGACTTTAATTTATAACAAACGATGACACAATCATTTCTAGAACCTTGTTTTATTTTTTTTTTATAAAATTCTCTAAGCTTAGACTCTAAAAAATATGTCTACAAGTTGGAGGGTGCTATGATTGAAATTTCGTTCAAATCGGACGATATGAAGGGTGGTTCAAATTCTAACACCCTGTATATTTTTATAGGAAAATAATTTTATTTCATAACTATGTTAGGGCGTAAAAGGAATTAAATTACTAAAAAAAAATATCCAAAAATGAAAATTCAAACAAACACCCTGTATATAATCTTAACCTTTCTTAAAGAAAAATCGTTAAAAAGATGTCAAATAAATTAGTTGAGAACTTCTGGCTTGTTTTCCATGGTTTGTTGACATTAATGTGTCGGAAATAATTTTCTACTTTTTTATAAAATTCTGGTCTCTAGCTTAGACACTAAAAAAAATATGTCTACAAGTTGGAGGGTGCTATGATTGAAATTTCGTTCAAATCGGACGATATGAAGGGTGGTTCAAATTCTAACACCCTGTATATTTTTATAGGAAAATAATTTTGGTTCATAACGATGTTAGGGCGTAAGAGGAATTAAATTACTAAGAGAAAAATATCCAAAAATGAAAATTCAAACAAACACCCTGTATATAATCTTAACCTTTCTTAAAGAAAAATCGTTAAAAAGATGTCAAACAAATTAGTCGAGAACTTCTGGCTTGTTTTCCATGGTTTGTTGACATTAATGTGTCGGAAATAATTTTCTACTTTTTTATAAAATTTTGGTCTCTCGCTTAGACTCTAAAAAAAATATGTCTACAAGTTGGAGGGTGCTATGATTGAAATTTCGTTCAAATCGGACGATATGAAGGGTGGTTCAAATTCTAACACCCTGTATATTCTTACAGGAAAATAATTTTGGTTCATAACGATGTTAGGGCGTAAGAGGAATTAAATTACTAAAAAAAAAATATCCAAAAATGAAAATTCCAACAAACACCCTGTATATAATCTTAACCGTTCTTAAAGAAAAATCGTTAAAAAGATGTCAAATAAATTAGTTGAGAACTTCTGGCTTGTTTTCCATGGTTTGTTGACATTAATGTGTCGGAAATAATTTTCTACTTTTTTATAAAATTCTGGTCTCTAGCTTAGACTCTAAAAAAATATGTCTACATGTTGGAGGGTGCTATGATTGAAATTTCGTTCAAATCGGACGATATGAAGGGTGGTTCAAATTCTAACACCCTGTATATTTTTATAGGAAAATAATTTTGGTTCATATCGATGTTAGGGCGTAAGAGGAATTAAATTAGTAAAAGAAAAATATCCAAAAATGAAAATTCCAACAAACACCCTGTATATAATCTTAACCTTTCTTAAAGAAAAATCGTTAAAAAGATGTCAAATAAATTAGTCGAGAACTTCTGGCTTGTTTTCCATGGTTTGTTGACATTAATGTGTCGGAAATAATTTTCTACTTTTTTATAAAATTCTGGTCTCTAGCTTAGACTCTAAAAAAAATATGTCTACAAGTTGGAGGGTGCTATGATTGAAATTTCGTTCAAATCGGACGATATGAAAGGTGGTTTAAATTCTAACACCCTGTATATTCTTACAGGTAAATAATTTTGGTTCATAACGATGTTAGGGCGTAAAAGGAATTAAATTACTAAAAAAAAATATCCAAAAATGAAAATTCAAACAAACACCCTGTATATAATCTTAACCTTTCTTAAAGAAAAATCGTTAAAAAGATGTCAAATAAATTAGTCGAGAACTTCTGGCTTGTTTTCCATGGTTTGTTGACATTAATGTGTCGGAAATAATTTTCTACTTTTTTATAAAATTCTGGTCTCTAGCCTAGACTCTAAAAAAAATATGTCTACAAGTTGGGGGGTGCTATGATTGAAATTTCGTTCAAATCGGACGATATGAAGGGTGGTTCAAATTCTAACACCTTGTATATTTTTATAGGAAAATAATTTTGGTTCATAACGATGTTAGGACGTAAGAGGAATTAAATTACTAAAAAAAAAAAAATATCCAAAAATGAAAATTCCAACAAACACCCTGTATATAATCTTAACCTTTCTTAAAGAAAAATCGTTAAAAAGATGTCAAATAAGTTAGTTGAGAACTTCTGGTTTGTTTTCCATGGTTTGTTGACATTAATGTGTCGGAAATAATTTTCTACTTTTTTATAAAATTCTAGTCTCTAGCTTAGACTCTAAAAAAAATACAAGTTGGAGGGTACTATGATCGAAATTTCGTTCAAATCGGACGATATGAAAGGTGGTTTAAATTCTAACACCCTGTATATTCTTACAGGTAAATAATTTTGGTTCATAACGATGTTAGGGCGTAAAAGGAATTAAATTACTAAAAAAAAATATCCAAAAATGAAAATTCAAACAAACACCCTGTATATAATCTTAACCTTTCTTAAAGAAAAATCGTTAAAAAGATGTCAAATAAATTAGTTGAGAACTTCTGGCTTGTTTTCCATGGTTTGTTGACATTAATGTGTCGGAAATAATTTTCTACTTGGAATTTTCATTCATAAAGTCAAAATGTTAAATGTTATAAATCACAGGAAGATGCGTGGTGGTCACTGTTATATTTATAAAATCGCAGTTTATGAGTCTGAAATTCTTAAACTGTGATAAAACTTTTCTAATGATCTAAATTTATCCGTGATCATTTCCCGAAATACCTCCAGGCTAAATTGTACAAGATGATGATGATAATAATAACAATAATAGAACGCAAAACGTATGATTTATACTTAATCATTTTTCTTTGAATAAATTATAATCTAATCATATTTCTAATTAGTTTTAATAATGCCCCTTTCATTTTGTATAATGCTGTAATGTTTTTTTACAGGAAAAGAACTCCTTCCTCAATTACAACGTTTCGTGCATTTTGACGTTGCCCCCTTATCAGCGACAAGGATATGGACGTTTACTCATAGACTTCAGTAAGTAGAAAATTACTTTACACCTTGTAATTATTTTGGTTTCCTTTGCAATTACTTTTTGCAACAATATCTGGAATGTATCGTATTTGCCGAGCTTGCTAATTAAAATAAAAAATTAATTCAGAAAATTAAAATGTGAACAATCTTGATAAGCTATAATATTTATTTTTAAGTACTAAGTAAATAAAAATTGTTTCTTCAAAACCAACAAAGCTTTTTTTATTAATTACAAAATTATATTTTATGATGTTTTTAGTTTTATTTTAATTAACACATCTTTACCGAGTTATGATACAACGTGTGTAATGATTTCTCATTACAATTTATAATAAACCGGATTATGTTAATTAAAGTAAATAATTAATTATAATTTTATATGTAATTCGTTTTGGTATGAGCCACGCCGACAAGAAATTAAACTTGCATACAATTTTTTTTTAGGGCACTCTCTTGATAATATTTCCATGTGCACGTCACATTCACTCACTTCCGGTTCATTTTTTATAATGACAGTTTAACAAAAATTAAGTAAGCCTTTAAAATTAACGACCCTGTCAAAGTACTTTTGACTACCATAATTAATTAATTACGTTAGAATTTCTATTACCATCGCTCAGATTTTTCATTCTAATTTCCCTAGTTGTCTGTGGGCAGCAATTGTACTTCCTCACCATTTTTTGAATTAATTTATTGCAGTCAAAAAGAACCTCAAATTTACAACCCTCTCATAATTAATTACAATCGACCAATCAATAAATTTCTAGCTAATGTAAAATTTAAGAAACCATCCCTTAAATGTTGCTGATCTTAACCAATTACTGCCCTGTTCCATGATTTTTTCCCATATGTTGCGTAAAGTGGAAATGTCTGAATATTTTTATTGGAAATGTTCAATTGTGAAAGGGGTGCTGCGGGGGGTGGCTTGTTAGTGCGTGTACGCACTGTTTACAGGTGGTGGGGCGTTTTCTATGGGGATGTTAACCCCGGTAGTTAGGGCAGGTCAGGCCGCAGACGGATCCATACGCAGCAGCAGCAGGAGCAACCGAGGACTATGACCCGGCGAGACAGGCTGGGGTGGGCTCTTGTCTAGTGCAAAAGGCAGAACTTACCCCTTTTGATGCTCGAATACCATCGCTATATTACTGTAATTGCTAAATTTTACGCGGACGTTGTTCTCCACCCTTATCGTAAACTGAAAATAAAATCTCTACAATTTAAGTTTGTGAATGAGGGTTTTTTCCATTCATATGTCCGGAGGAGTCAAATAACCTTGAAATAACGAAGTTTGGGTATTATTCAATCCATTACGTTGATTTATTGATCCCCTTTTTATGTCCCATAACTCACAAAGATATAATCCGACTCTCTACTAAATTAATCTTGAAGTATTTCGAGATCTCAAGAAGGGACCAACTTCAAGGACATTTCTAATAAAAATACCAATAGACATACATTTGAAATGTTTAAATAAATAGGAAGAAAGAGAAAAGTTAAGGGTAGAAAAGAAGAGAAGTAAGGGAAGTCCTTCAGAGTAGCTCGTTTCCCATGGAAATTCTAGGAAGAAGTGCTACACGGTGGAACATCGAGAAGGAGGAAAAATAGAGGAGGGTGGAAGGTACTTTTCTGGCTTTCCAGTCTATGGTAAATGTTCAAAAAAAGAATGATATTAAAATGTAAGGAGACGGAAAGAAAGCAAGCGAGAATTGTCCTTGAAGAAACAAATTCAAGGTCATCAAGGGTTGTAATTCGTTATAGGGCGGGATTAGAAAAAAAGACGTGTATCAAAGTTTTTTTCTAGACCTGTAATCAAGATTCTTCTGAGAAATAATACAGGATCATGTAATCCTTTGGGATTGAATCTTTTGCTACTTATGGGAATCCCCTATGAACAATTCTACTTAGTTTTAATTATCACTTTATCAGTTAGTACCAAGTTCGATGGGCACTAAAAGGATAATGCGATTCGAGTTAAGGATGTAATGGATTATTACTTTTAATACTTGAAAAATAATGTTGTCTGGAATTAAAATAAAATTGTTGGGAATTGAGGAAAGTTTCGTTAATGCATTGGTGATGAGTAATAAATTTGAGAGCCGGATATAATTAACCAAAACTGAATTACTATCTGATTATGTGACGCTTTGCAAGCAATTAAATTTATAAATGTGATAATTGGCAGCTAGGGCACTTTTTTAATTTAAGAGATTTATTTTAATAAAATTAATTTAAATTTTTTTTGCTAAAACAAACTCGTTTTTTTAATTATTCTTAAGTTTTAATTGGAAAAATTTGTTTGCGTCCTTTTTCTCGCCCTGGATTATGTCCTACTTTTCCATGATTTTTTTCCATTCCAGAATGATCCCCCCCTTTCCCTAATTATCTCCTTTTACTCCCCATTATGTCTTCCTTTTTTCTGATTGTTTCTTCCTTTCCAATATGGCCTTCTCCTTTCCCTAATTATCTTTTTTTACTCCCCCAATGGTGTCTTGTCTTTCTCTAGCTCTGATTATGTACCCCTCCTCACCCTCTTTCTCCATTTTGCTGACTTTCTCTTCTTCTCCCCGACTGTCTCTTAATTTCCTTCCTCGTTACCGTTTTTATTCACATTTCGGTGTTTGATAATAACGTAACGTTACAACACGTAAAAAAAATTACATTATTACCACAAATATAATTTAGAAAAAAAATTAGGGTTAGATAAATGTTACCCTTTCTTGCTATTACCAGCTTGCATGTAATAAGTAGGCGGGTACGTATTTTTCATGCAATACTGCGCCCCTTTTTTTTCACCGAAATACGTCCAGAACGTAAATTTATCATCAATCTGGAAATTTATAAATAATTTAATCCGCTTTTCTTCGAAACGTTTTATCAGTGAATAATGGAAAAACCTCAAGATAAACTTCTCCAAAAGAGTAAAATTTTGGGGAAAATGTGTATACGTGCAGTTTTAAACGTTCACATACGTTTAAACGTTTTCGTATGCAAAGTCACGTTTTACGTTCATGTACCTTTTGGTTTAGTACCAGAAGAGTACCACTGCCGTAAAATTTCATTGAAAATTCGATGAAATTTATACAGAGTAGTACTTCCTGTTTTGAAAACCATCACGTATTATTTCTTCGTATGTGAAATAGTCCACGTAATTTGGGCTTACGTTAGATCATTTTTGGACTGTGATAAAATACAATTGTTATTTAATACTTTTTGGACGAGACTGGAATTGAAAATGACGTAGGTTTAAGGTAATTTTTAAACAAAGGACATCTAACCATACCTAACCAGTTTAAAAGATATTACCACGTGTACCCCATTATAACTAGACAAATTATTGTATACAACATTGTCAAGCAAGTTTTATGTGAGCTATTTATCATTAAATTATGTAATAACACGGTCTATATTCAACAACTTTTCCATTTAGTAGAAAGAAAAAAACAGAAACTTATTTTGAAAACTTTCACCCCCATGACCTTGAATGCAAAATCCAAGGCCACATACTTCTTCCTGCACATATTCTCCCAGCTTTAAATTAACCCTTAAAAGGCACATTACAAAGTACAATCCTTGGGAAAAAATCATTGTCCTTGTCTCCCATGGAAAACTTTATCTTAATTACTGCAAAAATAATTCATAACACAATCGTTCAGAAGGTCACTAAAGTACGTCAGTATTTTCGGCCATGACTTCCTTGGTTTGCTTTTACGTCATAAACTTGCAATTAATCTGGATTCTAACGATTCTTGGAAATATCCATTGAGTGGTTGTTGTAACCTCTTTCTGTATTTGGGCATTGAACCAGACCTCGAAAGGTCTTCCTGCAGGAGTTGAACCTTTAGCTCTTCTGAATGTTTTATCTTATGTCTCTTCTTGTTTCTACAGAAATTGAGATGCAAGTAAAAATGTATGGACCTACAGAGCAGGGGAAACCCCGGAAGAATCCATAATAATATCTTTCGCTGGCCGTATGCACGCCTAACATTTAAACTTAGAAGAGAGATAACAAGAAAAAAGTTCTCATTCCTACGTATCATACAAGACAATGAGGAAGATGATGATGGTATTCTTGGGAATAGCGTAAACCCTAAAGCAATACCCGTACGCTCTATTACGCTAAGTGTAGAGCCATCCTTACAATTTAAGAGTTTATTTGAAGCTTGAAAGTCTTGGACATGACACGAAATGGAAACAATTCTAAAACATTATCGTCGGAAGCAGAAAAATACGCTAACCCTAACAGTAGCGTAAACCTGTACGCTGTGTGATAGGGTATATTTAGGGGAAAATCTTAAAACTAAATTTCTTCTGATATTGAGGCCTTTTCAACCTTCAAAAATTAAAAATATTACTTATATATTTATTTCAGTTTTTATGAATTTTTCGGTAAACCTGTTCAGGTAATAGACTTGAAGGAAGCACTCCAAGGGTTTGTATTATAGAAAATGGGGTTAATTTATTCATTCCTGGTCGGTTATTTAATTAAATTGTAATCGATTTGCAATTCAAACTATATGTAGAGGAGGAGAGGATCATCAAGTTGCTAAACAATCGCAATTACGGTGACCTACGTAGGCTCAAACGTATTGCACCGCGCACCGTAGGCGTTAAGCAAAGAAGAATTTTTCTCGAATCGGCAAGTGTATTAAAGTTCAAAAGGCAATGAGTCACCGGGCGGATAAAGACATAATTTCTAAATAGCTCTCTAGTGGTCAGTTCATAAAAAGAGCAAGGAGCTGCCGTATAACGGAGCCGAGGCGACGAAATAACTAATTAACCGCCGCCGGCTTAATTGGCAGGACCGTCTCTGCTGTTTTGGCTGCATATTTGATACCAGGCCAGGGCGTGGCGTCTGTTGTGACGTCACTCATTGACGCCGCCGCGACGCGAGTACGGGCCGCGTGCTGGCGCCAGACGCCACTATCGACCGTCGAGGTCAACATCTACCCCTTCCACGCCCCTCTTTCAAACCCTAGACGTACCTCAAACTCCTCCACTGGTAACTCTCTACCAACTTGAATTTTCTCGTAATTATTACATTTTTCCCTTATAATTATTCCTAACATTGTTTTAATGAATGAATATCGACAATTACTATTAAAATATTCAAACCCATAAACAATTAATAATCGCGTACTCTTTGATTCATTAACAAACACAAGGTTTGGAAAAATAATTCCGTTTTTTTTAAAATCAATTATTAATATTTTTTTCTCTTTTCAGGTTATCTTCTAACAAGGGTTGAAGGTAAAATCGGTTCCCCCGAGAAGCCCTTAAGTGACTTAGGGTTGATTTCGTACAGATCGTACTGGAAGGACGTGTTATTGGGTTACCTTTGTTCACGAGCCGGTACTACATTGTCTGTCAAAGATATCAGTCAAGAAATGGCTATCCATTCGTACGACATTGTTTCCACCCTTCAAGCCCTTGGTATGATGAAGTACTGGAAGGGTAAACATATCATTCTTAAAAAACAGGACGTTTTGGACGAGTATGTAGAACGAGTTAAACGAAGAGGTTCGTTACTTAAAGAAGTTGACCCTTCTTGTTTAAAATGGAAGCCCTTTGTACCACCCCAACCTGTCCCTGTATAATAATAATAATATTAATAAGAAAAAAAAGTTGTGAAAAGTAGAAAAATTCAAGACAATCAAGATTGTAATAAAATATAAGGTTTTCATTCAGTATTTTAAATTTTTATATATACAGGGTGATCAAAAATATTGGAATAGTACTTTTCCTAAAAAAGTTCAATTTTTATTTTTTTGCTCACAGTGTATAGTAATAATTTCCATTGTGCAAGATTTAATTGTTGTGATTATATTTAATACATTTTTATATTTATCTTTTAAGCAAGTAATTATGATCTGATTGTTAATAATAATTACTCAGTCGAAAATGTTTTAATAATAAAATTAAATTGTAAACTTTATGTGTTTTTTCGTTTCATACAGGCGTAACGATATAAAAGGCTACAACTTTTTACCCTTCCCGTTGTAATTACCAAGAGCAAGAGATAATTTAATTTTAATTGCACGAAGGTATAACATTATTCCGTTTTTCAAACAAAAACTTCAATGCACACTTGATACGTTAATTAATTGCACATGCGTTTTAAACCTGTTGTACTTTGTTTATTACATATACAGGGTGATCTAAATTAAACTCAATTCAAGTTGGATTACGTAAAATGGAAACACAGTCAATTTGATCGCTGTCAACGGCGCTGGATGGGACATTCCAGAGGATTGGCCCAAAATTCGGCCAAACACTGAATCTGAATCTCGCCTTTATATGGTGTTGATATCATGGGGTTAGGTTTATCTCGTTAGTATGCAAGTATTGCATCATAGTTTGTACTTTGGAATCTCACCAAATGTCTTTATTAACCAAGGTCAGTTATTTATTCGATTACAAGCCAGATCGCGCGTCACCATTAAGAATGGACGTCAATTAAATTTATAATGGACAACCTTTGACCCTTTAATAGTTCGTTAATCCCCATTTTCATGAACCGGCTCAAAGGACCACCTAACTAATTAATTTTTTTACTTTGCAAAAAATTTTTTTAGATTAGGACGCATGTTTTTGGAATGGCATCTGCAGTTACTTTCCAAGATCCCTAGGAGGAGGAGGTAAAAAATGCTGACGATCTTTTTTTTATAGGGTCAGTGTTATTGATATACGTTCGCGTCCGACCTTCTCAAGTTCAGAACAGTTGTCATCATAGCTTATTTTGGCAGCAGCCGTCTAGACTGGTATGATTTATAATTTGACTTTCCCATTCGCATTGTTTTGTTATATTGGAAATTGAATCCGCTGTCCATATTTTGACCTGCGTGTTAGTTTGGGCTACGCGAGATTGATCATTTGGTGTAGGTTGCATTTCCCTGAGTATTTTGTACGAAATTAATACTTTTGTTATGGCTTGTACAATTTCATTCAGATCATGTTTTAATAACACTGCAAAGTTTGAAAATATTTTTACATACAACAGTTCAATGCACATAAAACATACAGTGTGTCCACGAATTGAGTGCATATAAGGTGTAAATGACAATTTTTTTCAGAGTTGGATCTTCATGTTCTGCGGATCGCTCCTGCTTAGTCTCAAACTAAGATATTGAAAAAATGAGCCAAATTAATTAATATACAGGGTGTTTTCTTGGCTGAAATCTAAAAATTAGTCAAGAGTAAACTGTCTTTATTTTAGCAGATATAACAAAAATGTATTAGAAAAAGTTGTTTAGAATTAAAAGTTATTGAAGATTTTCAATTTTTATACACATCAGCCTACTTTGATTTTTTTCATCAAAATCCAATACTTTTAAACTCATGTTTGTAACAAATAGGTTTAGTATTTTTTTAATAAATAATTATTTGTTTTTCAAGTACTTTGTTTAATCACTCTTCATGCATGGGTCATTAAAACCATAAAAACCATAAAAAATCTCATGTTGATGAAAAATATCAAAGTAGGCTGATTTGTATAAAAATTGAAAATCTTCAATAACTTTTAATTCTAAACAACTTTTTCTAATACATTTTTGTTATATCTGCTAAAATAAAGACAGTTTATTCTTGACTAATTTTTAGATTTCGGCCAAAACAACACCCTGTATATTAATTGATTTGGCTCAGTTTTTCAATATCGTAGTTTGACACTAAGCAGGAGCGATCCTCAGAACATGAAGATTCAACTCTAAAAAAAATTGTCATTTACACCTTATATGCACTCAATCCGTGGACACACTGTAGATACAGCGTAGGGGGTTCGAACCTCAATTTCAGAAACTCGTTATTCGAATTAGGGTTAAAGGAATTAGGAATTGAGAATAGAGAAATGCAGATGTTCCCAGATCAGCTTAGGTCCTTTCAAATCGCTTATAACGAATTTTCGGTTACAGCGAATTTTCGTTTACAACGAATTGTAGTTAGTTTCAGCTACGATTACGTAATTACGCCATTACGGTTATAACAGTATCTAGATCAGTGTTCGCGTATTTCAGATCGGTTAAAGTGATTTCCAGGTCCGTAGTAACCGTTTCCAGATCTGTATCAAAGAATTTTGTATTGATTTAATTTCGAGAGTAGTTAAAGCGGTTCCATATGGATTTGTAGGTATTCTACATTTGATTTGGTGTCCAGAACCGTTCTGGTAATTTAGATCTAAAAAAATCTTTTGGACTGTATTTTTACACTTTATTTCTTGTAAAACAGCTGGCTAATTGGCTTAAATTTTGGAACCATATCATTTTGTTCGCTAAAATAATTATTTTATAATAACACACGTTTTTTTATGCAGTAAATTGGATTGGGGTTTTATTATTCTGTTTCTGAGAAAGTCAGAAGGGAAGTAATTTTATAGACGGTTGGTTAGCGACGTTCTTGTCACGTTAAGACATAATTTAAAAAAATATTAAATACATATGAAGTTATGTACTTTGTATTCATATAACTTCACAGTGATTAAACTGACTTTCGTTTCGCAGGTGTTCTTATAAATCCCACCTGCTTCCTTGTAATTACCAATCTTATACTATTACGTAATGGCACACCATCTGATGAACTAATCCTTGATGGAAGCAGATTTATCAAAGACGTTTCTGATGAACATTCAAGAAATGCTCTACTCATCCTCAAACCGTACAGAAATAAATTTCGATCAATTTCAGTCAAATCAGATCAGTCTTCCTATTATACAGGGTGTTTATTTTAAGACTACCCAATTTAATTAATTTTAATCCACCTTTCTTCAACTTTTTTCAATTGAAACACCTTGTATATTTTTTCTCCTTTCTGTTTTTAGTTCTATTTTTAATTGCCAGGAGTCTACGATCTTTGCAAGAAAAAATCGTGACTGCCCATGCTGTTGGTATTAACAATAAAAATTTATAAAAATTAAACCAAAGTGTTCGGACATATACAGGATGATTATTTTAGATGACGCAACTAATAAATTTTAAACCATAAATTTTTTTAACCACCCTATATAATTTTTTTATTAACTGGTCATCATTTAATGCCAACGGAAATTCCACACACAGTAAATTTCCAAGAACAAACTGCCCACTTACATAAAAACGGTTGTATTTCAAAGCAGCTGCACAAAAAAAAATATTAGGTAGTTGTGTTGCCAAGCAAAAACCTTTCAAAATCAGATTTAAACAAAAACAAGGTTCTGCTGGTGCATTTGTTATCGATCGTGAAAGAAGGATCGTTCAACGACCGGAAATGCCTTTAAGCCACAGCAATGTTTCTGATATCCGGAGTTGTTCTGTTCAAGATGGCCCACTCTTGGTATTGAAAGTATTTCCGTTCGTTTGCATTTTTTTAATTGTTATTAGAATATGTTTCTAAGAATAGTTCTTTTTTTTTCAGGATAATTAAGCAAAAATGTGAACCATATCCAAATAATATTAAATATTTCCTAATTTGGAGATTTTAGAAACGTTTTGGCAGACTTCATGTCTAGAAACTGCTTGTAATTCGCCCTGCCCTGTATATAAAATATGCCTTTAGGGAAAAAATTGCATCAATAAAAATCTGGAAAATTGATATCTTAACGGATAGGGACAGTTCTTGGTTCCCCGGAAAGGAAACTGACCTCTCGGTCTTGAACAATTTTTTTCCATTAAAAAAAACCTTATGGACAGTATTTAAAAGTGTGTTTGGGGAAGAAGGGGAAGTATTTATGTGTGCAGGAGAAACCAATTAAAATAAAATGTATACAGGGTGATCCTATTCAAAATAACTCGTTCCATCTTAGGAAAAGTGTCAATGGAGGGACGTTGGCTGTTGGGGGAAGTATCAATGGTTGGGCAGACGGCGGGGGGATAGGAATGGTGGGGAGTTTAGGAACGGCTGGCTGGTGGCGGAAATAGGAATGGTGGGAGAAGTATTAATGGTAAGGAGTTTAGGAACGGCTGGTGGGGGAAATAGGAATGGTGGGAGAAGTATTAATGGTGGGGAGTTTAGGAACGGCTGGCTGGTGGGGGAAATAGGAATGGTGGGAGAAGTATCAATAGTGGGTGAGGCTGATGGGAGAAGTACGAATGGTGGAAAGCAGTAGGGGAATCTCTAAGCCTACTATATAAATTATGATCCTTGTCCTACATTGCCGTAATAAATTGAATGACGTCAAGTTGATGACGTATCTGCAAATAACAAAATGGTTTTAATATCCAATTTATCAAAACACTTGGAACGTAGCCAATTTCCATCAGATTTAGTCTCGAAAACAATAAATCAAAAGCTAAAACTGAATGGATCTAAAAATTAGTCTTCCTTATTTAATTTTCAAAATTACAACAAAAAAATGGTTTTAATTTTACAACCCCAAATTAATTTAAGAAACGAAGAGTGAAAAATATCCAACCCTTGATTTTCCTTCTATATTTATTCAATAAAATTTTCATGTTTGGACCCCTAATTTTTTTTGTAGATTTGATATTTTCTTAAATAATGTGCAATCTGCGTCAAAATGTGCGCATGCTTGGCATGATGCAGTGCTGCAGTCTGTCTACTGCGATCGTCGTTGTTTTGCACGTTTTTACCGGGTCGGGGTTCACCATCATTTGGTTTACCGGTGGTGTCGCAGTTTGCACTTTTCCGATTCATCCTCGTCCCCTTTTTCTCCGGTAAGTGAATCTTCTTCATACTTTATGCTTTGGTTAGTTAGATACTTTTATTTCCGTTTTAATACTTTTTAAATCAAATTTTGGAAGATTTTTTCAGAACTTTATGAAAATTCCGAAATTTCATCCCTTAACAAAATATTATGCAATACCTAAAATTTGATTTTTTTTATTTAAATTCGGGAAAGAAAATTGAAAAATCAAAATCCTCATTTTCTTTCTCAATTAAATTCAAAAAACTTATTTTTATTAAACTTCCATAATTTTGAACGGTTTTTTTATTAACCAACGGTAATTTTGTATAAAAACAAAAATAATTTGTGACGCTCCTTTAAAATGGTTGTCTGGGAGAAGCGTCTGCCCCCATTTTGTCATATCACATGATGATTGGTCGACCATTGTTAAGCATCCTCATTCTATTAAAAAATTCAACCCTCTTTACTCCTTTTGCTAAAAAAAATTAATACTGTAATAAGCGCACCCCCTAATGCGGTTTTAACTATTTTAAGATTTAATTAGTTTGGGCAGATATTGATCGCGTCTCGAAATTAATTTCCACGCAAGTAAAATGTGTGCGAGTTTAATAAAATTTCAATCGGATTACTTTCAATCTAAAAAATTTGACGAATCGACAACTGTTTGAAGTAAGGGGAAGTCCCTAAATTTAATAAATCATAGGTTGAGTAAGAGGGCGGCTTTGAAGCCCACAGGATCGTTTTAATACAATGGGATGTATTTTTTACTATTTTCCATTCTACGTTTAATATTTAGGGGTGGAAAACGAAGAGGGGGAAGAATCAAGGAAGTAGGAAATGTAAAACGCGCTAAAGTCACTTAAAATACAAAGTGGAAGCAGGATGCAGGAAGAAAAAAGGGAAGGGGAAGAAGGAAGGAAAAAGTTTTTGGGGAATCTTTAGACTTTTTTCCCAGTTTAACAAAATCTGGAATGGAGGCTTTTGATCGACTTTTGGGGACATTAATAAATTCTTTGACGATTCTAATTCTAAACAAATACTTCTACGTAATAAATTTTTTCACAAAGGTTTTTGACCAGAAGACAAGCTTGCAAGCTTTTTTGCAACTTAAGACATCACGATTTTGTGGTAAACAAAAAAAAGGTTACTCTAATGCCAGCCACAATGCAACACGATTAGAGAAGAATTCTTCTTGGTAACGAATCCCAAAAAGAAAATCCTTCTCTGCCATTGGTTAAAAATCTGCATGATGTCATTAAAGACATCCTCCGTATCATGAACCATCTTTGATAATAATCAATCTCCGAAATTCGATTTAGATTTTGTTTGTCACTGGGATGCATCATCATCATCAGAAGGCTGTCCATAGTTTTATCCCTCCCATTTACATTTGTTGTTCGATTAATCCAATTTTTTGCAACTAACGACCTTTGTGGAATTTTTCTCCAAAAGGATGCAAGTCTGTATTTATTATATTTTTAAGGGAAAAATTGAAAAAATATTGGAAGGTTCTCGGGAAAAATTTGAACCGAATTGGTAAATAAAAGTTCTTGCCCAAAACAATAACAAAAACAATCACGCCCTGGGAAATATTTATTATGACAAACACGTGTACGAGATTGAGGAGAGGAGAGCAAAAAACATGTGTCAAAATTTGTTTTCTTGCTCCGAAATAATGCGCTTAAGTTAATTTAAGTTAGAAAGAGACGGAGAGATCTATAACAGGGGAAAATATTTGCTTGGTGGTTTGGTTCGGTATTTCTTCCCTCCCTGCGCCCGCTAGGTGCATTGTCTTTGTCCCGTGAAATAGTGGATCATCTTATGGTAATAGTGCTTTATCCTTGGTCAGTCCGACGGCCTCGTGTTCGCGAAAAATGTAAATGTATAAATAGCTACGATGGTGTGGAGTGGTGGTGGAAGTCTGCAAGGTCGCAATTTTCAATGTCAGGCGTTATGTTGGATGCCCTCCTCGTCGCATACATGTGCAGCAGATCGACCAGCCGCTTGTCGGTTCTACTTTCTCAGAATTCCCTGCCCCCTGCTTTATTGGATTTGTGACTAGACGAAATTTAGAAGAGTTCGAGTTATTAGCCGTAACCGCCGTTGTCTGCTAACGGAAGAGGGAATGCTAATAATTATGAACATTATTTTTCCTTTCTTAGAACACCCAAAAACTTTTCGTCTTTCTCTCAGAATTAAGAATTTATTACAGCAACTAACTTTTAAAGACCCCCATTCTCATAATCAAAACTTCAAACTAAATCAAAATAGAAAAATTACGCCTCAAAATCTTTGCGCCTTAAACAAGAGACACCCCTCCCTAACAAAACACAAACTGAATACAAATATCTAAAGATTTCCAAAAACACGAATCCGATGTTATTTTTTATTTTAAATCGTTGCGGCTATTAAAAGTTGTATTTCGAATCTTGGGGGAAAAAGAGCGAAGGAAAGGACAAATTCAAGGAGGACTAGATTGAAATTTGTTGGGTCAAGGATTAAGTAGAAAAACCCTGGAACTGTTGGGGATGAGAAATGTCTGTTTTAGTAATATGTCTAGTCTAAAGGAATTATAATGGGTTGGGTTAGCATGGTAGGATCTCTGAAAGGAATTTCAAGGATAAATAAATTTTGGAAAACTTGCACCATGTCCAAGACATCGAGAAAAATTATTTCCTGAACGTTACATTAAGTTTGTTTCTGGAATTTTTTTTAAAACGGTTACGTTGGGAAGAATAAATTTTTAAAATTGTTAGGTTGGTAAAAAAAACAATGAGGAAAGTAAATATTGGCAAAAACTATGCCCAAAAAATCTATCTATGGTAATAATGATTGTTTCGTTCGTTGATGGTCGTAAGAAAATATTAAATGCTGTTAGGTTAGATGTGAATATTTTCAAGGCAAAAAAAAGGAAATAGAAAAACTAGCAAGAAAGCTGTTGTGGGAAAAATGTCCAAAATAAATTCGGGATGAATCTTAAGGTGGAGGTTTTTTCTTGTACATACGCCAAGAAGAAAATCATTTCTGGTCCTGCTTTCAATTGAGAAGAAAAACTTTTCCCTAGTTCCCCTAGAATTTTCTTCTTGTCTACGATTTTTTCTAAGCCAAATTTTATTACAAGTATTATCGATTTCTAGACTAGCTTCGTTACATCGTCACTTTTCTTTCCAAGTTTTTCCCTAGAATTATCTTCTAGTTTGGCCTTTGTTTTATTTTCTCTGAATTTTCTTTAGCAAATTTTCAAAGGGAAAGACCTCTAACCTAACCAAACGATTAAATAATTGGGTTAGAGTCAAATGTTTTTATTCTTTTACTGTGCTGAACAAATTGGGGTTTCAGTAATTTTCTTTGAATTTTCTCTGAAAATCTTTTCCAAGGGGAAGTCCCTACGTGTCCTAATGACTGAATAATTTAAGTTCACTCAAACTAGAGTACAGAAAATTGTATTTTTTTGATGAATTTAATATAGTAGTAGGCCAGAAATTTTACCTGAAATTTTCAGGAAAATCCCCCCTCCCACAACTTAAGTTAACCCTTAACGAAGAAACTTGAAGTAGGTGGGTAATCCGTTTAAGATTTTATCTTTTCTTCTTCCTGTTCACGACGGTCTCTAGTTGCTGCAGATTGTCTTCAATTTTTCTCGTTCTTTCTTCTAATCCCAGGAATATTTTTTATTTCTTTTCGTGTTTTTCAGTTTCCCTTTCTTCTCTAGCACTCTCTTTGTATCCAGCCCATAATTTTTCTTGAACTTTCTTTTAATTTCTCAACATTCCTGTTGATAATGGCCTCAAATTCCTGGAGGTTGCTAAGATTTTTCCCTGTCTCCTGATGAATTATTTTTAAGGGAACACCGTTTTGCTGATAAATTTCCAAACATTTAACATTCGAATTGTTTATCATATTATCATTAGAAAGTTTCTTTTCTTTCTCAATAGTAAGTTACATATTTGTTTTCACATTTTTTACATTATTTAACAAAAATACTTTCGAGCTAATGTGTCATGACGCCCTGTCTAACAGAACTTTTACAAATAAATTAATAATGCTCTGGTTATTACAAAACAGACTTGTATTTTATTAAAATTTTATAACCAACCGAATGATTATTTAAGTCTGTCTAATTTTTGACGGATATACACATTTTATGTAATTGAGCAATGATTTTATTTTATTTTAAAGTAGAAATTTTGCCCTAAATATAATAAAACTCCTATGTATGGCCTCAAACTTTTCCGGTATCTTTCCACACATAAAATTTGAAAGTATACCAAGGATGAAGTTTATCACCAAGTCCGTTTACTCATTTGATAGCCTAAATGTGCATTCTATCACACGGTGGCTTACTTTCCTACTTACATTAAAATACAACCATTGTGAATCATAGAAAACGGATCCTGTTCACATTTCACAACTGGATGATTCATTGGTAATTATTGCACTTGAAATGAAAAAAATGGGCGACTCAACAATTAAAATAATGCGTTGTACAAACAGCAATTTGCTAAACCATTCCCAGAAACATTTATTAAGTTAGTGGGTGTATATTCAAAAAAATTCCAGAAGGAACTTTAATACGCATCCCAGGATATTAAAAAAATGTTTTGAATTTTTTAGAATTTTGTCCCGCCCTGTATTATAATAATTATTTGGTTCCTTTACTAAGGGGGGGAATTATAATGAGTAGAAGTTTTTGTTGCATGTATAGCCTGAGAAAAGACCTGTTTTCCTGTGCACAATTTAACAAACGTAATGTCATACATGGTTGGTTTGAGTTTAAAGGTTGCTGTGCTGTTATTAAATCTTGTGAACTAAAACTTGCGTATTATTTTGTGCAAACTCCCAATTTGCATAGTTGAATGCAAATTAGATTCGAAAAACAGCATTGCTCCTGTATGACAAACAACTCAGGTATTTATCAAGTCATTAACTAAAAAATTCTGGATTTTATTATAACGTGTTAAATATTTAAACAAAATATTCTTTTTAATTTATTGAAGAATTTTTTATTCTTTTCTATCGGTTACCATCAATATTCTTCTATTCCTAAAGGATTGAGGCTAGTCATGTATACCACCAGACACCGTCGAAGCAGATCATTTATTCCTCCTCATTCCTTTTATATTTCTTCTTTTGATTTTGCGAATTTTCAATTTTTTTTCAGCTCCCCGCTACCTCATGATAATTTTCTTCCTTCCCCTCCTTCCAATATCTTCTAATTTTTGAGTCGGTATGTAACAGGAAGAGGTTTTTAGCCCCTTTTCCAACCTTGCTCCTTTATCTGGGTTTATGATCAGTTAGGGGGCTTGAAAGCGCTTCCTAGGCGGAGTTAAACAAGAGAAGGAGGAGCTAAAAGTTTGTGTTTAAAAAAATTGGGGAAAGAATTTCAAACAAGAACGTGTGGTAAAACAATCTTTCTTCAGGATAAAGCAAGGATTTTATTCCATTCTATCAGAATTTTTATCATGTGCAGTTATTTGAATAAAAGACGACATTGAGATTGTTGTAAAAGTTTTCCTGTCTCTGTTTAGGGTTTTCTGTTTCATTCTTGTCATTCATAGAAACCCACATCCTCAGCCTCACACAAAGACATAAATAAAAGTAATTACTACCTTGAGATGGTCCGGAAATGATTCGCAATTTTTTTTCTAGTTACCATAATTTTCATAAGCAAATACATAATTTGTTTTGTCGGAAGTTCCGTTTCTAAAAGGGTATAGCTACTATATGGTGAATTAATTTTTTGCTTTTCTGTGTTAATTAGTAATTTTCTTAAAGCGAGCAGGATAAGAATGCTAAATTGATGTGTGCCATTATTAAAACGGCGATTCAGTGCATGACGACCGTACAGTTCGACGACTCCTCTTGGTAAATCCCGTCTGCGCATTGACCTTGACTGTCGCCAAGGCTGCAATTCTATCCTAAATCTAGAATCCAGGATGCAATTCTGTTAGAAAAACCACATTATAATATGCAATTTTTATTGTCATCAATATCACCTTTAGTAACGCTGCTTGCAACATGTCAAGCGTGAAAACCCGCCATCAAGAGATACCAGATTCTTGTCCTCGTTCTTTCTCCATTTTATACCACATTACAGGACTATTAGTAACCGTAACGATTTTTACGACTCTTTCAACTGCTTTTTTTAAACCACCATGAAACAAATAAAACGAGCGAGAAAAAATTATAGTAAAAGAAGAAGAAGCTGGAAAGGAAGAAAGGCTTCGAGAAGGAAGAAGAATCAGAAGGAACAATAAAAGAAGGACCTCGAGAAGTTGGGACAAAAAATGGGGGTGAAGAACAATCAGAAAAAAGAAGAGGGAAACTAAAAATTGAATTAAAATGACCGAGAAAGAAAAAAAAGTAAAAAGAGAAATAGATGAAGAATAGAAGAAGAAGATCATGAAGAGGGACGTTTCTATAAAGGATTTTTTATAGAAACCCTTTCCCAGAAATTTTCTCCAGAAGTTCTTCTTGTTATTTCCGACGCCTTTTGGATTCCTAGAAACTTTTTACTGAAAGTCCTGAATGTTTTCCGGAAGATTCTTTACTGATGAACTTTCTTTCTTGGAGATGTTTTCCAGAGACTCTTCAAGTCCTCTTTTTTTCGAAGTTTATTCCGAGAAATTTTTCTTGCGACTTTCTTCCTAGAAACCGTCCACCCTGAGATTTCCAATTTTTCAGGGAAATTTTCTGCCCGCAGACGTTTTCCAAATACTCTCCCCGTGTTTTTTATGGGAATACGTCTTGGAGACTCTCTTCCTACAAATCTTTTACAGATTTTTTCAGAGACGTACGGGCTCGCACTTTTTTTCTAAAATTCGGCCCCGCCCCAATCAAAGAGTTTATCCAGAAACTCTTCTACTTCTTTCTCTCAATGCTATTTTTTTGGAGAGACTGTCTTCCCGTTTAGGGGTTCTTCTGGTGATGGACCCTTCTCGCACATTCTTTATCGAAGGATTATCTTCCAGGGTGTTTTTCCCAGAGACATTTGCACTTTCCCAAAATTCAAAAATTCATAGAGGAAGTTATTAAAAAAATCAAGGCCTTGAAGAAAAAAACCCTATATCCTGATCATCCTGTATTACGGGCTATTAAAGCCACAAGTTCTAACATTGATTTATGTCTCGCCATTAAGTCGATAGTAGTAGTTCCAAAGGAATTTTACGTTCAAGAATTAAGAGATTATAAAATCACAGCCACCTCTGATTGAGTAATTTAAATGTAAAAAAATTGTAATTTTTCAAACTTTTATATTCTCACACGATAGAAAAGGAAAAACTAATCCGATTTAGGAGTCAATATCAACGGGATACTATACGTTATTAGGACCGGCTATAAACCAACTGAACAAAAAAGAAATTAATTAGCAACAGTTGTATGTAAGTGAACGTTCTAAATTTGAACCCGGAGCTGCAGTCTGTATTGCGGAACCAACCACCTGGTGTTATTATGAATCAGAGACGTATACAAAATGGATGGAATAGCAAAAAAAAGTTGTTATAAGGCCAACCAATTTCACTGCAATTCATAGACGAGTTGTGTAACCACTAATTTTTTAAGTAACCATAGAAACCTAATATACAGATTAGGACTACAATGACCTTTTTTTTTAAAAATTAATAACAATTAAAGAAGAAATAATTTTATTGCTTCATTGCAGTACCGTGGTCACGATAGTCCCTGCCCTAATTGATCTTGACCTTAGAAACATTACAACCTCACACAACAACCCTTCTGCGTTCTTCTCCATAACGAATTATTTTCCGACACCCCCTATGAATTTTTGAAAACTATACCCAGTAGCAAGCTTCATAGGGAATTCCAGTTCCCCAAAACAACTTCGCGCCCATAAACATTATTTGATTAATATGTTATAATTTATAAATTTCTATTCCTTTTTGTCTCGTTTTTTTTTCTTTACAAATCAAAACGCAACCAGTTGCTTATGTATAGATTGGTAATATATTTTATATAAACACCTTTTTTTGTGATCAGGCTTAATTGGTAATTAGGAACAACTTAAGAAAAAACTTGTACCTACAAGAAGTTCATTGTCATCCGTTCCTTACACGTGTTTGTAATTAAAGAAGATTAAATATTTTTTTAAATTAAATTAACACCCTCGAGGTTTTCCCTAAAGTAATTAAAGACCTCGGCACCATGTACACAGAAAACAAACAGTAATATCATTTCGTGATTTGTATTATAAAAATTACCTGTTTGGAACACTAGCCTCGGCACCATGTACACAGACAAAATCGCAAATTGTTTTGAAATTCTTCGGGCTAGTTCGGTCCTGTACTTAAATTTACATTTAAATTCCTCTAAAGAGGTGAGAATGATCGTAATTTTATAATATCCTACAAAGAAATAATTAAGCAAATTGCATACTTAAATACCAAGCAATTTTCCCAGGATTCCGAAACGGAATTTTCGCTTTCTCTTTGTATCTGCTTAAACCTAACGCGACATTTTTTTAATTTATTCAGTTCGCATGAATTAATCTTATTGTCACTCGGATATAATTGGCAAATTTGTATGCGTATTAATTTAATTTAGCCCGAAGTGCGCACACGTCCACGAGGAAACATCTGTCGAAAACCTTTTTATTTACAAAATTTGAAACACGTCCAAATATGTACGACGTATGATGATGAGGACGAGGGAGATCCCCATCACCTGCTTTTTAACAGACGTTTTTTACGCGAGAAAGTGTTTTGGTCGATTAGTATTAGAAAACGTGTAACTGTATTTTGATCAAAAGTTATTGTCGCTTGGGATGTCAAAAATTAATAGAACCATAGGAATTTTATGGCGTTTCGGCGGCAGTTAGATGTTATTCTACGAAATAGCAACTCTGCTGGTAGAAGGGCAGGTGGCTGTTACCTGGGTCAACAAAAACACGTCTGGCCTCCAAATTTACCCGAATTGCAAGGCTCAGGCGGTCTCCAACTGTTACCAGTGAAATTACTGTAAGTGGAAAAAAATTAAGATTTATAGAGGTGCTCTCAAAAAACTTGGAATTCTTTACTAACCTCGGTTAAACGATTTAAATCTCAGCAGAAGAATGCAAATTGGATTGAAATATTTTGCTTCAAGTAAAATTCCTGAATACGGTCCTGTTCATAATTATTTGATTATTTTTAGGTATGGGAATTGCAGTTGGATTTTTTTATTCTTTTTACCTGTCTTATTATTTTCTTAAGCAAAAAGTAATTTAAAAAAAATTGCCTATCTACGCCTGTAACATCCAGTTTGGTTTTTTGACCCCTACCCTCCCCCTTCTGTTTAATTAATTGTTCCCCTTCGCAGGGGTCAAATTAATTCAAAATTTCTATAAGAAAAAAGATAATTAGGTACTCGTCGGTTAGTGCAGTTTTGGAAAAACTAGACATTTATAGAAATTTTCTAAAATATATTTTTCTTCCCTCCGCCCCCCTACTAGGTTCATGATACAGTTCGGATTTTATTTGATTTTGAAGGTTTCTTTTTGGAGATTTTTCTTCGGAAAACCCCTTTTTGGGAACCCTTCTTCTAGAAATATTTTTCAACCATCCCATCCCGCAAGTATTTACGCACAAAATCTCCTTTCTGAAAGCTCTCCCCAGAGAACTTTTTCATGAAAAAAAATTTTTTTCGGAAGTTTTTTTTTAATTTTTCTCACTTACAGTAAGATTGCTATAACAAGGATTATGGTTCAACAAAATACA
Source organism: Hemicrepidius hirtus (assembly GCA_963082805.1). NCBI lineage: Eukaryota > Metazoa > Arthropoda > Insecta > Coleoptera > Elateridae > Hemicrepidius > Hemicrepidius hirtus. The sequence continues at coordinate 1,401,806 of OY720166.1, forward strand.
CCATACCGGCAATACAATAGTTGCTTTTACCTGCAGCATGTGCTAATCAGGATCTATTCGAAATTTCAAAGAGATTTTAAAACTAGCCATATTTTGTCTGATAATATTCAAATTTTAAAACCCTTTTTAAATAGAAAAGGCTTTAACCCATCCCAAACTTGCATATAATCGCAGGATTAGTGAACAAACCACGGGTATTGCTTTTCCCTTCTTTCTCTTTTAAGATAAACAAGTGAAGAGTTTTTAAGAAGGACTGTAAATAGAATTTTAACGTTTAACATAAATTTAAACAAGAAATGTGTATCTAGGAACTAATTCCAAGCTGGAAGCTTGTTGTTACGGTTGTTCAAAATGATTTAGTACCATATTTAGGTTTATAAACGTCCGAAAAAGAAAGTTTCGTCGTAAATATGGTAAAATGTTCTTTGTTCGCATTAAAATATCTACACAAAGAAGAGACACAGCCAGACAGATTTAGAATGGCCTTGTTAAACTTGACCTATTTGCATCTTCATTTTATGCCCAGTACGAAAAACCCAAGCAAGGCATTTTACCTCAACTTCACCCCCTAAAGTCCGTATAGCGTATACTCACCCCCAAACGTTAAAATTTAAAATATTTCAAAGCACTTTTGTGTTCGCGTCGACAAAAGATTTTATGTAGCTGTAAAATAACAATATACAAGGTAATTGTTCTTTATATGGTCATGTAAAACTAATCTCTTAATATTCAGTGCCTATGTAAACGGTGGTTAGTTCTTAAAAGGTTTTGGAAGAAATTGGAAAGCCTTGAATGACGAATGTTGTGGGTTGGCCACGATTTTTCCAACAGATATTTATAGATTTTATTTCTGAATAGTTACTGCTATATTATTAAATATTCAAGGATTGTTTTGTTCATGTTTATTATATGTATTTACAAAAAAGGATTGTAACAGAACGGCGTAGAGGAAGTATTTTCAATCAAAATAAAACGTATTTTAGGAAAAATGCGCTACACAAAAATACACGGAAGAAAAAGTTCTTTAATTCGAAGAATATAATGAAAATGAAGGAGAGGGCGAGAAAAGGAGAGAGAGAGAGAGATGTTTAAAAAATGAGAAAGGGAAGAATTCACTAAAGTGAAGAGAAAGAACTTTTGGGAAAGAGAACAAAAACTGGGATGAAAATAAGAGAACGAAAGAGGGAAGAATAGAGAAGGACGCCCTTAAGGAAATAAAAAGGAAGCCAGTCAAAAATAGGGAGGGGGCAGGGGTGGAATTCAATCAGAACAAAGTGAATCGGAATGATCTACAGAATGAAAACTGAGGGCGAAATGAAGAAAAAGAGAAGATATCCAGTGGCAAAGAGATCGAGGGATAACAGAGGAGAAGGAAAGGGAAAGAACTATAGGTAGGGAGCAAAGATAGAAAAATATCAAGGAAAGAGGATGAGGGAAGAATAAAAGCAGAAAAGGATAACATGAAAGGAAGTTCGTAAGGAGAACGTAAATTTTTAAAGAAAACTTGTTTAGGTTTTTGCCATTTTTACCTTTTTTTAACATTTTAAATTTTCAGGAATCAGGATAAACACCTTTCCTTTCAAGGGTGGTGATTTCCATATTTTTCAACCCTTTTCAAAGATTTTTTTTAATTTTTCAGCCATTTCTTCCTCTTTTTTCGTGTAATTTCAAATATTTCATCGAATTCTGTTAAAATATTTCCCGAAAGCTTCTTCTCAGCTTTTGATCAGAGCAAAGCTTGTTTGTAGTTTGCATTTGGCCTGAAAGGAATGTTCCGACTTCCTGCAAACTAGTTCCAGTCTTAAACTCTTGAACCATTTTCGTTTGAAGTAAAACCGTTTAAAGTTGCAAGAATCAAGTTAGTAGCTGCAATTAAATTAAGCACCACTAGAAAAGTAGGTACCTAGGCTGGCTAGAGTATCTGGGGGCATTGTGTAAAATTATCTTTATAGTTGCACATACATACACAGTGAACTGATACAAGGTTTGTGATTCGAGAACGTTATTTTTAGCAGTGGTGCAATAGCAACGTGAGGCCACGTGACGTAGGCGTAATATCTCCTGGAATGCATCTCTGTAGATATGCAGGGGGCAATAAATTGCAATAAAAACCTGGCGCAATGAATCATTCTGCGTTTCGTTCTTTGTCTACTTGGCTAAACTGCATTTTTGTCTAGACTATGGAGGCGTAGAGGGCAACATTTAGTGCCAGGTAAATAACAATAAAAATAAACTACATAGCTAATCACGAACGAGTCGCTGGTACTTTTGCCCATAAAGGTGTGGAAAATGGGTAAATGGCGCTCCGATATTGTTGGGTGAAGAAGCGCGTCAAACCGAATTGCATCGCTTTATAACGTTGTTTTAACAAGCAATCCCGACATTGGTTTAATACAAACCATGTGCACATAACAACGCGCTCGTTATCGTTAACCTCCTGCCTTTTTGTAACCAAGCAAAAAAATCTACCTGTTGAAATGCAAACAGTTCGTCCTTGAATTTTACCTCTTCTTTTTGACTCGATGGTGTGGGTCAAAATAATGCATTCAGTATCGTTCTACGAAAATTTTTCAATTCTTTCCTTACATAAAGTTTAACGAATACAAAAACAAGGACATTGCGAAGGAATCCCATCCTAGGAAACGGCGATTAGGTAAAGCGCAAGGATTCCTCTTGAAGGACGCCTGCGAGATTCAAATAGAAGGACGAAACTAACCACAAAATAGACTTTTTCAAAAAGTTTCTAAATATTTTCACTTGAGAGCCTTGAGATCCTCACCACTTGGCATTCCACAGACAAGAATTCTTTCGAGTTCGAAGTGTGGGCCAAAAAATGCAATCAAGGTCTTCTTGGGAAAGAATTTTCTAATCTGTTTCACTGCAAGGACCTTGAGCCTCTGAAAAACAATATTTCTTCGGGATCAGAGAAGTGTGGGCCAAAAAATGCAATCAAGGTCTTCTTGGAAAGAATTTTCTAATCACTGCAAGGACCTTGAGCTTCTCCAAAAAAACATCTCTTCGGGATCAGAGAAGTGTGGGCCAAAAAATGCAATCAAGGTCTTCTTGGAAAGAATTTTCTAATCACTGCAAGGACCTTGAGCCTCGCAAAGGCAATATCTCTTCGGGATCAGAGAAGTGTGAATCAAAAAATGCAATTAAACTCTTCTGGAAAGGATTTTCTAATCGGTTTTGCTAGAAGAACCATGAGACAGGATTTAACTTTACGTGACTCGAATTCAACCCTTTTTGGCTTGAATACTTGGTCGAAATATTCTATTTAGGAACTTTTCATTCCAAGGACTCCCTAAGGTCCTTTATAGGTTTGTTTTTTCTAAAAGCATTCGAAATCTGCAGGATTTGAACTCATCCATTTTGTTTGCTTCTGATAAATAATTCTGTTTTGGGAAAACAATTCCTGTAAGAATCGCCATAGAAGGTCATTTAACCGAGATAAGGAGTTCTGGGGACGGTAATAATAAAATTGGTTACACATTAATTTTTTTATCAATACTGGGAAAAAAATAGCTTGTCAATTCTTGAAAGAAAAAATGGAAATGTTTTCCTTTGTTCTTTCATAGCCGGCGTCGTATAAAAGGTGTTAAGTCTTAAGGCGCGTCCACACTAGTAAAAATATACCTTGTGTGTTGAATGTAGAATTCGGCACAAATATTTGCGCCGCAAAGGCGCTGCAATCGCTGCATAAATATTTACGCCGTGCGCCGTGCGTTCGCGCTCAACACGTGTGTGATGGTTTGTTATTATTAATTTTTGAAATGATCCGTACCTACTTTCATCCAAGGATAGTACATTCAATAATCTGCTGCAACCATTCTGTTTTTTATTTTGATACAGATGTTTAATCCAATAGCGTCTGTTTTTTTTAAATTTCTTTTTTCTTCATAATAAGATGATGCATAACAATGAAAGCAGCACATTTCCTTTTCATTATTATTAATGTATCAGACATGTTTTAGCGGTTACCTACCTACTTGGGTTAACAAAGTATGATTTAAATTAACTCCCACTGACAAAATACGCCACAATCACAGGGTTCACAAAAAATACGTCCACACTAGAACGACGTTGCAGCGCAAATCTCTTTGATGTATTGACAAAAACCGACAAGGAATGGATCGCGTGTGTTGAATTTGGCGAAAAGTTTTGCGTGCGTTCGGATGCGGCGAACACGTCTACATTTGCGTAAATTTGTAACTCACACACAAATTTGTGGCGAATGAAACATACAACGCATATTTTTACTAATGTGGACGCGCCTTTAGAAAAAAAATATTAAACCGGAATTATCTTTGAATTGTTATAATAATTAAGTTTGCAATAACTGTAATTATATTTTCTTAGAAATCTAAGCAATACGTTGCGCGTAAACAATTTGCAGCCGGGTAAACAATTAATTTAGTTGGAAGGAGAGGAAAAACAATTTTTTTCTATAAATTGGATTAGAAACTTCTTTAGCACACGATACAGATTTTTCTTTGCGATAAAGGAAAACCCATGTTTAGTTGGGTTAGATTTTCCAAAGGTTTTTCCAAGGAAATTTTCTAAGAGGGAATCAAAGAACGGAAAATCTTTCTTAAATGGCATTTTTGCAGATTGTTTCCTGAAGTTTATATTTTCTTCCTGGCAAGGATTTTGTTTTAGAAAACCCTCTTCGGAGAATTTTGGAAGATGAAAGGGAAATTTTTTTTCGCCTTGTTATCCAAGACACTTTTGTAGAAATTTTTCCAAGGGTAGCTCGTCTTCAAGATTTTATCCAAGGAACTGTGTTTCAGGGTCTTTTTTCCTAGACCCCATTTCAAAAAACTTTTGAGGAAAATTTTTGCAAAACCCTTCATTTCTTGAAATATCCTGAAATCTCCCACGAAATAAATTCTTGTCTTTGACATTTCCCGTGATTATCGTTTAAATTCCACGAAGCTGATCCGCCCCTGGCGTTTACCCTCGCGAGAGGTATTTGTAGGCGTCGTTGACGTCACGGCGCCTACTCAGACGCTTGACTGACACACTTCTGCTGCACTTATCTATTGTTGTACCTTATTTGCAGGCTTTTATGACCCTCGGTTATAATATACGTTTGCAAATAATTTCTATCACTTCCTGAATTCCAAACGGAAAAAAAAATGTAAATAATAAAACGTTGTTATCTTCCAGGTATCTGAGGCGGAAAGTACATAAACCGATTTATATTTTTTTAAAGAAAATTCGCGATTAAGAAAAATATTCGTTTCTGCTTTGCGGGAGATAGTAATGCGTTGTTATTATTATCATCACTTTTAAAGGTCAGTGTGATAGCATAAGAGACCTATTACTAATGAAAATAACAAATGGAAACAACACGCAGGGTGAATTTTATATTTTGACCGAGGTGTGGTGAAAAGCTTTGACAAATTCTGCATGTGTGCTTGATTAATTGCACCCCTAAATTACTGTGCTCGTTTTTTAAGTAATTAATGTATTTTTTGCGTTTAGGTCTAAGGGCTTTGTTACATTATTTCCAAACAGCCTGATTGTGTAGGAAAACGTTTCTTGGAAAGGAACTACTGAAACACAAGTCTAGGAAGTCTGAATTTTTTTCTCTTAATAAGGACAGATCCTTTTTTCTTCGGACCTAGTTATAAATATTTTTTCTTTTAGCCCCTTCTGTTCTACAGACAATTTTTCTTCAAGACTCGTGTATACAATTTTTCTAACAGGCCACTTTTTAGAGACTCTTATCTGAAGACGGAGACGTCTTAAAGCCTTTTTTTGGAGACCCTTTTTTCTGGGGCAATATTTTTCCTAGAGACTTTTTTACACATCAACCTTTTTCGTAAACCCTTCCATGCCTTCTCCCTCTTAAAATACAATCTTTTAACTGCGCGAATTAAAATGACAGTCATGAAAAAGAACGAACTGTCTGCGTCTAAGTATAAATATTAATGTACTTATGTTTTAGTAATAATTTGTCAGAGCGCCATGGGAAATATCGTAATCCGACAACCAAGCACGATGGCGCCAGAAAATTAATATTGAAAGAACTTTCCCATTTGCTGTAAGGTAAATGTGGAAAATTTACGCTGACTGTACCCGTTCGTTTGTCCGTCTGAGAGCCATGTCATGCAACAAAGAGAAATTTTATTCATATTTTAATATTTAAATTCCCAATCTATTATGTATTAAGGGACCAAAATTATTATTAATTGAGAAATAATTAGGGGATTGTTTGATACTTTGTAAGTACAAAGTTTATCCAAGGTCAAAGACAGACATTATTCATCTTGAACATGTTTCCTATCTGCTTTCATGCAGACTAAGCAAAAAGTGTTTACTTAATTAATATAAATTAACATTCAAGTGATTGTGTTATGAATCTTAATGCTAGTTTATTGCATTGAGGCTTTTTTCAATTTGTTTCGATGAAAAAGGGGTTATAGGAAAGGACCGAATGTGGAAAAAAATTATAAAGGGGTAGGGTGCATATGAAGAGTTTGGAGAACGGTATTAAAGAGAAGGGGGGAGTGAATAAATGTAAAGAGAAGTGTAGGAGGATAAAGTGAAGTGAAGCAGAGAGAAAAAGATGGGAAGAGTGAGATAGACGGGATCAAGGATCAGGAGAAAGAGTAAAATATTTCAGTAAACTATGGCCAAAAAGAAAATTGAAGAAATGAAGGAGAATCTTCTGCAACGGATTTCCTTTGCTATGGGGATGGTGAACAAAGTGGAGATATAGGAGAGGGAGACGCGGAGTCAGCCGATCCCTGTTAACAAAAAATGATATAGGAAGGTTGGAGGAAGGATTCTTCCTTTGCTATGGGAATGCTAGAAGAGGAGACGGTCACATGGGAAAGACAGGCTCAGGCGGGGATCTACGGGGGGGGTAATGCGGTAACTCCCCCCCCCCAGACTGAACCAAAAATTTGTTTCCTATGAAACGTATAAAATGTTTTCCCAATTAAAACGCATTTTAGGAGAAATATATGCAAATGTGGAAATTTTCGGCATAGCCATAGAAGGAAAGGGCATCATTACTCCAATACCCATACAACCCTCAGGTGCTATTGTATAGACAAATCTGTTAAAGTAAAAAACACCCTAAAATGTGTGGTAAATTATCTGCTTCGGTTTACTTCCTTTCACCCTTTTACCGATAGACTTGTTAAGACGAGGGGGGTTGAAAATTGTTTCCCAATCGGAATTAACACAATTCCGTCTCTGTTTTCGGCATACGTAAAATTGATCGGTAGAAAATTTAAGGGAAGGGTCGATTAACGTATCAAAACATGTTAATAAGTTTCAAAAACAGTAGTATTAAGATTTTTAAACAGTCCAATCGACCAAACGAATACTGCAGAGGAATTCATTTAAAAAAGGAAGACAACATACTCGAGCTCGCCGATAAATTTCTAGACGTTGTCCCTTTTAAGACAGCGGTTGAGATGGCAACCGTTGCTAGGCTTGGTATCGTACCATTGGATCGTGTGCCGATAATGAAAAGAGGCACTGCCGGATTCTATCCCCGCATTGCTCGTGCGTGAAACAAAGATAGAAAGACAACCACAGGACAAGTTCGTTTTGCTTGGCGAATCCATGCCAGACATGTGCTCGTTCCTTCGTTGTTCGTTCCATTATTATAGTAGCAACCGGCGGCGACGTTCGAAGTTCATTGAGTTGTGTTCGTGCATTCAGACCTTTAGTTTTTTGTCGTGAATATTTTTGCTTAGTTCTTTCAGGATCTTTTAAACTATCGAGGGTATGGAAATTAATGTAAGTTGGCGCAGCATATTGTTTTTGCCGATGTTCGCTTGTTTTTGATATTCATTTGTTTAGTTGTTATTATTGGTACTGTGTGATAGGGGTTTAAGTATATCAACTGTTTTTTGAAAGTACGTTGAGTATTAAAATTCCGGATACGACTAAAACCATTAGTCATTCTTTTTGTTGGTTTTTAGACCTGGATTATTCAGTTTTATACCTGCACAGGTAGAATCTAGTTGGCCAGCACCGTTGTGAAAGGTATCCAGGAAATTTGTCACAATCGTTGTTCTCATGACCTACTTCGTTTTTGCAGCTGCAAATTTTTGACAAAGAAGCGAAGGATTCTTTTGTAGTCTAGAAAATCCTGGTAAGACCCCGTATTGGTTGTCCTCTCCCTTTTGGGTTTAATAATTTGCCATATCATCGACGTATATGATAATCAGCGGTGGGATTGTTTAGAGAAGGGATTTCATTGAGATCGCGTGTCCGAATTTTAAAATAATGAGTCTAGATACTTATTATACACGTATGTTTCCTTTGAACCGTGACTAATACTCGTAAGCATGATAAAAGCAGTGAGTGTGTCGTGCTAATACAATCTGGAATGTTCCTCCCGTGATTGTGGCTGTGTGAATTGGGTTTCGTCTCGCTGTCGTCAATGCCACCGGCTGCGAATCTTGTTGGCGAGGCCGTCCGTCGTCGATGCTCATTTTGTTACGCGGCCACCACCTTCACTTGTCCGAAATCCCATAACACACGGCCGAAACGAAAATTTTGGACCCTATGACTCACTCACCCTAGTCCTTTCCTAACATTTACGCGAGAAAGAGAAAGAAGATCATTTTTGGAGAATGGGGTGTGGGAATGGGAAGCCGTTTAATCGCAATGCAAATGGATGAGATGAAAGAAGTGCATTGCTAGTAGTAAGCGTGCGCACAATCGCAGGCGGCTGTCACTTCCGGTGTGCATGTCCGTGCTTGCGCCGTGGCCTGCCCCAACCCCGTCCGTCTAGACAGGGGGTGCTACGTCATCTACTACCCAACTTGCGTATTATAGTCCTTAATTCGCGTCCTTTCTGCCTTGTACCACGAGCGAAACTTTTATAAAGAAGCCCCCTTGCAAGAATAAGAAACTAACAATTTCCAGGAAGTTTAACAAAGGAAGGTGGTGGCGCGGCACGGAAGTGTTTTTAAAATAACGACCAGAAAGAAACTTTTTTTATTGTGAAATTTGGACGCAAGTATAATTCTAAGGTAGCTGAAGTGATCAAAAGAAAAAAAACACGTACGTATTATATCTTCATTATTTTCTGATGGGGCTAAAGGAAATAACAGGTGCGGTTGTTGTTATTTTCCATTAGTTCACTTCCTTTATTAACCGAAACAACTGAATTCAACTAAAAAAGATGGGTAATGGTCTTACAAACCATCTCCGTAGCGAACAAACTTTAAATCACCTTTTGTGGTACTTTTCATCAAGTGACCCAACTCGGTTCCCTCTTCCATTACCGACCAACCATTTAGAGTCTTAATATTCCCAAATCTGTTAAAAGATTAAGATTTTGATACGGGTTCTAAAAAACCAAAGTATTTCCACTAATTTCTCGATAAATTCAGGGATGTGGTTTTTGTGGTATTGGCTAGGAAGTTGAAATGTTTCGGGCAAAAGTGAGTGGTAGATAGGTTTCGTAAAAGATTACTCTTTTAGGGGTGCTTGGAAATTCTTGAATGAGAGCAGAGGATTGCATTTAAGGAGGTTGCGGATACGTTCAAATTTGGAACCTCATCTTGTGGACCGGAAGATGAGAAAATTAATGAAAAGTGTTGTCTGATACGACGAAGCTGAAGAGACCGTAATATTGATCTCTTAGAGGGTGGCACAACGTAATCTTCGCACTTGGAACAACACCCAGCGCAAAAAGTTCGATTAACTCTACAAGGGGTTTGGTTAATATTAAAATTGTCTCCAGACAGGGTCAAGGTGCCGAGGAAGTTGGCTAGGTCGCAAAAAATACTTTTCCCCGCAACATTGCGCCAAACAAGGATAATGTGGTCGTGAACCATAGCAAGAATTATTCATCAGAGTCGTATGGGGGCAGACCAAAGTGGACGATCGTGTCCAGTTGAGGAAATATTTGTCCGGATTGCTGAAAATTTATAGGCTTCAAGAATATGGGGGATGGGGTGCGGTAGGACAATGTCTATGCGCCAAAAGGCGACTACTGGGCGAGAAAAGTTTAAGGGCGCAATTTTGAAGTTATCCAGATCTGTCAAATTGTCATATCTGGATAAGTAACCGATGCTGAAGCTTCTACAGCTCTAAAAAAACGGAAAGTCGCGGGTAAGGCTATTGCTAAGGGCGCAGAGCGTAAGAGCCATTCAGGCTATTCCCTAGGACGACAAATTTTAGGGGACCCCGCTGCGCCGTGTTAAAAGCAAACAAAATATATTTACACAACAATCAGTACACATTCTATACTTAAGAAAAAATCAATAACTACAGATGTACAGGGCCGGCGTAATCAGCACAACCCTGCAATTGCCTAGGGCGCAAAATTCTTTCTTAAAATTAAAAAATCTAATTTGCAAAAAAAAACGGAGCACAGGACCATTCCAACGTATAAGAAAGAAATTACCTATTACCTGAGGCGCAAACTCTGTTATTTCTTTCTCATGCTTGTCTTGTTTAAATAATTTCTTGTTAATTATTTGCTACTACTTGGAAAATAAGTTGCTTAATAATGTACCAAAAAAAAGTAAAGTAAGCATGACGAGAGGTTATTTTCTGGGACAACGGAAATTTTATTTAACTAATCGAACTGTTTGCAAACCATTTCACAAATAATAATAGGACGATAATAAAAAATTCTAAATCAAAGTTCAATAATGAATTATATAAGAACAATCAATGATTGTCGATATCACCAAAACATTCAAGTACATATACAGATAGGAGACTTCCGAGGCATTTTTTTGCTTTCTATAACGTTTCTGATCACATACTTTTTGATCATCCTGTAGATATAAATGTGTGAAGTAATTAGTGGCGTATGTTTAATTCAGTAGAATTTGATTTGATCTCGAATGGAAGGGTTTGTACTTCCAGTGAGGAATCAACCCCTTTTTTGGAGAAGGGTGTTAAAAAAGGTGGAGGGGGAGGCGCGGTGAATGTAATTTGTAGTGGCCGTGTAATTCGTGGTTATTATTATCTATCAATTACAAAGCTAGTTGATCTTTCATGCACAAGCGGTAGTTAGTTAGAATTTATGATCTTTCCATCTGATTTATGTGCTTTTTCCAGTTTAATTCATTATGCTAATTTATTGTATACATTTAACGACGTTTAAAGGTATAATAATGAGAACTATACCTGGCTGTCACGGTTGTTAATCGTATTAATTTGGGGTAGCGTTCAGTTTGTTTCATGCCTTGTAGAACTTTTAATATTAGGTATTCCAATTTTATATGCTAGGTGACCGTTCGAACCATTTCATTCTCTTTCAAACGTTTTAATAATCCCCTAAAAACTTTGAATTAATTCGATCGTTGATACCAAAAGTTTTTGGACTTCCCCTCAACTAAACGTAACTTTTTGCACAACAAAACTGTTTGATAGGATCGAAAATATTAAAAGATTTAAGGTTCTCTAACTCGTTTTGTGTTGAATAATACACCAAACGCTTTGATTATATTTTTTCCCAAAGAAAAAAAATGCCTTGGACGTTTTCGGGCTTCATTGCCTCTGCGATAGTTTTAGGGTTTTCCCGTTTTTTTTTGATTGTATAATACAACAAAATTTTCCCTCCCTCGGCCAAATTTTTCCCAAAACTTTTGTGTTGTGGTTGAATTTAACATCTTTGGTCACTTCGAAGTGAATTTTGGTGGCAGCGCTGAACTTCCACAAGATTCGCTTCGAAGTGAATTTTGGTGGCAGCGCTGAACTTCCACAGGTTTTTTTTTGTTGGGAATTAAGTACACCCCAAAAAGAAACAATGTTTCACTTTTTTTAATGTAAACGAAGTCAATATTTTTTTACATTTTTTTTCTCCTAAACTAATAAAATCTGGGCTGAAAAGCGAGCAAATGAACTGGCATTAGAAGGCGGAAGTGCCCCATTTTAGAATTATTATTTAATTTTGAATTCATTGTTTTGTGTTATGGATACGGTGGTTTGGTTCGAAACCCACACACGTGGTTCAAGTTCGTTCGCCCCTCCAATATAATATTAGATACGAAATGCGTCAATACATACACACTGACGCCTACTACAATGACTTACTTCACATTGTGCAACAATTTTTAGTTCTTATCTCATGGATGTAGCTGATTTTTTTTTAAATTTATGTCTTACAATCTCGTCGATGAGAATCGTAGATATTATTTCTATCATCCAGATCATATAGAATATTGCAAGGAATATCGCGTGCACATGCAAGAGTACGGGAAGATATTTTTCAGGAACATTTTTTATGTTTCTTTTTTTTCAGATACTTTAAAATAATGTATATCCGTTAAATTTCACGCCTGAATTTATTTTTCCCATCACAATAAATGTATACTAACAGATTTTTACTTGTTCCCGTAAATAAATGAAATTTTTCAGGAGTTTTCAAAAAATCCTGAAAATGTTTATTTCAGGAAAAAACATTCGAATCGTCTTAAAGCCCTTTATGACAATTTGTTTCGTATTTACATAATTTTGCAAGGGATTTCCTATACACATGAAAGAATAGGGGAGAGATATTTTTCAAAAACCATTCTCTTTTTTCTACACAAATTTTGAGTTTACTAATTAATTAACGTAAGCATGGGTACTTTGACGTTAAAGCAGGATCAGTTTAATGATGCTGATTGTTTATACGCAAATTGCAATCTACACGTGTGGATACTTAAAGTATTATTTGGATTAGTAATTAAATAAACGTAAGCATTGAAAATTTCGTTGGCAACTCGTCGTCGGAAGTGTTACTAAACCACAGATAATGAAGATAATTGTTATCTAAATTATTAGTTGCGTTATCATCTGTGATGTAATTTATTTAACATGTAGGTCAGTAAATGCTAATTGTTGTATGATTAATTCCATACGAATTGAGTTTATTTTAAGACTTGGATTTAAATATCAAATTTATGTGCGCATTTCATGATAACACATTTTTCCTGATAAGAATGTTTTCTTTGTAATTCTATGCGGGGAATCGGCACACAAAAAAAATTGTTGATAATACCAGAAAGTTTCAAATGTCTATAATTAGTCTCCTGATAAAAATATCAATGAGTAGTACTTGTGCCACGAGTTTGTGATGAAGCTGTGATGTCATTCATAACGAAAAAAATCTAGTTTTGAGTAATGAATGACGTGAGTTTTGTAGAAATTTTTATATTTATAAATTATTACCAATATTTGCAGACAATGTTGTCTTTTTGTGTGATTGTTTAATTTATTTTTAAGAAAAAAAAATAAACGTAGACAAATAAAAAGTATTATTGCGTCGTCGATTGACAGGAAATGTACAAAAAGTATTTTAAGAATTTATTACCGTCTGGAAAAACGTCGATAAGCGTTAAAATTTATTTTACATGAGTTGTAAGAAAGTTAAAAATAGGAAAATTTGACGGATATACAAAATTTAAATTTGTGATTCAAATGTCTCGTATACGAAAATACTTGCAGTAAAGGGCCTTAAAACGAATCGAATGTTTTTTTCCCGACCTGCATAAGCGCAGAATAACTACAGCAACAAGTATAAAAATCTATTACACGCCTTGTGATAAAAAAGACCGGGTCACGTCTTCAGAAATCCCGTAACAGAAGAAATTTTTTTTACACAAATATCTCCTTCGTCTTTTTTTCCCAAACAAAGGATATCAATGTTTATGAAATATCCACGCACCTCGCCATCATCGTAACATCGTACCTTTTTAAAAATTCAACGGTTCAAGTAAATTCCGTGGGGGTGTGTATTCATTCTCGTGCTCCTGGGAACATAAATTTCCAGACGAATCAATAATTTCAGAACGGTCCGTAATTTTGAGTAAATTAATACAAGCTTTGTTTCCGACCTTCAAGGCTCCCTTTATGGGAAGAACATTTTTATTGATCAAGTAGGTTTATAAAGTTACAGTTGAGCTGCTTTGTAGTTTCTCATCCTCTTTATCTATTGTTGAAATAATAAATACAAAGACTTTATATTCGCCATTTTGTACTTAAAGCAACAATCTATTTTCTGGCCGTAATGGCTGCCACTTTTTATTTTAAACTGGTTATTTGTCATCCCACATAAGATGATTAAAAATTAAATTCTAATGATTTAAATCTGGTAACTGTGGGGGCGAGGTTTTGGAAAAATTGTTAGTAAAATATAAAATACCCTTTATTAAATATTTTTTCTTTTATTTTCAGGTTGAACAAGCCTTGGCTCGCAAGTCAGTTACCAGACATCTCGAGACGCGAAATTCAGGCTGTACCGAGAGGTTGTAAGTTTTCTTCTCTATAATAAATTTTTGCAAATTTTAATGAAATCCCTTAAAATCGTGGATATAATAAAAGATAAAATTAAATAAGGTGGCGTTGAAGAACCGACAAAGGTAAATAATTACAAAGGCATGAGTTATGGGCGCTTCTGAGTAGGTTTATGGCTTTCCTAATAGAAGGAGAAGCTCATACGGTACGTGATTCTGTATAAGAACATGATTACCTCATTGTCGAGAAGCATTTCGAATAAATTTGTTAGATATAGACATTCGTGGCTGTTAACTAAATTCAATTTTTCTTTTTATTCTCATTAGTTTGTTTTTAATTTGAATATGTTTAAGTAAATTTGGTTAAGGAGGTTTCTGAAGGTCTTGCACCTGGCAACTAAAAGGGCGTCAAGTGTTTCAAGGATAAAAATAATTAAAGACAATTGAAATTTAATTAAGACGACCCTGCATAAATATCGCTAACCTAGCATTCCTACAAACATACTTTCAAAACTTGATTCATGCGAAAGGGGTGAGAAAGGGCATTGTACTTTAAGGGAAACAGGCTAATAACTAAGTTCAAAATGTTTCCGTAATCCTTTTGCTATTCAGATTAAAGTGTCTGAAAATAAAATAATACGGTCCTGTATAATTGAATCTAACCCAAGACAAAAATTGTTTCATCCCCCAATTCACGAAGGATGAGATTTTCACTCATATTCCAGCAAAAGGTTAAAAACAAAATTACAAATTAAATTAATACAGCCCTGTACAATTCAGAAAAGGACAAGAAGAGGTTGTATTTCCTCCCCATTTTAATGTTTGTACTTAAATACAGCCCTGTTCGATCCACAAGGGAAAAAGTGTATTTTTATTTGAATCCGCTTGGTAGACTGCACCAAAAAATTGGGTAAATGACAGGAAAGGGTTGGTTTCTTTCCCCCTATTTCAGTTTGTCGTTAAATATAGCCTTGCGCGGTTAATTTGATCCACGCGAAAAAACTCCAGAACTTTTGAATTGCACCAGAAATTGGGTAAAAGAGGGGTTGTGTTTACCCCCTCCCCCACCGCACTTTTGATGGTCATTTACAGTTTGTTCGATCTACAAGAAATGACTTTTAAACGATTCATGTTGCCCTTAAAATTGTTGAAAGGGTTGTATTTCCTCCTCCCCTCTTTTAATATTGATCGTTTGATAAAAGAACGTCGATATTCCTAATTAGGGATGTTATTATACTTTAACAATATAATTAGTGTACCAAAAAAAAATCATTTGATTCAATTTAGTCGTTAAGGACCCCCCATTATCGCCCTCTTCGGAATACGAGTGGCAACATCATGTCATAATAAATATTCGTGGGGGCCCTGTGGTTATGAACCGAACTCTCTGAACCATTTAATGTTGGAACACGCCCGAAAAAAAGGGGTTATTTTAAAATTAAATACAAACACAGGGTTCTATGAAAGTGACTGTAGTAGTAATAAAGTTAAACGTTTTGTCCGGGGCCCTAATAAATATTTTAGATATAAATTACCGGACCTAAAATTAATTTAGCAAAGCGTGACGAGTGGTATGGGTCTGCAATTAGATTAAATAATAAAACCGGTGTAAAGTTCACGTGGGTATCTATAAAAAGACTTTAAAAAAGAAAAGTATCATTCATGCGAATTCTATATTTAGAATTCAGAAAAGCCTATTTATCATCATGCGTGATTGTGATCGCAACAGTCACGTTTACACGATTGGAGATTCCGCGGATCGGATTCTAGCATTGGTCGTCTTCTCCTCCCCTGTTTTTTCTTCTTCTTTTTCGCTAGGAATTCTGATCAGATGATAATAACAACAAATATTCAAGTCCTTGTGACGACCTTGGCTCACTATTGTGATTGTCCATTTTTCCAACGCACAGCCGCCTTAGCAACTAAATAAATGGGGGCGGTGTGACGTCAAAACACATTGCTCGCGTTCAAAGACCACCGAAACACTCGATTCACGTGTCCTGTTTTTAATTGAGCAATCCTCTTTGTATAGGTTATTACACTCCGTTAAAGTTTTGTATCCATCTTGGTACTTTGACAAAATTGCACCTTATCTTTAATCAAATTCTCAGCGATGCTACTTTGAACTTGATGCGACAAATTTATTTATCAAACACGATTAGAATAAACTTGAATGAACTGCCTGAAAGATTTTAATTTTTGAACGATATCAATCTCAAAGTATGAACACTACTAGCACTCGTTTATGCTAGGAACGCCTATAGGCAAACGAATTTAATTATACTACAACCCCCATTGTTTCATGAAAAACATCTCTTGCAAGTTAAGTAAAGTCAGTCTCAGTCAAACAATTTTTTTTACAACACCCTGTATATGGATGTAGTATAGATTTTTCTTACATTAGCACCCCCATTCCATTATGGATTTGCCTTTATTATTATTAGCTTTGCGTTTCTGTGCTTGCATTTTCTGGATGACGAGCTCCTAAATCATTTGGTCCCTACTACCCCTAAATTCTTTTTTTAGTAAGTTCTGGATTTGATCCCTAAATTCTGTAATTGGTACAAATCCTGAATACTTTGTAAATGTTCTCATGATTTTTGTGCCTGGGCCCTAAATTCTATCCTTAGGTCCGAAGTTGCGTGCTTGCGCTCTAAATTTTTTACATTCCGTGCCCAATGGCTTCCATTTTGTTCTTGGGTTCGACGTGTTAGAGGAGCTCCAAATTCCTTACATTATGTCCCTGCAGGGTTTCCATTTTGATCTTGTGGTTCCTAAATTTTGTTCCTAGCTCTTAATCTTATCTGTGCCCGAACCCTAAATTCTGTTCATTTTCCCATACGATTTTTATATTTTGTGCCTGGCAAGATTCTTTTATTCAAGGAACAAATTCTTCCTTGCACCACGTACGTTCTTCCAGAACTGGAACAAATTCTATGAGGTATCGTAACTTGAATTCTAATAAGTTTGAAGGAATTCATTTCCAGAAACCTATAACTTCTGAGAAGTATAGCTTCCCATTGTTGGTTATCGAGAAGGAATGCAGTTCCGGGGAAATACTTTCCACAGGAAAAATTTATTCTAACAACATAAGCTCTAGGAAAATACGTGTTGGTTGGGGATTTATTAATTAAATCGTCTTGATGCTACTAGTTTAAAGATCGATAAACGTGTGATTTCTAAATGTTTCATTGTTTTCTTGGTAATTCTTCAATTAGATACCTTTCATAAACGTTTGTAATTCGAAAGTTTATTCTGGACAACCTTCAATGGCTTGTACCTACGTTTTTTTTTGTTGGATAAAACCAGATAGAAGTAAGTAAGCAAGCAAGCATAGAACCCATTTATCGATATTGCATAAATTTATTGGCGCAATTGGTTTTTCTGTGCATTTGAAGCGTGACATCTTCATGATCTGTTGACTGGACAAGTTTTTCTTTAAATTACTTGCGGTGTAAGTCGCATTCTTAAATGATTTAACCACTGTGTTAACACAGTGCTCTAGATGGACACTGTTTGACCCGTATTTCCTTTTTAAGACTACAAAAGAAGTTGCAAGGATAGCAGGATGTTGCACGTTAGCAAAACCAATGAGAATACTCTCCTCTCTGTGCATGTTACTTGATTTGTTAAATCACCAATCGTCTACATAATTATTATAGCCTTGATGAGACCAGATTTATGTTTAATTTCTTATGCACACGATTTCATTTTTAAACTACCATCATTATAACAAAGATCGATCTTTCTATGGTAACAAGAAATCCCACAGAAGAGTTTTTTCTGTTGGAGTTTGTAAGGCACCAAAATTATGTTTTATGGCTCTGCCTCCTAGATTGTGTGCTGGTCATCCAATTTCTAGCCATAGACTCCTAAATTCCTCATCCACTGGATCTCTTGGAATCTCTAATGTGGCTCCTAATTTAGGTTCCTGGTTTCTAGACTGGTCGCTAAATTCTATCCATAGACTCCTAAATTCCTTATCTACTTCCAAAACTTTGTTGGTACACATCCTCAAAATTAGGGGCTATGACCCTAGAATATCTGATATGGCTCCTAATTTACATTTCTGCCTCCTAGATGTGCTGGTCGCTTTAAATTCCTCGTCTACTTACAAAAATCGCTGCTAGGCTTCTAGGGGTTGCTCTCTTGCTCTACCAGTCCCTGTTCTTCCAAGTTTATGTCCCTCTATCTGATTCTAGAATTATCGATTATGTGCTTGGCTTGGGTCCTAGATTCAGTGTCTGGATGCCCTTTTCTCGTAGATTCTGCGTCTGGTTTATAGATCAATGCCTACTAGATTATGTCTTGCCTGGCTCTACCTGTGTCTTTTCTAGTTTATTATGTGCCTCTTGATGGATATACATGTTTTAGGTCCCAAATTTGCGAAATATTTTTTTCTTATGTATTTATCCTTGATGTGGATTTATTCCTTTACTAATTGTCCAAAATTTTGACGGATATACTAGTTTAGGATTTGAGAGACTCGTGGATCGGTTCTTTTCTTCTGTTTGCTTGCTTATCTATCGAGTGGTGATTCAACTTCAAATTATGTTGATTTTTTTTAAACAAACTTTCTTGTGATACATAAACTTTTAAATTAATTGTGCTGAGTTGGGTATAGGTAACACAGCGGTTTTTTGTTCTAAGAATAGCATTTCCTGTGAGACGTGAATAATAAAACTTTCCCATATGTTTAGTCACTTTC
Source organism: Hemicrepidius hirtus (assembly GCA_963082805.1). Lineage (NCBI taxonomy): Eukaryota > Metazoa > Arthropoda > Insecta > Coleoptera > Elateridae > Hemicrepidius > Hemicrepidius hirtus. The sequence continues at coordinate 1,420,727 of OY720166.1, forward strand.
GCTTTTGCGTTTTCAACATACATTGAAAGTAGTAGGTATTACACATTTAAAGAACACTTTTCCAAAATTTTTTGATTAAACATATGCAATAGTCAAATGGTTTTCTTTTTAATTCAATCCCATTTTTGTTTTGTATACCCGTATGGGATGATTTTTAATAATATTTCCTTTTAAAGTGGGTGACTTGCTATTTTAAACGGATGCTATATAATAGGTTAGTGCTCTCAGAATGTGATGTTTTATTGCTCTTCTAATAATGTAAATTGAAGTGTCTGCGAGTACTTAAATATAGATACTACTTTGCTGCTTTGTTTTAAATAAAAACAAGTATTTTCTTTTAAGTCATTTTATCACCAATAAGTGGAAATACCTATTTAGGATGTTTCAAAATTAATCTAAGGGGATATGTTTTATCCTTTTTTGGAAAAGTTAAGATTTATTCTAATGCAGTACATTTTAGGCGAGATGTTTGTGCAGTGCACGTGATCAGTTCGTTTGCTATTAGACGAAAAACCCTTACCCTATTTAATCAAGTTACGAATTATATTTAAAAAATTAAGGGTTAATAATTAAAGAAAATCTCCTGGTCATCAGAATTAAACCTTTGTATCTTTCAAATAAAAACAAATCAAATTTGAGACTTGTTTATCACTAAGAATTTGTCTAATTAGAAATATTTATCCGATAACTAGTGGCAAATAAAGAATATTTGTCTAATTGGTTATTTGAAACCAAGCGCACTTGATAATCCGTTCTTAAGTAGCACTCAAAACAAATGAGTAATACCTCATTAAATCTTGAAAGGAAATTGTTTGGAATTAAATTTTTTCATGTAAAGAGAGATAAAGTAAAATGAGTCAGTTATGACTAGTTTGAAAACTTTACCCAGGTAGAAAGAAGGATTTAAATACAAAAGGGCACCAAAAGTATTAGTAATAATACAATTTTACCTGAAAACTTGTCTCGACATGTTTTTAAGAAGGTAATTGTTATGGACTTAAAGCTAAATCCACCCTTCTTAAAGGGTGTACGAATTCTTCAAGACGAAAAATTGTTTAGAACGTTCCGAAGTATTGATTTTTATTAAGAAAATGTATTTGAAATTCTTTCATATTTAATTATATATCCACAAAGGGGTTGCTTAATAAGGGGGTTATTATACGTGTTTTTAGTGGGGTGTTAAAAAATTGCCAGGAAAAAGAATACAAACACCAAATGTTACACGAGAAAGTTTTTTATTTAAGTAGTACTTTCTCTATTATTTAAGAAAAAGTTTTCTTGTGAAAAAGACCTATTTTTGAACCTATGTGCTAAGAACTACAATTTATTTAAAATGGCAATTGTTTCCAAAAACATTCCTCATTTGTTTTTCCCGTATTTTGAAATTCGTTTGTTTTAAGTTTGGTCGATACCGTCTGTTTGACAGACAGTAGGCACTCTAGTTCATATTGTACGCAAAATGGCTACTCCTCGATTTTTTTTTCGTAAAAATACTCTCAATGAATAAATTTCGCCTTTTTATTTTTAAGACACCGTTTTAATGTTTGTGATTCGGGGAACCCCCGTATTTTTTAATTTGTCAGAAAAATCATTTAGTCGGCGATGCAATTGTTTTTCCCCAATATTAGATTCACGGGGAATATAATTTGGGCTTGTTTTCCAAGCATAGAAAAATAAAGATTTTAGTATTCAAGACAAAATGGCGACTACGTTAAGTTGTTCCGAGAAGCTTTTAGCAGTGTTTTTTCCACAAAATTCCTATTTGTTAATTCTATGGTATTGTTTGAACAAAATGGCTTCTCGCAAGTGTCTCTCTCGGATGATTACTCATGAAAATTGCAGGAGAAGCGCATTACAGTGATCTTAAATAACAAAAATATTTGCATGGTAGATTTTCTTTTCTACAAACAGCGCAACGTATTAACTAGTCTCGAATGCGTCAAATTCCAGGAAAGAATGCGGCCAACATTTTTGCAATGCACTGTAAATTTCACAGACGTGCTAGAGAGAGAGACGGTGGCGGCTAGCATATGAGGAGAGAGCGCACACATGTCGCGGCCGTTAGTTGGGTGAAGGACCCAGACGAGCCGGATTTACACCCGGCAAGAGACCGTTCGGAGGGCATCGGCGCGGATCGAACACGGCGAGACGTCTGATTGGTTGGCGTGTCCGGTTTTTCCCACCTATTTTGTTTTGTGCCGGTTGCTTCTTCAGTTTGCACTGCGGCGTGGTCAGTTAGCCGACGGATATTGTTGCGTTAAGGTTGGGTGTGTGTTAACTTGACTTGATTATTTTTTTTTTTATTTCGAAGAACTTGTAAAGATTTTTTTCGTTTGTGCTTTTATAATTTTTGTGTTGTGTTAAATTGTGGAAAAACTCAGAACCCAATACCATACCCGCATGTTTTAAAAAGAAATAGATTCAAGCCATATTTATTTTCTCTTTTCAGTGTCAATTTAAACGTAATTTGAAGAATAAATCGGTTTGGAGTGGTAAGAAAGGAGGGGTCCGTTCTGATAGGTGATTTTTCCCCGAACGTTAGTCATCTGTTTCAAGTGCGGTTAAAACAAAAGAAGGTTGTGTTATAATTCTTTTGGTGCTGTGTGTGTTGTGATTCTGGGAATTCCATAATTTTAGTTTTATGGTGTCTTATCGGGAAGATAAGCATTTCCGGTAGTCGTCCGGTGTGATAGAACAAACCAGCCGGTCCTCACTTTGCCCGTTGCGAATTGTTTCAAGGTTTACAGACGGCTATGCTTACGTCACCATCCTTGTACTCAATTCCAAAAGCCGCAAATCGGGTGAATTTCACAAATTGTTAAACAATCAGCCTTGGAGTAAATTACCAAGCAATTTTTTCCCAATTTAAATAAAAAAAGGGTAGTGCAAAATTTATCAGAGAAAAAGTGATGTGTAAAACAAAATAAAAATGATTTTCCAGCAAGAAATGTGGGAAGTACCGATTTCGTGGAGATCGTCATTTGTTTCGCGAACAGATGAACATCGAGTAGCCTGTTGCTATGCGAGCTACTTCGGTGCCTCGACTGTGTTCAGTACAGTCAGGTACCTGAAGTAGCGCGCGTAGCAGCCGGTAATACAGCAATTTACACCACCGAAATGTAATTTTTGATGCAGCTCCATCTGTCACATGTCTATTGTACTTCATCAGGTGCTCTGGTATGTTTTTTCCCGACACCTGTTGGAGTACACTAATTATGTGGCCGTTTCCAACAGGATTACATCGTTTTGTTAATGTTTGACCAATTTAGGGGTTCTATTTGTTACACCACTTGTATCGATTTGTAAAAGTATGAGTAAAGGGAATTGCCCGTATTGTAAGGGGTTATTCCGTACATTAGTGCGGAATGACGCAGTGTAATTTTTCTATGAAAAATATGTATTAGGAGAAAGCAATGAATGTCTGAAAATTTTGCCAAGTCATTTAAGATAGAGCAGAGATGTGTATTTTAGAAATTGTTTTAATATAACGATTTTTATTTTGAAACAAACTGTATATAATTTAATTGTAAAGGAATGTGCATATTCCTGATGTCGCAATTTCAGAATAATTTTTCCTAGTATTATGGTGCAACTGTCGAGTTTCTCGATTAGCAATATACAGGGTGTTCTAAAACTAAGAGCCCCTCCCCTTCTGTTTCATTTATTTGTTTGATATTTTAATTTTCACGTTTAGCAAAAAAATGTAACCTTTCCAATTTCACCGGAAACGCCCGTCAATTGTGCTATTTTAAATGCCACACCCTGTATATTTTTATTTATTCAAAATCTATCTAAAATTTTGAATCTAAAAATATTACTTTTTAATTTTTGACCATTTCCCGTTACGCCGGAAATGCATTCAATTTTGTTATTTTAAATGTAATACCCTGTATATTTTTGAATTCTGTACAAAATTCTAATTGTAATATGGTATGATTGTTTTACTTTTTAAGGTCGTAATTAAAGGTAAAATTAGCAGATTAAAAACCATACAGTATGTTACAGAAAATTTTCCCATGTTTGGGTGGTTACGAGTCCTGAATGAGAAAGCTTGAAATACTCTGTATGTTGAATTCTTTTTAATGATCACTTAAAATGTAGTAAATAATTATATTTATTGCCACATACCAAAACATACAAGCTGTTAACATTATTATATTATTTTTTAATGTGATTTTAAATAGTACACTCAAGGACTAGTCTAAATACTTCATAGAAAAGCCAAAAAAAATTATATAAGCAGAAATATTTGTGTTTAGAATTCAAGGAAGAAAATGCAAGGTAAGTTAAAAAATAATCATACATATACAGAGTGCTATTTAGTTACACAAGATTTTTGATCACTCTGTGTATGTGTTGCAGCCTAAGACTTTTCCCCCAATTCAACGTAATTTAATATTCAAAGAAATAACAAAATTAGTCATTTAATATACAGGGTGATCAAAAAACGATGGACAGGTTTTATAAGAAGGATTTTCGACTGAACCTTGAAGGCCCCTAGAATGAAAATTTCCTGCATATCGAAACAGTGTAGGTTCTTTCACGGTGTAAATAATTGTGTTCATTCGGCGTAAAACTGATTCATTCGATGCATTAATAATGAATATATTTAATGCTAAGCGAACAGCCGCTATGTTATAAACGAGTCACGTGTACGTAATTCATCAGCTGTATCTCCTTTGGTATCGTGTGTTGTTTGTTAGTTGCACCGACTAGGAAGTAATAAACCATACTGGATATTAATAGATGAGAAAGTCTCTTCAGCCGAGAACCTTCAGTCGAATTAAATTAATTTACGAAACAGATCATTGTAGCAAAAGAAAGACTTTTTAGGGGGGCCGAAGGCCTCGGGGTTCCTAGCGAATAAGAGCAAAATATTTAAAACGAATCATATGTTCAATTTTTTTAGCTAACAATTTAGAAGGAATTATTACGGTAAGTACGTACCATCGACGATTTTCTGAATTTTTATACAGGGTGATTAAGAAATTTCGTTTCATAAGTGGCCGAGCCGAGAGTTCCCAGGTTGCCAAGACAAATTTTAAATAATCACCCGAGCGAGTAAAATAATCAATTTAATAAGAGCTGTGTGGTATTCAAAATACTACATACTGTTTTCACATTCATATACAGTGTGCTCGAAAAGTTTGTTCAATTCAGAACAGTTTCTCTTTTTGGAAATAATTCTTTAAATACGTTGAAAGTTTTGTTAACTATTTTGATGCATAGCCATCACATTTTGGGTTTTCAACGTTTACATATTTATACTATACAGGGTGTTCTAGAAATATGGTACAATTAGAAATTTTTTTAATCTAAAAATTCGTGTATTTTTTATAGTTTTAAGTATATTTCGTAAGGAAATGCTTAGCCATCAAGTTTTTGCGCCATTTCATTTATATACAGGGTGTTCTATATAAGTTTGGTGCAATCTCGAACGATGCCTTTTCAAGAATTGCTTCTTGCTACTGTATTTTTGTTCGTTCAGATTTGTTAAATAAAAGGTAAATTATGGTAAGTTTTTTAAATGCATATACAGGGTGTTCTATAAAATTTGTGCAATTCATAACCGATTTCTTTTAAGAGAGACTTTCGTATTTTTGTTTATCTGTGGCTGATTTAACATTTTTCGAGGTTTCTAAATTGATATACAGGGTGTTCTAAAATCCATAAGCGATTTCTTTCAAAAATTGCTTTAAATACTTCTGTATTTTTGGCGGTTTAAAGTAAGGAAACATTTCTTTTCGTAAAAAATAATCCATACAGGAAAGTTTCCGTTATGGAAATTGTGCACATGCACGTTTATTGGCGCCTATCCATATCCGGCTATAGAGCAGACATTATTTGCGCGGAATTTAAATTAATTATTTTTTCTTTTTGGAAATTATTGCGTATGACAAGCTTATAATAAAATGCATATTATTATGATAAAAATTAATTGCAAATTATAATACTGGTGTGGATTTGTTAATGAAGCTCATTCATATAGGGTGCCTTGTGTAAGTTACGGAAGTTGTAAACTTGTTAATTATCAAGCGGATATGAATAATCTAGATTAGAATATGTCAAGGTCGTAATATTGTCTATGGATACATTAAAAAAATTAAAACTAAATTTTGTTTCTGTTGGTATATAAAAAATAAAAGCTGTTCCAATGCCTTGGCAAACAAAGTGTATGAATCAGAAAAAAATCCAGCCATATATTATTGATTTAGGGGTCCGTTCAGGAAGTTTGATAAACATCGCGAGGGTTTGCAAAAATAAACACTTGCAACTGTCATGGCAACCCCTTATAATATATCAACTACGATGCGTGTTGTGATTAGAATAAAAGTTATGGGGCCTTCTAGCAGTTTGTACATACCATTAGGGCCTACCTAATTATTAAATTGTAATCCACAATTTGGTATTTCCTAATCACCTGGGGGATTCCCCTTAATTGCTATGTACGTTTCCTTAAGAACATTTCCCTTTTATTGACATTCAAGTTATTTTCCCCTAAACAGAGTACGATATTGAATAATAAAAATGTAATTCTTAACACAATCGACCGTTTTATATACAGAGCTGTTCAAAATATTTAGTCTGTTGGAAAGTATAAAAGAAAAAAAACGAGTTGATCCTCAATTAGAGGACGTAGACGGGACATAAAAAAATAAATTCGGATTCGTATTCTACCGTTTTGTGTATTTATAGAGGTTTAGGATCACCCTGTATATAATTTTTTTGAATTTGTTAAACTTGGAGGCTTAAAACGAAATTAAAAATTATACCGAAGAGGCAAAATAAATAATTTCTTTAGGTATAGGTATACAGGATGTTTTAGAAGAGTTGGATTTTATGTCCAGATACTTCCCCTATTTTTTTGTTCCTAATTTTTTGTTTTTTGAAGAAAATCTAATTGAGAACTTTTTAATCTTTGTTCAAAACCCACGTACCCTACATTAAAATATTTTAAAAGGTAAACTGAATCATACTTCTCGCAAGTTTACGTAATAAAGAACAGACACCTTGACTGGTTTAAAAATTCGCGTTTTTATAGCCTTGCCTAAAAATTCCAAGTTTTATCACATATAATGTAAACTTGGCAAAGAACTGGACTTCCTACGACTAGAATTTAGATTTTTCCACTCGTTTTTTTAATTAATTTGTAATAAAAAAAATTGTAAGTACTTGTCTTCAATGTCTTTTTTTTTGTATTAATCAATTACTGTTATGCATACCCGTTTCCGTTCTTTGAAGCTAGACGAAACGTGCAACCAAGGTCGATTTTTATAGTAAATTACGTGCCTGCCTATATCCTGTCTACTAACATGACGTAACCGAGATTTCATTAACAAGAGAACAAATTTTGCAACCAAATACAAGGTTGAAGATTCAAAAATTTTAAATCACCCTGTATATTATTTAGATTTATAGGACATTACAGAAACAAACCTAATTTAATAAGTAACAAGTTGAATTGCCAAAAAAAAAATGTGATGTAAGTTTCATTCAGTTAACAACTTTCATTATTAATTTTTTTTTTATTTGACGTCATTAGAGAATAGTAAAACAGACTTCCGCTCTTCAAGGCTTGTCTCAAGAACATGGTATTTCTGTTACCAAATACAAATGGTATTGTGAAAGGTTGTCTAGAATTTTAATCAAAGTTCGTGTATTTTTCATACATAATCTCAATTTAAAAAAAAAACCTACGCCACTGATAAGGCCCATAGGCTATTATACACTGACCTATATTTTTTTTACCTGCAATTATAATGAAAATTTTATTGGATTGATTCAAGTTCTAAAGAGAAACGAATTTATTTGTTCTAATTCTAAACGGAACACCCTGTATATTGATACATATTTTTGCAAAGGGATTATATTTAGAGTACAAACACAATCGCTTTTGAGAACAGAACAAATGCTGTAAAAACAGAAAAAATAATAAAATATTGTACAATCTTTGGAATCACTCTGTAGATAAGTTTTAAAATTTGTTGGATTCAGTTAAAAATAGAAAGGGCAGACGCATTTTAAATTCTTCTGCAAGTGTCTAATGGACATTCCAGGTGAAGAGGACAAAAATATATATACAGGGTGCTCAATTATTAAACCGAATTCACGAAAAAATAAACGAAACGGCTTTAAATGTTTTTTATGAGGCGCAGAAATATTTTAAACCATCCTGCAGGTACATATTGTACAGGGGACAAGATAATATACAGTGTGTTCAATTCTTAACTCGAAGAATTCACAGAAATATTTAAATACCAAGATTTTAAATCATCCCGCTGCTACCTAATGGAAGCTTCAGGTGCACGGAACAAAACAGGGTGTTCAATTTTTAACCGGAAAAATTGATGTAAAATTAACAAGACCTTAAATCCTTGTTAGAAGTATATTTTATTTCAACCCTGTATGTACATAAAAAAGTATTTCAAGTACACAGAGCAGAAAATAAATATACGGGATCCTTCATTTGAAGGAAAAGAAAAATTAAGGTCGAAGTTAATATTAAAAATCCCACCGCTACCTAATGGAAACTTCAGGTGCACAGACCAAGATTATACAGGGTGTTCAATTTTTAACCGGAAAAATTGATGTAAAATTAACAAGACCTTAAATCCTTGTTAGAAGTATATTTTATTTCAACCCTGTATGTACATAAAAAAATATTTCAAGTACACAGAGCAGAAAATAAATATACGGGATCCTTCATTTGAAGGAAAAGAAAAATTAAGGTCGAAGTTAATATTAAAAATCCCAGCGCTACCTAATGGAAACTTCAGGTGCACAGACCAAGATTATACAGGGTGTTCAATTTTTAACCGGAAAAATTGATGTAAAATTAACAAGACCTTAAATCCTTGTTAGAAGTATATTTTATTTCAACCCTGTATGTACATAAAAAAGTATTTCAAGTACACAGAGCAGAAAATAAATATACGGGATCCTTCATTTGAAGGAAAAGAAAAATTAAGGTCGAAGTTAATATTAAAAATCCCAGCGCTACCTAATGGAAACTTCAGGTGCACAGACCAAGATTATACAGGGTGTTCAATTTTTAACCGGAAAAATTGATGTAAAATTAACAAGACCTTAAATCCTTGTTAGAAGTATATTTTATTTCAACCCTGTATGTACATAAAAAAGTATTTCAAGTACACAGAGCAGAAAATAAATATACGGGATCCTTCATTTGAAGGAAAAGAAAAATTAAGGTCGAAGTTAATATTAAAAATCCCACCGCTACCTAATGGAAACTTCAGGTGCACAGACCAAGATTATACAGGGTGTTCAATTTTTAACCGGAAAAATTGATGTAAAATTAACAAGACCTTAAATCCTTGTTAGAAGTATATTTTATTTCAACCCTGTATGTACATAAAAAAATATTTCAAGTACACAGAGCAGAAAATAAATATACGGGATCCTTCATTTGAAGGAAAAGAAAAATTAAGGTCGAAGTTAATATTAAAAATCCCAGCGCTACCTAATGGAAACTTCAGGTGCACAGACCAAGATTATACAGGGTGTTGAATTTTTAACCGGAAAAATTGATGTAAAATTAACAAGACCTTAAATCCTTGTTAGAAGTATATTTTATTTCAACCCTGTATGTACATAAAAAAATATTTCAAGTACACAGAGCAGAAAATAAATATACGGGATCCTTCATTTGAAGGAAAAGAAAAATTAAGGTCGAAGTTAATATTAAAAATCCCACCGCTACCTAATGGAAACTTCAGGTGCACAGACCAAGATTATACAGGGTGTTCAATTTTTAACCGGAAAAATTGATGTAAAATTAACAAGACCTTAAATCCTTGTTAGAAGTATATTTTATTTCAACCCTGTATGTACATAAAAAAATATTTCAAGTACACAGAGCAGAAAATAAATATACGGGATCCTTCATTTGAAGGAAAAGAAAAATTAAGGTCGAAGTTAATATTAAAAATCCCAGCGCTACCTAATGGAAACTTCAGGTGCACAGACCAAGATTATACAGGGTGTTCAATTTTTAACCGGAAAAATTGATGTAAAATTAACAAGACCTTAAATCCTTGTTAGAAGTATATTTTATTTCAACCCTGTATGTACATAAAAAAGTATTTCAAGTACACAGAGCAGTAAATAAATATACGAGATCCTTCATTTGGAGGAAAAAAAATTAAGGTCGAAGTTAATATTAAAAAGGAAAATAATAAGATTTCAATACGTTCAGAGGCGTACCAATTTAAATTACCCTGTATACAGGGGGTTGTAGGTAAAATCAATAGTAAATATACAGCGTGTTTATTTTTAACCGGAAAAATTGATGTAAAATTAACAAGACCTTAAATCCTTGTTAGAAGTATATTTTATTTCAACCCTGTATGTACATAAAAAAGTATTTCAAGTACACAGAACAGAAAATAAATATACGGGATCCTTCATTTGAAGGAAAAGAAAAATTAAGGTCGAAGTTAATATTAAAAAGGAAAATAATAAGATTTCAATAATTTCAGAGGCGTACCAATTTAAATTACCCTGTATACAGGGGGTTGTAGGTAAAATCAATAGTAAATATACAGCGCGATATATTTTTAAAATTCTAGACGCTCTAAAAAGAACGTCGAGAAAAATTTGTAGTGTGTAAGTAAAAGAAACAAATCGAAGGACCCCTAAAACAAATCTGTCAAGGGGTCTAATAACCCCTTCCCGGTACCACATTTATTTTGCTAAACACAAAAATTTATTTTTACATAAAATCACATAATCTATTAAATAAAGCGTTTTCATCCATTATTTATTCAGTTTGGATAAAAAAAACCAATTATTTGTTCTTCTAAAAATATATTTTCACATAAAAGTTCTTGGGACACTCAGTATATTAGAATATACCAGGTCCTCAGGTTATACCTTTTCAGGGACGAAATTAAGGTCTAAAATGGATCTGAAAGAAAGGAAACATTAAAATGTATGGTGTCCTATTAATATACAGGGTCCTCGATTTGATAAGTCTTCAGATAGTTAAAATGTATTACACTGCCACCAAGATAAGGTTTAAAATGGATCTGAAAAAGAGGAAAGATTAATATATATTCTTTAACATACAGGATGTTCCTGTATACAGGGTGTTCAATTTGATAGGTCTTCTGGCATATACCTCCAGTATGGATCTGAAACAGAGGAAAGATTAATAATATACATTCTTTAACATACAGGATGTTCCCGTATACAGGGTGTTCAATTTGATAGGTCTTCTGGTCTATAATACCTCCAGTATGGATCTGAAACAGAGGAAAAATTAATATCTAGTTGATTATGTTTGAAAATTAAAAATTTTACAGGGTGGGGATTCTAACCCCACAACCAAACCCTCCTCCTTTATCTGGGCTGGGGACCAGCTAAGGTACAAAATAGTCTCTTAGGCGGAGTTAAATTTTTAAATAAAAGATTATATCTTTGTACACTGAAGGAAATAATATTGAAGTAGGATTGATTAGGGAAGACTTGCTATACAATTTTGCTTACATTTTGGCCAGCTAACGTCGTCAATATGAAGCTAAGCCTGAAAATTACAGAATACTGTAGAAATTAAAAGGTTTCTGGACAATTACAGTTAATCCTAATCGCTTTTTTTTATTTTTTAATTGCTTTATCAATACATTTAAGACGATTTTTATAATTACAAGAGTTGTAACTTCTTAATCTTATCAAAGAATGATTTTTTTAACGTGAAGAAAGAGCTAAAAGAGGCTGAAATGTTTAAATTTTGCGCCCTCTTTCACGAAAAATTTAAATGAAAATAATAAACAATGGAAAGGAAAAATAGAAATGACGAAGTATTACACGTAAAACACACAGAAAATTAGCCAACGAAGGTCAAAGAGATAATCTGAAAAAAAATCACACCTATTACGATGTACAGATGATAATAAATACGTTGTATTACATTAGTAAATCAAAAAAATGACCTACAATGGTTTATATTTATTCAACTTCTTATTAGTTGTAAAAATTTTAAGGTAAGTTTGGTTATTTAACATTTTATGAATTTCCTAACATGTTTTGATGCAGCACCGTATGTTACGAAACTCAGGAATGGGATATTTTAATTTTCACCCAACGTTGGCCTTTAACGGCTTGTTCCCAATGGCAAGAAGAAAACAAAAACAATACCTGTGCATTTCCTGATCCGCAAGACCTTTGGACGATCCATGGGATATGGCCTACGAAATCCGGTACAATCGGTCCTCAAAACTGTAATAAAACATGGCACTTCAACGAAACCCTAATCGATCCAATCAAACCGCAACTAGAAGAATATTGGACAAACGTAGAAAAAAACACTCAATTAAGTTCATTATGGAGACACGAATGGGTTAAGCATGGGACATGTGCAGCGGTACTTCCACAACTTAATAACGAATATAATTATTTCAACCAAGGTCTTCAATGGATTAAAAAATTTAACATGAAAAATATTTTAAGGGGACAAAATGTTATACCGAATGATCAAGGGTATCCAGTAGAAACGATTTTTAATGCCGTTAAAACAGTACTGGGTAAAAGCGCAATAATTCAATGTGTTATCGATAGACATACCAAAGAATCTTTTATAAGCGAGATAAGGATTTGTTTTGACAAGTCTTTATCTTTGGTAGGTTGCGAGACCGTTAAGGGGGATGATTACATGATGGTTGGGGATGTTTTAACAAATTGTAATGTAAAGAAACTTGTATTATATCCTAACAAACTTACCCCTTTGATCAAAACGGTTCCAAGAAGGAAAGCCCCAACGAGGACGGTACAGGACTTGTATAGGGAGGAACCGGAAATCATGACAACCATGTCCACTCTTGAATCCTTGTATAATGCACGGATAGATCTTATCACCATGTATAAAACCGTTAAATTACTTATTTGGGCTACAATATAATAATTTGGTTAGAATATGGGGGGGGATTACCAAAATGTCTTTTTTTTTCTTTGAAATACACAGGGTTGGTTTAAAACTGATTAATTATTTAGGAAATGATTTAAGTTTGCTATTTTTGTGTAAAAGTTAAAGCAAAATGAATTAAAAACCACAGAAAACACTGACACTCACATAACATAATATTTCTGAGTCTGACACTTCTTTCTGACAGTTTTTGTTTTTAACTTCACACCTACTTGATTTTTATTACATAACAAAAACCTTGAATAATCCACCCTATAAATTAATGAAAAAAAAATATTTTCTTATCTGTAATTATACGAAGTAATAAAAATTAGTCAAAAATTTATTTTTAGTTATTAATTATGGAGAGGGAGGTTTTTCTTCTGCATATGGGATAAAGCCAGGTTTACACAGCAATGGGTACTTAAATAATAGTAATTGAAAAGTACTGTACCCTCGCATCTTGTAAGAAAAATCGGATCAAGTTGGCCTTGTTCTTAAATATGAACAGAACCAACTGATCTGTTTTTTTCCTACACCCTATGTAATAAATTAAAGCACTTATTGTAAGGTAATTGTAATATAACTATAAGTTTAGTACATACCTCAGAATAAATTAATTAAAAATATTTCTTGTAAGATATGTTAATTTGTTGATTATTAAAATAATGAAAAAACAACAATTAACATTGTTTTTATCATTTAAATTAACCTTGAACCTTGCAAATATAAAAACAATACCTCCTTATCAACTTCCTTTATCATAAATGTGCGATTTTTACCTTTTTTTAAATAAATAATCCTTAAATTTAAATTCTTGCACATAATTGCACAATTCTGATCACTACTAAAACACTATGACTAATTATTCAGACCAATGCAAACAACTCAAGACTTGTTCTGCATTTCTAATCAGGGTATTCCCCCTCTCTGCCTCACTGTTATTCATAACAAGACCGGAAAACATGTAAACAATACATAAATGTACACAGCAGCATTGTTAAGACACCTTTAATAAAATCAATGGTCATAGGCGCAGAATTTGAAGGGGGGCCTAATATTTTTTATACGTATCTACCCTTTAAGAAGTTCCCCTAACATGTTGTATGCACGAAATAAATATTTTAAAGGGTTTACAAGTCGCCCTGGTCAACTATAGCAAAGGAGAGGGAAAGTACAGGGGCTTCCCCTGTTTTTTAACCTAAGCAAGTGGGGCGGAAAGGAATCAGAGGGTGTAAGCACCCCCTCTGTAAATAAGGCACAGGATAAGAAGCTGTAGGGAACGTAACAACACATAATTGTTTTTTTTCTGAATATTAAGCGATTATGAATATTGTTCGGAAGAGACATTTCTTTATTTTTGTTACATCACTCTTTATTCTTAACTAAAATTCCGCAAGTTCAAAATACCTTAATTTTTCACCCAATAATACTCCTACACATAATTTAAAAATAGAGATTTCAAATTTATGTGTAGTCGTTGGTTTTAAATGTGTAAAGGAAATAAAACTCCCTGACCCCATATTTTGTTATGTCTTGGGGGGCCCTTGTAGGGATTTTCTCAGCCTTAGGGGAAGCTTTTATGGGATTTGACCCTTATTTGGTATAAATTAAAACAAGTGTTGCATGCACTAATTTATTTAACAAATTATTCAAATGTTTAGAAAGTGTAGCAAAAATTACGCTAATGTAACAGCTTGCAAGCAAAAGTATACATTTTTACGTAGAATACAATATTTTGAGTGAAGTTGAATAAAAAATATAATTATATAAATGCTTACCTCCACAACGTTATGTCTTAGTTACAATAAGCACAGCCGAGGGTGCCAAACCTTTAAAAAAACAAATAAATAAGACTTTTAACGTTTAAAAAAAATTATTAATCTTTACCTAATAATTCTAATGGTTTATCGTAGTCGTCTGATCCGAAAGTTTTATTTGGAAAAGGAATTCTTAGTGCAAACGGTCCTGGTTCATCAGTTCTATTAATTTCAACAAAAAGTCTTACAGCCGATAATGGTTCCTTAGCCCCAAATGATTGTGTAAGCGCCGTTCCATTTGTTAAACGTATTTGCAATTTAACTTCCGAATACGATTGAGCAACTGATGGTTTAGGTTGAACCGCCGGAGTAGTACTAATCCCACTGGGTTGTTTAACCTCGATTTCGGGATTCTCCCCAAACTTTGCTTTTCGTGCAAGCCTATCTTGTTCGATTTGTTGTTTAACGCGATCCCTAGCTAATTTTTCTTCTTGTTTTTCTCGTTTTCTTTGTTCAATTACTTTTTTTATTTCTGTTTCTTCCTGTTTACGTTTTGCTTCTAATAAATCTTTACCTGAACGAATTCGATTTTTTTCTCGATCTAATTCTTCTTGTTTTTCTCTTGCTTCTCGTTCTAAACGTCTTTGTTTAAGTTTGGCTTCGATCTTGGCTAGTTGCTCCTTCTTTTCATCTTCGGTTAATGGTTTTTTTTCTTCAGTCGATTCAGAAAAGCTACTATGACCAGATTTAGCGGCATGAAATTCAACTTCAGTTGAAGTACGGAATAACTTGCCACAATCATCACATCTAATTGATTTAGCTTCTTGGGGTTGTTCCCCTTCTTGTTCTGGTTGGGGTTGCTCTTTCTCTTGAGCCTCCGTATTAGCTTTTTCTTCAACATTTTCGGGAGGTATAGTGGAAATTATGGAGTTTTCCGGAGGGGCCGAAGAAGATGCTGGTGGTTCTTCGTTAGAGAGTAACCATTCCATGGCTGATTCTACATCTTGTCCGTTTGTATGGGTTACAGCTAATTCTCTAAAGTTTTTTTAGGTTAATTCGGTAAAATTAAAATTTATTGCGTAATGCTAGAATTACTTACGCCCTTTCTCTGGTGAATCCCATTTCGATTAAAACATTCAAGATATCCGACATTGTGCGTAATTGTTATTAAATGTATTAGGAATTGATTAACAATTAAAATTAGGGGTTCCCGGTGAAAACTACAAGGATTTTCACTGTCAAAGCTGTAATCATCAAAGTGAAGTGAGTGACAACATTTTTGACACTAACTATAGAATTTTAAAAAAATTCTAGAATACTAAAAACTCATTATAAACACAAAAAAAACATAGAAACCACTTTTTTCTAAAGTTTTTCCACTATTTTCACGTTAAATAAAGTTGGGTTAGACTCATCTGACGTTAATGTAGAAACAAAAGAGGTAGTGAGGGGTGGAAATCAGTGGGAATGAATGAAACCCCTCCAAGGTCGTTTCCCCCACTACTTATAGTAATGATAGTAAACACAAGTGAAATTTAGGGCCATTTAAAGGGACAACAATTCAAAATAATTTTGGAAAATAAGATATTTAAAGAAAAAGCAATCTATCTTTTATCAACGTTTATGATTATCTTATCTCTGTCGGTCAGCTGTTAACTGTCAAAGTCAACGTCAACAAACAACCAAAACCACAATAAAATGTCCTGCCAAATTAAATTAACAGCTACGATAGCTGATATTCCTACAATAAGACGGTGTTTATTTCCTACAGATGATCTAAGAGGTAAAATCCAGTTAATATAACCCTTTAATTTAATAATAACGTGTATACGAATAGGTTCGGATAGCTGGTTACAATTGTGCGAAGTCTCTGCTTCACCCACAGGCGAAACCATAATCATAGCAAACGAAAAACGCTTGGTAGTTCTTACAGCTAAATGGGATTCAAGCAATTCCCTAAATCGGTTCGATATTTTATTCTCGGGAACTGTCGATGGAGAAGATCCGATCACAGCTGTTCTTTGTTTACCCGTTGTAATACAAAGCCCTAGTTCGCAAGTAAGCTTCAAGTTCGCCTTTTTTAAATCCAATCAACATCCGTTAATTGTTTAAGGTTGGACCAGAATGGACATGTTTGGTAATGGGTTTCGAATCGGGTTTTGTAAGATTTTACACCGAAGATTGTAAATTATTATTAAGTGAACAATTCCATAATGAAAGTGTTTCTAGTATAAAATGTCATTCGCAACATAGTCCTCGCCCTGATATTAATTTTGAATTAAAACCCGAAGAAATTTATATTCAATATCCGAGTAATGTTTGTAATATTAGCGGAAATCAATTGTTTACAATACTGCGGACTTGTCGTAACCAAGTCATGAGAGGTATTTAAATTCTTAATCATTTAAATCGTTTAAATATACAATATTTTTTTTTAATAGGGTTTGGTAAACCCGATCTGGAAACAACGATAACAGGAACAAGTCTTAAAAAATGGGGGTTTTTAGATCAATTTTCTATAAACGACATAGCAGTTGTAGGATTGGATTTAGCGAATACTTTTGATCATTTATTGACTGCTTCTACATGTGGCGGATTTGATACACGATATAGAGCAATGGCGCCTCATAATAATCTAGTTATGGCTGCCGGATCTAAACCTTTCGTTGCATTTCATTATGCTATAGAAGGGGGAACACAACCTGTCTTGACAGACGTTGCTAAAGCTGTAGCAAGTAAACTTAAATCAGCTTTACCGTAAGTACAATATATGTTTGGAAATATACAGAGCGTATAATTATAAAAAATAAGTCGAGGTATTGCATATAAATACTTCAACAGAATGTCTATTTTTTAATCTGGCAGATGATGGCCACCTTATTCGCCGGATTTTAATCTAATAGGTGGCCAAGCTTTGTCATAGAAATAAATAAAATTGTAGATTGTCTAATTTTACGAATGAATTGTATACGTACTTCTCTTTTTTTCATAGGGGTTGGTTAACAGGAAACAAGACTAGCTTGGAGAAACAAATGACTTTAGCTTTACAGCCTTCCGAACCAATGGGTTGTAGATTTGGTGTTTGTGATTTACGTAGAACTGCCATTTCCATTATTCTCTCCCAAGATCGTCGTTTAGCTGCAGTTTCGGATGTTTTAGGCCGTATTATGTTAATTGATTCCCATCGAGGGGTCGTCTTGAGAATGTTTAAAGGTTACCGGGATGCCCAATGCGCTTTTGTGCAAGTCCCTGACGAAAAACGTTCGAAACACCGTGCAAACACCCGAATTGCCACCTTCTTAATTATTTATTCCCCTAAGAAAGGAATATTAGAAATATTTTCAGCCCAACAAGGGTTAAAAATTACAACGTTTACGGCTTCAAAATTTAGCACTTTATTGTATATTAATTACGGATTAGTCGGATTTACGGTTACGTCCAAATCTAAATACGTTTGTAGTTTTACTTGTGTTATGATCGATTCCGATGGACAAGTCAAAGAAGTCGTAATCCCATTCCATTTTGCCCTTACAGAAAAAAATAGTAAAAGGGCACGTGATTTACATTTATATAAACGTTTAAAGCAATTTATAAGAACCGGGGATCATCCCTTGGAGGATTTTATGGCCGAAGCCGTAAACACATGCATGGAAATTAAAACAAGCGAAGTTCATCTTCAAACCTTACAAATGCTTTTAACGTGTAAGGAAATACAACCGGAAATAATTTTAAAGTGCACGGAATTGTTTTTAAACGATGAAGAAGTGATAGGGGATGGAAAAATTTTAAAAATTCTTGCAGGGGATTTAAATTACCTAACCGATTTTTATTTGTTTTTAATTACAAGCTCGGACGAGGAATTGGACATTGAAAACGGAAACGATAAAAATGTTAATAAAGGTGAAAAGGATACAAAATTATGTTTAGGTGATAATGTTATAAATAATTTACAAAAATTACTTGATTTGAGTACCTTAGGTGATAATAAAAAATCAACCGAGATAAAAGTTTCTTTTTTCGAAGATACGGTTTTCGATTTTTCCGAATTCCTTTCCGTGTTTGATTTAACCAAGCAAGGGAAAATTAATTTAAAACAAAAACTTGATTCCACAACTTTATTTAGAATCTCCGAATTAATTTTCAAACAATACATTTCGGAAAACCGCACCGATTATGAGGAATTCAAAAAAGAAATTCTTAAAAGTCATATTTTAATCAACGATTTATTCAAAATGGCCCTTTATTATTGGGTGAACCGATCCTTGAATACAAACGTCAATTTAGAACAAGACTTGGAAAATTTAAGTCAATTAATCTATCTCCTTTCGAAAACCCAAACGAATAACATGACGGTGGAGTATAACAAAATTTCCCCTTTTTGGACGGAAATTCGGGAAGTCTTAGCGGATTCAGCGCGACCATTCCCTGCACTTACAGCAGCTTTAATATGTCGAAGCGTAGCACAAAAAATTGAGCTTGAAAAAGAACTTCAACAATCCGGGGCAAGTATAGAAGACGAAAACATGGAAATTTGGGAAAAATTATCGCAAGAAAACTGTGAATGGATGTTACTAATCGGAAAACTCGAAGACGTTTCCTTATTAAACATTATTTTATCAAACAGGCCTTGTTTTAACAATTCCCATTTACCGAAACTAAAATACAGTCCGATTGATATAAGTTTAAAGTACGTTTTGGAAAAAGGAAGAGGCACCGTAAGCGAACTCGTATCCCAATGGCTTACGACATCTGGAGTCGACCCTGAAAGCATTGTCTTAAACGATCTTGAAAATCCCAACACGAATGCAAACCCAAGTTGTAGCGAAACCGAAGGTGATTGTAAAATCGAAACAAACTCAAAACTTGAACCCCTCTTCGATCATCTAAACACGATCAAAAAACAATTTCCATACAGTCTAGATCCGAGTGTTTTATTAGCAAATATGTGTTGGGAATACGCACTTGCCTGGCAGAAAAATTTGCAAGAGTTTTCTTACTTAGAAGCTGCGATTAAATGTTTGAATAATATTCCTCAAACTCATGTGAAACAAGGACTTTATAATTTGGTTTGGAATACACATTTAAAAATCATTTTTGAAAGTGCCTGTAAGTTGATTAACAAAGTTGGGAAGCTACCGAAGGAAAGATTGTGCAAACAAGATACAGGTTTAACCGATTTTCAAATTGCTCTGTTTATTAGTATTTGCACTACCTTTTTGGATGACTTTTTGGAGGTTGTACAACAGAGTTATAACTGTGAGAAGGTATGTAAACTATAAAAATAGAATCGTTTGTTGTAGATTATTTTTTTAAACTCGTATAAGCTTCCTGCTACCCATAGATAGCCGGTAGAGTCGTCCCAGAAGCCATAGCTGTCCTGTATGGCCCCTTTGAATGCATAGTATTGCCATAAAAGCTTCCTGCGGCACATAGATAGCCCATAGCGGCGTCCCAGGGCCCATAGCTGTCCCATATGGCCTTCCTAAATCCATAGCAGTGCCATTATAGCCTGTAGCGGCGGTCGCAAACCCATAACTGTCCCGTACGGCCTCCCTGAACCCATGGTAGTGCCATAAAAGCTTCCTTCGACCTATAGATAGCCCATAGCGGGGTCCCAGGGCCCATAGCTGTCCCATATGGCCTTCTTAAATCCATAGCAGTGCCATTCTAGCCTGTAGCGGCAGCCGCGAATCCATAGCTGTCCCATACGGACTCTCTGAACCCATGGTAGTGCCATAAAAGCTTCCTGCGACCTATAGATAGCCCATAGCGGCGTCCCAGGGCCCATATCTGTCCCATATAGCCTCCCCAAACCCATAGCAGTGCCATATAATCTTCATAAAGCCTTAAGTTATCCCATATAAGTTTCCTGCGATCCATAGATAGCCTGTAGCAGCGGCTGCAAACTCATAGCTGTCCTGTATGGCCTCTCTGAATCCATGGTAGTGCCATAGAAGCTTTCTGCGACCCATAGATAGCCTATAGCGGCGTCCCAGGGCCCATAGCTGTCCCATATAGCCTCCCCAAACCCATAGCAGTGCCATATAATCGTCATCAAGCCTTTGGCTATCCCATATAAGCTTCCTGCGATCCATAGATAGCCTGTAGCGGCGCCCGGAAACCCATAGCAGTACCACATAATCTTCATAGAAGATTTAGTAATTCGATACCACATTCTTTATTGTTT
Organism: Hemicrepidius hirtus; assembly: GCA_963082805.1. Classification (NCBI taxonomy): domain Eukaryota; kingdom Metazoa; phylum Arthropoda; class Insecta; order Coleoptera; family Elateridae; genus Hemicrepidius; species Hemicrepidius hirtus. The sequence continues at coordinate 1,441,593 of OY720166.1, forward strand.
TAGGTACGAATACGTTATGAAGGAATTTGGGATAATGGTGGACAGTCTTTAGCTGAATTGGCTTTACAACAAAATGATATCAATTACGATCTTTTACATGCCCACTACCAGCTAAGCCTAACAATTGAAATGATAACGAAATTTACAGTGAAACACACAAAACCAGTGAATAATTTATACGATTCCTCTGTGATTAGTTTATTTTTTACGGATATGCAACAAAAAACGCAAGTTAGCTGGCATCGATCCGATACTAAAACAAATGCTTCAAGGACTCAATTTCTTTTAAAAGTTATTTCTGCAAGCATTGAAACAGTCACTGTAAATGAAAATAAAATCTATTCAACTGATCATGTGAATTGGATGGCAAAGTGTCTTTCTTTAGCAAGAGTTTGGAACCTTGACGTGGATTTATTTAAAAGATTTCAAGTTATACAATTATTTTCAAACGGTTTTGATGATATAGCAGAAGAATTATTATCTAGTTTGACGGAGATGAATAAATTGGGGCCTGATTTATTGGCCGTTGCTGGGAAAAGACTTCATCAATTCGTTTCATCTTCTTCTGATCTTGGCGAAAAAATTACAGCTTTAAGTCCGTCTTTAACAAAATATTTAGATTCATTGGTAAGTGTTTGGATTATTACCTGAATTATTATTATAAAACAAGTATTTTTTTTATAGAATGGGGAATGGTGTGCTTCAAGTTCTTTAGAAGCAATTTTAACAATTGGGACTCATTGTTTAAGATGTTTGGAAGAAAATCAAATGGAATATAAACTTGCCTGTCAGTTATTAGAAGCCTGTTCGACTTTACAAGACATAGAGAGATAATAGCGTTGAAACAAGCCTTTTAAAAAAAATGCATTTAAAGATATTTAATTATAGATTGTTCCCTTAACAAAAAGTATTTTAAGATTGTTGCCGAAAATTGTTGCATTGTCAGTAGAATATAGGAAAAAAAACCAATTGTTTGTACATAAGGTTTTATCAAATTGTTTTTGTGTTATTTTTTTTACCAAACTGGAATTATTGCGTAATTTAGAACTGTTTACAGAAATATGTTACTTATAGTTTTGTGAAAAAATTAAAATATTGATAATAAAGTTTAGTAAACCAGAGCTATTGTTTTTTTTTCAAAACTTCAATGTTCACCGTTTTTAAAAATCCAAGGAGGGTGTCTCAAAATAATTAAAGAATAGGGGGGGAAAAAATTAAACAAAAGTTCAATCTGTATCTTTGTTGCGTTTAAAATATTTTTCCAAGACGCTTCTGTGACCTTGAAAAAACTTTGGGATTCCCCCTGTTCTAATATTATAGGCCGTTGCTAGTTCCACGGCTAACGTGGATATAATTCTGACACAAAATCCACGGCATTACGTTCGGCGCATGTGTGGGGAATGGAAAATTATTTCAGTTTCCTGAGATTATAGGGACAGAGGTGCGCACGATTGGTTGCCTATTCCCAAGGCGTAAAAGTAAAGGCTTTAAAATCACGTTAAAAAAATATACAGTATAATGTTGTAATCATTCATTTTGTTCTACTTAAACTTCGATTGCTATATGAAGACTTCAAAGAAGATCTTGAACTACGTGGTATTAATTTTTTATCATCCCTTCGGAAACGTAAGGCTGCTACAGTATCTGGAGTTCGTGGTCGTGGCATTTCAGTAGGAGGTGGCATTATTAAATGCTGATATACTGGGATCTAAAAAAAAACGGATTAAAAACCTTCCGAGGTTTCTTTTATAACTTACATAAGCAAAAGAAGTGTCTAAAGTAAATTCATGTCTTCCTGTAGTTCTTGGTGGTAACTGAAAATGATGTCCAAGAATTGGAGCTTCAAGTCTTTTACCATAAACCCCAGCTTTGGAATAATCATCTTTTAACATTTGCTTTTCCGCTTGTTGTTCTTGTTTTTTGGTTAATTTTCTTTCATATTCTCCTCCCATATATACCTGGAATTATACGCAAGGCCTGTAGGAAAAATAATTTTTTAATTAAAAAAAACCTTGAATGTTGTTGAACTCGCCATCCTCATAATATCTGGAGGTGTTTTATATTGATGGTCTTTTCCTGGAGGAGTATCAGTTTTGATCGGAATCCAAGGTTTAAATGTTCCAAGCGTTCCTAAATAACGTCCCCCTAATGTCCACATGCGTACACTGCAATCTGCACTGGAACTGTTGAAAGAATCAGCAAAAACAACCAACAGGGAAATTTCTTTACCTGATTAAAATTTTTGCTTCATCTATGTAAGTTAAACTTGAAACGGGTAACAAATGGGCTTTATGACTGGATAGGAGCACAGGTTTTGGTTGACCTCTATTAGCTCTTTTGGCACGACCCTCAATTAAATCTTTCCACATAAAAGGAAAGATTAATCGATATTTTGGCATGCATACAGGTTCTTCTTCAGCTGGATGGTAACCTCTCATTAACCACGTCTTTATATATCCAGCAGTGGTACCTAATATCAGATTGTCTTTTAGAAGAAGGTCGATCGGGAAAAGAAGACGAAAGAACAGGAACAGGAAGGAGCAAAGGGAAAAAGAAGAAGGAACTTATTTTTCATCAATTTAATAGAAGAATTAAGAGAAGAAGAAGAAGAACAAGGAAGACCAAGACGAGGAAGGCGGAATTTTGAAGAAGAAGAACGGGAGGAAAAAAAACTTTCTCGTTTTCCTCGTCTTCTTTACTTACCAGTAAACAAATATTCATTTTCTTTATCCGTGGCCATTGAAATAACATAATCTCCGGCTGTATGTATTGCTGCGAAGGATGTTATAAAACCACCAGCAGCATGATGAGACCAAACTTGAATGGAACCATTTTCCACAGCTACCAATAGCGTTGCCGCATCAGGAACCATGGGTCTTGCAGATAAAAACAGCATGCTATGGACAGCAAGTCCACGTAAAGGAACGCAAGTTTCAGGAACATGCACTATGGATATTCTTCGTGCCCGTGCTGCAGGACTGGATGTCATAGGATCAGGTGGGGTTGGAAGAACAACTGGAGTCTTTGACATTTTTCTTGCAAATATACTTCCTGATCTACTTGCACGACCACCACCAGGGGCTTGCTGTGGGGAACTTTTACTATGCGTGTCTTTTTCTATTTTGTACTCAATTTTTATTCTTCCCGTTGGATTTGCGACGTTGTAACGTTTGTAGGGTTGTCCTGTTTCTAAACGCCATAAGATTAGTTCTCCGTTGTAAGTGCTTGTGGCGATTGTTTGCGGCACGCGAGCTGCAGCACATAAAACATCTTCATTGTGTCTTGTATCCCAAGACTTGCTGAAAGAACCTCCTGGTCCTGCAGCAGCTCCACTATCAGCAAACTCGGTTATATGACGATTCCATCCAATGGCAAGGATCCGGGCTTTAATCCAGACAATGGATGTTATTTCACAACCCTTTTCAATTGACATGTTACGAAGACAAGTTCCTGTATTAAAATTCCACATTTTAAGGGAACCATCTCCAGCTCCTGTTAAGAGGAGTTGGTTTCCAGGATCAAACGTCGCTGCGGTTATTTCCACAGGAATCAATTCCCCATGTAATAGACGAGTATGGGCTTCCTTTACCACGGACATTCTTCTTCCATTCCAAGGATCCCATACAATTATAAAACTGTCCAATCCACAGGTCAGAACAACTTTAAAAAGGGGGTTGTAAAGGACTACGGAAACACCCAAAGAATGGGTGGTTCCATCTGTATGTTCCCCACTTTGTTTTGGGCATAAATGAAGAACAACTAACATAACGGAGCCTAAAAGTAATTGACGATTATCTGGGTTGTAGAAGATTGTAAAATCGTTGTGTTCGCCCAATTCTGGGGGTAAATTAATATACGTTTGTAAACAAACCTGGGCGAAAACATCCCAGACTTTAATACATTTATCTTTGGATAAGGAAAATAATTTGTTTCCTTGATCTTGAAGGACGAGGGATACAATTCCTGCATGGTGTCCGGGAAATATAGCGCTTGGTTTGATCGGGACAAATGGATTCCAAACCCTCACCATACAATCAGGACCACCTGTTGCTATAATATGATTTTTTTCCGAAAATTCAAAACACCAAGCACCTTTTGGGATTTTATAAAGATAACTACTTTTACTTTCGGTTAAGTCTTTCATAATTACAGCAGCCTTAGAACATGCAGAACATGATATAAAGCAATGTAAGCTTTGGTAAAACGATACTTGGCGTACCCAATCAGTATGAAGATTACGAAATTCTAAAAATCTAAATCCTGGGACAAGTCCTTTCAGGACACGTTCGTAACGGACGTGAAGGAGGGGAATCCCCGGTTGGCTTTTAAATGGTCCACGTCCTACTGGGGAAAATAAAAGGATTTTAACGTTTCCTCCCATGTCTCCAACAATCAATTTGCTATCTTCGTCTTTGTGGAATTCGTAATGCATACAAACCACAGCGTCTTCCAAGGAAGAAATCATTACGCGAAGCTCGAATTTTCTTGCAGAAATATCATAAAATCGCAAATCTCTTTCTGAACTAGAAGTACAAACAACGCTTACATCAGGAAGACAAACTAATTCCAATACCCAAGTAGGTTGGACTTTTAATTCTGGACAAGTTGATTGAACGGTTCGATCAAGTTGCATGTCAAGGGACCAATAATTAATTACTCCATCTTTACTACAAGTTACATAACTTCCATCGGAATAACTGTATGTACCATCTAATTTAAGGGTTGGGAAAAATGTGATACGGTTCACTGGATGTCTGTGGTTGCTTCGAATAACCCTTGGTGGTCGAAATATTGGGGGTTCTAGAGATTGGAATTCAAGGGAAATTTCTTTTTCTTGAAAACCAAGTATTAGGTGGGATATGAATTCGTCCCAAGTAACAAGCCCATCCCTATTAGGACAAAAAAGGAATCAATAGCACCCAAGATGCTGTAGAAGGAAGGAAGAAGGAAAAGACCAAGAAGACACGAAGAAGATTAATTTCTAAAGATCCTTTTATTACCTTTTGATGTTGATTCGTACAAATAATAATTCAAATTCGTTCTCTTCATAAGTTATTTTGGCAACTTCTCGAAGTAACTTTTCCAACTGTTTTCTATCCAAATAAGGAGGATCCCTACCAATAAAAGCTTGATATATTTTAACTAAATGATGTTCTTCTAATCTATCATGAAGTCCAAGTTTTTCCACACTTTTCACTTCAACAGGGGCTGCCTTTTGGGCTTTCTTTCTTCGGGATGAAGCTGTACCACTCATTGCAATTAAATTTATGACATTGACAGGATCAACAGGTGCACCTTATGGTCCCAGTAAATAATCAATACCTCGTTGCCATGGTGTTTTCAATTCCATACAAACCTAAATAATAAAAATGGAACTGCTCTATCAAGCTCTTAGCCAATTTCGCCGAAGACATTACGATAAGTGCATTGAAATATGTACCGAAATTTTGGAGAAACATCCTTTGGACCAAGCCGCTTGGTGTTTAAAAATGCGTGCCCTTACCCAAAGGGTTTACATAGATGACATCGAAAGTGAAGAAGTGATTGTAGGGGATTTCCTTGATGACGATGCAGTGGCTTCTGCACCAAGACCTGGTACTTCCATGAAAGTGGAAGCGACAAGAACCTCAACCATGACGTAAGTGTTAATAATTCTCTCCCAAATTTATTTTAATTTTGTTTTAAATTAAGATCTCGCCCTCGTACAGCTACAGGTCGTCCAATATCAGGGGTTGCGCGTCCAGGAACCCAAACACGTCCTGGATCAGCAATGGAACGTTTAAAAACTGCGCGTCCCATGACTAATCATTCTGCAAGGGCTATTCGTTTGGGCACAGCAGCTATTCTTAGTCAAAAAGATGGACCGTTTATTCAAATATCAAGACTTAACATCGCGAAATATGCCAAGGATCCATGTTTATCAAAACCTCTTTTCGAATATCTTTATTACCATGAAGGGGATGTACGAAATGCGATGGAATTGGCGGTTCAAGCAACCCAAGCCAGTGACTTTAAAGATTGGTGGTGGAAAGTTCAATTAGCTAAGTGTTATAATGCTTTGAATTTGATTAGAGATGGGGAACAACAGTTGAGGAGTGCTTTGAAGCAGGAGCATCACGTTGAAACGTTTATACGGCTTACCAGGGTTTACATTAGATTAGGTAATGGTAATTTTGGTAAAATTATATTTTCATGGGGGTAGAAAGATTTCGACTCAATAGAAAGAAGAAAACCAATCTTCTTCTTCTTCCAATGGGTCCGTCCTTTCCTTCAATAATTTTTGGCTAGTTTTGGGAAAATTCAACCCTTCCAACAGTTATGATAATTCTGATTTCTTACCATGGAAGAAGGAAGATAAACCTTTCCAAGACAAAATATATTTCCAGATCAACCCTTATCTGCAATGGACATCTGCAGATCCGGTTTGGAAGTATTTCCAAATGACGTCTCAATACTAACAGAAGTAGCCCGTCTATATGAAGCTTTAGGGGATGCCCAAATGTCTGTAAAACATTACCGAAACATTGTTGTTGAAGACGCTATGAATGCAGAAGCTATAGCTTGCATTGGGGTGTACCATTTTTACAATAATCAACCCGAATTGGCTTTGAGATATTACAGGTAAATATTTTCCTGGAAAATTCCTTTTTTAATTCGATTTTTGCAGACGAGTTTTGGCAATGGGTGCTCATTCAGCTGAATTGTATAATAATTTGGGCTTGTGTTGTTTGTATTCGCAACAATTGGATTTAACAATGGCTTGTTTCCAAAGGGCTTTGGATTTAGCCACAGATCCAATTGTTAAAGCTGAAGTTTGGTATAATTTATCTCATGTGGCTATTGTAAGTATTTTGAATGAAAAGTTGATTGTTGAATGGTGGAAAAGCGTTCAGGGGATGAAGGTGGCCATGGTACGACGCCATAGCTTTGAGCAAGGGTTGGGAGAGGGCGCTAGAGGTAACAGGGAAAGTTACATAGTTGGAACTTATTTAAAATAAAAGCGAGATAGAAGATGAGCGAGTGGGAGGGAGGATTATGACCTGTAGGTTCTTCTCTATCGACGCCCATGTTCTCGTATAAAATTTTTATTGTTTGGTTGTTTCCCTTTAAATAAAGATAAATGTCCTTTTATTGGTCGTTTGGAATAATAAATAAGGCTTGTGTTTAAAATTCTGTTAAAATTCATATCACGTTGTTATTTGCAAAACAGGATGAAATTGTAAACAGACCTTGGAAATTAATTTGTCTGACGAGAAATGACACGAAAGTTCACAATCTGGAATTTATAAAGTTTTTATGAACCCTTTTTTTGCGTGTCTTCAATAAAATATTAAGGAATTTTTATTGATGTAATCTGATTTTTTTTCTCTGCGTACGAACAGTTGCATAACTTTCAGGGGTTTCATATAAATAAATGTTACATCATCTGGTTCGAATTTTCCACACTACCAAAATTTTTTTCTTAATTTTTTTTAACTTGATCTCTTTTTCCCCATGAGTTTTTTTTGATTTTTGTATAAAAAAAACTAATGGAGTAATGTGGTATAGAAGTGAATGACCAAAGACTGAAATATCAAAGAATTTTAATGTGTTGAGGTTTCTTTAAAAGGATTCTTTTTATTTTTTCAGGCGGCTGGAGACATCGAATTAGCGATGCAGTGTTTAAATATATGTCTGGTATCGGATTCAACTCACGCCTCTGCATTTAATAACCTCGCGATTTTGCAGTACAAGTTGGGTCGTTCAAATTTAGCGAAGGCATATTTTACCACAGCTAAAGGTTTGCAGCCAAACATGCCGGAGCCCCTTAAAAATTTGGAGTATTTACAAAATAAATGTTTAACTAATTTTGAATAAATTTAGTTTTAAAATAAAAATTCCTATACCAAAGATAGTTGTTTTTTTTAATTTCTAAAGTAACTTAACGCGAAACTATTTAAAAAAAATCGACAAGTTCTCAGATTCCAAATTATTATTTCTGTTTAAATTTTCCAATGAAATAAGAGACAAATTGGAAAGAAAAAGAGAAGGATAGAGAATAATAAATTATTCATTGGGGGACACCAAAAGGTGATAGCCAATAATGTGATACATAATCCATTATGAAATTTAAACCAAATTTATGTAAACAAACCAATTATCGAGGTTGTACGTAACGGGCAATGAAAGAAAGATTTACAAGTTTTGGAAAGATAAGAATATTCAAAAGGAATAGAAAACCCGTATTTTGTTGAATTAAAAATGAAAAATGTACAAGAAATATATTTTTCAACTTCTTATTCTGTTATTTTTGTTTGGTTCCCAACGATTTATGCGAATATATGTGACCCCAGGGGGTCCTCATTTTATTTATTTTAATAAAAAAATTACTCTCGATCCCTTTAGTGGCCTTAAAAAAAATTCAACGCATATTGTCTACAATTTTCATAGATTTAAGACCCCCAGGTCTAGGAAAATTTTTTTAAGAAAATGTAGGTCCTAAGAATTTCGGAAGAGGCAATTGTGGTCTTCTAGGAGTCCGTAAGATCGTGTTTCCTCCATAATTACATCCCGAAACTTATAAAAGTTAACGAAATTCGCGAACACGAATCAAGAACATTTTATTTTTTTAAGGTCGTGAAAATGGGTCTTGCCAGGACTTCTAGGTCCTGATATTTCTGGATCAGACAGTCAAGGTCTTCCATGAGTCCTAAAGAGCGCGTTTCTTCCATAATTACAGCCTGAAATTTGTAAAACGTAACGGACACTCTTAGCGGGGATGAAGGGTAGTTTTTTAAATTCATGGTCCAGATGAAGGTCTTTCTTCTCTTTCTTTTTCTTCTAGGATGATTTTACACAAGTTCTCAAAGGCTTTCAGTGATTGCAATCCAATCAGGAATCTTTAAAAGAGTTCGTAATGTAGGCGAAGGGTAGTTTTCTATGTTCTCGTAGGTTTTAAGTGTTAAGCGTTGGTACGAGGGCAGCTGTGGGAAATTAGGAATGCAAAAAAGGTGAACAAAAAGAATTTTGGTATTCTTTTGCACCTGGATGGATATGATGATCTGATAGGCAACTGTTTGGAATTTACAGCTGCAGCATCTTCGGGAAGGAAGAGTCCAAGGAGCTCCCTGTCTTCGTACGACGGCGCGTTACGGCTGCAGCAGCACGCATGCAGCCTTTGGCGGGCTGAGCTGCTATTGGCTAAAAGTTAAGTTAAGGAATGCAGGCAGCCTGCTTTTTATGCCATATATGAAATATGCAGCGACTTTACGGCGTGCTTGCGCCTGGCGTTTTATCCTTTTCGATTGATATAAAAATTCTACTCCCTGCGGAACCGGAGCCGCCAATCGTCTCTCTTTTTGTTAGAATTTTTTCCCACTAATTTATTGCGTATTAAATATGTTCCACCACGAGATGGGCAAGAGCCCAACAAGAGGCTACCATGAATTTCTCGCATGGAATGCCGCGCTAACTCTGGAATGTAGCCTCCGGACAGGTACCAAACACACCTGAGTTTTAGTACACTCCCAGGAGGTATTTTTCAAAGACTCCATGGACAACGCATACCCATGGAAGTTGTGAAAGTTTGCCGCTTTGGCTGTACGTAATTACGATCCATTTATTGCGTGTAGGTAGCCCGGAATGTGTCGGCTTATCACAGACAGTACTCCATTGGTCTGCTGCATTCCAATGATGTTTTGCTTAAGAGTGTACCTGACCGCTCTAGAGTTGAAACGCGAAGTTTTAGTCCATAGCTGAAGAATATCTTCGCCGGTTGATCCGGAGCGCCGAGCGCGTTTGCGTTGATTCAAAAACACGTGCAATTTGTGCTTCGTACCTTGTGTCTTGTGTGTTGTGATAGTTTTCCATTGTTGAAGGCAGGACTTGCACGATACTAGGCCAACAATGGGCACGCTACACGCGACACTCTTGGATTATCACTGAAACACATGGTAGATATTTTTAAATGTCTTTGACTCGTTTTCTAACTTATGCGAGCTTTCCATTCATGGGTTTGAATTAAAATTTAAACAGAGTTTCAAAACAAAAATCAGGAGAGGCTGATGTCCCGGGGCGCAAACTTTTAAAGGGCGCAAAAATATTTATTAAAGGGACCAAGTTTTCGAGTTCACACGAAGAAGATAAAATTTTTTGAAAAGACAACTTTCACTTCGGTAATAATCTGAGAGCTGATCTAGATTCTGAAAGCTGTTGAATTCAAAATTTTAAATTTCTAGATAGCAATGATAGGAATTTCTAGGAGCGCTTTAATGTAGTATCAACAAAAATAAATGTTTCCTTGTTTTAAATGTCTTGTTGATAAATAATTACTACTCTGGTGTGGAATAAGTGGACTTTCGTAATTAATATGAAAATACTTCAAAGCATATCTTAAAATAATTTTTTTTATTGAGAACTACTTTTTTTGCGAACTAATGCGGAATTACTTTCATGCAGGCGCTTCTTAAAAACTTTGTAATCAACAGGCGTTGTAATGAATTTATTTTTAAATTAAATTACTCATTGTTGTAAATGTAGAAGTTGATAAGAGAAAAACGTGATAAAGCATAAGTTTCCCAAGAGTTTACTTTGAAAATGTGGAATTTATTTTTTACCGAGAAATACTTTTATCAACCTCCTACATCAGCTGAAAGTTACACCCCTTCAAACTTTTTGGTTTTACATCCTCCTTCCTCTTTTTTGACTTGCCAATACTACAAGAATTCTCCGCAGAGTTACCCTTCATTGCCTCATATCTGCCCCTCAAGTATTCCTCCCCATATCAAATACTTCGAATAAAAGGGATGCCTCAGATTGTCTCAAAATGGAAATTATCTATCGCAGATCGATTATATTTTATTCTAGATTGCTTCAATACAATTGCAATATTATCTACGATTTATTCAAGATGACCTCAGTTTATCCCCCGAAAGTAAACGTACCTCAGGTCGTTTCTTGGCTTTTACTGTTCGTTTAGCTTTAGACAAGGGGCACGTGTAGCATTCAGCCACGAACGCGAACAGTTTCACCCCCCATATCTCAGACTTAGTTTCGATGAAGATAAAAGTACCTCAAATTACTCCGCGGTGTCCTCAGTTGGTAATTTCATAAACAATTGCCTCAACTTGGCTCCTCCCCCAAGATTATCTGTGGTATCTTTGAGATTGTGTTACTACCTCTCGATTGACTCAGATATGAATAATTTTTGGTTACTTTAAATTATTGTATTGTCTCTGATTTACCTCAAATTGCTCCTGGATGACCTCAGTTGATAATATCAGCACCAAATGCCTCAATTTTGCTCCTCCCCCAAGATTACCTGAGGTATCTTTGAGATTGTGTTACTACCTCTCGATTGACTCAGATATGAATAATTTTTGGTTACTTTAAATTATTGTATTGTCTCTGATTTACCTCAAATTGCTCCTGGATGACCTCAGTTGATAATATCAGCACCAAATGCCTCAATTTTGCTCCTCCCCCAAGATTACCTGAGGTATCTTTGAGATTGTGTTACTACCTCTCGATTGACTCAGATATGAATAATTTTTGGTTACTTTAGATTATTGTATTGTCTCTGATTTACCTCAAATTGCTCCTGGATGACCTCAGTTGATAATATCAGCACCAAATGCCTCAATTTTGCTCCTCCCCCAAGATTACCTGAGGTATCTTTGAGATTGTGTTACTACCTCTCGATTGACTCAGATATGAATAATTTTTGGTTACTTTAGATTATTGTATTGTCTCTGATTTACCTCAAATTGCTCCTGGATGACCTCAGTTGATAATATCAGCACCAAATGCCTCAATTTTGCTCCTCCCCCAAGATTACCTGAGGTTTCTTTGAGATTGCGTCCGTCACTACCTCAGATATTATCTAGATTATCGAAAACTTCTACTTTTCTTGATATTATTTTTGGGCTTCTGATTTTGTCAAGTTCTTCCCCTTTTATTCTTCTTCTTCTCTTTTCAGTTCTTCCAATCAAAAGCCCAAATCGATTGTGGTAATGCAAAAGAAGAAATTTAAAAGATTTATACGTAGGTAACACATCCATGTATGCATAAGTAAACAGACGAGGGCATACTAGGTCACCTTTCAGCAGGTTACGCCATGCCATCAACTTCTTGCATTTCTTGCACGTATTTTAAACGCTGTTGGAAACCAACACCGTAACGCTTACCAAAATAATATTTTTTAGATTAAAACCCGATTATTGTTTTGTTTATAATAATTTTCTGGGACCCGGAATGTTATGGGCTACGTGAAAAAATCTGTTCTTTTTTTCAATTCTAAGCAAAAGGCTTGAAATAATCATTCACTGTCTATAAATAAACTTGAAGCTGTAGATTCTTGTTTCTGAATCGAGTAGGTAACCGCATACTCGATCTTTGCACAGGATCATTATTTGCAAACAGATTGAAGATGGGTATTTATGGTGCGGGCTGTCCAACCTTGATGGTGGTGTGCTCAGGTATTTGGAAGCTTAATTTACATAATATTAATGTGTTATTATGTAAATTCGTTTTTTAAATGCTTATAGTAGAAGAGCTCCACCAAAACAGATCGTTTGAAAATATTTTAATGGTGTTACCCTTTTTTTTATCTTGCTTCAGAATTAAGAATGGAAGGGTTTTGATTTGAAATTCGATCAAAATTATGATGAGATTTATATCTGAGGGAGTGGTTAGGCGAATTTGCCGGTACAAGGGTGACCTCGCCTTTTTTTGAACCTTCTCAGGTGCAAATTTATGCGAAATCGTTATATAAAAGATTAGTTAGTAAAGAATTTGCTACGATATAATTAACGATTTAGGTCAAGGAGTACATTTGAGGAATTATGTTTGTACGAGGGGTTTTCGAAAAAAAATCGTTATGATTTTTGTTCAACCCAGAAAATTTGGACAAAAATAAAGTATCCCAATATTGTATAACATTTTCTCTCCCTTGAACCCGTCTTCTGTCCAGAAGGGTCTCTTCCTTCACTCCCTGGTTTCCCAAAAAAGAAAACTCTTTTGATTCTAAAAGATAAAATCATTCAGGAACGATTTTGAGAGATAAACAGGAAAAATATCATTTCCCCCCTTTACAGCCTCTCTTCCTTCAATCTATGGGTTCCCTCTTTTGTTGTAGGTATAGTTGAAAAGAAGTAGTTTTCGATTCGGAAAAACTGCTTTAAACCATTCAGTATTTCCATGGCTTATAAAATGTTACATAAAATGATGGTCCTTGTTTATATATTTTATATTCATGTCTTATTACGAGAATGTCTAAAACGTGGTCAGAATTAACTTACGTAGATGTGATTATCTCAGATTTTTTTCCCAGAAACTAAATTTTTGATGGTTTACGTGACTCCTACATTTATTGTATTTTTTTTAAATATTCAAATGCATTTCCCCTCCTTCCTTTTCTTACATTCTCGAACAACTTAGCGAGTCGTATTAAATTTCTTGCGATTAAGACTGGGAAAACTGATTTTCTCGAAAACTATTAGGTACAGATGTGTTTTGTATCTATAATCAACCATATCTGGTTGTTCATTGCAAAATGCCTTTGCTGAAACGCGAAGTTATTTCAAGGTGAAGTACCTACTTCAACCAAGCATGAGCGCGTTACACACACATTACACATTTAAATAATGTTCGATTGAAAACTATTAATTTATAATTAATTTCACGTAATAGAAATTTTGAACAAATCAATTGAGAAATAGATAATGGTTGGGTATTATCGAATAATGAAGAAATTTAGTTTTTGGGTCAACAAATCCTAAAAAGGGGAGGGGAAAAGGTAAAAAAATATATGTCTGAAACGTTTTTGTTGTTAAAATACATAAAGTGAAGGTTATTTTTTAAAAATAGCAACTGCAACATCGAAAGTGACGTATCTCCACATTCTTAATCTTGTTAACATGCATTAGATGTCACTAATTATGTAAAGAAGTACATAAACTTGTTATGCAAAGAAATTATAATCAAACTGTGAAAAAACCAACTCTGGAAAAACAAGATCAAGTTCACACACTGGACTTTGTTGTGTGTGTACACGTTTGGTATATAAAGTTATTAATTATATATCGTTTTTCTAAATCACATTTACCGACCTGTATGTTAATATCTCTTTCTATGGAATTAATTATGGGTGTGTAATTCACGGAAATTGTCTGATTAGAACTGGGAAATATGAAAATTACACTTCTACGTGCGTTCGGTTCAAGATTCTGTTCGCGTGTTCTATTTAAATTATATAAAGATAATTCTAGATATAAATTCTTTCTAATTAAGTAAAAAGTCTCGTATAATAACTCCATAAAAAACTAGTAGCAAAAAACAAGTACATAATATAAAATATAATTAAAGAATAACAAGATTTAAGAATGGATTACAGGATTGATGTGTCAAGAATAATTGGTATTAAATTATGAAAAGGAAAATCGAAACATAAAGAGGAAAAGGGACAGAAAGGAAGACTGAGGAGAAGGTCTTGTTGGTACCAGAAAAGAAAAGAAGAAGAGGTGGTAATTAGAGAGTAAATAAAGGCAAAGGACAATAATCAGGGGGGAATCGCAGGGGAGCAGAAGAAGGTTAGATATAAAGAGAGGGGAGGAAAGGAAGGGATAAAATCAAGTGGAAAAAAGAAAAGAAAAGAATGAAGGAGGGGCACAAAGAAGAAAAGGAGGAAGAGTGGAAGACGAGAGAAGAAATAATTGACATCGTAAGAGAAAGGGGAATAATTGAGAAAGAGGAGGGGTAATCGTAGATAATATGGGAAAGAGGGGGCCGTTGGAGTAAAAGAGTACCGAAAGAGGGAGGAGAAAGGAGGAGAACTGTGAAGGACAATTATGAAGGGGCCGAGAAACAGAGACTGATGCTGAAAAAATCTTATAGGAGGGCGTTTTATAAAAGGGGATGTAAGTAGGGAAGGACAAGACTTGCTGCTATCAGAAAAGAAAATAGGACAGAAGCTGAAGGGGAGGAGGACAGATGGGTGGAAAGCAGAAACTGCTCCCTGCGTACATTAACTGCCCCCTCTCTCGAAAGAAATCATGGTAAAGTCTTTCAAAGAAGTTCTTTAATTGCCCCAACCCTTCTTTAACTGCGGTCTGCCTCCCTCCACAGTTCTTTCTTTCATTTAATTGATCCTTCACTCTTTAAACTGTTTCCCCTTTCTTGTAAAAGCCTTCCCTCTTTTGTAACTTCTGTGTAGAGAATTTGTCCCTCTCTGTTTTAACTGATCCCCCTTTCTTTTAATTGTCTGCCCATTTAACTGCCCTGACGTTTCTGTAACTGCCTTCCTATCTTCTACTATTCGCGTTTTCCTATCCTTTAAAACTGAGCCTTCTTTCCCTTGTAACCAGTTTTCAGTGAACCCTCTCTCTTTTAAGTTTTAACTGTTTTCCCTTTCCGTTAACTGCTATTTCTCTCCTATAAGTGGTGCCTCTCTCTTTCAATTATCTGCTTTTGTCTTTTAACTGCCCCTACTTTCTTATAATTGCTTCCATTCTCATTTAGTTTCTCTCTCCATAACTCCCTCTTTTATTTGAAACTCAGTACTCAGTTGAGTTGAGTCTTTGTGATTTCTTATATTTATGGTAATATCTAAATGTACTTACGTCGAATACAAATATTTTTAAAAATTCTTCAATGAAACGCATTTATTTCCAATAATCGATGATTTTATGAGGTATCCAATGAATATTCATTGAGTTTCATTGAAATAATCAACATATTGTTTGTTAAATTTGTGGTTTCCCTTCGTCAACATTCATAAATCAAGAATTTTTCCAAGCTTAGAGTACTATAATTATGAATGAAATTACATCAGCAGAAATTTTTATTAACTGTACTTTATAACAACACGACATTCTTAATTTATTTAAACCGATCTAGTTCAAGGAGTCTTTATAAGAAAGTTTCGTAAAATTCTTAACTTATTTTAAATTATCGTTGTTCAATCGATAATTTATTATTCAATAATGTCCGTTCAAGCATTTAATCTAATAATTGTTTGAAATGTGTTACAAAATGCTAATTAAATGCCGGTGCGCGAGTTTGTGGTTTGCTGTGACAGAAATGCAATCCTTCCGCTAATAAGTAGTGGCAACGTAAAATTACACTACTTGCTGATTTATTGAACATACTTGCATTATAGAATCATTTTACTTTCCATTACTTATTTCAAATAGTACACATTATATCCAACTCTTTATAAATCAAATGCAAGCACTCAACACGTGTCTGTTCTTACATGCACGTTCCGATAGGAAAATATTACGTTCTTGGATTCATAAATATTTTATAGACAGAACGAAATAGAACAGGAACAGAATCTAAGGCGCTTTACTTTCCTTACACCCTGTATAGATTTTTTTCTTATAATCCGAAAAGTACGATTTAATTACAGGGGGAGGAGAATATTAGAAAGCGTGGGAAAAGACGAAGGGGGGAAGAATTAGAGATTAAGGAAATTAGTAACAAGAATGGTTGAAGAAATGTGGGGGGGGGGAGTTGCTAGAAGGAGAAACACTGAAAGGAAATAATAACGTTAGGGTAGTTAAAGGCGGCAGGGGAAGTTAAAAAGAGAGTGATACAGTGATAGTGGGGTCACTTAAAGAAAAGAACAGGCAGATAAAGGAGAGAAGGGGCAGTTACAGAGTGGGGATAGTTTCCAAAGAGTGTGGACAGTTCAAGGAGACTAGGGACGGTTACAGGAAAGTGGGGGTAGTTTCCAAAGAGTGGGGACAGTTACAGGAAAGTGGGGGTAGTTGAGGCAAGAAAGTGGGGGTAGTTTCGAAAGAGTGGGGCCAGTTCAAGGAGACTTACAGGCGAGTCTCGAGTGTTTACCAAAAATTGGTACAAACTTTTGGAGTGAATTTAAGAAAAATTTATACATCTGTGCAGGTTATGGACCTGAAGAAATTCTTCTATTATTTATACAAGGAAAAACTGACCTTCTAAACATAAAAATAATATGTTTCCACTGTAAAAATTTAATGTGTAATGAAGGTTAACCGGAAGAAAGTTATTCTTATTGTAAAAATTACCTGTTCAATCAACATCTGTTGCAAATTTAAAGCAATTACACGACTGTGCAGATGAAGGTCAAGGAATTTGAGATGATTTAAGCATTAAACAATTTTAACCATGCAGCAGCACTAATTTTTCATTGTTTTCTTGAATTTCTACGTGTTTAGAATTTTATACAAAGCTCGAAACGAGAAAATAATTTTTCTGGTTTTTAAGTTTTGTGAGAATTTTTTAAATCGACCACATTTACATAAATTTATTTTTTTTTTGGTGCTATTTTCATTTCTATTCCTTAAAGCAACAAAGATGAAAAACTTTCTCCATTTTCGTATAAATTTTAAGTGGAATTTGTCTAAGGTTTAAAGTGTGTCATAAAAATAAATTTTACAACACCTGCGCAAATTTGCGTCTGTTATCAAAAAGGTTGATAATTATGTGGAAATTTTTGTTGTTTCCGGTTGAATTACATCGTGCGTGGTCGTGTAATACGGGTTATAAACATGCGGAATGTGGTTTTAACCCAGGTTTTATGTGTACGAGATACTATACTTCAGACAACTGATGATTTATAGAAAAGAACTCCTCCTGCGGGACTTGATTCAGATTAGTTTACGTGTCCACATATTTTCAGAATACAATCAAAACTAGAATTAAATGTTTAAGGGATAGTCCAAGGGGTTACTCATTGTAAAGTAGTTCAAAGGAGGCTTTTAGTCGTTTGAGAAGATTAGGGGGGAAATTACATTAACATCCATAGGGTTCTAGGCAAGTTGAAGGTCGTGAAGGAAAAAAGTTGGGGGGTAGAAGATTTTGGGAAAGTGCCGAGAGAAGGGTAAGAGACATGGGGCGTGATATTATTATCCTGGGCGAGATTAAGGGCAGGATAAGGCTAGAGGTGCGATAAGATCGAACACGTGTGATAAGGTTTGGGTCAGGGTAAGTGATATTGGTGGGTTAGGTATGGAAACGTAGTAAGATTAGGGGTTGAGGGATAAGATTCGGGAATCGAGTTAATGACACTACGGGGGCGTTAATGATTCTCTGTGGCCCCCAATGATCTGTTGTCAAGAATTGAGAACGAGGAAAAAATATTAAACTATCGATTAGAAATAAATACATAACAAGGAAGTAGAAATGGTTTTATATATTATAGTCGAGTGTAAGTAAATACGTGCGTTCTTTAGAAGAAGAAGCAATGATTTATACATGCGTTTGGTTATTGAGAAACGGTAAAAAAAAGTTTCAACAAAACAACAATCGTTTGCTGATAACAGGTCACTGGTTTCCATTGTTTCTGTGACAGATTCGTTATTTCCTAACAGACCGGTGTTGTATTTTATTGCCTATTTATCGTAACAGTTACCTTCAATGGCGAGTGAGTAATACACATACACGACGACGATATGGGTCCCTTATCGTTACAAAACGGAACGAGGTGAGGCTGCTTTTACTGTTTCGCTATTTGGATACATAATATTTATATCGAGGCGAACGCTCTGCATGAGGTCGATTCACAAAATGCAAGAGACTTCGATGAGCAGTGACGCCAGGAACCGCCCTCGGTTTGTTAACTCGTTAATTAAAACTGGTGAAACGAAACGTGCTAGTGATGATGGAATAATATTCGGTCGGTAACTGTAAAAAAATTCGACACAATCATTTTTATTACGCTGTCAGTGGTCGTTTTTTTAATTACCAGAAAAAAAGGTAAAAATTTAAGGTATTTTTTAACTGATCCACACAGGGGGGAACCTTGAAAGATTTTACTTCCTCAATAAATAAGATTGGACACACTCTTCTTCAAATGGGAACAGTTTTTTGGTCTGACGAACTTACAAACGTTCAAAAATTAATCTTCATTTCCTGCAAAAAAAATGAATTAGTCTTCAGCTTTTCCAAATTTTCATTTCAACATAAAAACTTACCCTAGACTACAGTGACGTACTGCGGGTATTTTCTTTAAAAATAAGGATATTCTCGGAATTTTCTTGGACTATGGATTTTTTCCTTCCATGAACCATTCTTCAATTTCTCAGGCTTTTCTCCACCTTTCTAAAAAAAATTTCAATTTCCACGGAAACTAGGGGTTGAGAACAATATTATGAGAATTTCCAGCCCAAAAGATTACCCTTAGCTCTTCTACTTTCAAATATTTCACATAAACTCCTCTTGAATAAAAGGGAAAAGCAAAACGTGGGCATAGGGTATAAAATTTGTTTGTCCTGAATTTATTTTGTAGAAGTAGGACATTTTCAGGAGGGTTTGCTTGCTTTGCATTTATGGGTGTTTTAATTTCGAAAAAAAAATGTAGGCGACATACTTTCACTAATAAAACGTAGGTGTGTTTGTATTTCCCAAATAAATAAAAAGTAATCATAAAACAAAGTAAACAGATAGCAAAATTAATACAAAAATTCCATAGGAAATACTTTAGATATGATCGATCAATTTTATTTATTTTCCACCCATGTTTGTCTGCGTATCTGATAAAATACCTCAGTATTAATGAAATGTTAATGCAGTTACCAAGTGCAAAAGCTTACATCTCTTTTTAAAAAAATAAAAGCCACTCCTTTTTGGAATTTTTAATTTAATAAAAGTGTAGGCGAAAAATAATCAAGAAAACAAGAGCCTCTGGTGGAGGTGCCTTGCTGGTGGTGCGTTGCATTATCTTTGTAAGTAATTGAACTTAAAGTTTCATTCAGATTATGAAAAACGGGTGCGTGGGAGGTTCTAGTAACAGTGATAAAAGAAAGAGACATATTATTTGAGGGAGACACTGGCCTGCTCACAACCTACACTTATTTATGCTATTACTTAGTGTAATCTTTGCAATATAGAACGAAAGGATAAATTCTTTTGTGGGAGTGCAACCACTATCCAGATAAGATATTTTTATTACCTTTGTAAATTAAAAGCTTCTTTGTTTAAGCACGTTGAACTGCACACGAAAATTTATTTTTGTGTTGCTTTATTGATAAGTGCGTAGGCTTTTAGGTTTTACTTGAACTAATTTTATAAGTAAATATTTTAATTAAAACGAATAATTAAAGATACGAGGTGTATTCAAAAAATTTCGGACTCAACCCTGAGACAAACTATGTCACGTCAAGTTTACGGAAAATACACATTCCGAATAGTTTAGGTATTGTTTACGAACAAAATTCCAATATTATATAATCTCTGATAAGAACTGAACTCTTTTAAAGTTCAGAGAGAATCAGCTATTTTGGCTTATCACAAAATATTAGATTAGGTAACAAAATTTGTTCTAACAAAAACCAAATTAGTGTTCTGATTAGAGGAAAAATAATTTTAGGAAATTTATTTAACTTTCTATATAGTTCTTGTTTTTTGAAAGAATTGGCAAAAAAACTTTTAGATCAATATTGGATAATACTAGTATTACAAGAAACTCGTAAAGTAGTGATACAATCAAGGAATGTATGGTTGAGACAAAAATGTATAGATTTAAGACCTGTTACAAAGGAATTTTGGTTCGTTATAGTTAATAGATTGTGGGAAAAATCTTTTTTAAAAGGTTCCCCAAAATTTTAAAAATCTTGCAATTCTTTATAAAATAAAAAAAGCAGGAAAATGTTATTTACTTGCCCGGAAATACCTAGTTGTATTCGATTGTTAAAAGGAGATCTACAAAATTATTAGTTTGAATGGTGAGAACTCGACTCAGGAAGTTCAAAAAGATATTATGTTGTGCCACTTCATCCTTCTATTGAGCTCACGCAATTAATATAGCAATAATCAGCCTATTTGCCTAATAGTTGGATTCCTAATGAGGTGCTCTTTTATTTTTGATTTAATTGATAAGGTGTAGCCTCTGTTTAATTATTCACGATTTAATAGAGTGCCAAAAAAAGTATTTCACTTACAAACTATTTTTTGAGGAAGTTTTTTTAATTTTTCAGATTTTAATTAACGCAGTTTGTGGGGGTGGGGGGGGGATAAAACTAGATTTTAATCGTCAAATTTTGTATGATGATAAATAGGAATCCTTTATCAAATGTGACGCCCCCTATGAATTTTTTTAAATTCTGAATTTATTTGGAGCCTTCATTTTTTTAAACTAGGGGACGTAATAAAATCTAGGGTAGGGGGATTTGGTTCAAATTTTATGGGATTATAGAATAAGGGGTGGGTTACGATTTACTGTTAATTTTAATTCTTTATATACAGTGTGATACCCGATACGAATTTTTTAAAATTTGGAATTTATTTTAAGCCTTCATTTTTTAAACTGGGGGGCGTACTAAAATCTAGGGTGGGAATCCAGGTTGGGGGGATTTGATTCAAATTATATGGGATTATAGAGTAAGGGGTGGGATACGGTTTACTGTTAATTTTAATTCTTTATATACAGTGTGATGCCCGATACGAATTTTTTAAAATTTGGAATTTATTTTAAGCCTTCATTTTTTAAACTGGGGGGCGTAATGAAATCCAGGGTAGGGGGATTTGGTTTAAATTACATGGGATTATAGAGTAAGGGGCGGGTTATGATTTATTTTAATTCTTTATATACAGTGTGTTGCCCCATATGATTTTTTTTAAATTTTAGAATCTATTTGGAGCCCTCATTTTTTAAACTAGGGGACGTAATAAAATCCAGGGTAGGGGAATTTGATTCAAATTATATGGGATTATAGAGTAAGGGGTGGGTTATGATTTATTTTAATTCTTTATATACAGTGTGTTGCCCCATATGATTTTTTTTTAATTTTAGAATCTATTTGGAGCCCTCATTTTTTAAACTAGGGGACGTAATAAAATCCAGGGTAGGGGAATTTGATTCAAATTATATGGGATTATAGAGTAAGGGGTGGGTTATGATTTATTTTAATTCTTTATATACAGTGTGTTGCCCCATATGATTTTTTTTTGATTTTAGAATCTATTTGGAGCCCTCATTTTTTAAACTAGGGGACGTAATAAAATCCAGGGTAGGGGAATTTGATTCAAATTATATGGGATTATAGAGTAAGGGGTGGGTTATGATTTATTTTAATTCTTTATATACAGTGTGTTGCCCCATATGATTTTTTTTAAATTTTAGAATCTATTTGGAGCCCTCATTTTTTAAACTAGGGGACGTAATAAAATCCAGGGTAGGGGAATTTGATTCAAATTATATGGGATTATAGAGTAAGGGGTGGGTTACGATTTACCATTAATTTTAATTCTTTATATACAGTGTGTTGCCCGATATGATTTTTTTAAATTATGAATATATTTGGAGCCCTCATTTTTTAAACTAGGGGACGTAATAAAATCCAGGGTAGGTGGATTTGGTTCAAATTATGTGGGATTATAGCGTAAGGGGAGGGCTACGATTTAATTTTAATTCTAATCCTTTGCAGTTACTGTGCCGCCTTGTCTGAATTTTTTAATTTGAAACTCGATTTGAAATCTTGAACTTTCCAACACTTTTTATAAAATCCACCCTCTTATAATTTTGTGGGATATTTTAAATATCGAAACAGTTACTCCCAATCCTTTAAATCCTATGTGATGTCCTTTAAAAAATGCTGGAGGTGCACGTAAATAATGCAGGTCGGATGTTAAGGAGAAAAGCGTTTCCTCTTTCTGTCTGATTGTTTTCTTTTAATAATTTATGGATGTTAATATTTAAATTTGTTTATGGAACTGTAGAAAAGTTGATCAGGTGAATGTATCCTGTTTGATGTTTATTAGTAAAACGTTTATCAATAAGTTTGGAGTGATCGCATGAGTCAAATTCTCTCTTTCACCGTTGCTGTTCCGATAAGTCCGTCATTATTTTTACATCAGCTTGAAAGTATTCAGATTATGCGGAATTTACAAGCATTTCCGTAGTAATAGCGTTTATGGTGAACAAGAATTCGCTTTTATTCAAATATTTTATCGATAACACCGATTTTAAAACTACTATCCAAAAAAATCGGATGCCAACGTGGTAACCCCTTCTCCAACCCTGGTGGTTCCCCTAGACGTTAAGAGTTAAAATAATTTTGTTCATATTCTATTAAATCCTTTTTGTTCTGTTTCCTTTGTGTATAAAAAACGATGAAGAAGTGTTGCATCTGTCAGTATAAAAATATTTTAATGAAGTGTAAACGTCTGGCCTCGCAATTGTTAGGTGATTTTTTTTATTTTTATGACTGATTCTAAAACAATTTGTTAGATGTGACCTTGTATGCTACTAGTTTTTAGTGTTCCTAACATTAATCTCAGATAAAGTAGAATTGGAGTCATTAAAAAGAACATCATCTTTCGACTACTGGTTTTGTTTTGGATTTTTTTCCCAAAGCAACTAAATTTGAACCTGTATTGGTAAAAAAAGAAGAAGAAGAAGCGAGGATGTTGTTGTGAACTCGAGAGCGTATTAAAGAAGTCGGTTTGGTTTGTACCAGAAATTCATTGATCAGGAATCATTGCTTCTCAAAAATGGTAAGACACTGGGAAGAAATAAAGAAGCAAAAGTAACGGCGGGTATGGTAACAACCCACGTCCAACCAGCTCGGATGACTTCCTTTTATAGAACGCCCGTCAGCAAACTAAAAAACTTGACTAAACAAAAATTAACTCTCTAGTTTTATACTGAAGACATCTGGTTGTAAAGTTCGAGATGTATATAATATATGTCATGTAAAAATAGTATTGGAATTATTATTCATGGGCGCCCACAATTAATAAAAAAAAAGTTGGTCGTATATAAATAGTAAAGGATATTGTTATTAATGGGACGCTGACTAAAACATAAATTGGTAATTTATTTGCATAATATTTATGACAACTTGCATTGATTTCGAATTTTACAACAAATTGCTTTGGGACTTGCGCAAATGCGATAATTATACACAGACAGTTATGGCAAAAATAATATTACGTATGGAAATAAATACATAATTATGAAATATTATTAGACATGAACTTACAAAACTTAAAATATTTAGAAATTAAGAAATTTATTATAGTTCAGTGAAATTACTTCCTTTTAGACTCTTTAGAACACTAAAATGAGATTAAATTTTAATTCCAGGAATATTTAACTAGCGGTGAATTTTTTCTCCTGCTAAACCTTATCACCGACATTAAGAAAAAAAACATAGCTGGGTTAGCATTTGTTTAATTTATTATTCTGAAGAAAAAAATTGAGGTAACCCACCCCTCAGTGTATAATCCCATAAAATTTGAACTAAATCCCTCTACCCTGGATTTTATTACGTCCCCTAGTTTAAAAAATGAAGGATTCAAATAAATTCTAAAAAATTCATATCGGGCATCACACTGTATATAAATAATTAAAATTAACAGTAAATCGTAACGTACCCCTTACTCTATAATCCCATATAATTTGAACCACATCCCCCTACCCTGGATTTTAATACGTCCCCTAGTTTAAAAAAATGAAAGCTTCAAATAAATTCCAAATTTTAAAAAATTCATACCGGGCAACACATTGTATATAAAGAATTAAAATTAACGGTAAATCGTAAACCACCCCTTACTCTATAATCCCATATAATTTGAATCAAATCCCCCTACCCTGGACTTTATTACGTCCCTTAGTTTACAAAATGAAGGCTTCAAATAAATTCAAAATTCTAAAAAAAATCATATCGGGCAACACACTGTATAGTATAAAGAATTAAAATTAATGGTAAATCGTAACCCACCCCTTACTCTATAATTCCATATAATTTGAACCAAATCCCCCTACCCTGGATTTTATTACGTCCCCAGTTTAAAAAATGAAGGCTTCAAATAAATTCAAAATTCTAAAAAATTCATATCGGGCATCACACTGTATATAAAGAATTAAAATTAACAGTAAATCGTAGGCCACCCCTTACCCTATAATCCCATATAATTTGAGCCAAATCCCCCTACCCTGGATTTTATTACGTCCCTTAGTTTACAAACTGAAGGCTTCAAATAAATTCAAAATTCTAAAAAAAATCATATCGGGCAACACACTGTATAGTATAAAGAATTAAAATTAATGGTAAATCGTAACCCACCCCTTACTCTATAATTCCATATAATTTGAATCAAATCCCCCTACCCTGGATTTTATTACGTCTCCAGTTTAAAAAATGAAGGCTTCAAATAAATTCAAAATTCTAAAAAATTCATATCGGGCATCACACTGTATATAAAGAATTAAAATTAACAATAAATCTTAACCCACCCCTCACTCTATAATCCCATAAAATTTGAATCAAATCCCCCTACCCTGGATTTTATTACGTCCCTTAGTTTACAAAATAAAGGCTTCAAATAAATTCAAAATTCTAAAAAATTCATATCGGGCATCACACTGTATATAAAGAATTAAAATTAACAATAAATCTTAACCCACCCCTTACTCTATAATCCCATAAAATTTGAATCAAATCCCCCTACTCTGGATTTTATTACGTCCCCTAGTTTAAAAAATAAAGGCTTCAAATAAATTCAAAATTCTAAAAAATTCATATCGGGCAACACACTGTATATAAAGAATTAAAATTAACGGTAAATCGTAAACCACCCCTTACTCTATAATCCCATAAAATTTTAACCAAATCCCCCTACCCTGGATTTTATTACGTCCCCTAGTTTAAAAAATGAAGGCTTCAAATAAATTCTAAATTTTAAAAAATTCATACCGGGCGTCACACTAGATATAAATGATTCTACCAGTAAATCGTAGGCCACTCCTTACTCGATAATAATCCCACAAAATTTGAGGTACTTAATATTTTAGTAAAAAAAATTCGTATTAGGAAATAGAAAATTAAACCTTAGCTCTTTCTCTTTGACGTTTTTAGTCATCGTAGGGTCATACTAGACAATTACCACCACGCCATATATTATTTCCGTCCGAAAATTCCAAAGTTGTCATGTGAGATTTGAACCGAAACATTCTTTGAATTCTTGGGTGGTTATTAGATGACAACGCTCTATTATTTATTAACTTAAGCCCAAGAGTTTCTTGTAAACAATCATAAAACGATTTAGGAAAATTTTGTTTTAGGGGGTTTACATCCAAACGGTTGATTTTTCTCAAAAAAATTACGAATACCATTTTGATGTATTTTTCAATTTTCTTTAAGTTGGTTAAAAGAAAATTCAAAGTTTCCTTAGGATAAGAAAGTTATGAGTAAAATAAAATTTAGGGTTGATGCAAGTTTTCCTCAAAGTCTTGGATTTCGTTCTGAATTGGTAGAATCAAAGCTTTCGGTGAGGAATTTTGAAGTTTGTGGTCTGAAGACACCAAAGGAACGCACGTGCACACGCACATACACACCATGCACACATTTCTGTGAGCAGATGGATGTGTGGATGTGGCTCTCGAAGGTCGTCTGCATTCCAGCAGAAGCGGCGCCCGTGAGCCGCATTTACCAAATTATTGTTATTAGCCAACCAATTAAACAAATGCCGAGCCTGAACATCCCTTGCCGGGTACAAGATCTCTTTCGAGAGATCCCCTTCGGGCGCTTTTATCCGAGCTTTCATAGAACATTCTGTTACGTTTTTTGAATTCCATGGATTCAACCTTCCAGTGTTGTTTGGTTAACCATATAAATTAAAGAGGTGGAAAGGAATTTTTAACCTGGGGTTGCCTTTTTTATAATGTTTAGGAAATAATTTTTTGGAATAAATAAAAAATAACGACTTTTGATAGTACTCTTTTTAAACGTGAATGATCTTTAGTTCTTTTTTATTTAAACAATTTTTTATAGCAAATATTGGGAAAAATGATGAGAAAGTACCAAAAGCTACCTCGTTGATTTCATCCCCTATATCTTTTATATTTTTTTTTTACATAAAAAAGCTTGTTCAGATATAATTCTGTCCAACTTAATATGTTGAGACAAACTATAAGTAGATTCCAGTGGCGTAGTTAAAAATATTTTTTTTAAGGTGTTAAAAATTTATGTTAATAATTTTTTTTTTGTTTTAGGTGAGCGGCGGGCGCCCCCCTGAAGAGATGTGCGGGTCATGCGCGCCGGCGGCCTGTGCACGGTGAGCGCTCCCCTGGCCGCGTGCAGCCCCGCAGCAGCGCTACCCCCGGCCGCCCGCTTCTTGGCCCTTCATCTGCTGCACCAGCAGACGCTTTACTTCATCGTCCAGGTGAAATCCCGTGTCAGGGAGCTATATCAACAAACATGTCTTCATTTTGCACAACAGGGAATGCTAGACACCGATCTCTTTGGCTTGGCCCTCATCTGCGGTTAGTATTTTCTAAAACAAAAAGTATTCGTATTGATCAGATAAGGAGATTTAGTACAACCCCCGAGTTATTTTTTGGTATAATCAAACTGGAGTTATTTTTTTTTTGGTAATACCTATCGCATTCTAAAAAAAATTCTCGGAAATTAAAAGAAAGTTTGTATTAATTTTTATCACCATAATTTGAAAAATATTGTTACTAAGTACTACTAGACGAAACCTGTAAAATAAATAAAGTTTAGGAATTTCTGTATGTAAACTTAACAAATCCTTGAGATAAGATAAATTATACAAAAATTGTTCGTATTATCACTGAATGGAGTCACGTTTTTACATAAAAAACCCGCAAGTACTACAAATTTGAATTTACGCAATTAAATTTTACTATTCCTGCCTCTTATCAGTAAATAATTTCTTTTATGAGTAATCAAAGAATGTGCTGTCCTCAATTTTAATTAAATTCAATAAAACATGTATCAGAGCGGAACTCATACACATTTAATTACCAATCAGAAAAAAAATGGAATTTCTCGTAAAAAGTATTGATTTTTCTAATATAATATACACGGTGTTTGTTTAGTGGAAGATTTTGGATCACCTTGTATGTTTCCTAAGTAACTAAATAAAAATTGCTTTGAGAAAGTAAAACATTTGTATTGTTTATAATTCCTTGGGACGTAAATGCGAGAATTGAACATTACATCACCTTGTCCTCCTGTGGACAGTTTTCATTAAAGAACCTGTATTAGAATATTAAACAATAATGTGGCAAGTTTTTGTTGAGATATTCTGCATGATCTTGAACCTTACGTAAAACAATGTCGGTTGAATAATTTTATTATTTTAATGATCAATGGCGTAGTAACAGGATTCTTTCCAAGGGTCAATTGGAAATTTGGGATAGGGATGTTTTTTTGGACATCCCTATACATTTATACATAATTTTTTAATCAGGAGTAGGTTATTCTTAATTTCCAACATGTCTGTATTTATTTTAATGGGCAACAAAAAATAACTCTGGAATTCGATTTTACCAAAAACTTCGGAATTAAATTATTCCCGTTTTCCTTAAACAACATATTATTTTTTGAATGGAATATCATTATCAGGATGTAATTATCAAAACCGGTAAGAAGAATATCGTGTAGTACTAGAAGAGTGTTGTTGGTTTTTAGTGGAAGTGTCCTAGAATTTTTTATCATTTACTTAAGCTTGTAATTGCAACAACAATGCCCTTGGTAACAAACAGTTTTCTATTTAAAGCAAAAAACACATTCTTTGGTGTTTTGAAAAGCATTATGTAACAAAATGTTGAAAGAATCATCAAACAGAACTAAGCTTTTCCAATTCCAAGCAAAGGAATGTTGATGTTATTTTTATTAGCGTAAACGTTTAAGCCCCCATGTCCTCATCCATAAAGGGTCAAGTAATTTGTATAGAATTAATTATGACCTTCATGTTTTCAAAAAAACATTCATCTAATTTATTTCAAGGTAGCAAGCAAAGCCAGCATCTTTGGTATAGAAATCGTCGAAGACGTTTTTAAAAACAGTTCTAGTTTTTGTCGTAAGGTATGTGGTGGCATCATAACCTTAGTGGATTCGATAAAAAATGAAGGCAGCCGCTGGCTAAAAAATGGGGCCAAAAAAACAATGTACGCCGCAGCTAAAGACAGGTAGCAGTGGTCCTAGACGGGGAGGGAGTCGAGATCATTTGTATACCTCGGGGAATGTGACCGACCCGGTACAGTCTCGGCACCCGGCCCACGATCTGTCTACCAAAGATTCTGCTTGTTACTTGGGATTTCTTTGAATGGCCTCTCTCTAAATTATTAAAATTCTCTTGGAAAAGTACCCAGAATTAAGAGCGTTCAAGACATTTTTATTCATATACCTAGTATAGGTACATTTTTTTGCAAGCTGAAACATTTCTCCTCCATACTGGCCTAGAAAACCCGTGGTTGGTCGCAATTTTCTGGCATTTAAAGTTGATATTAATTTGTTGATCTGTAATTGAAGTTGATTAGTAGATGTTATCAGGGCGATGTTGCAATACAAATATTCTTTAGGGCTTTGATGAAGAAAGGCGGGGAGGGGCACTAGCCCGGAATGTGGTCCGGCGCTGCCACATTCCTCGACAGTGGTGTACACTCGAGTAAGA
Source organism: Hemicrepidius hirtus (assembly GCA_963082805.1). Taxonomy (NCBI): domain Eukaryota; kingdom Metazoa; phylum Arthropoda; class Insecta; order Coleoptera; family Elateridae; genus Hemicrepidius; species Hemicrepidius hirtus. Next base: position 1,470,978 of record OY720166.1, read on the forward strand.
AAACATTTTCTGTTGCAGATGGAGAGTATCTATTCGCCGAGCCGGAGAGCAAGCTGTCCAAATATGCTCCGAAGAGCTGGCGCTCCTCGCACAGTCACGGTCTCGACGCCAACGGCCGTCCAGCACTTGCATTTTACTTCAGGGTACAATTTTACGTCGACAGCCCGCTTTTGCTGCGGGACGAAACCACCAGGCATCACTATTATTTACAGCTACGACTAAACACCTCCTCTGGGGCGGCCGGAGACCGTGCTACCCAACTCGCTGGTCTTGCATTGCAAACGGATCTGGGAGATCGAACAGAAAGCTCTTGTTTCCGCCCCGAAGATTACGTTCCACCTAGCATGAGAGGACCGCAAGCTTTAAGGGCGGTTGAAGTTGTCCATCGGGGGTATCGCGGCTTATCTAAAATCGAATCCCGAAGTCGTTTCATTTCCGATGCTTGCGAACTTCAGGAACCTGTCAATGCCCATATGTTTCGATTGCGCGCCTCCAAAAGCGAACCATCCCCAGGATCGCTCCTTTTGGCGGTGTGTGCTCGTGGTCTGCGCGTATGCGCTGATAACAACCCCCCATCGACTTTTCTTTGGAGTTCCATCGGAAAGCTTAGTTTTGAACGTAAAAAATTCGAGATTCGTACTGGACATGAAAAACTTACTTTGTATACCAGTAGCGATGAGAAAAGTAGACTTCTTCTTGCATTATGTAAAGCAACGCACCAGTTCAGCATGGCTGTAGCACCCAGGCTGAACGAGGTGCGTCGTGAGGAGGAAGATCGCAGACGATGGGATTGCGATCAACGTGTATCCGTTATATCTAGTACTTCTTCAAATACCACTTCCGGTATCGTAAGCGATCGTGTACATTCAGAAGATGAGTTAGAGATTATGATTACTAGTCCACCGGCGCCTTCTACGGAAAGTCTTGCCTTGGCGCATCTTTTGGATAGCGCGCCTGCTAGCAGTAGGACCTCAGCGGCGTCTGCAACGACGGCGCCTCCTAATTTATCTCCTAAAGAAGAAGGTTCCGATACCGGAAAACAAACAAACAGCGAAAGCTCAACGAAAACTGCAAGCGGGAAATGTGCGAGTTCGCAATGTAGCTCATCGTGTAGTACTGTTATTGTTACGCCCATACATACCAGTAAGTTTATTTTTCCTGACCATTAACCTGTTTATTACAATATTTATGATTGCAGAAACCAAAGGGAGGAGACCTTCAACAAGCAGTAGTTTGGAACTAGGTTACTCCCATACAGCACAGAACTCGTCGGTCAGCGATGCAACTTGCATCGAGTTAGACACGCGCGAGGCTGTGTATTCGGCGGCTGGTCCACCCCCAAGCAGTCACACCAGTGGAGTTTACACCCTTGCATCAAGCGACCAGTACACGATCAGCTCACCAAGCGAACAGTATGGTTCAGTAGGAGATCAAGTTGATGGACTCTTTAGGGATCGTTCCAATTCGAACATAAGCAACTCTGGATCTTTCCGTGGAGATGGTAGCGACCCCACTGATGCGCAACCTACACCCTTATCGGCTGAAGAATTGTCAGATTTGATTGTCGGGCGTTATCCTTCGTGTAAAAGCGTTAGCCATACCTTGGACTCTGATTCTGATTACGTTACGTTACCATCTTCTTACCAGGGATACGTACCAGTACCACCAAAGCGTGTTGATAGTGCAGAGCCACGGCTTAGACCTCCACCTCCGCCGTATCCAACGGCGTTAACAAAGCCAGATTCCATTACGGATTACGAAGATGCTACCTGCTTGGATTTATCTTTGCGCGATCCTCCGCCGTATCCTGATAACCCTACGCCGGTACCCCCACCGATGTATCCTTCCGAGGAGGCGACAGCTAGATTTATTACAACACGTTCGCCCAGTATATTGACTGCGCATGCCAGCCACGTTACAGCTAGTGCACTGCCAAGTTATTCCATCCCTAATTCTGTCCCGCCTATTCCTCCGAAGGTTCCACGAGGTCCTCCACCGATTATTTCACCAAATAACTACCTCGATGTTGCTGCTAGTAAAGCAAGCGTGTTGGTACCGTGTACGTTTTTACCACCTCCTCCGCCTGCACCTAGACAACCTCCGCCTCCTCCACCAACGCTTGCTACCGTTTACACAAGTCAATTATCCCGTTCCCAAATCGAGCAGTACCAGCAACAGATGTACAGCGACGTGGATTTTGTGGTATTTCCTTTGAAGGAGCCTGCTATTAGTAAACAAGAGTATTTGGAAGCTAAACAAGGATCAATTTTAGCGGCTCTAGCACAAACCCCTCCAGTTTTTTACCGTTCGACTCCATATTTAAGCCGTTACGCTTCTAGCCAAAATTTATCCGATACATACGTTCAGTTGCCGTTCTACGGAGCTCCAAGTATTTCTTCTACTGGAAGTTTGGAACCGCCACCGCCACCTTTACCACCTAATCGTCCTGCAAGGTTTTTACGAACGCGTTCGGACGACAACATTCTTAATTCGTTGGAGACTCCTCAGCCGCCGAAGTTTAGACGTCTTCCGCCTCCACCGCCACCTCCACCGGTGCCGGAAAGAAATTTCGAATACCATCATCCGAAAGGCAGCGGTAGCTTGCACGACATTTTAGAAAAATGTGTTAGTGACATAGCAGACGCTCATTTTCAGCCTAAAAGTGATAGTGGTGCAATTGAAAAAAGTGCGGACAAAATTCAAGGGCCTTTAGATATTCGTACGTTGCGTGAAAAAAGCAAGAAAATGGACTTGCCGTTAATTTCCGCGTTGTGCAATGATCGTTCGCTTATAAAACAAACTAAAGCGTTTGTTATGCCGAAACATCCTTTGGACATGGGTCTTCGTCAACCATCGAGCACTAGTAAAACGAAATATCCGGTTTCGGGACTTAGTAGCACGCAAATTAATAAACCTGTGCGTAAATTGCCGTCAGTTAGCCATCGGCACCCAGGCGACAAATTGCCCGAAATTCCACGCGAAGGAATTCCTCGTGCAACGCCCAATAACTATGTTTTCCAAGATCCGCGCGCTACCAAACATAAGACTATGCAATCGCATTCTTAGTGCGCGATAAACATAAACAAACAATTTTATAATTCCAGTGCTAGCCAACTAGGGTAGATTGTTTACTCAGGGTGCCATCATTTTCAGTATAACTTCAGAAAAAAAACCAAAACCTACGTTCGAGAACACAGTAAAACATAAAATCATGCGGTCATGCGTCTTGTAACGTAAACGTTTCCTCCATTCTTGCACAGAACATATTCAGGGTTGAAATCAAAGATTAATTCATGAAGGGATGATCAGATAAGTCCGCGTGACCAATCACGTTTGTTTGCTCGTTCACCGAACGAACGATATGTTTGATCTTTCGTTCGCCTAACGAGCGAATGAATATGATGGGTAGACGCTTGTGCATTGGTGCGCATGCGCTTTCCCACCACTTTCGATCGTGCGCTAGACGAACAAACGATGTGTTCGATCGTTCGTTCGGTGAACGAGCAAACGAACGGGATTGGTAAGTGCATGCGTACAGTATGATCACATACGCGCCATGCTTCCTCCTTGAAGATATCTTGAGTGACCGTGGATGAAACGTTGGTTCCAATTCGAAGATCAAAATGCCATTAACAACGTAAACTTTTCATTTGTCGTAAAATAATCATCCCATCATGGGTGCGAGTTTCTCGATCGTTGGTTCGTTTCGGTTTTCCTGCAAATTGTAAATAAAAAGCAGTTTTGTACCCTAGGACGTAAGAAAAACTATTTTATTAGCAGTAATGTATACACTTGCTCAATAATTAAAATTACTGACAATTTTTTTAACGTATAATACATTTTATTTATTGTTCTCGTTTTCTAAATTAGAAACAGCTTAATTCCAGTGTATGGTGCTGCCATCGTGTCAAATAAAAAACGTAAACAAATTAAGTATTTTATTTATTTTAAGAGGATTATAACTGATTCTCCCGGCCATAAGGAAATATCCTTGAAAGATATGCTTTCCGATTTTGATTGGGGTGTTGGTCCAACCACAACTTCCCCAGCATATAAAAGGGTTGATAAATCGGCAGAAATATGAACACATCCTAGATTACTAACAACCACGTAAGCTTTCCTTCTGGGATACCATCTTTGTATAACCAACAAATCGTTCTCTTTGTATTTCACCTCCGCGTTTGCTTTATTGTTTCCATCCTTGGTTATAGAATTAACGTAAATTGAGGGAGAAGTTGCCCTTAGGGCTACCATTTTTGAAATGATTTCAAATTGGGCAAAATTAGTTGAGGTGGGTCGAGTATGCATCCATGGTAATATTCCTTGACGTGTAAATGGTTTATAAGGGTTTTCCCAGACCATAGCAGTAAGTTGGTGTAAGTGCTCGAACTGAATCCGATCCTGATCCGGATCGAATATTTGCTGCAATCCAATTTCATCCCCGTAAAAAATACAAGGCGTACCAGGTAACATCAGTTGCAATAAAGTAGCCCCTAATGTACCATTACCGTAAGGTACTTTTTTAAACAAACGCGCTGTATTCTCATTTGCAAGCGACCAATGAACCCATGGAGTTCCAGCTTTAGCAAACAAAGTCCCATTAAGTACAGATTCGATTTGGCTACTTATTTTTTCAACCCCTCCTTCTAATTCCAAACGGATATCCACAAGATCGATGTTATTTAAAACAATTTTTATTATTTCCGGTGGGGTTGAATCAATTACTTCGTGATTGACGATAATTATCCGACCAGGACCTAAAATTTTCTTCCATTTCCTTAACGATATCACGAAATTAGGATCTTCAATTAAAAATTCAAGACCTTTTAGATAAAACCCATCAACCCCTAAATTTGTCCAAAACGTTAACGCATCTGATATGGTATCGTCTGGAATCGTATCGACGCGTAAAAATTCGTAAGAAGGCTGTGCATCTGTATTGTTAAATTCTGAAATTTCAATCTTTTTGGTTCCGATTAAAGTTTTAACAAACGGCCAAACAGGTAGGTCTAAGACAAGAAAAATATTCTGTGAATGTAACCCATTAACCAAAATATTAAAATCGGTTAAATTTCCAAGTTGAGGTGCAATTTCCGTTAAGGAAGTTATATTTTGATAACCTTCCGGATAATGATGCGAACGAAAAATTGAGTTTAACCTTACAGCTTTAACCCCTAAAGCGTCTAAATATTCAATCCTTGAAGCAATTCCTCGAAGATCTCCAATACCATCAGCACCGGAATCGGAAAAACTTGCCGGAAATATTTCGTACATTAGTTTCCCTTGATACCATTCCGTTGGAGGGTTGCAAGTTTTCGGTAATGTCCATACCATCGCAATAACAATCGCAACCATGGCAATTAGACCTGACAAAAACATCCAAGCGGACACCTTTCGAATTAGAGGCCAATTCCATTTCATAAAAAAATAATTTTCTGGTGGATTCCTGAAAGTCATTTGTAATGTTTGTGTTTTGCCTCCGGTTTCCTAGAAGAAGACAAAAAGTAAATTCCGTAACATCATTAATCCATACTTTCTACCTGAGCTGCTGTATCTTCATCTTTTGTTATGTGCAGATACGGGTTATGACCGCTAAGTAATTGGGTGCATGCTGGTTCCGCCAAGGCCGAAGAACTTGAGGATGCTGAAGCTGAATCGCCTCCTTCCGTGTTATCATCTTAAAGAAAATTAATTTTACTTATCAACGTTCAGGACATCTTCTGGGGCCAGAGTTCGGAAGATATCCGGTGCAGTACCTAAACTATCGAAATTCGGGTTGATTTATGTTGCTAAGAACAAGATGGGACTATTTTAAGGTAGGTACCATTGCTCTGATAGGATCAAATCAAGGACACAAAAAGAAAGGAAAGAAAACGCTGTTTTAAAAATATTACAAATTTTCGTTAAACATTTAAAAATTCGTAGAAGCCGTCACTGTAGTATTAGAAACTTGGGGGGTCACATCAAAATGCAGCCCTTATTTTCCTCTCTTAGGTTGCCAAAGTCGAAGAAAATCCGAGGTGAGGATTCAAAGGCACAAAATTTTGAAAACGAAAATTTGATTTTCGTTAAACTTTTAAAAATTCGTAGAAGCCGTCACTGTAGTACTAGAAATTAGGGGGCCACATTACATTGTAGCCCATATTTTTTCTACGAGGTTACCAAATCTGAAGAAAATCCGAGGTGAGGATTCAAAGACACAAAATTTTGAAAACAAAAACTCGATTTTTGAAAAAATTACAAATTTTCGTTGAACTTTTAAAAATTCGTAGAAGCCGTCACTGTAATATTAGAAACTTGGGGGCCACATCAAATTGTAGCCCTGAATTTCTTCTATTGGGTTCCAAAATTTGAAGAAAATCCTACTGGAGGTAGTCTTATGGTTGCAGGATCATCCTTAAAGGTTGTAGAATATAACTACCCTGAGGATGATTCATGCAATCATGGACGCAACTTTCGACAATAATAATAATTTAAAGTCTTCTGTTTTGTTGACGGCATCCTTAAGAGGAAAATAACTTCCCTGAGGATGTACGAAACTCGGATTCTACCGGCACTTTTTTTTAATTTTTTACCTTGTACGTGATGTAATTTGGTTGCCAATTGTGAAGGGCAAATGAAATTTGATTCTTCTTGTACTGGTATTGGGTTGACCAAAGCGTTGGTTGGAGGTGAAGGTGTTAATAAAGGGCAGGTTGAAGCAACTTCATCAGCAAGAAATGAATTTGTAGGAGATCCTGGAAACGTCGAAGACGTATCAACGCGTAACAAGCTCTCCATATTTTACACAATTTTTTAAACCATCTTAACAAGAAACGATGACACTGAACAATTACTTAAATTGGTAGAATTGCTTGAAGTATGTGACGCAATTAGAGCGGTTTCTTGATCAGCTGGCTGTGGTATTAATAGAAAGATGCGTCGCGACGCTGAGCATAAGCTATTGATCGCGTTTTCTACGATATTCGCGCCAAAATTTAAATAAATCATGGAAATTTTCGTATCTTGATTAAAGAAAGAAGGAAAAATACTTTTATAGGGATTTAATCAAAATTTAAATACAAGAACGATAAAATAAAATGATTCAAAATATTTTTTCCCAGCCTTAGTAATAAAATTGTTTTTTTCAAGTTTAAGATTGATTATTAATTGTTAGCAAATGGATCATAAAAATGTGTCGTAATTTAAAAATAATTTGTAATGATAGGAAGATTTGCGTTGCTCCGCAGCTTATCTGCGGAAACTGACATTAAGTAACCTTTGATATCAGTTCAGTACGGTTAAGAAAATTTCCCTCAGTTTGAGACTGTTCTTCTGGGAATTAACATTTTCAAAATAATTTTAAAGTTTCAAATAATTACGTGCGTAGTTTCAGTGTTAACGTGTTAAAAAAAACCAAGCCCTACCAAGAGGAGTTCTTGAGAAGGTAGGAAAAACCAACCCTAATGCATAATCTAATTCGAAATTTTAATTTTGTCTTGGTGTTGTGTTTTCAGTTTTCTTTCGTCTTCCATTTCATGGATTCTTTATTTTCAATAGGAAATTCCAATTGCCTAAGTTGCGGCCTTAATACCCTCTTCTACCGGGCATTTCCTTCTGTCTTTGTGGACGTTTATCACATAGAAAGCCCTTGGTGATGGCTGTGGACTTTGCCGCTGGATGTATAGGCGGTAAGTCAAAACTTAAAAACTTTTAAAAGAATTATTGAAATTCATTGCCCAAACTTTTCGGCTTTACATTTAATACCCTTTTAAAGATAATCAAGGGTTTGGGCAACCTGTTGCTATGCAACGCTTCCACCAAATAATTTTGGTATACCACTTGGTATCTTGGATTTAATTTTATTTCGGCCTTATCCAAGTAGAGAAAAGGTTAATAAAAAAAGTGCAATGGATTCTGATCAAAAAAGTAGATTATGTGGTTTGACCTTAAAAAACCGAGAGTACAAATGAGTCCTTGGGTTACGTCTTATCTTGGTCCCATTAATAGAACTGACCAAAGTAATGGTACCAGGGTTTAATTTTCGATTTATCAAGGTAGTACCTTTGGTAAGGTTCCCAAAAATATTATCAGGGCAATGATTTTACTTTAAATTCAATCTGATCAGAAAAAAATGAATCAAGAATGATACTACCTTGGGTTAGGTCTTCCGATTGCAGTTTATTTTTGGTTTAATCCAGATACTAACTGAATAAATATTTTTATAATAATTTATCGATAACTTCTTGCAAACAATTCCCGATTGTTTTGGCATGCGTATATTTAACAAAAACCAAGTAATATAAATTCTTGAGAAACCATTGGTGCTTAAAGATGTTTCAATAAAAGATAAACAATTTAATAGCCTGATAGTGACCAAAAGGTCATCTTTAGCATACAATAAAAATAATATCATCAAACCATTGATTAATATGTGCAACATTTAAACTAAAATATAATTTTCTAATCAGGTTGCGCTGGAGTAATCGTAGGTCATCCTTTGGATACGGTGAAGGTACATTTACAAACCCAAGATGCAATCAACCCGAAATACAGAGGGACCATCGATTGTTTACGAAGCTTGGTTGTTAAGGAAGGTATCAGAGGGATTTATCGAGGGATGTCTAGTCCCTTAGCAGGTGTTGCAGGGATCAACGCGATTATTTTTGGGGTTTATGCAAACACCCAACGGAGATTAAACGATCCTGATTCGTTAAAATCGCATTTTATAGCCGGATCCTTTGCTGGGTTGGTTCAAAGTGGAATTTGCAGTCCCATGGAGTTGGCTAAATCAAGGGTGCAAGTTTCAGGTGATAATATTGGACCCTTGCAATGTCTGAAGAAGATTTATAAATATGAAGGGATAAAAGGAGTGTTTCGTGGTTTGGGAATAACCACAGTCAGGGAAGTTCCAGCTTTTGGAAGTTATTTCGTAACTTATGAAATGTTAACAAGAAGCGAGGATGGTACAAGGGCTTCTACTGCTACCATGTTGTTTGCTGGTGGTATGGCTGGTTGTGTTTCTTGGGGAATAGTTTATCCAGTGGATGTTATCAAAACCCGTATGCAGATTGATGGTATGGGAGGTTTTCCAAAGTACAAAAATGCTTGGGATTGTTTACAAAAAGGTATAGCAAGTGAGGGGTATGCTTTTCTCGGACGAGGAATGATGCCAACCCTTATTCGAGCTTTCCCAACAAACGCTGCTTGTTTTACAGCTGTGACATGGAGCATGCGCTTGCTTTCCGGTGAAATGAATTTTGATGTGTCACCATCTGATGGTAATCAAGAATCTTCTTTATGGATGCGTTGTGAAAATGCAGTGAATAGTTTAAAAACTAGTGACGGTTCAGCTGCTTACACGTGACAAATACTTAGACACAAATTGTGGTAAAATGGGGAAAAAAGTTAGTGTTCAAACTTAATTCAGTATTTCAATAAAAATTGTTGAATTTTTTTTCTGAAAATTTATGAAAGTTACAAAAGAGTGTTCATTCAGGAATTGTTTTTAAGTGTTGCATATTTTAACTTTTAAGTTTATTTTTTTATATAAACATTGCTCTAGCTAGCTGTGGTTTTAATAAAGCCACAGCCAACTTCTCTACTTAATGTGTAAAATTAATTTAATTATTTATATTTTGTACAATAATTTAATAAAAAAGGCTGAAGGGGATGTTTGTGTAAAAATTATTTTCCGTATTGAGAAAGGGATGCGCTCTGTTCATCTCCTGGGCGGCTCGTAACGTTTTCCTGAGTTTTTAGGGATCGATTCAAATCGATCTAAGAGACCTTCAGGTCTATTTGAATTTTTGGAAGTTTCTTCTTCCAAAATTGTATCTTCAGAGCGTTTTTGTTTAGCACCAAGAGGTTTGGTCTTCAATATTTTTACTTGGGGATAGTAAAACTTCAACAATCTTTGAATTCCAACGACCAAACAGCCTTCCTTGTGCTTTTTTCTTCTTCCAAAGTCACGTTCCTTTTGCACCCTTCAATGATTTGGTGTACCTACGTACTATTTGAACTTTGGCGACTAAAAATTTTCATTTCAATAACGAGTCGACACTGTTTCGGCCTTCCTACAGAAAAACTCTTATGGGGTCAATAGCCAGTTTTCCTTCATATAAAAGATTATAATTATTGGAAAATCTCGTAAACCATTTTCTTTACATGAAGGGATGAAAAATTAAGTTTTCCTTACTTTACCCATGTTTACTATTACTTTCGTGCCTCTAAATCTAAATTCCTAAACCCTTCATAAATTAAATTTTAAAGTAAAAGTAAATATTTGATTTGCAAAAGAAAATCGGAGGCTGAGAAAAATGTTATCAGTTTATTATAGACCACCAATAGATGGAGATGGATATCTACAGTCTTTAAATGTCAAGTTTATCCTCTTTGTTTGATTTTGACTTAGGGTATCTTGTGAAAATAAAAATAATCAAAAAAGTGGTAACCTAGAAACAGGTGAAACGTCTGCCCAAAATTTTTTGATATATCAGTATGACTTTTTCGTATTTTCATCAGTTTTAACTTCCATCACTTACCCCACTCACAAAATTATCTGTGACACATAAAATTAATTAGTATTACCCTTATTAAGTAGAACCTAGTTAGAAAAGTGTAGTGAAATGACAGAAGCGGGATCGGAAACTTACGGGAAACCTCTGATTGGAGGAGGAAGATGTATGAGCATTCAGGCGATGCAAGAACTTAACGATCTCCGCGAAAACAGTCAATTGTGCGATGCCACAATACTTTTAGAAGACGGCACTAAGATTCCTGTACACCGAGCAATCCTTTGCGCTTGTAGTAATTATTTTAAGTATGTTTTCCTTGATATTCCAAAAGGATTTAAATTAATATCTTGACGTTTTAGGGCTTTGTTTACTACATCTTTACATGGTAAAAGTAAAACCAACGTTCTTCTTCCTGGTGTTTCCTCAGACATGATGTACACTCTTCTAGCATACGTATACATGCGAAAATTAAACGTAACCGAAGAAAATGTCTATCAACTTTTGATGACTGCTGATTACCTCAGTATTCTTGGGGTACTCGAAATCTGTTGCCAATATTTAGAATACAAACTTAGTCCTGTTAACGCCATAGGGGTTCTCACCTTTGCAAGAAGTCACTTTTGCTTATCATTAGCAGAAGCTTCTTGGAAATACATAATGCGTTATTTCGTCTTGGTAAGTCAACAAAGCAAGGAAATTTTAGACCTCTCCTTGGGAAGCCTCCAAGAAATAATAAACGCTGACGAATTAAACGTTAAAAGCGAAGAAACTGTTTGGGACGCAATTTTACGTTGGATCAACCATAAACCAGAAGAACGCAAAAAACATATCGTTACCCTCATGAAGGGTATACGTTTGGGTCTTCTCGATACCCAATTCTTCTTGGAACACGTTAAAGATCATCCTTACGTAACAAACTGCGAAGAAAGTAGACCTATGATTATAGAAACCCTAAAATTTCTCTACGACTTGGAGATGATTACACATCGTGATGGGGAAGTACCAACTCCAGAAATAGCAAGACCTCGGGTACCCCATGAGATCCTTTTTGCAATCGGGGGTTGGAGTGGAGGTTCCCCCACTAACTACATGGAAACTTACGACACCCGTGCAGATCGATGGGTGAAGGTTGAAGAAGTCGACCCGATGGGTCCTCGCGCTTACCATGGTACCGCTGTGGTGGCTTTCAAAATTTATGTTATAGGAGGTTTCGACGGAATGGATTATTTTAATTCTTGTAGATGTTTCGATGCTGTTACTAAATCTTGGGACGAAATAGCTCCAATGAATGCACGTCGTTGTTATGTTAGTACTGCTGTTTTGAAGGAAATTATTTATGCCATGGGGGGATATGATGGCCATCATAGACAAAACACAGCTGAGAAGTATAACCATAAGACGAATCAATGGTCATTGATTGCGCCAATGAATATGCAGAGATCTGATGCTAGTGCTTGTACGCTAAACGGTAAAGTAATTATCCTTTTTCTATTTTTTTATTCCTTCCTCCAAAAAATCTCATTCCCATAGTCTTTGGAACCTTTAAAGACTTGGTGGTTACTGTTTGATCTTTAGGGGAGTAAAATACGCACAAATTTGGTTCCAATGATCTTCCTGGTCCTTTTGACCTGAGCATGTATCAGCCCTTCGTCTTCGTCCCCAAAATGACCTCTAAAATAAACGTTATCAAGTTAGCTCTGATTTCAAGTAACTTAAATGGAATCACAGCAGCCAACTTTACAAAGTTTATTAGATAACTCCCTTGGGATTTATTAATTAAAAAAAAATCGTTCCATAACTTTCTCCCCAAAAGCCCCCACTTTCTACAAGGTTTCAATCTCTAGTTATTTTCCTTTGACTTCCGAGCTGTACGCCCCTGAATTTTTCATTAATTCGATAAACATATTATGAAAGCATCCTTCTCCTTGATTTCTACATAAACATTGTATTATTTGTAATAGACACAATAATCTTTGTTCTTTTCGTGTTTTTATTATTTAATCGACGAATTTTTATGACGAAAAGGAAGGATTCCATTTAAAAATTGGTCATACATGTAGCAATAATAATATTTAACCAAAAGTATGGAAATGAATGCTTCGTTGGTGGTCTTAAAAGGTTATCTAATCGATTCTTATAATTATTTTGGTGTAAGGTCAAATGTTAAAATTGTGGTACTTAATAATTATTACACTGGACGACAAGAAACTTGAAAACTTATATTTCAACTCAATAAATTTTCTTCTTGTGGTTTTACTTGGATTTTTTCATTCCAACTATTTTTTCTTTTGGTTCCAGTAAACTTTTTTTGTTAATTTCTCATTTTTCAGATAAAATCTACATAACTGGTGGTTTTAACGGTCAAGAATGTATGCATTCGGCAGAAGTTTACGACCCAGATTTCAACCAATGGACTATGGTAAACCCAATGCGTTCTAGAAGATCTGGAGTTTCTTGTATATCTTACCATGGGTTTGTTTACGTAATCGGTGGGTTCAATGGTATATCCCGTATGTGCAGCGGGGAAAAATTCAACCCTGCTAACAATACTTGGACGCAAATTCCGGATATGTATAATCCCCGGAGTAATTTCGCCATTGAAGTCATAGACGATATGATTTTTGCAATTGGGGGTTTCAATGGTGTCACCACCATTTACCATGTGGAGTGTTACGATGAAAAAACAAACGAGTGGTACGAAGCAACGGATATGAACATTTATAGGTCAGCTTTATCGGCGTGCGTGATTAGCGGTCTTCCTAACGTCCACGATTACATCCATAAGCACAGGGAGAAGTTGATGGAGGAAAAGAGGCAGAAAATGATTGCTTTGGAAGCCCAAAGACAAGCTTCTTTGGCCGCGAACACGACCAACGAGCCACCTCCAGCCCCTAACGGTCAGATGGCTCATGTTCAAAACATGCAGCAACTGAATATGTTACAACAATTAAATGCCAATTTACAAAATCAACCCGCGTTGCCCCCTCCTATACCAAATCCACCACCCATGCCCATGGACGTGGAGGTCGATCCAGAAAATCAAGAACAATAAGAAACTGTGCGGAAAAATGTTAGTTTCCTTCGTAAACATAATTTTGTTTAGTGTAGGATTGTAGAATTTTTCTACCTTCTATAACACCTAGAGACGCATAAAACGTATATCATAGAATAATAATAATAATAATATAGTGATAGTAAAGTTCGTAAAATCGATACATAAATTATTTTAATGCAGCTCGCTGGAGATACGTTATGTAAGGAAAACTTTCAAGCAGCTCTTTTTTGATGTAATTTTCTGTAGCAAAATATATCTGTACTTTGGACAATTAAACGTAGTATATCAAAACAATTTTTTTAAACCGGAAAAATGTTTAACCGAGGTAAACATAATTCTAGATTTTTTAATTAAGAAGATTATGTGAGGCGTCCTTATCAAATATTTCTGTTAGTGGGCTCTCTTGTTTTTAAGTCCCCTTCTTAACAGAAAATTCCCGGATGATTGTTTCCGCAGGAAAATTTACAAGGAAATTGTTGTGTTGCAAAAGAAGAACCAAACAACTTTTCAAGTTTAAAAGGGTGGAAAAATAAACCAACAGTTAAATTAAGTTTATTAGAAGAAAACTTTTTATATGAAAATTAATTTGAATAAAAGGAAATTTTAGATAAACATTGTTTATTCCTTGTATTATTTTCTTTTGGGTTAACTTTAAACTGAATTATACAGGGTGAGGCAATAAAATTTTGATATACAAAGTATCGTTTAGAAATTGCTCGGAAATTTTTCCGAATTTGGTAACACCGCGATAGAACTCAAAAAATTAAGAATAATATCCAGAGAATTTACGTCAGAATTTATCCAAATTTAAATTTTATTATCTCTGACAGTTTGTTGTAAACGATCGACTCGTCCTAAATAAAAGGTTTTTAGACTCTGTACCAGTACAAAAATGTCCGTAGTATTTTTATTAATCTTACAAAAATTTGTTGTCAATTGCACGTAATGATGACCGTCAGAATAAATTATTATATTCAGTACTGTATGATAAACTTGCAGGTCAATACACAGAAACAAATCAATATTTACGCAAAATATCCCTAAACACTAAATTCTAATAAAATTATTTTCTGAATTAAGTAATTAAACACGTGATTAGTTCATGATTATAATCAAAATCTGGACTCTCCACAACTATATTAGACGATACTACGTTTGAAACGTTTGTGTGTAATCATTTTATCAATTGGGATTTTTTAAAACTAAAAATAAGTATCTGTCAGTTAAAGTTAAATGACGTTATATATTGCGTGTTTTACTTAATAACAAAAACAAAATAAAATAATCAATGAAAAGTCCTTCCTTTTAATAATTTCTCGCCCTCATTAAATTTCGGCATTAATTAATTAGCCTCTGATTGGTAATTAAAAAATTTTTGAAAGTAAGGAAGTTTTCTTTCTAAAAAAAAACGACATACAAAAAAGTAATAAATATTTTTTTAATTGCTTTCCGTTACATAAATATACTATCTGATCTGTTCTGGATATGGATTCAAATCCCCGAAATTTAGGACCTTCCTCTGCCTAAAGGAAGATTGTGATAGGGGGAGATAAATGCCGAAAGAAGAAATGCAATACAAAAGAAAATGAGTAGAGGACAAAAAGAATGAAAGAGAAAGGAGGAGGGGATGTGATAAGCGTGAGTGTGAAAGAGAAGAGGATGTGAGAAGCGTAGAGGGGTCTGGCAGGCGGGGAAGATATGTAAGAGGTGTGGAAGTCGTGTGAGAGGCGTGGAAAAGATATTAGAGGGTAGTTAGAGGCGCAAAGAGGATGTTATACGCGAGCTGGATGTGTCGGAAGAGGTTCTACCCTACACATTTTTTATTTAGGTCTGCATCTTCCACTACCCTGATCAGACATTTCTTAAATTTTTTGATATTATTCAATAAATAACTTACATTTCTTCTATTTTATTTAATAAAATCAAGGGATTTTACAACCGACTTTGTTACTATAAAAAGAGTTACAAGGTTTTATACGCACGAATACTTTGTAAAGAACAAAAGATCAGAACAACTTTATGGGAAAATAATGTAGCATTTTAAAAATGTTAAATTACAGAATATATATTTCATAATCTCAAAATATCTCAAATATATTCTATTATAAAATATAAATTTATCTAAACATTGTATCGAACTTTCCTTTAATTCAGACTTATTTTAACCGAGTTTACTTTTCTACCCTTTTAAGCTTGAGAAGTTGCGTGGTTCTTCTTTACAAAGCAACAATTTCCTTGTAAATTTTCCTGCGGAAACAATCATCAGGGAATTTTCTGTTAAGAAGGGGACTTAAAAACAAGAGAGCCCACCAACAGAAATATTTGATAAGGACGCCTCACATAATCTTCTTAATTAAAAAATCTAGAATTATGTTTACCGCGGTTAAACATTTTTCCGGCTTAAAAAAATTGTTTTGATATACTACGTTTAATTGTCCAAAGTACAGATATATTTTGCTACAGAAAATTACATCAAAAAAGAGCTGCTTGAAAGGTTTCCTTACATAACGTATCTCCAGCGAGCTGCATTAAAATAATTTATGTATCGATTTTACGAACTTTACTATCACTATATTATTATTATTATTATTCTATGATATACGTTTTATGCGTCTCTAGGTGTTATAGAAGGTAGAAAAATTCTACAATCCTACACTAAACAAAATTATGTTTACGAAGGAAACTAACATTTTTCCGCACAGTTTCTTATTGTTCTTGATTTTCTGGATCGACCTCCACGTCCATGGGCATGGGTGGTGGATTTGGTATAGGAGGGGGCAACGCGGGTTGATTTTGTAAATTGGCATTTAATTGTTGTAACATATTCAGTTGCTGCATGTTTTGAACATGAGCCATCTGACCGTTAGGGGCTGGAGGTGGCTCGTTGGTCGTGTTCGCGGCCAAAGAAGCTTGTCTTTGGGCTTCCAAAGCAATCATCTTCTGCCTCTTTTCCTCCATCAACTTCTCCCTGTGCTTATGGATGTAATCGTGGACGTTAGGAAGACCGCTAATCACGCACGCCGATAAAGCTGACCTATAAATGTTCATATCCGTTGCTTCGTACCACTCGTTTGTTTTTTCATCGTAACACTCCACATGGTAAATGGTAGTGACACCATTGAAACCCCCAATTGCAAAAATCATGTCGTCTATGACTTCAATGGCGAAATTACTCCGGGGATTATACATATCCGGAATTTGCGTCCAAGTATTGTTAGCAGGGTTGAATTTTTCCCCGTTGCACATACGGGATATACCATTGAACCCACCGATTACGTAAACAAACCCATGGTAAGATATACAAGATACTCTAGATCTTCTGGAACATATTGGGTTTCTGCAAAATAAGTTTCCAAGTTTCTTGTCCAGTGTAATTATTAAGTACCACAATTTTAGCATTTGACCTTACACCAAAATAATTATAAGAATCGATTAGATAACCTTAACACCACCAACGAAGCATACGTTTCCATACTCTTGTTAAATGTTATTATTGCAACGTGTATGGCCTACTTTTTAATGAAATTCTTCCTTTTCGTCATAAAAATTCGTTGATTAAATAATAAAAACACGTGAAGAACAAAGATTATTATGTCTATCAAAAATAATGTCGTGCTTATGTAGAAATCGACTAGAAGGATACTTTCATAATATGTTTATCGAGTTAATAAAAAATTCAGGGGCCTGCAACTCGGAAGTCAAAGGAAAATTAGAGAACGAAATCATGTAAGAATAAAATTGTGAGGAAATGTTTTGATTTGTTTCAAAAGGGGAAACAAAATTAATGAATGAAGAAGAAATTGTTTTAAAAATGTAATATCTCGAAAGGGGGAAGATTTTCAGTAAAAATCGTAAGAATTAAATATCAAAATTTAAAATTCATCGCAGAATTAAATTTATTATCATTATTTGCGACTGCTTGTTTGTAAACGATTGCTTCGTCCTAAATTAATAATTTTTAGACTCTGTACCAGTTCACTATTGTCCATAGTGTTTTTATTAATCTTACAAAAATTTATTGTTAAAAATATGCACGTAATGATGACGTCAGAATAAATTATATTCAGTACTATGCAAGATAAACTTGCAGGTCAACATACAGAAACACATCAATATTTACGCAAAATGCCCCTAAACACTATATTATATTCTAATCAAATTCTTTTTCTAATTAACCAAACACGTGATTAGTTCATGATTCTAATCAAAATCCGGACTCTGCACAATGTTTGAAAGTTTAATACAAAATTACTACAGCCCGTGCTATTGAAATTGAAACATTGTGTATTATCATTTTATCAATTAGAATTTTTTTAACTAAACTAAAAAATTAATTAGCGTCTGATTGGTAATTAAAAAAATTTAAAAAGAAAAGTTTCCAAACTCCTTCCATAGAAATGTTTAAAACAGAAAAGAAACTAATGAATATTATTTTAATTGCTTTTCCTTAAATAAATATATTTTTAGGGTTTGCAGACATCAAAAGGTTTAAATCTAGAATTAAATACCTGATCCTGTTTAAATTATATCCTACATTTATCTAATTGCGAGAAAATTGCTGTACTACCTATATCCGGTTGCAAGAGTTGGGTAAAACTACATTGGTAGTGACTCATCGTATTTGGTAAGTAAAAAGGGTGAGAAACAAGGACACAAGGGGGAAAAAAGTCAAGTAGATTGAAACAAAAAATGAAGTTAAGAAAGTGAAAGTGGGAGGAGAAAATATGGTGGAGGCGAAGAGGAAGTAGGATGGAGAATAGTAGAGGATCAAGGTTAAATAAAATAATTAACAGCATACGAAAGGAGGGGAGAAATAAATAGAAAGTAGGGTGGAAAAATAGTAAGGGAGGATATAAGAACGAGCTGTGGGGTATGGCAGAAAGGAGGAATTAGCTCGATAGCAGGGAGGTTTTGAAATAATGGGAGGGGAGAGAGAAATAGGAGTTAGATATATTATACTCTTTTGGTGGAACGCAGAGAGAAGGCAGAGGCGTGAACATTTAGTAAGAGGCGTGACGTAAAAGAGAGGAGTGTAGAAAAGTTATGATAACCGAAATAGGATATGGAAGAAGCGTACGTAAGGATAAAAAGGATAGAAACGACAAGGGAGGAGAGATCAAATAGTGATGGAAACAAACAAACCTAAGGTTTAAAAAATTAAAATTTCCTTAAAACAAATTATCTACGCCACTGGAAAATCTATACATTTATAAATATTAGTTCGAAATAAATCCCACATAAATTTAGCGGTTGCAACGAACAAATTAAAATCACATTTATTTAAAGGGTGTATGTGTGTGCTTGAACTCTTACACCTGGGGCGGTGATAAGCGCCGGCGCGCTAAAAACACGCCCCAAAGTATAATGAGGGATGCTCTCAACTTTTATTAATCAGCAAGTTCTTCCACGGCTCGCAAAATCATCCTGACACTTCCTCCAACAGGTAGGTAAGCACGAAATTTTAACTATTTCATCAAAAGTTTCCTCCCTGTACAAACAGAAATTTTGCACTTCATGCAGGTGTTAAATGTTGATCTTTTAAGATGTGGGTGGCGCACGTAATAATTATTTTTAATTCTCTCATAGGGCTGCAATGTTTAGTTTTTTTTGGATCTTCATGGCTGCAGCATCAATTTGTGGTAGCCAGCAAATAATCGAAGCTGGTAACGGACCCATTGATGCTGTTAGTACCTTGGATTGCCATCGAAGACTTTATACGTATCGTGTAACCCAAGCAGATGAAAATGGAAAACAATGTTGGGACACCCTTTCAGTTTTATCCTGTTGGGGAAGATGCGACTCGAACGAGGTATGCCTTTTTTTTTAAATTCCTCTAGTTACAAAAAATTTACGTGGGTTCGGAGAACATTGTTAGAACTGTCAATATATTCTGAAAAATGAGAAGTTGGGGGGCGAAGGGAAAATTACGTGGGCGAAAATCAAAAGCTTTAAGGGCTTTTTTAAGGACGTTGCTCTTTTTTATGCATATTTTAGCTAAATCTGTTGTATTAGGGGTACTGTGAATATTTTATTGGAATTGTTTGAATGATGAGACATTTTTCTCTGGGGGTTGAAGAATCAAATAAGAAAAAAATGAAAAGGTTAAGAAGGAAATTTTACAAATAAAGGAATTTTTATTTAATTTTTTAAATATATACAGGGTGTCTCTTTCAAATAAACAAAAAAGTTACGATAGTAGTAATGAAAGAATAAGAAAAGATGACAATATTACAGATTGAGGGGAAGGGATCGGTATTTGAAACACCCTGTATAATGTATACAGTTAAGAATATTAAGAATTATTTCACGAAAAAACGAAATCATAAAAAATTGAGAAAGGATATGTTCGTCCTTGTTTGGATTTTAAATTTGCAATGTGTCTGTCATTGTTTATTTGGTGTCAATTTTTATTGATTATTGATTATGACACTTGTGCGTTATGGGTTGTTCATAAACTAGTTTTATTTACAGCAATTGCGTTTCAAATTTTATAGTTTCTGATACGATGCAGCAGTATTGTTCGTTTATAAGAATGTTTACCGCCTTGAAAGAGAATTTCCTGTTTTATTAAATTTTTAGAATTCTCAGATTCTTTTTCATTCATTCATTTGTTTCTGCATCGGTGCTAAGCCTTACCAAACGAAAGCACAATATATTTATTATATGCGTTTGGTTTTGAATCACCCTGGGATTTGGATTAGGGGTTATGGATTAGAAACCAATAAAAAAAAACTTTTTTTAATGTTAGTCAAGTAATAAAAAATATACAAGATGTCTTTGAAAAGTTTTCAGAAGTTATAGGTACGAGAATTAGAGCTGGTTTTGGTTTTGACTTAACACAATCGCATATTGTTTTGAATCACCCTGTATATTGGCATAATTCGAGAGTGTGTGTTTTATAAATTTTATAATTTATTAATCTAGGAGTTTAAGTAAAAGGGATTGAGAAAATTAAGCGTCGAAGAAGAAATCAAGTAATTTTCGCATTGATGTGAAAATGGGGAAACTCATTTTCTTTTTTGTTCATAGATTGTAAAAACGCTAGACAGTATTAAAACTGTTTTTGATATTTATCTAAAATAATTAAAAATGGTTCAGCTAGTTACGACATGTACCTAAAACCAGACTGAAATTGACGCAACCCTCATATAATGTAATGTTTATGTAACGACTTGTACAAATGACATCCAGGAAGTGGAAACAAAATTAATTGCATTCGTTGTCTTTGTAATTTGTGAAATAGAACCCACGTAATTCCAACAAGTACATATTTTTTTATTTTTAATTAAAATAAGTAAATTGTAGTTTCCCCAAATTTAAGAAGAATTTTCTCTGAAATTTGGGTACAGACTTTATTCCCAAAAGAAATAAATTAACTTTTTACAACTTAATCCCTACTCTGAGGACAACCCTTATCGCGTCGTTAAATGCGTCTTTTTTTTCGTAAATTAAAAACAAAACGATCGTAAAGGTCTATTTTATCATTTTGACTACAACTAATAAAATGTTCTTTTACGTAAATGTTTTGCGTAAGAGAAGTAAACAAATGGGAAAATAATTTATTTTTATTTCATGTAAACGATAATTTCAGTACAAATTCTGACTGCAAAAATTCAATTTTAACATTTAATTAACGATTATTTCTTTGGCTCTTATCAAGACAATGAAATGTTATAAACAACGCCTGCTCTTGCAAACATTTATCTAATCTTCCCCTTCTAATAGAAAAAAATCCAGACACAACTGAATAATATTCATAAATTATTTCTAATCAAAAATTTTAAATTTAATCAAGAGTGCCTTGGTTAGTTTACTTTTAATTATCGGTTAATGTTCCAGTAAGCAAAGGTTAAATATTTATTTAGTTTATTTTTGGTTTTTATCTTCGAAAATGTAAAATATAATTTCTTTAAAAAGTCTAAAGCAAAAAAAATATTTCTTTTCGTAACTTAAACTATAAGAAGATTTTTTAAGTGGTGCACATGGCGCCTACGTTAGTAATTTAATGGGAAATGGATTTATATTTTTTGCTTCATTTTCCTATGATTTTCCAGAGCTTTATCCTCTCCATAATGCATCTAACTCTAACTTTCCTACTTAAATAAAGCATTAAAAGGATGAAATAAATGCAGTCAAGCGATTACTCGTTTCAAGATTAAACAACCCCCACACTGACAGTACACATGAAATAATTTCAAGCGGAACTTTACATTTGAATAAATTTCTTAAATATTTAATTGACGCAGTTACGATGTTTCATTGTTTGTGGCTTCACGGTGTATATAATCACGCTTTTGTGTTGGAAAACTGTCAGATTCAGAATCAGGATCGGATTAGGGACTTGGTTGCAATTTAAATGAAAACTTTAAAGCGAACAAGGAGAGTTTTTTGAAAAAAAAAAGTTACCCCTTGGGTAACCAAAAATGTTTTAGGGTTTGATTTGGCGCCTTTGGCAATCGCGTGAATTTTTTCAGAACTGCTATACCATGAAGAAAAGTTTATTTAGTACATCCAAAAACGGTCGCAACGGCCGGCGGCGCTTTTCCAAAAATTTTGCAATTTAGAAAAATTATTACAAAAAACCTGGCAACACGATTTTGTTCTCACTACGCATTCAAGTGATTTCCAATGCTGCCTCGCGAACTACCTCGTTAAATACCAAAAACGAAATGTTTATTTTTAGTATGGGAAAGTCCAGGGGAGGTACACACCTACACTTTTTTTTTCTTGATATAATAATATTATGATGAGTTAATAAATTCCTATTACATAATAATTAATAATTCCCTTTGTTGAGTAAAACCGTATAATTTTTAACGAAATATTTGAGGATTAGCTACCATCCTGCACTACTTTCCTTGTACTTTGTGTAAAATATATCCTGATTATTAAAGCTCGTGTTACATTTGTGATTTCAGTGCACTTTCAGGAAACACTCACTACATAATGTATTACGATATGAGCTAAAAAGCTTTCTTGGTGTAAAGAACTTTTAACAAGCTCATTAAACATGAAACTCATCGAATTTTTCTGTCATACACAGGTGGGATAAATTAAAAAATCCCCGTTCTTTTAATGATTCAGAAACAAAAGGTGGAATTATTTGCAACTATAAAGCTTTGTAATCCTTTTAAAAAAGCTCGAACGTGTGGGATTTTGTAACGCTTTATTTATATTCACAAAGTAGCCATTTTTTGATTTGTAGCGACAACATAATGCGATACACGAAAAGAATGATTACCACGTAATAATTTGATGAAATTTTCAATCAATCCATCTCCCCAATGTTCAACAGCTGTCGATTTTTTTCGATACGCGATTTAATCTATTGAGATTGATTTAACTTCAATTTTTTTACATCAGTGGCACAGAAAAATAATAAAACAAATTCGAGAAAAGTAAAAGGGAAAAAATTAACAATATTTTAATTAATCTTTGTGTCAGTCACTAAACCCCCATTTTCACGTTTTTTTTTAATTTTAAATTCAATTCATACTCATTTTTCTTATTAAAAACAGTGACGTGTTAATCTGCATGTGTATCGGGTATAAAACTAGCGAAAGCTCCAATAATAAATGACAGCCGAAAAAGAAGTTTTATTCATGGATGGAAGACTTTATAAGAATATCGGAAGGTGTTGAAAAAAGTTGACTTCCTACCCACTCGAAAAGTTTTCTTTCGTATGCCTTTCAAGTCGTTAAATTTATCAGTTTGTCCTGGAAATTGCTGTATAAATTTTAAATTGTTACACATAAGGACCTACTTTAAAAATAATAAGGATTTGGGAAAACTTTTTCCAAGAAATATGTCAATGCACAGAGTTGATACAAATTTCTGACTAGAATTTCCCATAACTAGACTTTTTAAATAAAACACCCTGTATATTTTTACGTAATATTATTGGGATATTGAAGACCTCTTAGAATCTGCTTCAGTTTTGAAAAAATTTTGCGGCGTTGCCAAGTTATACAACTTTTCCCGGAAAGTTGGAAATTTACAAAACGTACACGCACTTTTAATTACATCATAAGTCGATTTTTTTAAATACAACACCCTGTATATTTTTACGTAATATTGTTGGGCTATTAAAGATCTCTTAGAATCTATTTCAGTTTTGAAAAAATCTTGCGGCGTTGCCAAGTTATTCAACTTTTTCTGGAAAGTTGGAAATTTACAAAACGTACACGCACTTTTAATTACATCATAACTCGACATTTTTAAATAAAACACCCTGTATATTTTTACATTGTTGTATTACGCTTTTAATGCTCTCTCATAATCTGGTTTATTTTTGAAAATCTAATAAAACATCCTGTATATTACAATATTTATGTAAATATTTTTCTTTATTTTCAGATATCAGACTGGAGATTTCCATATAAAAAATCATCTCACCCTGTATGTGTTCATTATGGCCGTAATAAAGCCATAGCAACACTAAGACATTGCGAAGAGGGTGCTTTACCATCTGCAGCAAGATACGAATATTTAGAAGCTGCTGGATGTCGTTGTCAGGGGTGTTCTTCTTCAGACACGAGTTGCGAGGGTTTGAGATACCGACCACACCGTTCTCACCCAGATTTACTTGGATTTGGACCGCAGTAATATATAATATATCAATAAATTCGAGAATGTTTCTTAATTACTGTCAACTTTTGATAGGACTGATTCGTTTTGTAAGTAACCAGAAGAGCGCTTTTTTCTATATTTTATTACCTCATTCTGTTTTGTTTTAAAGTTTTTTTTTAAATAGCTTGTAAATTTACAAACGAATCAACCTTTCTAGAATCAATTCTAAAACTAAAACTGATTGTATAAAATATATTATAAAGAAAAAAAATATATTGTCATGTAACGATTATTTTCAAATACCAATAAATTACTTTTAGAACTTTTTGTTCTTTGATTTCGTTTCCTGGTTGGTGTTCCTAGGTGCTGCATTCGTCAAAGAGGAGATATCCAGAATGAAGCAAGTTTAAGGATTCTTAATGAAAACCACTTTCAGAGCCCGATTTGTTTCGATTTGGTCAACAACCTGCACAGGTTTATACAGAAAATACCTAAACTTAGGTCATTTAAAAAAAATCATTATCTTTCTTTTGGCCGATAACTCCCACCCACGCAGGTTTACCCAAAAAAACTACGTAGACAATTAAATGGGGATGAAAATGTTGGAAATAAAATTCCCGACAGTTTTCTTTTTGTTTCAAGTTGTAGGACGTATACCACATATTGGGGTAAGAAAGTTGATTAAAACAATTGTTAACCTTTGAGGTTTACGTTAATCAGAGACAATGGTCGTAGGACCTTCAAGGGTTTAAATGTAGGTGGTAAGTCCTACATAACTGGGTCATAAAAAGCTCAAACTTTAGAAATAGTTTTAAAAAGTAAAAATTTGTTTGTATTTCATTAAACTTTGGAAAACTCGCGGATATCTTAAAACTTTTCTTTAAGGACAAAATATTTAACATTAAATTATGAAGAGAACTTTTTAGTTTAAAAAGAAACGAAGCGAGAGAAAAGATAATTGAATGGAGCAGAGAGAGGAGAAAAGAGGTGAGTAAAAGTGGGGATAAGAGGGTGGGGCGGAAGAAATAACTAGGGGGTAGAATAAAAACAAAAAGGAGAGGGGGTAATAAAAACAAGATTAGAGTGAAACTAGAAGCCGATTAGTGGAAGAATGTAGGATATATCGAGGAATGCGCAGAGAGAAAAGAGACCGTCGCGGGGGGTAGATAAACAAAAAAAACAAGGGAACAGAAGGGGGGAGGTAGAATTGGAGAGTAAAATAGGGAAAAACATAAAATAGAAGAAATAGTTTACACGTTGTGTAGTATTTTCAAGAAAATTTGCGGAAAAAAATTTTCAAAGACTTTTATTTCTAAAACGCTGAAACATTTATCTAAATTTTATGTACTTTCTCCTCATTTCTCTTTAGCTGCGAAACTTTAGGTTCCTTGTGGATTTTTTCGCAGAATGTAATTTAAAAAAAAAGAAGGCGACTTCGAAGACAATTTTCGAGTAACGGCGACGTAGAGATTTTCAGCGATTCTTACATTTTCAGATATATTTATGTTTGCAACATTGAAAAAATAAGTTAAATCCTGTGTACTTTCTCATCTATTTCGGCAGCCAACTAGAGGTCGGATGTTTCTTTTAGTGGAATAAAAAAAGTATTTTCCGGAAAATTAGGAAAGCATGTAGACATGTTCGCAGACTTTTTATTGAGACAAAAATTTAAATTTATAAAAAAACAACCCACGTACTGTCACGTTAAAAAATTAATATAATTGACATTTTTTCGTAATAATTAATCCAATTACTAGGTAATATATAATTACCATAATTCCACTAATTACCTGATTACCGTTTAATTTAAATTTTTTATTTAATTACATCATCGTGCAAATTTTCCCCAAAGGACTTCAAACCTCATTGAACAAGTCTATTACAATTTTAATTCTTGTGAAAACACATTTTATTAAAACATTTTCCTGAGAGGAAAAAAAAAGCAAAGAATATCTTCTTCGCCCAAGTTGCAAACTGAAATTGTGTGAAGTTTCCGTGTTTATTTAGATTAATTGAAGACTGAAAATAAATTTGTAATCGTTCTGGATGATTGAAGTATTGCTTCCGAGATTGGTTTATCGCATTAAAATGTTGGGAGGAAAATATAGAACGAAGGGGTGCCTGGAACGTGTGTTGAGTTGCAGGGGAAGGAATTTATTTATTAGGAAAATAATCATAAAAAAAATAAAGACATTTTAGCGAGATTGCTTGAAAAAACAAAGCAACAGTTTTCTAAAGCTTTAATTTCGAAAAAAGGTTTTGTTTAAAACAAAATAATGGATCTTTATTGATTGTTTCCTTTTATATACAGAAAAGTTAACAATTGTTATTTTTAAAAACGAATAATTTGGCTCAACAAGGGTGCGAGCTTTAAAATGGTTTGAGAATTTCAAGAAAACTTCATAAAATTCTTTGATGTATCTACATTTAAAACAAAACGACTTTGTTTTAAGTCTTACAAGACAGAAACGTACACGTAACAGGAAGATAATAAAATTACAAAGTTCGTGGAAAGAAACGACATTAAAATTAAGTTTTTGCATTTTTAAGTCACATAATTGCAAAATTCGCACGTTTTGCTTTAATTCAAGGATGCGTTAATTCACCCTCTAACCTTATTTCAAGGTCATTCCCTTCAGGAATCGTGAAACAAACGACAAGAAAATTACGTGAACTTTGGAACAAGAAAAATATACATTCTGTTTAAATTTATTTAATAATTTACCCCCCAATTGACTATTCCAAGGTCAAGGTGTTGTATTTTCAGGAAAAGTGTAAAAAAATAACAAGAAAATTTCTGGAACTTATTGTTTACCTTTTTGAAAAGTAAATTATATTTAATCTTCCCTTTTCAGGAGTAATTTCAGGACCATTGATTCGACCTTGAAATACTACCCTAAGGGTTACCTGGTCTAATTTAATTTATCCATTATCTTTCCTTTCTGGCTTTTAATTCTAAAGTACCATTAACAGTATTTTTGGTCATTTCAACCATGACCTTGAAATATCAACCTTGAAGGTTATATTTAACGTAATGTATTTTTAAATCATTTTCTTGAATTTTCAGGAAACGTGCGCATGATGCATAAAAAAAATTTTTCGCGCTGTAATGTTTAAACAAATTAAATCTGAACTTGGAACACTTGTAACGTAATCGATACCCTGATGTTGTGTACATTTTTGACCCATTTCTTCCCACCTTCATGTTTTCATTGTACAAAATATAAAAGCATCTTTAATAAATTAAAATGTTATAATCTGACAAACCGAACAATATAAAGTTACTCAAGTCTTTTATACAAGAGCGTATTACTTAAGAAAAACTTTTACCTGATTCTAATGAATAAATTTTATAAAACAATTAAAATAATTTCGTTTAAGAATATTTTAGAATCTGAAAAGTAGCTTTTTTAATTTATATGTGGGACAAATACAAATGTTTAATTTGCTTCCGGCTTTGCTTTGTTTTGTTCTTTTAAAAGGTTGAATTTGGGGACACTTTAATTTTCGTGTGTTTTTAAAAATGACATCAAAAGAATGGTTTGAAAGCAATCATACTGAAATATATCTGATGGTTTACAAAAACCAATTGTAATTTATTAACCATAACGTCAAAATTGGGTTAGATCTGTTGAAATTTTTCAAAATTAGAAAGAAACGACTAAGACTGAGAGTCAGGTATATCCGGACCAGTTAATTGGCTTCCAAGACACTAACACGAAGAATAAATGCTTCCAAATTTTGTTCCCAAACGATTTGGAAAATGAAATTAAACCCACCCTGCAGATATTCTACACCCTTTTATAATGCATTCGTAAACATGCCAACAAGTGGGCGTTATAGTAATAAAAACTGATAACCCAAAACTACCCCCAAAACTACAATCTACTTAGTATCTATTTAGAACGATTACTTTCATTATTATTGACCTTTTCAAGCTTCCTTATTGTTGCGGTTTAAGGTCAGACCTTGGCAAAAGCTCATGCAGAACATATTGAAAAGCACACAAAAGGCAACAACACATCTTTGGAATAAACGAACCGTTTTATGGGTATTATATGCGAATAGCAGTGTGCACTTATTACACAGGTAGATTACATCAGGTTGTGTAATACTTGACAATCACGATCGCGTGGTTTCGCATAAATTACCATCGGAGAGCCTCCCTTAAATTCTTCAGGGCCCCCGCTCTTCTAATGAGTTTATTTTTTTAGGACAATGAATTTCTTGATTGACACGCTTTACTTTTTAATTATTGACTAAATGTGGGTAGATGAAGTCTCTAACAATATTTAAAGGAAATATAATTTGCTGGGATTTTGATTCTAAAAAAAATTTTTGAGTGAATTATGGCAGGAAAATCAAACTCCGGAGAGTTTTTGGTAAAATCGAATTCTGGAGTTATTTTATGCAGCCTTTAAATAATAATCGAGATATCGTTTGCTTTCCCTCTCTCTCTCTCTCGATTGGTCGTTATCCTTTTATTTTATTATTGTGTAGGTATATTAATTGAAGTAAAAAAATAATCCAGTCTTAATTAAAAATTTAGTAAAATCACCAAATTATAAAACATACCTACGTGAATTTTTATGGATCCACCCTCCAATTAAAATAAATATAGAATATGTTACAAGTGGTTGTTTTTCACCAAATATTTCATTTGCGTTATTTTAATCCTTTGAAGATTTTTTTTGTTAAGTCAACACTAAATGAAAAGCAAAGGTGATCAAAGAATGTAGAACGCGTTTGTTGTAGAAAATAAAAATTTATTCCATTACGGGTTGAAAATTTCTTTTCCCCAAATAAATAAAAATATTAAAACAAACAGAAAATTTACGATTTTTTTCTATTGATTGGATATACAGGAGGTTAAAAAATTTATTTCCAATTAATTTCTCTTATAGATTAATCTCTTGGGGTAATTTCCGTAATTTCAATCACATATCCGGATTTTCCATATAAAATTCAATCTAGCAACCTGCAAGGTTTAAGTACCGAGGAAAATCTATAAATAAATTCTTAAGCTTTTAAGTCTGTGCTATTAATTTTGCATGAAGTTTTCCAATTTCTTCACCTGTCGGCGATATGATTCAAATGAAGGAAGATTTTTATATTCCGACGCCTTTTTCTTGTATAATAGACCCATTTCAATGAAAATTTCAAGGAAAAACAAGAAAGTAAAAATTAATGTCTCGTGTTTTTAATATTTCAGGAAAAAACAATTTTCGTTTTGATTATACTGTCGAGATTTAAAGGTAAAACTTTATTAATATGTCCGCAGTTCTAGTTCTTGAATAATTATCATTAGGAACAAAGTTTGCGTGATAAAAGTGGAATTAATTAATGAATGGTTTTAATAGGAAGAGGTGGGTGTGTTTATCCCTTGGGTCTGTTGTTCCAGAATATGATAAACCTGGATTACTGTGATATCACGGATTATCGCTTTGCGACAATACATACTGAAAATGACACCTGAAAATTATTTATTATATTTTTCAAACCAAATTTAAAATCTTTGTATCCGCTGATTCCAAAAGAAAACTTTAGGCACCTGTTGAAGTTTTTCGTCAAAGATCAATAGAAACTGATATCGATGATTTATCATCAGACACACACGGAAAATGATTTCATTTTCAAATTCTTTAATTAAAACAGACTTTTTAATGCTGATTGGATGTACAATACCATATTTATGTGAAGAGGTATCGACATGTTTTAATATTACATCATACAAAGTATCGTGTCCACACGGGAACCCTACCCCAGTCAGTCTTCTAGTCGCCCAAAACCAACTAAAAGAATAAAATTAACATAATAATCAAAGTCAAGAAATAAATATTTACAAGAACGATTTTAAGAGTACAGGAGCAAAGGCACCTAAGGAAGTTGAAGGGGAGGGGGGATGAAGTTAGAAAAAGGACTAATCGCTTACACAGCGAAATATGTAGAAGTCGAAGACCAGAAAGGCGAATCAACCAGAATAAAACATAGCGAAAAAAACGGTCAAGAGCGAACCAAATAAATTACAAAACAGCGAAACGATGTAGTTAGACAATCAAATAATGACAGAGTTAAATAATTTAGTCGCGGAAGAATTAAATGTCTAAGTTGTCTGATCTTGTCGTTCTTTGATTGTTCCTTGTCTAATCCCGTCGCTGTGGCAATCGCTGTCCAGAGAGCT
The DNA here is from genome assembly GCA_963082805.1 of Hemicrepidius hirtus. Lineage (NCBI taxonomy): Eukaryota > Metazoa > Arthropoda > Insecta > Coleoptera > Elateridae > Hemicrepidius > Hemicrepidius hirtus. Next base: position 1,501,279 of record OY720166.1, read on the forward strand.
ATTTAATTTTTGTCGTGCCTCGTCACAAAAAACCGACGTCAGTTTTGCCTAGTAAACAGTAGAGTGCCTTGAAGGCACTCTAGTAACCGGAGATAATTTTTTATTGTAAAGCATTGGAGGTACGATTGTACGAACGTACCCCTTGTTCATACCGGAAACTTTTTTCAATAATTTTTTAAATAATTGCTTGATAAAGAATTACTTAACTGTTCTTAGGTAACCCCCTGTATATAATTCCTGGAGCAGCTACTGTTGTAAAGGGTTGTTTTTTGTTTGTATTTAAATAAAATAGTCGTAATCAGGGGCGTCCCACGCTGGGTGGTCAAATTAATTTAATTTACTACGAGTTTAGTACCTACATTAAATTTTACTACTTGTCTTGTTAAGAAAACCCTTTTTTTTATCGTTTAAAAAAATGCACAATAAAAAGAACTGTTTATTCACGAAATTTAAATTTATAATTCTCATCAGTCAGTACAATATATTTACAAGGATATTTTTTACAGCACAAATAACATTAATTTACATAGATCACACAATAGCTTATTTTTTATATTTTTTTATTTCTTTGATAAAATTCTTTTTTTTCCTCTCGAAGTTCTTTAAGAACTTGATGTTAGTCCTTTTTGCAATGGTAGCAGGAGCAACTCACGGCCGATTTGAAGGTCAAGGTGCGAACCCCATCCACGCAAAGGACTCTAGCTTCCACAGGTTCTGTATCCATGATGTTACAGCATTGCCCTACGGAGGTAACAGGTTGGGTTGGACTTGCTTTCGGCCCTGAAGGCACTGCCCAACTCTCGCAGAAACCTCTACATGCGTTAGTCGTCATATGAAATTCTACACAGTTTGGAATACTGATTTTTCTTGTGTGTCCTGAAAAAAAATATTTTAGAAAAATATTCAAAAGTTGACAAAGCTCTTAATACATCTGTGACCTTTCTATAAACTTTTGAAATGTACAAATGAAAAGTACAACAGGGGTTCGTTCAATAAAAATTTCTTGCAGAGGATAAGCGTTCCAAGTTTAAGCACCTGCGAAGTTATTTTCTTCAGAATTAGTCGTTTAATAATAAATTTTACTGCTAAATATAAAATTAAAAGTTTAGAACCAGCAAAGTTTTATAATAAAAGTATTTTTAGGAGGAAGAAAAATGAAAATCTTTGGAATATTTTCCCTTCAACGTAGCGCTGTCTACGATAAAGAAAAGTAAGTCAAATATTTCAGTAATTCAGAAAGAAAATATTAATTTTGTAACATTTTAGAATAAAATGTACTACCAGGGCGTGATATCCGAACGGGGATAGAAAAATATTTAATAAAATTTTTGGAAACAGTACGAGATATTAAAAATCATGACAAAACAAAAAAGGAAGTTTCAAAATTTAAAAAATAATCTTTTTTTCTATTTCAGATAACTTTTCAAAAAGGACGTGCAGAAAATTCAATGCTCTAGAAAACGAACCCCTGTTTCATAATTTTAAATTTATTTACAAACTTTTCGTATTAAGATATATCGGAAAAGAAGCTTTTTTCTAATAAAATAATTATAATAAGAATATTTTACTTACCGACTTTATGGCATCCAGGTCTTTGCCACGCATCTTTTCCCGTTACCGTAGTTGCCAGTAAAACATTTGACAAAGTCACAGCTAGCAGTAACCAGCACGCTAGCATTCTAAAAAAAATATTTCATAAGCACAAAATATTTTTAATTAATTAAAAAAAAAAGATAAGATTCCCTTAACAATAATTTACAGGAGAAGTCGTACCTGGGCTGAGCGTCGCGACGCTGCGTGAAACTGCTCTTTCGGCGTCGGAACGATGAATGAGACGGACGCAAACCCCTTTACTCATTTTCTATCCTTTTCTTGCATGTTCATCCCCCCACCTGATGTAATGACGTACACCCCCGCAGGAATAACAGCTTCACTATTTTAATATTAATTCACATCGAGATGAACGCACAGGAAATAAGTATTTTTTTTAAGACAAATGCACCGGATTAAAAGGATTTTCTAGAAAATTCAGGGAAAAACGTGGAAAACCCTTTCTCATAAATAATCTAATAATACAAAATTTAAGAGCAACTTGAAGAATTAATTTCAGAGAACAAATGGCACCTATTACGGCTGACCCGAATTAAACAATTAACCTTTTGTTCAACAATTTGTTAATATTTGGGTAGCTACAAGAGAAAAACATTTCCTTAATTATGTATTTTTTAATCTTGTTATAATTATTAGATTAAATGTGTTGTTGATTCTCCTACGCAAGCCTTTATCTTATAAATCGTTCTTTAAATTTGAATACTAATGAAATCTTTTTTTTAATGCGTTTACGTCAACAGCTTAAAAAATTCAATTTTATCGTAACCTTTCAACAAAAAAAGAAACGTTTGCAATGATTATGCTAAGAGCATTTGCCTTATAATACAAACAGAGAAGAAAAATGCAAGTGATTGCAGGATACAGGGGCCTTAAAAGAAAATTAGGTTTCATTTGCTTCCAATTGTTGTAATTGGAAAAATTTTTAGTGCAAAAAGTACAGAATTGTTTGCTCTTTTCAATGGTGCAGAGCTTTTATAGGGGTACATTAGGAAAATTCCAAGAAAAACGCAAACGATTGCTTGGTACAGGGAAAACGCGGTCCTTAGAACAAAATATCGATCCATCTGCCTCCAATTATTGTAATTGGAAAAATTTTGAGTGCATAAGTACAGAATTGTTAGCTCTTTTCAATGGTGTAGAGCTTTTATAGGAGTACATTAGGAAAATTCCAAGAAAAACGCAAACGATTGCTTGGTACAGGGAAAAGCGCGGTCCCTAGAATAAAATATCGATTCATATCCCCCCAATTGTTTAATTGGAAAAATTTTGAGTGCATAAAGTACAGAATTGTTTGCTTTTTTCAATGGTGTTGAGCTTTTATAGGGGTACATTAGGAAAATTCCAAGAAAAACGCAAACGATTGCTTGGTACAGGGAAAACGCGCTCCCTAGAACAAAATATCGATTCATTTCCCCCCAATTGTTGTAATTGGAAAAATTTTGAGTGCATAAGTACAGAATTGTTTGCTCTTTTCAATGGTGTAGAGCTTTTATAGGGGTACATTAGGAAAATTCCAAGAAAAACGCAAACGATTGCTTGGTACAGGGAAAACTCGGTCCCTAGAACAAAATATCGATTCATTTCCCTCCCATTGTTGTAATTGGAAAAATTTTGAGTGCATAAGTACAGAATTGTTCGCTCTTTTCAATGGTGTAGAGCTTTTATAGGGGTACATTAGCAAAATTATAAGAAAAACGCAAACGATTGCTTGGTACAGGGAAAACGCGCTCCCTAGAACAAAATATCGATTCATTTGCCTCCCATTGTTGTAATTGGAAAAATTTTGAGTGCATAAGTACAGAATTGTTCGCTCTTTTCAATGGTGTAGAGCTTTTATAGGGGTACATTAGGAAAATTCCAAGAAAAACGGAAACGATTGCTTGGTACAGGGAAAACGCGCTCCCTAGAACAAAATATCGATTCATTTGCCTCCCATTGTTGTAATTGGAAAAATTTTGAGTGCATAAGTACAGAATTGTTCGCTCTTTTCAATGGTGTAGAGCTTTTATAGGGGTACATTAGGAAAATTCCAAGAAAAACGCAAAAGATTGCTTGGTACAGGGAAAACGCGCTCCCTAGAACAAAATATCGATTCATTTGCCTCCCATTGTTGTAATTGGAAAAATTTTGAGTGCATAAGTACAGAATTGTTTGCTCTTTTCAATGGTGTAGAGCTTTTATAGGGGTACATTAGGAAAATTCCAAGAAAAACGCAAACGATTGCTTGGTACAGGGAAAACGCGCTCCCTAGAACAAAATATCGATTCATTTCCCTCCCATTGTTGTAATTGGAAAAATTTTGAGTGCATAAGTACAGAATTGTTTGCTCTTTTCAATGGTGTTGAGCTTTTATAGGGGTACATTAGGAAAATTCCAAGAAAAACGCAAACGATTGCTTGGTACAGGGAAAACGCGCTCCCTAGAACAAAATATCGATTCATTTGCCTCCCATTGTTGTAATTGGAAAAATTTTGAGTGCATAAGTACAGAATTGTTTGCTCTTTTCAATGGTGTAGAGCTTTTATAGGGGTACATTAGGAAAATTCCAAGAAAAACGCAAACGATTGCTTGGTACAGGGAAAACGCGCTCCCTAGAACAAAATATCGATTCATTTGCCTCCCATTGTTGTAATTGGAAAAATTTTGAGTGCATAAGTACAGAATTGTTCGCTATTTTCAATGGTGTAGAGCTTTTATAGGGGTACATTAGGAAAATTCCAAGAAAAACGCAAACGATTGCTTGGTACAGGGAAAACGCGCTCCCTAGAACAAAATATCGATTCATTTGCCTCCCATTGTTGTAATTGGAAAAATTTTGAGTGCATAAGTACAGAATTTTTTGCTCTTTTCAATGGTGTAGAGCTTTTATAGGAGTACATTAGGAAAATTCCAAGAAAAACGCAAACGATTGCTTGGTACAGGGAAAACGCGCTCCCTAGAACAAAATATCGATTCATTTGCCTCCCATTGTTGTAATTGGAAAAATTTTGAGTGCATAAGTACAGAATTGTTTGCTCTTTTCAATGGTGTTGAGCTTTTATAGGGGTACATTAGGAAAATTCCAAGAAAAACGCAAACGATTGCTTGGTACAGGGAAAACGCGCTCCCTAGAACAAAATATCGATTCATTTGCCTCCCATTGTTGTAATTGGAAAAATTTTGAGTGCATAAGTACAGAATTGTTTGCTCTTTTCAATGGTGTAGAGCTTTTATAGGGGTACATTAGGAAAATTCCAAGAAAAACGCAAACGATTGCTTGGTACAGGGAAAACGCGCTCCCTAGAACAAAATATCGATTCATTTCCCTCCCATTGTTGTAATTGGAAAAATTTTGAGTGCATAAGTACAGAATTGTTTGCTCTTTTCAATGGTGTTGAGCTTTTATAGGGGTACATTAAGAAAATTCCAAGAAAAACGCAAACGATTGCTTGGTACAGGGAAAACGCGCTCCCTAGAACAAAATATCGATTCATTTGCCTCCCATTGTTGTAATTGGAAAAATTTTGAGTGCATAAGTACAGAATTGTTTGCTCTTTTCAATGGTGTAGAGCTTTTATAGGGGTACATTAGGAAAATTCCAAGAAAAACGCAAACGATTGCTTGGTACAGGGAAAACGCGCTCCCTAGAACAAAATATCGATTCATTTGCCTCCCATTGTTGTAATTGGAAAAATTTTGAGTGCATAAGTACAGAATTGTTCGCTCTTTTCAATGGTGTAGAGCTTTTATAGGGGTACATTAGGAAAATTCCAAGAAAAACGCAAACGATTGCTTGGTACAGGGAAAAGCGCGGTCCCTAGAATAAAATATCGATTCATATCCCCCCAATTGTTTAATTGGAAAAATTTTGAGTGCATAAAGTACAGAATTGTTTGCTTTTTTCAATGGTGGTTGAGCTTTTATAGGGGTACATTAGGAAAATTCCAAGAAAAACGCAAACGATTGCTTGGTACAGGGAAAAGCGCGGTCCCTAGAATAAAATATCGATTCATATCCCCCCAATTGTTTAATTGGAAAAATTTTGAGTGCATAAAGTACAGAATTGTTTGCTTTTTTCAATGGTGTTGAGCTTTTATAGGGGTACATTAGGAAAATTCCAAGAAAAACGCAAACGATTGCTTGGTACAGGGAAAACGCGCTCCCTAGAACAAAATATCGATTCATTTCCCCCCAATTGTTGTAATTGGAAAAATTTTGAGTGCATAAGTACAGAATTGTTTGCTCTTTTCAATGGTGTAGAGCTTTTATAGGGGTACATTAGGAAAATTCCAAGAAAAACGCAAACGATTGCTTGGTACAGGGAAAACTCGGTCCCTAGAACAAAATATCGATTCATTTCCCTCCCATTGTTGTAATTGGAAAAATTTTGAGTGCATAAGTACAGAATTGTTCGCTCTTTTCAATGGTGTAGAGCTTTTATAGGGGTACATTAGCAAAATTATAAGAAAAACGCAAACGATTGCTTGGTACAGGGAAAACGCGCTCCCTAGAACAAAATATCGATTCATTTGCCTCCCATTGTTGTAATTGGAAAAATTTTGAGTGCATAAGTACAGAATTGTTCGCTCTTTTCAATGGTGTAGAGCTTTTATAGGGGTACATTAGGAAAATTCCAAGAAAAACGCAAACGATTGCTTGGTACAGGGAAAACGCGCTCCCTAGAACAAAATATCGATTCATTTGCCTCCCATTGTTGTAATTGGAAAAATTTTGAGTGCATAAGTACAGAATTGTTCGCTCTTTTCAATGGTGTAGAGCTTTTATAGGGGTACATTAGGAAAATTCCAAGAAAAACGCAAACGATTGCTTGGTACAGGGAAAACGCGCTCCCTAGAACAAAATATCGATTCATTTGCCTCCCATTGTTGTAATTGGAAAAATTTTGAGTGCATAAGTACAGAATTGTTTGCTCTTTTCAATGGTGTAGAGCTTTTATAGGGGTACATTAGGAAAATTCCAAGAAAAACGCAAACGATTGCTTGGTACAGGGAAAACGCGCTCCCTAGAACAAAATATCGATTCATTTCCCTCCCATTGTTGTAATTGGAAAAATTTTGAGTGCATAAGTACAGAATTGTTTGCTCTTTTCAATGGTGTAGAGCTTTTATAGGGGTACATTAGGAAAATTCCAAGAAAAACGCAAACGATTGCTTGGTACAGGGAAAACGCGCTCCCTAGAACAAAATATCGATTCATTTGCCTCCCATTGTTGTAATTGGAAAAATTTTGAGTGCATAAGTACAGAATTGTTTGCTCTTTTCAATGGTGTAGAGCTTTTATAGGGGTACATTAGGAAAATTCCAAGAAAAACGCAAACGATTGCTTGGTACAGGGAAAACGCGCTCCCTAGAACAAAATATCGATTCATTTGCCTCCCATTGTTGTAATTGGAAAAATTTTGAGTGCATAAGTACAGAATTGTTTGCTCTTTTCAATGGTGTAGAGCTTTTATAGGGGTACATTAGGAAAATTCCAAGAAAAACGCAAACGATTGCTTGGTACAGGGAAAACGCGCTCCCTAGAACAAAATATCGATTCATTTGCCTCCCATTGTTGTAATTGGAAAAATTTTGAGTGCATAAGTACAGAATTGTTTGCTCTTTTCAATGGTGTAGAGCTTTTATAGGAGTACATTAGGAAAATTCCAAGAAAAACGCAAACGATTGCTTGGTACAGGGAAAACGCGCTCCCTAGAACAAAATATCGATTCATTTGCCTCCCATTGTTGTAATTGGAAAAATTTTGAGTGCATAAGTACAGAATTGTTTGCTCTTTTCAATGGTGTAGAGCTTTTATAGGGGTACATTAGGAAAATTCCAAGAAAAACGCAAACGATTGCTTGGTACAGGGAAAACGCGCTCCCTAGAACAAAATATCGATTCATTTCCCTCCCATTGTTGTAATTGGAAAAATTTTGAGTGCATAAGTACAGAATTGTTTGCTCTTTTCAATGGTGTTGAGCTTTTATAGGGGTACATTAGGAAAATTCCAAGAAAAACGCAAACGATTGCTTGGTACAGGGAAAACGCGCTCCCTAGAACAAAATATCGATTCATTTGCCTCCCATTGTTGTAATTGGAAAAATTTTGAGTGCATAAGTACAGAATTGTTTGCTCTTTTCAATGGTGTAGAGCTTTTATAGGGGTACATTAGGAAAATTCCAAGAAAAACGCAAACGATTGCTTGGTACAGGGAAAACGCGCTCCCTAGAACAAAATATCGATTCATTTGCCTCCCATTGTTGTAATTGGAAAAATTTTGAGTGCATAAGTACAGAATTGTTCGCTATTTTCAATGGTGTAGAGCTTTTATAGGGGTACATTAGGAAAATTCCAAGAAAAACGCAAACGATTGCTTGGTACAGGGAAAACGCGCTCCCTAGAACAAAATATCGATTCATTTGCCTCCCATTGTTGTAATTGGAAAAATTTTGAGTGCATAAGTACAGAATTTTTTGCTCTTTTCAATGGTGTAGAGCTTTTATAGGAGTACATTAGGAAAATTCCAAGAAAAACGCAAACGATTGCTTGGTACAGGGAAAACGCGCTCCCTAGAACAAAATATCGATTCATTTGCCTCCCATTGTTGTAATTGGAAAAATTTTGAGTGCATAAGTACAGAATTGTTTGCTCTTTTCAATGGTGTAGAGCTTTTATAGGGGTACATTAGGAAAATTCCAAGAAAAACGCAAACGATTGCTTGGTACAGGGAAAACGCGCTCCCTAGAACAAAATATCGATTCATTTGCCTCCCATTGTTGTAATTGGAAAAATTTTGAGTGCATAAGTACAGAATTGTTCGCTATTTTCAATGGTGTAGAGCTTTTATAGGGGTACATTAGGAAAATTCCAAGAAAAACGCAAACGATTGCTTGGTACAGGGAAAACGCGCTCCCTAGAACAAAATATCGATTCATTTGCCTCCCATTGTTGTAATTGGAAAAATTTTGAGTGCATAAGTACAGAATTTTTTGCTCTTTTCAATGGTGTAGAGCTTTTATAGGAGTACATTAGGAAAATTCCAAGAAAAACGCAAACGATTGCTTGGTACAGGGAAAACGCGCTCCCTAGAACAAAATATCGATTCATTTGCCTCCCATTGTTGTAATTGGAAAAATTTTGAGTGCATAAGTACAGAATTGTTTGCTCTTTTCAATGGTGTAGAGCTTTTATAGGGGTACATTAGGAAAATTCCAAGAAAAACGCAAACGATTGCTTGGTACAGGGAAAACGCGCTCCCTAGAACAAAATATCGATTCATTTGCCTCCCATTGTTGTAATTGGAAAAATTTTGAGTGCATAAGTACAGAATTGTTCGCTATTTTCAATGGTGTAGAGCTTTTATAGGGGTACATTAGGAAAATTCCAAGAAAAACGCAAACGATTGCTTGGTACAGGGAAAACGCGCTCCCTAGAACAAAATATCGATTCATTTGCCTCCCATTGTTGTAATTGGAAAAATTTTGAGTGCATAAGTACAGAATTTTTTGCTCTTTTCAATGGTGTAGAGCTTTTATAGGAGTACATTAGGAAAATTCCAAGAAAAACGCAAACGATTGCTTGGTACAGGGAAAACGCGCTCCCTAGAACAAAATATCGATTCATTTGCCTCCCATTGTTGTAATTGGAAAAATTTTGAGTGCATAAGTACAGAATTGTTTGCTCTTTTCAATGGTGTAGAGCTTTTATAGGGGTACATTAGGAAAATTCCAAGAAAAACGCAAACGATTGCTTGGTACAGGGAAAACGCGCTCCCTAGAACAAAATATCGATTCATTTCCCTCCCATTGTTGTAATTGGAAAAATTTTGAGTGCATAAGTACAGAATTGTTTGCTCTTTTCAATGGTGTTGAGCTTTTATAGGGGTACATTAGGAAAATTCCAAGAAAAACGCAAACGATTGCTTGGTACAGGGAAAACGCGCTCCCTAGAACAAAATATCGATTCATTTGCCTCCCATTGTTGTAATTGGAAAAATTTTGAGTGCATAAGTACAGAATTGTTTGCTCTTTTCAATGGTGTAGAGCTTTTATAGGGGTACATTAGGAAAATTCCAAGAAAAACGCAAACGATTGCTTGGTACAGGGAAAACGCGCTCCCTAGAACAAAATATCGATTCATTTCCCTCCCATTGTTGTAATTGGAAAAATTTTGAGTGCATAAGTACAGAATTGTTTGCTCTTTTCAATGGTGTTGAGCTTTTATAGGGGTACATTAGGAAAATTCCAAGAAAAACGCAAACGATTGCTTGGTACAGGGAAAACGCGCTCCCTAGAACAAAATATCGATTCATTTGCCTCCCATTGTTGTAATTGGAAAAATTTTGAGTGCATAAGTACAGAATTGTTTGCTCTTTTCAATGGTGTAGAGCTTTTATAGGGGTACATTAGGAAAATTCCAAGAAAAACGCAAACGATTGCTTGGTACAGGGAAAACGCGCTCCCTAGAACAAAATATCGATTCATTTCCCCCCAATTGTTGTAATTGGAAAAATTTTGAGTGCATAAGTACAGAATTGTTCGCTCTTTTCAATGGTGTAGAGCTTTTATAGGGGTACATTAGGAAAATTCCAAGAAAAACGCAAACGATTGCTTGGTACAGGGAAAACGCGCTCCCTAGAACAAAATATCGATTCATTTCCCCCCAATTGTTGTAATTGGAAAAATTTTGAGTGCATAAGTACAGAATTGTTCGCTCTTTTCAATGGTGTAGAGCTTTTATAGGGGTACATTAGGAAAATTCTAAGAAAAACGCAAACGATTGCTTGGTACAGGGAAAACGCGCTCCCTAGAACAAAATATCGATTCATTTGCCTCCCATTGTTGTAATTGGAAAAATTTTGAGTGCATAAGTACAGAATTGTTCGCTCTTTTCAATGGTGTAGAGCTTTTATAGGGGTACATTAGGAAAATTCTAAGAAAAACGCAAACGATTGCTTGGTACAGGGAAAACGCGCTCCCTAGAACAAAATATCGATTCATTTGCCTCCCATTGTTGTAATTGGAAAAATTTTGAGTGCATAAGTACAGAATTTTTTGCTCTTTTCAATGGTGTAGAGCTTTTATAGGAGTACATTAGGAAAATTCCAAGAAAAACGCAAACGATTGCTTGGTACAGGGAAATCGCGGTCTTCACAAGGAAATATTGATTTATTTTCTTCCAATTTTTTTAATTGGAAGAATTTTGTATGAAATTTTAAGCAAATTTTGAAATTATTAGACATTCCTACTACATATTTTTTAGATCGCGACATCTATTAAAACGATGACAAACAAGTGTATAAAGGAAATTGTAATTTGGGTCAGTCCATGGGTATCTTCCTCCCACATCTGCCCACTACTGTTGATAACCTTTAATCAAATTTGTTGGTAAATAAATTTGACGTTTAAAAGATAAAATTAATATTTTCTAAATGGAGTTAGAAGATATAGACGATTTACCCCAAGAATTCAAGGGAGGAACTTTAGAAATCAATCCCGAAGATGCAAAAACCATAAATAATGGTGAACCATTAAATGCAAAAATGAAATTACTCCCTGACAAAGAAACCACAAATGATAATATTAATAATTGCAATAATAATAATAAAAATCGATGGGATAATACTCTTATATCTCCATTTACATCTATCCCTCAACGGAGTAAGTAAATATTAATATTTATGACCTACGTTATATAGATAAGGTGGAACAATAGTTTTTTGTGATGTCTTTTAATACAGGGCTTATTTTATGCCCTTCTGTATTCCAATTAAGTATAAAATTATTTTTTTTCCCATGGATAAAACGTTAATTTTTTTAAAACAGTTACAGAGAGTATTTGGAGCAAGAAATCGCCCTCTGAGGGCAATACCGTAACATCCTTAAAACCTACAGCAAACGTTCCTACTGAAGGTAATGCAAATGATTTTTTCACCTTCCGTCAAGGGATTGTTGAACAAGCGATAAAAGAATGTGTAGAGCAATTTTTAGATGGTGAAGCGGATGGCCCATTATGGGCAGCATATTTACTTACAGAGTAATAATTATAAAATCAATGATTTAGTTTGTTATTAATTATTTAATCCCATACAGGATCAGTTTATGGGGTGCAGATAAGGAACGTTTAATATTAATCACTCCTAAAACGCTTGTAACAGTAAAATATGATTTTATAGCAATGCGTAGATTAGAATATAAAAAACTACCCTTAGAATGTATTGATACAATTATAATCGGAGACTTGGTTTATCCAAGTGCTTCAATTATACCGTAAGTAAGAATTTTATTAATTTTCTGTGCTTTATAAATAAAATTCATTCAGGCACCTCAATGGCTTCGCTGATGGGTTGTCCAGTGTTGTACAAAACTGTTTGTTTGATGCTTGGTCCAAAAAGAGGACTAACAATGATTTACCCAACTATTTTCCTACTAGGTACTATCTGGGTTGTTCTTGTTTTTGCTTTGCCCCCATTTTGCTTTAATAACCTTTCTTGTTTTGCTTTACCCATTTTTTTCATACCCATTTTATTAATCTTAAATTATAACATATTTTATATAGGAATAGAAACATGCGTGGAATCCGATTAATGTGGAATAACGGAAAGCCCCTTAATTTCGGAAGCAAATGGAATCCGTTATCAAACGATGTACCATTCAGTACTTTTACAGCTCATCCTTTATTCTTCCATAAAGGTGAATTGTAAACCAAATAATTATTCAAACTGAAATATTTTTTCCATTTCCAGACTGTAATTTAGAAGAACAAAAAAAAATTTACGATATTGAAGAGTTTATAGAAAATATCTCCTCAGCTGTAAGTGATCTCAAACGAAATTGCAACGAGACTTGCATTATCCATCACAAAGATATTCTTTTAGAGAGTTATATCGGAATTGGGTCATTGATACATAATAGAAATGCTTTGGGATTTTTTAAAGTTCGAGGTCGATTTAGTTTCTAATTTTTGTGATATTTTTATTACAATTTTAATATTTACATGTTCCAAGGGCTCTATTATCTTACAATAGATTAGAATATTATAAAATTTTAAATATGTAACCGAAAAAAGTATTATTTAAAATTCTTTTTAAAGCTTTAATGGTTTTGTGCAATACCGATGGTTGGTTGGTGTGAGAATTTTCCTTGTGATAAGGTATTTAAAATCTTTATCCTTGAAAATGTATTGCCAAATTTATGTAATCTCATTAAAATAAATACATCATATCTAATTATCGTATTTTCTACTTATTCAAGGTTGTTTTATTTGTTCCCGGCTTGTTTTACCAAAAGTTGTCTATTTTTTTGGTGTTAAATGAAAGAAAATTTTATGCTCTCTACAATCATGTACTATAACTTGTAGATCTTTACATAAGAAAAAATTCAGTACCCTTTTATCATTTTTATTTAAATAAAAAAAATATTTTTGCATGTTACTATTTTTTCTTTATTGAATCAAACATGGGCAAAAAGTGTAAATGTAAACAAACATACTATTGGAGAATATTTTACAAAAGACAACTTTTTTTTTGGTGTTTAAAAAATCCAAAAATTTTTTCTTTTATTATTTACCTAACATATTTTTAAAAAATACATTTTATAATAGCCGCACTTGGGATAACTCATGCATGCAAGCAGCTAATAATTATGTATTATTATATTACAGACCTTGTAATACTTCCGGTTTATCCTTCAAACAAGATTCTCCAAAAAGCATTTTTGTATAAGGTGCAAGTTAAAAATTATTTTAAAAATATTGAGTTCAAAATATTTTAAGGGATATATCTACAAAAATGAAGGGTTTATCCCTTTAAAAATTATTAACAAACTGCTAAATTTTTAGCATACAATATTTAAATGGAATGTTTTAATAATTCATAGTAATAAATTATGTTTGGATTATTTTAAACGAGCTTAGAGAGTTAAAAAGAAAGAGAGATGTTAGGCGGAGGAAATTATATTGCAAAAGTAATGGCTGTTACTTATAGCATTGATTTTTTTTTAATTTAAAATAATCCACACACAATAGAATAATATACTCTTTATACACTATATTTATAAGCTATAGTTAACAAACAATAATAATTATAGTAATAACGTAATAATTATTCAGTATTAAATATCTATACCCATAAATCTGCATTTACACAAGCCATAACAGTATTAATATAGTACAATATTTAGGTTTCAACCTACAACACCTAAACGAAAAACTTCCTTGATATGCAAATCACTAAAAATGTAAATCACTCTCCATTATTATAATCTAATAATCTATTAGAAAATAAACCGAATTATTAATTTTTCATATATTTATATAACAGATCACATTAATTACTCGAGTGTTATACACACTTAGGGAACATACATCTAAATATTATTAGTTTTCCTTGGATGCGCACCCTGTTTATTTAATTTTAAAAATATATTCAAGACAAAAAATATATTTTTATAAATCTGTAGTTTTGATTTTTTTAAACTAAAGTTCTTTTTATAGTAAGAATGGAATTACTTAGATTTGTCTTTCCACCTTGTACTATAAATATTGCAAAAAATCGTTGCATAAGTTTCCACAATTTCTTCTTATTAGTGACCATTACTTGATATTATGTAAAATGAATTGTGTATATCCAAAGATTCCTTTATAATAGTTTCCTACAACTTGAAAAATTTTATTATTATCGTCAAACGAAAACATGCAGTTTAGCGTTATTTGGTATCTACCCTCTATCTTTTAATTATTACATTGTTGAAGGGTAAATTTATCAGGGCCTTATTAAAATTGAACCCAATTACTGTTATTTGCAGCTGGTGAAGGTGGTGGAGGTGCACTGAAACAAAGTTTATGAATATTTCTTTGTTGTGCGTTTTATTTATATAGGTACCTTGCTTGTGCTGAAGCAAATTCTCCCCAAGAATCTCCGATTGATTCAGGTTTCGCTACATGAGCAGGTGAACCTGCCGGTGAACTTCCAGGAGGTGCTGGAAGTTTAGAATTACCCGGTGGTGGTGGTAATAACCCGGAACCTGCACCGGGACGCGGTTTAGCTTTTGCCGTAGCCTCAGAACCATCCTTTTTCTATTAAATCCAAAGACTTACAACAAGATTATTAAAGATTTTTAGAAAACTTACAGTTATTTTCATGTTAATTTTAATCGTTTCTCCTTCTTTAAACTGAAGATCTAATTTTGGTCCTGATGGTTCTTCGCTAATCTGTTTTTCTTTCTTTAACCACTTAAAATGATCTTGTAAAGCTACATTGAGATCAAATGAATCAGATCTATCTCCAAAACCTAAGCCAATAAACGCAGTTCGTCCTAAAAAAGAAGTTTTTTTTATGGACTTCCAGGTTTAAATTATTATTACCATTATCGTCTTGAATTTTCACAACAAAATATCTTGAGGAATCGGAAACAGGTTCCAAAGCCATTCCAGGATATGTATCGATGGGGCATTTAGCAAATAATTCTCCGTTGTTTTTATCTTCAAGTTTTAATGCAAGTTCGTTTCCTTTTAAGACTAATCGCATACGTCCGGTCCACGAGGGTTCAGCGAGATTCCAATCAGCAGCTCTAGAATTATTTCCCGACGTAGATAAAAATGTTTGTGGGAGGATATTTTGATAACTGAAGCAATGTTGAAAAAAAATTTTTACCTGTAACCTCTGTTGGTGGATCTTGGGGGAATATTAAACACAAAGACTTCAGGTTTTACAAGTAAAATGCTTTCGTAGGAATCCATTTCGTTAAATATTCAAACGCTAAGATATTTTGAGATTTAAGTTTTGATTTTGACACATCTGACAATTTTGACGTTATGACTGAACAAGGTTAACAGTTTGCAGGTTGTCACGATGACGTCTTAAATTACTAAAAAAGTTACTAAAATATCCCTAGTTTATCAAATCGTATTAAGCCGATAGGAATTTGGATTGACGTGGAAATTGTATTAAAACATGTATTTTTAGTGCAAAAATTAGATTGTGTGATAATAATATTTATCTGTCTAGATGTAAGTACTATTTGTACAGTCATTTAAGATGTTTCCTGTCACTATTACTTGCGTTTTTGAACTTTAATCGAATTTTTTTGGTTAGATTGACCATTCCAGAAGAATCATCTTTTGGGTTTGGTTTTTTAATATAAACCCCCTTTATTACAGATATTTATAATAAAACATTATGATGGAGGAAGATCTTACATCTAACAACAAAAGGGGTGTCATATCGCAAGCATGGACGAGACTTTCACAGGTATTTACATTTATCCGGTCAACAGTTCCTTCATTTCAAAGCACAGGGTGTCAACACTATCTCTTACTATCCCCCCTTTTTCTTTTATAATAAATAACCGATTATTGCATATAGATATACCAAAGTACATTGGATAGTTGGACGCCGTATTCGAGGTGGCGTTGGGTTGGGACCATAACTCTCCTAATACTTTTTGGCATACGAATATTTACTAAGCAGGTACTAATATGTTTTAGTGGTACCAAGGAGTGGTGGACAAAACGGTACCATGGCGTATCACACGATGGCTGTCTTCGATTATCCTCGTTTGTCTGTTCTTGGCAAGGGTTCTAATTACCCAGGTATTATTTTGTTTTTATTTCAAATAACTCATCCGTCTTTCCACCACTTCTTGCATATAATCAGATTTTGTTCCGATAAAAGCAAGAATATCATCGCATTTCATTTCTTTTAATTATTTTTATTTTAGGGATGGTATATTATCACATACGCATTGGGAATCTACCACTTAAATTTATTTATAGCCTTTTTAACACCAAAAATTGATCCAGCTATGGATTTCGATGGTAAGTATTTTTTTATCCTATACCTCATTCTATTTTGTAACTTTTTACACTCATTCTTTATATTAATTGTTTGTTAGAAGCCAATAAATATTATTACAAATTTGGGGTTGGGGCAACCCCTTAAAAATTACAAAAGTTAGGAATACTAAAAAAATTTTGTTTTAATTTTATGAGGGAGAGAGTTCTATATTGCAAGTGCTAGGGAAACCCACCCCAAGAACATGCAAATTTATTAAAAATAAAAAGCATATGGAAAATAATTTAAAGGCTATTCCGAAAACAGTTTATGGGTCAATATATAAGTCGAGGTCAAAAAAATTAACCTCCGATGACAATATGTGGTCTGATGGGATTGTAATTAAGTTCAACAATGCAATGGATGTGGTTAATAATGTCCCATCATAACAATCAGATTCTTAATAAAAAATTATTTCGCTTATGGTAAATGGTTTTTTTTGTTAATAGATGAAAATGGTCCTGAGTTACCAACACGGGCAAATGAAGAATTCCGACCGTTTATTAGAAGATTACCCGAATTTAAGTTTTGGTACTCTGTCAGTAAAAGCACGTTGATAGCTTTGGGATGCACATTCTTTGAATGTTTCAACATTCCCGTATTTTGGCCTATTTTGGTCATGTATTTCATTACACTGTTTTGTATTACCATGAAGCGACAAATCAAGGTAAAAGAATGTTTAAAAATTTTGATAAAATTAATAAAAAATGGTTTTTTTTAGCATATGATCAAATATCGGTACCTGCCGTTCACGCATGGTAAACCAAAATATCAGGGACACGAGGATTCTGGGAAAGTTATCGGTTCACCAAAATGACCTTCAATTCCTAGGCAATAGACAATTTCTCAAAAAACTTTTAATTAAGGCGTGGAACTCTTAGAGTGTCACTCTACAGTACCTACTTTATAAAATAATAATAATGTATGATTGTTATTTTTTTTAAGTATTGTAAAGTAATTGTGGAATTACTAATTTGAAAAAACCGTGAAGTTGTTGTTTTTATTTAATTTAGTATGTTTAACAGTATAAGTCAGCACTAAATATATTCTTTATATTAAATCGGTATAATTAATAAATAAATGTTTTCAATCGATTAAACCTTCTGTATATACATTTTTTTGTTTATATTTAATAAAAAAAATTGTTTTCCAGTAATATTAAACGTAAAATGTTTTAATTAAAAAGTCATTTATTTAGGAGTGGATTTAGCGATTCCAAATGCGAATGGGCGAAGAAATACCAAACTGTCCCTGCTTTAATTAACCATACCAGGAAGGATTTACATCCCCAACTTTAATTCCAAATAGTAAAGATGAGTCAAAACTCTTTTAACTGCTCATTACTTTTAATGTCAACTTTTGATACACAATTTTTTTAATATTTAGTAATAAAAAAATGTTGTAATACTTAAAAATCATAGAAAATAAGTCATGCATGATTTATTTAAGCATTGCCACTTAATAATTGTTGTTTTAATAACTTAAGACTACTAATACGAGCTTCAGTTGCCTTTAGTCTTGCTTGTAAAAAATCCTCGGACATTGATTGAGTAATTTTATAAACAATATGGGACAATTCCAAAGTTCTAAAAGCATTATTATGCAATTTAGCTAATTCATCATCTTCATTGCTTTCCTTACAATGTTCTTGCACTTCTTGTGTTAAAATTTTCGGTAAATCCGTTACAACTACAAAATATTTATTTAAAATATATTGAAGATCGTTTTTAAATAATTTACCTTCTAAATTGTAAGATTCCAAAGCAGATGGTTTAATAATAAATGGAATATCACGTCTTTGTGGATTTGCATTTGTACAAACTGCTTGGAAACATGTTATCTCAACTTTATTAACAACCGATCCGGTATCACTTGCAAATACTGAAAATATTAACCCAACGAATAACGGATCCATTGTTTGGTACATTGCTTGCGTTCTCACATCTAAAAATATTCGTAATTCATAAATATTTTCCCTTTATATAAAAATAGAAACGTACCAACATGACTCGGCCAAACAGTTATATGGGGATGCGAATGATACCACCCAAGTACACGCATAGGTCTTTTAAGTTTATGTGCAAGTTCTTCAGCATGATTAGAAGCTTCACAAAGTTGTTCAGGGGAAATTTCAACCCGATCAGGTTGTTTGTCACTACGATGCAAAATAACACAAGCTGTTATATTGGATGTGTAATTTACCTCATCCACCTAAAAAATTATACTTTATAACTACTTTATTGTGTTTAAACTCGTTGTAAATACCTCTCCGATTAAGAGCCCCATTACTTCTTCTTTTTCTGTCGTAAATGCATGTTGTAAACAAACCGCATAAACATCGGCAGCTAAATATACATAACGTAAGTGTGGGCTGTTATTTTCAGACATTTTTAAGTTTAATTTGTTGAAATTTTCTTTAAAAATGCGATTACTTTTGAATTTCTGTCACAATAAATCTGGTTTTTAAACGTCAAACCATAAACGTCAAACTGACAGAAGCACATCATTGCTATTAGTTAAAATTCCCATTAGACAAAATTCCTATATTTCAAAACTGATTATTTTTGCTGAATTGTAAAATATTTTTAATGGTTTACTATTTTTTAGTTTTTGAAAGAAAATATCCTGTTTTTAGTCTATATATGCCTTTAAAAGTGGTTTTTTTTATAAATGTTTGAGATTAAAAAAAGATTCTATAGTCTGATACCCTCTGCTTATAGCAGTATCCCGGAATCCGAAAACCATCCCCTACTGAAAGGAGGTACATCACCTTGGGTTACGGCCTTATAGGTAGCGCAATTTTACCAGATTCTGGTTAAATCTTAGGAGGAAGAACCTTTGCAAATGTTAGAATTAAAATGATCGTCAAAAAACCGCAACGCAACGAGTTGTCAGAGTTCCGCAGAGTAAAACCTTATTCAGTATGATAGGTATAACACAAATAATGGTAAAATATAAATTAAAAAATACTCAATTGTATACAAATATGTAATGTAACCTTTGACATAAATTAACAATTCAAGAGCAAATCAAAAATTTAGAAAAACATTTAAAACATCTTTAAAAGAAATTTAATAAGAAATAAAATTAAGGGATGATGATCCAATGATCTTATGATAAGTTAACAATTGAATTGCAGGTTAATAAATTTGGAAAAACATTTAAAAAATATGTAAGTATTAAACCAAAATTAATTTGAAAGAAAATATTAATTAGCATCCAATGGTCTGAAGGGGGCCCGTCCAAAAGTGTTCCAAAGTTGGATGGATTTCCTTACAGGAAAAGTCTGTTTAAAAAGGGAAGGGAATTAAATTCAAAGAGGAAAAATGTGTTAATCCATCCCCTCCAAGGGTGGTTAAAAAAAATTATATTTGCAAAAGGCAATTAATTAATACTTGAAATTTTAAAAGAAAAAAATGCTAATTCCTTCTGAGGGATGTTAAAAAATTATATTTGGGAAAGTAAATCAATTAAAGCTTAAATTATTTTAAGAGAAAAAATTTTACCACTGCTCTAAGTTTAGTGCATGTTTGGTTGCATAACATAGTTGTATAGAAGAAGTGAACAGTGGTTCACTTCTTCTGATTAACAACTTCTAAAATATATAAGGGGTAACGCGTTTAGCCAATTTAGTCATTTATAATCCCTAAGCCATACTTATTAACCCTTAAAAACATTGTTTCATTTAATTTTTTTACAGATATACCGAACCGAGCACTAACACTTGGCGTACACACGGACTGCCGCCACAGAAAAAGCGCAGCAACAGAAAACGCAAGACGCAATACCGCAAATAATTGGTTGAGTAACTACTCGATTTACCTTTATGATTCAAAAAGAATGTAGTACACAGAAAAATATTTCTGTTCTGTATTCAACCTTAAAAAACTAATCGAAAAAGATAGTGCGCTCTATGTCTAGAAACAAAGTTTTTGTTTCTCTAGTATAAATGTTTTCGACAAAAATGGTGTCGTCATTTTCATCTTAGTTACTACCTATATTCTTGATTGTGTTAATCAAAGATTTTGAATACCTTTTGCTATTAAATAATGTTTCAGTATCAAAACCATATTATTATTTGAGCGTTTTGTTCCGGTAGCAACCGAAAGAGCGCAAACACTTCGTTGGGTAACTACTCACGTTACCTTTATGATTGTATATAGAAAAATATTTCAGAATTCAGAACAACCCCCTCTTGCCACCGTAGAGGATACACAGGACAGAAACTTTGTGTGTCATATTTTGAACACGTTTTTGTACGATGTAACTCCATCAAACACAAGCAGCGAATATGCTTTTCTGCTACAAGAAGAACAAGGTTCACTACTTTGTGCTAATGTCGTTCCACCGAAGTATTTCCTCTACGGCAACAATTAAGATGCCATACTATGCCTCGCTAGCGGAGACTCAGCACCCTCACATACTACACACAAAAAAATAGGCAACAGAAGAACATGTAAAGAGATATTTCTTCTACGACTGTTACTAGCAAAATTTCACCGTTGCATATTACATATCTTTATGTCAACAGTGAAAAGGAAAACAATATATGAAGTGTCTTTGTGCAAAAAGTATTATTTTAAACACTTGTTGCATAAACAAATATTTAACAGTTGTAGAAAAAACACAGATATTAAAGGGTTCGTTTCGTTCAAAAGTTTATACCGACTCTATAATAATATTCTGCAAAAAACGTTGCAGTTTATGATACAAAAATTGTCATAAGTAGCTGCAATTTTATCAAAAAATAAAAGGAAAAAGAACTTTATTTGCGTGACGATAATGAACCCCTTAATACTGTAATACAAGCCAAATCGATAATCGGAAATGTATATTTGAGTTTAGTTTCTATTCTACACAAAGACAACATCCTAACGGTGATGAGGGGGGAGAAAACAAATGAACGCTGAAAAAAATGAAAACTCAAAATACAAACTCCGATTGCAAAAATCGTGCCTTTCGGGCACTTTTGCAGCATATCGACTTTGGCTAAAAATAATACAAATAGGACCATTTTAAATCAATTACTACCGAAATATAAAAGACATTGAATTATCGGAAAAAAAAACACAATGTTGGCTTTAACGTACCCCCAAGGAACAAGATACAAGTACCAATGCTATAATTAGGGTAGTAACATATTAATTTATTATACACGTTGTCCCTTGAAATTTTGAATACGAGTAATGTAGGCACTGTGATTTTGTTTTTCTCGATTATTATAATAGATTGCCATGGTTGTTTATTACAAATTAGAAATTACTAATTATTTCCCGTTGCTTAGTGAATTAAAATATTTGACTCGGCTATGTTGCTATGTAAAAAGTGAGCGTGCTAACTAAGCACCAAGTAATGCATTCAAATGTCCGTATTCAAAATTTCAGGGGACAACGTGTATATTTGTTTGTTACAGCTGGGAACAGGCTAAGCCCAGACTATTGTGCAGGTTGAAGCAATAATTACATAAATCAGAAATACATACTAAAACAGTATAATGTAACATAAAACTGTAGGTGTAATAATGGTTATTTATTTCTGCAAGAAATGAAAATCTGACTGTTTCTGGCATGCAAGGCAAAACTGTCCAATGAGGCAGTAGGCCAAGTTGGACAATACTTCAAATGCAATAACACCTTTTGCTTGAGTTTACTGAGAGCGTTTTTCTATGGTCGTGTGCAATAATATCAAAAACATTGATGTTATTGTAAATTAATTACAGATTAAATAAAAGACAGTCGTGTCTGCCGTTCTAAATTAAGGCAGCTGTGTGGTAGTACCACAGGGTAGTACCATAGCAACTGCACAAAATTTATCAACAATAAAACAAAATTCAGACATCATTAAGGGCCAGTGTATCACTCCCTAGTTAACTCCTTATTAAGCCAACCAACGGACAACTGTCATGGATACGATTCTTGTAACAATTCGTATCCATGACATTCGACAGTTGGTTAACTTAATAGGGAGTTAAATCCAAATTGAAAGCTGTGATTGAAAGACCGACCCTTATTAAATAACTCTTTCACGATCGTAGAAAAATCAAATCAGGCAAACAGAGCACAATAAATTAACAGTTTACCACAAATGCTACATTTAAAATGTTACACTATAATGTGTTTATTATGTCAGAATTAAAATGTTACTTGGGGTTGGGACTTTTAGAACTTGGTACTTTGGGGTACGTACCAACCGCAATACATTGTATTTAATAAAATGGTCCCGTGTGATACAGACAGCAACAAAGCCAGCATTTAATTTAAGAGAACAGGTAAACACAAAGCAAGAGTGAAAAATTCCGAACCGTATTCCTGTATTTTCACACTGCATTGAGTTTTGAGTCCTCTCAAATCGGTTAAAACCCATTTGCAGTCTTTTATTTTAATAACTATTACAAGTGAAGAATTAAATAAATCTGGAGTTTAAATTTCAATTAAAGGAAGAATCTTTTTGAATAAGGAAATATTTCTGAAAATCAACTGCAGTTTGTTGTTACACTCATGACGTATATGCAAATCTTTCCGATTTTCACGAAAAACAAATGGCGCAGTAAAACAATAAATTCTCACCCTACAATAAGCAACCGTTTCGTAATTTATACGAAATTCCCTAAACCTGCAAAGTTTAAACGCATCGCTCCTTATTTAACAAAGAAACTGGTGGAAGTTTCAGATATTCGTAGTCATAATACAAGGAGTAACGGTAACTTATACCAACGCTTATACTTAGAAAGTACCATAAAAAGTAGCGAAATAAATTCGCTATTTTATAAAGGAATTAGAATGTATAATGGATTGCCTGAGGATATTAAAAATGCCAAGAGTATTAAGGGCCGGTTTTATAAAGTATGGTTGACCGATGGTCGACTCAACCACGATCAATTGTCATGGATATAATTCTTAAAAACAATCATATCCATGACAATTTCTCGTGGTTGAGTCAGCCGTCGGTCAACCAGACTTTATAAAACCCACCCTAAGGTCCGGTTGCACCAAAGTATTTGACTACGAGGTTAGCTAAACCAGGATCAATTGGCATGGATACAATTGTTCGAACAATCGTATCCATGCCAATTGATCCTGGTTTAGCTAACCTCGTAGTCAAATACTTTGGTGCAACCGGGCCTAAGTGTTTTAAACGTAGCGCTAGGTTATAGGTACATTAGTAAAATAAATGTACCCAATAGTTAGAAAGGCTTGTATTGTTGAATTTGTTAGTTTTTGTTGTGTTCTATTTTTTTTTTTCTATATTTTTGTAATATATTTTTGTAATTTGTACCGAACTAGCAACTTTGCTAAATAAATACGTTATTATTATTAAACCCGATTCGATTTTTTATTTTTAAACGATAGTTCACTTCACTCCCGGGTACATGCAGAACATTACGAGTGTAACAACAAAAACATAATTTACAAAATGAGTAACTGTTAGATACCTACTAGACAAATTGGCATTTTTGAATAAATTATGAACATTAACAAATTTGATGTTGCAATAGACAACATTACTGCATCACTAAAAAACCTGAAAAAGGGTAAATACTTTGAGAATATCCTTTATAAGGGAATATGCATGAGTTTTGGTGGGATCATTGGGAATATTGGGAATTATTCCCAACTCACCAAGGGATATAGGTACCTATTATCACATTAATTTATGTAACAGTTCTCACTCTGCAAATTACAAAAAGATGGGTTTTAAGTACTGGCTTTGTTGCAGTAGAAATGGTATTGAGGATTGTCATGTCTTCATCCTGGGAACTGCAGCATCCAACGATGAATAGATGAAACTTACCTGAAACGACAAACATGAATTAATATAAATTTTTGGCAAAGTAATAAATTCTTCACAAGTGGCACTATATATACCATAATAATTACTTAAAAACATATAAATTAAAGATAGTTACCCTTATGAAGACAATTCTGTGCAGTATCGTGACAAATTTCACGATGCCGGAACTTCCATCTGCACCACGGAGCACTACAAGTCCTTGACAGTACACTAACACTACACATCTGTAAATTAGAAAACAAAATCAATTATTGAAACACTTGAAGGAAGTTCAATCCGTACCACTTCACTTCCTCTGTAACGATCTAACGAGAAAAATTGAACTCGTTACTTTAGCATCCCCTGATGTTTGGAATTCTAATCTGAAAAGAACGTAAATTATGTTAATTTTCACGTGCGATTTCAAGAAAATCTTGCTAAATCATTGTTTGATGTTATTAAACCAACCAAAAGTCTTCAAAAAATGAATTGTAACTTACAATTTATGAGAGGATAAGGAACAAGGGGAAGCCCAAGGGGGCCCTTTAAGTATTAACACTCTTGATTAAATAGGACACAATAATAAACACCAAAATAAACAATTATTTCAGGTTAAAAATAAAGTTGTCTAGTAAACGGTTTTCATAAACACGAAGGTGGCTGCGTTTGCGTTTCGCGCCACCCAGTGCAACCAACAGGTGGTTTAGCAGCACCAGGGGTGCACCACAGGATGCACCGAGTATAATAAATCGTGGTGTAAACAAGGGTGTAAATGATATCCTTCTAAATTATCTGTACAAAAAAGCGAGTCATTTAAAATCTTACCTTGGCAAAGAAATTCGCTCGTTTGGCTCTTTTAATTGATGCAGATAGAGCGTGAAAACCAGGGGCGAAAAGGCAGTGGCACATCCGAAAGTTTGCATTAAAACTGCAAAAACATTTTCATATTAGACAATTGTAGGAACAAAAGCTAAATTTCAACCCTTTTTGTTTAGCTTTTTGTCAAAAAATTAGCACGTCACCGATAGAGGTCGCCGGTGGCGCCTCCTCAGAAAAATACAAGAAACGTCAAAATTATGATTCACCAATTGGAATTTTTAATTTAGAGTTAAAAATTTTTTTACAACTCGCACAGGAAAACTAATTGCACCAAAAGATTCCCCGCATCTTAAATACCCTTTTTACTTACTTTTCAACTTTTCACTCGAAAATTTAGCACTAATTTTCACTGATTTTGGGGAGCCAAATTTTGGCGTCCCTTCACTTTGGAAGCACAACAGAGAGAGAAAGACGATTTTCATTTCCTTTAATGGCCGATCAATTTGTTATAAATATTTCGATAATTTAATAAATAAAAGAACGTTGAAGCAATGTTTCTACTGAAAAAATTGGAAAAAACATTACCAATCTTTTGGTACCCTTTTTAATCATAATTACATATAAAAAACTCGAGAAATTAATTATTTAAGTTAAACAGAGCAATCCGGAAATAAATTCAGAAGATATGGCGCGGCATTTCAAATTTTGTTTATTTATTAGTTTATTGTTAAATTTATAGTCAATTCTAAGCTTGAAGGGTTTTGAATAGCCCTCTGTAATTTCATACAACTTCACGCATGTTGAAGGAACCTTTCTGTGGAGTACCCATGGAGTACCTGTACCTACAGTATACATAATGCCACCACAAAACCCCATCAAATTGGGAGATTAAAAAACTGTTAAATTGACAAAAACTCTAAATTTTCTTAGCAAAAAGGCCCTAAAAGCAGATAGGTTAGGGCTTAGCATGATCTTATTCAACCAGGAAGACCTATAAAAGTTGTTACATTCAAACATTTTCA
Organism: Hemicrepidius hirtus; assembly: GCA_963082805.1. Classification (NCBI taxonomy): domain Eukaryota; kingdom Metazoa; phylum Arthropoda; class Insecta; order Coleoptera; family Elateridae; genus Hemicrepidius; species Hemicrepidius hirtus. The sequence goes on from OY720166.1 coordinate 1,527,312, forward strand.
GAAGTTAATAACTACCTACCCCTAGCCGAAACCCAAAGGTAAATTCTGTTTAACTTCATAGATCAGCAAATCAGTAGTACAATTTACTTCACCGATACTTTCTTTACTTTAGCTATAAAGCCTCCGAAGCCCGACTTAGATAATTCCGAGAAAGAAACTGACACACCAGTTTCATTAATCGGCCACCGATGTGCTGTTAGGAAGAAGTTTATGCACAATTGGGGCTGCTACAAAGTGTTGTGAATGTGATTTTTAGGATAAAACAGAGGAATATGTGGCGAGAAACAGAAATACCCCAATTATAAGCCTTATCAAGTTTATTCAAGTACTCGACTGAGGAGGTAGCACACTCGGCAAAGCCCTCCAGGTGCCGGAAATCCGACGGCTTTATAAAGAAATAAAGATTAGGAATTTAAGATGATGCCCTAGTGGTAACTAACGTTACCAATTATAAAATCAAAGAGGAAATAAATAAAATTGATTTTTTAGGAACTCTACCCCATATATGGTATCCCTATGCCCCAGGTCCAGGAGATTGAATGGCTTCAGAAGAACAAGGATGTTTTAAGAAGTTAACATAGCCTGTGGGGAACCTCAAGGAGATAATCTGAAATATTTTGTGTTTTGGGACTTGTTTGGGTATTAGCCTACCTAGGCTTTTATAAGAATGTTTCTGTAAAAGACATGAATATGCAAAATCTAGATAGTGTAAAAATTGTATTTTTCCTAGTTAATAACTAATCCATTATGAAATCAAAGATAGCTATTAATAAAAAAAAGTTTAGATTAACATATGCTCTCCCTGTATGATTAACTTTGTTTTCCACTTTTCCTACCTACCTATGACTACACAAAACCTCCTTAATTTGAAGAAAGCGAAAGTACACTTTCTAATATTTTGCATGGGGGGATTATTTTACATTCTGAACAACTTTTCTTAATGAAGTTTTGTCGTAGTTAGTACAGAAAAGCTACTTTACCTGAATAGAAAACAATCCGCTGATACCACACAACCTCCTCGATTTCAAAAAATCGGAAATATTCCTTCTGAAATTTTGCATGGGGTAATGATTTTACATTCTGAACAACTTTTCTTAATGAAGTTTTGGCGTGGTTAGTGCAGAAAAGCTACTTCACCTGAATAGAATACATTTCATTATCGGCTGACTACACAAAACCTCCTTAATTTGAAGAAACCGAAAGTACACTTTCTAATATTTTGCATGGGGGGATTATTTTACATTCTGAACAACTTTTCTTAATGAAGTTTTGTCGTAGTTAGTACAGAAAAGCTACTTTACCTGAATAGAAAACAATCCGCTGATACCACACAACCTCCTCGATTTCAAAAAATCGGAAATATTCCTTCTGAAATTTTGCATGGGGGAATGATTTTACATTCTGAACAACTTTTCTTAATGAAGTTTTGGCGTGGTTAGTGCAGAAAAGCTACTTCACCTGAATAGAATACATTTCATTATCGGCTGACTACACAAAACCTCCATAATTTGAAGAAACCGAAAGTACACTTTCTAATATTTTGCATGGGGGGATTATTTTACATTCTGAACAACTTTTCTTAATGAAGTTTTGTCGTACTTAGTACAGAAAAGCTACTTTACCTGAATAGAAAACAATCCGCTGATACCACACAACCTCCTCGATTTCAAAAAATCGGAAATATTCCTTCTGAAATTTTGCATGGGCTAATGATTTTACATTCTGAACAACTTTTCTTAATGAAGTTTTGGCGTGGTTAGTGCAGAAAAGCTACTTCACCTGAATAGAATACATTTCATTATCGGCTGACTACACAAAACCTCCTTAATTTGAAGAAACCGAAAGTACACTTTCTAATATTTTGCATGGGGGGATTATTTTACATTCTGAACAACTTTTCTTAATGAAGTTTTGTCGTAGTTAGTACAGAAAAGCTACTTTACCTGAATAGAAAACAATCCGCTGATACCACACAACCTCCTCGATTTCAAAAAATCGGAAATATTCCTTCTGAAATTTTGCATGGGCTAATGATTTTACATTCTGAACAACTTTTCTTAATGAAGTTTTGGCGTGGTTAGTGCAGAAAAGCTACTTCACCTGAATAGAATACATTTCATTATCGGCTGACTACACAAAACCTCCTTAATTTGAAGAAACCGAAAGTACACTTTCTAATATTTTGCATGGGGGGATTATTTTACATTCTGAACAACTTTTCTTAATGAAGTTTTGTCGTAGTTAGTACAGAAAAGCTACTTTACCTGAATAGAAAACAATCCGCTGATACCACACAACCTCCTCGATTTCAAAAAATCGGAAATATTCCTTCTGAAATTTTGCATGGGCTAATGATTTTACATTCTGAACAACTTTTCTTAATGAAGTTTTGGCGTGGTTAGTGCAGAAAAGCTACTTCACCTGAATAGAATACATTTCATTATCGGCTGACTACACAAAACCTCCTTAATTTGAAGAAACCGAAAGTACACTTTCTAATATTTTGCATGGGGGGATTATTTTACATTCTGAACAACTTTTCTTAATGAAGTTTTGTCGTAGTTAGTACAGAAAAGCTACTTTACCTGAATAGAAAACAATCCGCTGATACCACACAACCTCCTCGATTTCAAAAAATCGGAAATATTCCTTCTGAAATTTTGCATGGGCTAATGATTTTACATTCTGAACAACTTTTCTTAATGAAGTTTTGGCGTGGTTAGTGCAGAAAAGCTACTTCACCTGAATAGAATACATTTCATTATCGGCTGACTACACAAAACCTCCTTAATTTGAAGAAACCGAAAGTACACTTTCTAATATTTTGCATGGGGGGATTATTTTACATTCTGAACAACTTTTCTTAATGAAGTTTTGTCGTAGTTAGTACCGAAAAGTTACTTTACCTGAATAGAAAACAATCCGCTGATACCACACAACCTCCTCGATTTCAAAAAATCGGAAATATTCCTTCTGAAATTTTGCATGGGCTAATGATTTTACATTCTGAACAACTTTTCTTAATGAAGTTTTGGCGTGGTTAGTGCAGAAAAGCTACTTCACCTGAATAGAATACATTTCATTATCGGCTGACTACACAAAACCTCCTTAATTTGAAGAAACCGAAAGTACACTTTCTAATATTTTGCATGGGGGGATTATTTTACATTCTGAACAACTTTTCTTAATGAAGTTTTGTCGTAGTTAGTACAGAAAAGCTACTTTACCTGAATAGAAAACAATCCGCTGATACCACACAACCTCCTCGATTTCAAAAAATCGGAAATATTCCTTCTGAAATTTTGCATGGGCTAATGATTTTACATTCTGAACAACTTTTCTTAATGAAGTTTTGGCGTGGTTAGTGCAGAAAAGCTACTTCACCTGAATAGAATACATTTCATTATCGGCTGACTACACAAAACCTCCTTAATTTGAAGAAACCGAAAGTACACTTTCTAATATTTTGCATGGGGGGATTATTTTACATTCTGAACAACTTTTCTTAATGAAGTTTTGTCGTAGTTAGTACAGAAAAGCTACTTTACCTGAATAGAAAACAATCCGCTGATACCACACAACCTCCTCGATTTCAAAAAATCGGAAATATTCCTTCTGAAATTTTGCATGGGCTAATGATTTTACATTCTGAACAACTTTTCTTAATGAAGTTTTGGCGTGGTTAGTGCAGAAAAGCTACTTCACCTGAATAGAATACATTTCATTATCGGCTGACTACACAAAACCTCCTTAATTTGAAGAAACCGAAAGTACACTTTCTAATATTTTGCATGGGGGGATTATTTTACATTCTGAACAACTTTTCTTAATGAAGTTTTGTCGTAGTTAGTACAGAAAAGCTACTTTACCTGAATAGAAAACAATCTGCTGATATTATTTATGTGTAAAATTAGAGTTGAAAAGAGAATTGTTTATTTACATTAATCCAACTGCTATTTACATAAATCCATTTCTAACGATTATTCATGTATTTTAAATTTAAATAATAAGGTATTAAGGAGAGAAGGTGTTCGCTGATAGTAGGTAGGTAGGTATATTAACATTAGAACATTTAAGCTCTTGAGTTATTTTACCTAGAATATGTAAATGCAATACACAAGAATCCTGAAATATTAATCTCTTAAGTAAAGCAACCAATTTACCACAACTTCCGTACAGTAGGCAATAACATTTCTTAAATAAATTCATGAAATAGTAACACAGTACTTAAAAAATTAGTTATTCTTGCAAGTTGATTGCAAAGATTATGTTATCTTCCTAAACACTCCTGTTCTTCTGAAGCCATTCAATCTCCTGGACCTGGGGCATAGGGATACCATATATGGGGTAGAGTTCCTAAAAAATCAATTTTATTGATTTCCTCTTTGATTTTATAATTGGTTTATAAAGTTACCAATTATAAAATAGGGTATAGGGACCATGGGGTAGAGTTCCAATTAATTGGAACTCTACCCCATGGTCCCTATGCTCCAGGTCCAGGAACAAGGTTTAAGAAGTTCACATAGCCTGTGTGGAAGGAATATTTCCGATTTTTTGAAATCGAGGAGGTTGTGTGGTATCAGCGGATTGTTTTCTATTCAGGTAAAGTAACTTTTCGGTACTAACTACGACAAAACTTCATTAAGAAAAGTTGTTCAGAATGTAAAATAATCCCCCCATGCAAAATATTAGAAAGTGTACTTTCGGTTTCTTCAAATTAAGGAGGTTTTGTGTAGTCAGCCGATAATGAAATGTATTCTATTCAGGTGAAGTAGCTTTTCTGCACTAACCACGCCAAAACTTCATTAAGAAAAGTTGTTCAGAATGTAAAATCATTAGCCCATGCAAAATTTCAGAAGGAATATTTCCGATTTTTTGAAATCGAGGAGGTTGTGTGGTATCAGCGGATTGTTTTCTATTCAGGTAAAGTAGCTTTTCTGTACTAACTACGACAAAACTTCATTAAGAAAAGTTGTTCAGAATGTAAAATAATCCCCCCATGCAAAATATTAGAAAGTGTACTTTCGGTTTCTTCAAATTAAGGAGGTTTTGTGTAGTCAGCCGATAATGAAATGTATTCTATTCAGGTGAAGTAGCTTTTCTGCACTAACCACGCCAAAACTTCATTAAGAAAAGTTGTTCAGAATGTAAAATCATTAGCCCATGCAAAATTTCAGAAGGAATATTTCCGATTTTTTGAAATCGAGGAGGTTGTGTGGTATCAGCGGATTGTTTTCTATTCAGGTAAAGTAGCTTTTCTGTACTAAGTACGACAAAACTTCATTAAGAAAAGTTGTTCAGAATGTAAAATAATCCCCCCATGCAAAATATTAGAAAGTGTACTTTCGGTTTCTTCAAATTAAGGAGGTTTTGTGTAGTCAGCCGATAATGAAATGTATTCTATTCAGGTGAAGTAGCTTTTCTGCACTAACCACGCCAAAACTTCATTAAGAAAAGTTGTTCAGAATGTAAAATCATTCCCCCATGCAAAATTTCAGAAGGAATATTTCCGATTTTTTGAAATCGAGGAGGTTGTGTGGTATCAGCGGATTGTTTTCTATTCAGGTAAAGTAGCTTTTCTGTACTAACTACGACAAAACTTCATTAAGAAAAGTTGTTCAGAATGTAAAATAATCCCCCCATGCAAAATATTAGAAAGTGTACTTTCGGTTTCTTCAAATTAAGGAGGTTTTGTGTAGTCAGCCGATAATGAAATGTATTCTATTCAGGTGAAGTAGCTTTTCTGCACTAACCACGCCAAAACTTCATTAAGAAAAGTTGTTCAGAATGTAAAATCATTACCCCATGCAAAATTTCAGAAGGAATATTTCCGATTTTTTGAAATCGAGGAGGTTGTGTGGTATCAGCGGATTGTTTTCTATTCAGGTAAAGTAGCTTTTCTGTACTAACTACGACAAAACTTCATTAAGAAAAGTTGTTCAGAATGTAAAATAATCCCCCCATGCAAAATATTAGAAAGTGTACTTTCGCTTTCTTCAAATTAAGGAGGTTTTGTGTAGTCATAGGTAGGTAGGAAAAGTGGAAAACAAAGTTAATCATACAGGGAGAGCATATGTTAATCTAAACTTTTTTTTATTAATAGCTATCTTTGATTTCATAATGGATTAGTTATTAACTAGGAAAAATACAATTTTTACACTATCTAGATTTTGCATATTCATGTCTTTTACAGAAACATTCTTATAAAAGCCTAGGTAGGCTAATACCCAAACAAGTCCCAAAACACAAAATATTTCAGATTATCTCCTTGAGGTTCCCCACAGGCTATGTTAACTTCTTAAAACATCCTTGTTCTTCTGAAGCCATTCAATCTCCTGGACCTGGGGCATAGGGATACCATATATGGGGTAGAGTTCCTAAAAAATCAATTTTATTTATTTCCTCTTTGATTTTATAATTGGTAACGTTAGTTACCACTAGGGCATCATCTTAAATTCCTAATCTTTATTTCTTTATAAAGCCGTCGGATTTCCGGCACCTGGAGGGCTTTGCCGAGTGTGCTACCTCCTCAGTCGAGTACTTGAATAAACTTGATAAGGCTTATAATTGGGGTATTTCTGTTTCTCGCCACATATTCCTCTGTTTTATCCTAAAAATCACATTCACAACACTTTGTAGCAGCCCCAATTGTGCATAAACTTCTTCCTAACAGCACATCGGTGGCCGATTAATGAAACTGGTGTGTCAGTTTCTTTCTCGGAATTATCTAAGTCGGGTTTCGGAGGCTTTATAGCTAAAGTAAAGAAAGTATCGGTGAAGTAAATTGTACTACTGATTTGCTGATCTATGAAGTTAAACAGAATTTACCTTTGGGTTTCGGCTAGGGGTAGGTAGTTATTAACTTCTGAAAATGTTTGAATGTAACAACTTTTATAGGTCTTCCTGGTCGAATAAGATCATGCTAAGCCCTAACCTATCTGATTTTAGGGCCTTTTTGCTAAGAAAATTTAGAGTTTTTGTCAATTTAACAGTTTTTTAATCTCCCAATTTGATGGGGTTTTGTGGTGGCATTATGTATACTGTAGGTACAGGTACTCCATGGGTACTCCACAGAAAGGTTCCTTCAACATGCGTGAAGTTGTATGAAATTACAGAGGGCTATTCAAAACCCTTCAAGCTTAGAATTGACTATAAATTTAACAATAAACTAATAAATAAACAAAATTTGAAATGCCGCGCCATATCTTCTGAATTTATTTCCGGATTGCTCTGTTTAACTTAAATAATTAATTTCTCGAGTTTTTTATATGTAATTATGATTAAAAAGGGTACCAAAAGATTGGTAATGTTTTTTCCAATTTTTTCAGTAGAAACATTGCTTCAACGTTCTTTTATTTATTAAATTATCGAAATATTTATAACAAATTGATCGGCCATTAAAGGAAATGAAAATCGTCTTTCTCTCTCTGTTGTGCTTCCAAAGTGAAGGGACGCCAAAATTTGGCTCCCCAAAATCAGTGAAAATTAGTGCTAAATTTTCGAGTGAAAAGTTGAAAAGTAAGTAAAAAGGGTATTTAAGATGCGGGGAATCTTTTGGTGCAATTAGTTTTCCTGTGCGAGTTGTAAAAAAATTTTTAACTCTAAATTAAAAATTCCAATTGGTGAATCATAATTTTGACGTTTCTTGTATTTTTCTGAGGAGGCGCCACCGGCGACCTCTATCGGTGACGTGCTAATTTTTTGACAAAAAGCTAAACAAAAAGGGTTGAAATTTAGCTTTTGTTCCTACAATTGTCTAATATGAAAATGTTTTTGCAGTTTTAATGCAAACTTTCGGATGTGCCACTGCCTTTTCGCCCCTGGTTTTCACGCTCTATCTGCATCAATTAAAAGAGCCAAACGAGCGAATTTCTTTGCCAAGGTAAGATTTTAAATGACTCGCTTTTTTGTACAGATAATTTAGAAGGATATCATTTACACCCTTGTTTACACCACGATTTATTATACTCGGTGCATCCTGTGGTGCACCCCTGGTGCTGCTAAACCACCTGTTGGTTGCACTGGGTGGCGCGAAACGCAAACGCAGCCACCTTCGTGTTTATGAAAACCGTTTACTAGACAACTTTATTTTTAACCTGAAATAATTGTTTATTTTGGTGTTTATTATTGTGTCCTATTTAATCAAGAGTGTTAATACTTAAAGGGCCCCCTTGGGCTTCCCCTTGTTCCTTATCCTCTCATAAATTGTAAGTTACAATTCATTTTTTGAAGACTTTTGGTTGGTTTAATAACATCAAACAATGATTTAGCAAGATTTTCTTGAAATCGCACGTGAAAATTAACATAATTTACGTTCTTTTCAGATTAGAATTCCAAACATCAGGGGATGCTAAAGTAACGAGTTCAATTTTTCTCGTTAGATCGTTACAGAGGAAGTGAAGTGGTACGGATTGAACTTCCTTCAAGTGTTTCAATAATTGATTTTGTTTTCTAATTTACAGATGTGTAGTGTTAGTGTACTGTCAAGGACTTGTAGTGCTCCGTGGTGCAGATGGAAGTTCCGGCATCGTGAAATTTGTCACGATACTGCACAGAATTGTCTTCATAAGGGTAACTATCTTTAATTTATATGTTTTTAAGTAATTATTATGGTATATATAGTGCCACTTGTGAAGAATTTATTACTTTGCCAAAAATTTATATTAATTAATGTTTGTCGTTTCAGGTAAGTTTCATCTATTCATCGTTGGATGCTGCAGTTCCCAGGATGAAGACATGACAATCCTCAATACCATTTCTACTGCAACAAAGCCAGTACTTAAAACCCATCTTTTTGTAATTTGCAGAGTGAGAACTGTTACATAAATTAATGTGATAATAGGTACCTATATCCCTTGGTGAGTTGGGAATAATTCCCAATATTCCCAATGATCCCACCAAAACTCATGCATATTCCCTTATAAAGGATATTCTCAAAGTATTTACCCTTTTTCAGGTTTTTTAGTGATGCAGTAATGTTGTCTATTGCAACATCAAATTTGTTAATGTTCATAATTTATTCAAAAATGCCAATTTGTCTAGTAGGTATCTAACAGTTACTCATTTTGTAAATTATGTTTTTGTTGTTACACTCGTAATGTTCTGCATGTACCCGGGAGTGAAGTGAACTATCGTTTAAAAATAAAAAATCGAATCGGGTTTAATAATAATAACGTATTTATTTAGCAAAGTTGCTAGTTCGGTACAAATTACAAAAATATATTACAAAAATATAGAAAAAAAAAAATAGAACACAACAAAAACTAACAAATTCAACAATACAAGCCTTTCTAACTATTGGGTACATTTATTTTACTAATGTACCTATAACCTAGCGCTACGTTTAAAACACTTAGGCCCGGTTGCACCAAAGTATTTGACTACGAGGTTAGCTAAACTAGGATCAATTGGCATGGATACGATTGTTCGAACAATTGTATCCATGCCAATTGATCCTGGTTTAGCTAACCTCGTAGTCAAATACTTTGGTGCAACCGGACCTTAGGGTGGGTTTTATAAAGTCTGGTTGACCGACGGCTGACTCAACCACGAGAAATTGTCATGGATATGATTGTTTTTAAGAATTATATCCATGACAATTGATCGTGGTTGAGTCGACCATCGGTCAACCATACTTTATAAAACCGGCCCTTAATACTCTTGGCATTTTTAATATCCTCAGGCAATCCATTATACATTCTAATTCCTTTATAAAATAGCGAATTTATTTCGCTACTTTTTATGGTACTTTCTAAGTATAAGCGTTGGTATAAGTTACCGTTACTCCTTGTATTATGACTACGAATATCTGAAACTTCCACCAGTTTCTTTGTTAAATAAGGAGCGATGCGTTTAAACTTTGCAGGTTTAGGGAATTTCGTATAAATTACGAAACGGTTGCTTATTGTAGGGTGAGAATTTATTGTTTTACTGCGCCATTTGTTTTTCGTGAAAATCGGAAAGATTTGCATATACGTCATGAGTGTAACAACAAACTGCAGTTGATTTTCAGAAATATTTCCTTATTCAAAAAGATTCTTCCTTTAATTGAAATTTAAACTCCAGATTTATTTAATTCTTCACTTGTAATAGTTATTAAAATAAAAGACTGCAAATGGGTTTTAACCGATTTGAGAGGACTCAAAACTCAATGCAGTGTGAAAATACAGGAATACGGTTCGGAATTTTTCACTCTTGCTTTGTGTTAACCTGTTCTCTTAAATTAAATGCTGGCTTTGTTGCTGTATCACACGGGACCATTTTATTAAATACAATGTATTGCGGTTGGTACGTACCCCAAAGTACCAAGTTCTGAAAGTCCCAACCCCAAGTAACATTTTAATTCTGATATAATAAACACATTATAGTGTAACATTTTAAATGTAGCATTTGTGGTAAACTGTTAATTTATTGTGCTCTGTTTGCCTGATTTGATTTTTCTACGATCGTGAAAGAGTTATTTAATAAGGGTCGGTCTTTCAATCACAGCTTTCAATTTGGATTTAACTCCCTATTAAGTTAACCAACTGTCGAATGTCATGGATACGAATTGTTACAAGAATCGTATCCATGACAGTTGCCCGTTGGTTGGCATAATAAGGAGTTAACTAGGGAGTGATACACTGGCCCTTAATGATGTCTGAATTTTGTTTTATTGTTGATAAATTTTGTGCAGTTGCTATGGTACTACCCTGTGGTACTACCACACAGCTGCCTTAATTTAGAACGGCAGACACGACTGTCGTTTATTTAATCTGTAATTAATTTACAATAACATCAATGTTTTTGATATTATTGCACACGACCATAGAAAAACGCTGTCAGTAAACTCAATCAAAAGGTGTTATTGCATTTGAAGTATTGTCCAACTTGGCCTACTGCCTCATTGGACAGTTTTGCCTTGCATGCCAGAAACAGACAGTTTTTCATTTCTTGCAGAAATAAATAACCATTATTACACCTACAGTTTTATGTTACATTATACTGTTTTAGTATGTATTTCTGATTTATGTAATTATTGCTTCAACCTGCACAATAGTCTGGACTTAGCCTGTTCCCAGCTGTAACAAACAAATATATAGGTTGTCCCCTGAAATTTTGAATACGGACATTTGAATGCATTACTTGGTGCTTAGTTACCATGCTCACTTTTTACATAGCCGAGTCAAATATTTTAATTCACAAGCAACGGGAAATAATTAGTAATTTCTAATTTGTACCTAAACAACCATGGCAATCTATTATAATAATCGAGAAAAACAAAATCACAGTGCCTACATTACTCGTATTCAAAATTTCAAGGAACAACGTGTATAATAAATTAATATGTTACTATCCTAATTATAGCATTGGTACTTGTATCTTGTTCCTTGGGGGTACGTTAAAGCCAACATTGTGTTTTTTTTTCCGATAATTCAATGGCTTTTATATTTCGGTAGTAATTGATTTAAAATGGTCCTATTTGTATTATTTTTAGCCAAAGTCGATATGCTGCAAAAGTGCCCGAAAGGCACGATTTTTGCAATCGGAGTTTGTATTTTGAGTTTTCATTTTTTGTCAGGGTTCATTTGTTTTCTCCCCCCTCATCACCGTTAGGATGTTGTCTTTATGTAGAATAGAAACTAAACTCAAATATACATTTCCGATTATCGATTTGGCTTGTATTACAGTATTAAGGGGTTTATTATCGTAACGCAAATAAAGTTCTTTTTCCTTTTATTTTTTGATAAAATTGCAGCTACTTATGGCAATTTTTGTATCATAAACTGCAATCTTTTTGCAGAAATTATAGAGTCAGTATAAACTTTTGAACGAAACGAACCCTTTAATATCTGTGTTTTTTCTACAACTGTTAAATATTTGTTTATGCAACAAGTGTTTAAAATAATACTTTTTGCACAAAGACACTTCATATATTGTTTTCCTTTTCACTGTTGACATAAAGATATGTAATATGCAACGGTGAAATTTTGCTAGTAACAGTCGTAGAAGAAATATCTCTTTACATGTTCTTTTGTTGCCTATTTTTGTGTGTGTAGTATGTGAGGGTGCTGAGTCTCCGCTAGCGAGGCATAGTATAGCATCTAATTGTTGCCGTAGAGGAAATACTTCGGTGGAACGACATTAGCACAAAGTAGTGAACCGTGTTCTTCTTGTAGCAGAAAAGCATATTCGCTGCTTGTGTTTGATGGAGTTACATCGTACAAAAACGTGTTCAAAATATGACACACAAAGTTTCTGTCCTGTGTATCCTCTACGGTGGCAAGAGGGGGTTGTTCTGAATTCTGAAATATTTTTCTATGTACGCAGTCATAAAGGTAACTTCAGTAGTTACCCAACGAAGTATTTGCGCTCTTTCGGTTGCTACCGGAACAAAATACCAAAATAATATGATTTTGGTATTGAAACATTATTTAATAGCAATAGGTATTCAAAATCTTTGATTAACACAATCAAGAATAGTAACTAAGATGAAAATGACGACACCTTTTTTGTCGAAAACATTTATACTAGAGAAACAAAAACTTTGTTTCTAGACATGGCGCACTATCTTTTTCGGTTAGTTTTTTAAGGTTGAATACAGAACAGAAATATTTTTCTGTGTACATTCTTTTTAAAGCATAAAGGTAAATCGAGTAATTACTCAACCAATTATTTGCGGTATTGCGTCTTGCGTTTTCTGTTGCTGCACTTTTTCTGTGGCGGCAGTCCGTGTTTAGACATAGAGCGCACTATCTTTTTCGATTAGTTTTTTAAGGTTGAATATAGAACAGAAGTATTTTTCTGTGTACATTCTTATCATAAAGGTAACTCGAGTAGTTACTCAACCAATTATTTGCGGTATTGCGTCTTGCGTTTTCTGTTGCTACACTTTTTCTGTGGCGGCAGTCCGTGTGTACGCCAAGTGTTAGTGCTCGGTTCGATATATCTGTAAAAAAAATTAAATGAAACAATGTTTGTAAGGGTAAGTAAGTGTGGCTAGGGATTATATTACCCCTTATATATTTTAGAAGTTGTTAATCAGAAGAAGCGAACAAGGTGGATACCTATAGGTACTTTTTGCCTCCTTATAACGCTTGATAGATACTGGACTAAAAAGCAACCATCATGGTAGCATCAGCTCAAAGCCCAAGTGTTTTTTCTATGTCCATAAGAGGCACTTGATTCGGTTAGCCTTTGAAAAATATTTGCGACTCCCCACATAGAAACTGTTGATGATAAAATCAAGGGTATAAGGAATTGAAGGACACAGGATTGACCTGCAGGAGCCAATACTCCTAGAAGATAATTTCCACTATTTGAAGAAAGTTTAATACTGGCAAAAAATAATTTATTTCAAAAGTAAATACATATTATTAATCAAAAGTAAATACCTAGCTGACACAATTTTTTTTGTAGATCAATCCCAAGACTTCAGTTTACATTTTTTGGAAACTATTACTTACTGGATAGTAATAGAGGTAAATTTAATTCGATTTATATTTTTTGAATAGACTTTTTAAAAATAGGAGCTATGAAGAAGTAGAAAAATGAGGAAATTAAAAAAAAATTTAATCGTTTCCTATAGTCTGTACGTGTACCTACCAGACATCAAAGTCGCTGTGGGGAACATAGGGCAATGTAATTCTTATGCGAAAATCTTACATAGCGTTCCCATTTTTCTTAACCTTAGGGCTCTTCTTAAAGCAACGTAATCCCTCCTAATCCTTGGATTAAGAGGTTTAAAATTAATAAAAGTTAAATTTCTCTTGTGTGCTGAGAACCCAAGTGAGGACTTGGAGGTATTTAGAAGTCCCTTTACAAAAGGGGTGTTCGGTTTTCGGAGGGTTATGCAACTTAACATACACTAAACTTAGAAAAGTGGTAGAACTTTTTTAAAATAGGTACATTATTGTGGGTATTGGCGAAACATCTTAAATTATGTAATTCATTGTCATTTGAACAAATTCAAATTTTTCAAACTAACGTTTAATTTCAAATTAAATCGATTTTTTCGTAAACAGTCATCAGTTCATTCTTGTCTAACATAGCATTAGAAATGTATGAAGAAGAGAAAAAAGAGAGAGAGATACTACTATATTTGTACTATAGAAAAAACGTGGAAATTTGTTGCTTAATTTTGATTGGTCAAATTTATCAATGAATAATAGGGGGGTTTAAAAGTAGTAAAATTTAAAGGGATTGCAGAGAGCGTTCGAAGACTGTATGGCAGGTTTTGAAGGAAATACATGTGTGTGACCCAAGAAGAGGGTCTTTTATTATAAAATCAAACTAATTCAATACACAGGCACTTTATGAAATCAATACCAGTTCATTTTCGCAATACACTCAACCTAATTTCCATAAATCCACATTTTTTGGTGAATAATTCATCAGAAACGTGTTCAATCTAAATCACCAAAACTAATTATGCAAGCTTTTTTTTTTAACCACGCTATCACTGTATCTTTTTAATTATTTAAGCTTTGGAATGCTCTTTTGGTTTGGCAGCAAACACGACACTTTAGTGGCCAATGGGGGGCAGAGACGCCCCTGCAATGCGCCGCGACGTAAGCGTCGTCATCCCTCCTAACATGGCGTCGATTGTTAATTTCGCAAGTACACAATGATTTAATGTGCCTCTTTATCGTGAAAGAACTTCCTTGTTATCAATGAATTGTTATAAAATTCGATAAGTTATAGTTTGTTAGGTCTAAAAGGGGTAAGTTATGGAATATTTTCATTGTTAATTTTGGTTTTCTTTAGGGAACTTAATTAATTTTTATTATTGTTATGGTTTTATTTAATTTTTTAATATTTCGGTTAGGAATTTATAAATCGATTTTCAAAATGGGATGGGGATGATTTTGGGGTAGGTATAAATTTTAAGTTTGGGTACTTGAACTTGTTATAAAATTTGTTGCAGTAAAATCAATATATTTTTGGGTCACACGTTGGGGATGTGCTCTAGAAACACAACAAAGCTTGTGGATTTTTTTCTAACATAAAAATTTAATTAATAATTAAGGGTTGATTAAATCCGGATATTTCAATTCATTTTGGATTTATCTCAGGATATTTGCAAGTTCATTTACAAGATCTGCATAATTAAATTTCCCTAAAGAATCAATTTAGTCTTGTTATGGCTTCGTCAGAGTGTAATTATACCGCCTCTTGTGCTTCTAATTGTACCCATCCTTTCAATGAGATATTATGCGTGTGCGTTGTTTTAATCACGGCTCATTATTTTTCAACCTAAATTAATCCTTTCGTGCTTAACCGAATTAGTTTTTATGAATGGATTTGTGATGAAACAGTGATATAAGGATTACTGTAACGTAATAATTAATTACATTTTTAAAAACACGAAATTTACATTACGATATTAGTAAAGAAGATCAGGGTTAATATATTTTGGAATTGTGCCAAGAACAGACGACCTGGAATTATATTTAAAATGTAGAAATAAAAAGGAAATTAACCGCAAGGAAATCGTTATTAAATTTTAAAGTTGAAGAAGTGTTACATTATGGAAATGATTCCAATTTTTTATTTTAAATCGGGAACATTATGTATATTTTTATATTCTGAGAAGCAGAAAAAATTCTGGGTGTAGTAGTTTCACTTAAATAAATTAAATTATGAAAACCCATCTCTAATGGACACTAAAAATTTATATACGTATAGTTCGTTTAGCAAGGTCGTAGCCTTATTTAGAAAACTGAGATTAGATTATAGCAATCGAAATTAAAATAAATGTGGATAGTGTACTGACGAGGCCAAAAACAAGACGAAATTGGTTTAGTGGACAGTTAGGGTCTATGTCGATTGGACACTTCGTCGACCGGTCTTTTTGGACACAACGTCGACTAGGAAGTTTGGACAGTTCGTCGATCGTAGTCACAATGTCGACCGCAAAGTTTGGATACTTCCTCGACCGTGGACACAACGTCGACCGCGACGTTTGGACACTTGTCCCAGGTGTCCCAACTTGGCAGTCAACATTGTGTCCACGTTACATATGGGACACACCACGTCCTTTTATAGGACCTTGTGTCCACAGTCGACGAAGTGTTCAAACTTCGCGGTCGGCGTTGTGTCCACGGTCGACGAAGTGTCCAAACGTCGCGGTTGACGTTGTGACCACGGTTGACGAAATGTCCAAACTTCCTAGTCGACCTTGTGTCCAAAAAGGCTGGTCGACGAAGTGTCCAGGTCCCGACAGTTATTAGAACTTTATATATTTCGCTAGGCAACGTCGTTATGTATACAGGGTTTCTCAACGAAAAGTAGTCCCCCTCAGTATCATTCTTTCAAAACTATTGATTGCTTGAAAATCGCATTTCAACATTTCAACAAAGACAGCAAGGGCAATATCTTTTTACCTAAAATCCGGACGTCTATCATCAATCCCTTAGCCATCAAAGCAACCCCTTCTAAAATTTCAAATGGCACCATACCATGTGTGGGACATCGTTGGAAAGGTACTAACCGAAATAGGCGAAATATACTTTTTACACGACCTATATATAAAGACCTACCTTACTCCCTCAAAACAGGGAGTAAAGTGGCCATTTTATTCCCAAGGGAGTAAAAGTACAACAAATGACAAAAAAGTTCAAAATTTTATTTCATGTCGTTCTGACGTTTCAAAAATGCATTCACCTTAGAGAATTTTCCAATTTCAATATTATTCTTCACTCTCATGGTAGCTTTTAACATTGAAAAGAGCGAACATAACGTTGATGCTTCCAAGATTTTTGCCTTTTCGGCAAAATAAACGAGAAATACTCTCTCTGTGTAATTTTCAATGTCTTTACCCACACACCATTCAAAAAAGTCTTGATACGCTTTTTCGTATAATTTTCGCGACTTTGGGGGTAATAAATCCATCGTCACAATCGCTACCGCTTCGTCAATATCTTTCAAATCACCCATTTTCAAGAATTTTCTTAAAACACGACCGCAATTTTAGAATGGCTACCGGTTGTTTACAAATCGCCTAGGTTACGATGCTTTTGAGATGAGATTTTATTAATTGCGATTTTCACCTATCTACCACAGCATATGTGATTGCTTTTGGAAAATTCGTAAATTTTTGCAATTAAGCCCTTTAGGTCGTGTAAAAAATAATATATATACCGCAGGACTAAAGTACTTCTTCATCCCTCGGGTGATTTACTGCCCTCGCTCGCTGCGCTCGTTCAGGCATTAAACTTTCACCCTCGGGGATTAAAAGTTGTACTTTAGTCCCTTGGTATATAATATACTATTATAATTTTTTTGTCTAACTTTGAAGCAAATAAAAAAATAAATCGTAGAATGAAATTACCTTTCCATCGATGTGCCACATAATATGGTATGGTGCCATTTGAAATTTTAGAGGAGGGGGTGGCTGTGACGACTAAGGGGTTGATGACAGACATCCGGATTTTACCTAAAACAATGTTTCTTGGGGATTTTTAAGCAAAGAATAATTTTGAAACATATTGAGGGTGTCTACTTTTGGTTGAAAAACTCTGTATATATTTCTCTAAGCAGGTCGCTGCGTTATAACCTCGAGAGTTGTTTATGGCGCCACGAAAAATTATTAAAATTCTTGTTCTATATTAAAAATACTAAAAGAGGTCAATTCCAAAGGGCAAACTATGTAGGATTTTGCAATGTTTTTCTACATTATTTATTATTTTCGCATTTCACTTGACCAAAGGATATACATATAAATGCAAAATTATGCAAAAGTTTTTTGTTTTTCGCATGAATAATTTATAATAACGTTGTAAGCGATTAAAAAAAGTGTTGTAAAAGGTGTTTGCTGATTACTTCGATGGCACAGTTAGATAAGCAAAAAAAAAATCGAAATATGTTTTTAACTTTTTATGTACTTCCCCGTAGATTTAACGTAAATTTCCGTTCTACGTCAAAAGAAATGGTATGCGACTCCAGGAGCTCCGGAAAGCCCGGAAAAACGGCGCCAAAAGGTTGAACTTGTGGCGCCAGAACGCTCCCTGACCTCGAGCGTGTCCGTCTCCTTGTCAACGGTCCTCATTTTCTCTCCGGAGAAAATTTTCCAGAAGCGTTCCAGTAACCCTTATAACAACGATGTTCCCGCGCAAAAGGGTAATGCTTCGTCTCCCTTGGTTGATGACAAAACCTTTAATCCATGTCTAATTTAATTTTAGGAAGTTCTGCTAACTTGTTAACGTTTCACGTCTTCCCCTGCACTTTTCCTAATCGATTTTGAGAAATGCATCACGTGTTTTCCACAAGTTTGGCAACGACACGGCAATTTTCATACTTATGATGACTTCTGTAACGGTGAGTTAAAGATCATAAGTTTTTGATGTTTTGTTCCAATCCACACGTGCTTTTATTTCTCTAAGTTTGAATATTTGCAAGTTTTGCATGAGTTCGAAAAGTAATAAACTGCGTCAGTAGCTATACCACAGGGTGTTCTGTACATCCTATCCACTCCAAGATTATGATTATGATTAAAAAAAATGTTATTTACGATGGCAAACTCTTTGACAATCTAGCCCTATCTGATTACAGCAAGTGCCAGTCAAAAATTGTGATGGGGGTCATTATTGTTCCCCGCCTAAAGAATGTTGCAAGCAGGGGTGTTGTTACCTGCTGGCCCCGTCCGTTTCGTACCGGCCTCCAACACTACCTACCACCAGCATGCTCAACCCTTTATTTCTTGGACATTGGTAATTTTTTCTTCTCCTCCCCAAAACCTTTATATTTTAAATTCCCATCGTTTTAGGTATTTTTGGGCCGCTGTGACCGCAACAGTGGCAGGAATTTTATGCGCTTGTTCGTTATGGAGAAGACACAGCCAAAGAGGTCTATGTTGTAGTAACTCAGGTCGTGATGATCGAGCTTCAGAACCCGATTCGAATGGTTCTTGTTACGCTCCTCCACATTACAGTAGATGCAATAGTTTTCATCAAGCACCTCCTCCATATACTGAGGTAATAAGTCAAAAAATTGATTTTGTTTGGAACTTATGGTTTTGGTTGTAGGTGACGTCAAAACCAGATCTTTATCCTTTAGTTATAAGTTATAATGGATATAGTACCGAATCAAACCAAAAAGTTGGAAGAGGCTCAACTGGATACTTGATGGTTCAGTATTTTAGGAATTATATTGTTAGACCTGTTGGTAAGTTATCAGGAAATAAATTGGAAATGGGGAATTGATTGAAATTTTGTTTTTAGGGACGCTGTCTGCTACTAGTACAATGGATTCCTTAGGTTCTAGTTATATATGCAACGCTGCTAATGAGGTACGATTTTAGTTTTTTCTTTTGATCAATTTATATCTAACCCAACTGTTTTCTTTAACCTCTATGGGACTCCATGGAACTACTTATCCAAGATCGCTTCCTTCCATCCCTACCGTTTCCACCTCTCCTCTGTCTTCACCTTTTCTTCTCTTCCCTCCATTGTTGTTCTCCATTTTCCAACTCTTTCTGTTATCTTATGGTCTTTTGCAAATTTGCACCCTCTCCTTTCTTGATACTTCCTTCTCTTTCTCATGGCCTTCTATTTCTTACTTTATTCTCTATAGTTCTTTTTATTTCTAGGCAAATTCAATAATTCCTCCACCGTATTCATGTACAGGAAGTTTAGAAGAAGTAAATATAAACAACAGTGATGCAACAAGATCAAGTCCAGAGTTTCCTCGATCGGTATCTTCAGCAACTTGTAATGATTTTCATCTTGCACAACACAGTCCTAGTGGATGTTCACAAAACGGGAACAAATCTCAAATTTCCACTAACAACAATATAAATAGTTCTATTAACAATAAATACAACAATATCTCAAATCAAACATTTACCACGAATAGTAATAATAATAATAATAATAATAAAGAAGTTTCTATAACAAGCAACCCTTGTTATATGCAAAGTACCACCCTACAGGTGTTGCCGAATATTGGTGGATTAAGTTTGGCTACAGAAAGACAAAGGGATTGTGATTGTTCTGCAAATAATTTTAGAAAACCTATAGTACGGAAACGGGAATTAAACGAATATAACAGTTTGGATTGTGAAAGTCAAGAAGAAGATCATAATTTTGCTGATTTATTGAATTTATCGGTTTGTATACCAAGTACCATAACCCATTTACCATTGGGGACAATGACCAGTAGTTCGCAGTCTCATGATTTACAATACAGTGTTGTAAATAGCATAACAAGCTCCGATGTTAGTAGTTTAGCAAATTTGGGCACGCCCGATTCTCCACCAAGAGCTACAAGTCCAACAGCAGAACTTAGAGAGTTGTTGGACAAAATCCAACAACTTCCTCAACAGAAGAGTCCTATACCAAATATCGATACATCGAATGGAGGCCATGAATCAAAACCAAGGGGTTGTTTTGGTCGTAATAAAGCTAAAACGTTGTACATGCCTTTGAACGAAGGTTCAACCCATGGTTGTTTTGGAAGGGTTTCACCAAGCAACAAATCAGTTGGTGTTTTTGGTAAAGGAACCAAAAGGAGTTGGTTATCAAGATCAGCTCCTACAACCCCATGTGGAAGTTTCGTACCAAACTTCCCTAATGGAAGAAAACAATGTAACAGTCAAAAAGGAAGTAAGGGAAAAATTTACGATGGAAGTCCACTTTTGAACGAAAATGAAGAATCTGATGAAGGAAATCAATGCTCATGATGAAAATATATGCTTAAAGATAATTATTCTGGGTTGTTTTTAGTTTAAGGAAAATAAAATACAGGGTGTTTGTTTTAAAAATCCTTAAAAAAGCATCCTGTACTAGTATAAGGAGTAGTGTAAAAAAAAATTTATTATCCGAATTTTGTATTGTACCTAAATTTAAGTCAATTTGAATATAAATTTTAATGTTGAGTGCATGTAAAGTATTGTGCTAGACGTTATTGTTTTATTCCATATTAAGGATATCAGATTAATATTTTTCATAAGAAGATAGTAGTAAAACGCCTGAATATATTTAAATCAGCTAAAGTGTACTTAAAGTTTAATTTTCAGGGGAGGAAAAAGAAGTTGATTGTTATCATTCAGTATTACATTGTTGCTTCCATTATTAATAACAATTAACTTCAATTTTCCCTAAAAAAATTTGCCAAAGTCTAAAAGTGCAAATAATATTGTAACAAGGATGTTTGCGGGTACTATTATCTGTACCTGCAACATTCGTTTTAGCTATAGTTTCTTTATAGAGCATAAGAATATAAAAAAAGAGCTGCAAGAAGAAATTTAATCTCTAAGCATCGACTCTAGATCGTTGAGTGTTTAATGATTTGCAGAATGAAAATATGCCCAGCCTTTACTCGCTTAGACAATAGTTTTTGTATAATTTGTTATAATTATTACGAAAAGCAGTAATTTTTTACGATCTGTAGCTGTTGCATAGAGAAAATATAGTTCTATGTAGGAATAAAACGCACTAGAATTAGTAATCCATAAATAAAGTTTAATTTCTGGTTCTTTTACTGTTAATTTGTTTTTTTTTTATTAATTAAAACCAAAAACGGAAAGTATAATTAAAGTGGGAAAATGGTATAAGAAAGGGTGTGAAAGAGACGGATATATGAGAGCGGAAAGAATGGTTACACAGATTGAAACGTGAGAGACATATGGGAAAGGGGAAAAGCCATTGACAATATAAAAGGGGTTCCATAATAGGGGTGTGAGAGGATATAAAAAACGAGAGAGATAGAGTAATCGAAAGTTGGATCAATATACTCCTTATGAGGGTAACAGTCACAACAATGACCATCTGCCCCTAGATGATTTTGTGTTACATCTGAATCAACCTACAATGTACGGGTCAGAGGTTCAAAAAAAAAATAAAAACATCTATGAGCTGTCATGAGTGACGTCATGAAAGTTTGCACCCTTTCAAAGACTAGAAATTATTTCCAAACCTAATTAATGTTTGAGGGCTGTTCAATTCGTTTTTTAATCATATGAATCATTATTGTTATTTATTTATTTATAATTCTTCGTGACGTCATCAAGAGTGAGGGAAATTCAGTCGCCTGACCTGATCAATAATAATATCCAGCACGCGACACGTGCGGCAAACGCACCTTAACCATTTTATTTGCAACAAAGCCGCAGTGCGAGTCAAACCCCCGGTTTTCTCCTGAAAACGGCTTAGAATTTTTTTTTTACTTTTGGGCAAAGAAAAGAGGTTCGGCCTGTTAGATTGTGTGGCATGTACAATACTGCAGGGCTTGTACCAGCAAAATTTTTGATTTTGATTGCCCATTTAACTGTTTGTATTATTTTGCTATGGAACAGTACGGAGAGCGTGAAGGGTTGTTTGCCGGAGAACTACCCCATAAAAAGTTTTTGGAATCAACATACGCAGTAAGTGATTTTTTTAAAAATAAGTCTTGTAAAAAAATGCATTTTATTTTTAAAAAAATTAAAAAAAGGTATGTAGCATAAATAATGATTAGTATTTTCTCTCTCAGAAATCTTTATTATTTAATTGCTTTACTTATCTTAACGAAAGTGGTAAAAAGAAATATTCATCGTTTACATAAAATTCCGAGCTTTGAATATAATCCCAGTGATAAGCCTTAACAGCAGAAACTTTCTAAAGAAAATATAAAAAGTTTCCGATGTTAGAGCTGAACACCGACGCTATAAAACTGGTAACAGTGCATCAACTTAAAAAAAGTTAGATTAAAGTAAATCGTTATTCAATAATTATATGCTTTTGAAAATGACACATTAATGTCGAAATACAGCGAATAAATCCAATTATTTACTTATTATATTTGGTTTCGTTTACAAAGAAAATCCTAAATTTTTTTCGATTACAGGTTTGTAGTTGGCTTAGGAGTTGCAGTTGGAATGATTGGATTTGAAATGTTGGCCTTCTTGGCAGGTTTTACTATGTTCCATTCCAGTTCTTCTCTGCTTTGTATCCTTTTTTAACCAATTAACAAAAATCATCAAACTTTGCTATGGGGTGGATTCATAGATAATAGTTTTTCAGGGTTGATTACAAATTTGTGGAAATAAAAGGGTTTGGCAAATTTTGGGAAACATTCTGTATATTTTTTCTAAATATTTAGCCGAATCCAGACCTTGTTATTTTTTTCTGATCGAGAGTCGTGAAACAGCTTTTATGTCTCTGATCAAAAATCTTTGAATAATCCTATCAAGTTTTTTTTTATTTTTTTAAAATAAATTAAATAAAAATAGGTTGCCTTTAACTTTTTCTTTCCTCCCCCTCTCCCTCCACTTCATAACTGTAAGATTTAAACATTCTTTTTAATCACCCTATATACTATTTTTTAAATATTTAAGATAAGCCAGAAGTGTTGTTCGTTTTCTGATCGATATAAAAATTTCATTTGAGACTCATGAATATTTTTAAATTATATATAGGGTGATCAAAATAACTAAATGGACCTTAATGATATTATAGCTATTACTTGTCATGCTGGTGCAAGTATATTTCTAGCATATTTGGTCTTCGATAGCTGGCAATGTGGTTGGTTTTGGTGGATTTTCGCATTCTGTTCGGTTCTGCCTGTTTTGAACGACTTTTGCATTGTTGTAGATGTTCTTATAAACAAAAAATACTAATTGCAATCAAGTATAAAGCAATTAGAGCCATATACAGGGTGTTTAATATTTATAAGATGAAGCAAAAACAAAAAAGTGTTCTTATAATGTAATATTCCGTCCTTAAGTATTAAAAAAATATACAAAGTGATCAAAAATAAATCTCCTTGATGTTTTTTTTTAATCTACATTTACGTGAAGGTGTATTACAATAAAAAAATTCAAATCCCTCTTGCGGGATGTAAAAATATTATTAATTTATTATTATTTACAAACGTTCGGATATATTCTTTGATTAGACATAATTTAATTTTCTAATTAACCCGATCAGAATACGTCGTAATTGAAACCAGATTTATTTATAGTCTTCATTTTCTCGTCTCGTGTTCACACCACGCGTATTCTGAATAAATTGATTTTAATTTATTGGATGACTCTATTTGCAGATCTATTGGGCTAAAAATAAATACTTCGATTGGTTCTTATCAATAAAAATTTATTTATAAATTTTAATTAGGTATTAGACGATGCATATTGTGACGCAATTTGTTCATTTAAAATTTAAAATAATGCGAATTCAATTAGGATTCAATAATTGAAAGTACGTAAATATAGGTACAATAAACGCGTAGTGTAATAATTTAAACCACCAATTATTATCTAAAGGTTGAGTAAACCTTAGTTCGTAACCCTTAAACATATTTTTAATAAACCGATTATGAATGAAGATTTTTTCTATTAAATTCTCCATCTAGAGGTTTATTTAATTGGAACACCCTGTATATCTTTGTATTTCTTGCTTTATCCAACAAGAAATCAGTCGCAAACATGAAAGTAGATTCACCTTCTTTTATCCAGCGTCGCCCGCTTCCCCCTTATATGGAACCTACTTTTCCTGTAGCACCATAGAAGTAAATAAAAGAAGATATTTGAGAAAATCGAATCCAACTTAAAAATAAAATCCTTTGTAAATAGAGTTAATGGGAATTGACGCAAAAAGTTTTGACTAATCTAATTTTTTATCTGAAAAATGTTGAGTATACGTCCCTGGCTTATTTTTTATTGATGTTATAGCTAAACATCAATGCAGTTATTCAACGTAGATGTTGTTTTGATTTAAAAAAATATTATTAAGTGTTAATACAAAATACTAATTAAGATAATAAAGACAAAAGATTAAATTAATGAAGTTCTGATAAAGTCTCTCAAAAAACAATCACATATTAGTACCTACTTGAATCACTTCTAATAGTGACATGATAGTTCTCAGTTTTATGTGTAAAAGATCTAAGAAAATGGAAGTGGTACAAAAAAATTTTATTCTTAATTTAAACTTTCTTAACAATAATTTTTCTTTTAGGTAGGAAATGAAAAAAATGTAAAAAAAGGTTGGACAAAATTGTTACTTTTGGCAGGAATTTCAACTACATTTGGACTATCACTTCCTGTAGGATATAACATTGGAGTCATAAACTCACCTGCTGATGTAAGTACCAAGTAATAGTGAAGGAAAAGAGTCTGAGGATGATATCAGAACAACCGAAAGTTTCGTCTTTTATTTTACGAAACATCCTCAGGGATTTAATCATTTCTGATTCCGTACATGAAGATGTCGCGTATAGTCGAGATCGAAACGTTTTATCTCCTCTTCGTTATTTTTTGTAGATCATAAAACGATTCTGCAATGATAGCATCTACACGCGATATGATACAGTTCTCAGTGAGAATGGATTAAGATTTCTATGGTCAGCCATCGTTTCCATCTTCTTGGTGGGTGGAGCTGTTGGATCCTTAACTGGATCATGGTTAGCAGACAGTGTTGGAAGAAAAGGTGCGATTTGTGTAAGCACTTTGCTATCAACTATTGCTGGGATTCTGTACCTCATTACAAAGTCTTGTAATTCTGTTGAAACTTTAATTGCTGCTCGATTACTTATTGGTCTTTCTGCTGGTACTTATTATGAAGAATTGTTATTAAAAATTGTTAAACTACACAATTTTTAATTACAGGTCTAATAACGTGTTCAATTCCAATGTACCTAACCGAGTTAGCACCGTTGGAACTTAGAGGATCTATGGGCGTATTTTGCCCTTTAGGAATCACCTTCGGGGTTCTTGTAGCACAAATTATGTCTCTAAATCAAATTTTAGGTAGACACTAAAAATACTAAATTATAAAATTAATTTAATACATTGTTTTATAGGAACTGAAGAATATTGGCCTTATCTCCTCTCAGGTTATACTGTCTTAGTGATAATTTTTGCAATGGTAATACCTTTTTTACCTGAAAGCCCGAAATATTTACTTTTTGTTAAAAACCAACCCCAAGAAGCTTTTGAGCAATTAGGACGTATACGGAATTTACCTGAAAAAGCTTTAGAAAAAGAAATTCAAGAATTAAAATTAACAATGGAAAATGTTGAAGATGATTGTAACAATAAATGGAGTCTTGTGAGGGTTTTAATGGATCGTACGTTGTTGCTTCCATTGCTTTTAGTTTGTTCCATGCAGATGGGACAGCAATTTAGTGGAATTAATGCAGTGAGTCTCTTTTCATCTCTCATCCCCTCTTGGACGATTTGCATCCCTCTCTGTATCTCTTTGATGATTTCTCACCTCCTCCACTTCCTTTCGTTCTTGTTCATTACCTACCGCTTCCGCATTATCTCTTCATCATCTCCCACCCCTATTTCCTATCCCACTAAATACAAAAATTTTAATCAATTTCGTATCTTGCAGGTGTTTTATTATTCTGTGTCAATATTTAAAGCAGCTGGATTATCAGAAATGAATAGTCAACTTGCAACCATCGGAGCTGGTTCTGTTAACTTAATGATGAGTATTGTTTGCATCCCCATTATGACGTATTTTAAAAGACGTGCAGTAATGCAAATCAGTTGTTTTTCTTCAGCCTTTTGTCTTTTAATACTTGGTCTCACCATAACATACATTGTAAGTACTTTTCAGGACCGTCTGCGTTGATTTGTGACGGATCAACGCAGACGACGACGCGACGTTCAGTAAATTAAAATATTTTCTTTTAGTCTGCTGCTACTTGGATGCCTTATCTTTGTATCTTAGCTGTTTTAAGTTATGTCTTGTGTTATGGAATTGGGTTAGGACCTATTCCTTATTTCATAGGTGCAGAATTATTTGAAGTTGGACCAAGACCAAGTGCTATGGCTTTAGGAAGCATGGCTAATTGGGGTGGTAATTTTATCATTGGTTTGACCTTTCCCATTTTGCAAGATACCATCGGTGCTGGGTCTTTTATTATTTTTGCTGTTATTACCTTAGGACTTTTTATATTCATCAGGTAGGTTGAAGTCTTGGTATGCAGATCCAGTACTTATTTACTATTCTTTCAGGTATTATTTACCTGAAACCAAAGGACGTGATCCTTCAGAGATTACCCTTCTTTGTAAACATGGACTATTGAATCCTACCTTAAAATCTTCAGTCAATTCCAATACGACTGTGGAAACACTTCGTGTACCAGAACCAAGAAGTGACGTATAACTGTTTTTATTCGAATTTAAGGGCGAAAGCTTAAATAACGCTATTTTTTAATATTTTAGGCTTCTGGATAATGTGATAAATAGAAAAGTTCTGATTTAACAGAAGAAAGTGATATTTGTAATAATAATAAAGAAGTAAAAAATTAACGTGTTTTAATTTATAACCAATACAGTTTGATTATTATTGAAACACTTTGGTATCAGATACCGGAATTACCATACTATGTTTACATTTTCTAAAACTCATTTCTTGAAGCCATTGGCAAGTCACTACTTGTTTAATACTTGCTCTTTTATTCACATTTGGCTCAAGCAAATTTCTGAAAAAAAAATCGGTTATAAATCTAGTGACCTTGATTTGATAAGTTTGACCTTGAAATATTGACCTACCCAATTAAATTCATCAAAGAGGGTGAGTTTATAGACCATGTCAGAGGATTATGGGAACACGCAGATTTATTTAACTGAGATTTTAACATTCTTTTAATGTTTGAGTCATCAAAAGGCATGGAAGCTGATAACATTATATATAAAATGCATCCCAACGCCCATATATCATACATTTTTGGATCATATGGTATTCCCTAAAAATATTATGTAGGTATTATTTAAAAAAAAAGAAAACGTAGTAAATTACAACACCTGTAAAATTTCAGGGGCTGCGTAAGCTGCTGAGCCACAAAATGTGTTGGAATATACTTTTGAATTATTTTCGTTTACGCAACTTCTTGAAAAACCAAAATCTCCTAGTTTTATTGAGTTGTTAGCTGTTATTAAAACGTTTTCACATTTTAAATCCCTGTGGGCGTAATTTCGGTTGTGTAAATATTCGACTGCATCGACTAATTGTCTGAAAAAGAATATCTAACAGTTTTAAGACAGTAATAGAACAGAAAATAAAGGAGATGCATCTAGAAGAGCGAAAGAAGGGGGTAAACTGATCAATTCCTACAAATTAAAGTCCCCCTCAGTCACATTAGCCTCTGCGTAGAGTTAAAATAGGTCAGGGGAATCTGTAGTAGCTTGTTTTCGGGTGCAGCACGAAATTGTTAGCTTCGGGGCAGAGCCGAGTAGGTTAGCCTTTGATCGTATACCCGGAGCAGGTACGAAGGCACGCTCGAGTAGGCTCGTCTTGCGTCCGAATCTTAAAGGGGTGGAGCTTGGCCCGAATTTAAATCGTATTGAGTCGATCTCGAGTGTTTCTCGAGTTCCGCTCGAGACTTTGATTCGAATTTCGTAAAAATGTATATTTACCTAAAATAATGCTTTGCTTTATTTTCCATTATCGGTCCTGTAGAACGAATATATTCTAATAAATCACCATTTCGACAATAATCCATAAACATATAAATAATGTCGTTAATCTCGATAATATTTGAAACTGTTACAATATTTGGGTGATCAATCATGGTTACAATTCTGTAAAATATTTTTATAGTGAAAAATAACTTAAATTTTTCAATAAATACTTTAATTCACGTGGTAAAAATCGCTTGATGAATTCCCCACCAGCAATTCGTTTGTTAATAATTTTGCAAGCTAATTTATTCTGCACGTTTTCAAAATTACGTGTAGCTATACAAACTCTACTATATGTTCCTTCCCCAATTTTTTTCCCGATGGTGTAGCCCATTTTCTTTAATATTTTAAAATTGGCCACCTAAAATTATGATATTTTAAGGGATGAAAGAAAATTTGATGAGTTTTGTGAATACCTCGCAAGGCGAACACTTCTTGGGTTTACGATATTGGAACATTTTTGTAGCACACAAAATTTCTATAAGGCTTCTTGAAAAAATGCACTACACCGCGTAATCAATTCTAAATTTATTTCTTTACTACATAAAATTTATATTGCAAAAAAAAATGACATTTTGTCAGTCAATGGTATTTATTAGAAGTTGTCATTAAAAATATTGAAGCTAGGCAACGAAATTTTTTGCCGGCAGTAGGGATTGAACTTGCTGCATTGAAACCGTTTAGAGTAGATCACTACAGGATCAGATAAGATCAGTCCATTTGCAAATGAAACAGAAAGCGGAAGGGTGGGGGTGAGGTAGATGGTAGCAACTGAAAAATATAGAGACGGAGAGAAGAAAAAGAGAGACAGAGATAGCCCCAATGGGTTTTGAAAAACGGTGTAGCGTTCCAATAAATTAACACTGGGGCAGTTTATAGAGTAGATCACTACAGGATCAGATCAGATCAGTACAATTGCAAATTGGAAAGTGCCTGAAATATACAAGCGGATAGCCCTCACATTTGTGCTACAAACAGCTGAATACACAAGTCCACTGGGTTTTTGTGAAAAATAATTCTCAAACTGCAACTAACCTAAAGCTCGAGGGGCGCCCAACTAGTCTTTGCAAAAAGTCTTTGCTTTAGGTTAGTTGCAATTTGAGAATTAATTTTTACAAAAACCCAGTGGACTTGTGTATTCAGCTGTTTGTAGCACAAATGTGAGGGCTATCCGCTTGTCTGAAATATCAGTACAGAGCTCTACAAGAAAGTTTGAGGGGGGGTGAGGTAGATAGTAGCAACTGAAAAATATAGAAAGGGAGATGGAAATATATTACAACTGTAAGAAAAAAAGAGATAGAGATAGCTGTAATGATATTATGTGCCCCAGTGGGTTTTGAAAAACGATTCTATCAAAATTTGACATGTTTGTCTTAAGTTTATTTTAAAATGACCAGTTTTGCCCCCTTATTTTTGGCATTTTTACTAAATTGTTGTGGAATTTACATTTTTTCACGTCCAAAAAAATGCGATAACTTGCCATATTTGTCTTACGTAATATTTTTAATTTCAGTTTATTTTTTCTTATACAGTATTCGTGTTATACCAACACATTTTAGAAAATTATTCAGGTGGGCACATTTAATAATCGAGGCGAGTCAAAAAAAATTTAAAAAAACTTAAAAATAATTGTAATTTTTTTTAGTTTGCTGTGATTATGCTTTTAATGGAATTTATCGTAACTAATCTTTGGTATCCCCTTGAATTAGGTATCATGTCTATTATTAAATCAATTCCGCATATGATTACATGTTTGATACAATCAATGGGAATAAATTATAATGTATGTGATTCGTTAAAATTTTTAAAATCCCCAACCGTGTTAACGGTAGCGAGTTACTTACTGAGTTTATTTTTTTTCTTATGCATTGGACATGCTACAAAAGTTTTAAACTTGTGTATCTTAACGTAAGTGGGTTTATTCTCTAGCGTTAGTGTTAAGCCATAACGAAATTAAAATTTTAGTGAATGTGGAATATATTATTTTATACTGGAGGCTACAGATAGAGCTAAAGCAGCTGTTAGTGCAGCAAATCCTTGTCGAGGCAAGAAAAAAAATAGAGTAACATTTTCTGGTAGTGAAGATTGTGAGGAAAGGAGCTCTGATACGAATATTTGTTCTACTAGTAGTAGTGAAGCTTCTTCTGCTGATTATTATATGTAAATGTAATCATTAAAATTACGTTAGATACCTACCCAACTTTTTCTTATGATAGGACAAGGATGGTCCTTTTCAGTGTGGGGTCTACGCACCCTGAGGGCAATACTATCCTTAGGGCCCTCACGATAATAGTTGCCCTCGGTAATTAAGACCATCCCTACCCCTTGATACATAAGCAAGTATAACACACATTTCAATAGCAACATTTATTTTTTTTCTAAGAAATAACATTAAATCCTTAAAAGGTTACATTTTAATGTCGACAATGACAAACTCCTCCTTGGCAATTGCCCCCTTTATATCCTCGTAATAAAGCTAGACAATGGGCAGCACAAGCGCTGTGATTAACAGAAAATTTTGGTAATTGGATACTTAATAAATCGCAGGTTAAACGTTTGTGACGATCGGCTCTAATTGGCTCTCCTGAAATTAAAAAAAAATGTATTGGTAATAATTTTTTTAAAAACGATTGGATTCGGGGGTTGGGAATTGAACCTCCCTTCATATAAAAAAAGAAGCAAATTTGGAGAAAAAAATTTAAAAAATTACCTTCACTATCATTTTCCACTGGGGAGCAGTTTATAAAAGAAACAATCACTGCAATAATTGTTAAAAATAACAAAACACTCTTCATTTTTGAATTTTTCTCTTCGGTAATTAAACTCAAAACAATCTTTACTGAGTTTTAAACTCTTAATAACAATTTCAAACCATGAAAGTCTTTTATACTTGTTCAAAATTAAGTGCAAGCACGATTCTTCTTTTGTTTCCTACTAGGAATTCAATTGTTATTCCCTTATAAAAATCCGGTAATTCCCCAAACAATGAGGATTTACCTTTTACAAGATGTAAAAAATTATTTCTTGGAAATATATTTATTGGAGAAGGTACTATTCTGTTACCAAATTGTTTTTAATGTTGCATGTCAATGTAATTAATTAACTTGGGATTATGTAATCTGTTTATAAATAATCTAACATGTGGGGACAGTAAAATTTTATAAATCAGGATGAAACAAATAATTTAGTATTGTCCTAGACATAAAAAGATATACAAGGTGTTTGCACTTTTTGTATGTTGGTCCTTCGAGCCGGATTGATTAAAAATAATAAATATAACCGAAGAATCGTCATTAGGATAAAAATGCCGACAATATTGTACAGTAACATTAAATACGATAAAACGTTATCTTTTACATGTAATTAATGTTGTAACCTTCATGGATGCTATTAGAACTCATGTTTTTTGATCATCTACTCGCTCTTTCACTTTAGATATTTTTCCTTTCTCTTATCAGTTACATCATAGTACAACAGTTTGTTTTTAGTGCATGATTTAAATGATGCAATTTTCTCTGTATACACATAATAAATAAATTTAAATTCGTCACACATTGTTTACGTTACTTATCAAACATGATGAAGCTTTTTCGAGATTTCTTCGCAGTCTTAATTACACCAGATTCTGATTATTAGTGCTTCTCGGTTATTAATTCATTAACAAGCAAATTTTAACATTAAACATTGTTTTAATAATAAATAATAATTAAATATTAGGGTAAGCCCATTATAATAATTTTTTTTTTATATATTTTTTAAATATTCATTTTTTTACGGCAAAAATATTAAATTACCATACAATTATTTATTATTAACTTTTATATTTCATTAATCTCGGATTTTATAATACTCTGTATAAAATGTTGAATATTAGTTATGCAACCATAATCACAATAGTGTACGATTGGTTGCATACCCATCCCCAATTTTCTTATTAAATCTGATTATTTATAAATTTTCACAATGTTTTTAAAAAAAAACAACCCATTTTAATCCTAGTAACTCTTTCGGACCAATGGATTTCTTAATCGGGGGTTTAGCAGCGGTTGGTGCTGGTTTTTTTACCAACCCCTTAGAAGTAGTCAAAATTCGAATGCAATTACAAGGGGAATTACATGCAAGAGGCCAATATGCAGTACATTATAAAAATATTCTTCATGCAACTTATAATATTGCTAAACATGATGGAATCCTTGCCCTTCAAGCTGGACTTGTACCAGCCCAATGGTTTCAACTTGTCCTTAATGGAAGTAGATTGGGTAAAAATTTTACGATAAATCAAAGGTATTTTTTATCAATACCTTTTAGGTTCGTATCAAATTCTTTCCAATAAGGGGTTTACGAAAGATAAAAACGGAGAAATAGTATTTTACAAAACGGTCCTTGTTGGGGGAGTCTGTGGTGTATTAGGAGGAGTCCTAGGAAGTCCATTTTTTCTAATAAAAACCCATCTTCAAGCCCAAGCGTCGCAGGAAATCGCATTCGGGCATCAACACAACCATGAAGGCACATGGAAAGCATTTAAAAAAATTTATGGGGAACAAGGGGTAGGTTTTGGTAATTAAGTTAATGTTCCCTTTTGTAATTATTTTTTTTCAGTTTAAAGGATTATTCCGAGGGAGTTTTTCTGCAGTTCCAAGATTATTTGTGGGATCAACCTCGCAATTAACTTCTTTTGATTATTGTAAAAAGTGGTTAAATAAAAATCCATTATTTGCTAATTCTCCTTTATTAACCACTTTCGTTGCTAGTTTTGCTGGGGGAGTTATAATAAGTATATGCATGACACCGTTTGATTTAATTTCAACAAGGCTTTACAATCAAGGTATGTACTACAGGCGAACACCATGGAGCTTCTATCTTGTTACGATGGCTCGCCTGTATCGTAATAAAATAAGGATTCGTTTTATGATTTCGTTTTTCAGGTGTTGATCCAAATGGAAAAGGACTTCTTTATAATAGTTATTTAGATTGTGTGGCCAAAATATGGAAAACTGAAGGTTTTATGGGATTTTATAAAGGACTTGGTCCTAGTTATCTTAGATTAGGACCCCATACAGTACTTTGCTTGGTATTTTGGGACCAACTTAAAGATTTGTATAATAAAATTAATACATTTTAGAAATTGGTTGGTTTTTTTTTAATAAATAAGAGGTTAGCTTGATTTTTATTATTGGAAGCTGTTCCAGAAGATTTTTCTCCATCCAGGTTTGCCTTTTTGGGCCACCTACAAAGATAGTAGAATTTTTTGTTTTTTCGTGCAATTTGGGTTGCCTATCTCTGGTTGGCATAATAACAAGACAGTAGGATTTTTGTTTTTTCTGCAATTTGGGTTGCCTATCTCTGGTTTACACAGGCCTTGGCACCATGTGTAGAGACACCGACAAGCAAAACTGTTTTTTACCTATATTAGGGCTGAATGGAAAATTTTACTAAATGAAAGATAAAGCAGACCCTACACAGAGTGAATACACATAAAAAAAATAAGAGGAGGATAGAATGAGTGTTCAAAAATTAAACAAAGTAGATAGTAGTATGATTTTCAGATATACCTACATAATACTTGATTAGGTACCTGTAAGTACTACTACATGAGGTGATATCTGGTATGAATTGATCTGCCCTTGAGCATCTATAAAAGGACACGTGATTGATACTGCGTTTAATGCATTCTATACCAGTTCCAACAACTCTGTAGGTCAAATAAGTTTCAATGGAATTCCGTACTTTAAAGTACCTACAATGATTCTTTTTTAAAAACATCAAAATCACTACAGGGTGTTCGTATAATAATTGTACTTATGGACACACTATGTGTGTTGGAGCTTCCTCTTAAATTAAGTGTTACAAGGAGGGCGGCACACGTCCTCAAGAGCTTTTTGGATGTTAAGTAGCCATCTTCAGTAGTAATTGACCTATTTTATCTTAAATTTAAATATCTCTCTTCAAACTAACGCAGTAAATACTTAAAAAAAATAAGCTTTCTGATAATATCAAAATATACACAGATAAATATTTTCGTGAATATGCAATTGAGTTATAATATAAGATAAAGAAAAATAGATAACAAGTTATAGTATATAAGAGGCAATAATTCTCATATTTATCTTAAATTCTTACTTCTTCCTCAGTTCTTTTTTTTATTTGAGAAACTTACAAAATCAGGTAAAACAATTCTTATTATACATAAAATTGGTTTATTATAAGTATTTTTTTCTTTCTAGAATGGATTTTATAGTTGGAGGTCTTGCAGCTGTAGGTGCTGGTTTTTTCACCAACCCTTTAGAGGTTGTAAAAATTCGAATGCAATTGCAAGGGGAATTAAATACCAGAGGCCAATATGCAGTTCATTACAAAAATATATTCCATGCAAGTTATACCATTGCAAAACACGATGGTTTTCGAACTCTTCAAGCTGGGCTTGTCCCAGCCCAATGGTTTCAGTTGGTTCTTAATGGAACTCGATTAGGTAAGGGTTGTAATCGTATCCACCCCCTCACCTTTTAACATCCTATCTCTTTAAATTCTAGGATTTTACGATATCCTCTCCAGCAGAGGCTTCACAAGAGACAAAAAAGGAGAAATGGTATTCTACAAAACAGTTCTCGCATCTGGAATAACAGGAGTCTTTGGAGCATTTGTAGGTAGCCCGTTTTTCTTAATTAAAACCCATCTTCAAGCTCAAGCAGCTAAGGAAATAGCATTTGGGCATCAACACAATCACGAAGGAACATTACAAGCGTTTAAAAAAATTTATGGGGAACAAGGGGTATGTTTTTGAACATCCAAACATTTTTTAAAATATTAATAATTTTTTTAACAGTTAAAAGGATTGTTTCGAGGAAGTTTTTCCGCAGTCCCACGATTATTTATAGGATGTTCTTCTCAATTAACATCTTTTGATTATTGTAAAGCGTGGTTGAATAAAGATCCCTTCTTTGCAAGGTCACCCTTGTTAACAACATTTGTTGCAAGTTTTACTGGAGGAATTGTTATAAGTCTTTGTATGACCCCTTTTGATTTAATTTCAACCAGACTCTATAATCAAGGTAAAAAATTAAGCTAATATTTTTTGGTGATGTTTTAATAAGTTTTTTATTTATAGGGGTTGATGCTAATGGAAAAGGGTTACTTTACAAGAGTTATTTGGATTGTGTTGGAAAAATATGGAAAACCGAAGGGTTTATGGGATTTTACAAAGGACTTGGTCCTAGTTATCTTAGATTAGGACCACATACTGTATTGTGCTTAGTTTTTTGGGACCAACTTAAAGGATTACATAATACCATTAATAGATTATAAGGGTGGAAAAGAAGAATGTAAAACTAGGGCTGACTAGATAAAATTTTGATCAAGATCTGAGCTTCCTGCAGCTCCAAAGAATATTTTTAGCAAAACTGTACCTACTGTCTTTGGGTATTGCTACATATTAGTAGGGTTTACCCTGTATATTTTAAATATCTATTGGCTGTGCTTATGTTAAAATAATTTGTTTATATTTAAGTTTATTTATGTATCTATTATTAAATATGTTTTTACTAAGACAAATTTATTTTAATTATTTTTTTTATTCCGAGATTTTTTTTACTCTCCCACCTAGCAAAATTTTTCAAAATTCAACCCTTGTAGGGATTCAAATCCTAATTTTTGTTCTTATAGACATTTACATAAACCACTAAACCATCAAGAAGCTTCCTATTTGGAATATATTTTTATTTAAACACCTTCCTTTTAATGGAATTTTCCATAAATTGAATTTTTCTTTTTACTACACTTATCAAATGGATTTTCCACTTAAAAATATGCAAAGCCAGGAATGTTGTAAATAATTATCCTCAAGTGCTAAAAGATAAGATTGACTTTTAAGAATCCCTCAAGAACGGAATATTTTGAAGAGGCAGAAATTGAACTTTGATTTGCTTTCAATCAATAAAAACAACTTAATATTGAATAATAATTGATACTTGATAATCAGAGTATTGTAAATGATTGAAAAACAAAATAAAAAAAATGTTGATGCAGGTACTAGAGATAACTGAGACACGAGTAAATTAGTGTAGGGAAATTTGTATTCAAGATTCTTTAATTTTATAATAATGAGGGATTCCCTTTTCTTACTTAAGAGTAGATTTTTGGGTTAAACTTGCCCTCTCCCCCTCATT
Source organism: Hemicrepidius hirtus (assembly GCA_963082805.1). Taxonomy (NCBI): domain Eukaryota; kingdom Metazoa; phylum Arthropoda; class Insecta; order Coleoptera; family Elateridae; genus Hemicrepidius; species Hemicrepidius hirtus. The sequence goes on from OY720166.1 coordinate 1,563,846, forward strand.
ATATCAACATAAAGACTCTTTGTTCTTCCAGTCCTACCTACAGGAGGGTGTTACTAAATTGCGGGGACAAACTTGTAGGGGTTGCAAAACACAACAAAGCAAACAAATTTTGTTAATAAATGTGTGGTGAAAAGTGTTTTCTTTAAAAAATAGAGCTTCTTATAGATTTTTTTAAGAAGTACCTGAAAATAGGCAACCCAAATTGCACTTTTGTTAATAAATGTGTGGTGAAAAGTGTTTTCTTTAGAAAATAGAGCCTCTTATAGATTTTTTTTAAGAAGTACCTGAAAATAGGCAACCCAAATTGCACTTTTGTTAATAAATGTGTGGTGAAAAGTGTTTTCTTTAGAAAATAGAGCCTCTTATAGATTTTTTTTAAGAAGTACCTGAAAGTAGGCAACCCAAATTGCATTTACATACATGCATTCATTTTTCAAATAGTTGATTTTTGTTTTGTTGTTTATTGGGTTGCCTACATTTAGGCGCTTCTATACTTTAAGTCCTAGAAGTTTGTTCCAGCAATTCATTAGCACCCTGTATAATGCTCTTTCCAACCCCCATTTCAATGTAAATCCTCCAAAAACAAAAATTTTATCCAGTTATTATTAATTTACTTCCCTACTTAAGACCAGAATTTTTAGCCACCCTCTGCTTCTTATTTCAAAATAAAGTTTCCAAAGTCTCATTTGTCCCTCCAGCCCTACCTATAACATTCCTCCCAACCCTTATTTTAAATAAAACTTCTATCTTAACAGCATAATAGGTATTTATTGGTAAAAGAATATTTCAACTTATACTAAATATTTCATAACGATATAAAAACTATAATCTTAAAATATTAATACATGTAGATTAAAAATATAAAAGCACTTTGTTTATGTAAGCATATTTCAATATAATTGCAATACAGTTGACTTGACCCAGCCCACTTGTCCCAGTTGACTAGAATTATCAACATTCAACCTAGTTCTATAATGTCTTTTGCAAGTTTCTATGTAACAATATTAAATGACTATATACAGGGTATTTCATATAATTATGTATCCTGAGAAAAACAGTGTAACAATGCACTAAAAGAAGTAATAAGTTCTGCAAGTTCTTTGGTTATTGCAACCATAGTAGGCCTTTTTTTCTTATTCTGTTCCAAACATTTCATTGAAATTTTATACACTTCTTCAGCGAAATTAATTTCCTTGGCAATCCATGGGCCTGCTTTTAAATCAACCAAAGGAGCAATGCTATCATCTTCGCATACTTCTTCCACATGTGTTACCTACAAGAAAATTAAATCAATAAATGTTAGTAATTATTTTAAATTAAGTTCTTACAATATCACACCCTTCTCTATTTTCATCTAATGGGGGTAATCCGGTTATGAGTTCTAACAAAACTACTCCAAAACTGTAGGTGTCTAATTTTACAGATACATCACCCCTGGAAAAAATTGAGAATTAAACACAGAATGTTTTTTTGGAGAAATTTAAACATCAGAAAGCTAGGGTAATCCTCCTAATCGATTTTTTACGGTTTGGTTCTTTATCTTCCATGGATTCTCCCCGATCAAACTCTTTTGTGATCCTCCCTAAATTTATTGCTTCTAAAAAATCTTACCTAAAAGCTTCCCTTGCCATATATGCCGAAGTTCCAAAAGCTGTTGTACTTGTATTGGTGTTTTGATTCCCAATTAACTTAACTAATCCAAAATCGCTCAACTAAAAATATTTTTTTTTTATTTAAGAAGACAAAAATTTAAGAATACAACCTTAGGTTTGTTGGTGCAATCCAGGAGAATATTAGCTGTTTTTATATCACGATGAATAAGGGGTGTACTGTAGGCTGTATGGAGATAAGACACTGCCCTAGCTGTTCCCAATGCAATATAGAGTCGATCTGTCCATATTAACTTTTCTTCGGTATTCTAATTTACAAAAAAAAATTAATAAACCTTTAAGTACCGCACTGTCCCATACAATCAATTCACTCCAATTCTTACCTGTAATCGATCCGTAAGTGCTCCTCCGGGCATAAATTCATAAAGCAAGCAATAAGTCGGTCCATCACACGAATATCCAATTAGGGACAATAAATTTTCATGTTGATATTTACTAAGAACCTCCACTTCATTTTTAAATTGTTTCGTGACAGGATCATCAACGTTTACTACATCCATATTATCCAAAAATAATTTCTTAACAGCAACAGGTTTATCAATAAGATTCACCCCCAAATAAACGGATCCAAATGCACCTGACCCTAAAAACCTTCCATTGATTTCCGCTAAAGGATTTTCTATTTGTCTACAATAATCTTTATTAGGAGTCTCATCAAAATAATTCGTGGCCACTTCAACTTCGTCATAGGAAAAATGTGGTAAGGGGGTGTTAAGACTTAAATTAGGTAACGGGGAGACACATTTAGGCCGGTCGGAACGTTGAGAAGCGTTTGAATTATCCGAATTGGAATTTTTAGAAGAACCGTAACTCGAAGTGTCGCTTGGAAGATCCATAATGGGGAGAAATAGCTTTGATTCCGGTTGTGAAAAGGATTTTTTATCGGGTAATAAAGCACTAAACGAAGGTAAAGAAGAACTTTGTTCTGATTCGATTATATTTATAGCAACGGGTGGAATTATGTTAGATTGTTGGTCGACTCCTAAAATACTAAAGTTTGGTACGTTTGGTTCTGAATTTAAGGGGACTTCTTCAGTTTTGTCTTCTAAAAGATCGCTGAAAGGAGGTAAACTTTCTCCTGAAGACGCGCTTTCGGTTGTATCGGAATTCATATTAAAAACAGTTAATTTTGGAATAAAACTTTCCGAGTTGGGATCTGAAGTCATTATGGCTGGTATATCTGGAATAACTCCTGAAGAATCGTTATTTGAATCACTGCTTAAATCAGTTTTGGAAAATTGTATCAAATTACTGGGGTAATTAGGGGAATTCCCCTCGTTTTCATCCTCTACAGTGCTGGCATTTTGTCTAAGCATTCTTTTCCTGCGACTTTCAATTACTAAAGGCATTCCAATGGTAGAATCGCGTAAAACTGCCTCACTTATAACAATTTTTGGTATACTTCCAGCATTATTTTCTTTAGTACTCGCATAATTAAGATTTACATCTATGTTTTCAGAGGTATTATTTATATTTGATATAATGGAACTATGATAATTTTGTGCTTCTAATTCTTTTTCCATCTCTTGCATTTTTAAATCCGGCATAGTTACAATTGCTGCAGGGCCTTCACTAGGTCTTGCCGGAGGTTCCATGTTTAATAAAGACGCTGCGACATAATCAGCAGCTCGGTATAATTGCGCTTTGGTTAATAAATAAAGTAAATGCCCTAAAGTCGGTCGAATTCTTGCTGAAGTCCCCCATTCACCAAAAAGCAATTCCGTACACATCTTTTGCATTTTAATCGAAGAATTCTCAAGTAACCTGTAAAACTTTTTATTAATTAGGGGACAATTAATGTTTAATAACTTACTTAAAGTGTTCTGAATGATATTTACACGGGTTATTTCGGGATATGTTACATTCGTAGTTGGTTTTTTCAAGTTGTTTTGGGATAATCGCCATCAAGTTCTTCCACGATTCGTTCGGATCTAGGATATGTGCAAGTTCTTTCACCTTGCTGTAAGGTAACTTACGTATTTCGGTTGTAATATCCATTATTTTTAAAGCACTTTTAGGGCTTCTTGTAATTTTACTGTAAAAAAAATTAAAAATGACATAACCTCAAAATTTATTTTAGTAACATTTTTAAGCTAATTCTGTGGATTTTTAGGAAGAAGAATAAGAAAATTAAGGGAATAAACACGTACTCTATTTATGGAATTATGATTTGTGATTATAAATCCCACAAAACACAATATTAGGGGTTATTTGAAAAACCCACCTAGTTTTACTTGTCGACCTTCACCTTGAACAAATTATAGGTAGAAAGCTCCTTCCAGTGCAAGATAAGTATGTATTTATGAATAAATTACGGTAATTAATTGTTTATGCTATTTTATTTTAGGTACCACTTAGGTACTCCAAGCAATTTTGGGGCCCAAAAATGAGTGTCAAACGAGTATCGGAAACTTGTCGATTTTGGGTTTCGTTCTGCTAATTTAAGGTGATTTCTGAAAGAAATTCACAAATAATAGCTCTTACCAGTAGTTTAAGACTTAATTTATCCTTAGGTAATTAATTTTAATGCAAAATTAAATAATTATTAAATATAACCTTAAATTAAGTTTTTCTATTTTTTAATCTATTCCCTTGAGTTTTAGAAAAATTGATAAGATAAATACGTAGTACTGTAATCATGAAACTGCTATCTACAATCACAAATCGTAGAAAACGTTAATAGACCAAACCCAAGCACTTTACTTACGAACCTTCACCTAACCGATTTAAATATAAATCTTCTTCCGGTGCAAGGTAATTGAGTATTTTTTTTATTAATTATTAATCGTGCTAATTAATAGTTAATTAATTGATTACATTGCAGATAAACTCATATAAGGATGTCTAAGATGACCTTTGAACTTTTATCCGAACCTCTACTGTGATGTCTTTTTGGGACTTCCCTTGTGATATTTCAAGGTGATTTTCAGAAGACTTTGATTAAAAATAATGTTTCTGAAAAGGTTAAATCGTAAAAACATCGAGGGGTAATTTTATTAAATTATTAAGGTGAGTTTATTTAAATTCTTCGAGCTTTTGATAATAAAGATGTTTGTTGTAAACTACACACCTTTTTTTAAGTTTTATATTAACATTATGTGTTGTATTTTTAACAGAACACTTAGTTTTCGTTAATTATTTTTCCAAAATAAGTCAAGTTGGATCACACCTAACTTGACTCCCATTCCTTGTTGAAAGCCTTTTTTTATTAAGTTTGACCGACACCAAATTTTGCAGTTTAATTATTAAACCCAAAAATGGACTTTGCAATAGCCGGTTTAGCAGCTGTTAGTGCAGGTTTTTTCACAAATCCTTTGGAAGTATTAAAAATCCGTATACAACTTCAGGGCGAGTTAAGAAAAAAGGGGCACCATGCGATTTATTATAAAAATATCGTACATGCAGGATACGTTGTTGCAAAAACGGATGGCATATTAGCTTTACAAAAAGGATTAGTACCAGCCCTTTGGGTGCAATTAATCATGAACGGTATGAGATTAGGTAAGAAAGTTTTTCCGTTTAGATCGTTTCACAATATTGTAAAAAAAGTAAATATTAATCAGGAACGTATGAATTCATCCAGTCCAGGGGTTACATTACGGATAGTAACGGAAAGATAATTTTTTATAAAAGTATTTTACTTGGCGGTGTTGGTGGTGTTGTGGGACAATTTTTAGCTAGTCCCTTGTTTATGATTAAAACCCATCTCCAAGCACAAGCTGCTCAAAGCATAGCCGTAGGGCATCAACACAATCATGAAAGTACCTGGAAAGCTTTGAAAATTATCTTCCAAACACACGGTGTAAGTATTTTTATTTTAATTTCCGCAATTAAAGAAATATTTTTACAGATTAAAGGATTATTTAGAGGGGCTGGGGCTTCGATTCCTAGAGCTTTTGTAGGATCAACTTCGCAACTCACATCATTTGCTTATTGTAAAGAAATCTTTAATGCGTATAATATTTTACCAAATTCTCCTTATGCGAAGTCTTTCCTAGCCAGTATGGTTGGTGGAGTCGCTATTAGTGTAATGATGACCCCTTTTGATCTGATTACAACCCGATTATATAATCAAGGTATAAAAAATTCCAACACTCATTTCTTTTCTTGAAAATATTAATTTTAGGGATTGATGAAAAAGGGCGAGGTCTTCTCTACAAAAGTTATGGAGATTGTGTCAGGAAAATCTACCGAATAGAAGGGTTTACCGGGTTTTATAAAGGTTTAGGTCCAAATTATATAAGATTGGGGCCTCATACAGTGCTGTGTTTGATGTTTTGGGATTTATTTAAAGATATACACCAAAAATATTTTGTTAACTCGAAAAGTATTAATATTTAGTTAAATAAAGTAGCGTTACTTATTAAAATAAATAAGGAAATACCTATAGCTTGCTTGTCCCTTTTTCCCTAACAATTGTGTTCTTTGATTTTGTTTGTTTTCTTTTCTAACTTTAAATAAAAAATAAAAGCCTTTGGAGTTATCTGGAGGGTAAGAAATTGTGAATTTTTACCCTACCTAGAGAGAATTCCCTAGTGTTTTTAAAAAGGGGAATCCCCTGTAAATGCATTAGGGACAGGAAAGTTTATAATAAATTGTAGGGGAGGAACAAAAGATTAGTTTTGGGAATTATTAGCCTATGGTTTTAGTCCTTGAATATTATTCCCAGAGGTGGTGTACGATGGGTTGCCTACCCACAAGGCGTAAGAATTTAGATTGTCGGAATAATATCCAGGGCCTAAAACGTTGTTAGTTTTTTAAACAGGGGAATCCCCAAATTAATAAATCAGGGGTTTTTGCTTTGAACTAAACTTCATATGAATCTATTCTTCAAATTTTGCTATTTGTTCCTAAAGTCACGTTGCACATTAGACTTTTTATCTCAATATGTCATTTTTTTAAAAAATTTTTGTAAAATAAATCCTGTAATGGTAGACCCTAAATGGACTTCATCGTGGCAGGCCTAGCGGCAGTTTGTGCTGGATTTTTTACAAACCCTTTGGAAGTCCTAAAAATCCGAATGCAACTTCAAGGTGAATTACGAAAAAAGGGGCACCACGCAGTTTATTATAAAAATACCTTCCATGCTGGTTATGTTGTGGCAAAAAACGATGGCGTATTAGCCTTACAAAAAGGACTTACATCAGCCCTGTGGGTACAATTGCTTATGAACGGATTGAGATTAGGTAAGAAGTTAGCTCTAACCCGTAATTATAAGAACCCTTAGAGCAAATCCTTTAGAAATCAAACCCAGTTACTTTTAGTGAAATAATTCCAAATCGTGAGACTTCAAAGGTGTATTATTATTAATCAGGAACATATGAAGAAATTCGTTCAAGAGGATACATTACGGATACTCAAGGAAATATAATTTTCTCAAAAAATGTCTTGGTTGCTGGATGTTGTGGGGTTCTCGGACAATTTTGTGCAAGCCCTTTATATATGGTTAAAACCCACATTCAGGCCCAAGCTGCTAAAAATATTGCAGTTGGTTATCAACACCATCATGAAGGAACTTGGAAAGCTTTGAAGAAAATTTTTGAAAAGCATGGGGTAAGAAAAAACTGAATAGTAATAAGAAGGGTACCTAATTTTTTTTTTTCAAGATTAAGGGTTTGTTTCGAGGTGCTGGAGCTTCAATGCCGCGAGCTTTTATTGCATCAACCTCTCAGTTAACAGCATTCACCTATTCGAAAGAAAAACTTACTAAATTAGGAGTTTTGGGGGATTCCCCTTACCTAAAATCGTTTATAGCGAGTTTAGTAGGTGGAGTTGCTATAAGCGCAATGGTAGCCCCTTTTGATTTAGTTTTGATTCGGCTTTATAATCAAGGTAAGGATTTAATTTTTTTAATTTAAATAAAATTTGATTCTTTTAGGGGTTGATCTACAAGGCCGAGGATTTTTATATAAAGGCTATATAGATTGTGTTCTGAAAATTTATAAATTGGAAGGAGTTTTAGGTTTTTATAAAGGAATTGGGGCTATTTATGTTAGATTAGGACCGCATACTGTATTATGTATGATGTTTTGGGATTTGTTTAAAGATTTATATCATCGTGTGGATAATTATAATAAAAAACACCCTGTGTGATTAGACTGTAGGTAGTTTACTAGTATTTTTCTGTAGAATCGTGAAACGTTTTGAATAAACTAGACTATACAGGGTGAAATAATTAATTGTCCCCCTTTAAGGAGGGAAACTATAAAACTTGTTTAATCATGGCTCGGAAATTATTTTTTATGGTTTGTTGAACGTTTTAATTTATTACCTTATAATTAAACAATCAGTCATTAAAATTTAAAAAATGGCGTTGTTAAAAATTCCACCTTGCAGAAAAAAAAATCAGGCAACAATTAAAGATGGCAAGATTAAGATTTATTTTCATAAGGATTACCTTCTTGGTTATTATCCTTGGAAAAAATGGTGAGCGATTATTTATTACCTCAAAACTCTCTAAAATATACAGAATGTTACTAAATTACACAGGAATTGTTTTCAGAAGTAGAATCAGTTCTTTGTATTGCGGATAAATTTGGATGCAGTCTTCCTTGTGCAGACAATTTTGGTTGGTGTGCGAGAGGTTTGCTAGAGAAGCTATAGATTACGACAATGCGTAATATTTATCTTTAGTAAACCGCAGTAGAGAGCAATTAGATCTTTTTATGAGTTTTAAATTTTGGCGGGAAAAATAAAACAATTGATCTGTAGGAGTTTTAAATTTTGGGGGGAAAAATAAAACAATTGATCTGTTTATGCGTTTTAAATTTTGGAGGGAAAATCCCAGCAGTCTAACCTAGATATTCCATCTTTTACGTTTTAATTACTGCTACAGTTTGGGTCAATTTAGGGTCTTTTTGGGTAGTGTGAGATGGATTAATCAAAAGTGACGTTTCTTTATCTAAAATCTTGACCTGCCCTTATTATTAATCAATTTGGTGTGGGTTTTATCTTCGCCCCTATTCCGACTTATCTTTTTCGTGCATATGTGACGTCATGGCTAGCCTGTAAAGGAAGTGCTAAAGGGCAAAATATAAAAAAATGTGGAATTTGAAATAAATAGGGCAATGATCTCCCACTTGATCGCCTGAGTTATGACGTAGAACGAGTTCCATAGTTCACACGGTGAGTGCACGTGTGTTGTGTAAGTACACAGCTGATTTATCGCTTGGCTGTATGTAGCTATAGCTATATTCCCCCCACCCCCTCCTTCAGTGCTTTAACTAGCTTTAACTTGTGAACCGCTCTATTTAAAATTCGCCATCGTCACGGAAATCCAGGTTCAAATACGAGATAAAGAATAATGACTTTAGACTATGGAAACATTGTGAAATTTAATTTTTTTAATAGTGAACTACCTGACGCTCTTATCACATTTTCATTCCTCGTGTTGACTTGGTATGTAAAATTTGATTAATTAATATTTTAATTAATAAAGGAGTCATTTTTATTTAAAGCTTTAATTTTGATCAACCTTAACAATTTTTTTTTCCAAAAAAATTTAAACCTTTTCAAAAATTTTTGGAAAATATTTTTGTTTAAATTTGCTAACTCATGCTTTTTATGGTAATTTTTTCTTTTAAGCCATTTAAATGAATTACATCCGTCTAATCACAGTTTATTTTAGGCTGGCCAAATGCCAGAATATGCGTACAAAGTTCTTCCATCCAGAATCATCTAAAAAGCGCGGGAAAATCGTTAAAATCAAATCCTAAACAAAAATGGAATTTGCTATAGGAGGCTTGGCTGCAGCCGGTGCTGGATTGTTCAGCAACCCTTTGGACGTCCTGAAAACCCGAATGCAACTCCAAGGAGAATTACGAGCACGTGGAAAACATGCAGTTCATTACACAAACGTCTTACAAGCCGCTATTGTGGTAGTCAAAAATGATGGAGTTTTTGGGCTTCAAAAAGGCTTAGCACCTGCAATTTTTATGCACTTTATTAGAAACTGTGTTAGATTAGGGATTTATCAACGTGCGACAGATAAGGGTTGGGTTGTTGATGAGAAGGGGAATACCCTATTTTATAGAAGTATTTTGGTTGGTGCCGTTGGAGGAGCCGCTGGAGCCTTTTTTGGAAGTCCATTATTTCTTATTAAAACCCAATTACAGTCGCAAACTACCCAAACTATTGCTGTTGGACATCAACACGGTCATACTGGAACTATGGCTGCTGTACGACAAATTTATGGAGATCATGGAGTAAGTATGATTTTGCTTGGGCCAGGGTTCGAATCCAGATTGGAGCAAACTTTTTTTTAATTTTTTTTGTCCTCTTTCTGACTCCTTGGCCCGTAAAATAATATTTCCTTGACTTGTTACATACAAAACTATTAAATTATCAAATTAATAGCGTACTTACACTTTTTAAGCTCCGTGGTCTATGGAGAGGAGTAAATGGAACTATGTTGAGAGCCTTGGTAGGATCTTCCTCCCAACTAACGTCTTTTGCAATGACAAAAGATTACCTGATGAATTTCTCAATATTCGAAACCTCCCCACTCGTTACTTCTTTTACTGCCAGTATTGTAGGAGGAATATTTCAAGTATTAACTATTACACCGTTTGATCTAGTCTCAACGCGTCTTTATAATCAACGTAAGTAAAAAACTAGCTTCAAAAACAACTAATCGTTTGGGAATTCCCTCCCAAAAGGTTAAAGTTCCAAGATTAATATATTTTTAATTTCAGCTGTCGATGCTCAAGGAAGAGGAATATTGTACAAAAGTATACCGGACTGTTTCTTAAAAATATGGAAAACTGAAGGGTTTTTCGGATTCTACAAAGGAGTGACTGCAAATTATATGCGATTGGCACCTCATGGTGCACTGACACTTGTTTTTTGGGATCAGCTTAAAGATCTCCAAGTCAGTTTTAAGAATAATATGGACAATAAAGCGTGAAAGTGAAAGTATTATAAGGGGTGGGGATAATAGTCAATTATTTATCAAATAACTTTTACTAATTATTTCTAGATGTGAGTGACTTTTTATTTATTTTCTTGTCAGTATTTTATACATTTGTTAAGAATTAAAAAATACTAGTTGATATTAAATGTTGTTCGTAGTATGCTAAATGTTACTTCTAGACCAAGACAATCGGGGACGTAAAAATGGATTAAAACTAACAAAACCTTAAAAACCCGGTTGTTATTATGCAAACATGAAGTGTTTGACGAACTCTTTCTAACGACGAAAACCGCGTTAGTCTTGCTCGCTTAATTTTGGAACTATGAGGGTCCCAAAAACTGCCAAAATTTGAAAAAAATCGTTTTGGGGGTAACTTTGAGTACCTGCTCTGAACAAATGGAGCTGTTTCGAGATTGGGTTTGAAATTCCCAAATTTTCCTACGATTTTATGTTCAAACCGTGAGCCATTAACCCTACGCGCAACCCCGATACTAAAAGAACACCTGGAATCAAGCCAGAATCAGGGTGGTAAGCTTTCTTTTTCCATTATAAAACATCAAGTATCTAGTAGCAATTTCAAATTTTGGGGATTCCCCTTTGTTTTTAGCGAATTTTAACGAGAATAATACCAAAGGTGTACAGGAGGTGATTATTATGCGACTCACCCTGTACATAACATATCTGCAAATTTACCTGTAATTTAGTGCGCATGCGTAGACCGCAACCACCTGTAAAACACCTTGACAGTTGTACATGGTTTTACACGTTTGTCTCACCTGGGCAACAGGTTCAATGAACTATCCATAAGTATGTAGATTTTTTTTATAGTTTCGCGATAAAAAACCGAGAGCAACGTAATAGTTATTGATGTTGCGGTTGTCAGAGCATGTAATGTTATCAACGTCAGGTGAACTGCAAGTCCCCCCAAGTGAAAGCTTTTAAAAGGTGAGTTAACAGTTTTATCTATGTGGCAGTATTCAAAATAAGATGCTTCTGATTAGCTTCGTAAATATTTGTATTTTTACGTTAGTGTTAATTCAAATATTTTTGTTTTTAGTTCCAATATGATTTAACGATATGACTCTGAATAAAGATACCAACAGTTCCAAAATGCATGAACTTTTTATGCAAGTACTCAAGAATCGAGACCTGTCTCGAGCTGGAGATTTATTTTCTGTACCCGACAATGAAATAGTTACTGATTTAACACTTGTGGTAAGTTTTATAAATCTATATTTTAATATTAAAGCAAATAAATATTTTAAGAATACGGCAATATAATATTTAGGGCCCCTTTTTGTCCCCTTAAGATCCTTGTTCTATACTGTGCCATATCAGGATCTAACCTAAGGTCATTTTCTTATTTTTTTAATAATAAATGTTTTTAAAATGCAGCATGTAATATTTGGGGCCCCTCTTTGCCCCCTTAAAGGCCTTGTCCCATACTGTGTCATATCAGAATTTAACCTAAGGATATTTTCTTTATTTTTTAATAACAAATATTTAAAAGAATATAGAAACATAAATTTGGGGCCCCTTTTTTGCCCCCTGAAGGGCCGTGCCTCATATTGTGTCATATCAGAATTTAATCTAAGGTCATTTCCTTAATTTTTTTTGATAATAAATGTTTAAAAAAATACAGCAACATAATATATTGGGGCCCTTTTTACTTCCTTAAGGGCCTTGTCCCATTTGGGTCAAGTCTTTTACAAGTTTAGCTATTTTTAGATAAAAATAAGTCTTGCAAATATTTAATTTGCATAAAAAAAGAAAAAAAATGCAGTTATAATATTTCAAGTAACCTTTATATCAGCTATCACTTGCCCTCTGGCATTATTATGTCTTTATAATTAATTTGTGTGAAATATTTTATTACGTAATTAATTTTATTATTAATAAATTATTTATTCAGTTGAACGAAATAATAACAATAGCATCACTGCCCGATTACGCTCATAATGACAATGATCAAAGTGTTGTGGAAATATGTGTAACCCGTGTTACTTCATGTATAAGAGAAACAGGAAGTGCCGAACAACATTGTGATGCTCTCGTCAATTTATTAGAATCCTGTCTGCATCACAATCTTCAATTATCATCACGTGACGAAGATCCCCCACACGCTAAGATTTCAAGTGATATTATTTCTTGTATATTTTTGGTAAAACAAATCTTTATGGTAATTGCAAAATATTAATGTGGATTCTTTACAGAATTATGGTAAAAAATCTGTGATGCAACGTGCCTTACCAGTTGCAGTTAAATTTTTACATAAAGGCAATAAAGAATTGTCGAGAAATATGGCATCTTATCTTTCCTTAGCAGCTATCGAACATGCATCATTATTAAGCCCCCATGTTCAACCCATTATGGATTCTATAATATCCGGTACTATATTAAATTTTTTTATAACTTGTGTGAATAAAATAAAATTTTCAGGGAATTATCCGCTTTGTCGGGTGTTGGCACAAATTTATGAAGTTTCTCCTGAACCTCTGCAAGGACATGCTATGGCATTGGTGTCTCTTTTACCCCATTGTGACAATCAAGAAAAATTAGCTTTATTACATCTGTTTTCTTTGATTGCCAAGGATAATCCTACGGTAACTATTAAAAACAATATGACGAGACAAAAGGGTAAACAATTAAACCCTAATAGGTAGATAAAAGGATAGGGACAGACAAAAAGTGAGACAACAAAAAAATATTGTGGGACAGAGAGACAGATATGTAAGTGCAATGAGATAGAAAGAGACAGATATATGAATAGATACAAAGACTGTTATTTGAATTTAATTTTGGGGGGTAGATTTTATTTTAAAGGGATTACAACCTGACTGGATAACGAAACAAAAAAAGGCCGTTTCTAAAATAAATATTTATAAAAAATTATTTCCAGTTGTTAGAGGCAAGTGTTCCGCAATTATGTGAGTACTTAAACAGTTCAGTGACGGCAGCTCCTACCTTACAAGTATTTTTTAACATGGCAGAGAAGAAACCTGCCCTTTTGGCAGATCATGTGAATGCTTTAAAATTGGCAGCTCAACGGTACCCCCATACTGTTTGTTTGGCAGCTCAAGTTATAAGCGCTGTAGGGAAGCTTAGTAAAGTAATTTATATAATAAGGTTTTTTTTTCTTAAATTCTAATTATGAGTTTTTAAGGACCGTGCCCAAGATGCTCTGAATTTTGTCTTGGAATATTTACCGAAAGCTGATCGAGGATCACAAAGTACACTTTTAAGAGAGGCAACTTTATTGTGTAGCTCATACCCTATTTTATTTACGGATAAAGTATTAGCTGGAGTTAGACAAAGGCACCATACGAGGTATGGTGAAGGTTATTCTTTTTAGAGAGCTTGAACCCCCCTTAAAGTGACTTAATTTTTATATTTTATTCCTTTTTTCAGTACAAATCAAATAAATCACACACACATTTCAAATCACAACCATGTAACTTCTGGAGGGGTAACAATTGTGAAAGTAGGTGGTAGTACGCAGTCACAAGCTGTCCCAACATCACAACCTGGTTACACCCGTCGTGCAAAATTAGGTAATTCCCGTAGCACGGGTCGACTTACTTCCAATAACAACCATCAGAGCATGACAAGAATCAACATTGCCGGTTAATATCATAAATTTTTATTTTTTAAGAAGCTTTAACAAAAAGTTACCCCTTTTTTTAGGTAGTTCAGTGGGTGGGTTACATAAAAGCATGACAAGGTTGAGTTCATCACAACAAATTAATGTTCCTGTGCCCCCAGTAGCCGTACCAACCCCACCTTTATCAAATAATGTGGTAGTGACAAACAATAATAAATGGGGGATTCCCAATACAAGGGTTTCAAGTGGGGGTGTTACTGTGACAACGATTTCACCACCAAGGATACCCAGGCCACATAGTCAAGGACCTTTAACCCTTCTTTCGAATCACAGTAGCCAAGTAATTTTGTTTTTTTTCCTCCCCCTTATGGGAGACCTAGGGCAACGAATTAGGTTGAATTAAATTTTTTTATAGATAACAATTAATCCGATCCAAGTTGGTTCTTCCCATATATCGAATATAAATGCAAGCAATTCAGTCACGGTGAGTTCTGTATATAACGGTCCAATTTCAAGCGGACAAGTTTCGGTACTGACCAATACTACAAGCGGATCTAATAATGTTGTCATGCAAACAATCCCTGTAGGATCCGGAAGTATAAATCAAGTCTCTGTTAGTGATTGTCATAATAACCATAATGGAAATGTAATGGGCAGTGGTAAGATTTTTAACCGTCTACCTCGTATACCCGTATATTTACAAATAAATTTCAAGGTCATGTAAATGTAAGTGGACCAAGTACGGTGACAACAAGAAGAGCGAACAACACAAGTGTTACAATTGTAAATGCGAATCAAGGAGCTGCATCACAGAGGATGAGTGTTTTTGAACCGTATCCAATGAGAGACACGGTTCAACATTTTTGTGAAAAACACTTGGATAAGATAAAGGCTTACATGGATAAGGTATCGGCTAAAATTCCCCCACCAGCTAAATGTACCATTGAGGAAAGAAGACATAAAAAGTCGGCTAAGTTACATTTTGCTTGTCAGGCCCGTGGGCAACATTGTTTATATTCTCGTACATTTTTTACCATGCGGACAAGAAATCCACGAATATGGATACATCTTATGTTTATTGCCTTACAAGTTAGTATATGATTTTTGATTAACTTAAAGTTACCCCCTTCCCCTCCCAAAATCAACTTCATATTGTCCATTCCCTCCACTAGAGGGCACCAAAGTTATTTTGAGCTCCAAAACCGGTTCCTGTTATCCCCCTTTCCGAAATAAAGCTTCAATAAATGAATTTATTCTAGGCACGTTCACCACATGCTTTAAGTTCCCGTGATACAAGCGTAACAAGTTTAAAGCACTGTTGGGATATGTTAAAATGTGAAAACAAAACATTCATGACTTTAGTTACAAGTGCCTTTCCGTGCTCAAAGGACCAAGATGTTTTATTAAACGAATTAAGACATTCCGGATTTTTTGATGTCTTCCAATTATGTCCTGGAAACATTAGTGGCTCTTCCGAACAGTTAGAAGGGGGGGTTAAATTTCAATGGGGCTGCTTTTTGTGTGCACATCCCGAGAGGGCTGTTGGTTTTCTAAGAGGTTTGTATTATGATTGAAATAAAAACAGTGGTAACATGCAGTTTACAAGGTGGATCTTTAGGAGATGCTCAACCTGTGATAGAAGGACAACTTAAGGAGAAGAAGGGGAAATGGAAATTATTTCGGAGATGGCGGACACGATATTTTACTTTATCCGGGGCACATTTATCTATTCGTGGTTCGGTAAGTTTTATAAAAAAAAATCATTATGTAGGGTTTATTGGAAATTTTTTTAGAGTGGAGGGGAGAGTATTGATGTGAATCAAATTCGATCCGTGAAGGTTTCCCGGGGTGCAAGAAACATTCCAAAAGCTTTCGAGATATTTACCGGAAATCAATCTTTGATTCTTAAGCCTAAAGACGGTAAAAATGCCGAAGAATGGGTCCAATGTTTGAGTATTGTTGTTGCACATTCTCATGCAAAAGAATTACCTGCCAAAAGTAATTCCCTTCCAGCTAGAGGTATGTGTGCTAGTCGTACTGCTATTTGATACATTTTTTTTATTACAATGTGATTTCAAAAAATTTTGATTAGTCATTTAAGAAATATTTATTGTTATGGACAAAATTGTGTGTTCAGACAATGAGGTGCCAGGGATTGGCATACCGAGACCTCGTTACAAAAATTCTTTTAATTATTTTTTTATACAATTAGTATTTAACTCAAAATAAAATGACATCACATTATTTAAAATTTTGGGAAATTTTGAAAAATATAAA
This sequence comes from Hemicrepidius hirtus, assembly GCA_963082805.1. Taxonomy (NCBI): domain Eukaryota; kingdom Metazoa; phylum Arthropoda; class Insecta; order Coleoptera; family Elateridae; genus Hemicrepidius; species Hemicrepidius hirtus. The sequence continues at coordinate 1,580,305 of OY720166.1, forward strand.
ATCGTACTATTTTTTAAATTGTGTCGGAAAACAGAATTTTATATTCAATAATGACTGAGAAACTTAACAGTGAGATTTATTATCACTATAATCGTTTAAAAAAAATACTTTCTCCTGCAATATACAGGGTGATTAAATAAAGTATTTTAATTTAAAAAATCTTATATGAAACAATACAATAGTTTTATGCAGGGTGGCTACTTAAAAAGGGTGAGCTAACCTAGAGGAATACCCTGTTTATCAGAAATTTTTTATTTTTTTACTTTATAATTATTTTTATTGAATTAGCCGAGGGACTACTCCTTATATCAAAAAAATTTTTTAAAGAAAATTATTTTTTACTTTATAATTTTTTTGTTGAATCACCTTGTATAATTTTATGACCCAGAGATATAAAAGTGTACTTATTGTGAATTAACAAAACATTCCTTTTTTTTAGTAGTGTATAGTAAAAAAAAAAAATTATTTTTGGAACTTTTTGTACTTAAAAACTACAGATTTGTATATTTTTTTTATTATATTTAATTATTATTTATGTTATTTGTTTATTATCTTTAATGCATTTCACTGCTTTTATGCACATATTTTATTATTGTTACGAAATAAAATATTGATTTCTATTTTTATTTTTTGTTCCTTACCTTGGATATGCTCAACTCGCCCTATTATACCCTTTATACTCCTTCGAATATCCCAGTTAACTATGGAAACTAGTGCTAGGTTCGGTCAGGGGATAGATAGGGTTACATTTTATGTGTTTTGTACAACCCTTAGAAATGAAACACCCTGTATATGTTCCATATTCCAATTAAACTTTGGAAGCTTAAGAATTTTTACCTGATAAATGTTAAGTCAAAATCGTCTAGTATTATTCAAGAGCATTTATAATATACAGGGTGAGTTAATAAAAGTGGCTATTGGGTGAAGTATTTGTCCCAAATTAATTGGAAAAAAATATTTTCAGCAGGGGGTACGACAATCCAGGAGGCACCACAGAAATTTAATTTTTCTCAAAAAAATGCGAAATCAAGGCATGTTGAAATGATTTTTTAAACTTCTAATGGGCGGCTTTTAGTGGCTAAAAATATTTTTAATGGTTTTCTTATGGGGAATTTACGCTAAAACAATTTTTTTCCCGTTAATGTAGGATAAATACTTTTTGAGTTGCAACCTGAGTCAGTAGCCATTTTTATTGAATCACCCTATATATGGTATTTTTTGAAAATAGTACAAAAGGTTTCTAGTGTGGGAGAACATCCTACATATTTTGAGGGAACTGTCAAAGAACAAGATTAACCGAAAATATACAGGGTGTTTCATCAAAAAATACATGTTTCACTCATTTATTCTGACACTAATAAAAATATCAGCCTTGACTCTCGATTTTACTGCCCATTATCGAACAATCGCAGATTAATATTACAAGAACAATGTTGCATAAATTTTTTTATTAAAGTTTTCACTACAACACAAACGGCCTATTATAAACAAAGCTTGTAAATAATATTTACGTAAATAATATTATGAACACGTACATATATTGGAAATTTAATTACAAAATAGAAATTAGTACTAGCAGTAATTTTATTGTTACATTAGTAACCTTGAATAGCAAAAAAAACAAGCTATTTACAACAAAACCCTTTTAATTGTTTTTCAAACCCTTCGTTAGGTTTAATACAAACCCGCTTTGATTTTACAAATTTATAAGCATCGGTATAGGAAAAATTATTAACCAACATTAAAAATCCTATTACAACAGCAGAAGATCTCGAAACACCTGCATTACAATGTATTAAAATTTTTTCACGACTTTCAATTGTTTCATTAATAAACGGGATACAGTCAGTTTTTAAAATTGTTATAATATTTGTTTCGGGTAAATCCAAACACTTAACAAATTTATATTTTATGTTTGGATATGTACAGGGTGCTTCAATCCCAATGCTTAAAACATTTTTAATGTTAAAATCGTCCAAGACTTTTATTTCACAACAATCTTGCGATCCTAAATAAATATTTTCAGTTATTTTAGCCGGAATGTTGTCGGGTTTGGTATCTACAACAAATCCGTATGATTTTTGGTCAAGGGCAGTTTTGGTGTTTTTGGTTTCTATAAAACGCCGACCATCTGGTTGCGTTATTATAGTTGGGGTTGTTTTTAAAGAATTTTTCTTTTTACAAAGCTGCTCTAAAAGACTCATATTTAACTAAATTTTAATCATATGAAAAAAATTCGTTTGGTAATTGAAGGCAACTGACAACTTTCGGTTGTTCCGATTGGTCCAAAATTACAGAAACACTTCCTGGGTCAATCTCATTGCTTTAAAAATTATTTGCATATGATTAAAAATAATAGGGTAAAGCTATATTGATTTATTGACTTTTTTTAATTAATTTACAGTATAATATGATACCTCTTTGTCTAACTTAAATAATATTAACTACACTTTGAAAAGTGACAATTAAAACCTACGTTTTTTTTAACACAAAACTTGCTTCGAAATATTAAAAAAAGTTCCTTCACTCATTATTTTAGTTATCAGCAGAATGGGATCGACTTCTTGATTTACTTCTGCCTTTACTCATAGACCTTGGTGATCTAGAACGTGATCCCTCTTTGGATGGTTCACGGGATCTCGACTTTTTCGCAACAACAGGTGATCGAGACCTTGATTTAGAAGCTTCAATAGACTTCTTCCGGGAATTAGATCGGGATCGGTCAACACTTTTCTTACGTGAATTAGAACGAGATCGTGACTTACTATCACGATCTTTACGAGGCGATCGGCTCTTAGATCTAGACCGGCTATTAGAACCAGATCTTTTAGATCTGCTACGGGAACGGCTTCGACTGTAAGAAGTAGACCGTTTACGTCTACTGTTTTTATCTTCAACCAATCGAATACGGCGTCCGTTTAATTCGGTATCATCTAACTTCTCGATTGCGTTTTTTAAGTCAGAGTAGCTTGCGAATTCGACGACGCCTTCATTGCGATTTTGTTTGTGGGCATCTGCGTATGTAACCTCTCCGGCCTGCCGCATGTAATCTTTCAGGTCTTGCCAGCTGATACGGGATGATAGATTTTCTACGACAACACGGTAGTTTGTCCGCGTTGGAGGGCCATAACGTTCATGGGAGCGGTGATCACTGCGGCTGGACCACTGGTCACGGCCTCGGGGTGTCCCACGTGCCCGTTCCACAGTCACACGCTCCCCTAAAAGTTTTTTACCGTTTAATTCATAAACTGCATCATCCGCATCGCGATAATCATCAAATTCAACAAAACCGTACCCATTTTTAATAAGGACGTCGCGCATACGTCCGTAACCCCTAAAAAAACGTTCCAGGTCTCGTTCGGTTGTCCCATAAGGCAAACCCCCGACATACACTCGTGACCCTACCATACTGTAAATAAAATTACTATTACGATTTTTATTCCTCCTTGAATGTCTCCAGGTCTCGTTGAGAATAAGCCACTTCAGAAAGGTACAAGCCGTGAGCCGGTGCTGTTTTAAGTCTAGGATTCCAAGATCGGTGTGATGGAATTTCAAGCATAAATTTTATATCTCTAGGAGTCACAATACCTTTTGCTACAGCAATCAATGAGGCCACCGTGCGACGTACCTATACAAATAAGAAATTCGATTAAATAAGTTTTAAGTACCTTTTTATCAGTAAAACGATAACGAGGCCATTTTGGTTTGTTTCCCTCCAAGTCCAACCGGTTTCTTTGAGGTTAAGCAACGCGTGCAAAACAATTATAAATTCAAGCTCTTTCTTTAGGCAAACAGTAAAGAAATAGAAAAAGGATATTTACGTTTTCGCTGTAATCACTTTACACACTAAAATTCAACCGGAAAAGCTAGAAAAATTCGGAAAACTTGTCACTAGCGAATTACTTCGCGAAACGTCGAGGGTAAAGGAAGTAGTTCCACGTGTTGCCAACTTTCCTAATTGTAGGTCAACAATTTTTACACCCCACAAAATATTTTATTATTCGAATTTAATTATTTCGTATAATAAACCATTAAAAGCTTTAATTTGGTGTTAGAAACCCAATTATTTTAATGAGTTAATTAAAAAATTAATGACCAGAAGAAAATTTGCAACACTGCAACAATTCACAACAATCAAAAATTGCAGCGCCCTCTACATGTAGGTACTTGCAACTAAAGACAAACAGATTTTCAAAAATTAATTTTCAAACTACAAAATAAATTAGAAAAGTGCTACTTTTGCCCAATTTATTATCAAAAATATAATTGGGATTATTTATGTCTTACTACTTGGCCTACAAAGTCCCCAGACTTAAAAGGTAAGATGGTAAGTGTGGAAAATTTAAAAAATAATTTAAACCGTACCTGTCTGTGTAAAAATCCATTTCCTTTTAAAATGATTTCATACATTTTGCAATTTAATTTATCAGATGTAAGACAAGTGGGCCAGCCATATATCTCGGAACAGAAAGGTTGTGATTCCTTAATTTCTAATTTTTCAATATTTCTTCTTGTTACCTTATAGGGTAAGAACGCTTCTTTGTGCATGAATGTTCGAAAATCATGGTAACCCACAAATATATGTGCAGCTTCTTTGACTTTTTCTAAATCAAAGGAATTTGTACTAAAACAAAAATTTTTTTTAGAGGGGAATCCCCTTAGAAATAATCTCTCCTTACCTTATAAATAAAGATCTATCAAACTCTTGTATTGGTAAATGTTTTAACATCATAGATTCATTTATGTTACTTGAACTAACGATTCCTAATCTGTACAGGTATGTTCGAGACACTGCATCGTATCTGGAGTGAAATTCATTGGGGACGAGGTACGTTTTCAAAATTCGAATTGGAATATAAAACTTATTGAAGTATTGATTTAAAACAGCTGTGACTGCTGAAGGTTCATAAGGGATTCCTGAAGGCCTTTCCAAGTCAACATGCATGGTTGTGTGAATCGCATGGACCCCTGCATCAGTCCTGTATTAAAAACTTCCAGTAAGTACTTAAAAAATTAATAAAAAACTATTAACCTGCTAGAAAGAACAATTGCAGGCTCGTTAAGGGGCTTTAAAATTTTTAATCCGATTTCTATTTGCCCCTGTATTGTTGTCGGATCATCCGTTCTACCATTCTTGACCCCGACTTGTCTTTGAGCCCCCCTAAAAAAAATTAAAGTAGATTTTTGTTGATAAAATTAAAGGAAATGTAGAAACCTAAAAGGGGATCCTATATAAGATACATTTAAAAGATATCTAAACATGCTGATAGAAACTTTTGTAAGAGAGGTTGGGTTCGGTTGGGTAGGAATATCTAACCGGCGAGGAAGTTACCAAGTTGAGCATGCGTGGATTTTTATTATCATTAACCAATTAGAGTAGTAGAATGGGTCACATGGGCCCCCACAGACCTCTTGTTTATTTTGGGTATCACCGACACTCAGCTGCTCAGGGCTTCAGTCTTCAGCTGAGACGTTGATGGTGTTCGATCGGGTTTTGTTTTTTACGCCGACTATGGATTTTTGTGTTAAATAAACTATAATGTAATAATTAAAATTTTGTATTATAGTAGAAAGTGAGTTAAATTACATTTCCCCAAAGTATAGGGTGCGTGAGAAAAAATGACTTCTATCCCTTAAAAAGACAATTAAAATTATACAGTTTGTTTCAAAAGTGATTTTATAAACATTAACATCGTATTTGCTGTCGCATACATAATTTTCTATATGTTGGGGGTGTTAAAGCGACGTTGGAAGCCAAAAAGGTAAAATTTTTGTCTCTTGCCATATTGGGATTGAATTGCTTAACCTATTGGTTTGAATATCTTATGTAACTGTGTCTATAAAGTAGGTAATCTCGGTCATTATCCATTAAGCATTGATTCACAATAATTCTCAACGAATATTGATCCAAACAAGCTGTTCGAGTACGTCGTGGCCTACGCAGATTCTCAGCTGTTCCATTTTGTTCGATTTTACCATAGGTGTAGGGAAAAGACCTTTCCAAGGGGGTTGTTTACTTTATACAATAAAAAAATATCGTTTGTAAATTGTCTTAAAGTTAAAAACTGTTGGATTATACCATGGACATAGGAAAAAGGGAATATTATCAAGGGGGTAGATAAAAATTATAGTATGTGTCTGGTTTTGATTTTGGGGTTCTTTAATAAAACGACATAACGTCTTATTACGATGTCAAAACAGGTAATTCTTTTGCCAAAAAAAAACCTGGTAAATAGAATGTCCACACATATATACCCACACAATTTATACAATTTTGAACTGCAATTTAGATGTCTAGCAGATTGACTGACTCATCGTTGTGGGTAATTATCCATGAACCATGAAGTATAATACCATGAGCTAATATTTAATCATTTTCCTTCTGATTATATCGAAATAGTTTTTAATACCTGATTAAAATTACGTTTTTGAATGTCTTCCATATATGACTATTTAGACTTGTGCAACATTGGCCTTTTTTAGGTTTGAGTATTAAGAACCATATAATGTGAAAGGTTAAGAATGCAAATCGATCTAGCAAATAATAGAATTCCTGAGTTATGCAACTAGTAATAGATACAACAGTACAGGTGGTTACAAAATGATCTACAACAAGTTTTGACCTGTTTCTTTAGGAAAATTAGGTCAAAGACGATAAAGGTTGAAAAAACCTTTTCACAGGGTGGTCCGGGAAGATGCAACTCCCTAAAATTATATTCCTTATTTTCCCAAAAAGACTTGGTTATCAAAAGTAGAAAATAATTCAGGCTTAAATGATTTCGCGAATCCCTCGGAATATTTCTAGATCATTTGGAACTTCAGGACTTTTCAAGGTCATACTATATTTAAAAGTATTTCTTAAGGCAAGTAACGCAAAATTGTTATGTATTTTTTGCCAAACGAGCGATTAACGTAAAAAAACCTTTAGAGTTTTATTCTATAATGTATAGGGAAAAGACCTTCAAGGCCATCGGGTTATCAGGTCAAGGTTATTTGATTTTTGGTTGGTAAAAAGAATTTCGAAAATAACTAAGTAGTTCTTGAATGAAAAATCAATTCTTCTGTTGAATATTGTGTTTAAATATTTTGTACGTCCCCGGTATATTACCGAAACAGGTGTACAGTTTGAAATGCCTCATATTTTCTATTAATTGGGTCAAAGAACCGATGTTTCAACAAACTTGTGTTTTAAGATAAACAAGTGATACAGAAACCGAGTATTAAGTCTGAGGATTATCATTTCGAGAGGATCTTCCGCAGCTCTTGATGTTTATGTGGGTATTTTGATAAGAAGGGAAATGTCGGTTATTGACTTTTATGCTACCGTGTGTGGGCATACACATACATACGAGATAAATAATTACGTGGTTTCGCATTGCATAACACTAAGCAATAATTTTTGCCCACACGAGCTTGGGTTTTGTTTGGTTACATAATTAATATAAGTTACTTAGCGAAACGCTGGATAAAACTAGGAATAAAAAGAATTAAATTGTCGCTGCACGGATATTTTTTTATTGGCGTAGGACGTTGTTGTAATTTGAACCGACATGAATCACTTGGTTGATATGTCACAAATAATAAACTTATCTATAGTAGAAACCGATTGAAACTCATATACAATCCAGTAACACAGTTATTTTCATGTTCGTTGATAGCAAAATTATGTAAAACATAATTTAGTACCGTTAGTTTTTGACACGCCCTTGTAACTACCGTATATTATGGATGCACAAGAAGTTTTTGACCATCCCCTGTATATTTAGCATTGAAACACAAACTTAAAACTTTTTTATAAATCGAAATGTCAAAGATTGTAAACTAATATTTCTTGCCAGCCCCCTGTAAGTACGTTAATTTGTACGCCCAAGAAGTTTTTGGTCATCCCCTGTATATTTGGCATTGAAACACAAGCTTAAAACTTTTTTATAAATCGAAATGCCAAAGATTGCGAGCTAATATTTCTTGCCAGCCCCCTGTAAGTGCCATAATATGCACGCCCAAGACGTTTTTGATCATCCCCTGTATATTTGGCATTGAAACACAAGCTTAAAACTTTTTTATAAATCGAAACGTCAAAGATTGTGAGCTAATATTTCTTGCCAGCCCCCTGTAAGTACCATAATATGCACGCCCAAGAAGTTTTTGGTCATCCCCGGTATGTTTGGCATTGAAACACAAGCTTAAAACTTTTTTATAAATCGGAATGTCGAAGATTGCGAGCTAATATTTCTTGCCAGCCCCCTGTAAGTACTTTAATATCCACGCCCAAGAAGTTTTTGGCCATCCCCTGTATATTTGGCATTGAAACACAAGCTTAAAACTTTTTTATAAATCGAAACGTCAAAGATTGTGAGCTAATATTTCTTGCCAGCCCCCTGTAAGTACCATAATATCCACGTCCAAGAAGCTTTTGGTCGTCCCCTGTATATTTGGCATTGAAATACAAGCTTAAAACTTTTTAATAAATCGAAATGCCAAATATTGCGATCTAATATTTCTTGCCAGCCCCCTGTACCTACGATAATATGTACGCCCAAGAAGTTTTTGGCCATCCCCTGTATATTTAGCATTGAAACACAAGCTTAAAACTTTTTTATAAACCGAAATATCAAAGATTGCGTACTCATACTTCTTATCAGCCCCTCGTAGGTACCTTAATATGGATGCCCAAGAACTTTCTGGACATCCATTGTATATTTTTAAAACTTTTACATCTCTTGATGTCAAAGATAGCAACGAGCAGGCCCTGTAATTAGAAAAATGAGAACTTTGTAGCTTTACGTCTGCCATAGATTATAACAGGGGACGTTCAGATATTTTTTTCTAGTAATTTTCCCTTGTAAATTATTTTGGTTTTTGACATCGTTTTTACCCTGTTGGAGTAATAATGAAATTTTAAACTTAAAGTTTGATATACAGGGGAGGATCAAAAAATATTTTCTTGTATATGGCAAGCTTTTCTTTTTTTATCCAATAAGACATCGGATTTTTCAATTAATTTACTGTAATTCCTCCCCTCTTGAGCAAATATACCGAGGCTGTTCAAAAAAATATTTACCCAGTATATTTTATTGCCTCGTTTTCTTATTTTATTAATGTTTCCTGACAAGGATTTCTAAAAGTTTAGATTCGAAATGCATTTTTGTGTTACATAACGTGACATCTAATATTTATATCGGATTCGGATTTTTTTAACAAGAACGCGAAGCCAGTTAAAAATAACCAAAAGCTTTTTTTTTTATTAAACTCGTCCTAGAAGTTGCTTAATCTCGTTAGTGAAAACGCCAGTTCTAGATACGTCTGGTATTTTTACGTTTCCTGGATTTGAATTCGTGAAATAATTTTATTAAAGCCTTTTTTTTTCGTAACCCGTTAGCATAACTCCCTCGGTAGGTTTTTTTTGTTTTTATCAGTTTTATTGAATAAATAAATTAATTTTTAGTCTTATCAGGGCTTGCTTGGTTTTTAAATAAGAAAAAGTGTTTATGTAATGATAAATCTTTCTACTTTAATTTATTGTGGACGTACTTACGAAATATAAAAATAGTTGTTTACGTTGTTAACATTTAGGCATTTACTGGTTCCTTTAGAAAACTAGTTTTTGTCCAAAAAATGCCAGGGTCAGCTTAAACTATGTTTGATAACACCGATAAAAGTAAAATTTAGATAAAACTTCAAGAACGGTTTAATAAACACATCAATAAAAACTGTAAGGTGTTTCGTTATAGCTGATAATGTGCAGGGCCGGATTAAGACGGAAAGGTCACCTGTAAAGTACCTACCAACATATTTTTGTGAAAAAGCGCCGGAAAAATGGTTTTCCGGAAGACGATCCAAACTGGATTCAGTGCAGTTTCGTATTCTCTACATAATGTGGACTATATTATTTTTTTTATTATACACGGGGTGTCCCAAAAAATCCGCCCGTGCTGTACGTACAGGACTGGGACATCTGGAAAGGGTGCACTTTCAGTTCGGTGCTGAAAATGTGTTCGTTTTGTATTGGTAGTCCTGTATGTTTTTTTCCTATAATTTTTTATTTGTCAAAGGATTACAACCCCGATCTTGAAAACATTTTTATTAATCCCCGTAGCAGATAATTCAATGTAACTTATTGTCATTAAAATGTAGAAATGTCGTCTTCCAGCAGATTATTTTTATTATTTAAAAATATAAATTTATAATAAGTATTTATTGCGTGAAGGCGAACAACAAATGGCAGGAGGATTATATCCCAAGATATTCCAGCTGTCTGCAGGAGGTTTGAAAAGCAAAATATTTTATTCAAACGTTTAATTATTGCAACCGACAAAGCAAGGGCAGCTGCTGCTTATGCAGTTTATTTAGTTAACAGCGTATGCTTTTTTTATGCACAGTATATTATTAATATTTTATGAAAATAAAGCTGCAACTTCAAAACCAGGTTATTAATTTTAATAGTTGGTAAGAATGCGACGGCAGAATTTTTTTGTTCCTTTTTGGAACTTGCCTGCATTCTTTGGTGTTTGTTCCTAATTTTTCTACATCTCCTGGGGTTGTAAAACCTTGATTCAGGGTAGATATATCCTTAAAGACTTATACAAAATAATTTAATAACTGTCCGTGATAATTTAATAACGATCCGTGATAATTTAATGACGGTCCGTGATATTTTGACAAGCGTCCGTAATAATTTAATAACTGTCCGTGAAAATTTAATAACGGTCCGTGATAATTTAATGACGGTCCGTGATATTTTGACAAGCGTCCGTAATAATTTAATAACTGTCCGTGAAAATTTAAAAACCGTCCGTAACAATTTAATAACTGTTCGTGATCATTTGACAAAGTGTCCTTGATAATTTAGTAACTCTCCGTGAAAATTTAATAAGGCTCAAGAAAAGTTTCCTTCTCAAGGACATTTATTTAAATTGGGTCCAATTAGGTCCAAATTGAAAAGTTGTGTATCTGTCGTCCCTTTTCCCACGGAAAACCATTTTTCACGGTTCAAATATAGCAATCAAAGAAATCTCATCATTCTGAACAGTAAAGTGTTAAAACTTAATTCATGTACTTATAAATAATTCAGTATCTGAGATTTCTCGCGGATAAGACACCTACTCGCTCAAACTAAATATTTATTTGCGGTTAAGCAAGAAGGAATAAAAACCGCAAAATACTAGCACGGCAAACAAAGAAGCAAAGAACAGACTCCAACCCGTCTGCAAGCGTTCTGTTACTGTTAGCAGTGCATTAACGATCCTCTGCTGAATTGCAATGAGTCGGGGTGAACGTCTTCCACAGCCTTGATTATCTCTCTTCGATGTGTTTCAAAATATGAAGTCGACGCCAAGAAAATTTTTGCAATAATAATAATAACAACAACAACGCGTTGCAAGCGAAACCGCGAAACAAATGTCCGGTTGCCAAGACTGGCATTCGAGGGCAAAAAATTGTCCTGTACTGAATGAACGGATATGAATGGATTGTAATTTATATGGGGCACCTGCCTGGCTTCTGAAACAATTGAATTGCATCCTCTACCATGGATTTATGTAAGCACACTCGATGTATTTATGCCCGATAAGGCAGCTTGTCTTAAGACAGCCTGTTCTTAGACAGGAAAAATATCATTTGAATTAATTCTTCGAAGAAAATGCATCGTGTTGGAATTAATGAGTATGTTTAGAAATTTTTCCAAAGGATTACATATGGGTACAGCGGATTGACTTAAGAACACCGCTACCAATGCAATAATATTCCCCTTTCTGCAGGGCAAATATCGACAAATACCTTCTTTCACCCCTAAAATGATTACATGACCTAGAAAATGAATCCTAGCTCACTTGTAACGCAAAATAATGACATGACCTTGAAATTGTAAACGAAAATGTTTTTGAACCTTCTTGTATATTATATGCGCCCCACTGAATTTTTTTCAATTTTGATTATGTCTTCGGGAAAAACTTCTTTCTAGGATGTATTTGTACGAGTTTTATCCTCTAAAAACTGGGACCTTAATTGGTCTAATTTTGATCGTTTTGGGAAGAGAAAGTTGTATTTGGGGTTCCTTGGGCTCCTTCGTAAATAGTCTTGTTTAGACTTCATTTCATTCACTCTCAGTAAAGAAGGGACATGGAACATGGGACTGAGTCTAATTTCATGGGTTTCGGAAAAAGAATATATTCTAAGACTTCTTCCGCATTGGATCCAAAATTGATGAAAATTTCTACCTGATTGATGAGGACCTTTGGAAAAAAATGTCTGAGGTTTCTTCTTTATTTCGTCCATTTCCGGCTTTCAATGTTTTGTGGAAAAGACGCTTTTGCCTCATTCGGGAAATCGGGACCCAAAAATTTATACAGTACTGATCTCTGGTTTGATTATTTTTGGGAAAAAATAATTTTTTCTTTGGTCCATTTGGGGACTAAATATTTAGAATCTCAAAATGAAAGTAAAAAAGTGTTGAATAATTACAATAATATTGCACTTACTGCATTTTTCTTCCTTTACCTAATAGAGTTGTTAAATTGCAAATTTCAAGGCTTCCTTATGCAAAACTTGACAAACCCCTGACATTTCTATTATTCCTTGACTTTCTAACTCCTTGCTGAACATAAACTAAATTTTGTCCATATTTCCTTAAAAACATCCTGCCGATTAAAACATTAAACTAATTGATCCGAAGGGAAATTCAATCGAACCCCAAGCCGCAATCCAAAGCAAAAGTGAGTTTAAAGGAAAACCTTGGGGACATCTTCTCCATAGCAAACCCGGAAATTTTACCATTGATACCTACCACCATTTATGTTTAAAATTTTTGCATGCAAAAAGGATAAATTATTAAAGAGCACTCATTCAACGGAGCGCATTAACAGCAGGCGTCACGCTGTCTGGCAGCGAAGTTGTTAGCGTTTGCTCCGGGGGTTCACCGACCCTATGGCACCGCTCTCCACCACATTGAGTCACCACGTTGGGCAAATCTAGGCCACGTGCCGGTCTCTTCGCCAACGTACACAACTTGCACCATGCGATTTTCCATAAATCATCTGCATTATGTATGAGGATAACCAACGGGTGTAGAGAGAGTTGTTGGACTCTTCTGCATGTCTACTTGGGATTAGACGCTGTGATAAATTGTTATCGACGTCATGCTGCAAATGCTGGGATTACATCCCAGAAACAGCAGGAGTAGTTGCGCCTTCGTGCAAACGAAATAGGAATACGAATTTTTTTGATAGAAGAAGTAATTTTATGATCGACGAAGGTAATTGAGTTTAATGACCATCTTGGTTGGCCTTGGAAAACTTACCCCCCATAATAGTATCGTGAACTGCGAATTATTTCCAATTGACCCGATTTGAACAAACTAGGAAGTCTTTAAAATAAAAACCATAAAGACCATGGCCCCTAGTTTTGAGGGCTAAATGAAGAAGGTACCTCAGAAATAAGTTTCGTTTTAGAGCTCAGAGTTTAGGACTCTTCCCAGCACTCGTTTAGACAAGAAACGCCTGTAATGGTATAAAACGATTCCAAGCCCTTCTTGTTCACGTAAAACTTTGTCTCTATTTTTTTAACCTTTGCCTGTTTTTGCGATTATTTTTTTCGAGACTTAAAATTGCACAACTGCAAGTTTGTTTATCTCCATTTATTTACGTAACTTTTTGCGTAGTCAATTTTGTTTATAAATTTACTTCACGTTATCAACAAGGTTTGGTAATAAAATAAATTAATTTATTCTTAATAAAAGAACGACTACGCTTATCTTTATTTGTTTTTCATTTTATAAACTATCATCTTTGTTTGTTGCATACTTAGTAGGTACCTACTAATAATTAGCAAACCTTACGAAATGGATTTTTAACCATAAGTACTACCTGAGTTATGAAAATCAAACAAAACTTTTCTTAATTTAATTAGAACTTTTTTTTTTAGTACCTAACCCATGTGTACATAAACAGAAAGCTTTTCCCCCCAGAGTTTCCTAACAAGAATTAATAATTATGTCATTATTTTCGGTTTGTTTTGTCCTTAAAATGTTAGGTTGGGCTTTTTAGGTGTGGCTTGCGCCTATTGGCATTTCGTGATAGATATTTTGTTAAGGGAAATATTTTTAAGCCAAAAATGTCTAAAAAATAAACCCAGTATATTTTTAAATAGAATTTCGTCCATTTCTTTTAACGCCTGTCACTTAACGTTTGGAAAAAAGTGTTTGGTTTTTTATTATTTTTGTTCTTGTCGATAATTAGTGCACTTTGCTATTTTTAACACCATTTAAAAAATTCCTCAAGCTTGGATTTGTTAAAACAATTTTGCCACCCCCTTGGTGGATTTGATTCCCCACAGATGACCTTGAAGGTGAATATTTCAAGGCCTCCTCGCCTTAAATAAATCATTCTAGTTTCTAGTGGAGTGTCCGGGTGCGAATTTTAAAATTTAAGATTTAGATTAAATTTTCCTGTGTTTCGCGGATATTATTATAACGGCTCGAAGGCTAAGGTCATTTTCTAAAATATTACAACATATCCCTGAGGTTGAATCTCAATTAACTGTCCGAGTTCGTAGTTTGTAGTTAAATTATCACCGGTTCAATACTTCAGATTATTTTTAGTATTAGAGTGACTCGAAGGCTAAGGTCATGTAGTGCAAGGTTGAACTTCAAATAACCTGTTCAGGTTTCACGTTAGAATTTCACCAAAAGTTTTACATCATTTTCAACTCATTTACTGCGTGAAAGACAAATGGGCCCATTAATAATTGTCTCGAGGCTACAAAGCCTTTATTTATAAACTTTGAGCTCTAAAACTTAAATAGGTATTTTTAAATGTTTCGGAAAAAATACGAACTAATCTCGAATCCTCTCCAAGAACTTTTTCCCCTCCACTTTTCCAGTTCTGCACCTGCAGCTTTAAACCCAGCATGCAAATAAGCTGAGAACGAACTTCGGGACATGTTAGCGTGCTGATTGTAATAAGACAAGTCCTTACGAGAAGAATCGGACACCTTTCTAAAATGCATTAAAGACATAAATTTATAAACAAAGCGGTGATATTTATAATGTGACTGAAGAATGCTGAAGACCTTGCCGCGAGGTCTCGCCGCAGTAAAGTACCAACACTGCAGGAGGCTGATAAATATTATATGATAATCCAAGTTCGTTTAGTTTACTCGATAATATTCATGATTGATTAACTAGAAACTAGAAGCTTAATAAGCTTGTGTCTGGTTAATTTTAATTGGACGTTTGTAATAATTATCAGATTTGTTGCTTTTGGTTAAAGGCAAAGGGAAATAAATGGTTAGTCTTGTCCTTACAAGACTAAGCATTTATTTCCCTTTTCGTCCATGGTTAGTTACATCAGACAGCTTCCTCGGAATTGACTGAAAATATCGTCAATGACCTTGGAGTAGATTATTTCAAGGTCATAGGATTTGGAAATTACAAGAAATTAAATTTAAAAAAAATTACTCAATTCTATGCCCATCTTGGAAGAGGAAAAGAAATTCAAACAAATTATCCTGAAATCTCCTGAAAAGACTGAAATTTTGGAAAATTCAAAATAACTTTTTAACTGTAGATCGATACCGAAACCTTGAGGATTTAGGGGTTTATTTTGGAATAGGAATTTGCCATTAGTAGGAAATGTCCTTGGAATAGGAAATCCCAAGGTCAAATTTGTTTTTTATGAATGCTGGTGTTTTTGGTGATTTCGGTCTGAATTTGGAATCCCTGAACTAGAACCTAGCCATTTTCGACCTGAATATAGGGAATTTCTTGACTTCAGCCCACACCCGAGTCAATTAACAAAATAATTGTTTTACGAACGGTCTAAATTTATCCACGCGACTGTTTAATTAGAACAAGTTCCATTTTTAAGAGCCCCTAATCTCTTCAAGTTTATTACAGGACCATTAAAGATCGTCAATTAGGATAAGTTTTTTGGTATGTTCCAACTGGACGGTATATGGGATCTTTTAAGCACTAACAGAGCACGTAAATTTCAAGGTGGATCAAAAAGGTCCGCCAACGGTAAAATTACGAAATCAGGTTCTGTAAAATAAATACCTCGAGTAGAATGAACGCTATGTGTGTATGTGTGTGTGCATAGAAGATCGTGAATCAACATTATCTCCTCAAAATACAAGTTTCTAAATATAGCAAGGAGAGGAACAGGTTTAAAAATATTCTTCTTTCTCTGGGTGTATGTTTCATTAAGAAAGCGCTAATGATTAACAAACAAAAACAATCTTATATTGTATTGGATTATTCCGACAAAGGATGCTAATTTTAGGTCAATTTTTGATGCCCCAATAAGTTTTTGGGACTAGGTTTTGTTAGGAAAATCATTCACCTCTGTCTGATTAATTAATTTGATTAGTCTTAAACGTTCTTTTTTTAAATCCGATCAATAACAATGGTTAAAAAAACTTAAAGCTATTAGGAAGAAATTAAAAAACGGTAGAAAAAAACCGCTAAGTTGAATGTAGCTAAACATCCAAAACATACTTTCAAGCATAACAGAATTGGAATGGTTAAGAAACCATTAGAAACCTATTAAGTATAATTTATTTGACAGAAATCCACTTAGCAGAAGACATTTAAAATAATGAAGCATATACGTAAGAATTATACCGATTTGAAAGTTCCTTTTCAACTGGAAAATCTGTAAAGGCGGAATTATAATTTATTTATGTAATACAAAGAATCATATAATACAAGTCTAAATTTTATATTTGAATAATTTAGAAAAAATTGTAAAGGACTTTGCTTCCCCGAAATGTCCTTAGAAAAGTCCCTGAAGAAATATATCCTCAAACAGGGTGACAAAATTCTATCAAATGTCCCTCGTAATAAAGTGTCTGCGAAAAAATTCCAGGAACAAACAAAAAAAATTAAAGGAGAAAGGGTCTTTTAATAAAAAAATCTCAAGCAATTTGTCTACGAAATAATCCGGGAAAAAAATTCTCAAAGCCGAAAGAAATTTCTATCTAAAATCTCTTTTCTTTGAAGGAGTTTTTTTTTAATTTTTTTTAGGGCTTGAGCCATCCCTGAACGATTTGGGGAAAAAATTTCGCGTAGTTCCAGTGAGTTGAAGAAAATTTTCAGTCACACTGGATTGCTTGATTTTTTGCACGTACGTAATTCATTGTAAAAATGTATGGAGGTTAATAAAGATCTGAAAATACGTACCATAAGCTTTGAAAGTAAAAAAATTGGTTCCACTAAAATGTTAAATAAATTTCTCTCCTTAATGGTAATTGTTAAATGAAACCGTGCCACAATTTCACGGTAGATCAGTTAGAAGGCAAAAGAAAGGAAAATATCATTCTCAGTACTAAATAACCAAAATATTAATTAGCTTCTGTGTTGTTACTCTTGTTACCATAAATTATTTTTATATTACAATGCCCATACACACACACACGGATTACACACGCTTTCAGTTATAATTTGAAAGTATTATCCGCATTAAATTAAAAAGCTCTTGACTTTCTTCTAATTCCATCTCCATTTACGTGTTTTAGAAATAATTCAGGTAAATATTTCCGCATTAATTATTTTTAATTAAATTGTCCTATTTTAAGCAAACTGCGATGCAAATTTTTCTGTATAAAGTGCTTTGTTCGGTGACCCTCTTTTTTTGGGCGTTATCATCGTATTTCATAAGTCACGGTTGGGTAGGTAGATAATGTGGTCGTTTATTTTGGAATACGTCAAAGATGGTGGGTGGATTCTCTCGTGCTTCCACATACTAAATCATTTTTTTATGATGTACGAACACGGACAATTATTTACCATAATATTATAATTATTATCTTTTAAACTCTTTATTATAACCGGGGTGGTCTTTCAAGACCCGTTAGGCCGTTACCAAAACCCACAAGTTTTAAGTCGATCTCTAAAAACGTTTCTTGATACTTTTCTCTATGTAGCATAGATTTCAAGATAATAAAGGGAAACGTCCTGAAAGAAACAGATTTGTCCGAATGACTGCAGCTCTTTTCGTTCGTTACGAGAATCGAAAGTCATTCAATTTTTCGAAAAATTACCTCAAGAACATTTTCGGTTGATTTTCTTTAATTTTCTCAAAAACCAAACCTCGTAGAAAAAAAATCTCAAGACGTTTCTTTGATAGATCACCCAATTTTTTTTCGATTCATGTACAAAACCGAAAGTTGCAGTCTTTCAGTCAAGCTGCTGTTTCTAAAAACAACCCCTAACAGCATTTTCTGTTGATTTTTTAATTTTCTCAAAAACCAAACCTTGTAGAAAAAAAATCTCAAGACGTTGCTTTGATAGATCACTCAATTTTTCTTCGATTCATGTACAAAACCGAAAGTTGCAGTCTTTCAGTCAAGCTGCTGTTTCTAAAAACAACCCCTAACAGCATTTTCTGTTGTTTTTTTAATTTTCTCAAAAACCAAACCTCGTAGAAAAAAAATCTCAAGACGTTGCTTTGATAGATCACTCAATTTTTCTTCGATTCATGTACAAAACCGAAACTTGCAGGCATTCAGTCAAGCTGCTGTTTCTAAAAACAACCCCTAACAGCATTTTCTGTTGATTTTTTAATTTTCTCAAAAACCAAACCTCGTAGAAAAAAAATCTCAAGACGTTGCTTTGATAGATCACTCATTTTTTCTTCGATTCATGTACAAAACCGAAAGTTGCAGTCTTTCAGTCAAGCTGCTGTTTCTAAAAACAACCCGTAACAGCATTTTCTGTTGTTTTTTTAATTTTCTCAAAAACCAAACCTCGTAGAAAAAAAATACTCAAGACGTTTCTCTGATAGATCACTCAATTTTTTTTCGATTCATGTACAAAACCGAAACTTGCAGGCATTCAGTCAAGCTGCTGTTTCTAAAAACAACCCCTAACAGCATTTTCTGTTGATTTTTTAATTTTCTCAAAAACCAAACCTTGTAGAAAAAAAATCTCAAGACGTTGCTTTGATAGATCACTCAATTTTTCTTCGATTCATGTACAAAACCGAAAGTTGCAGTCTTTCAGTCAAGCTGCTGTTTCTAAAAACAACCCCTAACAGCATTTTCTGTTGTTTTTTTAATTTTCTCAAAAACCAAACCTCGTAGAAAAAAAATACTCAAGACGTTTCTCTGATAGATCACTCAATTTTTTTTCGATTCATGTACAAAACCGAAACTTGCAGGCATTCAGTCAAGCTGCTGTTTCTAAAAACAACCCCTAACAGCATTTTCTGTTGATTTTTTAATTTTCTCAAAAACCAAACCTTGTAGAAAAAAAATCTCAAGACGTTGCTTTGATAGATCACTCAATTTTTCTTCGATTCATGTACAAAACCGAAAGTTGCAGTCTTTCAGTCAAGCTGCTGTTTCTAAAAACAACCCCTAACAGCATTTTCTGTTGTTTTTTTAATTTTCTCAAAAACCAAACCTCGTAGAAAAAAAATACTCAAGACGTTTCTCTGATAGATCACTCAATTTTTTTTCGATTCATGTACAAAACCGAAACTTGCAGGCATTCAGTCAAGCTGCTGTTTCTAAAAACAACCCCTAACAGCATTTTCTGTTGATTTTTTAATTTTCTCAAAAACCAAACCTTGTAGAAAAAAAATCTCAAGACGTTGCTTTGATAGATCACTCAATTTTTCTTCGATTCATGTACAAAACCGAAAGTTGCAGTCTTTCAGTCAAGCTGCTGTTTCTAAAAACAACCCCTAACAGCATTTTCTGTTGTTTTTTTAATTTTCTCAAAAACCAAACCTCGTAGAAAAAAAATACTCAAGACGTTTCTCTGATAGATCACTCAATTTTTTTTCGATTCATGTACAAAACCGAAACTTGCAGGCATTCAGTCAAAGCTACTGTTTCGAAAAACAACCCCTAACAGTGGTCATTCATTCACAGTTGCTGCATCGAATATATACAGGGTGTTCACGTTTAGACAGTCCTTTAAAAAATTAAATACTTGAACGCAGCAAAGTACCAAATGTGGTGTCAAGCTTATTCTGTCTTCAACACAGGAGCACAATAGCAAGAAGGTAATCCAAGCCCCTAATGTTGCTGACGACAGACTTGCACTTTGTGTGGTCCAGCCAGGTCATTATGACAAGTATAGCTTTATGCATATTTAAGCAGACATTCTTAAAATATAATGGGCAGGTTCACTAAATGACACATTAACTAATGATGCATTCACACGGACTCATTTTTAGCTTGAATTTTATGAATCCGATTATCAAAATTAAGTGCATGTCATTCTGATTTTTTTTTATCATATTTGATATGATAATCTCAATTTTTGTTTGTTGTATTACGATAGCAGTGCCTTAGCTATCCACTTTTTTTTTTATTTTGTTCATAACTATCGAAAAGTACGAAAGGTAGCCTGATGTGGGGTTACAATACAAATCGGTAGAGTCTGAGAAGAAAAAAAAATGTATCTAATTTCTGCTGAACTGATTAGATTTTATATCTTTGACTAAATAAGTGAAAAAAAAGTTGTAATTCCAAGAAAAATGCCATAATCTTTTATTTATGCGCTTGGTTTTGTGTCGGTCCGCGACTTCTGTCTTGATTAATCGTGACGTGTAGCTACAAAAGATTTTACAGGGTACAGGTGTATAGAAGTATAGAATTTCTTGCTCTAAATGTCACGCCCAAATGGTTTCCACCTGCGTCAGTCAAAAGCCAGGATGTTGTCCTAACCCTAGCTTACCGCTTTATAGACCCTTTTAATAGCCGCTTCCAGAATGGAAACATTGAATATTTTAGGGACATAAAAGCTTACAAGGCGTTAAATGTTTTGGGACTTTATTATCTTTTACAAGAATGCCAAGAAAGTTACTTTAGGGTACCTACTTATAGCACGAAGTATATACAATAGTTTATAATCTCTATTTAGTAATTACAGCATGACGGACATGGGAATCGAACCCGGCACTGCCGGATGATACGTAACTCAGAGTTACCGTTCCCCCAAAATCTGAATTGATTCATGAAACATTTATTTAGGAATTATTTCCGTTCTAGAAATATATATTATTAGGGTAATGACAAACAATTTAAATATTCACGTTTGTGTGATCACCCTGTATACAGTGTGTCCACGGATTGAGTGCATATAAGGTGTAAATGACAATTTTTTTTAGAGTTGGATCTTCATGTTCTGAGGATCGCTCCTGCTTAGTCTCAAACTAAGATATTGAAAAAATGAGCCAAATCAATTAATATACAGGGTGTTGTTTTGGCCGAAATCTAAAAATTAGTCAAGAGTAAACTGTCTTTATTTTAGCAGATATAACAAAAATGTATTAGAAAAAGTTGTTTAGAATTAAAAGTTATTGAAGATTTTCAACTTTTATACAAATCAGCTTACTTTGATTTTTTTCATGAAAATCCACTACTTTTGAACTAATGTTTGTAACAAATAAGGTTTAGTATTTTATTAATAAATAATTATTTGTTTTACAAGTACTTTGTTTAATTACTCTTCATGCATGGGTCATTAAAACCACAAATAAAAAATCTCATGTTGATGAAAAAAATCAAAGTAGGTTGATTTGTATAAAAATTGAAAATCTTCAATAACTTTTAATTCTAAACAACTTTTTCTAATACATTTTTGTTATATCTGCTAAATTAAAGACAGTTTACTCTTGACTAATTTTTAGATTTCGGCCAAAACAACACCCTGTATATTAATTGAATTGGCTCATTTTTTCAATATCTTAGTTTGAGACTAAGCAGGAGCGATCCTCCGGACATGAAGATCCAACTTTAAAAAAATTGTCATTTACACCTTATGCACTCAACCGTGGACACACTGTATGTAATAAACTTAAAATGGTTTATGTTAACATCGTTACTCTGTATGTGTAATCCTGAACATAAAATTGCCGAAAATGTCCTAAGAATTAAATCTAAAAATGTGGGACAAATTTTTAATTATACAGGGTGTCCGTAATTTACCTGAATGGTTCTTTCTAACTTAGCCAATATTAATTTTAAATCAATGGAACAATCGAGTTAATTTTTTCTATACCAAATTTTATACAGGGTGATCGTCACAAGTCGGACGATTAATTTAATGTGACCACCCTGTATTAAAATTACTTTAAACTCAAAATGAAACTATTTGCTTTGATAAATAATCTCTTGAGAGAAAGTTGCCTAATTTTATTCAACTTTTACTTTTTATATAAGTATCTACTACTAAAGTGTTTTTTTTTTGAAAATTTGTTTCCTCTTTGGTTTTTGAGGTGTTTGAAGCGTTAACAGCTGTGATGACACCGTAAAGTCTAGGATGTGTGTACTGACCGGTCTGTGAACATTAATGCCCGTCTGTGTTCGTACACTGGAACTAAATACATGAGTACGCACGAATACATGCAATTGCATGCTGTTCGGTATATACCGATATACGTAATAATTATTAATTACCCTGCACAAATTTATCCGACCACTTAACATTTGTCGTTACAATGTATCAGATTTAATGTACACAATCGATGAAGAAATTAATTCACCCAGACTCGAGAATGTTGCTTTTTTAAACTGGAATTTTTAATTAAGAATAATTAAAACTGTTTCTGTAATTAGTTTTACCCTGGCTAAAAATTTAATGAATTCAAGTGTATTTATTGAGGGAGGAGTGATGAGGTGGGGATAAAATCAAGATTGCTACTAACTTATGTTTTTTAAAAGCTGCGGCTAGAAAGTTTTCATACTCATTAATTTATCTTATCATATTTTCTACATTGTTTGAAAATTATGAATATTAATGTCTTGGATTTTTTTTTGTTAATTAAAGAGTTTACAGAAAAAATAGTAGGTAGTACACGAAAGTGTCTTTACGGAACCCGGAGGCAAATCCCTTGTCTCGTAAAGTAAGACTATCCTAAAACTGTGATTTACGACTGTTCGTAGTACCTACATTTTTTTAAAACAATCCGGAAACAAGAAAAAACTTTAAATACAAACTTCATTTAGTTCTGTTACCACAACCAAAATAAAATAAAAAAGTAGCTCATCAGTGTTGTGCATGTGCATCGCGTCTTCCGGGCTTTAATTACATTCACCCCATGAATTTCAAATTTCGAGTGCATCTAATGAGACCAACAGAGACAATACAAAACAATACGTGTGAAGTTTGTGGGGATGTTAAAGACAATGTGGAAAGTAGATCGTTCTTTTCCGGTGCGGGATGTGAACCGAAACTATTCATCTTCCGTTGAGTTTCTTTTTTTTTAGTTCGTTAGTGAAATGCCTCAATTAAATGTTTTTACATAAAGTCGTGTTTGTTATGTCTGGTTTGCAATCATTTCAAAACCGGTTAGGACAAAAACAATTATTGAAAAAGTGCGTTATTTAAAAAGTTCCTGCTACTAACCAAGAAGAAAAATTAGAAAAAAATATATGGTTGTTTACCGAATAAATCTAAAGTTTAATCAATCTTGTCGAGGTGTTCGTTGGTGTAACTAATTTGCGCGAAGTAATTTGGGAACGGACCATTTGCCAATTATTTTGCCTGCTGCTTTTGGGCGATTTTTTTCACCTCTGAAAATATATTGTTTGTCATTTGATGTACTTAAGTTTCTCTTTGTAACTGTGACAATTTATTTATTTTATATTTAAAAAGTGACATTCGAGATACTTGTTCTCCGTTAAACCAGTTTATAATAAATTGGATACTTGATCTTTAGTGCCAATAATAGAATAGGGTTCAAAAATCTCAGAGGAGAAACAAAATAAAGGATTTCTTCAAATTGTTGAGTAAAGGAAATGACGTTCAATCCGTACAATTTTCCGAACATTGTTTTAAGATTACAGGGGAAAATAGTCTTGGGTTGCAAAGAAACTTTCTGATCATCCCCTGTATATCAGGAATTTTTAAAAAACTTGAATATTTCTCTATTATTTACTTTGCAGAAAAATGTTAGAAGTAAATTTTCTCGGGAATTCAAAGGATAATATTTTGAAATTATTTTCAATTATACAGGGTGTTCCATATAATAGTGACATGAAGTTTTGCAAAAATATATTTTTACAAACCTTATGTTTTCATATGGAATTATTGAATTTTTGTTGCGACGTTGCCAGTTATACAGTGTTTACGGAAAGTTATACAGGGTCTTCGTTATAAGAATGAAAAAATTCTTTCTGTCTATTGTGGCATGTCAGTAACAATGTCGCGAGCTAAATATGTATATTCTTATTTATGAGTTACAGACTTATAAATTGTTCTACAATGATTATTTTCTTTTCAGGTACGTGGTCAACCGCAAGTTATCTGTAAATCTTACAAAATGGACACCGGGGGTATGTAAAAATTATTTATTGTCACACAGACATCATTTTTTAATCTTTTGAAGCGTCCTCTTGTAATATCCGGGCTGTGCAATTAATAAAAGTCGTCTTGAATTGCTAAATTCGGTGGTAACATATACAGGCCAATTTTTCTGGTTTCTCAAAAAAAATCTTTGTTTTTGAAATTCCTTACTTGATATTGCATTTAAAGAAATTCTTTAACATTTTTCCAAGCAATTGCATGTCAAACTCTGTGTAGGTGTAGAATTTCCTATTCCAAAGTAAAGCGTGTCTGTTGCACATTCTACACTTGACAAGCTTAAAAGTTAAGAGCCAAATATTTCCCCAGTAATTTTTTTTACAGACTTAAGTTTAGAAACAAAATGTTAAATGATTGGTTGGTATTTTTACCGTTTTACCCCACATTTTCAAGTCTGCTGCAATACCGTCTTAAAAATTAGCACTTTCTTTTCGTTACATAATTAAAAAGATGTGTTTGACGAAAACTCTTGTTTGGTTTACGTTGGCGTTGTTGATGGAACTGTTTAAAAAAAACTTCGTTGTTAGGATTTTTATTGTTTGAAGGCGAGGAGATTGGATAAATCCTCGTTTAAGTAGGCGTTGAAGTTGTGTTCTTTCAACAAGAACAGATTGATTTAATCTTGGGCACGTCTTGTGTTTGAAGATATTTGATAAGTTGGTGAAAGTTCTTAAAGACCGTTTCATTTATTTTATTGTTATAAATCAGGAGTGGGATATAATTCAAAATAAAAAAATCCATAACCTCCTGTTATATCTCAACATTTTATTTTGTCTACACGAAGCAGACTTTTTCTAGACTGACAGATGATTCAATAACAACAAATTTACGACCTCCATGTGTTACTATGCGATAAAAATGTTT
Organism: Hemicrepidius hirtus; assembly: GCA_963082805.1. Lineage (NCBI taxonomy): Eukaryota > Metazoa > Arthropoda > Insecta > Coleoptera > Elateridae > Hemicrepidius > Hemicrepidius hirtus. Next base: position 1,605,479 of record OY720166.1, read on the forward strand.
TTATGATTTGATGCATTACGGAATATTAAAGTAACCCACAGAGGAATTTCTTTTGATAACCTTCAAGGTTAAAAGGATTTTCATCTCTTACTTAATATAGGATAACGCGGAGGTATTTAAAGTTATCAAACTTCTATTTAATTTTGCTTGATTGGAAATAATTTGTAAGGGGAAGAATTTTCTAATAAAAACAAGAGAGAGGGGGGCTTTGCCCTAATACCTCGAGTTGCCCAAGAAAGAAGATAAGTGTCCGGATGTAGATGGTTGAGATAGTCTCGCGTTCCATCTCAGGAGATGCCCACACACGCGTCACATTGACGGAAGTCGTTTGTGTATGCAAATGGGGCCCTAAGATGTGCTACTATTATTAATTTACCCTGCACTTAGATCGCGGCTTGAGCCTCGGGCAGTAACATTTAGGTCTCAAATTGGTGGCTATAAATAAACACGTCAACTTAAAACCCACCTACACAACATACACACGCTTAGATAAAAATCAAAAATTTCTTTAGAGGAGAAGCTCGAGGATTTAGTTTCAAGACATTAGTTTGTTTTAAAATTCAAAGTTCATTATTTTTTAATCCTAGTTTCAAGATGTAATCAATTTTAAGTTTTAATCAGGATTTACAAGAGAGTTTTGTTGGATTTTTTTTAAAACATAATTCGGAGATCAGGGAACCAAAGCACGGGGGTCGAATCCGGACTGGGTACATAATTTTTTTTTTTTAATTTTTTTTAATCTGCAGGTTCCTAAAAAGCATTTATTTAATTAAATAAAATTTAAAAATAGAAATAAAAAAAATAAAAATAAAATTAAAAAAATTTCATACTCAATTAATTTATTTATCTTATCATACTTCACTGTTAATTAATTATGAATATTGATTACTCTTTTTTTTTGGATTAAATTTCATAAAATAAAGTACTTGTTCACTTAGCGGACTCGTACTTGAACAAACCCCACGTTCCGTAAAATGACACTTTCATGACTTGTTATGTAAATCTGGATTTTCAAATCACTTTAAGAACTCTGGGAAAAAAATCATAAATACCAGTAGTAGTATCATTTTCTGTTGTAGCACGATTACTCGAACATTAAGCTGTGCAGTGGCGTAGAAAGGGGGGTAAAGGTCGTGAGAACTCACGCTCTCGGTGGCTACAATGTGGTGCCATTTGTCAAGTTACAATCGATAGCCCATTGGTTCAATCACGAATATCCCAACGTTATAAGAAACTTGAAGACACGAGAATGTACTTAGTTATAGGGCCCAATGCACGTTTTAGCAATTAATAAATATTAATGGAGGTTATATTCGTTTAAAATTATATATTAGGACCCTACTATCATCTAATAATAATCTTGAAAAAAATTCCCTATAAAAATTAAAAATGTCTAACTTAATACCATCATTATGTACAATTTTCCGGACTAAAGCATTGATTTATTTCCTTCAAGTCCTTGACTTTTGAATGCCAGAATGAAATTTTCCTTTAGACGCCAACGAAAAAAAAAAGCGAGAAAGTTTGAAGGTGTTATTATTGAATATAATATGACTTTGAAATAGCGTGGAAATTGAAAAGGGGATTTTCTATTCATTCGGATAAGCAGAATTTTCTTGATAGGAAATTCTCTTTCGCTTTTTATATTACATTCGTCTATATTTGTCTGGAACCTAGCAAACGGCGATTTTGATCGATATTGCTGACGTTAAGGAACTAAGATTGAAATCTGGTTTTATTGCCCTAAATAAATAGGAAATAATGTCTAAATAAATGAAAAAAAAACCCAAGGTCATGAGTTACAAGTTCAGGTCATTTTATTCGACTAGAATTACCTACATATTATTATAATTTAAATTTAAAGCGACAGAAATGGAAGTCTTTAGTCAGTAGGAGGACATCGCACCCGGGGCACGGAAGAGCTGTGCCCCTTTCTTTTTTTCGTGCAATAAGAAATTGCGCCTAGGAACTATGATTGACCAAGGGAATAAAAAATACAAAATTCTGGTTACAGTCAGGAGAGGAGCGAGGGCCCAAGGGCACATTTTGAATTCCTGAAAAATTACGTTAATTTCGATATAGGTTGATCTAATCGATAATTGTTATCGATGTTCGGCATCAAATTTAAAATTATTTCCAGTATCCCATTATCGCAATTGATTAACCGTGGATCTATCTCGATGAGATGCGATTTTAATAATTTAATGTGGAATGAGTCAGAGGATCAAAGGACTTCCTGTACCTGCCATCTAGGGAAATAAGAGCTGTTCTCGGCGGCCTTAAAGCCCGCGGCGACACTTATCGCTGATTGAACCAATCGAACTAAATTCACTTACGCAATGTGTCAACCTAAACCTTTATAAAACGATGCTCATTACCATATAATGACTATAATCAATCATTTTGGGGTCCCTGTTCCTTCTCATTAATTATATTTGATGACCGTTTTTGACTAGAAACGCTCACATTAAAAATAATTGAAAATTATTCGAAACCCACGGGGTATTATGAAAATTATGAGGGAAAAGTTTTAGAAAATAATTGCTAGAGTAGTTCACTAAAATAAATCATTCAGAATATGAATGACCTAAAATTACATGTTCAGGTCCTTAAAACAATTTTTTGGTTTGTGGTAGCGGTACCGGTTCGCATCCTTTTCAGAACGGGGTCAAATTAAGGGTTGGCGCTTGTAAACATTTTTGAACGTTTCAGGACACATCGCAGTATTGGGGAAATTAAAATTTGTCTTTTCACAAAACTTGGCAGGCACGAAGTATCGAACTGTTTGTTTTGTTGGTACGAAGAGTATTTTTGTTCTTTTCTTCAGTTCCTCTCCAAACCCCTATTCCGCTCTCTGAAAATTATTTTGAATTGTTTTTGGAACCTTGAGCTCTCGATTCCGCATGCAGTAAAATATTCTAAATCGGAATTTATGTTTTTTTTTTACTTTTATTTGTTATAAACATTGGTTAAGCAATAAAATACAAAGTTTGTTATGTAGTTGTGGGTTTATTATTTGCTACCAGCTGTGTTACAAAAATTACGACTTGTCTTACACATACCCGTTTTTTAAAAGAACATTTCCCTTTTACAACGCCTACTTGATAGTTATTCCGTAATTATTTAAGTTTTTATTGAAATTTTCTCATTTAAAAACTCCGCAGTTTCGCGTAATAAAGTTATTTTCCTCGAGTAAAATGGGGAACGTAAATCGAGGAAATTTTCAAATGTCCGGAAAAAATAAACGATGCAATTCGTGTTTCAGCATTTCCTGACATTTTGATAAAGGTGAAGGTGAAGAATAATATATAAAAATATCGCTCTTTTTATATGCTTTTGAGTTCTAAAAACGTGAAATATGAACACGGTTAGTCCATTTAGAGTCAATTTTTCGGACGCATTGAAAAACCCTCTAGATGGATTTTTTCTACCATTGTATGTTAATGTGGGACATATATTTATGCTCTAGTCTTGGGAAAGGAATTATAAACTTGTAGCTGCGTATCAATCGTACGCATATCGGGGAAAAAAATCAAGCAGACGTAGAGAGCAAACCGACAACGTTCAACCATGCGTGTATAACTACCTCTCTGTACTATACATGCATTTAATGTGTAAATAGTCGCTATTATTATTTGCATTCACACAGTAAACAGTTTGTTGACTCTTTTTTTAATTGGGACGGATTACAGATCAAAGCAGTAAATAGAATTTGGTTTATCGTTCACCGACATAGTGTAATTGAAATTTTCGTCAATAAATAGTTGGGAAAATTATATGAACACTTTGTTTATTCAACAAGCGGGACGAAAATGCTACTTTCGTGCCTGTTGCGGTATATTTTTGAAGATGTAGAAGAATCATCGACCTGAGATCGAAACCAATAGGAAAATTTAATTACAGAGCACAGCTGAAGCACATCTTGTATCTAGATTTACTCCAATATTATTACAGTTCCCCTTTCGCCACCTTAAAAGCCTAAACATATGCAGGGCTTCACTAGTTTTAAAATAACAGCATATAAAGCTGTGTCCACAAACACTCACTGAAGAAGCTTCACCGCTTTTGTAAACTGTTGCTTTTACGGCCGATAAGTGTTAAGGACCTCTTTGTTTTAACCGATTCATTCTTCGAAGCGGAATTATACTTCATTGAAAACGGTATATGTAGTTGTTTTATCCTAATATAGCAGCTGGTTTTAGTAGACTTGGAACGTACTAGAGGTATCTCCTATTTTGTTAAGGTGTCCGTTATTTTATAGGAAATTACTTTGAAGAGGGTTGGAAATAGTTTGACGGAATTTAGTTTCTCAAAAACTGGTAATTTTTGTGCGTTGCTGTTACTATTTCCATATTTTTTTTATTTACGCGGTTATAAGACATTTAGAAATTTACAAGCCATTTACTGCATTTACAAGTCTTTTACAGGTTTACAAGACTTTTAAAAAATTTACAAGACATTTACAGGTTTACAAGACTTTTAAAAAATTTACGTTTACAAGACTTTCAAAAAATTTACAAGTCATTTACATGTTTACAAGACTTAAAAAATTTACAAGCCATTTACAGGTTTACAAGACTTTTAAAAAATTTACAAGCCATTTACAGGTTTACAAGGCTTTCAAAAAATTTACAAGCCATTTACAGGTTTACAAGGCTTTCAAAAAATTTACAAGCCATTTACAGGTTTACAATGCTTTTAAAAAATTTACAAGTCATTTACAAGTTTACAAGTCTTTCAAAAAATTTACAAGCCATTTACAGGTTTGCAAGACTTTTAAAAAATTTACAAGCCATTTACAGGTTTACAAGACTTTTAAAAAATTTACAAGCCATTTACAGGTTTACAAGACTTTCAAAAACTTTACAAGCCATTTACATTGAATTTACAAGCCATTTACTGCAATTACAAGTCATTTACAGGTTTACAAGACTTTTAAAAAATTTACAAGTCATTTACAGGTTTACAAGGCTTTCAAAAAATTTACAAGCCATTTACAGGTCTACAAGACTTTTAAAAATTTACAAGCCATTTACAGGTTTACAAGACTTTCAAAAACTTTACAAGCCATTTACATTGAATTTACAAGACATTTACATGTTTACAAAACTTTTACTGCTTGATCTCTACTTTTATCGATTTTTTGTTTCTGTTTTCCCCTTACGCAACAGCTTTGATCTTCCGAATCCTGTTTAATTTTTTCCAATACATCATTACAGTAAACTGCTTAATTATTCTAACGAAAAGGTCGGTAAACAGCAACATGTGTCCGTACAACTACATAAGCTTGTAGACTTTATGCGTACTGCATCTTAAACATTCCACGTCTCTTCTTACCTACTTTTCGAATATGTTTGTGCGTGTTTTCTATTCATGACTGTTATTTAATTGTTTGTGTATACGATAAATATAAAGAAAACATACGTTTAACGTTAACTAAAAGGTTACAATGAAGGTTTATGGGAAGAAATATGTAGGCAGCTGCTCACTCACATTTTGCTCTACGGATGTGACTTAACTGATAATGATAAAAATTTATCTTGTTGTGTTGATTCAATTTAATATTTACTAAATTAAAATGAATTCTATGATAAAAATATTCCTTTAAATTAAAATTATTTCTCAGAAGAATATTTATTAAATAACAATATTGACATTCAATTCAAATATTTAACAAAAAACTATGCACAGCATGATTGTTGCTTAAAATTTAAAAAAAAAACTACATACACTGTAAGATCATCCATATTATCAAGGTCTGTGTTACGATGTAAAAAAAGTCAGCGGGAGGTCATCTAAAAAAAGACAAATGTTTCTCACATGACTCTATTTTTACGTCCTGTAGAACGCCATTCAATAGAATAGTGAATGTATAAAAAAGAAGGTAACCTAATTTCTTTGCATCTTCATTAAACAAAAGTAAGAGCCGAGAAGAGGATTTCTTTTAATTATTTCTAGTTCACAGCACTTATCAATGAAGTTGAGGTCGAGGTTAATTGATTGCAAGACAATACTTTCCGCTTTATCAGGATATTTTTATAACGTGCAATTTGTAATGGGAATTTTTTATAGTAATTTTTATATCAGTTTGTTTTAACACCATGACAAGCTCAGTTTCATTCCCATTTCTTATCGAGTCATACGGTAGTCTCTGAATGCAGAAATGATGTTGACAGTGGAGACATATCTAGTTCCTTCGACGGAACATAGACGACATTCGGCCTCACACCTCCGTATTTTTTTAATCCTTTCGTTTGTGTTCCGGTCTGTCCTAGCCCCCTCTTCCCTTTCTTGCATCCTCCCCTTCGTCCTCACGATTGTCTTCTTGTGTCTTCCTCGTTTTATTTTTTAATTGTACCCTCCTTAGCTTTATGTGTTTCTACCTTTTTTTATTGCTGCAGACAAGTAGCAGAGGTTTGTTAATTGACGAGGCGCCTTCACCTACGTATTAAAATGCACAGTTGCAGCAGAACATAGTTATACTCATCTTTTATCCCAGACACTCCTTGCAAAAGCCTTATCGCATGCTTTAGAATAGAAATAAAGGCTTAAGTGATGAAAGTTTATTTGATATCGAATTTGCACTTCCACGTTGCTTCGGTTATCTTAAGAGCAAAATTCTAACGTCGTAAAGAATATAATAAAATTCATTGAGCAAATCACTATTCTCTTCTCTTAACAGGAGATTGTTAAGTGCCAATTATGAAGGACTTATTAGGAAAGTTGCAATCTACAAACTAGCGGATGTATGTTTTGTGTGGGATTAATTATATTATAAAATAATAAATGTTTCGGTTTTGCAACTCACATCTGGTTGTATTTGATTTGAGTTTATATTTTATTGAAAAAAATAATGAAAACTGTGTGGCATTCGGGGAGTAAAAGAAAACAAGAACTTTGAGGTGTCTCTCTTTCCCTAATAAACTTTCTTTTCCTCTAACTCATAATTTTTTTGATTATTTGTTGTATAATTTGGAAGGGAGGGGTACGAGGAGGTAACTTAAAAATCACTTACATACTTTCCTTTTGATTGATTACCTGAACAGGTTTTTGAATTAAAAATAGTTTCTTGGCATTGATTTAGAATTTTTTCCCTTATGTAATATTGAAGGTAACATAATAAAATGCCTGGCAATTAAATAAAATAACAGTTAATTAAAATGTTTCTTTCTTCTTGCCTATGGGAGTTTTCAACTTCTCCTTTGCTCTTCCCATTAGTTTTCAGTTTTATTAATAAGGCGCCAGTATGTATGTAATTAATAGTAAACCGTTATGCATATAATTAGTAAAGCTGCAATTAAAGGTTATTACTCGGAGCACATTTATAATTTATTAAATGCTTTATAATTACATTTAATGATAAATTTGTTTGCTATGTTATTTAATTAATTTGTTGCGGAAACATTACTACAACAAAATCTGACAAGTTTATTATTAAATAAAATAAAAAAAAAATTAATTATTATGGTTTGGATAGTTTTGATTCGCCCTGTATAATACCTAATAATATTCCCGCGTGTCAGGGTGATATAAAAAAACCCATAACAGATACAGTTATCATAAGTTTTCGATTACTCATAATTAAATTATGAAAAGAACATGTTGCGTAAGATTTTCTGTCAATTAACATTTTTTCAGTATTATAAAAAAATAAAGCGATAACCAGACCTAACTCGCTAAATGCTGTTATTTACATGCAATAATTATCAACAGTTACAGTAAACGCTTCATAAAACACCGGATGTGAAGAGCACATTGCGTTCATCAGATAATTTGCTATAGTAAACCTGCAAACACGTGGCGAATGTTGTTTTGAACCAGAACCAAGACGACAGACAGGATGACAAGAAATAGAAAAAATTATTACGACCTAAGAAAAGATAATCTCGCGAAAAATTCTGCAGGTGCACGATATATCTTATAAAAACGAATCCGTTCCGATCGAAAGGTTTTCTCTCATGTGGGCAATGTTTATGAGACACAAACAGGTGATTAAATCAGATATAGGTTGAAAATGTATCCGTTTTGTCTCGGAAATTCAAAAGAGATTAGCTAAAACGAATTAAGTTGTCCAATTAGAAAGAAAAGGAAGGAAATCAAGGCGTGGGGAAGAGAGGGAAGGAATAAAAAGAGTAGGAGTAATAAAAACAAAAAAGTGGTTGGGGAAAATACCTTAAACTGTAGGGTAAAAAATAAAAGGGAGAGAAAGGGAAAAGTATAAGGAAAATTTAAAAAATAGGTACCTAAAACGGAAGTGGATTGGAAGTACAGTAGAGGTAGGAGAAATATTTCAAATTGGAAGGTAAAGGAAAGGAAATAAAGAGAACGAAACAGTAAAAACGGGAGATTTTAATCCTGTAGAGACTAACAGAAACGCAAACGCTACGAATCGCAGGAAGTGAGACGATGCGCAGCCACACAAATTTGGAAACGTCAAACGCAGGTGTTCTGCCACTGTCCCCCAGAAATCTATTTACAATTTGTACCTGTGCCAAAAAGTGTATCGGCTCTTATATACTTCATGTAGGGGAGTAGAAAAAAAATTAATTGTGTCAGTAGAAGTAGGGGGATGAAGTCCCCGAACCCGAATAAATGTTTGTATCTCATTAAAACACAAGTTTATTTTGGAGCGTGGCAAATTAATTTATTTAACCGCAAAATACTCTTCAAGAAAACCGCAAAACAAATCTTTTCTCAACTCTCAGCTCTTTGTAGAAAACGTTTAGTAAAAGCTGACAGATGCTAAGATTAAGGAGGAATTAATTAGATTTTGGAATTTAGTGGCTTAGCTGAATTTTAATCGTGCTGGCTGTGTCTGTAAATGAGATTTTTTTCTCTATACGACTTTCGTGCCAAGTTTAAAAATAGTTTTGAAAAATTGTTTCCTGTGGCCTTAATGGTGTGTTTGTAGAAGAGTTTTTGACCGAGTTCGAAAGTTTAAGTTTATTGAAGCGTGTAAAGTGAAATTTAGTTTTTTTTGATAAATGAACAGGTGTAAAAAAATCTGTTGTTGTGACCTGATTAGAGCGTTTTTGAATTTTTTTTTGGTTACGAAACTAGGTCGTGGTAGGCTCCAAAGTAATTCAAAATTTAGATGTAGGAAAAAAATTAAAGAAATGTTTTCCTTCCCCTTCTTTATTCTCCTCACGGCTCCCTCCCCTCTCCTCCTCTCCTTTTTGCCCCATTTTCCCTAATTTTTTATACTTCATAATACATTTCTCTTTCTTCTCCCCACTTTCTGTTCTGCTTCCCTTCCCACCCCCTCTTGTTACTCTAGCCCTATCAATTTTCCTCTTCTCACTTAATTATTCTTCCCTGTTTCCTGATCCGGTAACGTTCTTGTTACGTCTTCTATAAATTTTTGAACTGTGTAGGTTTTTTTTTTCTTTTATTTGATAATTCCATCCCACTTTCTTTCCATGTATTATTCAAACCTGCAATATTATTATTTAAAAATTATTGTAAAGTCTGTAATAATAATTCTATCTACCCGCATAATAAATCTGCAAATTTGACATCAATGTTGATGAAGGTTTATAGATACAGTGTGAGGAAAATACCGGGAATAAAGAAGTTGTTTATATGCCTATTCTCGATTAACCTTTCTGAAAATTAATAAATATTGTCTAGTCGGACATAGCTTATGATTGCGGCGCCGCGCCGTGACGTTATCTTTCTATGCATGAAAATTATTTCCAGTTGATTTTTCTCTTTCGCAAGGGAATGGAATGCGATACCAAGGCAGTAGCAATAAATACATAACCGGGTATAGATTATAGAAATTTCTTTTTGACATCTCAATGCTACTGTTTACGACAGTCGGACTTTTCCTGGTATCGAATTTCAAATTTCTCTCGTTACTGTTTGTGACACTTCAACCACTTCCCACTGTCCATGGGATTTATTTATTATACGTTACGGTTCTGCGATTTGTATTCTAGGAGCTAACGATACGTCGTGGTAATTTGAAACGGAGACAGGCTTGTTCGATTTAATAACATATTTCTTTAAATTGGATTATGAAAGAGAAAATAAATTATTGTAATTGAAGTAAGTTGTCGAAAGACGTTGAACATTCTTTTTTTATGTCCGAGCAATTGAATGCATCAGAATCTTAAGCTTAAGACACCGCAATAGAAATGAGACGATCAGAGGAGGACCTCAAGTAGAAAATGTTGAGAAAATGTCATAAAAATAATCGGAAAGTTAAAGTGGAAATGGGTAGGCTATAATAATATCGCAAGACGTAAAAGGGAGAAGACAAGGAATGTTGACGGAAAAGGTAATTTTGACCCCCCCCGAAGCCCGCTTATTCCCCTGTTATTTTCGTGCCCCGGGCACGAAAGTTATGATTTCCTTTCTCTTATTTTCTGTGTCTGGTTGTATCAAGATTTCGTACAATTTTAGATTTCTTTATCATTTTGTCGAGTAGGTTTCACCCCCATGTCATTTACAAATCGAATATTCGGAAGGGTTCAAATAAATAAGTAAGGGTGACAGATTTCGAATAAAAGCATTTCCTGAAATAATGAAAATTTTGGGGTGACTTGAAGGGTCAGCAACAAAAATTCCTGGTATCATCATACTTTGAGGGTTCTCCTGAACCATCCTCTTTAATTATTGCAAGCTGAAAAAATTGAGGACGCATCGTCCGGGTGTGCATTGAACTTAATGCAAAACACCTGCATTAATTGATGAAAAGTTGCTTGTCTGATAAAAGGAAGCGAGTTCTTCATTCAATTGAGTAAGAAACATTTAGTTTGCCTGAGGCGCGTATGCGTGCACGCGTGCTAAAAAACACCCATTTATACATAAAGCAGGTGCAAAAGTGCACGAAAGAAGCCGTTACATGTGCAGAAAGTATAGGCTGCATACAAAGCAGCTGCGTTTATGTCCGAAACAATGGAGTTATAATTTTAAAAATGCAACTTAGTCTTCACACACGCACCACAATGATTATTTTGTTACACGTCTAGACAGACTGATACGTAGCTTGGAAGAAGAACTTTTCCGCCACTCTCTTATCTCATAATATCAAATTATGGCGCCAATGGAAAACAAAGGACCTCAATATACAATTACTCGTAGGACTGAAAGGTAACTCAAGTGCACTCGGCTGGAAAGGAATAATTAACGTTCTATTACAGATTTATCTGATTTTGCTCATCGGATTGAATGCAAAAAGTCTTTGGTTGAAGAAGATTAATCATCTTTCTATAAAACTCGAGCAATTTCAAAGATATTCCTAGATTGGAATTTTTTTATCTACGGTTGCTAACAAGGCTAGACTATTTCTTACTCGTTTTGCTTTTGGTCATTTTTCTCTTCGTATTTGATTTCTTATCTAGTAGGTATCTATCTTTTCTTTATCCGTTTGATTCGCCATCTCCTTCTCTTCTTCATCCTTGTTTACAGCAAACTTACTGAAAGTCCGTTATCGTGTTTTCTCACAAGGTTTCTTTCCACAATCACTTACAAAGAAAATGATCAGCTCATGCTGAATTACAGATTGGCGATTTTGGAGCTCTATGGTACAAGCGGATAGCGACAGAGCCTGCAGTGACGCAGCAGTTGATTCCAGTGAGTTTGTGAAAAATAATTCTCAAACTGGAACTAACCTAAAGTCAGGGGAGCACCCCCTTGTGAATACATAAACTCAGCTGCTGGGTCACTGAAGGCTCTGTCGCTATCCGCTTTTCTCTATGGTAATGTATGATACGTGCCTTGGAGGTTTACGCTATGATCCTATCGAAGCACCTCAATAAAAGCTGCAGAACTAAGACGTTCGATGGCTGTTTCTTTCCACCTTTCTTATTTTTCTAAATCACCATTTACCCCCTCAAACTTCTTCTGGTGTTAAATTGAAGTTTATCTTCTTCCACATTCATTTCTTATTGTTTCTCTCCTTGAATTAATGTTTATGTAAATAATTAAATATTTATTGCACAGTTACGCTTTATTTTTGTATTTATTATTCATTTAATAATTTTTTAACCAAGTTACATGATGTTAGGTCTTCCAAAAAGTGGTTTATTCAAACCTGGAGCATAATTAACTAACGCAAATGATCGTTTAATAATTTACAGTGACAGGTGCAATTTACCATTAACTTATCTTTCAATCTTCATGGTTTGACTTTTCATTTACATTTATTTGTAATTACAATCAGTAAACAGAATCATTGAACATGTAAATAGTATCTCGTTCATTTAAAATTTAATCAAAAAAAAATAATCCTGTCGATTTGTTCTAGACTTTTATAGGACAGGTTTGTTTTAGATTCTAAATCATTGTCTCTAAATACATCTTGTCAAATTAACCCAGAAATGTGTTTTTAAATATCTTTGCGTAGGAAGAAAATCCAGGACATTTTAATTAAAAAAAGAAATACTTCAAAATTTGTTAGTCCTTGATTAATTTAATCAAAGATTGTTTTAGCACAAGTACGCCCATTTAAAATAATAATCTTCGTAATTTCAAGCTATACAGAAACCAATTCATTGAGATCAAGCAGCAAGTTCTTTTTAATTAACTCATTGCAAGTTGTTTTGCGCCGACATAACTAATTATTAATAAATTAAATAGTAAATTGTTAAACATGCAACCTACAACGATCGTTGATGATTAAGTTCCGGTCAAGTGCAATTGCAGTTGAATGTACTGGTTTGGTTCATTTCTTTATACATGCAGGGGTTCTCATAACACGCAAGAAAAATTCTTCAATTTAGTCTGCTATAATTATTTATTTTTGTTAGTATTAGTTCTTAGTCTTGTCTCCCCCCCCCCCCCCCGTAATTTCCGAATTCCGAAACATTGTATCCTGCTATTTTTTAAATCCGTGCCCTTCTCGGCAACGGGAGACCTGCAATTGCCGAGAAGGGCCGAATCGAAACCTATAAACTCTAAGAAACGAGGGACACGCGATTGCCGAGAAGAACCGAGTCGAAGATCTTTCGATCCCGGCTCGAACTTGATGGCCAAATAGGGCGGAGTCGAGGTTTACGATCCCGACTCGGACCTTCTCGGCGGACACACGACTTTCGAAAAATACCGAGACTTCAGATTCTCGGAATTTTTTCAGAAACTGGGGACACGAGATGACCGAAGATCCGAACAGGACAATATGAGGAAGTACAAAACTGTTTATTGCATCAAATAAATTTCCACCCTCTTTGTTTGTATTTGAAGAAAATCTAATTTACTTTCCCATCCTGGCCTGTTGTGTATCTGACACGTTAAAAAAACTTTTCTTCTGTCTCTCCCTTTCTATGGCGGTAACCCAGTGACAAAATAAAGACGTGAGTCACCTAATCAGTGCGTTGATGAAAAGTAGCGCCTACCCTAGTTTTCGCACGGAAAAACGTCAATACGATCTAATCAACCATGTCCAAGCGTTCAGCATCAGCTCTTTGATCTTGTAATAATATTCTCTTCTCTCTGAGTCATACTTTTGTCAAGGATGACGGATTTTATATACCTACATTTTTTTATACTTCAGGAAGTTTCATTGTTGCATGCGTAAAAGACAATTTTCGAGAAGAGTGCATTCAACTGCAACAATCTGATCTTGACCGGAACTTTGTCATTAAAATACTTGAAAAAATGATGTGCCGACCTAAATTTTATGGTTTGTAAACTCTAAACGCACGTGGCGTGGAAATTACAGGGGAAGTTTAAAAAGTTTTGGTTCATAAACGTTTTAAACTTCTTCTGCGTTTCAAACGCTAGACAACCCCCGTCACCAAGGTTCGCGATAACTTTTTTCACCACTACCTAAAAATGTACATATCCATCAACATTTTTATATTATGTTAAGTATATTAAACCTCTGGTTTGTTTTATTACCAGGAATTATCAAGGAATTTTATTAAACCCGCACCTTTCTCGGGGATTTTTTATGAAAACTTTCATTTCCGAGTGAAACAACAGCAAGCTGTGACTAATCGTAATCAATAATGAGTCACCTCAGATATTCCGTTAACCTTGACGTGAAACGAGGATGAGGAAAAAAACGAGGAAATTGATTAAAAAATTAATCTCCTCCAAAGGACCAAATGACGCGTAACCGCCACTTTGTCAAACAAAATAAAATATAAAATTAAACTCGCAGCACGGTTTATTTACCTTTTCACGTCTTAATTACCATTTAGATTAAACAAGTTAACTCAATCAAGGGAAAAAAACTAACGACCGTCTTGGAATGGTTTTATTTTCCGCTAATAGCGAAATCGAGCGTAGCCAACGCACACATTTGTGCGGGAAGGCACGGGCGCGATCGCAATTAAATTTGATTAAAGTCGACGACAGGTGCACGAGCAAAAGATAGATCAAAGAATCGAAACGATAAGATGTAATCTTCTATGAAAAAGCGTAGCGGAAAGTAACTTTAACGAACTCACTTGTAGGTATCCTAGTCGGTATAAATTATGTACGAGAAGAAAATCGTTTTTTTTTGCCTCTATAAGGAACAATTCTTTTGTTATACAGGATTAGTCAAAAATAATTTTCATTTTCTTTTAAAAACAAAAGGATGGTTAAAGTCTGGTGACCGTGCTGGCCACGGATTGAAACCCTATTTCTCTGTAACGTTGCAAATTAAATTTAAGAAGTTTAGATAATTTTTTTTACTACCAAGAGCTTTTATGTAAGTACATGCAAGTGTGGTGGATTGAACAAAAATTCCTACCCCCTGGGGGATGGAAATTCGAACCACAAACCTTGGGGTTAGCAGCATTTAGGTATACTTTTTGCATTTTCTTTCCATTTTAAATATGTTCCTTCAAGTTCTACAGTGTGTCCACGGATTGAGTGCACATAAGGTGTAAATGACAATTTTTTTTAGAATTGATCTTCATGTTCTGAGGATCGCTCCTGCTTAGTCTCAAACTAAGATATTGAAAAAATGAGCCAAATCAATTAATATACAGGGTGTTTTCTTAGCCGAAATCTAAAAATTAGTCAAGAGTAAACTGTCTTTATTTTAGCAGATATAACAAAAATGTATTAGAAAAAGTTGTTTAGAATTAAAAGTTATTGAAGATTTTCAATTTTTATACAAATCGACCTACTTTGATTTTTTTCATCAAAATCCAATACTTTTGAACTCATGTTTGTAACAAATAAGGTTTAGTATTTTTTAATAAATAATTATTTGTTTGATTTGATTTCGGCCAAAACAACACCCTGTATATTAATTGATTTGGCTCATTTTTTCAATATCTTAGTTTGAGACTAAGCAGGAGCGATCCTCATAACATGAAGATCCAACTCTAAAAAAAATTGTCATTTACACCTTATGTGCACTCAATCCGTGGACACACTGTAGATTAAAAATCTTACCTAATAATATCGAACCAATGCTTAACGTGTTTAGAAGATTGAGACCAAAGTATCCATAAATTCAAGTCCAAACATGACGGATATACATAACTTTGGGTTTTATAATACTGTTTTCTTTCACTATTCTTTCCGTATTCTTTCCACTTACAAAAAATACAATATTCCTGTCTCCTTGTAGGAGATTGTTGGTTATTGCGAAAACATTTCTTACGTAAAATATTATTTATTATCTATTATTGAATTTGCAATTTTTAAAATTGCGAATGGTTGACGAACGTTCCGTAATTAGCAAATGACTTGCGGGTCGTCGTCCGTAAACACCTGTCTTTGTAGAACGCTTTAACTTACGCATATCTGGTTGTCAACGTACCTTGTCGATGCTATTTTAAAGTTCTTCTAAGAACCTGCAAGTAATTTTGGTATGGGGGCCGAATTTATCACAGAAATATATTTCGCGCGAAATTATTCCGAAAATAGAAAAATTCCCTAACGTACGAACATTTAAAATGATGCCCAGATTTATTATACGAATAGCATAATTGAATTATCTCTTTTGTTGCAGGTGAGCCGCAAAAATAGAGACGTGTATGTGCAAATGATGGGTAAATCTGTGTCACGCCTCATAAATTATATTTGCACGAGCCAGGTAGGATATAATTAGCTTTGTATAATACGTTCATTCAACTAATTTGTTGGGGACTTTTACCTCAGTTCAGCAACCTTTTTAAGTCACCCTGATTGTGTAACATTTTACCATTGACCTTCTCTTTCCATTTCATTCATACACAGGGTGACTAAATACATTGTTACACTTCCCCAAAACGTTTCCTCTTCTGGTAATCAATCGTACGTGTTATAGATTTTATTTTAAACCGAAATAAGCAAATATGTAACTTTAAAAAGCGACTGGTTACAGATTTAATTACCTTCGGTTACGCTTCATGGCTTTTAATATTAATCAATAAATTCTCAACTTACAATCCTGCAGATACCTAACCCTTACGAAATTTTCAAACTCTACAATTTCCTCGTTTCACTTCCTGTTTTACTTTCTAAACTCGGGATTGAAAAAGAAATAAGAAATCCAACACCAAAGCGTTTGAAAATGATCAAAGTGATCAAGAATGAGTTCATAAATCGGATTTTTAGGTTGAAAATAGTCTGGAGTGAAAAGTTCTTCCTGTACCTTCGAAGTGGTGCCCTAGATATGATTCATTTACGAAAATACTGCAAACATTTAGAACTCTTGGCAAGTTCCCAAACTTTGATCATACTTTTGCGTCTTGTTGCATGCTAAATTTGTTTTCTGCATTCTTCTACTTTGCACGAGATTAACTGAAATTGTGTGTGTGAGAGATCACGTTAAGACGTTGTTGTTTTTGTTTTAAATTTATATTCGGTGCACCTGTAAGTTTGAAAGATAAATAAGGAATTTTTTTAAAGCCATTTTATCACCCGTTTATTAACAGGACGTATGTGTTTAAACTTGCACACGTGGTCAAATTAGATAGGACAGTTGTAAATTTACATAACTTTCAGCAGATTTTGAAACTGAATGAAAATTATATTTAACAGCTTGAACGAACTCGAAAAGGAAAAATAAGTCAAAAGAATTTCCTTGTACAAAATAACAGGGAAAATAAATAAGAATAAAATAAAAGAGAATTAACGTGGAAATAGATTTCTAGATATTAGGGAATTAAATCGGGGTGGGGGAACAAATAGAGCGTTAGTAGGGGAATGGATTGAGTTGCTAGAGGAGATGTAAGTTGTTTTACAGAGATAAAGAGGAGGAGCTTATAAGGGAAGACGGTAGTAGGGATTAATAAATTGAGTATGAGTGGGGCTTAAAGCTGCGTGAGAGGGTAGAGTTAAAGAGTGGGGGTGTAAGTAGGAGGGGCTTAGCTTACTAGTGGGGATTAAACAAGATTTAGTAAAAAGTAGGGGAGGGATTTGAGCTTTAAAAGTGGGGTCAAAAGTGGGTAGGTAATTACTTTTATGAACCTGAAGGGGAGGGGGTGACCAAGAAAAAATTTAGTTGTAAACTTTTCGATTTTAAATTGGAAACCATTTTTAATTTTCTCGTCCTTGGCTTTTTTCCCCTAATTTATCGCATTTTCTTTTTCTCCACCCCCCTTGACTTTCAATGCCACCAACTGTAATAAAATAATTATTCATAGGATACCCTACTTGTGCTATCTTTAAAATGTAATTATCACCAAATTTTCCGGATACGCCATCACTATCAGGTAATTAGTGGAAACGTCTGTGACAGCTCATTCTTACATTAAAGTCAACATAGCGAGTTAACGCGACGTTCACGACCATCCCACCACATCAAACGTTTCCTGAATGCTCGTTCTTGTAATTACCCAGCATTAAATCTTACACAGAACAGTAAAAATCTAATGAGCTATGGCTAACCATTATAAAATAACTACAAGGAGAAAAGCTTCGATTAAAGACTTGTGGAAAAACTTATTAAATTTTTTTTGTGCAATTTCAAGCTTCTGTTAGTTAAATAATTACGAGTACAAGCAAACAAACACGAAACAGGGCGTTAACGCTATTATTGCTTGGTTATTACACGATTTTCACATTCCTTTGGAAATTATCATCTTGAATTAACAATTACAGTTTTGTTACTTCCGTGTTAGAACTATTTCTTGATAAATGCCCATATATTTCTTCCAAAGAGGACGCATTAGTTGTTTACGTGTGGTGTTTTGTCATAAAAATTGCTGCTATTAATCTAGGAGAAAGAAAATCTTTTATTTTTCGTCCTCACCTCCCATTGTGTTGTTTTTAGAAACAACCCTTAACAAATAATTCACACCTTATGTTCTAAAACAATTCCTAATCGCATTCGTTTTATCAGAAATAATTTATCCTTACACGCACCCATATCAACCCCTCATCAGATCGTGGGAGAGGGTTCATTGTATTATTACAAGGGTATGAGGAGAGAAAGAAAGTTTAAAATTATGAACGAAATAAATTTCAATTCCATTGACCTTAATGGTACCTTGTTCGGTCCATTTACTGATTTTTAATGCCATCATCTTCATCGTTTGAACGTCCAAACTTGGTTTAGGAACATTAAAACCGATCACGTGTGTGTTGAGACATTTCTTCATATGGTTCGCGATATGGCGATAACAATATGTGACCAACACAATAGTAAGGCGTTATAAATGGCTTTGAATTCCTATTCTATCACGGACTATAAATTCAAAATAATCACCCACTCGGATTCTATCTGAAAATAAAATCGTACCACGGAAAATCTTTTATAATAAATTACAAACTAGAATGAAACTGTGAAATTAACTATTGGACGGATTATTTTCTTGTAATTAACTGTGACCAAGATTATTTTTATCCGTTGAAAAAAAAAGATGTGTTTAGAATTTGAAAAATTTAGGTCTAGCTATTCTACCGCTGCGCTACGCCCCCCTCAGTTAAGGAGTTTTTGCTCTACCACTCTAAAATTCGTCTTTACATCTTTTTTGTAAAATTTGCCTAATTTCCCCTCCAATTTCATCTTCCATAAATTCAACTTCCCCACTCTTCACTCTTGTCCTCCTCCCCACCTAACCACAACCCTCCCTCATAAGCTCAAACTTCTCGGCTGTTATTTTATAAATCAAGTTACATCATCCCTACTCTTTATATTTCCCCTCAATTTTCTGCTTTAATCCCGTACTATTATCGCTAGGCGGTTGCGCGTCGCCTGTTTTTCTCAATCGGCAATTCGTAACTTTGCGTTTTAAATCTCAACCTCTTGGAAATGAAGTCTCTTAACTCTTTCTAACATCTTCCGTTCTCTTTCTAGGATGTTAAGGAAGGTTATTATAAAAAAGTGATAAAATCTAATCGTTATTTTATGCAACATAAAAAAGTACTAACACAGTAGGCGTATAGTTGCATAGCATTCCCAACGGAAATGCGACAACCTCACAACATCACAAAACAAAACAGGATGTCACCGCGATATCCGGCTGCAAATCAGCACCGTTTATAATGGGTCGTCTTAATTATCGTCGCTGGTTCGGTGCTTAGCGACGCTCACAAAAATATTTATAGTCAGGTTTTCTGAGAAACCGGGAAAGTTGTATCTTCTACACGTCCAAACTTTAAATGAAGAAACGTGTTGAGCTTTTATGCCTCTTAACTGGAAAATATTCGTCGCTTTAATGTTATAAAACGGAGTAGTCCATGGAATGTTGAATTCTTAGCGGGGAATGTGAACAAATCCCACAAAGACATGCGCCTTCACGATCCTTTTGTTTACTTTTTTTTTTAGGTGTGATGACATAACTGTTAAATAACGAAGAAAATTTAATTGGAAATTTGGAGGGTTAGGGCCTCCATCCATCAGAAAAATAAAAATATAATAAAATATGCGTGAAGTTTGTTTCCGAATCCTACAATCCTAGCCCGTGATTTGGAGGGTTCGGGCCTCCATTCATCAGACAATTAGAATCCGTTCGCAAATCTAGATATTGTTTGAATAGTCACTTTAGACACAATTACTTCTCATGGTTGCTGAAGTTATTCATGACTCATGGTTTGCATAAGTTCATTACATTTATAAATTAGTTACACACAATTTATTGTGTTATGCTTCATTCTTACAAGGAGAGTGTGTAAATTATAACCTGCGGTGCTAATTTTATAATCTACGCAAGGTAACCTCTGCTTGCGATTAAACAATCTGATAAATTAAAGTTTCATAATTTGAACACACCATCAAAGCTTTCTTTCCACACGCAATCCTTCATTAAAATTTCTATCAGGGTATAAGATCTTCAGATCGGCAGAAATGGGGATGGAATAACATCATACAAAAGACATAAATTACTAAACTTTTATGCTTTGTAAATAAATAACAAGCGATTTTCTTTCTACAAAAGATTTATTTATTTGGGAAGATTGAGAATCAAACCAACCGTTAATCAAACTGAATTTTCCACGCTATCTTTTAATGATCTTTATATCTTAATTTGTTCTTAGTTTGAAGGTTAAAAAAACTGTATAAAAAAATCTTTTAATTTACGAGCTTAACCTTTTAATCGTTTGAACTTGAACCATGAAAGTATAGGAAATAATTATTTTTAAAAAAATTGTTTTAAAATATTTAAGACACGGAAAACAATAGAGATTATTATTTCCATGGAGTTATGAAACACGAACTGAAAATCTGTAATAATAGTATAATTTAAATGTTGGGTTCCATAAAACCTATCGTACACCATCATCGCAACTTCCAGACAGGGTGTAATTTAAGATGCAAGTAATTCTCAAAATGATACGTTACTCGAATCTCGTGCACGCTCCCGGCTTGATGCTGCATCGTTACGAAGAACAATTCAAAGTCCCACAGGCAGCCAATTACACGAATGCAAAAATTCTGCAGTATCTCAGCAATTCGTGCATACAAGCACTTGCATTATAAAGGGTTTTTTACGCATCAACATTTCGTAGGAAGAATGCAAGCGTTGTCGTTCGAGTATCTTTTATTGTTTTTACTTCCTTGTTGCGAGAGAAATGTATTAATGGCTTAACTACTTTTTTTTTTGGTTTTGCAAACCAAAAATTTTAGTACTGTGCTAATCATGGATAGGAAGGTTCAATCTTTACAAAAAGAGTGTCATCGTGAGTAGGATGTCCTAACCATGGCGTAAGAGGTTGCCTGTAGGTAGCTTTGTTACTGGAGGGTTTAATAATGGATAGGAAGGTTTAATTATGGATGGGAGTTAATATACAGGGTGTAACACAACTTATCCGAAAAAATTTAACCATAGCCTATATGCACTTTTAAATAAGAAATCGATTTGTTAAATTTTTTTTAATTAAAGTCCAACAGAAAACGAGATAAAAATTGTTAAAGTTACAAAGTGTAACTAAGGCTTAACGTCTATTGCCCGAGTGACCTTATTTTCTTAATCCTTCTTTTTCCTGCAAAGACTTTTATTTACCATATCTGAATTTTAATTTCAAGTCCTTTCCAACTTCCTCATGGTTTCTTTACCTTTTAAATTTTACTACATATAATATTCTCGGACATTGTAAATTGTTAGAAGGAAACGCGATTCGGTTTCCAAAGCGATTGAATTTTATGTGCTGCGGTAGAGCAATAAATTCTCAGCTTGACCATAATCTAAAATAATGCATTCGAAATGGAGGCCATAAGAAAATGACGGGCCAAAGTATCTTAAATGAAGAGCAGTGGGTGTTAAATCTAAAGAGCTATGATTCCAGGCCTCCTACGTGCGATGTTTTGTAACCACAGGCTTGGCTGCCCTGTGATCTAGTAACTGCACCGGCTGTTAGTTACTTCGATCACGCGAATCTTTTATTACAAGTCCGTTTTACTTGACTGATTCCATGTGTCTTGCCTTCGTCTGGACGATTTATTAGATCTAACACAAATTTTTTTAAAGGTCGTTTTATAGCTTTCGTTATTATCTTTATTTTCCACATGATTTAATGTTATGGAAAAATTCGAATGAAATACTCAAGAAAAAATTGCTTTTGAATTTTCTACAGAGGTGAACAGGACGTCAGGATGTCCTAGACATAATTAAGTCCTGGTTTTGGTTAAGCACTCGCTAGCCACAATTAAGCCTTCCTATCCATTGTTTAGGACTTCCTACCCATGAGTTAGGACTTCCTACCCATAAATGGGTCCTTCTTTTCACGGTTGAGGACCCACTACCATAATAAAGCCTCCTTATCCATAATTAAGTCCTCTTATCCATAATTAAGCCTTCCCTTACCAGACGACGGTTTGTTATCCATTTCGTTCAACGTGAGTTATTTGAAAAAAACTTTAAATAAACCAACACAGTTCTGTTGTGAAATGTTGCTTCCAGAAAATTCTAAAAACATTATTATCATCAGGAGAATCCTATTTACCAATACAGAAAATAGAACGGTGTTGACACAGAAACATAGATTGCGTATGTTATGTTTTTGCAGCGTAGGCAAGAACCTGATATTGGTTTTCTATACGTAGGTTGTATTTTTATTGTTGTTTAGTATCTTTATTATTGTAAATACATTTTTGCTCAAGAAGAACAGATGTAGTTCAGTTAACATTACGACATTTGATAACATTTTATTGCAATTTATAAACTTACTTCCTAGCATTATAGCCTCGCGATTTCCTAATCTAAGATAAAAGCTTTCAGGGGAATTACTCGGTGTTTAAAATTGGTGTATAGTCTTAAATCTGAATAGTCAGGCAAGGAAGCGTACTTTTATACATGCAACAGGCTAAATTTTCTGTTATGTTAACGTTTAGGTCTTTGAGTGCATCTCGAGTCCCGAATTTAAAACATTTGATAAATTTTTCATCCCCTAAGGTGATTTTTTAAATATTTTTGGAAGATTTAATTTATTTGGGTTAGCTCCTTTATGCTTCCACTGAGTAATATTCCCTTTGTTGTTAATTTAATGGGTGGGCTTTGAAGTTGAATAAAGGGGGTAAGTTTACGATTGTGTTCATCGCAATTTCATATCTAAACACGGCAAACTGTTCAAAAACGATTAGAAATTCTTGTTTGAACTAAATTTACATAAAGCAGTTCTTGCTTGAAGCAACGTAGAATCATCGTGTGGGTTTGCTTCCACTTTCCATCTACACAAACTTTTAAGTACCATCGAGGAAAATATACCGAAAGGTGATTTTATTTTGAGGACCCTCTCTGTTTTTATTATGCAAATCTAACGCATGTGTTTGAATAATGATTCATTTCGTTCATTATTTATAGAGTCGACTCAAAGCAGCTCCCCTTAAAATATGAGTAATTATTGCTTCGGGGCAGAAATTAAATTAACAGCCGGTTCAAAAGACTGTGTTTCATGTCCACAGATTTTGATTGATTATTTCGGTTATTTAAAATAAATCTAGTTCGAAAGGTTTTGTACAGGAATGTACTTCCATTCGCAGTACACCGTGACTGTGTGTTCATATCCTGTTAAAAATTCAAAGTTACGTGTGCAATTTGCATCAGGATAATACATAGCTCTATTTATCTCATCGGTGTGTGGGAGTTTGGATGCTGCAGCCTCGAAGCAAGAGAACATTGCACGTGTTTACTTGAATTTTTCGCGAATACTCAAGGAAATTAAAATTTGAATTTATAGTCTTGTAAAATAAAGGGTTGTACGCTTGTACACCTGTAATTTTTCACCTTAAGAGCCGCAAAAATAATTGGAAGCTATAAATAAAACACTCTGACATGCTATACACTTGTAATTTTCTACTACAGAAATATTTATTAAATCCCTTACATTCATTCTTTAAAAAAAGGATAAAAAAAATTAAATCCAAGGCTGTAGTAAGGCGGTAATGAACTTGCGCTCTGAAAAATCGGCTTGGAATAGGGAAACAGGATAGTGACCTATAGATGGCCATAAGTTGCTACTATACAGGGTGTTGTTTTGGCCGAAATCTAAAAATTAGTCAAGAGTAAACTGTCTTTATTTTAGCAGATATAACAAAAATGTATTAGAAAAAGTTGTTTAGAATTAAAAGTTATTGAAGATTTTCAATTTTTATGCAAATCAGCCTACTTTGATATTTTTCATCAACATGAGATTTTTTATGCTTTTTATGGTTTTAATGACCCATGCATGAAGAGTGATTAAACAAAGTACTTGAAAAACAAATAATTATTTATTAAAAAAATACTACACCTTATTTGGTACAAACATGAGTTCAAAAGTATTGAATTTTGATGAAAAAAATCAAAGTAGGCTGATTTCTATAAAAGTTGAAAATCTCCAATAACTTTTAATTCTAAACAACTTTTTCTAATACAGTTTTGTTATATCTGCTAAAATAAAGACAGTTTACTCTTGACTAATTTTTAGATTTCGGCCAAGAAAACACCCTGTATATTAATTGATTTGCCTCATTTTTTCAATATCTTAGTTTGAGACTAAGCAGGAGCGATCCTCAGAACATGAAGATCCAACTCTAAAAAAAATTGTCATTTATACACCTTATATGCACTCAATCCGTGGACACACTGTATATAACCACTAATTAAGCCCTTCGATCCATTAAACCCTCCTATCCATAATTTAGTTCTCCTATCCATAGCAAAGGACCTCCTATCCATAATTATGCCCCATATCATTTCTATCCATGGTTAAATTTTTCATAATCCTATAGTTAAGCCCTGCTGTCTACAATTAATCCGTAAAGTCTTCAGGAAGTGTTAGGAGCAATCTAAATTGGCTAAAATAATATTTCGCTAGGTTAGGAAGAGTAATTATCGTAGATAACCGATTGCTAATACACCTGTTCCTTAAATAACCTGAAGAAAAAAAAATACGTCAATTATTGTATCTTTTTGATATAATTTACAAAGCAAAAGTTTATGTTTCCTACGGTTCTTCTGAAAGGTGTCAATTCCCAAAAGTCGTAAAGCTCGTTAAAATTTTTTTTTAGAATTGTGGACTTAAAAGTTTACAACTTGTCTTCAAACTTGTTAGGCGGTGATTTATTCAAAGGTCAAAGGTGCTTTGTTTCGCTACCAAACACTTTTTTTTCTTTTGGGTAACAGTTTCATGTTTGACTATAAAAAATTAATTATATTCTCTTTGATAACAATCGTAACTATCAAAATGTCATATCTTGACGCGCTTCTCATGCTACATATTTAAAATTTATCTCGTTTCGAATCTACCCTGAGGATGTCTAACTTGCTTTAAACTGAAACTTGTCTAAGAGCTTAGTTTCAAGATGAACTGATAAACTAATCGACCATCATCATCATCTCTTCTTAATTACTAGTTTCTTGCTGTTGGCAATATTTATTATAAAATCAAGACTTACATGGCAAGCTGAGTTATTTATTGGATTACAAGGCAAGGTCAGGGCATAATCTTAAGTGACTCCGAATATCAAATAAAATGTTAATGTTATTTTTTCTTTGCAGGGCTTCCAACGGTTCGCGTTTTTCCAACGACATCAACCCCCTAGATTCGGAAAAACCTCGTTTGGCGCCCTCAGTGAGACAAGTGCATCCAGTTTGTGACGAAAAAGCTCAACTTTTGGCGTACGATAACAATCCAAGCTTGGAAACTCACCATCCTAAACGTCCTAGTATCGATTTAAATTCTAGTCCTCCACCATATCCTAAAAGAGCCAGTCTTGATTCCAACCCTAGTCCTAATTCGTATCCCCTAGCTCCTAATATTTGCGTCGAAGCGGGTAGAATAGAATTCATTAAACAAAGTATAGATGGAGTTGTGGATGGCGTCGCGACGCCGATTACAACACCGAAAATCGATGAACGGATTACTGTTACTAGGGGACTGCAAACGGATGAGGAGGAGAAGTACGATGATGCTAAGGTAGGTGGCGTTCTATTATTTTTTTTAGGGGTGTTATTATTAAATTGTTGCTCCATTTCTATGTCCCTTTAATACTTTTCATGCTTTAAACAGATCAAGCTAGTTTAGAATAATTTTTCCCAAGGGATTTTAAAATTTCCCCTCCCCGTTTCTCTTTCCTGTCTAGTATCTCGATCTGATTTTGTATAGATGAAGGATTCTGGCGAAAGCAAAATGTTTATTGGTTTCAATTTTAATTTAGAAGGAAAATAATTTTGGGGTTGAATATTAAAAATTCAAGAAAAATTACGTGACGTAGGTACTTCGACAATTCGTTTAAGGGAGGTTAAGTCGTGAAGACTCTTGCACCCCTTGTCCTCTTTTTTAAAACCAAATAATATGGGATTTTGTGTTCAAGCAAATTTTGGAGATAAATATCAAGATTTGTACTGAAAACTCGCGTTTTTGTGAATTCTTTGAATTCTACTAATCCCCCTCCCTTTTCTGTGCGTTAAAAGTAAGTCTCTCTGTAGTCTGTTCAAACAACATTTGCGCTGAATGTTTTTGCTACTCGATTCTAATGTTATGTAATTATTGGACGTTTACGGTTGTAGAATCCAATTTGAACAAACTAAAAAATTTTTAATTAAAATCCTCGGTGTTTGACGCTTTTTTTTCATTGCATTCGTATAATAATTCTATTAGTAGGAAATATCGAACCTAGTGCTAATTGCACTATGTATTTAACTCATAGACGTTTAGCGCAGCATGCAAATGGCGTTCGTGCTAATCCAGGGGCGACAAAAGGCCGGAAAATTGGCTCAAATCCAATTTAAAATGCAAATTCACTTCATAAACTGTCTCAATTGAAAGTCGAAGTCGTTAGCTTCACTTCGAATGAATACTCCATAAAAGCTTATTACAGCCCATACGAGTAATTTACCTCGGTATTATTTCCCCTGAATTTACAAGTCTAGAAAATATCCTTGAATATAAGTTTCCCCTTCTTTTCATCATTTTACCCGATTTTAGTATTTTTGGAAGCAATTACGAACTCTTAACCTTCAGTATGGGATTATTAAAATTTTTCAGCGTAATGCACCTCCACCATTTTTTTCAAAGAAAATGTATGTAATAGTTTGTTATCTAAGGTAGTCGAGTTTGAGGTCTGGTGACCATGCGGGTCAGGAATTAAAAAAATTTTTTGATAACATAAAAATTAATTTTTTTTAAGAATGATAAACTGAGGGTATTAAGTAATAAATCCAATTAGATTTGAGTCTATTAAGGCACGCAAAACAAATAATCTTAAAGACACGCAAAAAGAAAATTCAGTGGAATCACCGAAGCAAGTATCAGCAAGTAGAAGCCTAAATGGAGTTCTGAAAGGAACAGATGTAAAAAATGTCTTTTCCACTCGCTTAACCAGGACGGAACACGCTCTCTTATATAAATCTCCGCATTTTTCTCCATTTTCTGCGTTAAGGATCACGCGATCGGCTACCTACCGGTTCCATTATGCTCCTTCTAAACGAGCCCTATAAATTCAGCTATCTGCACCTGAGTTCAATAAAAAATTGTTTCTTCTGCAACTGACCCGCACTAAATCCGCCCAGATGTCTTCGCCCGTTCTCTGTAAGAGGTTCTGGTTTCAACGCGATATTAAATCTAATTTATTGCACGGTGGAGGCGTTTACAGGTCAAATTATAAACGTTAATCCTCGATATTTTTTTTTCAGGAAGTTACAAACTATTATTAACGTCCCATTAACATTGCTAATAAAATTCTCAAAGCCTAAGATTATTACGAAATGTTTCAGCATCCGGTTATCCGAATTTAAACTTCAACTTTTGCTGAATTTAAATTAAGGTTTAGAAACTTGAATTTTCGAAACGAAATCCAAAAGAATAAGTTTCCTGAATGAGTAAATTTACAGCAACCCCATTAATTATGAAAAAATTAATGAAATATTTTTTTTTTGTTTTCCAAATACGTTTGAGCGAGTTTCCACTTAAAATATTTAACAATTAAACTTGAAGCTGTCATGTTTTGCCGGTATATTAATTTCTCTGGTGGTAAAAAAAGGCGAAGGTCAAAGGTCTCGAAGGTATACATCGCAGGGAGCTATTAATTAAATCTTTAAACAAAAGGAGGTGCGAATGATGAGCACAAAAGAATTCATTTAATCATCCACATAGCCGGAGGAAGAAACATACAATAAATTTAACATTGCGTCAAGAGAAATAATGAATTAATGTAAACTGGCACATCTGAATACAGATCGCTAATTATATACACGTCTCACCATTTCTTACTACGTCTAATGACGATAAGGTCTTATTTTTAGGTCCGACAGTGTCGAGATAATTAGCTATAAAGATAATTTAATCTACAACTAAGCTAATTGGTGTGTAATAAATTTCCTTCCTTCACTCTTAAACAATATTTAATAATTAACAAGATTTTTTTTCAATATTTAACTCAAGTTGATAATTAACAGAAATATGCTGAGATTTCATCTTTATTAAACAATTATTAATATTAAAGGCCACTTTGAGTCCCCTACTGAAATAAGAGTGGGGTGAAGACATGTAAATCCTCATCCTTAACACCCCAAATTGACATACGTCCACCCTTTTCTCCCACATGCGAGCTAATTTGCAAATTTAAAAGTGTGTAATAATTAAATTACGTTTACGAATTCTGAAGTGGTTTAATTATAAAAGAGAAGGGGCAGAAATTAGAAATATTTTTCAGTGAAAGAATTTTTAAAGAGAATGCGATTAGGGGAACCCCCAGGAAGACAAGAAAAATATTTAATTCAGGTTGCGAAATAATTAAAAGATGTTTTTCATTGTTAAAAGTGCATTGCATGGTTGATGACGTCACGCGCCACTAGCCTCCAACCGGGTACGGTTTTCTAGCATCTTTTCCTATTTAAAAAAAATTCTAAAGGAATGTTTAGGGGATGCGTTTGTTAATAAAAAAAATAAATAAGTGGATAAAAGAAAGGTAGCTGATCAATTATGGATTAAATCAAAATTTTCTTCTGAAAATCTTGTGTTTCCATTTATTTTTTCCCTTGGAGGCACTTAAGGTTTGCCCCAAAGTAAATCCTAAGTAATCTTGAATTCCATAACACTTAGTTTTATCTTAGAATGCATCGATCTGGCTTTGGCTAAACCTCCTTGGTCAGCTTACGACCCTCTGCTTTCACTTTCAAGGATTACGCCTTCTTTGGGGCTCACCTACGTATTTTACACGCCCTCTTCTGGTAAGTCTGCTCGAGAAAGCTTTTATGCTTACAGGGTTACAGACAATACACGTTAGGAAATAAGGAATTTTTTCTCTGGTGTAATTCGTTGTGACAAAATTTTTTTGTAGGGTTTTCCATTCGAAGTTTCCGCGGTCGACAGGAAGAATTTACGTCTTTTGTGTTTCTATTCGACTCCGATTGAAAAAAACGCTGATTTATTACAATGTTTCGTAAGACAAATAGCCTTTTATAAAAAGGCGATTGTTCTTATTGATTTAAACGCTACTGATTTAAATTTATTCCCTCGTGAAGATCCTTTATTTCGTTTACTGGGTTAATGTTTTCAGTTTTAGAAGTCGTTTTATTACTTCCAACTTCGCTCCCGTTTGTAATACTTTAAGCTTCCTGTAAGTTTCAAATTTATTTTATGACCCTGTTTATCCACTGAATACTACATACAAAAGTGAATATGTTAGGATTAAATAAAAGCACAAATTTTGTTGTAAATCCCTTAAAATTTCGACCTGGATCCAATTTAATAATGGAGGAAGATGTTACCGTTCGCGATTAAATATTTTTTAGAATAGAGCCTTCATTTTCTTGACCCTTCGTGATTACACGAGCAGAAAGGAAAAGATAAATGTTCGGAACAATGAGAGCGTTGATCTGACAAGTGAGCAGGCGACGTTAACTAGGCGTTCGTTTCAGGATTCTCCCAACTGACAACAAGAAACAGCAGGAAAAAGATGCTCTAACGCTCATTACATGAAAAACATGACTTATTGCCTCGTTTCTTGTTTTGTCACTACGAAAAGTTGTAATTTTATTATTTGTATCTAAACACGAAACTCAAGCTTGTTTATAAAAAACAATGTTTAACTTTTATTATTTAATTAAACGAAATTTTAGTTTATTAAAGAGCTGCAAAGATCATTCCAATCGTTCTAGACACTCTTAAGATGCAAAGAGATCAGTTTAAATTACGGAAAGGGTTGAAAATCGTTTAGAAATTGACGAGGAAGGATCTGACTCGTGAGTGTAGGAAGAGCGAAAGGAGTAAGAACAGCGGTGGAAGTGAAAAATGAAAAGATTGGTACTAGATATAAATAACGATTAGGAGAAGAAAGAAAGTGTGAGAGAGGGATGGAATCTAACGTGACTGAAATTCGTAGAAGGAGAAAGAGAGAGAAAACGAAAGCTATAGCGGAGTTTGAGTAATAAATATAAAAGAAAGTGTAATAGGGGAGTAGGTAGCAAAGAAGAGAAGCGGGGTAAAGGGGGGTGGGCAAAATTAGAGTTCCTAAAAATTTGGATGCGCGACCGTGGTCCTGCGGATCATCCCGCATGTCGATTGGGCGACACGAATTCGCTCCCTTATCGTAGCAGGAATTTTTCAAAATTCTCGAGCAAAAAGGGTTCAACTTTCGTCACCCAGAATTGAATAAACTCTAGCATCTCGTATGCTAAGCACAAGCAGGGGGTGGAGGTACCTCCCATGATTCTTTAAAAAAAGTTGTATTACGTCAGCCCTTTTCTGATACTGTTTCTTTCTTCTTCTAATCATTTACGTCCTTATGGCAAAAGAAATATTATTGCATACCTATATGTCAATCGATGAAACATAACTTTGATGTGTGTAACCTTGGAAATATGTAAAGCAGCTGCATTTCCTGCGATACCATTATCGTGTTTATGCTCCATTTCCTGAATAATTCCGAATATGATACATACTGCACTAGAAAGTAATACTGATACTAGAATTCTGATAAGAACCCTTGCCTTAGTACTTACTTATCATTTGCATACTTATTTATAGAACAAAAATTAAAACATAGATATTCTAAAATAAAATTTTATTTAAGCTGTTTATTGTTAAAATTCAAGGCTTGTTTTTTTACGATATTTACATAATGATGATATCACACACAATTTAGATCGTTTAAAAATAGCATACATTGGTTGTTATCCACTTATCAAAATGTTTTACTCCATAAAAAGGTAATTTCGTGTCCCTAATTTTAATTGCCACAATTTAAATTTTCAGGCTTGGTTCAATAACTTCATTTTCAGGATTATAATTCAAATCCCTTCTTGACATTGATTTGCTAAAATATTCCTTTTTTTTAAATTAATTAACATTGGGTGAAAGTACCCGAGTTCAGACGAATATTAATTATTTTTTTATGCATGCTTTTAATGAATAGACGGCGAGGGTTAAAAACCGCAAGTTCGCACATAATTCATAGGTGAATCCCTCTTCCTAGACTCGGACTCCCTAGAGTCACGTTTACAGGAAATTAAATTGCTCTGTTAAAAGACATTTCTGCAATCGAATCCTAGAAATTTTAAAACCTTATGGAGACATCTTATAACTCAAAAGGCATCTGTAAATTTTTAAATCCGTTAGCCACAGGTTGCTAGATCTACAAATAAGATCAGGAATCCATCAGTCATTTCGAAATCTTCCACCCACGCATCATTAAACTTTCAGACACAAAGAAAGCCGATATTCTAATTCTAATAATATACCCTCTTTGGTTGGTGTTTCCGCAAGACACTTCGCGTGGAAAAATCCCTCACTTAAGGGAGTGAAATGATGGTTTTATCAAGAATTGTTATCCCTGGCAGGACAAATGCGGGCGGAACCGCGGTTTGACTCCCGTCAACTCCTAACAATGTTAGATAAACAATGATGCCATTGCTGGATGGATCTCCTCTCTTCAATCATGCCCCTTGCTTGTACGGTAAATCACGACATTCATTTCATTCATTTGTGTAATTTTGGGAACGAGGGGAGTGGCCGCTAGACGTTTCCTTGGAAGAAGTAAAAAATTATACTAGAATCGCAACTAATTGTAATGACGTCCCAAAAGGAACCCCTAAGTATGTATTATTGTGGAAAATTCAACAATTTGCTCGGGAACTTACATTCGGTGTAAATATTTCTTATCTTTGAACTGATTGTGGGTTATACGGTACGCAAAAAAATCAACGTGACCAAGGAGCGAGTTGTGTGGCATGCAGGGTTATCAAACAGACTAGACCAGGGGGAGCTAACGCATGATTAGAATGCAGAGGCACGGCCCTGCTATAAAGCAGTGATATCGTGGCTATGACCCCATATCTGCTACGTGAGGGGAGCTGTTTTATGTTGTACAGTACATATCCAACTTAAATGAACACTAAGACAATTATTATTTTAGTTAATGAACCCTCACAAGATAGTTCCTCTGCAAGAAACGGATTAGGTTTAGAATTTTTTGTTGTTGTTTCATCTAGGAACTTTCAGGGGAAGTGGGGGATAAAGAAAAAATATTAATTAGGAAGGATGTAGAAAAGAAAAGGAAATATATGAATTAAAAAAATCGAGAAACGGCGGGAAAAGAAATGAAGAATAGATAGAAGTGATACAAGAAGGCTAGTAGGAGAGAGAGATAGGAAGAGCAAAAGAGGGAAGAAAAATGGATAATAGAAAATTCGGGTAGGATGGTAGAAGGGATGGAGAAAGGATGGCCGAGTAATAGTAGAAGGGGGAAATGTAGAGTCTTGGAAAGGGAGAACCTGAAGTGAGAGGAGTTCTTATATCTCTCTCTAGTTAATAATAATAAACTGTTCTTAGTGTCCGATTAACGATAACAATTTCTGAAATCAAAGGAACGCTGGGAGGGTGGGAGAATAGGAAGCGTAGGAATAAAAATATTATGGAACAAAAAATGTGAGCGAGACTTTCCTCACGCTTAAGGGAGGGAGTTATTGCATTGAGATCGGTCCGCCAATAATTATTATCTGAAGAAATTCGTGAAAATTTCCTGTTTTTTTTAAGATTTATGTTGGGTAGCGGTATCAATGTTCCTCAAAATACCTTCTTGACATTTCTTGAACGTATAAGCAAAACCGTTAAAACATTTAACGACAGTTTTATTCCGCATACAGAATTTTTCCTTTTATTCCTAAACCATTAAACTTGCATTTATTTTATGTGCATTTGCATTATAAGATGCATCTTTATGTATAAGTAATAACGCTTCCCCTTAATGTCAGAAAAAGTCTTTTCATAAAAGCTGTGTAACAAAGGCACCTGTGCATGTCACACAAGCGAAAAAGAACAAAACTTTCTCGCAACGAGAGGTGAAAGGTTAATGGAACCTTGCCGGCTGGCAATGGTAGTACAGTAATTATTAATTCATTATTGCAAGACGTTGATAACAATGCGTTTACACAAGTTAACAACTCCCATTTTGAGGCGTAATTCAGGAGCGCAGGAATATCAATCAATCCTGTCTAATGATTTTTCTGCACGATGACGCTATCAGTTTTTCCGGTTGATTGAGCAAGCGCTATGGAGGGCGACAAAACGAAAGGTAAAGGCGTCTATCTAATCAATCAAATTTTTATTCTCTTCGACTTAGATCATTCTTTAAGGATTTCCACCAAAAAAAAAGTTCATTGTTATCCAAAAGGAATGGGGAATTTTTCAAAATTTAGACTGTTATAATTGGAAATAGAGTTATCAGCGGTGGTGCGTTAGGAAAATGTGTTACAGCGACAGGATTGCGTCTAGCACGCTTTTTTGGACCGGGGGTCGAATCCTGATTCGTACTAATTTTTTTTTAATCGAAAAATTTATTTAAGTAAAAAGTTTTCATACTCTATTTATCTTATCATACCGTCATTTGAAATTTCCAATCGAAACAAATTACGAGAGAGTTCGTACGGGAACGTATAAATAATTTAAAAAATCAAGAGAACAACGCGTAATTTTCTACAATCTAGAAAATCAAGAGAGTTGTCAAATTGGATATTGTTATAGCGATGGGAATTGCTCAACATTTCCTGTTTCAAATTTACATAATAATTACATCCAAGTTGATAAAGAAACATCAAGCAATATAATCCCATCTCGATGATAAATACTAGCAACCGTGTGACTTTCTCACTGTCGGTCTCGGCTCGAATTAATACTTTTATGTCATTCCAACCAGCAGGAGAGCAAAATAACTCCTTTGTCCAATTTTTTTTGCGACAAATTATTGCCTTGAGAAAAAAAGCCCCGCTAAATTCTTTATCTTGGAATGCATCGGTTGTAAAACCTTAGAAGAAGGGCATTTTAATCAGTTTAATTGCAAGGCTCGGTGATGTCACTCTGAGGTGCACTAAAATACCCAGAATGCTTCACTAATCTCCCTCTTTTTTCTTGTAATAATTTATAGACACGAAATGCAAGGTTATTTCGTTTATTATAAAAAAATTCCAATATTTTTGTCTATGGAACCGTTAAATTTTGGAATTTCAAGAGATGAGGTAATAATTATTTACGTAACAAGTGACGAAAGTGTTATTTTATGGGACAACTTTAGATGTGTTATATTTTTAATTTATGACAAAATTTGAACAATCAAATATTTATAATTTCGACTGACAAGGAAAAAAGTATGAAATAAATAAATAGAGTATGAAAAATTTCGAATTTAATTAAATAAATGTCTTGAGTGAATCAGTTGCTTGGAAATTTACATTTTTAGTTGGGTAGGGGCTAAAAATTGGAATTTTTGTAAAATGCTTGCCTGTTGGAAACCCAGAAAGGTTTTCTTTCTTGCCTGTTTGTTACCTTGGAAATCGGTTGGTGTCCCCGTTGCTTCTGTCCGATTCAGTTCCTTAAAAAATTTATATTCTTACCAATTAGATACAAAAAAACATGCAGTTCAAGAAACCGTTTAACAAATTTGCAAGAGCTTTAACAATTCTGTTTATTTTCTTAGTTTAGTTTCTCTTGACATGAAATATTATTCTTTAACTGCCTTGAAATGACAATTGATGAAAATTTATTAAAGATCTAATTTCTGCCACTCATTCATATTATAATGCAGCCAATTTATTTAAAAAAAAAGAACAATTCAATACTCATTTTTATGAATGCATTATTCTTGTTATTGTGTTTTAATTAACCGCCCATAGTTGTTTCCAATTGTATTTTCTTTGCAATTTAATTAAGTACAGGTTGGTTTTGAAAGTCTTCACCCTTCAAACTTTTTTTTACCAAGTCAAGTTGGTCGATTTTAACGTCATGCCCTACTTGATAACTTCAATTAATTACCATCGATATTAATTTCAAGAAGCTGCTAAAAGCTTTTCAAAATTAATTAATCAAGCATTATTGTGATTGAAAGGTAAAAATATACCTACCTTTTAGAATTCCTCTTAATTACCCAATTTAAGGAGTTAACAAATTTATTCCTTCAAGGAGTTTTTCATTGAATTGGGAAAAGAAGGAAAACAATTTTCTGTGAAAGCCGTGCGCATTAACATGTCGTTAGGGAGTAACTTCTTCATTAATTACAGCAATTATCGTTGCTCAAAACTCCCAGAGCTTGATTAGACAAGTTAAGGAGAGATTATGGAAGTTCTGATGAAGATGCATGTTATTTTAACGGAGATCCTGAAGGGGTTGAACCTTAATGTCGTTTATATCGCAAAAATGGGGCCGCTTCGAGATTTTAACGGTTCTTTAAGACTTTCCGAGATAGATAAAAAAAGGATTATGACAGCGTCTGTAGCAATTTATTTCCTCCTATTCAAGGTTTTATCTCGTATTTTCTTTAAATTTCTAACGACCCAAATTTTCGATTTTATTTTATTATACAAGCTAACGCGATATAACCTTAGCTATTGAGTCGTTGGAAAATCCAAAACAAATCTTCAAAGGAAAAGTACAATAAATTATAGTTGGGTGGGTAACGGGTGTCAACAACCCCATTATTTTTATTTCATGTATGTTTTCCTTTGTAATTAAAATTTTAATACAAAACACGTTTCTGAAAACAAATCCCGAGCCATTATTACAGAGATTTAAGTTAAAACAGAGAGGACAATCTAAACATTCCATCTTTCGGGTCCTAGGTTGTTTATTCGACGGTTTCCTTAGGGATTTGCAATATATCAAGTTTTCGGGTATAACTCTGTCTCTCTTACTCGTTGTTGTATAATCTCGCAGGGAACAGAAGGTAAACGGTAGCCCAGGATATGTTAGCTTAGCAATTGTCAATTTGTCGAGGACGTGTCTATCTGTGTTTACTCTGCCAATTGTCAAACAGTGATGAAATGCTGTTTGCCATACGCTTCCTCCTCTTGTAAAGGACCTTGTTTTAATCCATTTCAAGTTGACTGATCATGTCAGATATTTATTTGAAATACTTCCGTAGTTTATGTTTGTCCAAAGGAATTTTCTCTAATTTAAATTGAATCCTGTATACGTTATCACCCTGTATATTTTTGCATAATCTTTTACTTAAACTCCATTTGTTCAGAAATGTATTTAATTCAGTAAAAGATTTTCTCTGTTTTTCCACAAACAAAACCTGAATATTAATAAGAAAATTGACGGTTCTCGTCTCCGAAAGCGCGAGCAAAGACTGTAACCGAAAGATCAGAATTAAATTTTGCATTAATCCCAAACGAAATTGAATTTACATTTAAAATATAATCCCTTTTATTATTGAACTGGGGAGAAGACAAAGCAATTTAAATGAAGTCAATAAATTCGGATTGCAAAACACAGATGTGTTTATTTCAGTTCATTGATTTGTTTGGGTTAAAACAGATTTATCTCTTTTAAATGAAAGTGATGTGATTTGAAACCTTTTGCTAAAATTAAATTATCCTCAAGCCTCATAGACTGTACTTGATTCACTAACCGATGTTTTGTGTGAAATTTTTTCCCAAGACCTAAAAAATATAACCACAAGGCTCTCATAAACTTCTACAAGATATTGTGGATGTCCAAAGCTATCCACAAGAATTTCTTCTGCAAATAACAACCGACACTCGCTATAAAAATGGTTGGATGAAACATATCAGGTGGTCTTGTTGTCTAAAAATAGTTATTCCAATCTATCTTTGTTATGAAACAAGAATTCGTGGTATAAACGAAATTTCTAAAGTCGTTTTGGTCTTTTGTTGCAGGAAAGCTTGAAAGCTCGCATTGCGGAGCTTGAGGCGGCGTTGGAAGCAGCCCAAAAAGTTGAACAACGTGACAAGCAGAATCTCGGCAAACTTCAAAGGCAACTTTCCAGGGTAAGTTTGAAAGTTTTGTCTCTGCCAACTTTACGTTTTAGCATCAATGAACGTTCCATAAAAGCTACAGTGTAATTAAATGAAAGCTTTCAATTAAAGCTTCGATTAGGAAATTATAAATAAATGTTGCTTGCGAATAGGGGTAGGTTTTTAAAGTAAAAGTCAAACAAAAGGTAATAACACCTCGCGCTTAACTTGAGTTGGGTTAATTGTTTGGAAGAAAGATTGTTATTTAAAATAGCGGCTGCAGATGAAGCAGCTATTAGTCAAGATTTAAGACCGTGGCTCTCCAGGGAAATCTGGGGTTGAGCTGTTGGCAGCCCTTCCTGCGTGTCTCGACGTCTGTGCTCCATTTGTTATTAGAAAGAAATGAATCGTGCCCCGTACATTTTTTGTTTGGAAAATATTTTATGTGATAAAAATGGACGAAATCTTAAGATTGAAAGCTATTTTGTCTTCCGGATAATTTATTTTGATAGGTGGCTCTTCTAGGGATGAATTCCCTTCCCTTTGTCTTTTCCAGGTTTTAAATAAATTACCCCACCCGTTTGCTTTTAACAAATATCAAAGGAAATAATTTTATTTTTTCTAAAAGAATTCAAGTAGTTTTACGAAATGATTATAGATTTGATATTGATTAGATTTGCAAAACCGTGTGCGTTTAATCTAAAGCTTTAGTTTACGAATAAAATGGTTTGTTGCCAAATGTCAACAAATAATAAGTCACAGGGGTGGGGAGGTAGTGTCGCGCGATAAAAAAATAATTCTAAATGACTTGCAAGCATAAATGAAGACAAATTGTTTCGCTCGTGAATGCTTTTCTCATTTGTTCGTCTTACTCTGTCAAAACTCTCATTATGCTCTAGTTGTATATCAGATGCTCTCTGGTTTCCATTAAACCAACACATGAGAGCCCATCGCAATCTGTTTTAAAATCTGAAATGATTTTGTTTCTTCGGCAAATGCTTCGCATTTTCCAAAGCAATGAATATTAAATTGCTTGCAAAATACTGCATACAAAAGCTTCTTTGATCTGAAACCGGCCTAAAATAGTTGTCGGATACGTTAATATATTTTCCAGTTGGAAAAATCGGTGATTAATCTTCCAACACTAAAATAATAATTAGGTATCGGAGAGGCTCGCAGATTCCAACCATATCGTAAATAGAATGTTTGAAGAGTTAAAACACTCTAATATATTTATGTATAGTTCTCTTTTGATGTTTGACAGCGTAAATATTGTCGGCATTTCTAACAGGCTGAGAAAGAATTAGGTGTACAGAGATAAAACGATAAACGAAACTTCGAGAACAGGATTTAAAAAATGTTGCTGAATTAAATGAATGCAAGTCTTTCTGTCTGTTTCTTTCTTACATTTTTGTTGTGGTCATTAGTTAGAACTTGAGGCTTGGGATTTGTAGACTAACCTTAAGATATGTCCACACCAAAGAAACACAGGGAAAGATTTTGTTGCTGGTTTTCGTAACCTGTTTAGGAAACTCGAACAAAATTAATTCTGTCCATACCAATAATGTTTTTTTTTCTGCAATGGCTCATAGAGAAACTCCCAAAAAATTTTTTCTAATTGATTACAAATAATTTTTTTTAATGTTTCATGCAACCTTCGCCTATAACCATTTTTTGTTGAACATGTTTTTCTATTTAATGGAAAATAATACTAAATCATATTTTTTTGTTGTTGAATGTTTTTCGCGTTTCCTCTATACATTTTATTTTCTATTCATTCTGTTTAGCTTAATGTTTAAGTCCAAACATTTTTCCCGTTTTTCCCTAGAAATTTAGAATGATTTATATATTTATTGTCCTGTTTTTCGCTTGTCTCATATTAAGGGCAAAACTTTCAACTTCCGTCAGGGTCGTTATCAAGCTAAATTTATTTTATTGCGTGACTTTATTTTTTTTTGTTATCCCTTCACCCGAATTTGGAATTTCCCTTGAATAAGGCATCGAAGGGCCACTCATTAATTTATTACGTTAGGATTTTCTTGTACTTTGAGTTGAGGTAAGGATACAAAGTAAAATATGACTTTCCCGAGTTTCCTTTCTCAGGGGATTCACCGCATTAGTCTCAATTAGCGTGTGGAGTTTACAAAAGTTTTCAATCAGCATAACGCGTTCGCTTTCAGTCTGATATAGTAGGATGAGTGTTGGAGTCACGCCACCTTCGGCTGGATTCCTCCACTGCTCATTTTAATTAACGTAATTTGTGTGCCACGGTTAATTATCGTAATTTATATTCATTTTTTGATAACTCTTGTCTGCTTTAATGTTGCGGGCTTCGCTTCGTTGCCTGAATTGTGAGCGGGAGCTTTTTAAAATTACCTCGACAAGCTCTTTTGTTATCTCTGAAATTTTTTAAATAAAATTCTTCCACCCTTTCAGGAAATTTTTATCGCGGAAAAGATTTTTTAATAAATTGCAAACCTAATCAGTCAAATTTTCCCACCTGAAATATTACGAGTTCGCAAGAGGAAAATGAGGTAGCAACATCTGCGCCATAGGGAAAACTTGAACGAAACTCGAGAACCAACAAAGTTGCAAATTGCTACTTTGCCTTTTACATCATCGTACTAAAGGAAAATAGTTGTCGACACTGGTAAATTACACTGGATAGGCAGTTTACATGACAGCGCCTCTGTAGGTAAACTGTTTCGAAGAATTAAACTTTGTAGGAATTTTAACAGATTGTGCATGATTTCTAATTTGATGAATTTCTCTTCTGGAAAATTTAATTACTACAAGGAAAATGTTATAACAGACTTATCAAGCTTAAGATTTTAATACAATAGGAGAAGGGATCGCACAAGAAAGGGTAAATGCAGACGGGGAGGTATCGTCACGAGGTACGGATTGGTCACTTGAATTAAATTATAAAATTATTCTCCTCTATTTGTTTATTGGTTAATCAAAGCGATTGCAGAAAAAAAATATTCTGAACACATCACGAAAGTGTCTTTACGGAACTCGCGATGCTTAAAGGCTTTAACAGTCCCTTGGTCCCGTAATTTTTCTTCCTGCCGATTCTGGGCTCCCTCCTTCTGTTCTGTTAATAATTAAAAAAAATCTATTTATCCAATAATTCTTCCGACTTGGGATCAAGCCCATACCGGACTGTCATACTAAAATTATGATATGCGTGACAAGAACAACAACTTTTTTCGTTATAACCAGGGACATAAATAAATAATGCCTTTAAATACTGGCACACGGATGGAAAAAATTCGCTCGTATTTTATAGCTACCGTATCCGTCGCGTGTTTTGCCCACCATTATTTGATAACCTGGTATTCGAAAAGCGTGGATTAGCTATTTTATTACATCAGTTGTTCTATGTTTACGTGTTTTATGAACGCATACCGCAATTCAACGTGAATTTATGGTATTGAACATTAATTATGTGCAGATATTGAATGCATTGGAAAATGACATGATATGGGTATGGTTGATTGAACTCCGGACAGGTTCAAAACTGGGAAAAATGTTGTATATGGTACAAGGGTACATTTCCTGACATGGATGGATATGTTTTCAATGAATGCTAACAAATTATCAATCAACTCGTTGATGTGTATCAATGCTTGTTATTGTAATGCTTATCCATCAATCAATTTATATCTGTGGGTCTTTTCATGTGTCCTGTGCTCCACGTTACGCTTGTCAAGCAGTCGGGAAACTGAACGTAACTCTTGGTAATTTCCATCAATGTCAAATTGTACAGCACTTAGAGGGTGGGAATGGAATTGTAAAAAGTACTTTCCTTTATTATCTCGAATAGCGAATTAAATCCATTTGAAATATTTGTGTTGATCTAAAATTCCCGGAGGCTACCCATGGACTGACCTTTTCACCAATCTTCAAATATTTATTGTTATCCCATTGGTCTCTCTAGGTCAAAATGGTTTTCCAAATGGTTGTCGCTCTTGTAGAGCCTTAAAGTAAGAATTTCAGAATGGTCCCATTGGGTCAGTCCGGCTCTGGAACCCCTCAGGCAAAAAACAACATTTTCCGGAAATGTGCCCGATTCTACTGTCTTAATTTTTTCTTTAGGTTTCTTTCTATCAGGAAAGTTCGCATGAGAAACTTTCCCTTTTATTTTTGCAAATGTGAAAAGTTTGTGGTTTTCTCGTTAAGATCCTTGAACTAACCAGGACGTAGATCCAATCCTTTAATAGGGAAAGTGATGAGTATAAGGGCCCATGTAAATTCGTCGTGTGTCGTTGATCAGTGAACTTTGGCGTCGGGTCACAGCTCGCATTCGGGCGCCGGAGAAACGGCGTCGCGGTGCCGGGAGGGACGCATTCTGTAGGGTTAACCGTGAGCGATGGCCTGTGTCGCCGCCCTTCTACTAACTTCAGCTCATTGCCTAGTTTATTTAAATATTATGCATGAGGAGCTTATCAACTTGATATTGTTACTACACTACTCGCTGTCATACTGATATAGTTTTTTTTTGCGACGCCTTTTTGGGAGAAACATTTTTGTAACGTAGCTTCGAACGATTATCTTGTCCAGATATCGTGTTGACCTTGAGAATAAAAGGTTAACCTTGAATTTAAAACTATTATAATTTATCCTGTCTTCTAATTAATCTTAAGGGTGGGTTTGTTATACGCAAATCATCGTTAAATTGGATCCCTTAAGGGTTTAGGTCACCTGATCTCTCGTTTGATCGGAAACTTACCTTATCAGTTTCTCTTTGAATATCGATAAAGTTGGAAGTCATGAATTTTCATTCAAGCAGAGTTTAACGGGGAGTCACTTCATTTTCCTGTGAGGGATGGTGATATATTTGTTTTGTACGTTGCTATAGTCTAAAAAGTTTTCTCACTATAACGAAACTTGTGAAAACTTAGACGATTTTCTATGAAATATCGTTATCGTTATCTGTTGGGTGGAACAATTTTGAAGGCATGAAAATGGGTTCGTTTCAGTTAGAAATAAGTAATCAAGATAATTTGGTTGTGGTTCCACCAAGTACGAAGCTATTACTTGGTATTAAATCACTTTCACGTATGACGTCCTACTGCGTGTGTTGAAGAAAATTTCAATATATTTTGCAAGGCTTTTATTGGCTACAAAGCTCTTACACCCGTTGTGTTGTACACAACTTCTGTATTTACGATTACGACGTCGCAGATAGACCGTAAATAACTTTGTATATTATTAAGCCTCATTTGCTGTATCGTAAATATTAGAAATTTCACGACTTAAATTGCTTTCGTACAAATAGCCAAAGCAAATTATTTATTTACGCCTTATATGAACTGCGATTTTATTATCCCGTTCTACTTAAAGTTATCTCAACAATCCTGTAAACATTTATGGGATGCTTCCGTATTATGTTCCAATAGGGCCGTTTACATCGTAAACCCCAATTCTCATGCAGTAATTTAATTGTCCGGCGTAATGAGACATTCTTGCTTACACAACCAATCCGTACCATAAGTTAGGCAATCCTTCCATAGATGGCGCTAGGCTTGTATACAAGTTAGTCAAACCCACCGTAGATGGCGGTGTGGTCAAAGTTTTTAAAGTACTCTTCACGTAGCTATACGGAATCTCGTATTTCAAAATTCCCATTGGTGTAAAGTGACAT
Organism: Hemicrepidius hirtus; assembly: GCA_963082805.1. Taxonomy (NCBI): domain Eukaryota; kingdom Metazoa; phylum Arthropoda; class Insecta; order Coleoptera; family Elateridae; genus Hemicrepidius; species Hemicrepidius hirtus. The sequence continues at coordinate 1,648,115 of OY720166.1, forward strand.
TTTCGTGACTCGATTCCCCTAAATCAATGTTCTGTAAATTTTTAAAATATTTTTCTCCCAACATTTCTGATTTGTTTTCGTGGTATGCGAAGCTTGTGGCTCGACTTTCGTTGGCACCAGTCTTGTTTGGATTCTTTCAGACAAGAAGGAAAATAAATTACCTCCGATGATGGTGTTATTAATTTGTCGCTTATTGATCAGGCCCGCACCCTCTAGATGTGTGTCAGTTCGGACGTTATCTCTGATAACAGCGATATCAATTCCCGAGAAGCTCCCGGCTATAATTCAAAGCAAACAATTCGAGGTTTGATATATGAAAGTGCATTTCTTGGTTTTTATGATTCCTCACTCTGTTCGTAGAGTACGGACGGCTCCAGACACACACCGATACCGATTCAAGATAATATTTTATATGTTGTATACGTTTTTGTTTTTGTAGCGACTAAAAGAACTCTACTGTTTTTTTTTTGGGGTGTTGTCTTTGAAATTTTTAATCGCGAAGGATTGGAAAATACAAATAGATTTATAAGAGACATTTCTTTTGTACAACCCTATATAATATTTATAATGGATATAAAATTTTTCCAATTAATGATATTTTTTGGGTTAGGAATTCGTAAATTCAACGAAGCAATGACACGTGTCAGTCATTTGGTCCACTGGACGATGCCCCTCAATGCATCTTTTAATTACCGAAGGGGGAGACTGTTACGACCACCCCTTTTACAACCAAATACACGCATATCTACTCTCTAATACACTGCTGTGGTTCATACTAATTGCTATTAATCCACGGTTTATGAATATTTACTGCAAGTGCCGATCGTTTCCTGAATATTTTTTTTATATAATTCGGGGCTTCCCCTATAATCACGAATTTAAGGCTCTAATTAAAAAAAAATTCTTTTAATTAAAACTAGTTTATTTAACCGTGTGGAGTAATTAAACATGTTTTGTACACAGGAAAGTTGTTTCATTTTATAAACGTGTCTTTAATATGCGGTTTGGCGCGCGAAAATTTAATTAAACAATTTATTGTGTGCAATTTGTACTCTAAAATACAATTAACGGGTGTGGATTTGAATTAATGACTTTTTAAAAAGTGCAACTGGAATTCGCTTGACGAATGTGTTTTATTAATGGAAATGGTTGGCTGGGATCGCTTTTCCTCTAATGGTTACCACCATTTGCGGAATAAATTTCAGATATTCCACTTTATGTCGGATGCCTAAAATAAATTGAGGTTGTTTTTGTTGGGCTTACGCAAAAAGTAGTGTTCAGGATAAAAAATTTTGTTAAAAGAAATAAAATTGCTTATTCAACTCGATTTTTTGGTCTGCAAAAGACATAATCTGAATGAGTCTATATAATATAAAAAAAATGTTTTTGCTTCTGAACAACCCTGTATATACTTATCTAATGTTATAGATGGGGCCAATGAGGGGAAAATATTTTATTACTATCTTTTAATCATGTAATGGGATGTTTTGTTTTGGGCGTCCGGGTTGGGCGAAATCCTTACAAAAACGAGCTGACCTTTTTGAATGCAATAGGGTTGACCCTGGTTTTTATTAAAAATATTTTTCATTTTTATCGGAGTTTAGAAAAAAAACTTAAATCATAAAATTGTATTAAGGATAAGTTTGAACAAATTCGAATCAAAAGATAAATACAGAGGGTTAACTAACAAGCATTTTAGTTATCAGACACGCACGTTATATAATTCATGTTTTCAAATTAAGTAATGTAGAGTATTGAATAAATAATAAATTCTGTATTATATATACAGGGTGTTTCACAATTTGAAAGATTATGTTTGATTTTTTGACTGTACTTTAAAAAAAAATGGAAGGACCAAAATGTTTCAATTTTTTGTCGTATAAAAAGAAGCTTGTAGAAGGGTAATGTTTAGGGGTGGAAAGACTTAAACCCACTCTCTACCTGCACCTGTCAGTTTTTCCCCAGTTTCAATCACTTCTGTAACTTCTCAGACATTTTTTTTCTGGTCTAGTTTTCTTTGAAATGCGGATGAATGGAAATTATTGGTGTCTTAATTTTTTGAAAACACCCCCTAATTTTTCTTAGGATGATTTTCGTTCGTAGTAGAAAAACTTATGACTGCCAGGGCTAGGACGTTGGTGCAAAAGGAAATCTGGATTTGGTTCGCTTGTGGCATGCAAAAAATTTGACGTAATTTATTATAATATAATCAGAAATATTTAGTGGTTAATATTTTGTTTATCGTGCATTTAGTTTAGATACAAATGTGATAAAACGAAAGAGGTGCCACGAGAAGGGTAGAGTTATTTGAGTTCGCCCTTGAAATAAATTCCAACCATGAACAAAAACGGAAATGACTGCTACCTTGGGAAATATTTGTATTCGTAAAGTGACTAGGTTGTATAATACAGCCGGATCAACCCCTTAGTTAGCAAAAGAAAAAGCTCCGTATTTCAACGGCGGCGACGCACCGGTCTCAAATAATTATACATCTGCGCCTCGCCTCGCCTCGCCTCCTTTCCCTTTCATATCTCTAAATCACAATTCTAAAATTAACTAAGCAAACAAAATTCAGCAAAGCCGTGAACGCACTAGTTGAGGAATTTACAATTTATCTCGCTTCATCCCCGTGCAATATTAAGCACATATCTTGCAGCCCTTCCCGTGCTAACCCTTTTCGGTTCCGGTACCCGGAGCGGGACAGAAAGCACGGAATTTGCGCATAAAAACATAATAACATAAATTTTGTCCCAAAAATCTCGTTTTAAACGTCCCTATCTCTGCCCAAACACGTTCGGGCAGAGGAAAACCTGGACTTTGTATGGTCGCCGCAGTTTGCCAAGGGATCGTCGTAGAGTTAAGCCCTGCGCTTCAACATACGTTTAGCTCAAATTTGTCACAGGATAAAAAGGTTCAAATCGTAACATTAGCAGCTTGGAACGACATATTTAATGGTCAAGGAACGAGCTTGGAGACTCTTTGGGCTGGTTTACTGAGTGAAATAGAATTTAGAATGCATTCAGACAGTTTTTGGCACAAAATTAAATGTTTTTTTATTTAACAAAAGTGAAAGTTTGTATTTTGTCAATTACACACAAAAAGAATTTTTTTCGCAAGAGGCACGAAAATGTTATTTTCGTGGCGTATAGCCAAAAATTCGGAAACTGTAGTTTTGCGAAGTGCAGTAAAATCAGTTCAACGAGATTTCGTTTCAGCATTCTGAATTAATTTCGAGGGTAGTAAATTTCGAAACTCTCTTGGAAAGTGGGTCGACAAAGCTCGCGAAGAAGTAAACAAGCAGCGGTTTTCTAATCCTGCTTGACTTTATAGACTCTTATGTTACAAAGTGGAATCAAAAGGCACGACTCATTCCTCCTTGGAGCCGGAAAATGGGGCGCCATTTTATACAATTCCTGAAATTGTAGACCAAATCCTTTTATTTTACTACCAGCCCACGCTTTTTCTTTTCTCGTAGTACTACTTACTACAACCTACTACGATAGTGGAAAGTAATTTATTGAATGAAAGAAACCGAAAAGAAAGGAAAGTCTTCTGAAAATGATGTTGTCATCGGTTTCCTGATCAAACTCTAATTAAGAGCTTGTACTTTTCGTTTATTCGTTTAAATTGCTTTTTTGTTAAGGAAGAATCAGGATTTTCCGGAAATTAAGTGATCATTGAAAGGCTTTTCTTTACTTTTAATGAACTTTCTAGATTGATCAGTGGTGAAGTGGAGGGAAGGCCCAGGGCTGTATCTTGTCATTTTTAAAAAGTATTTTTGGTTATTTTAGGTCTTTGAAAGGTTGCGCATTATTTTGCTTTAAGGGATGGCCAGGATCATATTTTGCAATTTGTTGATTTATAATTTTCGTTTTTAAAATGTTGCGCCTCTAAAATTTTGCGGCTAAGGCGTTCTGTTAATAATACAGAGAGTATTTTGGTGTTTGTGAAGGACCTGTTGTAAAAATTTGGGAATGTTTTTTAGATTAGGGGTTGAAGAGGCGCTTGCGCGTCCGTTTTTGTAGTAAGAGGGAGTAAAATCGGCATGTGTTTCGCTCAGAGGGTTTCGGACAGTTGTTGGGGGCGTAATGTGTAGGTTGGGGTCGCTTACGTGTTAGAAATCGTTGTTGGCTGTTCCGTTTTGGATGGCTAATAAAATTGGAACGTAAAAGTGCGGAGAAAATTCGGTGAATCCGGGAAAAATGGAAATTTTGCCGAGACTTGTGAATTGCCGTGTTTGATTTTCTACTTTTCCTTTCATTCGTGTCACGTCGCGAGTGATCGTGCGTGTAATAAAGTAGCATTTGCACGAACTCTTGTTTATCTAATAGTATATTTATACCTTGATGAATTTTAATGAATTCTTTTTCCCAGCGGGACTAAATTTTGGTGATAACCGACATATTCCAGTGAATATACTTGGAATTTTGTATATTTTACGCACTTAACGAGCCTTATTTTTCATTACGCTTTGATGACTGTTTACGTGTCATAGATCACTTGGGGGGTTTAGTGTGGTTTTTTCCCTAATTTTTTTCTGAAGCGGAAAGGGAGCGTTCCTAATGAATGGGAACCAATCTTACAAAAGCCAGTCGTGTAAGTAACTTTTCAATGAATGAATGCATGGAAAATAAATAACTCACTTTTCTTTTTAATCCTGGAGTTTTCTTTTGAAGCTTTAGATTTTTTTCTTTTCTCTACAGAAAATTAATGAAAAACATTTTCTACCTTCAGGCTTAGGGGATGAAAATTTAAATAAGAATTTTATGTACGCAACATTTTTTTTCTAATAATAATAATTCGATTCCAGTAAAAAAAAATCTTACTACCCCTATACCTAATCTAATTTTTCATAGACAGGAGAGTCGAACCTCACCCAAAATATTTCGAATTTTATGTTTGAATACGGCGACTTAGAAATTTTTAATTAAAAAAATAAAAATCTTGCAAAATCTGCTCGAATTTTAATTTTTCAAGGGGGGTGCGCAAATCTCCTCTTTCCCCGAAAGAAATTTAGTGGAATTGAACAAAAACATTCTTCAAGTGCGAATTTTAAATAAAAATAGACAGTAAAGTAGAACTTTTAAGCTTGAGTGCACGAAAGAAATTTTTTTTAAACTAAAACAGGAAAACTTTTAGATTAGCCCTTTATCGGTCGATGTAAGTTACGCAAATACGCAAATAATGTATTATCGATACAGGTAAGTTTTTCCGATGGGAAAAATCGTTTGTGGAGTCGAACCCCAACAGCCGAGCGGTACGAATTAAAAATTGAACAAGGGTGAAAACAATGACGGACAACATATTCGAATTTTTAAAGTTTTAAGTTTGTGCAGAGGAAACAAACACATTTTTTAACTGTAATAGGAAAACTATATTACGTAACTTTTTTCCTTAGAAAGGGTTGGTGCAAACCTTACTCTTGCAAAAAAATACAGACTCGAACTTAGGGAAGAAGCAAAAAAATCACGTAAATAAAACGAACTAGAAGATTTTAATGAACGAATATTCGAATCCCTGAGTTTAAGCGAATCGGACAGGCGAGTCGAACCTTAAAGACTGAGCAGTACGAATTTTTTTTATTAAAAAAAAAATATTCGTAACGAATCTATTATAATGGATAATGTAATAATTATTTATGCAGTTTGCGGTTATGCAGAGTTTTTTTTTCACGTAAATTTGTCGAGACGAGAGTAGATTCGAACCTCACGTGAACGGTGGGTGCGAATTTCAAATTAAATCAAATTATGGAGGAATCTTATAACAAAACAGTTTAAATAGAGCAATGTTTGCCTTGAGGGCTTCATAAATTTCCAGGTAGGTATCAAGAAATACTTGAGTTAACACCGTCTAAGTCTTCATGGGGTTTAAAATCAATGCGCGTCGGGGGGCTCGTGTCTCTATCGATTAGTGTCCTTTGTCTGTCTCAACTTTTAGATATCCCATTCCTGTCACGATCTTTCAGGTATTAACTCTTGGGCCTTGCACTTGCACTTGCACAATTCAGAAAATCACGCTTCCAATTTAAACTTGAATTAATTAAAAAGATTTTTGCTACATCTTCAGGTTTATCCCCTCTTTTGTTAGAAAACGCGAAAGTGTATTATACGAAAGCAAACAAAATAATTGGGTATTAAAATTTTATAACGGAAACAGGAAGTCAAGAGAGGATTTTCGGATTTGGAGGTGAATTTCTAAAGAAGGGAAAACTAAATTGGAGTCTGTGAACAATGGTAGTTTTGTATAATGAACGTAATTGCGAAGGAAACAATGCAATTAAGCTAACCATGGGGATGAAACTTAGATTTTAGTTGAGGGTAACGGCATTAAAAATAAACGGGCGCGGGAGCAGGTGGAGGGTGAAATATTAAAAGAGCTTTCTTACAATTTGCGTCGATTCCCACAGAATATGTAATGGGCTGAAGCATGCAAGGATTATCATCCCCAAAAATTCACAACAATACTAAAACAAGTAAAGATTAAGCATAAAAACGAATTTAATATTCTACGCATTTAGATCTTTTTGGAAGTTCGTAAATATTCAACGGGCTTTCCAGATTAAAGTGCTGGAGCAGTACCCGCCCCTTATTATTATGGGGGATTATATGCCCGCTGTATTAACAGAAGAGAGCCTACTCAAACATAATCAATTATTCCATGTAGACATGTGAGCAACATTTACCTAAATCCAGGCTCCTTTGGGATTTGCTTACTACACTATCTGTAATCGCTTCAAATAGAATACTAATTTATGATTCGATCCCCAAAAGAGGCGCATATATATGGCACTAAATGTAGGTACGCTCAACTAACTGCAATAGTACGGTTTAGAGGAGAACATTTGATGAAACATAAACCGGAAAAAATAAACAAATAAAGTCTTTTTTACGTACAGGGTAGGTTATCATAAATATATTCGAGGGTGTGGTGTAGCCAATCCTTCCCCCAAGGTACGAATTTGAGGCTGACTGTACCTAGAAAGCGAAAGTTTTTCTCCCAGGCCATACTCATTTGAGGATGAGTGAACCTGGAGACCGAAAATCCATTGATTTTTTGCACGTTTCGAACCCTTGCTTTTTTGTTTGGGGTTCGAATCTCAACCACTTGAATGTTCGACTCCCCTGGATCTGTATTGCGGATGCAGCTTTAAGAATCCCCTTCTGAGGTTCGAACCTCTCTCTTGTAAACATTTTTTTTGTCTTTTTGGGACTCTTTTTATTATTTTTTAAGGTTCGAACTGCTTTTATTCAGGGCCGTCCTAAGATATTCGGCGCCCGTAGGCTACTAAAAATAATGCGCCCCTCTTCATAAAAAAATTCACGGGATGGCTAGCGGTAGCACGGTCAGTGCTTTTAAAAGCACGACTACAGTGAGTAAAAATTCTAATGTATCTCAGAAAGGAATATGAAGAATTTTCTTCCAATTTAATTAATGTTTCCTTAGGTTAGCGATGATATAACTCATCTTAGGATGTGAGAACAGTGTTCATAAATAACACATGAAACGTGTATAAGCGGAAGAAGGTAGCCCCGACGCTTCCTCGAAACGGTCGGCGATTTAAACTAAGATCAGCAAGCGGAAGCACTCCATCAAGAAAACTGCAAAAATATTCCTTGACGGAAATAAGACCCGGGGAAGTAAGACTCGGAAGGTTCAAGACTCAACCTGTGGATGCATTTCAGATTCGGTCAGCCAAATATATTAGCTTTGAGGTCTTGCGATTCCAATCGACGTGGAAAGATTTACTGCACGCGTAATGGGGGTTTCGAAGGAAATACAGTCTTGTGGTCGTCTTGCCCAGCAGGGTTTTTACCTCTTATGTTAATGGAACCAATGCGGATAATTCATGAAACCGAATATAATTTCATGAATGATCACACCTTGGATCTAAAAATTACTAGAAAATCATGAAGGAAAATGATAAAAATAAAAATTCAAGGTGGTTGTTGTTCGATAACATCTGGCAATGTCATTTATTTTGATATAAATATGTTGGAAATAAAACCAAGCGGGTCGGGAAAAAAACCATTGAATTTGATCAGAAATAACTTATGACCTTGAAATTGCTATTTTGCAACTTTCAAGGTCAACGACGTTCTTGTTTCTTTTATAAGAAATAAAAAATTAATTCTTATAATTTAGGTTTGTTCCTTTTTTTATTTTTAACTTCTTCTAAAAATAAATTTTCCAACTTGAAAAATCTGATTCAAGTTGAAAAACCAATTAAAGCTCTCAACAAATAAAACGATGGTTCTTTAGAAATTGATTGGTGAGGTCGTCTTAAACCATTAAGCAGTTAAAAGAATTTTAAGGGGGACAGTTGGAGAGCTGAGCTCAGACAATCGTTCGGAAAAGTTGGGAAAACTACAGCCCGCTAGAGGCTATGAAGTTTTATTGGGAATGGAACTCTTTTGTTGACGATGCGAAAAACTTTTCATCTGCCACGGTCGTTGATCGATGAACTGTTATAGCTGTATTTATAGAGATTTGTGGCCTTACATATCATAAAAATAATAAGAAAGGAAAATGCTTCGTTTTCCGATGTTACAGAAGAAAATATTTTCCGGGAAATGTCACCATCAAGTATTGATCTACGTGCTAGCCAAAAATTTCCTCCAACGTTTAAAACGAGAGTGGAATAGAATTTTCGCGAAGACGCGAGTAGTAAAAAAAATACAGGAGAGTCGAATCTTAATCTGCGAGCAATACGAATTAGAAATGTTTGATAAAAATAGAAAAAAATTCGCCTACAAGTTAGTGGGGTTCGAACAAAAAATAGGAACGTTTAGAAAAAATCAACTGGAAAAAAATCACTTCTGGGAGAACCTTAGGACAATGGTTCGAATCTTGAAGGACGATAGTGCAAGTTTTCCCCCCTTTTTCCGAATTTGAGGTGCAGGGGAGTAGAACCTCAAAGTGAAAGAGGTTCGAGCCCTCACAAAAAATGATTAGCAAGAATAAAGCAAAAAAAATATTTATTGTGGGAAAAAAAATCTGTAACACCATAAGTCCATACCAGAGGAAAAACTTTGGCTAAACAATATGGTCAGTGACCTGATTACGATTTTCCTAATAAATTAAAACGCATAACCAATTTGTTACTTATACGGATTACAAACCCATCAAATCAGGAAAAAATATTGGAGCAACGTGAAACGAAACAAATAGAGTCGAGTCATCCCAAAAAAGACCATTCAGTGGATAATTTATGAGGGCAATATTCTAATTGACGTGAACCTCCGACCGCATAGTTTCAGTATTGCATAACGAAAACATGATCTTGAAAAGCATATAATCCGGTGGTTCATTGTTCGTGTGACAATCCAGCTGCCACTCCTGAAGAGACAATGGAAGAGAAGACGTGTGCTGGCTCTTGAAAGACACGAAATGGGCTGAGGCAGCCATATTCTAATTAAATGAATAATTCAGAGCGAATTTACATCGTGGTTTACTGATATCGGGCCCTGTCACTTGAAGATAAGTGGAGCTGTTTTGTGTTGCTTTCTTGCTTTTGTGTGGTATACATGTTTGTAACGTTGTAGGGTTTGCGCTTTTGTATGAATCCTGGAAATTCCCCACTTTTACTTGCCGGTGCGGAATTGATTACCTTCGTGTTTTTGAAAAATTAATTTCGTAAAATATTCCAATTAGACATCAAACCGGCCTTGTGTAGCCAAAACTATTTTTAAGGTGTTCGATAAAAGCGTTTTTTTATCAAATCCCTTCCATAATAAATCTTCACGTTACCGATCGTGTGTGTGCATTTTTCTCCCAAGATTTCTATTACTAAATATAAATAAGACGGGCCTTAATGCATTTCCGGATAGGACGGAAGTCCTGTGACATTTTTAAGAGACGGCAGAATAAGCGCAGAGATGCTCCACATAAAGGACGCTCTCAAAAACTCACCCTTACAAATGCTAATGTATTTACCCTATCAATCATATTTAAAAATCCCGTGAAATATGTCCGTATGGAATATATTTGCGCCCTAATGGTCCTTGTCGTTAGCCCTTTTGCTAAATAGTCCGTTAAGCGGGTTATAAATTTTGATTTTGGCATCACGTTTTTCACGAGGACGAGATTGTTTGGAAAAAATCTAAAATTCACTTGTGAAGGGATAATTTAAAAATGCAGTTTTTGGGAAATCGAAAATTGCGGAAACTTAGGAAAATTTCTGGAATGGAGGCAATAAAGAAAATCATTCCTTTTTTCCCCTGCTTCATGTTATTTACATATCAATCATAAAAATAAGCCCTGCAAAATATAATACTTTTAAAACTCGGTTTGAGCCGGATGATCCTCGAGATTGGGGAATCAATCTAGGGGAGGGCCAGACCTGGGGAAAATGTAACTTCGCAGGGAAATATGAAGGAAGGTGAATTGCAGATGGGCGCTGCAGTCTGCATACTAACAAAAAAGTTTCCTAATAGGGTGTATGTTATGGCTTATGGTTCTAATAGAGTTGCGGGATAAGGGTGGCGGCTCCTGAGTTGATTTCCGTAAAGCGAATTGAACGGAACTACATTTGCTATAACAATAAGCAAGCGTGTGTTTGAATTTGGTTAGAAACAGAGCTGGAATTAAACCAAATACACCGCATATAAGCTTAGCTGGTTAATGCAAGCTGGAATTAAGCGTATAAGTGCCATAATAATATCCATTTTCGCGATTAAATCCGTTGGCCGCGTAATAGTAGCGCCGTTAGAGATAGTAATAATATCCTCAGTAGAGGTCGCAACTTCCTGTTAATAGTGCTTTAATTTCCGCCGTGAGTTTCTATATTGATTAGGGAACATTTATTGTTTGCAAACAGTGCTTTACGCACCACTGCGTTTTCCCAAAGGGTTATTGAAAAGTCATTTTCGGTTCGGCTCTTCCTTCAAAAGATTCACGTTCGTGTCTGCACACAATTCTCCCTCTCTCTTCTTCTCTCTAATTTTATCTTAATCGACTCTACGATAGCGTTCTATTTTTAAATTTGTAGTAAATTTGGCCACTCATTCAAAGGTCACTCGACTTTATTTAGAGCCATCGATCTGTTTATTTGCGGAAGCTTTTACTTTCATAGTGGGAAGGAAAAATATCAAAACAAATACAACTTTTTACAGAATCGTTTAGTCTTCGATAATTATGTTTGAAATTTTTTTTCAGGCTTTTTTGGCTGGACTTGAAAATCCCGAGACTTGCAATTTTCCGTGAATAAAAATAAAAAATTAACTGAAAAAATTTAAATTTACTCTAGAAATGTTTGAAATTATTTTTCGGGCTTGACCTGAAAATCCTGAAACTTGCAATTTTTCGGTCAATAAAAATAAAAACTCGACTGAAAAAAATTAAATTTATTCTAGAAATGGTTGAAATTATTTTTCAGGCTTGACCTGAAAATCCTGAAACTTGCATTTTTTCCCTCAACAAAATTAAAACTCGACTGAAAAAAATTAAATTTATTCTAGAAATGTTTGAAATTATTTTTCAGGCTATTTGGCTTGAACTGAAAATCCTGAAACTTGCAATTTTTTCACCAATAAAAATAAAAAATTAACTGAAAAAATTTAAATTTATTGTAGAAATGTTTGAAATTATTTTTCAGGCTTGACCTGAAAATGCTGAAACTTGCAATTTTTCGGTCAATAAAAATAAAAACTTGACTGAAAAAATTTAAATTTATTTTAGAAATGTTTAAAATAATTTTTCAGGCTATTTAGCTTGACCTGAAAATCCTGAAACTTACAATTTTTCCGTCAATAAAAATAAAAACTCAACTGAAAAAATTTAAATTTATCTAGAAATGTTTGAAATTATTTTTCAGGCCATTTGGTTTGACCTGAAAATCCTGAAACTTGCAATTTTTCGGTCAATAAAAATAAAAACTCGACTGAAAATATTTAAATTTTTTCTAGAAATGTTCGAAATTATTTTTCAGACCACTTAGCTGGACCTAAAAGCTCACCCTCATTCAAAAAACAACTCAATTGAAAAAATATTAAATTAATTCTCAAAGTCTGAAAATTCAGAATGAAAATTTTAAACTTTAATATCCTAACCTTTCTAAACGTTATTTCTATAAAACATTTTCTGTTTTTGACAGTTCCATATTGAAAAATCACTTGCAAGTTTACTTAAACATTATAAAAACCAGCGTGCGGCATTTTCATTTCAGTGAAGTTATAGGTACATGTTGCGAAATAAGCTTCCAACTTTCAGCAAAATTAATTATTTCTTCTTTACTGAACGTCACGAAATTTCGTAACCAATCAATCGTAACTTGAATAGTCTTTACAACGTCATACACAAAACCAATCGTTTATTTTCCAACCGAGAAAACAACAAAAAGGCAAACGTGAATTCCAACCGAGAACAAAACGTTCCCTTAAAAATTGCTCAATGACTTTATTAATTGGCTACTTAGTCGCGGTCTTTTCACTAAAAAAAAGGTTTACGAACTGATTGTCGGAGATTAATGACAAACTATTTGTTCGAAACGACTCTGTACTCAATTCTGAACAATTGATGAATGGATTTTATCTGGTTACAAAAGAAACTGTATGAAAGTTATTTGTAGCTTGTACAGTCCAGCAAATAGTGCATACGGGTTTTGAACCCATACATCTAACGAGTCAGGACCGTAACTTTAATTTTGTTGTCACATATTGTAAAAGGAAATTTTAAGCTCTACAAAAAAGATATCTTACAATTTTTTTGTAAATGCTATGATTTTTGAGATAATTAAATAATAATAAATAATTGTACACCTGAAAATTCCTGAAAATTACTCCAAACATCATTTACTTTTATAATTTCTGATTTATTTAAAAAATTAAGCCTTTAGAGAAAAACTTCAAGAGTATTTTTTTGTAGATCATTAAATTTTCTTTTAATTCATGTTGATTGAAAAATTAAAATTTTGCAGTCTTTCACTTTAGGCTGCCCAGCCTAAAGTTAACTTCCAATAATAATTATTTTAAATTTTAATTAATTGTCTGAAAAATGAAGTCATTAAGACTGAAGACTATTATAGTACCTTTATCATCCCCCATGATCACTTTAATATATCAAAAGCTTAAGTAATAGGACGAAAGTCTGATAGAAATGACTTCTACGGAATCCGAACCACCCTCTAATGCAATTTTTCTGAGGTGTGAGATACGCGACTGATGGAATATTGCGGTAGGCCTTGGAAATTGAATTTATCAATCAACGGCGGCCGTGACCGTGTACGACCTGTGGCACCGGACGTGCCCAGCATGATGGGCTTTAGGTTGCTAGATCGGAATTCCAAGAGCTTCTTCGCAGGTTTTTAGACAGATCATCTTCGCACGTTTCCTGCATTTTTTATCGTGTTTACAAGCCGAAGGGTGGCAGTTTTTGTTTCCCTTTGGTGTTTTCCTTTGAAAGAAGGAAATTTACAAATTCTGAGTGGCTTTGTTATCGAAACAGGAAACGTGTGAAAACGATCTACCGAGTAAACAATTTTCGTTTGTTAGGAGGAAAAACTTAAAATAATTGAAGTTTAGGAAAATGATATCCTTAGGGGGTTGTTTTTTTGCAACACCCTCTAGTAACCGATACTATTAAAGAAAATGTTCCCCCGCTGTTTATTCATTTTTTGCGACACCGTTCTAGTCGACGGTTTCCAAAATTCTTGGGGTTGTTATTTGGGAGAAAATCAACCCCTTTTGATTAACACATTTCCCAATTTCGAAAATTGCGTGCTCTGTTTTAAAGTGTATGGATTAAACTTTCGAGCAAGCTTCCCTAGGGTTTGCCAACGGATATTACTAGACGCACCCTCTGGTCAGTGTGGTCCCCCACCCAGCTATTGTCCTGTCAGGTCCTGTCACGGTCAGGGCTGTTTTATGTCACCCCCTCACTTTCATCCGGCCGACGCGGCGGCTTATCAGATCCAGTATACTTGTCGAAATATAACAGTTATTAGTATTGTCAAGGGAAAAGACGACCTTTCTGATTTTTCTTTCAGATAATTCAATAAAGAAATCAAAATTGTTTTAAAGGGATGAAGTTTCCCAGACGTTTCATAATCAAGTCATTTTGATTTCTAAGGAAAAGTTTTCCAGCTTTATTCCAGGTTCTTTGTCTGCTATACGCTAGGAGTATTAGGGATTAAAATTTTCCGAGTATAATCAGACGGATTGCGTCTTGTCGCCCCTTTGATCCTTTCTTTGTTGTCCTTTCATTAAGGGAAGTTTTAGCCGATTTTCAATTATTTCTCTTCGTTTCAATACGTCTGGATCTTTTTTTGTTTATCTTAATTTTTTATTAAAGTTGCACCAACCGCATCATCGTGTTGATACAATTTTGCAATGTTCAGGCGCTGAAAATAAATGAAAATTCGTTTTAACGATTACATTTCATTAACTGACCAAAAAATATTCAAATGTCCCGAAAAGTAATTAAATTTAGGTTTAATTTTAATTTCCAATTTAATTTCGCATTATCCACTCTAGTTGAACCGAAATTTATTAAAAACTCATCCTCTCGTATATCCAAACATTTTTTTAGTCGTTTTGCGAGTAAAATGTTGTTTTAATAACGTCGACGTATCAACTACCCGATGATGTACGCCGATCCTCATTGTTTAGGTTCAAAAACAACCCCTATTACTGTCATGTACATGTCACATCCCATAGAGAGCCTCTTCACATATCAAATCGATTCCTGATGGCGCCTCACTTGCATCCCATGTTAAACCAAACGAAAGTGGACATGTCTGCCCGTATCATCAATTATTATAACAAAAACATTAAATTTTTTTGAAGGGATTCATTCAGGAAAGGTTTCTCTGCTCCTCCACTCAAAAAAAATTCCTTCTGATGACTCAGAATTTAATTGGTTATTACTTAACAGATGTTGGCACATCATAAAGCAAGAGATTAAACAAAAATATTGACACCACTTGTGGTTAATTTACGTGACGAGCAAACTTATGTAACAGAGTTGCAGTAGCACGTAGTCTGTGTTTGTATTAGTGTCTGCGGCCATTGTCCTTCTGTTGTATTATTCCGCTTCAGTCGTTTTGCTTCCGTTTCGGGCTGGTTTATTCGAGGTGTATGGAGAAAAGCAGATAGTCCTGTCTGAGTGCTCAGGAGTCGAGTGGTTGTTTTTAATATTCCTCTCCAGACGATCCTATCGTAAGGGTTTTCGATTTACGAACGTCGGAAATATTGCCACAATGGATTTTGTACTCGGTGTTGCTGTCTATGGCAGAATGGTATTTAATGAAATATTGATTTATGGGATTAACTTTTCATGTTGTTCTTAAAGAAATAATTAACAGGAGAACAGGATTAAAAAATTCAGGAGTCGAAGTTAATCATTGATGGTTGGGTTAGGGTTGATATTTTATTAGTTTTGCAGAGCTATTTATGATGTCAAATTTATTTACTGGTAGCGTAAAATGGTTTTATATTGAAAAATATTGCAAGAAATTGTGCTTTTACGTGGTTACAGGTTTAAAAAAATAAAAAAAAAATTAGGAGCAATTCGGATTTGAACCCCAGTCCAAAAAGTGTGTTGAACTAATCGCATCACCCTTCCCCCTCTTTATAGCCAAGTGTTAACTTTAAAATCGCCATGGCGACAACGTTATTATTTTTTAACAACTCCCCTCCCTCTCCCTTCCAACTTAGTATTCGGTTTCACTTCACTCTTTCTCTTTCCCACATGCTTCTAAATTTTTCTTGCGCTTTAATCGGTTACCTATAATTAAAAAAATATATATAAAAATAAATACGGAGTACTTAATCTAACTTTCTGCAATTCTTTTTGTTTATCTTTAAAGAAAATTCACGATTGTGAGAACTAGGGTAGCTTTAAGACCTTTGCATCTGAGTTTCTTTATCCCCTTACTTATTGAGATTTATTCTTTTTCAGAGAGAAGCGGCGCAAAGGGATGCGGACCGCGAACGTCGTCTTCGGGCTGACAGCGAAGCCCGAGCTAAACAAGCCCTCCAAGAAGCTGCTCGCTGCAGATCGCGACTTAGGCTTCTCACCCACGAATTCTCCAGGTAAGACAGCTTGTCACTTAGGAAAATCCGTGGGAAAAGATTTTTCCACAGATTTTCTTTTTTATTCAACGAATTCCACGAAGTAAAGATTGGTTGCTAAAGGTGTAGCAAAATAATTTTAATTGCGGTTTTAATAATATACCGGGTGTTTTCCAAATACGTTTACGAGAAGACCATAAACTGGAGCTGCCTCCCACATTCTAGTTTGCTGGTAAAGCGAGACCACATCAAACGAACACAAAGGATTATTAATATTAAATTCGACACAATAAAATTTCGATTAAAACGGCAAGCTCGTTATTTTTTCTACAGCGATAGGCGTTGAAATTCTGTAGAGCCATAGCGTAGTCACTTTGTTAATTTCCGTTTGTGTCAAAGTGACATTTGATAGGCGCTTTGACAAAGAACACTCACTTTGTCTGCTCGTGAAGGGGGGAAAAAGGTGCAACGGGGCTGTTCTCGTTGTTGCTGTACACCAGATTTAATTAATAATTAAACGGGAACTCGTTCCTCGTTATCGCGACATGTGACAATTGCATTGATATTTCCCACCTTATCTTATTTTATCGCGTCCTTGTTTCTGGTGTTAAATTATGGAACGAGGAAGTGTTAATAATAATTTGAGAAGGGTGGCACAAAAATAATTTTTTTATTAAATTATATTCCATGACAAGATTAATTTTAAAGAGTTAAAGATTAGAGACTTATTTGTAATTAAATTATTTTATTTTCAACCATATATGTAATGAAAGCATTTCTGACATTTTTGTAGGTTGGAAACTTGACGTTTACTAACTGTCGCCGTCCAGCCAGGTGGAAAGTGATCACTTTCCACCTGGCGGGCGGCAAAGTAAAAATATCAAAATTGTAGTATTTTCATTTTATTCTTCGAAACATATAGGAAAAACTAATGAAACTAATTAGTAGTATTCAAATTAATTGTAACATTGGAGTTATTATGTAGCAATAGAAATATTTAATATTTATATGCTTAATTTTATGTTTCACTGAGAGAAACGTCAGTGGAGCATAATCAAGCAGGTCGTTACATTTATACAGGAGTATGCTTTTGTCAATATGTCGGTTTTTTTTTTTAAATATTAATATTTTTTATTGTTATTCCCGTCTGTTTTAGATGGTTGAAAATAAAATAGTATACAAACCACGGTGGAAAGTTTCATTTCTATCTGGAGCATTAGCTGACCTCGGCACTTCGTGCCTTGGTCAGCTATCTTAGCTCTCGATAGAAATGAAACTCTTTCCACCTGGGTATGTAATATACTATTACCGTTTAGGGTTAATTCTGTAATTTTAAATTAAAATCTAGTAAAGTAAACAGATTCGGTAGAAGGAATTTTTCTATAAAAACGTTTGAAGTCTTTCTGTTATAATACATAAAAGCAACTGAGGAGGTTATATTGACACACAAGCAAAAGCAAACAAATTTAATGTAAAGGTTCCAAAGGCGGGCGCAGCCGCTTAATAAGATAAGGGAAGCTAAAATATACAAAGGACAAATATTTGTTTTTCGTTTTCCCAGTAAACGAAAGAAGCTTAAAGCTTAGGGTTCGGACTTTTCAGCATTTTATTAACTCCCTTCCCTCTGATGTAAATAAAATTAAAACGCGGCCAAGTAGACAAACACACATAATAAATGCCTTGCTGAAAAATACGACCCTTCATAATACCTTTTAAAGGTAGGTAACGGACTGAAATTTGAACTTATTCGATTTTATGAAATCTTAAAAGCTTTGCGTGCCTAAATTACGCGCGAATTTATGTAATATACCACGTTCAGGGTTTATCGTCGCGAAACGGAGTAATCTCGCGAAACGAGCCGCCACTGCTAATATTCGACATCAGAAGCGATGAATAATAAACCAGAGGGTGCGTAAATTGACATAACTCGCATCTGGCCCGGAATAAGATAAGTGCATTAGAGGAGACCTGCTCTCCCGACCAACAACCCCCTGTTTATTAAGAGGAGGTGCGAAACAAAATTGCTTTGTTTCCGATGTCGTTTACTCCTACACTAAGATACAACAGATGGGATAACCGACATGAATATTAAGACGCTGCTGCTGCTGCTACTGCTGCAGGTTCTTTTGGGACCTGATTTGGTAAACCATCCCTCCCTTACAGAATTTTATTTAGTCAAACAATTTATTGCATGAAGGGGCAATCAATGTGACAAACACCGGGACAATAAAAATAATTTTCATTCCCTTTAGTTGAATAAATCTAACCTTTAACGATTAACGGACCAACCTCAGGTTCAAATCAGCTCGAAACTTTTGTACGTTTCTTCACTCAGAAAATTCTATTAAATCCAAATAAACATCCTTCAATAGTATTTGGTGTATAGCAACACGCTGGGTGAAAGATATTTGCTATCAGGAGGGATTTTTCAATTAAATTGACACACAGGGGTGGGATGAATATAAGAAACCAATTTCGGAACGGGAATCTCTCGTAAAACGGATATATAACACTGCATCATTGGTCCCGAAGTGCATTCTACTCGCTTCACTTCTTTTTACTACTCCTAAACTAACGGAATAATATGGAAACTGTGTCAAAGAAAGACTTTCTTTTATCTTCATAAACTCCCCATGTCTTGGGAATAGTTTAATTTTGTTTACTTCAAGATCACTTTTAATAATCTTTTCAAAATCCAAAGAAAACTGTCCTGGTCACTAGATTACCATTGATCACAGTTGAGCGATCACTTCTAGGGGAGGTTTTTTTAGTCCAAAAAATGATTCATGAATAATCTCCTAAGCAAAATTTGAATGTTATTTAGTTGTACCTTCTTCCAATCTGTTTTAATATGAAATCCATGGTTTAGTAAAAAATTCAAGCTCAAAGCGAGTTCAAAATTTTAATAAGGTTCAGGATAGAACCGTCGTAGATTATTGCAAAATGGAATTTCACAAGGGGCTTTAAAGGAATGTAAAGCAGGAATCAATATCTCTGATCCGACAAACGCAGACTGCTCGAGTCGGGGAGGAAATTCGTCCTTCTTGTCTCGAAATTTCAGGAGTAAGAAGGAAACACAGGATGGAGGTCCTGGATTCCTAAATCCTCTCTTGTCAGCAATTCGTCAAGCGCGAAATCGTCCCGATATATTATTTACTGCCAAATTGTTTCTGTTTCAATGCGTTCATTTGTTTTCATGGAGTACAAGGATCCAGGATTATTATCCGCGTGTGCTTTGGATTTGATCTTTTGAACTTTTGTACGTTTTGTCGAGTCCTGAACTAATACGATATTTTTATTATTAATATCTTTGGTTTATTGACATTCTCAAAATATCTTTGGTGTTTATAATTAAAAAATTATACAGGGTGTTTCGTAAAAAAATTATAAAAGGGGTTAGGTTTATTCGAGATTTGAATATTTTAAAGTTGTGCTTGGACGTGTATAGGCTCCATTAGGTGCCTACGAGTTAAAAAAACGTTGACTGTTGTCCATCCAATTATATTCGCATGTAAAGCTTAGCCAAAACAATAATTCAAAGCGTGTAACTAACCAATTATTCACAGTTCTATAAGTTATTTGAATTGGCAAGGCAGAAACGTTCGAATTTCACATTCCACATAGCGAGAATTTAATTTCGTACCCGTCAAAACAAAAACGTTTTCCTCTCATCAACGTCCTGAAATGAAACAAAAAAAAAACTCAATAAAATTCAAATTAGCTTCATCTAACGCAAAATTAATTTCCGAAGCCCTAAAAAGTTATTACATTGTTTTAACCCAGATTTCAAATGAATTTCAACTAAACGCTGGGAAAAAGCTCGCAGAAAAATTCTGGAATAGCGAATGAGGGTTTTGGTAGTAAAAAAACACGCTAAAAAGTGAAACAGCAAGTTTATACGCGCTATAAAAATGTTATAAAACAAAATAAACTTTAAATCTTCAGTCCATTGCTGAAAGAGGGGGGTTCGTAATAATCCTGGTCTTGCTACAATCGTGAATACGGGGAAAAGAGATAGCCTATAAAATTTTAGAGGATGGAGGATGTAATCTAAGCGAATTTAAGGAGCAGGACAAACATTTAACCGCTTCAGGCGCGAATTCTACAGTCCGGGGGTATTCAAAGTAGTTGTTAGATTATCCACAACCCTTAAATCCTTCCACAAGTATGAGAAAGTTTGTGTAACACAAATTAAACTATTTTCAGATTCTCTTAAAAGCTTCTAAAATATTACCTTGGAAGCTAAATAAATTAACTTGTGCTTCCGGAACACTTTTAAGTTAAGGTTTATGACTCGCCCTTTTTTTATGTGAGCTTAAATAAGGGTAAAAAAATACCGTCTACAACTTGAAAGGAAAATTTCCATAAAAATATTATAGGAAAAGCTCTTAACACAAAACACAATTAAAGGTTTGGTGTAAAAAAAATTGAAATTCTGTTTGAAAACTCTTTGGTGGTAGTATACCATGAAGAAAAATTTATTAAATCCAAAAACGGTCGCAACGATGCTCGAAAAATTATTACAAAAAAGCTAGCCACACAATTTTGTTTAAATTTTCTACACTTATGTGGGTTGGTGTTAGGTACATTTTCGTTTTTTGATTAATGCTAGAATTTCACTGTGGCGCCCTCTACGAGGTTTTGAAAATCGGAAATTGATACTCCAGTAGCTCCTTTATTAATCAAAATATGAGAGAAGTTTAAATATAAAACTTTTTCAGTATATAGCTCTGCATTCTCCTAAATTTATATCACGTATACAGGGTGTTTGGTTTTCACAGTACAATAAGCAACTTTGTTATTTTAAATGAAACACCCTGTATATTATTATATAATTGAATGCAAAATTGAATTGTCTATCACATAGTATAAGGTAGTCATATAGCTAAAATGTACGGTTGATGAGAAAATCGCGAACTTCCGCTGCGTTAGTAAATTAGATGCCTGTCTCTCTTCTGTACTGTACGTATCGAACCCGTATAGTCTGGTGTTTCTCGCTACGCATTCAAGTGATTTCCAATGCTGCCTCGCGAACTACTGTTGAATACCAAAAACGAAATGTTTATTTTTAGTATGGGAAAGTCATTTTTTAAATTACTCTTCCCATTTTGCTCCGATCCTCTTTTCGTCTGTTTTGGTTAGTTCTTCTGATAAAAATTTATTCCAATCAATCCATACCAGATTGTGTGTAATTACGCCCCCACACGAAATTAAAGTTAGCAAATTCGATCGATTTCCTGTACAAACAGGAGATTTCCAAAGCCCATTGGGGTAGGTAATCTGATACGGTAGGGATAACATTCAGTTTGCTCCGTTCCCTTCAATCATTTTGTTCTGTATTAACGGCAGATGTTACGTGATCTACAAATTCTCACTGTGTTCGAGTTTATGGGTTCTATTAACTTTCACAGCAGGTGATTATATTCAGGGAAGGTTTTTCGTTCCAGATCGGAATCAATCTTGGGGTAAGAGTTGTGTTTTTGTGCTTTCAAAACGAGCTATAATCCGCATCTCGAAAGCCTCTCTTTTTCCTAATTTTCCTTGCTTGCTTTGATCATTTTCACTATCGCTTCTGACATAACACTAAACGTCATAATCGCATTAGGTCGTCCTGGACTCTTTCTTTCTTTATTGCAGTGGTCGCCAACTTATTAGTTCTTATAAGGGCCGTAAACTAAGATCTTTACGACGCACGGCGCTTTATCGCCCAATAACGTCCCCCCTGGCTTTTTCGTCATTGGCATTAGTTCCCTTCTGAGCACGATTACGCTTCGACAATCAAAGCCAAAGCACGAATACTCAAACCACTCCGGATTTAGATTCAAACATCGGTTTCGGAAGCTCCGATGCTGCTTTCCTCATAATTGTTAAATAACCGATACTGGAAGGCTAGTCAATTTAGGTCAAAGATGATTTTCCTCAATCAAACATGCTTTTGACCTCCAAAGGACTATAAATATACTTACGAGGATTATTAAATCCTTTATGACAAAGAAGTTTCCATCAAAATTTTCCATATAGGAATACTTCTGTGAAAGAAATGGTTAAAATTAAAGAAAATGTCTCAAGATTGGCTCTTAAGAAGGTAACGTAGCGGAGGTAGCTGACATGAAGTGGCATCAGAAGAAAGTGGCTGACAGAGGGCATCTGGAGGGCCCTCACTTCCATCTGTGCCTCTTGACTTACGCTCTGCGAAGGGTAATGAGGCGGTGCCACTTACGCCCTTTCCTGCGTTCGGTTCATCTTTCAGAGTTTTCAGAACACGTGCCTAACATGGTTGCTTAAAGTTTTTTCACCCTTAAAAGATGATCCAAACAAGACATGTTTTTTTTTAATAAAGGTCCTTCAGAGGCTAGGCTTTAGCAACCCTTTTTCTCTACCCCATCTCTTTGTCCCATTTTATCTGAAATGTGTATTTTTGTTTCAGGATGGAAGAGACTGTTCGGTCAATGCTTGTCTATAAAAGTAAAACTGAGCAGCTTCGTCAAGAAAAAGCAGCATTAACCGTTGCGTTTGAGGTGAGTCATGATGCACACTTTTTTTTATTAACAAACATTTTGTATAGATAATGATTTTTTTAAACCTTCCTAAGTTATGCTATACTTTCGGATCATCAAATTAACATTATTGGGTAATAAACTTGTTTTCTTACCCCACCACACGTATTTGATCCAATATTGTATCTTTTTGGGTAATGGAATACGTCTCCTTATCCCCACCACATCCTTGTCCCACTCTTTTTATCTTTTAGGGATCCCCACCTTTTCTTACTTCCACCTATTTCCCCCACTACTCTGAATAGGCTTTAAACCACGCCTCTTTACTCCCACCACACCTTTTTCTCGCTTCTGTATTATTAGGAAGTGTTCAGCCACACCTCTTTACTCCCACCGCATCTGATTTGCCCCCTCTATTCTATCATTATTGGTCATTATGAAACGTCTCCTTATTCCCACCACATTCACTTTTTTATCCACCGTTCCTTACCTCTACTGCACCTATTTCCCATTTTTAGCCCAACGATGTATACCTCAACCCTCAACTGTCCCATTGATGGGGATTGAAGGAGTGGAGAAAATAAATGTGATAAGGGTATAAATACCACGCACCCTGTATAAATATCAAATCAAGTTGGGAATTACAAAAATTAATTGAAACGTCGTTACCCTTTTTTTAATTGTTTAGGGAGGTTTTCTTGAAAGCATTTTCCCGAAGTTCTAGTAAATATTTGCTTTCAATTATTTTTCGTATATTTTAGCAATAGCTTCTCCTTAAAGCTTTTAGTTAAGTAATTTAATTTAAATAGAGGCGAGGATTAAAATCGGGGTTGGTACCATTCACAGAGGATTAGTAAACTTAATTACTGATTTAAAATCTCAGCACTCTCTTTTGAAATTCTCTCTTTTATGGAACTCGTTTTAGAATTTAAAAAAATTCCCGGAACAGCACCGCATAATATTTCCTTGTTGTTTTCCAGTGTAATAGTAATTAATTTGCGGGATAAGTTTAACGCTAATACTAATTTTGGGAATCTTGGCATCTGCTCTTTCGGGGTCTAATAGAATCGGTGGGGTAGCGGAAATTCGGTTTCTAGGCAGATATCTAGGGCTAAAAGGTATTTGGCAAATTAGTGCGATACAACGTAACAAATTTGAAGTAAATCCCTCGTTACTTCTAATAGGTATACGCGCACCCCTCGTTTCCTACCCTCTGCTTTGTAACTGTCCAAAGAGAATAATAATGCCACGTTTTCGAAAATGATCGAGAATATTTTCTTTCTTTGCTATACCGTCATATTTTTAAAGAAAATAATAATTTAGGTTCATACCTCTAGGGGTGGTTCTGAAAAAAATTATTCGGGCGACCCTAAAGGCCTCAAACTTTTAAGGGTTTATTTTTGTCCCTGTTTTTCTCCCTGTTGTCCCTCCGAGGGAGGGATAAGAAAGTGACTGATATATTTTGTGCTCTCTTTTACTTCCTTCCCTTTTAGTTTCCCCCTCTCCCATGTAGATTCAAGTTTCCCGCCTCTCTGTAACGTCCTTATATCCTCTCTGCGTCTTTATCTATTTTGTCACCTTTTCCATCTTTTTCCCCTTCTGCTCGTCTTTCCTTCATTACCCCTCTTTCCTTCTTTCTCCCTCTTCCAAAATTTCCTCCTACTACTCTCTTTTCTCCTATCCCCTTCTTCTGCCCGTCTTTTCCTCATTACCTACCCCTCTCTCCTCCTTTCTGCCTCTTCCAAAATTTTCTCCTATCCCCTTCTTCTGCCAGTCCTCCCTTCATTTCCCCTTTTTCCTCCTTTCCCCCTCTTCCAAAATTTCCTTCGATGACTCTTTTCTCCTGCCTCCTTCTTTTCCCCTTTGCTACTACATCTATTTCTCTCTTTTGATACTCCTTTCATCCCCTGTATTTTTCTGTAAGTATTCGTTCTTTTTTCCCCTCTTACCCCGGTACAAATAATATTCAGTTTTTCTAATTCTATTCACAATAATATTAAAGTGTGCTTCGTGTGTAGGTTAATTTCCATGCTCCAATACAGAATTTAATGTAAGTTAGATCAAAGACGTGTCAGCCTAGAAATTTTCGTCACTGAAACTCGACAACCCTTCACCACCAATATTTACGCGTCAGAAGCAAACAACCTATAAATCAACAACATTATTAACACCGGGGAAAACAGTAATTTTCCATCATAAACACGAACCCTGTATCCTGCACACCATGAATGGCGCAAGTTTTATTAAACCCTATACGTGTAGCTGGCAACTCATTCCAGCCGTGCATCCTGTAATGACCACCCTGCACAGGGGCCGCCCTTTTGACTGTGTATTCGTCGCCCCATTCTAAATAGTGCGCAATAGAGTTTTAATACCCTACCCATTACCAAACTGCCATTCCAAGCTTAATAGATATGTACTTGTAAAGCCAACTTGTAGGTACTTACAAGATGGAAAAGGGCAGTTAAAGCAGGGGTGGAAGTAATATTGTTATATTAAATTTCTTTTCTAATTAACGCCAGTAAAGGGAAGATCAAGATTTCATATTAAAATTATGAGAGATTCGTTATTAGAAACTGCCTTAGCCATTGAGTCGTATATTTCTACATAAAGAATTTTATACTCGTGCAAATAAATTGGAATGTTAAGGAAAAGATATTTTTTCAGATAGAAACAGGGATGCTTAAAGGGTGGAGGGATGTTTATTTTGTGGTTCTAAATTTTTTTCCATGAAAATGAGATCAACAACCTAAAAAAAATTTAATAAATTCCCGCGTTGAACAATTTAGTCCGAAGTAACTTCCTCCTTAATTGCCATCTCGTGTTCATTATCCTTTTTCTCCTTTCTGCTAACGATCCCTCATTATCCCTGGAAAGAAAAGTGAAAGTATTGCTGCGACTTCTTGGTCGTTCGGAAAGCCAAATGAAGCGGGGTAAAGCGAGTTAGTGCGAACAAGGTACGTATTAGGGGTGGCTCAGGGGGGCGCCAGAAGCGGCGAATTAATAAAAAGATGTCGGGATCTCCCCTTGTTTGCATGCAACCGCAGGACCTCCACTAAACGAACCCCCCCAAATACTCAGAATGGGGTCCGGCTGCTAAATGCGTTTGAAGCGAATAATGTTGTTTCGGTGTCGGCGAGGAACTGATATTATTCACGAATTCGTTTTTGTTTTGCTTTTTACATCCTGTTTTAATGTTTCTGATTAATGGATGAAAAAATTAATATATGAGAAGTATTTTAGGGTAAGGGGATGAAATTAATTAAATGTGGATTCTTGAATTAAATTTTATTTTTACATTTTAAAGGGTATTGGGGGTTATGAAAATTTTTTTTGTAATGGAAAATACAAAATTTTTACTGAAATTTCATGGATGTACATTTTTTGGGTGCCTAAGAAACCAAAAACCACGTTTCGGGTCTCTAAACTCCCAAAAATACAATTTTTCTTTCATTTTTAACGGATATACAAGTTTATGGTCTCTAAACTCCCAAAAAGTACTTTTTCCCTTACATTTTTTAACGGATATACAAGTTTCAGGTCTCGAAACTCCCAAAAAGTACTTTTTTTCTTTAATTTTTTAACGGATATACAAGTTTCGGGTCTCTAAACTCCCAGAAAATACTTTTTTCCTTTCATTTTTTAACGGATATACAAGTTTCAGGTCTCGAAACTCCCAAAAAGTACTTTTGTTCTTTAATTTTTTAACGGATATACAAGTTTCGGGTCTCTAAACTCCCAGAAAATACTTTTTTCCTTTCATTTTTTAACGGATATACAAGTTTCGGGTCTCTAAACTCCCAAAAAGTACTTTTCTCCTTTCATTTGTTAACGGATATACAAGTTTCGGGTCTCTAAACTCCCAAAATGTACTTTTCTCCTTTCATTTTTTAACGGATATACAAGTTTCGGGTCTCTAAATTCCCAAAAAAGACTTTTTTCCTTTAATTTTTTAACGGATATACAAGTTTCGGGTCTCTAAACTCCCAGAAAATACTTTTTCCTTTCATTTTCTTTAACGGATATACAAGTTTCGGGTCTCTAAACTCCCAGAAAATACTTTTTTCCTTTAATTTTTCAACGGATATACAAGTTTCGGGTCTCTAAACTCCCAAAAAGTACTTTTTTTGATTCATTTTTTAACGGATATACAAGTTTCAGGTCTCTAAACTCCCAAAAAGTACTTTTCTCCTTTAGTTTTTTAACGGATATACAAGTTTCGGGTCTCTAAACTCCCAAAAAATACTTTTTTCCTTTCAATTTTTAACTGATATACAAGTTTCGGGTTTTTGAATTTCTAAAACGTGATGTCTTTCTAATTTTCATGGATACCTACGTTTTTGGTTTCCTTTTTCCATTTGAATACTTTTCCTTTGTCTAAAACCTTGTTTTTTACACAGAAAGTAAACTAAAACAAATAACAATTACTATAAACACTTAACAACTTTATAATTGAGCACAGTACCATTAACCTAGAACAAAATGTCGTAGTTTGTCATTAAAAACCGCACATTTAATTAAGAGAATTATTCAAGACAACGACTTCTCGCATTTGAAGTGGTTTCGCACTATTACACCTGCTTGACATTGTCTTTCACCCCAATTTCCACTACACCAGGTAAATATTTCCAAGAAAATTCTCTTATAAACGTACAATAATAATTATTATAACAATAAAATTCATTTTATGACCACCCATCAAAAATTATACGAGGGCTTAAAAATTAAAACAACCCCCTAACAGTATTTATTATTATACCCTAAAGAAAGTCTAAATTAAAAGGGAAATTCAAGCGTACACCGAATTAAAATTATGTTTAGCAATAAACCATCTATTATTTTAGCAAAATAGTTCAATGGGGTGTGTTTTATGGACCCATAACTAAAGTTAGTGACTTGGAATGATGTAGTACGTGTGTATGTTCGATATGGAAAACCCAATTATCCGAAAGCCATACATGAGATAATAAAATATTCATCCGCATTCATTAGAAATTATATCAATCACTTTTAATTGTTTGTTACTCGACGCCAAACTAAAATTAATTATGGATAATTAATGAGGAATTAAGAGATTAAGCGTTGAAAAAATTAGGGGGGAAAAAAGGTTTGCGTGTTTGGATTTGATTTGATATAATTGGAGGATGGATAATTTAATTTGTTGTTAGGTAATGTTTTTGATGGTAGATAATAAATACAAAAAAAAGGGTTGTAATTATTTAAAATGTTTTTTTTATAATGTCTAGACGGAATAATTCAATAACCCCAACACCAAAGTGTTATGCCTTGAAAAGCCTTGAAAACAAATCTCCGAGTCCTGTAAAGACACTTTCCTGATGTGTTCCGCTCGATCCCGTCGCTGTAACACATTGACCTAGCCCATTATTTTCTATAAAAACGGAAAGTATGACTTACAATTGTATATTACCAACAGAAAATTGTATAACTTTACGATTTAAATTATTTACGTAACAATTTGAAAAAGACCACCCTATCGAGTGTATCTCGGAAATATTTAATACGTTCGTGTTTCTTTATACACGCTCTGTACATGATGATTTAGGTAAATTTCCGTAAATAACCACACGGATGGATCAATATCAAGGGATTGTAAAGTCTCCCTTCGGTGTTTAGTTGCTAATCTGTTTCACCCTCGTAACAACTGTACATTTGCCCGACCACCCCTATCAGAACTGCGGCAGTTACATAAGCATGTGAGTCAGGCTTTACGACATGCCCATCACATGCCATGTGGTAAAGTATGTCAAAACACAGATAAGGGAAAATTCAGAAGGGCTTTTAAGGTGGGAGGATTAATACCACGGAAAAATTTCCGGAGTACACGTTTCACGGATCATCTTCAGGTTATATCTATTGATGTAGTACGCGTTTTTTGGAGACCCAGAGAACTAAAATTTGATATTTATGAACACGTTTTGTCTCAGGGGGATCATCTTCAGGTAAAACTTTTTAACGCAGGGTGAGATTTTGACGGATATACTCGTTTCTGGGTACCTGGGGCCAAATATTCATTATTTTCTTCTGGTGGAGATCATCGTCAGGTAGAATTGTTTCAAGGGAGGGTGAGATTTTGACGGATATACACGTTTTTGGACCCAAAAAAAATGTCTTGTGACAGAGATTCTGATCTATTTTATTTTATTTATTATTATTTTATTTTCTGCCAAAAATTTAAACCATTGACCTTCTCCCCTACGTTCGGGTATTATGGTATGGCAGTACCCCCCCCCCTTACAATTTATTTGTAAATGATATCGACTGTCGTTACATAAACAATAAATTGTGATTCACCTGATCGTCTTGAAGTGCAAGGTTGCTTTAAAAATTCGTTTTCTGTGTACTTTTGGGGTGGTGTTAATCTGAAGGTAAGTTTTAGTTAAAATTAAATTATCATTTACAATTCTCGGGGGATTCGGAGTGAAATAATATAATTATCATTTAGGTTAGTGTGCGCAGGGATGTGACCCTTTAATTAATAATAGTCGTCAAAAGTGGATGTCCTGAAGTTTCCATTTCCTTGTTTCGAGGCACAAAGCCGTTTTACACTTCATATCACGGGGTTTATGTCCTAGCAAATAGAATTGAATGTCATATTACATAACAGCGAGGAAAGCAAGCAAGTAAGAAGATATCACCCGATGCTGCTGCGATAATTGGTTAGATTAACATGCACATTAGTAAACTCTGGTTATCACAAACCGCTAGCCTGAAACCGCACTAAGTTACCAACTTGTAAGCAATTTACAATTTAAACTGAAATTAGGAAAGTTTATCGTGTATCTCGATATTTTGCCAGCTATCAGCTTGCTTCGGTATTAGCCTAGAATTTCGCCTTTGTGTAACTGTTACAAACTTGTCTGCAAAATTGGTTTAATTCTATTCCAAATACGGAGGAGTTTGTATTATTGTTTCGTAATAATTATTTCTAAAAAAAAATATACTCCAATTAAATTAAATTGGGCAACCAAAAAAGGAGCCTTGACCGCATAACTACAAAAATAGAAGCACTTAGTTATATCATAGACAATAAACGTCCCCTTTTTTAAATTTGTAACTGTAATTTTCAGATATTGCATTATTCTCTTAATTGATCAACGGTAAAATACATAACGAGTCATGACATCCGATTGTTCACTGTATCGAGATTGTAACACAACTTATCCGAAAAAATTTAACCATATAGGTATGCACTTTTAAATAAGAAATCGATTTGTTAAAATTTTTTTTAATAAAAGTCCAACAGAAAACGAGATAAAAATTGTTAAAG
Source organism: Hemicrepidius hirtus (assembly GCA_963082805.1). Taxonomy (NCBI): domain Eukaryota; kingdom Metazoa; phylum Arthropoda; class Insecta; order Coleoptera; family Elateridae; genus Hemicrepidius; species Hemicrepidius hirtus. The sequence continues at coordinate 1,677,907 of OY720166.1, forward strand.
TTACAAATTAATGAAAAAAAAAAAACACAACTTATCCGAAAAAATTTAACCATACATGCACTTTTAAATAAGAAATTGATTTGTTTAAATTTTTTTTAATAAAAGTCCAACAGAAAACGAGATAAAAATTGTTCATATATTTCGTTATCCAATTCAATTGCCATTTTGAATTCCCCGCCAAAAAATATCTAAAAATATAAATTAAAAGCAAGTTACAAATTAATGAAAAAAAAACACAACTTATCCGAAAAAAATTAACCATACATGCACTTTTAAATAAGAAATCGATTTGTTAAAAAAAATTTTAATAAAAGTTCAACACAAAACGAGATAAAAATTGTAGAAAATGTTATTTTAACATTTTCATTAATTTGTAACTTTAACAATTTTTTTCTCGTTTTCTGTTGGACTTTTATTAAAAATTTTTTTGACAAATCGATTTCTTATTTAAAAGTGCATATATGGTTAAATTTTTTCGGATAAGTTGTGTTACCTACACCCTACGCTGTATAGAGGAGATGTTTTTAAAGTTTCGCTAAAAAATCGTTGACCTTTCGTGTTGATTGAATAAAAAACCTCGAAAAAATGCGTTCACCTTTAATCAAGAATAAAAATCGAGCATAAAGAAGTATAATATACCTTTCAACGTAGCCGCAAATAAAAAATAAGTGATGAAGCAAATTTTAATAAAAAGCAGTAGCAATAATGAGAGAGGTTCGGGTTTTAGAAACGAGAGATAATGTTGCTATAATTACTTTTAGTGAGCATCCAGCGTCTGAATGCGGGATCATTATACCCCCTTGACAGTCTGAACTGAACTTAATGATTATTAATAATCGTGATTCATCAACAAGGGGCTGCTTTTAGTGCATAATGTTGTTAATTGATAACTGCGTGCCTTGCTCCTTTTATAATAATTTTAAAACACATTAAGCGTATCGCAAAACATGTTAAAGACACAAATTAATCCTTGAATATTTCAGTGACATTGCTTTATCAATAAATATCCGACAGGGGTGGATTAAGGCTTAATATTCTTATACACGAGATTATTGTTGTATAAATCAGCATTGATTTTTAATCAGGTACTACCGACAAAAATATTTCAATTTGTCGGCGAACTAAAGGAATAAAAAAGAGAAGATTTTATATTTCAAGGTCATTCATAAAAATGTCTTGTTTTTTCAGGAAATTTCAAGTAATGGGTGTTTAGATAAACGAAACACCTTTGAGATTACATTTATGTCCCATATGACCTTGAAAAGGGGTAGTTCCATATTTTTCAAGGTCATTCTTTTATTTGTATTTTTTGTGTAAATGAATGTTACTGCGAAAAACCCCATTCTAGTAGATTTATTTAAGCGAAAAAATTTGATTTGATTAGTTTTAAAAATGTTTAATACATTTAAAAAATTCTAATCCTATTTTCTTAATCCTGCCTAAATTTGTCTGCACAATTTAAATATTTCAAGGCCTTTTTGTTTAAAGAATTTCTATATTTTTCTTTCTGAACGGCTTTCATGCCTCAGTTGGTGCTTATTGCGAAAGAAAACGATAACACCAGCCACCTTGACTGGACAACTTGAAATACGACCTCCCATGATTGGATGTGAACCACTGTTTTGCCACTTAACGTGTTAGGGATTAAGAATTATCGTTTTTTGCTTCCTGTAATCAACATTTTAGGGATTATGAAAATTACAAGGTCTTATTAAAATTTCTTCAAAAAAAAAACTAGTTCGTTATGAATGATTTATAATAACAATTCTTTGTCAAAATTTTTAGTTTTCTCAAACTATTTTTTGGTAAATATTAAAGCGAATTTATTCCACAAATAACGTCGGATTCGTGTTCTCCATAAATTTTTTGTAGTCCAAATTTTATTAATTCAAGGACTTTTTCTTATACATCCTTTTCTATCCAGATCCTTTTTGTGAATAAAATCATAAAAAATGTCAAACTTATTGCTCTGCAAATAACGTCGACTTCATGTTCTACACTTATTGTAGCTCTATTTTTAAAAATGTCAACGTCTTTTTATTTCATTGTTGTATCCGAATTTGTTTCGTGAATAAAAACCGAAAAATGGAACAAATATCTTCGGATTCGAGTTCTACGCTTGTTTCTTCCGGATTTTTAAAATTCTAATGACTCGGTTTGTTGCAGAGTCGTTGTCAACAATACCAAACAACAATAACAAGGTTGAATCAAGAAATAACATCTTTGAGACAACAATTAGAAGAAGTAAATTCAGAACCTGGAATACGTGAAGGGGTTTTACAGGCGCATTCGGTTGCACTTCATAGACAAGCTGAGGAATCTCGAAAACAATACGAACGCTGCCTAGACGACGTTGCTAATCAAGTTGTCAAAGCCCTTTTGGCCCAGAAGGTACGTTTTTTAATTTCTAATTGAACGGGTAAAGTCCCAATTTTAATGGAATATCCGTCGTCTGCGTTGATCTGTCGCTGACTACAGGAATTTCGCAAAATACTTATCAAGAGTGTTTAAAAATTCTTTTTGACAACAAATTTATATTAGCAAAATTTTTTAGGGTTTAAGAGAAGAAATTACGAATCTTCATAAACGGATTCAAGATTTAGAATCACAAAATAGGGCTTTAACATCAATGTTGGTACATCAGTTACGTGGGGACACGAGTTCGCTTTCGGATTTTGATTTGTCTGCCTCCAATCATCTTGCTTTGGAGGACTCTTCTTGTAAAGAAACGTCAGAAGGCAATACTTCTGCTGACATTTCCCCAACAAATTTAATGAAAACTAGTTTAACTGTTAAACATTGTAATTCGTTTAATTCGGACGTTTTGGATAACAGTTCTAGTGAAAGCCAAACTGATACAATAACTCATGATAAAGTTGTGTCAAGAACTGAAAAACATCTTTCGGCTGATTCTAGAATTATAGGTGAGATGAGTTTTTTTTTTCTAATAAAACACACAAAGTTCCAAATGGTACTTTTCTAGATAAACAATTGTCCGTGGAGGATAAAAAGCGGCACCAAATATTAACAAAACTTTGGACTGAATTAAAAGGAACTGAAGTAACACCCAAAAGACTTCTTGAAGCTTTATCAGCTGTCGATTCGTCTTTGTGGGTACCTCCTCAACGTCCCGTATCACTTAATTTACAACTACCTATTCTACAAGCGGCCAAATATCGCAGAAGTAGACCTGTATTAGGTAAATACTCAATCCACCAATCCATTCCTTAAAGGTAAATCACGGGAATTTTTTCTAGCACAAGGGAGTTCGAAAAGTGAAGAAGAAACAACAGGGAACGAATCTCCAGAGAGTGGAAATCGAGACGAAGGTTATTCCACCATGTCCTCCGACGTGCAGGCTGAAGTTTCCAAAGCATCCGGCGAAGGTGTGGTTGCTTCTCGAGGCCTAGAAGACTTAAAGGAGGCAACTGATGAGACTGAAGTTACTGAAACCCGCCTACTAGTTACCGACAATAAAGATCCTGATATTTTATATATTCCTCTTAATCTTCTTGGTTTAAATCCTAGGTAAGTGGTAGTATTAGAAAATAATCCTCCCAAGGACCCGTGTTCCGAATTCTAGTACTAGGGACAGTGCACCAGGTTTTAGAACCATGATCAAAATATCCATGGAATAAGCGAGTGCTAGCTAACGGTGTTTGTTAATACAGGTGTTTAGTCTGACGGTTCCCAGGCCCAAACTATTAACATTAGGCAAACGTTTTCCTGTAACTTTTTGTAGGAAATTTTATTTTCTACAACATTGGTCTTCTATTATTTTTCGCTATCTTGCGTGGTTTTCGCTACGTTTCCATTTAAAGATAGAGATGGTTGATGACGAGATATGGGCACGCGCAAGTATTTAGTCTGACGGTTCCCAGACCCAAACTAGTAATGTTAGACAAAACTTTTGCGGGAGTTTCTTGTAGGAAATTTTATTTTCTACAACATTGGTCTTATATTATTTTGCGCTATCTTGAGTGGTTTTCGCTACGTTTCCATTTAAAGATAGAGATGGTTGATGACGAGATACGGGCACGCGCATGTGTTTAGTCTGGCGGTTCCCAGGCCCAAACTAGTAATGTTAGACAAAAATTTTGCGGGAGTTTCTTGTAGGAAATTTTATTTTCTACAACATTGGTCTTATATTATTTTGCGCTATCTTGAGTGGTTTTCGCTACGTTTCCATTTAAAGATAGAGATGGTTGATGACGAGATACGGGCACGCGCATGTGTTTAGTCTGGCGGTTCCCAGGCCCAAACTAGTAATGTTAGACAAAAATTTTGCGGGAGTTTCTTGTAGGAAATTTTATTTTCTACAACATTGGTCTTATATTATTTTGCGCTATCTTGAGTGGTTTTCGCTACGTTTCCATTTAAAGATAGAGATGGTTGATGACGAGATACGGGCACGCGCATGTGTTTAGTCTGGCGGTTCCCAGGCCCAAACTAGTAATGTTAGACAAAAATTTTGCGGGAGTTTCTTGTAGGAAATTTTATTTTCTACAACATTGGTCTTATATTATTTTGCGCTATCTTGAGTGGTTTTCGCTACGTTTCCATTTAAAGATAGAGATGGTTGATGACGAGATATGGGCACGCGCAAGTATTTAGTCTGACGGTTCCCAGACCCAAACTAGTAATGTTAGACAAAACTTTTGCGGGAGTTTCTTGTAGGAAATTTTATTTTCTACAACATTGGTCTTATATTATTTTGCGCTATCTTGAGTGGTTTTCGCTACGTTTCCATTTAAAGATAGAGATGGTTGATGACGAGATACGGGCACGCGCATGTGTTTAGTCTGGCGGTTCCCAGGCCCAAACTAGTAATGTTAGACAAAAATTTTGCGGGAGTTTCTTGTAGGAAATTTTATTTTCTACAACATTGGTCTTATATTATTTTGCGCTATCTTGAGTGGTTTTCGCTACGTTTCCATTTAAAGATAGAGATGGTTGATGACGAGATATGGGCACGCGCAAGTATTTAGTCTGACGGTTCCCAGACCCAAACTAGTAATGTTAGACAAAACTTTTGCGGGAGTTTCTTGTAGGAAATTTTATTTTCTACAACATTGGTCTTATATTATTTTGCGCTATCTTGAGTGGTTTTCGCTACGTTTCCATTTAAAGATAGAGATGGTTGATGACGAGATACGGGCACGCGCATGTGTTTAGTCTGGCGGTTCCCAGGCCCAAACTAGTAATGTTAGACAAAAATTTTGCGGGAGTTTCTTGTAGGAAATTTTATTTTCTACAACATTGGTCTTATATTATTTTGCGCTATCTTGAGTGGTTTTCGCTACGTTTCCATTTAAAGATAGAGATGGTTGATGACGAGATACGGGCACGCGCATGTGTTTAGTCTGGCGGTTCCCAGGCCCAAACTAGTAATGTTAGACAAAAACTTTGCGGAAGTTTCTTGTAGGAAATTTTATTTTCTACAACTTTGGTCTTATATTATTTTGCGCTATCTTGCGTGGTTTTCGCTACGTTTCAATTTAAAGATAAATGACGAAATAGAGCGCGCGCATATGTTTAGTCTGACGGGTCCCAGGCCCAAACTATTAACATTAGACAAATGTTTTCTAATAATTTTTTGTAGGAAATTTTATTTTCTACAACTTTTGTCTTATCTTATTTTGCGCTATCTTACGCAATTTTCGCTACGTTACGTGTTTGCATTGTTGATGACGTCATGCGCTACTAGCCTCGAACCGGGTACGATTTTCCAGTCTCATTCGCACGGAAAACTTTAGAAATCGTTTAAAAACGAAACACTAATTAATTTTTTTTAATTCAAGGAACAGTTACCCTCCTACAAAAGAAATCCTTCCATTTCAACACATAATGAGAAGTTTCTCAGATTCACATTTGTGCATTAAAATAACTACTGCCCCTAGTCCATGTTATTCACTCAGTTCACCTATCTCAAGTAGTCCTAGCATTCTTTTATTGGATATCACAGAAAAGAAAATTAATCCCTTGAGAAGAGTAAAAGCAGCAGCCAGTTTATTAGGTAAAATAAATTTTAAATTCTTATTCAAACTTGTTTTAATTTGATATTTATTCAAAAGCAAATACAAATATCGACCTAAATGATGGCGAAACAACCACCCCAAGCTCATGGTCAAGTCCCGCGGAAGAATGTTTAAAATGTACCGCGTTAGATGCCGAATATATCCAACATTGGTTAAGATTAGATGAAACAAGATCTGCTTTACAACAACACCATCGGGATATGTTGGAATTAGAATACGATCGCACGGAGCTTGAAGACTGGAGTTTAAGTTTATCAAACGATGACATACGTAACGAGCATAAAAAATCAGAAGTAACAACCCCTGGTCAAATATCTTTATCAACATTACCTAGCATACAAGAAAATAATACTTTAGAATTAGAAGAAGATTCCAATGAATGTTTATGGAATAATTCTAGTTATATGATGGATCGTGAAGGACATGAATTGGTTGCGTTATTGATGGATGCGAATGACTGCCACATAGAAAAACAATGGCCTTATGCAGTACATAGTAATACGAATTTGAATAATTCGCCTGATAATAGTTGGTCTAGTAATGGATCTGATTATTGTCATTCTTATGAACCGGAAACTTATTCTAAACGTTCGTCAGCAGCCTTAAGTGGTTGTAGTGATGATACTGGGGAACTTCCAGCTATTGGCACTGACTTTACCAGAGATTTTTATAGGTAAGTAAATAATACTTCCTTTTTCCTTTTTTTATTGACTGATTTATTCAAAATTATTCCAGGTTAGTTAAGTTTGAAAGTACAAAAAGCCTAGCATCAACGTCTTCCAGAAGTTTAGGTGGTGCGTTATCAGAAAACGGTGATAGAGAGATGGCTTTACAGAATGTACTCACATTCATTGCCGAACAACAAAAATACGTGCATTCCCGTGAAGGTAAAGAATCGAGACCATGTTCAGTGAATGAAGTGACCAAAGAATTCAACGTGGAAGGGCCACCACAACATATTGAAGACCTCAAAATTTGTGATGATCGTGCGGACAAATCGAGTTCTATAATTAATGAAAATGAAAATTATGTGACTTTAAAACAACTTGCAACTGAGTATACCTTAAATGAACAAAATTCTATTAAAGATGAGTGCGCGAATGTTGAAACTGTAAATTTAGATCGTCATCCAAATATTTCGTACGCCGAAGAAGTTTGTTTAGTTACTCCTTTAGATGTTGAAAGTGAAAATTGTTCGAATATTAGTGAGCATCCTGTTGATATATGCAGTAGTGTAAGTGTTGAACTAACTTCAGCGGAATATAATACGGTTTTAGATGATAACGGTGATAATAACACACAGTGTATGGAAATTAGCGATATTTCAATTTCTGAAACTAGTGATTTAGCTAAATCTGGTGATACCCTCTCTAGTGACACTTCAACCCCAAACAATAACATGAGTGAATCAGTAACGTCGAGTACAAGCACTCCAGACACGGTTGTTTCCAAAATTCCTAGATTAAAACAGGCACCTTCTAAAATCCCTATAAGTCCTAGTAAAAATTTAAAAAATAATCAAAACAATACCACGCAAGAACCTTCAAAATTGCCAAAGAGTAAAATACAGTACAAAAGTTCAAAAATATCAAGACCAATTGGTGCTCAAAAGCAGAAAGCCGTACAGGTACAGAATTCTCAACCACAACATGTAATTACTTCTGAACGACTTCCCCAGTATTCGGCGGGCGTTATCAGCAACATCATTGATGGGCCTCCACATCGTGCAGTCAGTTTTCATGAAAGGGCTACCTCTAAGGATGTTATAGATGAGCTTAACCGGATGATTCAGAAAGGGGATGATACAACTGTTGGTCAAGTTAGTGAAGATGCACAAGGCACTAATTTAGATGAAGCTTGTAGGCCTACCGGATGGATTCATGTAGAAAAGGATATTGACCTTACGGATCCTAAGGTAAGAAATTGTATTAATTGTTATATTAGGAATCGACATAACCAGGACTATACACTGACTCACCATTACTTACCAGATCCCTCACAATAACTCTTGGGAGTTCTAGACAACACTCTTCCTCGTCTTTTTTGACAACCATGGTCCTTTCATATTACATTCTGGGAATTTTATAAGAAAATCGTAAGGGATGAGAAAAATGTTTAGAAATGATTTTTATCTGAAAGCTTGCTGAATTTTTATTGAACAGATGGGAGGGGTTGAGGGATGTTTGGCACGCATTTTTTAAGTCTTTACCCTTCATATTACATTCTGAAATTTTCCTAGCGAAATCGGAGAGGGTGAAAAAATCTTCGAAAAAAAAGGAAAGACAATAGTCTTTGCTCATTTTTTGGAAAAAAATTTCACCCCTTCAGATCTCGTCCGGGTTTTCCCAGAATGTTATTTGGAGGGTATACACTTGGAAATTATGGGGCAAACTTCCCTCATCCCTTCCCACTGCTCCACACCTGGCTAGGAAACGTTCAGAATTGGGTTGTTCCGGAAAACTTTCGGAATTGTTTTGAACCAGATCGGAGGGGATGGGGGATGTTTGGCACATATTTTTCAAGTCTTTACCCTTCATATTACATTCTGAAATTTTCCTAGCGAAATCGGAGAGGGTGAAAAAATCTTCGAAAAAAAAAGGAAAGACTATAGTCTTTGCTCATTTTTTGGAAAAAAATTTCACCCCTTCAGATCTCGTCCGGTTTTTCCCAGAATGTTATTTGGAGGGTATACACTTGGAAATTATGGGGCAAACTTCCCTCACCCCTTCCCACTGCTCCACACCTGGCTAGGAAACGTTCAGAATTGGGTTGTTCCAGAAAACTTTCGGAATTTTTTTGAACCAGATCGGAGGGGATGGGGGATGTTTGGCACATATTTTTCAAGTCTTTACCCTTCATATTACATTCGGAAATTTTCCTAGCGAAATCGGAGAGGGTGAAAAAATCTTCGAAAAAAAAAGCAAAGACTATAGTCTTTGCTCATTTTTAGGAAAAAAATTTCACCCCTTCAGATCTCGTCCGGTTTTTCCCAGAATGTTATTTGGAGGGTATACACTTGGAAATTATGGGGCAAACTTCCCTCACCCCTTCCCACTGCTCCACACCTGCCTAGGAAACGTTCAGAATTGGGTTGTTCCAGAAAACTTTCGGAATTTTTTTGAACCAGATCGGAGGGGATGGGGGATGTTTGGCACATATTTTTCAAGTCTTTACCCTTCATATTACATTCTGAAATTTTCCTAGCGAAATCGGAGAGGGTGAAAAAATCTTCGAAAAAAAAAGGAAAGACTATAGTCTTTGCTCATTTTTTCCAAAAAAATTTCACCCCTTCAGATCTCGTCCGGTTTTTCCCAGAATGTTATTTGGAGGGTATACACTTGGAAATTATGGGGCAAACTTCCCTCACCCCTTCCCACTGCTCCACACCTGCCTAGGAAACGTTCAGAATTGGGTTGTTCCAGAAAACTTTCGGAATTTTTTTGAACCAGATCGGAGGGGATGGGGGATGTTTGGCACATATTTTTCAAGTCTTTACCCTTCATATTACATTCGGAAATTTTCCTAGCGAAATCGGAGAGGGTGAAAAAATCTTCGAAAAAAAAAGCAAAGACTATAGTCTTTGCTCATTTTTAGGAAAAAAATTTCACCCCTTCAGATCTCGTCCGGTTTTTCCCAGAATGTTATTTGGAGGGTATACACTTGGAAATTATGGGGCAAACTTCCCTCACCCCTTCCCACTGCTCCACACCTGCCTAGGAAACGTTCAGAATTGGGTTGTTCCAGAAAACTTTCGGAATTTTTTTGAACCAGATCGGAGGGGATGGGGGATGTTTGGCACATATTTTTCAAGTCTTTACCCTTCATATTACATTCTGAAATTTTCCTAGCGAAATCGGAGAGGGTGAAAAAATCTTCGAAAAAAAAAGGAAAGACTATAGTCTTTGCTCATTTTTTCCAAAAAAATTTCACCCCTTCAGATCTCGTCCGGTTTTTCCCAGAATGTTATTTGGAGGGTATACACTTGGAAATTATGGGGCAAACTTCCCTCACCCCTTCCCACTGCTCCACACCTGGCTAGGAAACGTTCAGAATTGGGTTGTTCCGGAAAACTTTCGGAATTGTTTTGAACCAGATCGGAGGGGATGGGGGATGTTTGGCACATATTTTTCAAGTCTTTACCCTTCATATTACATTCTGAAATTTTCCTAGCGAAATCGGAGAGGGTGAAAAAATCTTCGAAAAAAAAGGAAAGACAATAGTCTTTGCTCATTTTTTGGAAAAAAATTTCACCCCTTCAGATCTCGTCCGGGTTTTCCCAGAATGTTATTTGGAGGGTATACACTTGGAAATTATGGGGCAAACTTCCCTCACCCCTTCCCACTGCTCCACACCTGGCTAGGAAACGTTCAGAATTGGGTTGTTCCAGAAAACTTTCGGAATTTTTTTGAACCAGATCGGAGGGGATGGGGGATGTTTGGCACATATTTTTCAAGTCTTTACCCTTCATATTACATTCGGAAATTTTCCTAGCGAAATCGGAGAGGGTGAAAAAATCTTCGAAAAAAAAAGCAAAGACTATAGTCTTTGCTCATTTTTAGGAAAAAAATTTCACCCCTTCAGATCTCGTCCGGTTTTTCCCAGAATGTTATTTGGAGGGTATACACTTGGAAATTATGGGGCAAACTTCCCTCACCCCTTCCCACTGCTCCACACCTGGCTAGGAAACGTTCAGAATTGGGTTGTTCCAGAAAACTTTCGGAATTTTTTTGAACCAGATCGGAGGGGTTGGGGGATGTTTGGCACATATTTTTCAAGTCTTTACCCTTCATATTACATTCTGAAATTTTCCTAGCGAAATCGGAGAGGGTGAAAAAATCTTCGAAAAAAAAAGCAAAGACTATAGTCTTTGCTCATTTTTTCCAAAAAAATTTCACCCCTTCAGATCTCGTCCGGTTTTTCCCAGAATGTTATTTGGAGGGTATACACCTGGAAATTATGGGGCAAACTTCCCTCACCCCTTCCCACTGCTCCACACCTGGCTAGGAAACGTTCAGAATTGGGTTGTTCTAGAAAACTTTCGGAATTTTTTTGAACCAGATCGGAGGGGATGGGGGATGTTTGGCACATATTTTTCAAGTCTTTACCCTTCATATTACATTCTGAAATTTTCCTAGCGAAATCGGAGAGGGTGAAAAAATCTTCGAAAAAAAAAGCAGACTATAGTCTGCTCATTTTTTGGAAAAAAATTTCACCCCTTCAGATCTCGTCCGGTTTTTCCCAGAATGTTATTTGGAGGGTATACACTTGTAAATTATGGGGCAAACTTCCCTCACCCCTTCCCACTGCTCCACACCTGGCTAGGAAACGTTCAGAATTGGGTTGTTCCGGAAAACTTTCGGAATTTTTTTGAACCAGATCGGAGGGGATGGGGGATGTTTGGCACATAATTTTCCAAGTATTTAGTTTTCATATTACATTCTGGAAATTTCTTAAAGAAATCTGAGGGGTTGAGAAAATCATCCAAAAAAGGGTGAAAGACTATAACCTTTCCTGTTCCTTTTTCCTGAAAACTCTGTGACTTTTGACAGTTCTAGGCTATAATTTTATCGAATTTCTGGATAATCGTGAAATCAACATTTTTAGGCACGAGCAAATCTCTTGGATGTTATGATGGCATCAGTCTCGAGCGATTCCTCACCAACTTCCTCATGTGGTGGTAGTGTTACAAGCGATTCCACAGAAGAAACTCAGGATTACGGACATCTACATAGAATACATAAGTTCCATAGGCAGAAAAAAGGTAATCTAGTGATGTTTTTGCATGGTTTCGTTTTAGTTTAATGGTACCATGAAATTTTTTCCCTATGCTTACCTTCTTAGAAAAAAGCAGAGCTTTCTTACTTTTTTTTTAACTTAAATCTAATAATAATTAATAGTTTGCATTTTCTGATTGTACTTTTTCCACTGCGTTTTTTTGCATGAGAGCACTAAACCCGTTTGAATGGGCTTCAGCTCGAATTTTATTGAAAACTATTTTGAAAGCTTGCTAAATTTTTGCTGCTAAATCCTGTACATAATACAGTTCGTTCGGCTTTTGGAAGATTTAACTACAAGAAGATAAATTATTAAAAATAATCATTCAGTAAGTTATTTTCATTTCACATAGCATTCCAGTAGATTTTAGACATTTTTGCTAATATCTTGTTATTAGATTTGTTTCACAATAATGGTGAATGGTGTAAAAAAAAAACCTTTTTTTATGTTATGCTTATACATACTCTTTTATTTTGATTAATTCGGTTTATTTACAGATTTTTTTATATTACCTTTTCTCATCACATTTATCAGTTTTTTTTAGAACTTTATTATTATTATTAGTTATTATATTTTGCATCTGTCTTATAAAAACATCCTCCCGTATGAGTATTACAAAAGACTTAACGTAAAAGAAGTTAGATGGTAGATAATAGAACTGAAAATAGATCGTAGAGTATGGTACCATGTTAATAGGTAAACTTTCAAGGCGGTTTCACATGGCAAGCGTTTCCGCGCACCTGCATTCTTGCGTTCGGATTTCCACCAATACGAAGACAGCGTATTGACCTTGAAACGCAGGATTTTCAATTTCTGTGTTCTTATTGGTGGAAATCCGAACGCAAGAACGCAGGTGCGCGGAAACGCTTGCCATGTGAAACCGTCTTCACACAATTTCCGTAAACGTTTGGCATATACAGGGTGTCCAAGATAAGATGATGTACATAGGAAAGACTTATTCTAGATTTAAAAAAAAAACTAAATTTCAGCTGGGATCCCCAAGTGTATCATTTTATCTCGCACACCCTGTATACAGGGTGATTCAGTAAGAGTGTAACTTGGAAAATAATTGTCCTACATTAATGGGGGAAAAGTTTTTGTATAGGAAATCGCCCATGAGAAAATCATTAAAAATATTTTTAGCCGCCTATTCCTGCAGGGGGTGCTACAATCGAGGAGTAGAAATATTAATTCGATTTTTTTTAATTTTATAAATTCGTTATTTTTTGGCATATATGAGTAAAAATAATATTTTAGTTCTATAATCATGTTCATCTCATCCAAAGGTACATAACTTACTTTTTTTTCCTCCCCCTTTCTTTTAATTATAAAAACAATACACTCGGTTATTGCTGAGCGAACTGTATAATGTTGGGATTTTAAGCATCCACATCCGCTCCGTGCACGCCTATCACGGAAACAGCAGTTTGAACTCACCTTCTTCCAGTCAATGCTGCACGCCCCGAACTTGCCGTAGTACGAGCCTCTATGCCAACCACCCGCCCTTCAATCATCGGAAGACCAGATTTCTTCATGCGTTATGGAGAAAAAGAAAAAGAAGCCGTTGCGAGTTTCGACTTTTTAGACGAACTTAGCACTACCAGCAGCTCCCTTACTTGTTCCATTGACGAAAATATTGAGAACGAGTTTCTTAATGGTGAAGATGAATTTAAGGTTGTTGAGATTAAAAGTGAATGTGTTAGGAATATTGATTTCGAAATGGAGAGCTAGTAGTAAATTTTCGATATTGCTTCCAATACAGGGTGATCAAAAAAAAGGGCGGACCAATTTGGTTTAATGGTAACACGGCCTACTTGATCTGCTTTTTTTTAAACACCCCTTATACTATACAGTGTGGCCTGTGAATAAATAGGTAAGTTTATGATTTTTTTTTTAGTTTTGCTATAAGGGGTTGTTACTTTCGATAAGTGGTGGGGATAATTTTGTGGTTTTATTAACCCCTCTATGGAGAACTCACAGGCTTGTCTAATTACTTATGGGGCACAGTGTATATTAAAATATTTTTTTGTATATAATGTGCGATTTTAAATATGCAAATCAATGCATTAATTTTTAATTTTTTAGTGTAATTATTTATTTCCTATTAAAATAATAATTTTGTAAATATTACAGTAATATTTATTTGTATGTATACGACGAATCGATTCTTTGTTTTTAATCAACATCTAATCTTATAGGGCTACAATTTTGCAAACTTTTTACCACTATCGTGATGTGTACTTAGGTATGTAAATTTTTCTGAAACGATACGAATTAAAAAAAAACTTGTAGTCCACACGTACGATGTGATAATTTTTAAAAAAAGTAATAATAAATATCCGTACTGTTTCATGTTAGTAATTATATTTATGGACTTTACGAGATGTACATTGAAAAAATCAAAATGTAACTTTAGATATTTTTTTGTTTATGTGGAATGAAGGCCCTGCTCCTCCATACTGCTGGGCGAGTTCCAGTCCTTATTTTTATGCCTAAAAATGAAGGATAAGTTTGTAATGCTTTTTATTAATTACACTAAATTTATTAATTTTAATCAAAAATATACCATGTGAAATATTTTTTAGTGTAATTAATAAAAAAAGCAAAATTTGTATATTTGAAAAAATACTCTTGTTTATTAATTTCGAAAGAATTAATTATAAGATTGCTCTGATTGCTACATTGATCCGTTATTTTATTAAAGTATGTATACAATGTCTACGTATATTGTGTGTAGAGTGAGTATTTTTATATAGGCTTACTTATATATTAGTACAAATTTAGAAAATAGATATATTTAAATGGAAATTACGTGTTTTTTTCTATCCTTACAGTTTCCCGCTTCCTTATTTGACGTAGTAGAAAAATTATCTGGGATGGATTATTTTGCAGTATTGAGCGTTTAGACTGTGAGCACGTTGGGGGGCCAACGATGTACATTAGATTGTGACCAACGCGGACAGTAGTTGTACATTAGAATGTGACGGTCGTACATTTCTTCGACTGTTATTTTATAAGGCAGGTTCCGAATATATAAAATTGGATTGATCTCTGGAGGTAAGCCAACCTAGAAATATTTTTTTAGTTTATTAGGGATAATCATAGAGATTTTGTACTTACATTTGCTTTTGAATAATGGACATTGTCTAAAAGTTAAGTAATAAATTTAATCTCGGGTTATTCCCACCCATGATTATCAAGAGTATAAAAAATTTCCTTCACCCTGTATATTACCAATTTTAGATAATTTCAAGAACCAATCAGAGTAGCCGAATTTCAGCCCATAAACAACTCCACTGCTGTTTTTAAATTTTGCTGCAGACTAATCTGATTGGTTGAAGTAGGCGTGTTTCAGTACGCCGCCAAAATTCAAATAAAATAATCCAAACTAGTTCATCATTTTTAGGGTTTTCAAAATTGTTCAAAAATATTAATTAAATAAATTAAAAAAAAACAAATTTTAAACTCCAATTTAAATTTTTATTTGTAAATTTATTTCCGTTTTAAAATATATTCCTTAGTCAACTGATAAGAATTAAAGGTGGAGCAAAAACATCTTTTTTATTCGGCCATGCATTTTTCTAGTTTTTGTTGCTGACGAATTTTTGTGCAGACAATGAAATATTTCCAGTTTGGTTGCTGTTAAGATCAAATATTGTTTAAATTTCAGTTGTTATGAAGTGCTCGACGTACTAAGTGTAATCAGTTTTATTTTAGTGTTGCAGTATTATCTTACAAGGTAAATTTACTTATATTTATTTTTTTGCTTTATTAAATTATTTTCGAGTATAGTTTTTCTTTAAATTATTACTTTGCGGCTTATGAAAAAATGAAAAAAAGAGTTTATTTTTCTTTTAGCAATATTAGGAAAATAGATCAATTAATATATTTTTTTTTCATTATTTAGAATATCATTCAGAAGGGTAGGACATTTTCTATCTTCGAACTTATGGGGGCACTTCCTTCAACCAACAGGGTAAGCAGGACGCCAGGACTTGATGCTCCCCTAGCAGGAAAAATTAATTTTTTAAGGTAAGAGAGAAGAGACAGGAAATTTTATTCCTGCTACGTTAGGAGCCCTAAATTTAACACACCCCCTTGATATTGAAAAATTTTGTAAAATATTTGATTTTACTTTTATATAAGGGTGATATTTGGAAAATGTGTCGTGATTGTAAAAGAATTGCTACGTTTTTTAAATTTCTTAGTCGACAAAGAAAAGGTGAATCATACACGGCGTGTCGTAACATGTGCTTAGTCTGTGTATTTCTTTTGTGAAAAACATCTGCAGAACAAATAGTCTGGATGGTTATCGATAAATTTTAAGCTTTGAATAAGAATGTAAGTTATGATAATAAATACCCATTATAGAAAATTTTAAACAAAATTATCGTAATTAACTTTTATGCGTCCATACAAAAATTGAATAGAGAATGAAGGACGTGTCGTGTCATCCTTTCATGTGTTTTTAGTGTTAACTTTAGTATACTGGCTCTTAACATAATATTTATTTTTGTTTTTTTATTTATCGGAATAAATAAATAACTTGTAAACAATGCATTTTGCTGTGGTGGTTAAGTACCACGAACTGCGGATCGAGGTTCGATTCCTGGTTAAAAATTCATTTGTAGATTTTTTTTAAATATTCTTTGCTTAGTAGCTTTCAAAATTAATCGCCTTGAATGTTTCTTCTGCATTAGAAAGTGAAAATGTTTAGAAGGGGTGGTATTTTTGTGAATAAATTTCTAATATTAAACCTTTTTTTTATGTTCACCACGTGGCGAGTAAAGTTTGAGAAATGGATTTTTCTGAACACTTCCTGAATTTTTTTCGACTAGACGGGAGGGGATGGGGGATGTTTGGTACATATTTTTCAAGTGTTTAGACTTCATATAACATTCTGGGAATTTCCTAAGGAAATCGGAAGGGGTCAAAATTTTTTCCAAAAAATGAGGAAAGACTATAGTCTTTGCTCTTTTTTGGGACATTTTTTTCACCCCTTCGGATCTGGTTCGGATTTTCCCAGAATGTTATTTGGAGGGTGTACACTTGCAAAATATGTGCCAAACATCCCCCATCCCTTCCCACTGTTCACCACGTGGCGAGTAAAGTTTAAGAAATGGATTTTTTCTGAACACTTCCTGAATTTTTATCGACTAGACGGGAGGGGATGGGGGATGTTTGGTACATATTTTTGAAGTGTTTAGACTTCGTATAACATTCTGGGAATTTCCTAAGGAAATCGGAAGGGGTCAAAATTTTTTCCGAAAAATGAGGAAAGACTATAGTCTTTGCTCTTTTTTGGGACATTTTTTTCACCCCTTCGGATCTGGTTCGGATTTTCCCAGAATGTTATTTGGAGGGTGTACACTTGCAAAATATGTGCCAAACATCCCTCATCCCTTCCCACTGTTCACCACGTGGCGAGTAAAGTTTAAGAAATGGATTTTTTCTGAACACTTCCTGAATTTTTTTCGACTAGACGGGAGGGGATGGGGGATGTTTGGTACATATTTTTGAAGTGTTTAGACTTCGTATAACATTCTGGGAATTTCCTAAGGAAATCGGAAGGGGTCAAAATTTTTTCCAAAAAATGAGGAAAGACTATAGTCTTTGCTCTTTTTTGGGACATTTTTTTCACCCCTTCGGATCTGGTTCGGATTTTCCCAGAATGTTATTTGGAGGGTGTACACTTGCAAAATATGTGCCAAACATCCCCCATCCCTTCCCACTGTTCACCACGTGGCGAGTAAAGTTTGAGAAATGGTTTTTTTCTGGAAAACTTCCTGAATTTTTTTGACTAGGCGGGAGGGGTTGGGGGATGTTTGCCACATTTTTTTCTAGTGTTTAGACTTCGTATAACATTCTGGGAATTTCCTAAGGAAATCGGAAGGGGTCAAAATTTTTTCCAAAAAATGAGGAAAGACTATAGTCTTTGCTCTTTTTTGGGACATTTTTTTCACCCCTTCGGATCTGGTTCGGATTTTCCCAGAATGTTATTTGGAGGGTGTACACTTGCAAAATATGTGCCAAACATCCCTCATCCCTTCCCACTGTTCACCACGTGGCGAGTAAAGTTTAAGAAATGGATTTTTTCTGTACACTTCCTGAATTTTTTTCGACTAGACGGGAGGGGATGGGGGATGTTTGCCACATTTTTTTCTAGTGTTTAGACTTCGTATAACATTCTGGGAATTTCCTAAGGAAATCGGAAGGGGTCAAAATTTTTTCCAAAAAATGAGGAAAGACTATAGTCTTTGCTCTTTTTTGGGACATTTTTTTCACCCCTTCGGATCTGGTTCGGATTTTCCCAGAATGTTATTTGGAGGGTGTACACTTGCAAAATATGTGCCAAACATCCCTCATCCCTTCCCACTGTTCACCACGTGGCGAGTAAAGTTTAAGAAATGGATTTTTTCTGAACACTTCCTGAATTTTTTTCGACTAGACGGGAGGGGATGGGGGATGTTTGCCACATTTTTTTCTAGTGTTTAGACTTCGTATAACATTCTGGGAATTTCCTAAGGAAATCGGAAGGGGTCAAAATTTTTTCCAAAAAATGAGGAAAGATATAGTCTTTGCTCTTTTTTGGGACATTTTTTTCACCCCCTCGGATCTGGTTCGGATTTTCCCAGAATGTTATTTGGAGGGTGTACACTTGCAAAATATGTGCCAAACATCCCTCATCCCTTCCCACTGTTCACCACGTGGCGAGTAAAGTTTAAGAAATGGATTTTTTCTGAACACTTCCTGAATTTTTTTCGACTAGACGGGAGGGGATGGGGGATGTTTGCCACATTTTTTTCTAGTGTTTAGACTTCGTATAACATTCTGGGAATTTCCTAAGGAAATCGGAAGGGGTCAAAATTTTTTCCAAAAAATGAGGAAAGACTATAGTCTTTGCTCTTTTTTGGGACATTTTTTTCACCCCTTCGGATCTGGTTCGGATTTTCCCAGAATGTTATTTGGAGGGTGTACACTTGCAAAATATGTGCCAAACATCCTTCATCCCTTCCCACTGTTCACCACGTGGCGAGTAAAGTTTGAGAAACGGATTTTTTCTGAACACTTCCTGAATTTTTTTCGACTAGACGGGAGGGGATGGGGGATGTTTGCCACATTTTTTTCTAGTGTTTAGACTTCGTATAACATTCTGGGAATTTCCTAAGGAAATCGGAAGGGGTCAAAATTTTTTCCAAAAAATGAGGAAAGACTATAGTCTTTGCTCTTTTTTGGGACATTTTTTTCACCCCTTCGGATCTGGTTCGGATTTTCCCAGAATGTTATTTGGAGGGTGTACACTTGCAAAATATGTGCCAAACATCCCTCATCCCTTCCCACTGTTCACCACGTGGCGAGTAAAGTTTAAGAAATGGATTTTTTCTGAACACTTCCTGAATTTTTTTCGACTAGACGGGAGGGGATGGGGGATGTTTGGTACATATTTTTGAAGTGTTTAGACTTCGTATAACATTCTGGGAATTTCCTAAGGAAATCGGAAGGGGTCAAAATTTTTTCCAAAAAATGAGGAAAGACTATAGTCTTTGCTCTTTTTTGGGACATTTTTTTCACCCCTTCGGATCTGGTTCGGATTTTCCCAGAATGTTATTTGGAGGGTGTACACTTGCAAAATATGTGCCAAACATCCCTCATCCCTTCCCACTGTTCACCACGTGGCGAGTAAAGTTTAAGAAATGGATTTTTTCTGTACACTTCCTGAATTTTTTTCGACTAGACGGGAGGGGATGGGGGATGTTTGCCACATTTTTTTCTAGTGTTTAGACTTTGTATAACATTCTGGGAATTTCCTAAGGAAATCGGAAGGGGTCAAAATTTTTTCCAAAAAATGAGGAAAGACTATAGTCTTTGCTCTTTTTTGGGACATTTTTTTCACCCCTTCGGATCTGGTTCGGATTTTCCCAGAATGTTATTTGGAGGGTGTACACTTGCAAAATATGTGCCAAACATCCCTCATCCCTTCCCACTGTTCACCACGTGGCGAGTAAAGTTTAAGAAATGGATTTTTTCTGAACACTTCCTGAATTTTTTTCGACTAGACGGGAGGGGATGGGGGATGTTTGGTACATATTTTTGAAGTGTTTAGACTTCGTATAACATTCTGGGAATTTCCTAAGGAAATCGGAAGGGGTCAAAATTTTTTCCAAAAAATGAGGAAAGACTATAGTCTTTGCTCTTTTTTGGGACATTTTTTTCACCCCTTCGGATCTGGTTCGGATTTTCCCAGAATGTTATTTGGAGGGTGTACACTTGCAAAATATGTGCCAAACATCCCCCATCCCTTCCCACTGTTCAGCACGTGGCGAGTAAAGTTTGAGAAATGGTTTTTTTCTGGAAAACTTCCTGAATTTTTTTGACTAGGCGGGAGGGGTTGGGGGATGTTTGCCACATTTTTTTCTAGTGTTTAGACTTCATATAACATTCTGGGAATTTCCTAAGGAAATCGGAAGGGGTCAAAATTTTTTCCAAAAAATGAGGAAAGACTATAGTCTTTGCTCTTTTTTGGGACATTTTTTTCACCCCTTCGGATCTGGTTCGGATTTTCCCAGAATGTTATTTGGAGGGTGTACACTTGCAAAATATGTGCCAAACACCCCTCATCCCTTCCCACTGTTCACCACGTGGCGAGTAAAGTTTAAGAAATGGATTTTTTCTGAACACTTCCTGAATTTTTTTCGACTAGACGGGAGGGGATGGGGGATGTTTGCCACATTTTTTTCTAGTGTTTAGACTTCGTATAACATTCTGGGAATTTCCTAAGGAAATCGGAAGGGGTCAAAATTTTTTCCAAAAAATGAGGAAAGACTATAGTCTTTGCTCTTTTTTGGGAAATTTTTTTCACCCCTTCGGATCTGGTTCGGATTTTCCCAGAATGTTATTTGGAGGGTGTACACTTGCAAAATATGTGCCAAACATCCCTCATCCCTTCCCACTGTTCACCACGTGGCGAGTAAAGTTTAAGAAATGGATTTTTTCTGAACACTTCCTGAATTTTTTTCGACTAGACGGGAGGGGATGGGGGATGTTTGCCACATTTTTTTCTAGTGTTTAGACTTCGTATAACATTCTGGGAATTTCCTAAGGAAATCGGAAGGGGTCAAAATTTTTTCCAAAAAATGAGGAAAGCTCTTTTTTTGGACATTTTTTTCACCCCTTCGGATCTCGTTCGGATTTTCCCAGAATGTTATTTGGAGGGTGCACACTTGCAAAATATGTGCCAAACCTCCTTCATCCCTCATTTAGGAAATTGTCTTTCCGTAAGGACCTGCCTTTAGCAAAAAAATATTTTTCAGTGTGAACGCACTCCTCAAAACCAAGGTGTGCGTATTGCAGTAAATTTGTAGTCCTAAGATAAGAACGCTATACCATTGCTGCATTTTTAATCCCCTCTCTAGGCATATGGAAATTTTTGGAAGGTCTTGGAACTTGTAGTTGTATCATGCAGATCACTAAGTGCAAAGATTTTGTGCAAGCAACAATAAATGTTTTATTAAAGATTCAAATGTTACACCACACCTTTAACGTTTTTCTTCGTAATTTTCTTGTAAATTAATTTTTACCGATTAGGTAAGCAGAAATATATTTTGTTTTAATTATTAGGAAAATTTTTGGTTTAGTCAGAAAATTTATTTATAAAAAGAAATTTATTTAATTAGTTATTAATTATTTTTTACTATTTTCGTTTTCAATAGTGCCAAGGTTGCAGAATCATCCTCGCCGCCCCTGTATATCCATTGAATCGAAAGAATAAGACAAATATTGTCTTACAAAGAGAACCAAGTTCTTTAAGGGTAAGTTTACTTTTTATATTTTCAAATTTAAACCCTCCACCCCTTTTACTAAATAATTTTAACTTTCTTTTTATTACTAATCGAGTGATTTTGCCTTGGTAGTAGAAATTTTGATTACACTACGAGCCCTTAGTTTTATCATCCCTTTATACTTTAATAATAATTATTAAATCAAACTGTTTTGGATCAAATTTATAAATACGTGTCGTCATTAGGTATAAAGGAATTTTTACGTAACTTACGTTTCGAGGTGAACAAAGAAAATTTGAATCATACAAAGGCAAAGAGATATCTTATCACACGTTTGCAACAACCTTCCCATTAAGTGTTTCTATTCATTCGGAAATAATAACCATTTGCTAAAGAAATAAATTTTTGGAATGATGTTAAATTTTACATCTTCCTTGTGCTTTTAGCGTTGATTGACTGAATGTAAGTTTCGATATTTAATTTTAACTTTCTTTTTATAACAATTTGAATGTTGGTGTTAACTCTAACAACCCTTATTTATATCATTCCTGTAAATGTCAAGAAAATATTTAAACAAGCGATTTAATTGTTGGATAAGGGTATATTACACCCATTTTGTAAAATTTGTCATTCCAACCGAAAAAAAATTTATCATCCCTATGGTTTACTAATTGTTATATAAAGGTGTTATATGGAGTACCTATATGTGTCATCCTGCAGAAATGTTTACGTAATCTAACCTTCGCAGTCCACAAAAATAAATTTGAATCATACAAACTAAAAGCATCCTTTCCTAACATGTCTTATCGCGTCTTAAGTGCATTCATATTTTTCTTTTGCAAGAAACAAAGTCTGTGGAATTTTTTGAACGTAAGTTTTGATTTTACCCTTGAAATTATTTTCTAAAATACAAAGAATAAACAGAGGGAAAGAAGAATTTTTTTCACCTCTTTTATTTTTTTTGGGGACACTATACAATTTTTTTTATTTAAAAATTAGGCATCCTTAACAATTCTAAAGTCTTCGTAATTTCCAGTTTCAGCAAAAACCACTTCAAAATTGATATTCGGGAGGGAATTTTGAAAAAAATTTATGTCCCAGGAAACTCCACTTTGAAATTTCAAACTACTCCCTCTATCTTGTGATAACAATTTCTATTCAACAGTAGCAAAAAAAAAATTATTTCTGCATGAGGGAAAATTATTTATTTATAACTGCCCTTCCCCTGTATTTTTTTTTTATTTATCTGCTTGAACAATTCATTTTGCGTTTATAATTCGTGTCATAACCAGAAATATTTTTCCATTACATAATAAAAAAAAGATTGAATTTATTGTTATGACAGATATGTACTTATTATTTCTATGTAATGTTTTTTTTTTTGAATACATTTCTAAGATTATATTTTTATTGCAGTTCAGTATTGAAGAATTGCTGCTAGTATTTGGATGTCCCGAGGAGGGATCACCGCAGTCCGAAAGTGTTTTAAGTGAACTTTGTACTTTTTAGTGTAGTGAACTGAAGTGAACTAAAGTGATAGTGCGGGAAATGGAATTCGATCGCGGAAATGGGGATTTGGTTTCGTGTGCTTCAGAAGAGACCGGACAACAAAATTAAGGTAGGAAACCAATTTTAAACACAGTAGTACGGCCAGTAGTTAAAACTCACAACAATATTTTATAAAATATAAGAACTGTTACCATATTCTCTATTCTACACACATCACCTACACTTCACATCAGCAGGTTCTAGATGAATGAACCATAAGAGTTTTGGAAATGCTTGTAAATGATTTTTTTCAATCAAAATTACATTACAGACTAAAATGTAACAGTTTTTTATTTTATAAAAAATTAAATGCTTACTTTTATTGCTCGTAATTTCACGCTCGTCCGGGAGTGTTTTTGCATCAAATGGTGGCAGCGCTATTGCTGAACCAACCATTACCGTATCGAAGATTAGGGTTGTAAGGTTTTTCAGAAGGGATCTTAAATTTAATATTTTCCAGGTACGGACCTATAAAATAAGAGTTTGTAAACGTTTCCTTTTTGAATATTTTTTTAATTTAATGCGGCTTTTCTTTAGACTTTTCGCGATATCCGGTTAACTTTTGTGTGGCGGTATCCCCTACCTGTCGTATGAGACGACCATTTGGGCCGACCGCGTTCTTCGTTTGGCCATGTTTAGCCATTTTAACTCATTTTATTTATCCGTCTGGGTTCCGGAGAAAGAATAGGCCCAGGGTATCCCCTGCCTGTCGTATGAGGCGACTATTTGGGCCGACCGCGTTCTTCGTTTGTTTGGCGTGTATTACGAGTATAAAAGGGCATAACCCATAAGAGCAGTTTTAAGTTTAAACAAATACTTACACATTAAATAAAATGCTTATAAGCATTTGCATTAATTTAGAAATAAATTGATGCTTGCGGCCACACACAGCAACACAACATTTTTTTTTTGTAAAATTAACTGCAGATGAGTTTTAACTGAAACGCCCCCGTACACCATACAAAACAGGATGAAAATTCAGGAATACGTTTTTGAGTTTCTCGTCTTGATTTGTTTTCCCCCTTCATTATTGAACTTCAAACTGGCTTTACTGTTGTTGTTTATTTTGGTTTTTGGGGACCATTTTTAGTATTTTTTTTGAAATACGATATGGCTTGATTAATGCCTCTTGCCTCAATTATAACGTAGTTGGTAATAAGTTCCGAAGCAAGAACCACTTTTCAATGCGTAGGAGTAGATCTGGGGTGTACTAAGGTTACTCTGAGATGCTTCAGTTGGTTATCGTGTGGACGAGTCGGAAGCTGTTGATGGGATGCGTCCCTTTGCAGTATCGATCCCAGGCACGTACTACCGGTTGACAGCGTTTTTTAGTTGTCTGCAGGCTTAGTATCGTACGGACTTCCTCCCTATCATCAGGAGACCATAGGAGCCTCGGCTTCCTATTTCTCCGATGCGGATAGTCTGTTTCTGGAGGACCCTCCTTAGCTCCATTTGATTTTAAGTTAGTTCGACTCAAGTTAAGCCTATTTGGCTTTTTGCTCCGGTCAGTTTAAAAGCTTAAAATAGAATGACTTTGTGCAGGTGACAGATTCTGGTGGGGTGACCTTCAGCGAAAGGACGGGGGCATGGGGGATCGAGGAGGGCCGCGTAATTTACCTACATTTCAAAACTACTGAACTGTTTCGTCGTTCTTGCCTGCTATTTGCTATTGTGTCCCCATCCCTATTGCAATACAATTTTTTATATTCATCACCGTGGGGGCTCGTGGGCACTCAAACTATACCGTGTATTACTTTGGCGAGATGAATACAAATTTTAAACTTCATTTAGTAAATAAAAAAAGGTCCTTTATTTTTGTATTTAGTATTTGTGTATTATGTACAGATAAGCTGCAAAAATATTACCTATACAGGGGATGATTTTTGCAATCGGAATATGTTCTTCTTCTTGGGTTTCATTTTGGGATTTTTTTTATACGAATCTGATGCGCCCTCCCCTCACCCTTATTTTTTACTAACTGTAGGTTTGAAAACTTGGAAGAATTGACATTTCCGATTATCGAATTTAAAAGATTTGAATGAATTGCTTGCAGAAATGTTAATTCAACAGTAAATGTAGGTATAATAAATTGTTGCACCCTTGCCAAAAGTAAAATAAAGTCGAGTAAATGGAGTTAATCTTTTAAATTCCGTACATAATTTAATGTGTTATTGTTTACTGATCCATTTTTTGTGGCGCTATGTTTCCGCTAGCGAGACATTAGTGCAAGCTTTCTGAATTGTCTGTTACTGTTGAGGAAACAAGTCAGTTTTTTATATTTTTTTCAATACGAAACCTATTCGTTATTTGTGTTTCCTTAATGGTAGCAGGAGGGGATGTATATTTATATTTTTCTGATAACGCTCTGGTCCAAATGAATTTTAACTACGAAGTACTTTGCGCCTTGCGCCTCGTATAAATGCGTATACAATGCGGATTTTTTTTGCTACAAAATAATGCAAATTTGTTGTATTTAGTGGTGGCAGCGCCTAATTCGCGGCAGTGAACGTTTTAGGGCCGGTATTTCAGTTCGGGTTTAAGTTTCAACTTGGCTAAGCCTCCATCATTGCCATGCATACAATTATTAACAATAATTGTATCTACGGCAATATTCGAGGCTTAGCCAAGCTGAAACTTAAACCCGAACTGAAATACCGGCCCTTAGGCCCGGTTGCACCAAAGTATTTGACTACGAGTTTAGCTAAACCAGGATCAATTGGCATGGATACGATTGTTCGAACAATTGTATCCATGCCAATTGATCCTGGTTTAGCTAAACTCGTAGTCAAATACTTTGGTGCAACCGGGCCTTAGTGTACTTACTCCTTATTTATCGTAAGTATATATGTTGCAGTATTTCCCAAATAGGGAAAGTAGTATCATAAGACACCCTTTTCTTTTTAAAATTAATCTTTTAGGTTGTTCGTAAGTCTTCTTAAGAATTGTTAAACTTTGTGCAAAATCAAAATTTATATTTCATCAAAAGAAGAGTTTTGGTGCATCAGAAGAATTAAGATTTCTATGCCGATGATGGAAGGCTTTTCTGGCTGTTTGCGATAAAATTATAGGGTGACTTTTCTGAATCCAGTGAGAATTGCGCGGAAGAGATGAATTACACTTTACACAGCCTCCAGTAAGTAAATTTTCAGGCTTTATTTAGAGGCAGATCAGTAAGGTCTTTGTTTGTTTCAGGTGCCATTAGGGCATTGGTCGCTATAAAATCAGTAGATGACGGTTCTGAATCCAGTGAGAATCGCACTGAAGCGAGGGGTTACAAAACCCCCTGTAAGTAAATATACAGCCTGTGTTTAGAGGCAGATCAGTAAAGTCTTTTTTTATTTTGTTTCATGTGTCTTTGGAGCATCGGTCGCTGCGTACTGTTCTATTGCCAGGGATGGTTACAACGTGATGTTCTGGTCGCTTAAATTTTGATCAAGACTGCAAGGTAATACCTATAGTTTCTTTTATCTATAAATAATTATTTCAAAATGGCAAAGGCAATTTAAATAAAACACCCTGTATCGTTCTCATTTACCCTGCATTTATTTATTTGTAACGTTTCGCGCTTTTAAATTCAATAATTTTATTTCATTTCCAATTAAACCAACAATGGAGACGCACTCCCTTTAAATTTATTATTTTTATACTATAATATTGTAAGAAAGAGACGGAAACAATTCATTGATAAATCGAACAATCATAACTAAGTACAATTTGCCACGTTTTTCCTTCACCACTTTTATATGTCTCACACTCTCTTACCCATATATAGTAATGCGTTAGACAAAGATGAAATGAGAAACTTATTAAAATAATGAGCGCATATAAAAATATTTAAGAGTTGCCATTGCCAGAGTGAAATTACCCATCGATTTAATCCAGGGTTCTTTTATATATATTTGCGTATTCCTGGTAGATCTACCTACCTATAGAATACATTTCCATACACATATTACACGTTGGTATCTACTTTCTATATAAGACAACTTTATATTTCAAATAATACTTTTATTTTGTGAGCTGCAAAAATTACGATTTAGGTAAAGCTAGTAAATCGGAAGTTAAATTACCATCACCTAAAGAAGGCACTGGCTTTACATCACTTTTACTTTTTAAATTAAGTTCGGTGTTTTTAATTTTCCAATTATTCTCCGAAAACGGTTGTCTCGCTAACATGAAAACTTGTTCAAACACACCGACACAAGCATCATTCGAATGTAATGTTCCGCAAACTAATTGTTACGTCCTTGGATCCCATTAAAAAATCAGGAAAGACTTTTTTGGACATTTTTATCAACCCTTCCAATTTCCTTAGGAGATTCCCAGAATGTAATATGGAGGCTATAGAGACTTGGAAAATACCTGCCAAACATCCCCCAACCCTTCCCATTTGTTAAAAAAAAAATTCAGAAAGCTTTCAGAAAAAATTCATTTCTGAACGTTTTCGAAGCAGCTGCGAAAGAGTGGGAAAGGGTGAGGGAAGTTTGCCCCATAATTTCCAAGTGTATACCCTCCAAATAACATTCTGGGAAAAACCGGACGAGATCTGAAGGGGTGAAATTTTTTTCCAAAAAATGAGCAAAGACTATAGTCTTTCCTTTTTTTTTTCGAAGATTTTTTCACCTTCTCCGATTTCGCTAGGAAAATTTCAGAATATAATATGAAGGGTAAAGACTTGAAAAATATGTGCCAAACATCCCCCATCCCCTCCGATCTGGTTCAAAACAATTCCGAAAGTTTTCTGGAACAACCCAATTCTGAACGTTTCCTAGCCAGGTGTGGAGCAGTGGGAAGGGGTGAGGGAAGTTTGCCCCATAATTTCCAAGTGTATACCCTCCAAATAACATTCTGGGAAAAACCGGACGAGATCTGAAGGGGTGAAATTTTTTTCCAAAAAATGAGCAAAGACTATAGTCTTTCCTTTTTTTTTTCGAAGATTTTTTCACCTTCTCCGATTTCGCTAGGAAAATTTCAGAATGTAATATGAAGGGTAAACACTTCAAAAATATGTGCCAAACATCCCCCATCCCCTCCGATCTGGTTCAAAAAAATTCCGAAAGTTTTCTGGAACAACCCAATTCTGAACGTTTCCTAGCCAGGTGTGGAGCAGTGGGAAGGGGTGAGGGAAGTTTGCCCCATAATTTCCAAGTGTATACCCTCCAAATAACATTCTGGGAAAAACCGGACGAGATCTGAAGGGGTGAAATTTTTTTCCTAAAAATGAACAAAGACTATAGTCTTTGCTTTTTTTTTCGAAGATTTTTTCACCCTCTCCGATTTCGCTAGGAAAATTTCAGAATGTAATATGAAGGGTAAAGACTTGAAAAATATGTGCCAAACATCCCCCATCCCCTCCGATCTGGTTCAAAAAAATTCCGAAAGTTTTCTGGAACAACCCAATTCTGAACGTTTCCTAGCCAGGTGTGGAGCAGTGGGAAGGGGTGAGGGAAGTTTGCCCCATAATTTCCAAGTGTATACCCTCCAAATAACATTCTGGGAAAAACCGGACGAGATCTGAAGGGGTGAAATTTTTTTCCAAAAAATGAGCAAAGACTATAGTCTTTCCTTTTTTTTTCGAAGATTTTTTCACCTTCTCCGATTTCGCTAGGAAAATTTCAGAATGTAATATGAAGGGTAAAGACTTGAAAAATATGTGCCAAACATCCCCCATCCCCTCCGATCTGGTTCAACAAAATTCCGAAAGTTTTCTGGAACAACCCAATTCTGAACGTTTCCTAGCCAGGTGTGGAGCAGTGGGAAGGGGTGAGGGAAGTTTGCCCCATAATTTCCAAGTGTATACCCTCCAAATAACATTCTGGGAAAAACCGGACGAGATCTGAAGGGGTGAAATTTTTTTCC
Organism: Hemicrepidius hirtus; assembly: GCA_963082805.1. Lineage (NCBI taxonomy): Eukaryota > Metazoa > Arthropoda > Insecta > Coleoptera > Elateridae > Hemicrepidius > Hemicrepidius hirtus. Next base: position 1,706,906 of record OY720166.1, read on the forward strand.
AAAAAATGAGCAAAGACTATAAGTCTTTCCTTTTTTTTTCGAAGATTTTTTCACCTTCTCCGATTTCGCTAGGAAAATTTCAGAATGTAATATGAAGGGTAAAGACTTGAAAAATATGTGCCAAACATCCCCCATCCCCTCCGATCTGGTTCAAAAAAATTCCGAAAGTTTTCTGGAACAACCCAATTCTGAACGTTTCCTAGCCAGGTGTGGAGCAGTGGGAAGGGGTGAGGGAAGTTTGCCCCATAATTTCCAAGTGTATACCCTCCAAATAACATTCTGGGAAAAACCGGACGAGATCTGAAGGGGTGAAATTTTTTTCCAAAAAATGAGCAAAGACTATAGTCTTTGCTTTTTTTTTCGAAGATTTTTTCACCTTCTCCGATTTCGCTAGGAAACTTTCAGAATGTAATATGAAGGGTAAAGACTTGAAAAATATGTGCCAAACATCCCCCATCCCCTCCGATCTGGTTCAAAAAAATTCCGAAAGTTTTCTGGAACAACCCAATTCTGAACGTTTCCTAGCCAGGTGTGGAGCAGTGGGAAGGGGTGAGGGAAGTTTGCCCCATAATTTCTAAGTGTATACCCTCCAAATAACATTCTGGGAAAAACCGGACGAGATCTGAAGGGGTGAAATTTTTTTCCAAAAAATGAGCAAAGACTATAGTCTTTCCTTTTTTTTTCGAAGATTTTTTCACCTTCTCCGATTTCGCTAGGAAAATTTCAGAATGTAATATGAAGGGTAAAGACTTGAAAAATATGTGCCAAACATCCCCCATCCCCTCCGATCTGGTTCAAAAAAATTCCGAAAGTTTTCTGGAACAACCCAATTCTGAACGTTTCCTAGCCAGGTGTGGAGCAGTGGGAAGGGGTGAGGGAAGTTTGCCCCATAATTTCCAAGTGTATACCCTCCAAATAACATTCTGGGAAAAACCGGACGAGATCTGAAGGGGTGAAATTTTTTTCCAAAAAATGAGCAAAGACTATAGTCTTTCCTTTTTTTTTCGAAGATTTTTTCACCCTCTCCGATTTCGCTAGGAAAATTTCAGAATGTAATATGAAGGGTAAAGACTTGAAAAATATGTGCCAAACATCCCCCATCCCCTCCGATCTGGTTCAAAAAAATTCCGAAAGTTTTCTGGAACAACCCAATTCTGAACGTTTCCTAGCCAGGTGTGGAGCAGTGGGAAGGGGTGAGGGAAGTTTGCCCCATAATTTCCAAGTGTACACCCTCCAAATAACATTCTGGGAAAAACCGGACGAGATCTGAAGGGGTGAAATTTTTTTCCTAAAAATGAACAAAGACTATAGTCTTTGCTTTTTTTTTCGAAGATTTTTTCACCCTCTCCGATTTCGCTAGGAAAATTTCAGAATGTAATATGAAGGGTAAAGACTTGAAAAATATGTGCCAAACATCCCCCATCCCCTCCGATCTGGTTCAAAAAAATTCCGAAAGTTTTCTGGAACAACCCAATTCTGAACGTTTCCTAGCCAGGTGTGGAGCAGTGGGAAGGGGTGAGGGAAGTTTGCCCCATAATTTCCAAGTGTATACCCTCCAAATAACATTCTGGGAAAAACCGGACGAGATCTGAAGGGGTGAAATTTTTTTCCAAAAAATGAGCAAAGACTATAGTCTTTCCTTTTTTTTTCGAAGATTTTTTCACCTTCTCCGATTTCGCTAGGAAAATTTCAGAATGTAATATGAAGGGTAAAGACTTGAAAAATATGTGCCAAACATCCCCCATCCCCTCCGATCTGGTTCAAAAAAATTCCGAAAGTTTTCTGGAACAACCCAATTCTGAACGTTTCCTAGCCAGGTGTGGAGCAGTGGGAAGGGGTGAGGGAAGTTTGCCCCATAATTTCCAAGTGTATACCCTCCAAATAACATTCTGGGAAAAACCGGACGAGATCTGAAGGGGTGAAATTTTTTTCCAAAAAATGAGCAAAGACTATAGTCTTTGCTTTTTTTTTCGAAGATTTTTTCACCTTCTCCGATTTCGCTAGGAAACTTTCAGAATGTAATATGAAGGGTAAAGACTTGAAAAATATGTGCCAAACATCCCCCATCCCCTCCGATCTGGTTCAAAAAAATTCCGAAAGTTTTCTGGAACAACCCAATTCTGAACGTTTCCTAGCCAGGTGTGGAGCAGTGGGAAGGGGTGAGGGAAGTTTGCCCCATAATTTCTAAGTGTATACCCTCCAAATAACATTCTGGGAAAAACCGGACGAGATCTGAAGGGGTGAAATTTTTTTCCAAAAAATGAGCAAAGACTATAGTCTTTCCTTTTTTTTTCGAAGATTTTTTCACCTTCTCCGATTTCGCTAGGAAAATTTCAGAATGTAATATGAAGGGTAAAGACTTGAAAAATATGTGCCAAACATCCCCCATCCCCTCCGATCTGGTTCAAAAAAATTCCGAAAGTTTTCTGGAACAACCCAATTCTGAACGTTTCCTAGCCAGGTGTGGAGCAGTGGGAAGGGGTGAGGGAAGTTTGCCCCATAATTTCCAAGTGTATACCCTCCAAATAACATTCTGGGAAAAACCGGACGAGATCTGAAGGGGTGAAATTTTTTTCCAAAAAATGAGCAAAGACTATAGTCTTTCCTTTTTTTTTCGAAGATTTTTTCACCCTCTCCGATTTCGCTAGGAAAATTTCAGAATGTAATATGAAGGGTAAAGACTTGAAAAATATGTGCCAAACATCCCCCATCCCCTCCGATCTGGTTCAAAAAAATTCCGAAAGTTTTCTGGAACAACCCAATTCTGAACGTTTCCTAGCCAGGTGTGGAGCAGTGGGAAGGGGTGAGGGAAGTTTGCCCCATAATTTCCAAGTGTATACCCTCCAAATAACATTCTGGGAAAAACCGGACGAGATCTGAAGGGGTGAAATTTTTTTCCTAAAAATGAACAAAGACTATAGTCTTTGCTTTTTTTTTCGAAGATTTTTTCACCCTCTCCGATTTCGCTAGGAAAATTTCAGAATGTAATATGAAGGGTAAAGACTTGAAAAATATGTGCCAAACATCCCCCATCCCCTCCGATCTGGTTCAAAAAAATTCCGAAAGTTTTCTGGAACAACCCAATTCTGAACGTTTCCTAGCCAGGTGTGGAGCAGTGGGAAGGGGTGAGGGAAGTTTGCCCCATAATTTCCAAGTGTATACCCTCCAAATAACATTCTGGGAAAAACCGGACGAGATCTGAAGGGGTGAAATTTTTTTCCAAAAAATGAGCAAAGACTATAGTCTTTCCTTTTTTTTTCGAAGATTTTTTCACCTTCTCCGATTTCGCTAGGAAAATTTCAGAATGTAATATGAAGGGTAAAGACTTGAAAAATATGTGCCAAACATCCCCCATCCCCTCCGATCTGGTTCAAAAAAATTCCGAAAGTTTTCTGGAACAACCCAATTCTGAACGTTTCCTAGCCAGGTGTGGAGCAGTGGGAAGGGGTGAGGGAAGTTTGCCCCATAATTTCCAAGTGTATACCCTCCAAATAACATTCTGGGAAAAACCGGACGAGATCTGAAGGGGTGAAATTTTTTTCCAAAAAATGAGCAAAGACTATAGTCTTTCCTTTTTTTTTCGAAGATTTTTTCACCTTCTCCGATTTCGCTAGGAAAATTTCAGAATGTAATATGAAGGGTAAAGACTTGAAAAATATGTGCCAAACATCCCCCATCCCCTCCGATCTGGTTCAAAAAAATTCCGAAAGTTTTCTGGAACAACCCAATTCTGAACGTTTCCTAGCCAGGTGTGGAGCAGTGGGAAGGGGTGAGGGAAGTTTGCCCCATAATTTCCAAGTGTATACCCTCCAAATAACATTCTGGGAAAAACCGGACGAGATCTGAAGGGGTGAAATTTTTTTCCTAAAAATGAACAAAGACTATAGTCTTTGCTTTTTTTTTCGAAGATTTTTTCACCCTCTCCGATTTCGCTAGGAAAATTTCAGAATGTAATATGAAGGGTAAAGACTTGAAAAATATGTGCCAAACATCCCCCATCCCCTCCGATCTGGTTCAAAAAAATTCCGAAAGTTTTCTGGAACAACCCAATTCTGAACGTTTCCTAGCCAGGTGTGGAGCAGTGGGAAGGGGTGAGGGAAGTTTGCCCCATAATTTCCAAGTGTATACCCTCCAAATAACATTCTGGGAAAAACCGGACGAGATCTGAAGGGGTGAAATTTTTTTCCAAAAAATGAGCAAAGACTATAGTCTTTCCTTTTTTTTTCGAAGATTTTTTCACCTTCTCCGATTTCGCTAGGAAAATTTCAGAATGTAATATGAAGGGTAAAGACTTGAAAAATATGTGCCAAACATCCCCCATCCCCTCCGATCTGGTTCAAAAAAATTCCGAAAGTTTTCTGGAACAACCCAATTCTGAACGTTTCCTAGCCAGGTGTGGAGCAGTGGGAAGGGGTGAGGGAAGTTTGCCCCATAATTTCCAAGTGTATACCCTCCAAATAACATTCTGGGAAAAACCGGACGAGATCTGAAGGGGTGAAATTTTTTTCCAAAAAATGAGCAAAGACTATAGTCTTTGCTTTTTTTTTCGAAGATTTTTTCACCTTCTCCGATTTCGCTAGGAAAATTTCAGAATGTAATATGAAGGGTAAAGACTTGAAAAATATGTGCCAAACATCCCCCATCCCCTCCGATCTGGTTCAAAAAAATTCCGAAAGTTTTCTGGAACAACCCAATTCTGAACGTTTCCTAGCCAGGTGTGGAGCAGTGGGAAGGGGTGAGGGAAGTTTGCCCCATAATTTCCAAGTGTATACCCTCCAAATAACATTCTGGGAAAAACCGGACGAGATCTGAAGGGGTGAAATTTTTTTCCAAAAAATGAGCAAAGACTATAGTCTTTCCTTTTTTTTTCGAAGATTTTTTCACCTTCTCCGATTTCGCTAGGAAAATTTCAGAATGTAATATGAAGGGTAAAGATTTGAAAAATATGTGCCAAACATCCCCCATCCCCTCCGATCTGGTTCAAAAAAATTCCGAAAGTTTTCTGGAACAACCCAATTCTGAACGTTTCCTAGCCAGGTGTGGAGCAGTGGGAAGGGGTGAGGGAAGTTTGCCCCATAATTTCCAAGTGTATACCCTCCAAATAACATTCTGGGAAAAACCGGACGAGATCTGAAGGGGTGAAATTTTTTTCCAAAAAATGAGCAAAGACTATAGTCTTTCCTTTTTTTTTCGAAGATTTTTTCACCTTCTCCGATTTCGCTAGGAAAATTTCAGAATGTAATATGAAGGGTAAAGACTTGAAAAATATGTGCCAAACATCCCCCATCCCCTCCGATCTGGTTCAAAAAAATTCCGAAAGTTTTCTGGAACAACCCAATTCTGAACGTTTCCTAGCCAGGTGTGGAGCAGTGGGAAGGGGTGAGGGAAGTTTGCCCCATAATTTCCAAGTGTATACCCTCCAAATAACATTCTGGGAAAAACCGGACGAGATCTGAAGGGGTGAAATTTTTTTCCAAAAAATGAGCAAAGACTATAGTCTGCTTTTTTTTTCGAAGATTTTTTCACCTTCTCCGATTTCGCTAGGAAAATTTCAGAATGTAATATGCAGGGTAAAGACTTGAAAAATATGTGCCAAACATCCCCCATCCCCTCCGATCTGGTTCAAAAAAATTCCGAAAGTTTTCTGGAACAACCCAATTCTGAACGTTTCCTAGCCAGGTGTGGAGCAGTGGGAAGGGGTGAGGGAAGTTTGCCCCATAATTTCCAAGTGTATACCCTCCAAATAACATTCTGGGAAAAACCGGACGAGATCTGAAGGGGTGAAATTTTTTTCCAAAAAATGAGCAAAGACTATAGTCTTTGCTTTTTTTTTCGAAGATTTTTTCACCTTCTCCGATTTCGCTAGGAAAATTTCAGAATGTAATATGAAGGGTAAAGACTTGAAAAATATGTGCCAAACATCCCCCATCCCCTCCGATCTGGTTCAAAAAAATTCCGAAAGTTTTCTGGAACAACCCAATTCTGAACGTTTCCTAGCCAGGTGTGGAGCAGTGGGAAGGGGTGAGGGAAGTTTGCCCCATAATTTCCAAGTGTATACCCTCCAAATAACATTCTGGGAAAAACCGGACGAGATCTGAAGGGGTGAAATTTTTTTCCAAAAAATGAGCAAAGACTATAGTCTTTCCTTTTTTTTTCGAAGATTTTTTCACCTTCTCCGATTTCGCTAGGAAAATTTCAGAATGTAATATGAAGGGTAAAGACTTGAAAAATATGTGCCAAACATCCCCCATCCCCTCCGATCTGGTTCAAAAAAATTCCGAAAGTTTTCTGGAACAACCCAATTCTGAACGTTTCCTAGCCAGGTGTGGAGCAGTGGGAAGGGGTGAGGGAAGTTTGCCCCATAATTTCCAAGTGTATACCCTCCAAATAACATTCTGGGAAAAACCGGACGAGATCTGAAGGGGTGAAATTTTTTTCCAAAAAATGAGCAAAGACTATAGTCTTTGCTTTTTTTTTCGAAGATTTTTTCACCTTCTCCGATTTCGTTAGGAAAATTTCAGAATGTAATATGAAGGGTAAAGACTTGAAAAATATGTGCCAAACATCCCCCATCCCCTCCGATCTGGTTCAAAAAAATTCCGAAAGTTTTCTGGAACAACCCAATTCTGAACGTTTCCTAGCCAGGTGTGGAGCAGTGGGAAGGGGTGAGGGAAGTTTGCCCCATAATTTCCAAGTGTATACCCTCCAAATAACATTCTGGGAAAAACCGGACGAGATCTGAAGGGGTGAAATTTTTTTCCTAAAAATGAACAAAGACTATAGTCTTTGCTTTTTTTTCGAAGATTTTTTCACCCTCTCCGATTTCGCTAGGAAAATTTCAGAATGTAATATGAAGGGTAAAGACTTGAAAAATATGTGCGAAACATCCCCCATCCCCTCCGATCTGGTTCAAAAAAATTCCGAAAGTTTTCTGGAACAACCCAATTCTGAACGTTTCCTAGCCAGGTGTGGAGCAGTGGGAAGGGGTGAGGGAAGTTTGCCCCATAATTTCCAAGTGTATACCCTCCAAATAACATTCTGGGAAAAACCGGACGAGATCTGAAGGGGTGAAATTTTTTTCCAAAAAATGAGCAAAGACTATAGTCTTTCCTTTTTTTTTCGAAGATTTTTTCACCTTCTCCGATTTCGCTAGGAAAATTTCAGAATGTAATATGAAGGGTAAAGACTTGAAAAATATGTGCCAAACATCCCCCATCCCCTCCGATCTGGTTCAAAAAAATTCCGAAAGTTTTCTGGAACAACCCAATTCTGAACGTTTCCTAGCCAGGTGTGGAGCAGTGGGAAGGGGTGAGGGAAGTTTGCCCCATAATTTCCAAGTGTATACCCTCCAAATAACATTCTGGGAAAAACCGGACGAGATCTGAAGGGGTGAAATTTTTTTCCAAAAAATGAGCAAAGACTATAGTCTTTGCTTTTTTTTTCGAAGATTTTTTCACCTTCTCCGATTTCGCTAGGAAAATTTCAGAATGTAATATGAAGGGTAAAGACTTGAAAAATATGTGCCAAACATCCCCCATCCCCTCCGATCTGGTTCAAAAAAATTCCGAAAGTTTTCTGGAACAACCCAATTCTGAACGTTTCCTAGCCAGGTGTGGAGCAGTGGGAAGGGGTGAGGGAAGTTTGCCCCATAATTTCCAAGTGTATACCCTCCAAATAACATTCTGGGAAAAACCGGACGAGATCTGAAGGGGTGAAATTTTTTTCCTAAAAATGAACAAAGACTATAAGTCTTTGCTTTTTTTTTTCGAAGATTTTTTCACCCTCTCCGATTTCGCTAGGAAAATTTCAGAATGTAATATGAAGGGTAAAGACTTGAAAAATATGTGCCAAACATCCCCCATCCCCTCCGATCTGGTTCAAAAAAATTCCGAAAGTTTTCTGGAACAACCCAATTCTGAACGTTTCCTAGCCAGGTGTGGAGCAGTGGGAAGGGGTGAGGGAAGTTTGCCCCATAATTTCCAAGTGTATACCCTCCAAATAACATTCTGGGAAAAACCGGACGAGATCTGAAGGGGTGAAATTTTTTTCCAAAAAATGAGCAAAGACTATAGTCTTTGCTTTTTTTTTCGAAGATTTTTTCACCTTCTCCGATTTCGCTAGGAAAATTTCAGAATGTAATATGAAGGGTAAAGACTTGAAAAATATGTGCCAAACATCCCCCATCCCCTCCGATCTGGTTCAAAAAAATTCCGAAAGTTTTCTGGAACAACCCAATTCTGAACGTTTCCTAGCCAGGTGTGGAGCAGTGGGAAGGGGTGAGGGAAGTTTGCCCCATAATTTCCAAGTGTATACCCTCCAAATAACATTCTGGGAAAAACCGGACGAGATCTGAAGGGGTGAAATTTTTTTCCAAAAAATGAGCAAAGACTATAGTCTTTGCTTTTTTTTTCGAAGATTTTTTCACCTTCTCCGATTTCGCTAGGAAAATTTCAGAATGTAATATGAAGGGTAAAGACTTGAAAAATATGTGCCAAACATCCCCCATCCCCTCCGATCTGGTTCAAAAAAATTCCGAAAGTTTTCTGGAACAACCCAATTCTGAACGTTTCCTAGCCAGGTGTGGAGCAGTGGGAAGGGGTGAGGGAAGTTTGCCCCATAATTTCCAAGTGTATACCCTCCAAATAACATTCTGGGAAAAACCGGACGAGATCTGAAGGGGTGAAATTTTTTTCCTAAAAATGAACAAAGACTATAGTCTTTGCTTTTTTTTTCGAAGATTTTTTCACCCTCTCCGATTTCGCTAGGAAAATTTCAGAATGTAATATGAAGGGTAAAGACTTGAAAAATATGTGCCAAACATCCCCCATCCCCTCCGATCTGGTCCAAAAAAATTCCGAAAGTTTTCTGGAACAACCCAATTCTGAACGTTTCCTAGCCAGGTGTGGAGCAGTGGGAAGGGGTGAGGGAAGTTTGCCCCATAATTTCCAAGCGTACACCCTCCAAATAACATTCTGGGAAAATCCTGACAAATGAAAGGGAAAAATCACCCCCCGAGGTGCCACTTAAGACTTAGGATATGCTTGAATTAGAAATATAATTTAAATAAAACACTGTGTATGTGCTTAATCTGTATTTCAAACAATTTGCATTTTTATATTTCAGCAATAATGTTACATTTTATTTACACATTTTTTTTGGTAAATGGTTTTGTTACCGTGTTGATTTTTGTTACAGAACCTGCTAATACAGGAGAAGCTCTATAGGAAAAGCTGGAAAAAGTCCCGCCCCCTTGAAAACTGAAGAAATTATCAGTCCATATGATGGGAGCAAAATATTCGGCAGACTTCCTTTCCCTGAAAACTGGAGGGCTTTCTCAGAGACACACGGCCAGCTGTTTGAAGAAGATGGAGTTACAACTCTTCCAGAAGGCTTCTAGGAATGAAATAAAATAATACTTTATAACCGTACTATTAATTATGAGATGCTTTTATTGAAATTTTATTTGTTTTCTTCCATTTTGTGTGACCCACCTAATGATTACGACCATTCAGTTATGAATCGGCTACCGTAAACGAAAAAACAGAATTGTTTAACTAAATCAGGGGAACACTAAGCAAATCGGTAACTACTGTTGGAGAGAATGGAATTTTAGATTCTTTTTAATGCATCTTTTAAACAAATCCTTCTAACTGGAATAGTTGAAGTAATACCCATTGAAATGCTCCATGTAACGAGACTTCTGGTTACAAAAGTTTGTTGTTTGTTCATTATGTCTGATACAATTAAAAGTGACAAAAGCATCTTTGATAAATACCTAACGGGTACATAGCATTCACGTTTCAAAATTGACTTTGATTATTTGAAGTAAGTTTAACCAGGAGTTTCCGTTTGAAACTAACGGCAAGCAATAGAAGATACCGGTGGCTCAATGGGCATTTTTTCAACTATATAGTTCTTGCTTAGTTTAACTTGCAAAGTTTCACTTAGTGCGGATATTAAAAATGGAATGTTCAACTTTTCTTTATAGTTTTCTTCTAATTATTTTATTAGTGCTACTATTATTGTTGGAGTTGTGGTTTCCAATAAAGAATCAGTTTGGTAGCTTACTCCTAACTTAAAGGCCGTAATCTTAAATACCCCACCTATAATCGTTCTACCCATTCAAGAGCGCAAAAGGCAAACAGGTGCGATGTTCCCTAAGTATACAGGGTGTTGGCAAAAAACTATCCTAAACTTTAAGGACACGTAATACCTATTCATTAAAGTATGGCAACACGTTCCTACAAAAATATATCAAAATATCGTTCCTAAGGACGCTAAGGGCGGGAAGTGTGGTTAATTGTCTTTTTATTGCGCATTTTTTAAATTGTAATTTAAAACCGGTACTAATTACCACAGTTTCCTACAGACAAAGACACTCACTCGTGCTAACTGTCTATAAACGTAACCGTTTTCGATATCCCATTTAAAAAATTATTATAGCACTTCCGAATTTTTCAATTAAAATGCATTACAATCTAAAACGGATACATTTTATTTAATATTTATATAATCATGGATTTTAACAAAGTAACGCTTGAGAATGTCGATACATTTTTTGATATTTAGCAAAAGTACCTTTTTTATATCGAAGGCTAATTTTTAATTTTAAATCCGACAACCCATCGGTTAACATTTAGGGGGACCTGTAGCTCTCTTTAGGAAGGTTTTTCGTATGTTTTTGTTAGTACTACATCATGTCCGCAAAGTTTCAAACACTTTTTTTTATTAATACCCTGTATACTTACTGAGAATGCACCTACAACTCGTAGAGGGCGATTCCCCTCGTAAATAAAAGGAAAAAACTAAGATACCATCAGTAGTCAAAAAATAGAAAGAATTTTAGAAATATAAATATCAAATAACATATCGATTTTAACTGGAATTTTATTATTTTATTTGATATTTATATTTCTATAATTATGGATTTTAACAAAATTACGCTTGAAATTCTGAAAATTTTTAGGGAAAGCATTCCTCTGCTTCGGAGACCGTTTTTATTTGTATTTAAAATTATCCGGAGGATGGTAAACCTTAGGGCTGTTTTGATTTTTTAAGTCTAAAGTGTTTTGTCCTTGCACTTGTGGTAAATTCCATAGTGGATATGAAACCCTCCATGCTGGGTAAGACGAAAATAGGTACCTTTTTCTTTTACCTAGCATGGTGGTCTCAAATCCACCGTTGAAGTTACCACAAGCGAAAAAAGCAAAAAATATCCATTTTAAAAAACAAAGCTTCCGGATAATTTTAAAATTATGAATACACAGTAACAAGACCGTGCCTCCCAACCAGAGGAATACTTCCTCTACGTACTATTCCACGACCTCCCCGTTTCTGAAATACAGGGTGTTGAATTGTGACAAGTTTTGTCCAATAGGGTAACCATCGGCGTAGTTGGCGGAAGGGTAGGTCGCTATACGTTACGCCACTGACAAAATTAAATTTGTCGTTGGCGTAACTTACGTTTTTAAAAAAGGGAACCACCTACCCCCGTAACTATGCCGCCAGTTATTCTATCCTGACAAAACTTGTACAATATTTCTTCATGCTTGTAACACCCTCCTATAAAAGGAGAAACTTCGACACCCTGTATTTCAGAACCATTACCCATCAGCACATTATCCTCGGCCCGCCAGTTGGTCGCAGTCCCTTTCAAACCGAAAATGTAGTCCATATGTAGTTTGCAGTCACAAAATGTAGTCCATATGTAGTTTGCAGTCACAAAATGTAGTCCATATGTAGTTTGCAGTCACAAAATGTAGTCCATATGTAGTTTGCAGTCACAAAATGTAGTCCATATGTAGTTTGCAGTCCCAAAAATGTAGTCCATATGTAGTTTGCAGTCACAAAAAATGTAGTCCATATGTAGTTTGCAGTCCCAAAAATGTAGTCCATATGTAGTTTGCAGTCACAAAAAATGTAGTCCATATGTAGTTTGCAGTCACAAAAAATGTAGTCCATACATAGTTTGCAGTCACTAAAAATGTAGTCCATATGTAGTTTGCAGTCACAAAAAATGTAGTCCATACATAGTTTGCAGTCAAAAAAATGTAGTCCATACATAGTTTGCAGTCGCTTAAAAATTAAGGTTCATATATAGTTTGCAGTCACTTAATAGAAACACTGAATAAAAAGACTTTATTTATTACAATTTACAATTATATTTAGTTTACAGGGTGTAAGATAGGAATGTTTGTTGCAGTTCCCTCCTTGGTGCAACACCGGGGAAGTCTTCCAGTCTGCCTGTAGCTGCTTGAAGATCGTCCGTCCTGAGGAAAAAAAAGTCCTTTTCAGGGCTGCAAAACAAACCAGTCCTTTACAGGACTAATAAAAGTATTAGAGAAAGATTTTCCAAAGATAAGCGCACGCTATTTTTAAGTGAATGTGTAAATCTGCAAGTTTCACTTTAAAAGCTAAGTGGCACCCTAGGGGGTGGGTTCTTCCCCTTACTTTTCATCGCTTTATAGATGACCCACTTGGAAAATATGTTCCAAACATCCCTCATGGGATGGGTCAAACTTTATTTTAAGCATTCCCAACGAATTGGGTTGCCGAAAACCTTGTCAACTTCAAATTGCGAACAAACAATTTCAATTTGAGAATAAATGATTTAAAATTTAATGTTGAAATTAATAAATTATTTATTGCAACAATCTAAACATAAATAAATATTTAAGTCTACAAGCAAAATTTAACAAATGCTTTTTCAGAGTCGTCGAAGAAGTTTAAAGCGCTTGGAAAAAATCCGAGGACGGGCTACATATCTCACAAACGGAGTCCCATGTCCAAAGATTTATTCCAGCAACAGTAACTTTTGTTTTGTTAAATTTTGTTGTAGGGTTAAAATATTTATTTATGTATACAGGGTGATTTTAATTAAGTACCATAACTTCTAAGCAGATAATTGGCCAAATAACTGTATGTTGCAACCTTGCCGTTTCTGACACATACAGGATGTTTTGAAAATTGGTTTTATTTAAATATTTCAGAAGTAAAGTCATTCGCAATTTTATAGGCGGCTGTTACAATATCATTCTTGTCATTGGATTATCCAGTTTCGAGTGTGTGCAGCCTTATGGTTTAGGTACGTTTTCAAGTCTTCACTATCTCGAAAACCGATAATTCAACGACAAAAATGCTCCAGTACTTTTATTTTTCAAACTGAATTTTAAATTCAAGTACTTTTGCCAACAAAAAAATTTTTATCAATGGCGTAACGTATACGTGATTTAAAAAAAATCAAATTACGTTTGAACAACTAACTTTATTTCTGAAATATTTAAAGAGAAACGCCCAATTTATCAGAAACGACGAGAGCACGGAATACAGTTTATTACTTGCACGAACTATATCTACTGTACAAGTTACGGCACTTCATTTTGAATCAGCCCTTAAGATTTTTACAGTAAATGTACAGGGTGATTCGAAAGTTCCTCTGGTCAAAATAAGGAAAAAAATTTATATGACCTATGATTCTTCTGCATTAATTTTATCCTAACCTTGTATTCAGAATTTTAAGAATATCTTTATTTTTTAAAATACACGTTTTTTTATCTTTTTCTTTGTGGTAACATCAACAGTTGATTTGAGACCCCCATGCTAGTAGAGGTCTCATATCCACCATTGAATTTACCACAAACACATGACTTAGAAATTCAAAATGGTCCTCAGGTTTACCATCTTCCCGATAATTTTAAAATTCTAAAAGCAATACTTCATATAAACTTTTTTCCTTTTATTAATGAGAGGAATCACCTCCTACGAGTTGTCGGTGTAAGTACTTTTGAATCACTCTGTATTTATTAATTCTTCATTTGAAATGCTTTCTTAATTTGAAGTTGAAAAGACATATACAGGGTGTTAATAAAAATAAGACAAAAAAAATCGTATAAACGTATATCGAAAAATCTTCCTAAGGGAGCTAGAAACCCCTAAATGGGACGGAATAAAATGTTTTATCTGAAGGTTCATCTAGAGAACGGCTAAAAATAAAATTATTTTGATTCTTTGTATAAGACTTGTTTATGCCTGATTAATAATTTAATGGTAAACATCAATTTTCCAAATTCTTGTTCAAAAACGTCCTTACAGGGGGGGGGTCATGGTTAATTTCCCCCGTAACTGGGATATGTTTTTTAAATCCCAATTTAAAATAAAAAATTACCAAAATCACCAAAAAAGGTGAAAATGTAAACAAGAGTAGCTAGCGTCTTTAAGTAGGAAAATAATAATTTTAAAACAGAATTTAAAAAAAATTTATCCAGCATAAAAAAGTTAGGCAAGGAATTAACCACGGCCTCCCAAGTATATATGCGAGTATATATGCAAGGGATAGAAAAGATTTTTCGATACAATTATGTTTAAAAGGAAGTGTTGTCTAATTTTTTTGAGTACTATAATCCTTAAAAGTTTAGGATTTTTATTAACACTCTGTATATCACATCTGTTTGCCTCTTACCCTTGTGGATGGGTAGAAGAGGTCTCGATGAATACCGAATAGCGCAGTTTTAAGACGACGACCTTTAAGTTAGAAGTAAGCTACCCAAATGATTTTTTTTGTGACAGCCAAGACAGCTCAAATAATAATAAGAGCACTAATTAGGGGAAAACTATAAAGAACAGTTGAACATTCCATTTTTAATATATGCACGAAGCAAAACTTTGCAAGTTGGTTCAATTATTATTTTTATTTAAAGTGGTTAACTACCACCAGTGGTGAGAACTACCGCTAGAGGCTTTTACGTGAAAGGAAAATAAATTATTATAATACAGAACAGACCTGATTACTAACATGAAAAGTTATAATTTTGTTTTTGTTTTGCTGTTTACAGTAGCCGCTTCCTAAGTTAATGGTCGTCATCTTTGGGTGGGTGACACAAAATGCAAGAAAACAAAGAAATTCCAATAAAAGTATCTTGTAATTAATGTTTATAATAATTCATTATAAATACTAACAGGCATTAAATATAAAAAATTTTTTTTTATTCCATTCCTAGAAGCGTCCTGGAAGGGCTGCACCTCCCATCTTCTTCAAACGGCTGGCTGTGAGTCTCCAACAAACTCCTTGATTTTTTAGGGAAAGGATTATGTTCGATAAAGTAGACCATGCAGTGGCTTTGGTGGAAGGGTGTAGTGGGCGCCCTGCTTTGGCTAACCCAAACAAGTGACCCTTCGGAACCGCCCTTTTTTTATTTACTTCCACCCTGGAACCAACGGGTGGCGGCTGTCTTTTTCTTCTTCATCTCGGATTACTTCTTTTCTTGGCAGAGAGAATGAGAATGCGATGACCGATGTTTGGATTATGTTCCACAAAGTCGAGCATGAAGTGGCTTTGGTGGAAGGGTGTAGTGGGCGCCCTGCTTCGGCTAACCCAACAAGTGACCCTTCTGAACCGCCCTTTTTTTATTAACTTCCACCCTTCAAGGGTGGCGGCTGTCTTTTTCTTCTTTATCCTGGATTACTTTTCTTAAAAAATTAAAAACATTAATTTAAGCCAACTCCCTTAGGGTATTTAAAATTGTATTATACTTAACCGTTTTATTTAAACACTTTTTTGCACTTTTTTTAAACGCTACCGAAAAATAGCAGGAGCAGGCGTATCACGAAATTGCGCCAGGTAACTACTCGAGATACCTTTACGATTTAAAAGAAAGTACACAGAAAATATTTCAGAATTTACAATCCCCTCTTGCCACTGTTGAGGAAACGAAAGTTAGAAGATGCATTTTTCTTCTAGGAGGAAAAATACCGTCTCTTGTGTAACCAAATAATGGGTCATTTCGTTGAAGTGTTTCCTCTACAGTGACAATTTAAGATGCTATAACGTCTCGCTAGCGGAGACAGCATCCCACATACATAAATACAAGTCACAAAAAATATATCAAACAAATTATTGCACCGATATTAAAGGATTAATTTGGTTTAATTTTTAAGATCGACTTCTTTTATTCCAGTCTTCTGCAAAAAGATTTAAGATACAAAAAATTGCAGTTTCTAAATTGAATTCTGTTTAATATGAAGAAAAAAAATAAAGTAATGCTAAGTTAATAATTAATCCCTTAATACTGTACAGGCTAAAAATCGATAATCGGAAATGTGCATTTCTTTTGAGTTTTCATGTTACATAAACATCCTAACTGTGATGAGGGGAGAGAAAAAATATAAATATCCTGTAAGAAAAAAAATGAAAACCCAAACAAATGTACAAATTCCGACTGCAAAAATATTGCCTTTCCGGCATTTTTGCAGGTAATCGATTTCAGCATACAAAATAATACAAAGGAAGGACCATTTTAAATTATCATTGAATAATGAAGTTCAATCGATCGGTTTGTTTATTTTTGAAAGAGAAGCAGAACTTTTTCTGTAAAATAGTTGAGAAAAATTCGAGTGAGATAACGGTGACAGCACTCCTGTAAAAGGAGCACAATGGACTTGGAAAATTAATCTGCGACATCTTGTAATATCGAAAGCCCAAAACTTCAGGCAGGAAAATATTTAATTTGTGTTTAATTAAATTTATTTGGATTGAAACATGCAGAGCATATTCAGTACACCTATACGGAAGAGGAGCGTTTACGGTTAACGTCCACTAGTAAGCCCTGGTATAAACCGTCCTCATAGACCACCCCCACTGGGTCCTATGTGTTTGAATCCCAGCTAGTCACTCGTAAGGCCAAACAAATGAGGTCGCCAAGTCGCACTTAAGCACACACTCTACAGAAATCACAGAACACACAACACATGGTTCCTCTAGACAGGAATACTAAGTTAGCCCAGGTTCTCAAGTTTCAGTAGGTTGTAGCGACTCCTCGGACGATGTACATCCTACACTTTACACATTTCAGAGTATGAAACCCAACCCCCTGGGGCCCCGGGAGGAAATTGAAGATTTAGGGAAACACTCATCACACTGTTTTTTTTTACCCTCCTGCAGGGAGCTATTCTAACGTTTCTTTCTGCGTTAAGCTCAAGCAGGAACCCACCCATATTATGAAATAGAAAAAGAGAAATGGAAAAACTTGAAGAGTTCGAGCACTCTGAAAAAACATTCGCATCTGATCCTAACACACAGAAAAAGTTCCAAACAATTCTTAAAACGGTCCTTTATAATAAAAAAAAATAAAACACAGCAGCAAAGCCAGTTTGAAGTTCGATAATAGAAGGGAAAAGACAAAGCAAGACGAGAAACTCCGAAAACGTATTTCTGAATTTTCACCCTGCTTTGTACGGTGTGTGCGTAGTTGGGGTGCTTTAGTTAAAACTCACTTGCAGTTAATTTTACAAAAAAAATGTTGTGTTGTTGTGTGTGGCCGCAAGCATCAATTTATTTCTAAATTAATGCAAATGCTTATAAGCATTTTATTTAATGTGTAAGTATTTGTTTAAACTTAAAACTGCTCTTATGGGTTATGCCCTTTTATACTCGTAATACACACCAAACAAACGAAGAACGCGGTCGGCCCAAATAGTCGCCTCATACGACAGGCAGGGGATACCCTGGGCCTATTCTTTCTCCGGAACCCAGGCGGATAAATAAAATGAGTTAAAATGGCTAAACATGGCCAAACGAAGAACGCGGTCGGCCCAAATAGTCGTCTCATACGACAGGTAGGGGATACCGACACACAAAAGTTAACCGGATATCGCGAAAAGTCTAAAGCCGCATTAAATTAAAAAAAATTCAAAAAGGAAACGTTTACAAACTCTTATTTTATAGGTCCGTACCTGGAAAATATTAAATTTAGGCTAATACCGCTCCTGAAAAATTCTACAACCCTAATCTTCGGTACGGTAATGGTTCAGCAATGTCGCTGCCACCATTCGATGCACAAACACTCCCGGACGGGCGTGAAATTACGAGCATTCGAAGAAAGCATTATAGTAATTTACAAAATAAAAACTGCCACCTTTTGATGTGTAATGTAATTTTGATTGAAAATAATTATTTACAAGCATTTCCAAAACTTTAAGGTTCTTCTTTAAATTATTAGAACCACGTGAAGTGTAGGTGATGTGTGTAGAATAGAGGATATCCATCGCAGGGGAAAATAACGAGGGGTTCAATCAAAAAGCAAATTTATCAAGGAGCCGCATTATTACAATAGTACCCTAACCTTAACAGGGTGGGAATGGGCGCAAGAAAGTGCAAAGATAAGATATTTCATTGAACCAAGTTATATTTGAGTTTAATATTTTATTTTTGAAATTCGTTTAATAAATATTTCGAGGGGGTAAGGGGATACCTCTTGAATTTGGTAACAGTTTCTATTTTGTAAATTGTCGTTGTGAGTTTTAACTACTGGCTGTACTGCTGTGTGAAAAATTGGTTTTTCTACCTTAGTTTCGTTGACTTCATCCTTGAACCCGCGTTGTCCTGTTCCAAAGCACACGTATCCAGTTCCATTTCCGCGATAAAACCTCCAAATTTCCATTTCCCGAACTGTTACGACATCCAAACATGATTAGCACTTGCTTAATACTGGATCACTTCTGCAATAAAATTACATAAACTTAGAAAATTATGATTCAAATAATAACATGACACACAAACATTTGGATTATATAAATAGGATGAGTCTTTTTGAATGATCTAACAAATTTTATTACATTATAAACGCGAAATGAATTATTTATTCAAAAATTCGATTTATTCCCCGTCGCCCCCTTTTTTCTGCATGTTTTTGGATTAAGTATCATGTACCTACTTCCTCAATAAAATTTTGTAGCCTGTAAAAATTCTCCTTAAGCCCACTACCCTTTCTGCATAAATAAGTTCAAAGGTAAAATCAAAATTTCGTTTAAATATTTATCAATTAGATATCAAAACTTCCATTCATAAAAATTCGAAAGCCGTTTTACTTACAAGCAAAAATAAAATACCAATGCACAGACTCGATAAGACGTGTTATCTGTTATGCAACTATTTTTTGGTTGTATGACTCAAATTTTCCTTTGTTGGCCACGAAATTTAAATGACGCGAACATTCCTTTATGATGACGACATATAATATTACAAAGGGGATGTAATACCCTTATTTAATAATTAAATCGGATGTTTTAGGAATTTTTTCTCAGGCTACAATTAAAGGCAGAGAAGGGCAAAATAAATTGATTTTCCTGCTACTACAACTTAACACCAACACTTATTAATCGTAAAAAAGAAAATTAAAATTGTTTAGTCCTAAAGGGATGTTTTAGATTCAAAAGAATAATTATTAAACTTACCGTTAAAGAAGTTTTCTTTGCTGGACGATCATTATTATTCATGGAGATGTAATCGATGTACAGGGGTGGGTGATTCTGGACCCTTGATGTTTGAAAACTGTAAAATAAAAAATAATAATTAATAACTTTAATTAATAAGTTTCTTAACAAAACTAATTTAATAAATTCCTTGTTAGATAGTTTAAAGCCACATATTATTTATTACCTTATAAATAAGTGGGCTCCATCCCTGTGCTAGTTTGAAGCAAATATTTTGAATTATTTCTACAAATTTTCGTACCAGATCATTCAGGTTTCACCAAAGTTTGGATAATAAACACAGGCAACTTATGGGATATCACAATGAGATGGGAAATAATAAAATGGGCTCTTTGTTAACACCTGCCTTGAGGAATTTCTACGTCACTCTTTGTGATAGAAAGGACTAGTTTTTATATTAACATACCAATTTATGTGATGAGTAAACAAAAAGAGAAAGCGAGTTGACGCAATTATCTTGATATAAATATTTTACAATACATTTCCAATTTGAAAATTATTTTCATTAAAAATTTGAGATACCTGCTAATAATTAAATTTAGAATTAAAATAAAGAATAAAGGAGAGGGCTAAACATTTTTGTTGCAAGGGGCTCTTGCGGTTTCATTGTATACAAGGTGTTACAAACTGGAAATAAAAGCAGAAACCTTGAGGCTACCACTATACCTTAAAAATATACAAAGTAAAACGGAGGTGCCCGATAGGGTAATGTAAATCGGTAGGTGGGGAAAAGCCTTTTAAATTAATTCTCATTTGGACAAACAACACATCGTAATGGATGCAATTGCATCAAAAGACATCCAGGGACAGTTGCAGGTCATAATAAAATACAAACGAATTGTAGAAATAGAGTAAATGTGTAAATCCATAGGTGGGGAAAAGCCTTTTTAATTCATTCGAACACGAACACACACATCGTAAAACAACTGCAACCAAATACATGCGGGAAGAGTTGCAGGTAATAATAAAATACAAACGAGTTGTAAAAATAAAGTAAACGTGTAAATCGGTAGGTGGGGAAAAACCTTTTTAATTTTCGTTCGGGCACACACATCATAGTATAATGAGATATTACGAAATTTCTTCAGTCAAACTTTTCATGCATTTCAATCAATATTTTGAAAAGCAATAACAACATTACAATGGAACAAAACTACTTACAATTATTCAGGTTCCGTTCTTCAACAATGCGGAGCCGGCAAATTCTGGATTCCTGCTGCAACAGTAGAGGATAGACTCCCTATTTTGGGTTTCGATAGGCCAGACCCCACATGGATCTACTTTGTTAACACCCATCTAGAAAGAGCAGATTAAATTAGAAAAAAAACGCAGAACACAAAACACCTGTTGCTTACATGATTCATAATTTGTGATTAGGTCAAAATGTAAAAGTTTCTAACGCAAGAAAAGTAATTTGTAGTTCTACTAATGCACCTACAGTCTTACAATAACAATTCTACAAGTATGAACTACCACAAATTTAACTTTAAATGAAGGTAAAGAAAAATACATACATCAAAACACTGCACGCCATAACTACCATAACGTCTGTGCATAGCATAACGTCCATTTTGTTGTGGCCGTAGCCGTAGGTTGTGACTTGTGGCCAAGGTTGTGGCTCCATATACAACGTTGTGACGATAACAAACTTATATTTTAAAATTTTGCCAATCATTTGAAAATAATTTTCCTAAATGGGATTGGAAACCTTCTATGTTGTACTACAGTTACGAAGATTCATTTATATTCCATAAAACAAAGTAGTTATACTCGCATAAATCTGTTTCTTAAAGTCACGTTGCCGTGAAAATAGCCACAGCTGTTACCGATAAGAAAGGGGACTGACTTATCGACTGTACACTTCAGAATTTCAGGAAAAAGTAAAAATTTCAGCACAAGTTCTGTGTTTACCCAACAGAGGGAAGCACGAAAAATTCAAAATTTTATAAATTATACAGGGTAAATTGGAATATTTGAAAATCTAAATTCCACCCCCAGGCTAGGATTTTCCCTTTAATTTTCACCGCTTTATTGACGCCCTACTTTTTTAAATCAAAAACTCCCAGTCTACTTTAATCCACAAGGGATATTCAACCAAAAACCTGGAATTTCCATCCTAATAATTAAATGCCGCCCCTGAGGGTGGATTTTATCTTTCATTTTCATCGTTTTATAGACACCTTATCTTCTAAAATCATAAAAAGCAGAAACGAGTTGTGAACATATTTTGATAACCAACAAAGTATAAAAAACATGCATTATGAGGAATGGGGGTGTAGCTGGAGGGGGGTACTAACAGTCCTTAAATCCAGAGGCTACCACTATATGTTAATGTAAATATACAATAAAGTAAAGGGGAGGTTCTTTGTTTTAGTTAATGTGTAAATCGGGAGGTGGGGAAAAGCCTTTTTAATTTTCATTTCGAAATATTACAGGAGCGACAAAGTACAAAAAGCATACATTTTAAGCAAAAAGGGTGGAACTGTGGGGGGGGGTACTAACAGTCCTGTATATCTAGAGGCTACCGCTATACATTATAAATATATATAAAGTAAAAGGGAGGTGCTCGATAGGGATTTTTTTAAATAAATGTGTAAATCGATAGGTGGGGAAAAGCCTTTTTAATTTTCATTCTGACAAACACACATCGTAATGGAAACAATTGCAACCAAATACATCCGGGGAGAGTTGCAGGTAATAATAAAATACAATACGGTCCTGTCTAGCAGCAACACTACACCACAGTATATCGCTTACGATATACTGGATATACTGTGACTACACATTGTACTTGTACCTAATAAACATGTAAAGTCCCCACTTCGTGTCTATTTTGGTCCTGTGAGTTGGCGTTGTATTATTGGTTCCCCGGGAATCCCCTCTGTCTCTATTGAATATATTTTCACCTTGAGTTTGCTTAGAAACGCAATTCTCAGTAAAGATTTGTATTTATGTTGTGCAAGTGCGTTGTAATAATGGCTGTGAAAATTCTTCGAGATTTCTACAACGATTTAAAAATTTTCTTGCTATTATTCAGTCAAATTTTATTATTTTACGTTTTAAAAACTGTGAGGTTTTGTTTTAAAAATGAGGAAATTACAATTAAAACAAATAAATCTGAAAAGTTCGATATTGAAAAAATTAAATTAGATCCGGATCAACCAATTCCAAGAAGTGTAAATTATCATTTTACCCGAAAATGCAACTACGAATGTGGTTTTTGTTTTCATACCGCAAAAACTTCTTTTATGTTGGACTTAGATGATGCTAAATCTGGGCTTAGAATGCTGAAAAATATAGGTTTGTGTGATTGCTTAATTTTTCATGAAATTGTGTAACAAAATAAAAAATGTTTTAGGAATGGAAAAAGTTAATTTTAGTGGTGGAGAACCATTTTTGCCAGGATGTGGTCGTCATTTAGGGGAAATGGTTAAATATTGTAAAAAGGAACTTAAATTACCATCTGTAACCGTTGTTACTAATGGGTCGATGGTTAGAGAAAAATGGTTTGTTAAATATGGAGAATATTTGGATATTATGGCTGTGTCTTGTGATTCTTTTAATGAAGACACCAATAAAGTAAGAGGGTGGAAATATCCGAAATATTAAAGAGACTTTATATTTAAATTTTTTAAGGTAATTGGGAGAGGTCAGAAAGGGAAAAATCATATCGAACAGTTGATAAAAATTCGAGACTGGTGTAAAAAATATAACGTACTTTTTAAAATAAACACTGTAGTGAACACTTATAATTATCATGAAACAATGGTTCAGGAAATTGAAGAACTGTCACCTGTTAGGTAGGTAAATCCCCTAAAATAATGTCCTAAGACTAAAAATTTTACCCACAGATGGAAAGTATTCCAATGCTTACTCTTGGAAGGTGAAAATGCTGGACCAGATGCTTTAAGAAATGCTGAAAAGTTTTACATTTCCCCTGAAATATTTGAAGAATTTTTGGAAAGGCATAAAAATGTAAAATGCTTAGTACCAGAATCAAATACAAAAATGCAGAATAGTTATTTGATTTTGGATGAATATGTAAGTAGTTTATAATAAAAACAACCCTTTTTGATTACGTATTTAATTTAGATGCGATTCCTGGATTGCCGTAAAGGATCAAAAATACCTTCAAAATCAATTTTGGATGTAGGAGTTGCAAATGCACTTCAATTTGCAGGATTTGATGAAGTTATGTTTAAAAAACGTGGAGGAGTTTATAAGTGGTCTAAAGTTGCTAATCGGCTTAATTGGTAGTTTTGTGTGTATCTTTGTAAATGTTTATGGTATTGGAATTAAATTTATCAAAGGGAGTTACCTTGTTTTTTCTTGAAGAAACATTCAAGCACGGGAATTTCTACATAAACACCTGTAGGGGGTTTACCTTCTACCTCCTGCCCTTAGCCTTCTCAATTTTCATTTGGGATGCCTTCCTCTTGGGTTGACCACCTTCCTGCAGCCGCAACTAGTAAAAATAAATCAGAAAAAAATCTTACGATATTACTTTTAAAGAAGTAAAGATTTTAATTGAATATTTGGTCCTAAATTACATTGATTATGTAAGCTTTTGTCCATTAAGAATTATTATTACCCAATAATTCAAATACAAACATTATTTAATAATAAATAATTAAATAAAAAAAGCAAAATATTCAGTCAAAATTACAATTAAATAATTTTTTTTTAGTTTTGCTTAAAATTAATCGAATATCCTCCACTACTAGCATCTTGTTGTAATTGGAAATTCTCTGTAGACAATCCAAAAGGCCTCAAAAACATATTTCCTAGATCCTTAAGTTTACCCATCATTTCCGTTTTTAATTTCTCGTTTCGTTCATTAATCAAAGGAGGTAACCGAACAGTTGCCTTTAAACCTTCTGGATTTCCTGCATCCAATTCCAAAAGTTTTTTATAATCTTCTAAACTTTCATCTAACTTATCCGTTTCTTCATATAATTTGGCTCTTCTTAAATAAGCACGAACGTAATTCGGATTTAATTCCACCGCTTTGCTACAATCATCCAGAGCTGTTTCTTTATAATTTAATTGAATTTTCGAAGCGGCCCTATTACAATATAAAACAGAACGATCGTTTTGATTTTCTAAAGGACATAATTTTAAAGCTTCGGTGTAATTTTCAACCGCTTCTAAATATTTTCCTTCTTTATGTGCTGTGTTACCTTGAGTTTTGAGTTCTGAAGCCTGGGCTTTTCTTTCTTCTTTCTGTTCTTGTGTTAAACTTGCGTTAATTTCCTTTAATTGTTCTTCATCTACGAAATCGTTCAGGATATTTTTCTTAGGTTTGGATTCCTCTTCGGAATCCGATTTATCAAAATCTTCGGGGGTGGGATCTTCTAAAGGTGTGTCAGGAAGGGAATTATTTGATAACACTGTGGATTCTTCCTTTATTTCCTGGTCTTTCAGGCTTGAAGTTATCTCTTCGATTATTTCTTCGTTTGAAGGAAGATTTTCTTTTTGTTGATCACACATTGTATTTAATTGTTATAATTTTAAATAAAATTGTAATTTTAATTAAATATCACACATAACTTGTTAAATTATTGAGATTTAATTGATTTATGTTGAAAAAACACTGTAAATACTTTTGAGGTTATAAATTATTAAACGTCATTGTTCAGAATGAGTCATTGTTTATACTAGGGATAGATTACATAATGGATTTTTTTTATACAACCAGTGGTGGAGTTAAAATTATTTCTGATGAATTCTTACGTTATATTGTCTTCACAGTTTCTTCTATATCACCAGATTACTTCGTTTCGGAGTTACAAAATCTATATCTCTCTCTATCTGGTCGTAATTTCCAAACAGCGTCAAGGTCTTAGTAGGCGGATTCATGGAACCTAGTTGCAATTATTAAAGAAAAGTTATCGGTTTACATAATCTGTTGTATAAACAAGAAAAAAACTCACGTTTTGTATCTAAAATCTATCTAAAATATTATAAATAAGTACAAATATAATTTACAATACTTAATTCAATTCGTAATTTGTATTTCTATATAAAATATAATGTTGAACGATAAAGAAAATATCAAAAATAACAGAAAACAATCCCAAACCAAATTTGGTTGGATCTCCAAAGATTGAAACCCAATCATCTGTAACAATAATAATTATTTTTATTATCTTGAAGGTAAATAGTACCTCGCGAACTTACTATAATTGTAGGCATTCAATATCATCTGTAACATACTTAAAGTTCCGCCAGTAAAATCTAATAAAATATTTCCTATGCTCCATCCAACTGTACTTTTTCTTTTATAATTCATGTAAGCCTTAAAAAACAAAAAAAATTAATAAATATCCTGCTTCACTATTAATTTTACGCTTACTTGAGGCATATACTTGATTAAAGTAATTCCCAATTTAACATAAGAACAGAAATATAAGAAACTCAACCAATGAAGGACGTTTACTGCCGAAAGTATTAAACTAATTAAGAGGAAAGCCGCAAAAATCCCCAAAATTCCTCTTGCTGTTATAGAAACTCTTTGATCTCCCCTTTCATACATGAAACATTGCACAATTGTAACTATTGTTGCTAGAGTTGCATGAAATGCAAAAACAACATCGTTTATTTGAACCGGGTTCAAACCCCTTGGGTATCTGTTCGAGTATTCTTCCTGAAAATATTAGGAAGGTTAGGAAAATTAATTCACGCGCCCTCTATTATCAATTGGAGGAAGGTGGACGCGCTAACTTGACTCAAGTGGTAATAGAGGGCGTCCTAGTTATATCTCCCTTTTGTTTTCTTACCTGTATCGATGGAATTGCGTATAAACCGATATTAAAAATACTGTAAAGAGTAAATCCAACAACATTTAAGACGATGAAGTCGAAATTTAAACCAATTACACTAAAAATATAAAAAATAAACAAAAACATTCTGATTTTTTTTAAATAAATACCTCTTTCTTCTATAATTAATATAAATTTGTGGATAAAATGAAACGGACCAAGCTGCAAAATATATCCAACCTATGACTAGTGATACTGTATCTATTGCATGATTTTTGTATACCGTAACTCTTAAGTATGCATCATCAGAGCTAAAATTATAAAAATTAGTTTTTTCTTAAAAAAAGGCGAACACGAATCCTTTAATACTTTGTTTCTGTTGAATTGGCAGTTACTAGGGAATGTCCTGCGGAAGTTGCTCGAGCAGTAATTTGAGAAGAAGGGTTTGTATAGGTTAAAGTAACACTCGAAGGGGTTATTTTAACAATATCATCATGTTGGACGGAAAAATCTATTATTACTTTAGTACTGGTGTTGTAGTTTCTGTAAAAAAAATTGTTAAGGATTTTTTAAGAAAAATTTAAAAAGAACTTACATTAGTTCAACGTTAAAATGACCTTCTTCATTTAATTTTAGGCTTAAATCGTGAGTAGACACTTTTATATCACATTGTATACATTGTAAAACTAAAAGAAAAATAAAGAAGTTAGGTAACTGAAAGTTTTTTTTAAACTGATTATAAATAAGCAACAAGCGAAAAAATTCCCTTGGGAAAAATAATTATTGCATAATCTTAAGAGGGACATTATTTATTCCAAGCACTGTCCCCCCTGAAGATTTTTTTACCACAATTTATTATATACCTGCGTAAAGGATTTCCAGGACCGGCCGGAGGAAAAAGTTTTTCCCATTGCTGCATTTGATTGTAAATTAATGCCAAGGGAATTAAAAAAAATGTGAATTTTAGTGTTACAACAGGGATGAAGCTTAAAAACATTAAGATCTTGTGAAGAAAGTATTTTTTGATTATTTCAGGAGAAAAACATGCAAATTAGACATAAAAAACCCAAACGACGGATCCAACAATAAAACTGTGCAAAAAAAAACACGTGTTTGAGCAATAATTTTTTTAATACCTTGCGAGCATCGACGTGAAACTACCTTTTTGTAATACGTATTACAAAATATACATAGAACTCAAAAAAAAATTAAAATTAGATTTATTTTTAAAAAATAAATAAATAAACGTACCTGCAAAAAATATTACAGAAAAAAGGAGAGATTTTCTTCTTGTATGTAGTGGGTACTTCATCTCGGCCTGTATATTAAATCAAAAAAAAATAAATTTAAGTTTTGTTATTTCAAAACAAGACATAAAGTGTTATAATTTACATCCTTAGTCTTATTTAGCTGTAGGTAGGATAATGTAATAAATAATAAATGTTTGTTAATCAATCACTGGTTATAAAAATCTGTTCACGTTAATATTCATAATTTACAAACTTTGCATTATTGCTCTGATTGATTTGTTAACAATTGATGTAGGTATCGAAGGACAATAAGTTTTATCGAGAGTGGGTTCGTAATTTTAAATCCCCAACTGCTTCTAAGTTCTAACACAAGTCAGAATGAATAATTACAACCATTTTGATACGTGTTTAAGACTCTTATTTCCACATTATGTAATTTGTCACAGAATTAGAATAAATTACTAATTTGTTCAAACAATTTTCTATTTAATCTCGCATTCCAACATTTTACATAAATTTATCAGGAGTAGTTGTCCTGAACAAGCATAGAAAACACTAAACAGTACCCTGTGCAAGGCTAGTAGCACGTAAAATATCAGCGATGAAGTTTTAAATGGAAATGTGGCGAAAACCGGGCAAGATAGCGAAAAATAACACAAGATTAAAGTTGTAGAAAATGAAATTTCCTATAAAAAACTCCGGGAAAACTTTTGCGGATTGTTGATAGTTTGGGCCTGGGAACCGTCAGATTAACACTAGCTTTCTTTTACAGTGGCGTCAAGGCTTACAAGGCGCTTCTTTTTATTTGATATCGGCTATTGTTCTTTCATTGTCTTTTGTTTTTTTAGTCTTGCCTAATAGGAAATTTTACGCTCTTTTCAATGAAGTATAAGTTATATGGCCTTATATTATAAAAATTTGGAGAAAAACGAAAAAATTCGTTGAAAATTGTAAAATTTAAAAAACTTCAAAATTTGTTTTCCTTTCCTTTCGGCCATTTTTTTTTCACCGTCGTTTGATTTTGTAGTCTTGTTTAATAGGAAATTTCACGCTCTTTGCAATGAAGTATAATATATATGGCCTTTAATTATAAAAATTTGGAGAAAAACCGCAAAAATCTGTTGAAAATTGTAAAATTTAAAAAACTTCAAAATTTGTTTTCCTTCCCTTTCGGCCATTTTTTTTTACCGTCGTTTAGTTTTTTAGTCTTGTTTGATAGGAAATTTCACGCTCTTTGCAATGAAGTATAATTTATATGGCCTTTAATTATAATATTTTGGAGAAAAATGCAAAAATCCGTTGAAAATTGTAAAATTTAAAAAACTTCAAAATTTGTTTTCCTTTGCTTTCGGCCATTTTTTTTCACCGTCGTTTGATTTTTTAGTCTTGTTTGATAGGAAATTTCACGCTCTTTCCAATGAAGTATAATTTATATGACCTTTAATTATAAAAATTCGGAGAAAAATTTAAAAATTCGTTGAAAATTGTAAAATTTAATTATATTTTAATTAATATTTTCGGTTATTTTTCTTTAATTTTTTTTAATGTTTTAGTCTGTACATATCTTTAATAGATAATAATAATCAACCGGAAGATCTGCACAATGAAAATGTTATCTAATTCAAGTAGTTTTATCTCCTACTATTAATTTTTTTTATGTTTTTGACTAAAAAACAGCCCATCAATGCAAGCAAGCATGCATGTATGCTACAATGAACTAAACTGTTTTCCTATTACAGAAGACTAATTATTTAACCAATTTGATGTTACATAAAAGCAAGGCCGTTTGCTCTGTCAATCACAACCTCGATAACGAATACAACATTCAAGGATTTTCAATGACCCAGAATGATATTAAAATCTTAGCAAAAAATTAAATATAAACCAAGTTTGCAAATGTTAAGGAAGAGAATCTATTTATAGTTAGTTGATAATAAAGTTATTATTGAACTAGAATATTGTGAAGTAAATTGATTTCGTAAAATATTGATTGATTTGATTTTGTAATCCTTATGAAATTAAAATTTTTATTTAAGGTTTAGTTTTTAATTATCAAGGTATCAAAATTAATTATTTATAGATTTCATTTATTTTTTTTGATTAAATAATTCAAGAATGTTATAAGCGTGAAACGTAAAGATTTGAGCAATAATAGAGAACATTTTTTCCCATAAAATATACACAGTCAGGTTTTATAAATAAATTTTCTGAGGTCCAAACCACCGAAATGTGTGGAGTTTGAAGTAGACGAATTGTCTGACGGTTCCCAGGCCCAAGTAATGTTAGACAAAAACTTTGCGGAAGTTTCTTATAGGAAATTTTATTTTCTACAACATTGGTCTTATATTATTTTGCGCTATCTTGCGTGGTTTTCGCTGTTTCCATTTAAAGCGAGATATGGTTGATGACGAGATATGGGCACGCGCATGGGTTTAGTCTGACGGTTCTCAGGCTCAAACTAGTAATGTTAGACAAAAACTTTCCGGGAGTTTTTTGTAGGAAATTTTATTTTCTATAACTTTGGTCTGATGTTATTTTAATGTATCTTGCACGGTTTGAGCTACGTTTCCATTTAAAGATAGAGATGCTTGATGACGAGATATGGACACGCGATGTGTTTAGTCCGACGGTTCCCAGGTCCAAACTAGTAACGTTAGACAAAAACTTTCCGGGAATTTTTTATAGGAAATTTAATTTTCTATAACTTTGATCCGATGTTATTTTAATGTATCTTGCACGGTTTGAGCTACGATTCCATTTAAAGATAGAGATGGTTGATGACGAGATATGGATACGCGCATGTGTTTAGTCTGACGGTTCCCACGCCCAAACTAGTAATGTTAGACAAAAACTTTACGGGAATTTTTTATAGGAAATTTAATTTTCTATAACTTTGGTCTGATATTATTTTAGCGTATCTTGGATGGTTTGAGCTACGTTTCCATTTAAAGAAAGAGATGGTTGATGACGAGATATGGGCACGCGCATGTGTTTAGTCTGACGGTTCCCACGCTCAAACTAGTAATGTTAGACAAAAACTTTCCGGGAATTTTTTATAGGAAATTTACTTTTCTATAACTTTGATCTGATGTTATTTTAACGTATCTTGCACGGTTTGAGCTACGTTTCCATTTAAAGCTATCAACTCTGCTATTTTACGTGTCAAGTCCAATTAGCCTCACACCGGGTACGTTTTTCTAGCTTCAAGTTTGACTGGAATTTCTGATAAGGTACTCAAAAATATTTCACGGCATTTTTTTAAACCATGTCATGTAAGCTACCATAAAAATTAGGACAAAGTCATTACACCAAATTAATGGCAAAAAAATTTTAAAAATTTTGTTTAATAAACAGATTACGATCTAATCGGAAACAGTTTTCTGGTTATTTTTATCCAATTGTTCTAGTTAATAAATTACTACAATTAAAAAAAATTGAAGTGTATAAGTCTGCAATGTGTTCTGATAAGACGAAACGAATTACGTAGAAAATTATGAATGACTGTAAAAGTTTAAAAAACATGACAAAGCTTTAAACTTATTAACAAAATTATTCGTTAATGAAATGGGAAAATTACAAAATAATTATAATCAACAATAAGAGGAAAAAACTAAACAAAACAAATTTGAAATCGAGATTTTAGAAAAACAATTGTAAATTTTAATTTCATAGAAATTGTGCAAAAAAAAGTATTAAGAAGGGAATTAATCAAAATTTTGGAACAATTAATTAGCAACACCTTTGTGTGAAACATTTAATTGGAAATTGGTTACTACCATAAAATTAAGGAAAAGCGTAAAGTTAATTCTAATCGTAATGATTTGTGAAATTAATTGCAATTCGTTTTCGGTAATTTGTTAAAAAATTATTGGTTTAGGCTACAATTTTGAAATAACTCTCTCGGTTTCGGCCGAGTTGAATTGTTTTACGACATTT
This sequence comes from Hemicrepidius hirtus, assembly GCA_963082805.1. Classification (NCBI taxonomy): domain Eukaryota; kingdom Metazoa; phylum Arthropoda; class Insecta; order Coleoptera; family Elateridae; genus Hemicrepidius; species Hemicrepidius hirtus. The sequence continues at coordinate 1,738,119 of OY720166.1, forward strand.
CATACTTTTGTAAGACACAGAAGGACAGAGAAAACAGCAAAAAAAAAAGGAAGTGGAGATAGCTACCTAAGATGGCTTAGAAATAAGGAGTAGGCAAGCAAGGGTTGATTAGGATAAATAAAAAGAGGGGATGGATGGGGAAGGTGGGATGCCAAAGGAAGGGGAAGAAATATAATTCAGAGAATAAATAAAAATTGTTTAGAACTTTAGGTGGCTATTAGAGAACGAGTAATGCCTAAGTCTAGGGTTCGGATCCCTTAGGGTACAGACAAATTATTTTTTAATTCAGGGAAATATTTTTAGGGTTTTTTTCTTAGATAGGAGTTCATTTTCGAACAACATTTTGTTTACTAAACGACTTTTCTTAATCTTTTCTGTTTATAAAAGATACATATTATGGATACCTACTCATAATTTCTGACTCAACCCCCTTAATCAATTAAAGCTTGTTGTGGTTTTGTTTTTGTAAGATAATAAGAAAACTGTTTACAAGACATTTATAACTTTTTTTTAATAGCAAAATGCAGGAATTAAGATTAAAGACGTATTTTTGACCCCCCTACCATAATTACTGGCGAGGAATTTTTTCGATTATGTCATAAAAATGTTTGTAAATTTTTTAAATTTAATTTGGTTTTGGATATTAGATCTAATACGAAATAACCGTAAGTTATTGTCAACAAATTATAAGAAATCTTGGTTTTTGTACCGAATAATGAATACTTCCGTTATATTTACAAAACTTTGTTAATTAGATTTGGTATTAATTTTGCAAATTACCATTTTAATGTGTTCGTTGATCTGCTAAAACAAAAAATTATAGTTCTAACATAAATCATAGAAAAGAAAATTAACAAGCAGTTTAGTAATTTACCAAACACATTAAACATAGTTTATAAATGGATATGTCATACAAAATTACGAGAAAAAAAAAGGACATTTTATAATTTTCTCGACGAGCACTGTAAGAATCTTACGATAACTCCGTTAATATTAAAGATAGAGAAAAATTGTAAAAACAAAAAAAGATTGGAAATTAATTTCTACATAATATAAAATTATTGTTAATTATACAGGGGGTTTCATTAGAACGCTATAATTTTTTCTTTACATATAGAAGAAAAATTAAAAAGTATTAAAAGAGAAGACATTAAATTTTGACCACCCTGTATAATAATTCAAGAATTTTAATATGTTGCAAACTAGTTCATTATGTGTATAAAATTTTTTGACCTGGTGGAAATATTAATTTTTTTTTGATAACGAAATTTTTTTGAACGTTTTTGGGTTCAAGTTCACGTAACTCTCTTATTATATAAAAATAGAAAAAAACTATTCAGACAAAAAATATTCGCGATTGATTCTTATATAACGTAAAAATAACAGAAATTATACAGGGTGTTTCGTTAAACCGATTTTTAATTTTTTTCTTTGCATGTACAAGAGAAATCAAAAAATTATAAACAGACATATAAAAATTACCTTGAACTATTGCATTGTCCGTTTCTGCTACGTTAACTAAATATAAACAACTGACTAAACATTATATAAAAGTACGTAAACATGGAAGTACATTTTGATGAACTGAGTAATTACCACAGATAAGGATTAGTACGCAATATCTCCAAAGTATAATAATTTTCAAGCAACGAAACCGAAAAAACGATAAAGTTCATTCTCTTTATCCACTTATCATTATCGCTTTATCTAAATGCCAATGCTTTTGTTTTAGAATTAGTCAGATAGACTTTGTGAAAAGTGATTAACAGGTCAAGAGTCTAGACAATATTTTAAATCCCCTTATTTCTATCCCTCTTAAGCTTTTAAGGCTTGAATTAAATTACAAAGTTTGAGTCGTCTGTAAAATTTTTGCGCCCTAGGCCATTGCCAAGGATTTAATAACAAAAATTTAATAATTGTTTCCACCTGAGTTGATTTAAAATGTTTAATTAATGAGTACCCTATCTATAATAATTCTTGATTAGATTCGGAGTTTTCTTTTTTTTTCTGATTAATTATTTCAGTTCAATATAAAAATTAGGCCATGAATTATTTTAAATCTATGGTACCTACTGTCCTTGTATTAAAAAAATACCAATAAAGTGAGAGGTTTACTTAGAAAGTAGGACTAGACCTGATGGAATATTTAAAAGATTTTTTTTTAATATTCTAATGGTCAAGAGAAATATAAATTTTTAATTAGGTAACGGATTTTTATGCACAAAAATCGTGTATTTTATGGAACTAAAATTGAATATTTTTATTTTAGTACGGAGTAAAAATTTCCCAGTTACTCAAGATCTTGTCCAATCGAGGTTGTAATTTGAATTCCTGATCAGGTTTATTTCTTAGGACTTTCTAGAAGTTTCAAATGGTGCGATTTGATTTAAAATAAAGTATAAAAAATTGTGGAACGTTCAAGGATAAAAAAAATATTTTTATATGGACCACACTGTATACTTTTAATAATTTTAAAGTATTGTCCTTTCTGTAGCAATTTTTTAGAAATATTTTAAAGACATTAACCTTCACGATACGATCACAATTGAGTGCTTAATCATTTATTGCAAATAAACAGTAATAATAATCAACATAGTTTTATTATCAGCTCTTTATTATTTAAATGCATATGATAAAGTGGATTGTTAAATATTTTACCTATAATAATAATTTTATGGGCGTAAAATCAGGCTATAAATTTTTTTAACTTGATGTAACACTAAATGCTATCATAATTTAAATTATTTCACTTAAATTTATTTAAATTTTTTATTATCGCAGAGAGATAATAAATATTGATAAAATAATTATTAATTCCGCACTTTTAATAGAGGAGATTTTTAAAATATTCTGACGTAATTGGATTTTTCGTTGACTTACCGAATTAATTTATGCAAGTATTTAAAAGGAATTCGCACAAACACTTTTTTTATAGGTGCACTATACTAACTTTATATGCCAACAAATAAAATAATGCTTTAGCACACTCGTGTAGTTTAATCAGAAGTGATGTTTGCAAAGAAAGAGTAGACATCCTTCCGGTGCTAAGATAAAATTTTCTTATACAGGAATTCCCCAAGCACAAACAATATTCTGAGAAAAATATTGATAACAAAATGATTAATTGAAGAAATAGGTATTACGTTTTTCTTGTTCTTGTAATTTTTTCTCTTAGTTTGGATTAAAAAAAATTTATACTAGTACAAAAATTATGTTAGAAATCGCGCCCTAAAAATTTGCGCCTGTGGCAAGAGCCTAAGGCTCTTAAGACTCTTTTTACCAGTTTAAACTTTTATGGAAAAATTATCTATTTGTTAGATCCGATCAGATCTCTTCTGGTTACAAGTTTTTTTTTTAACTAGCGGCATTTTGTTCTAATGGGGTAAAATTAATCAGGGAGTTCCCGGATTTAAAGCACAAAGATGTAATTTTTTATTTTTATTTTATTTATTGTTTACGAATTTTATTTTATTTTGGGGACGTTTTCACAGGGGGTTGAATTATTTCATGAATTTTGGTCATGACTTTTTCGGGGTAAACCTGTTCAGGTTATAGACTAAAAGGAAATTCCTCACCCCGTTTTTTAAGGGTAGCTAGTATTTAAACGTAATCGTAGAAGAAGGAAGCAAGTTGTAGGATTTTATTCTTTGGAGGTAGAACACGAATCCGGGATTATTTTTAACACTAAAAAAAGTCAAGAATTTTTCGTCGCACCAACCTCATTTTTTCATAATTAGGTACATCGAATTAATCGTTTGGGCTTTGATTGTTTTACAATTTTACCTCTGCGCTCGGCATTTTGCAATTTTGGGGACCCAAAAATGTACCTATCCCTCGATTTTATTTATTTTTATAAATGACCTATAAAATTTAACAAAAAATTGAATCGTCTTGATGAAGTCTTCTAAAGTTCAAAGTAAAATAAAAAAAATTCAAACAAATTTACGAGGGGGTTGAAAAAAAATCTAACGTCACAGATTTGTGCGCGTAATTTCAAACTTTTTATTTATTTTTATTACAAACAGTGAAAGGTTAACAAACCAAAACCAAGGTTAGGTATTAATAAAATCTTTTTAGTCCTCACCATATTTATTATATCACGTGAATATTAAAAAAAAATCATCACATCAAAACTTGGGAAAAATTAAAATTCAGTCTCGCGCGTAAGGTCGAGTATTTGGAACACCAGCACAGCACACTATAAACAAAATTGGTGTCGAGCTCTACCATGGCGTGGTTTGTATTTGTACGAACTGGTTCCCCACTTTTTTACATCGTACTCGCAGATCAACGATAAGGATAGATAACTTGATTCCAGTGGCGGCACGAGAGTACTTTAGAAAAGGGAGAGAACCTCCAGGAGTTAGAGGAGAATGAGGGCATAAAATATAAAATTGGGTGAAATGGACAGTCTTTGCCCTTAAACCGTTTAAATGACCAGATAGAGATACAATCTTTTTATCTTTGCCATAAAAAGATAAGGAGGACCTACAGCTCAAGATCTGAGATAGCTCTTGATATCATCCAAGGCCTGTGTAGGACATTTTAGCGCGACCGATTCGGTGCTACACCGTTTCACCCCTGAATCCACCATGAAATCTCAGGACAACCCCAACGCCAAAACAAATCTGCTTTGTCACCATTACAAGGTTGATGTTTATTTCGTCACCCCGTAGAACAATTTTTTTACGATTTTTTTAAAGCATAACGTGCTTAGTTTAGTTCCAAAAAAATAAAGGGGTTCAGGAAATTAAAAGACGCGCGACTCTAATTATTTTTTAAATAGAACAACCTGTATATTTTTCCCGAACCGATTAGGATTTTTCGCGTTTCACAAAGTCTATCACTCAAAAACTATTAATACATAAATTGAATGCTGACAAACAATTTTCTGCATACACCTACAGGGTGATTAAAAAATAGCGAAACATATTTTCTTGTCTACACCACTGAACTGACAACATTATGATTGATTAATTACAATGAGAATTAAATTTGCAAGAGCATGATGATAAGCAATTAAAAAACAAAAAAAAAAGTCGTTATGGAAAAATAATTTTAAAACGAATTTGCAATTAATTACAGATGGTTTATTTATAAACAAGGAAGTTCTGTTAAGGATATGATAACTCACTATTTTAGGTCAGAATAAATAATTACAATTTTTTTTTATATTTAAAGATCTAATTTTGTGTGATATGGTTGTAATTGATTATAAGTTAAAAAAGTTCATTAATTCATTGTTGTTATGACTTTGCCCACGTTTTAATTGATAAACTTTAAGGACGATTACACTTCCTTACAGAGTTACGTAAAAATAAGTTTCATTTAGCAACTGCATAGAAACAAACTTAAAATAGTCTTAAAATAATTTAAAAGTGCGAGTCAACCTAATTTTTTTATCCCTGCAAGTTCAATTTTTTTTGCACAACCCTGTATATGTGAATTATTATCAAACTCATTTTATATCGCACTAGAATTTCCTTCCTAACAAATAATTTTTCTTACCCAAGCAACTAATTACGTCAGAATATTTTTCTTATCAAAAATTTTGTAAGTATGTTGCAGATTTGGAATTTTTTCGACAACTCAAAAACCAGTTATATGATCAGGTTTAGCATTAAATTGATTGAAAGCCCTTTGACGGTGCTATACCATGAAAAAAAAAATAATTATTTCGTAAATCTAAAAACGGTCCCAACGGCGGCGCTGCACTCTTCCAAAAGTTTTGAAATTTTTGAAAAATTATTACAAGAAAACTGGCGACACGATTTTGTTTATATTTTCTTTGCTTGGTCTTAGGTACATTTTCATTTTTTGATTAATGCTAGATTTTCACTGTGGCGCCCTCTACGAGGTTTTGAAAATCGGAAATTGATGTTCCTATTAGCTCCTTTATTAATCAAAATATGAAAGAAGTTTAAATACAAAAGTTGTTCAGTATATAGCTCTGCATTCTCCTAAATTTATATCACATATACAGGGTGTTTGCTTTTCATAGTACAATAAGCAACTTTGTTATTTTAAATGAAACACCCTGTATATTATTATATAATTGAATGCAAAATTGAATTGTCTATCACGTAGTATAAGGTAGTCATATAGCTAAAATGTACGGTTGATGAGAAAATCGCGAACTTCCGCTGCGTTAGTAAATTAGATGCCTGTCTCTCTTCTGTACGTATCGAACCCGTATAGTCTGGTGTTTCTCGCTACGCATTCAAGTGATTTTCAATGCTACCTCGCGAACTACTGTTGAATACCAAAAACGAAATGTTTATTTTAAGTATGGGAAAGTCCGGGGGAGGTGCGCTTTGTTTCTAATAAAAATTCAAGACCAATAATAATAATTGATCTCTATGCTCTATGCGATTTTATTACGAATGAGCTTGGTTTATAATAATTTAAGTACGTCATAGGTTTATGATTGCAGTTCCGAGTTCGGTTTTTTTTGTAGTTATTACGACATGATAGTAGCATGATTCTATAATCTCCCGGAGATGATAAGACACGTCAATGTAACGCACGTGTGCGGTAACGTGTGATTCTGGTTAACATTTTATCAAATCCATATAAATTTCGAGCATTTTAGGATTGATAACAGTTATGTATGCAATAAATTGCAAAATGCAAGTGTTTTTTTTCACGAGTGAAAAAAAAATCATTTTACACGCGTTGTACCCGTTATCGTTTGCGATTTTCGACTGGAAACAGAAAATTAAATATTAAATCATTTAGTAATTATTATTTGGTTATCTTTTCCACTAATTTTAAGTGAAAAAAAAGTACAGATTTATTTTTGGTTTGGTAACCCTTGCGTAAGTTCTAGAAGTTCGATTTGGTGATATGGGGACGTCTTCTATTTTGAATCAATCCTCTTTTGGAAGCTAAAGAAAAAAAACCTAAGGTTCTGAAAAAAATACAATAACAAAAAAAAAATTAAAACAGTTGTTATTGCTTTTTTTATTTAACAATATTAAGAAGTGGCTGCAAAAAATTGTTGATAATAAAAATAGTAATAAAAGACGTGATGGAATTTTTATTTTTTTTATTTGCTTGCTACAAATAACCGAGTTAAAGGGACATTTTGGGCCAGATCCGCTCTTTTCAGATTTTACGTTTTAACTTGCATTGAAAAATTAATGAAAATTTACAGGCTGCCACTTTTTTGTTTGTAAAGATACGAATACGATTAAATAAGCAAAATTGTAGTATTTTTAATTTCTGATTCAGTGACGCGTATAGAAATTTGAAAAAATTATTGGTTGCGGAGTTACAGCCCTTTGACCCTTTGTCTGTCTGTTTCTTCGTAACGCCCTGTATATATTTTGGATGATTGGATGTATCCAAGTGTTCTCTATCTAAAAGTCTTATGTGACCCTTTCAAAATAATTACAAATAACCGAGTTAAAGGGACATTTTGGGCCAGATTCGCTCTTTTCAGATTTTACGTTTTAACTTGCATTGAAAAATTAATGAAAATTTACAGGCTGCCACTTTTTTGTTTGTAAAGATACGAATACGATTAAATAAGCAAAATTGTAGAATTTTTAATTTCTGATTCAGTGACGCGTATAGAAATTTGAAAAAATTATTGGTTGCGGAGTTACAGCCCTTTGACCCTTTGTCTGTCTGTTTTTTCGTAACGCCCTGTATATATTTCGGATGATTGGATGTATCCAAGTGTTCTCTATCTAAAATTGTTATGAGACCCTTTCAAAATAATTACAAATAACCGAGTTAAAGGGACATTTTGGGCCAGATTCGCTCTTTTCAGATTTTACGTTTTAACTTGCATTGAAAAATTAATGAAAATTTACAGGCATAGGCGAAACTACGGGTGGTGCCGGGTGTGCCCGGGCACCACCTAAAGAAAGTAAAACTGAAAATGCAAGCGGCCTAAAAAACGGAAAGAGTATTTATTATGTCTTCGATACTTGATCTCAACAATATTTAAGGGGTCACCGGAAACTTACGTAATAGGTATATTAAATATTATAAAGACGACCGCTATCACTTTCGAGAATTTGCTCTAGTACGGTAATACGTCGCCGTAAGTATTAATTTCAGCATTTCGCCACCGCGTCGAAAATTACACCAATGCTTATGAATAGTAAATCGTTATTAGACTATTCAATATTGATTGCTGTAAGTATTTTGCCTTCTCAGTCTTCTTTTACACATTCGAAAACCCGCTTTGGACAGTTTAAACTTTTAAGTCGAAAATTGATCGGTTTTTACTTTCCCATACCACCACTGGTATAGGGAAGTATTGATATCATGAAAATTTTTGAAATCGAGATTTTCGCGGAAATACGTATTTTGGGCCCCTAGGAACCCAAAAAGGTGGTCTAGAAAAATGTCTGTCTGTTGGTGGGTGTGGGTGTGGGTGTGTGTGTGTGTGTGTGTGTGGGTGTGTGTGTGTGTGTATGTGTATGTGTATGTAACGCCTCTAACGCAAAAACTAGTTAACCGATTTTGATGAAATTTTAAATGAAGGGGTATATCGAAAATTCATCGACAAAATAAGCTTTTCAAAAAAATCCGAAACCGGAAGCGGAAGTTAGACATGTTTTTTTGGTAGCATTTTTTTCAGAAGCGGGATTTTGAAATTCTGAGTAGGGAATATGAAAGAAGGGCATAATTCAAGGGAAACAGTTTTTTACCGGACTCTCTAACTTCAAAATGGCGGTCGCTATGAATTTTTCAAAATTTCGACTTTAACGCCCCATAACTCAAAAACCTGTTATCTGATCAGGTTCCGCAACAACTTGTTTGAAAGCCCTTTGGCTCTACTACACCAAGAAAAATTATTTACTAAATCCAAGAACTGTCGCAACGGCGCTCTTCCAAAAATTTTGAAATTTTTGAAAAATTATTACAAAAAAACTGGTCTAAGGATTTTGTTTAAATTTTCCATACTTATGCAGCTTGGTATTAGCTACATTTTTGCTTTTTGATGAACGCCAGAATTCCACTGTGGCGCCCTCTACGAGATTTTGAAAATCGGAAATTGATGTTCCTATAGCGCCTTTATTAGTAGTCAAAATATGAAAGAAGTTTAAATATAAAAGTTATTTAGTATATAATTCTGCATTCTCTTCAATGTATATCACGTATACAGGGCGTTTGCTTTCCACAGTACAATAAACAACTTTGTTATTTTAAATGAAACACCCTATATATTATTATATACATAGTTGAATGCAGAATTTAATTGTCTATCACATAGTATAAGGTGTTCATATGGCTAAAATGTACGGTTAATGAAAAATTCGTGAATTTTGAATATTTAGGTTGAACTGTTGATGGAAACGGATCGAGCGTCGTAGCTCAAATTGCTTGGCGTCGTTGGAAAGGGCGTGGCTTGGCGAGTAAGAAAAACTTTGTTGCCGCCTTGCCGGTTAGGTTAGGTTCGGACATGAAAATGTTTTCTTCCACGGGCTTAGAAAAATTTTCGAAAAGCTTCCCCCATTTTTAGAATTGTCTGAAACGTCTTGAAAAGAAGTGTTGGAAAACAGTCGTAGCTTAAATTGCTCGACGGCGTTGGAAAGACGGATACCTCAATAGTCTACCTACCGAGTTTCAGCATCGTAGCTCAAAGGAAAAGGGAGTTATGAGCGAAACCCGACGATAGCCGATCTGATCCGAACGAGAACGGCACGTCGTAGCTTTAATTGCTCGACGGCGTTTGAAAGACGGAGACGTCAATAGTCTACCTACCGAGTTTCAGCATCGTAGCTCCAAGGATAAGGGAGTTATGAGCGAAACCCGATGTTAGCCGATCTGATCCGAACGAGAACGGCACGTCGTAGCTTAAATTGCTCGACGGCGTTGAAAAGGCGGAGACGTCAATAGTCTACCTACCGAGTTTCAGCATCGTAGCTCCAAGGATAAGGGAGTTATGAGCGAAACCCGATGTTAGCCGATCTGATCCGAACGAGAACGGCACGTCGTAGCTTAAATTGGTCGACGGCGTTGAAAAGACGGAGACGTCAATAGTCTACCTACCGAGTTTCAGCATCGTAGCTCCAAGGATAAGGGAGTTATGAGCGAAACCCGATGTTAGCCGATCTGATCCGAACGAGAACGGCACGTCGTAGCTTAAATTGCTCGACGGCGTTGAAAAGGCGGAGACGTCAATAGTCTACCTACCGAGTTTCAGCATCGTAGCTCCAAGGATAAGGGAGTTATGAGCGAAACCCGATGTTAGCCGATCTGATCCGAACGAGAACGGCACGTCGTAGCTTAAATTGCTCGACGGCGTTGAAAAGGCGGAGACGTCAATAGTCTACCTACCGAGTTTCAGCATCGTAGCTCCAAGGATAAGGGAGTTATGAGCGAAACCCGATGTTAGCCGATCTGATCCGAACGAGAACGGCACGTCGTAGCTTAAATTGCTCGACGGCGTTGAAAAGGCGGAGACGTCAATAGTCTACCTACCGAGTTTCAGCATCGTAGCTCCAAGGATAAGGGAGTTATGAGCGAAACCCGATGTTAGCCGATCTGATCCGAACGAGAACGGCACGTCGTAGCTTAAATTGGTCGACGGCGTTGAAAAGACGGAGACGTCAATAGTCTACCTACCGAGTTTCAGCATCGTAGCTCCAAGGATAAGGGAGTTATGAGCGAAACCCGATGTTAGCCGATCTGATCCGAACGAGAACGGCACGTCGTAGCTTAAATTGCTCGACGGCGTTGAAAAGGCGGAGACGTCAATAGTCTACCTACCGAGTTTCAGCATCGTAGCTCCAAGGATAAGGGAGTTATGAGCGAAACCCGATGTTAGCCGATCTGATCCGAACGAGAACGGCACGTCGTAGCTTAAATTGCTCGACGGCGTTGAAAAGGCGGAGACGTCAATAGTCTACCTACCGAGTTTCAGCATCGTAGCTCCAAGGATAAGGGAGTTATGAGCGAAACCCGATGTTAGCCGATCTGATCCGAACGAGAACGGCACGTCGTAGCTTAAATTGCTCGACGGCGTTGAAAAGGCGGAGACGTCAATAGTCTACCTACCGAGTTTCAGCATCGTAGCTCCAAGGATAAGGGAGTTATGAGCGAAACTCGATGTTAGCCGATCTGATCCGAACGAGAACGGCACGTCGTAGCTTAAATTGGTCGACGGCGTTGAAAAGACGGAGACGTCAATAGTCTACCTACCGAGTTTCAGCATCGTAGCTCCAAGGATAAGGGAGTTATGAGCGAAACCCGATGTTAGCCGATCTGATCCGAACGAGAACGGCACGTCGTAGCTTAAATTGCTCGACGGCGTTTGAAAGACGGAGACGTCAATAGTCTACCTACCGAGTTTCAGCATCGTAGCTCAAAGGAAAAGGGAGTTATGAGCGAAACCCGATGTTAGCCGATCTTATCCGAACGAGAACGGCACGTCGTAGCTTTAATTGCTCGACGGCGTTTGAAAGACGGAGACGTCAATAGTCTACCTACCGAGTTTCAGCATCGTAGCTCCAAGGATAAGGGAGTTATGAGCGAAACCCGATGTTAGCCGATCTGATCCGAACGAGAACGGCACGTCGTAGCTTAAATTGCACGACGGCGTTGAAAAGGCGGAGACGTCAATAGTCTACCTACCGAGTTTCAGCATCGTAGCTCCAAGGATAAGGGAGTTATGAGCGAAACCCGATGTTAGCCGATCTGATCCGAACGAGAACGGCACGTCGTAGCTTAAATTGGTCGACGGCGTTGAAAAGACGGAGACGTCAATAGTCTACCTACCGAGTTTCAGCATCGTAGCTCAAAGGAAAAGGGAGTTATGAGCGAAACCCGATGTTAGCCGATCTGATCCGAACGAGAACGGCACGTCGTAGCTTAAATTGCTCGACGGCGTTGAAAAGGCGGAGACGTCAATAGTCTACCTACCGAGTTTCAGCATCGTAGCTCAAAGGAAAAGGGAGTTATAAGCGAAACCCGACGTTAGCCGATCTGATCCGAACGAGAACGGCACGTCGTAGCTTTAATTGCTCGACGGCGTTTGAAAGACGGAGACGTCAATAGTCTATCTACCGAGTTTCAGCATCGTAGCTCCAAGGATAAGGGAGTAGTGAGCGAAACCCGATGTTAGCCGATCTGATCCGAACGAGAACGGCACGTCGTAGCTTTAATTGCTCGACGGCGTTGAAAAGGCGGAGACGTCAATAGTCTACCTACCGAGTTTCAGCATCGTAGCTCCAAGGATAAGGGAGTTATGAGCGAAACCCGATGTTAGCCGATCTGATCCGAACGAGAACGGCACGTCGTAGCTTTAATTGCTCGACGGCGTTTGAAAGACGGAGACGTCAATAGTCTACCTACCGAGTTTCAGCATCGTAGCTCCAAGGATAAGGGAGTAGTGAGCGAAACCCGATGTTAGCCGATCTGATCCGAACGAGAACGGCACGTCGTAGCTTTAATTGCTCGACGGCGTTTGAAAGACGGAGACGTCAATAGTCTACCTACCGAGTTTCAGCATCGTAGCTCAAAGGAAAAGGGAGTTATGAGCGAAACCCGACGTTAGCCGATCTGATCCGAACGAGAACGGCACGTCGTAGCTTTAATTGCTCGACGGCGTTTGAAAGACGGAGACGTCAATAGTCTACCTACCGAGTTTCAGCATCGTAGCTCCAAGGATAAGGGAGTAGTGAGCGAAACCCGATGTTAGCCGATCTGATCCGAACGAGAACGGCACGTCGGTCGGTCGATAGCGATCGTCCAGCTTCGCCAGTTGTAATTTCTAGCCGGTACCTACTACAGAGTACAGGTAGATGCGTATCTTGGTGTCTTTCTTTCGTTCATATCGAACCTGTATAGTCTCGTTTTTCTCGCGAGGCATTCAAATGATTTCCAATGCTGCCTCGCGAACTACTGTTGAATAGCAAAAACAAAATGTTTATTTTTAGTATGGGAAAGTCCAGGGGAGGTTTGCACCTCCACTTTTTAATAAAGCTACCATATCAACCCACTTTGACGATATTTCCGCGTAGAAAAATAGGCTCAAAATTCAGAAACTTTCAGAAAAATTGGTATGATTCTTTCAAATGGCTAGTATACAGCCAGCAGTTGGATTCAGCATTCTGTTTCCATTGTCGTTTTTTTGGGTCAAACGACGCCTCATATAAGGGTCATACTGCATTTACAAAGAAAGGTTTTAATAATTGGCATAGGGCCATTGAAGTATGAAGCGCCGTTTGGGCCAATTTGATGGTGTAAAAATTATTTTTTTTTCGTTAAAATAAATTTTTATTTAAGTAAAAAAAAAGTTTTTGGACCTAATTTAACAAAAAAATAATTTTTTTTTTAAATAAAATGTTTTCAAAACAAAAAAGTTTTTTGTTAACAATGGAAATAATTTTTGTTCGTAACGAAAATTATTTTTTTTTATTTCCACCAACAAAAAAGTTTTTTGTTAACAATGGAAATAATTTTTTTTCGTAACGAAAATTATTTTTTTTTTATTTCCACCAACAAAAGTTTTTTTTTTACTGTAAAAAATTTTTTCGTAACGAAAATAGTTATTTATGTTACAAGGCCGTGAAGTAGCACTTTTTTTTATTAGAATGAATATTATTTGGCGAGGCGAAGGCCGAGCCAAATAATCATTCGAATAAAAAAAAGATAGTTCACGGCCATGTGGCATACAAAATTTTGTGTGCAACTGTGAAAAATTACCAAAATTAAAGTTTCGATCGAATCTTTACATAAAATTAAAAGCTAATTTCATTCAAGATCATGACCCGTAAAAAAAAGTCTTTGTCGGCCGGTAAAAAAAAGTCTTTTTTTTACGTTGTCAGGGCTTTTTTTACGTTGTCAAGGTTTTATTTTACTATAAACAAATGTGCTACTTCACGACTCAAAATCAAACAAAAAAAGTGACCTTTTTTTGACAGTTGCACACAATAGTTATTTATGTTACAAGGCCGTGAACTAGCACTTTTTTTTATTAGAATGAATATTATTTGGCGAGGCGAAGGCCGAGCCAAATAATCATTCGAATAAAAAAAAGATAGTTCACGGCCATGTGGCATACAAAATTTTGTGTGCAACTGTGAAAAATTACCAAAATTAAAGTTTCGATCGAATCTTTACATAAAATTAAAAGCTAATTTCATTCAAGATCATGACCCGTAAAAAAAAGTCTTTGTCGGCCGGTAAAAAAAAGTCTTTTTTTTACGTTGTCAGGGCTTTTTTTACGTTGTCAAGGTTTTATTTTACTATAAACAAATGTGCTACTTCACGACTCAAAATCAAACAAAAAAAGTGACCTTTTTTTGACAGTTGCACACAAAAAAATTTTTAATTTAAGTAAAAAAAATTTTTGGATCATAAAATAAATTTATTTTGTGTGCAACTGTCAAAAAAAGGTCACTTTTTTTGTTTGATTTTGAGTCGTGAAGTAGCACATTTGTTTATAGTAAAATAAAACCTTGACAACGTAAAAAAAGCCCTGACAACGTAAAAAAAAGACTTTTTTTTACCGGCCGACAAAGACTTTTTTTTACGGGTCATGATCTTGAATGAAATTAGCTTTTAATTTTATGTAAAGATTCGATCGAAACTTTAATTTTGGTAATTTTTCACAGTTGCACACAAAATTTTGTATGCCACATGGCCGTGAACTATCTTTTTTTTATTCGAATGATTATTTGGCTCGGCCTTCGCCTCGCCAAATAATATTCATTCTAATAAAAAAAAGTGCTACTTCACGGCCTTGTAACATAAATAACTATTGTGAACGCAAAAATATTTTTTTAGAGTAAGTAACTTCTACTTTCTTCCAAGAGATGGTGCTGTCATCCAATCACTTTTTAGAGATTACTTTTATTCTCAAGGACCGTCAAGGTAGGTACGCGGGAAAAGCTGGTACTTTAAGACTGGATCCAAAAATATCCGAGTTTAACCGCTTAAACTACCTAGCAAAATCTAAGGTTGAAATGAGTAATCTAATATTGTCAAGAAGACATAACTTGGCGGATGTTATTGCTTTATTAATTATTTTAAATTTATTAATTAAATATCCATAGCCCAACCTATCAAACCTATCATCTTGATGCATTGTTTTTAAAGATCTGAAATGCACGAAAATGTAAATATAAAGTGATTGAACGACAGCGGCATCTCTTGGAAAGAGTAGAAGCTACTTACTCTAAAAAAATATTTTTGCGTTCACAAAATAAATTTATTTTATGATGCAAAAAATTATTTATTAAATACTTAAATTAAAAATTTTTTTTTTTACGAAAAATTTTTTTACAGTAAAAAAACAACTTTTTTGTTGGTGGAAATAAAAAAAAATATTTTCGTTACGAAAAAAAATTATTTCCATTGTAAACAAAAAACTTTATTGTTGGTGGAAATAAAAAAAAATAATTTTCGTTACGAAAAAAAAATATTTCCATTGATACCAAAAAACTTTTTTGTTTTGAAAACATTTTATTTAAAAAAAAAATATTTTTTTGTTAAATTTGGTCCAAAAACTTTTTTTTTACTTAAATAAAAATTTATTTTAACGAAAATAAAAATAATTTTTACACCATCAAATTGGCCCAAACGGCGCTTCATATTGAAGCGTTTAAGAATCATGAAAGAACGAACTACTGTGCATATGCATAGTATTTAGTATTTCTTCATGGAACCATTATGAAAACGGGATCTCGATTGATATTTTGTTAGATCAAACTAAACGCGATTTTATTTCGAAAGAAGAGCAAAAGCGAATCGAAAACCACCAACTATTCGAAAGACTTATAAATATTGTTCTGTGTTTGGCTATAGGAGGGCGTCCTCTAAGAGGCCACAATGAAAAAAAGACCGATTCTGAAATATATGTTCGTTTTTGTTTATAAGATTATTATTTAATAAAAATTCATTTTATTTACTTTTGAATAGTCGGTGCCTTTTTGTAAAGAGATTCTGGAAAAACGATGCTACATTGATACAAGTCAACGCTTGGTTTCTAATTCTAGCTGGCACTACCAAATAAAATACTCTAGTTTCGCCTATGTTTACAGGCTGCCACTTTTTTGTTTGTAAAGATACGAATACGATTAAATAGTATTGTATTGTTATTGTAGTATTTTTAATTTCTGATTCAGTGACGCGTATAGAAATTTGAAAAAATTATTGGTTGCGGAGTTACAGCCCTTTGACCCTTTGTCTGTCTGTTTTTTCGTAACGCCCTGTATATATTTTGGATGATTGGATGTATCCAAGTGTTCTCTATCTAAAATTGTTATGAGACCCTTTCAAAATAATTACAAATAACCGAGTTAAAGGGACATTTTGGGCCAGATTCGCTCTTTTCAGATTTTACGTTTTAACTTGCATTGAAAAATTAATGAAAATTTACAGGCTGCCACTTTTTTGTTTGTAAAGATACGAATACGATTAAATAAGCAAAATTGTAGTATTTTTAATTTCTGATTCAGTGACGCGTATAGAAATTTGAAAAAATTATTGGTTGCGGAGTTACAGCCCTTTGACCCTTTGTCTGTCTGTTTTTTCGTAACGCCCTGTATATATTTCGGATGATTGGATGTATCCAAGTGTTCTCTATCTAAAATTGTTATGAGACCCTTTCAAAATAATTACAAATAACCGAGTTAAAGGGACATTTTGGGCCAGATTCGCTCTTTTCAGATTTTACGTTTTAACTTGCATTGAAAAATTAATGAAAATTTACAGGCTGCCACTTTTTTGTTTGTAAAGATACGAATACGATTAAATAAGCAAAATTGTAGTATTTTTAATTTCTGATTCAGTGACGCGTATAGAAATTTGAAAAAATTATTGGTTGCGGAGTTACAGCCCTTTGACCCTTTGTCTGTCTGTTTTTTCGTAACGCCCTGTATATATTTCGGATGATTGGATGTATCCAAGTGTTCTCTATCTAAAATTGTTATGAGACCCTTTCAAAATAATTACAAATAACCGAGTTAAAGGGACATTTTGGGCCAGATTCGCTCTTTTCAGATTTTACGTTTTAACTTGCATTGAAAAATTAATCAAAATTTACAGGCTGCCACTTTTTTGTTTGTAAAGATACGAATACGATTAAATAAGCAAAATTGTAGTATTTTTAATTTCTGATTCAGTGACGCGTATAGAAATTTGAAAAAATTATTGGTTGCGGAGTTACAGCCCTTTGACCCTTTGTCTGTCTGTTTTTTCGTAACGCCCTGTATATATTTTGGATGATTGGATGTATCCAAGTGTTCTCTATCTAAAAGTCTTATGTGACCCTTTCAAAATAATTACAAATAACCGAGTTAAAGGGACATTTTGGGCCAGATTCGCTCTTTTCAGATTTTACGTTTTAACTTGCATTGAAAAATTAATGAAAATTTACAGGCTGCCACTTTTTTGTTTGTAAAGATACGAATACGATTAAATAAGCAAAATTGTAGTATTTTTAATTTCTGATTCAGTGACGCGTATAGAAATTTGAAAAAATTATTGGTTGCGGAGTTACAGCCCTTTGACCCTTTGTCTGTCTGTTTTTTCGTAACGCCCTGTATATATTTTGGATGATTGGATGTATCCAAGTGTTCTCTATCTAAAATTGTTATGAGACCCTTTCAAAATAATTACAAATAACCGAGTTAAAGGGACATTTTGGGCCAGATTCGCTCTTTTCAGATTTTACGTTTTAACTTGCATTGAAAAATTAATGAAAATTTACAGGCTGCCACTTTTTTGTTTGTAAAGATACGAATACGATTAAATAAGCAAAATTGTAGTATTTTTAATTTCTGATTCAGTGACGCGTATAGAAATTTGAAAAAATTATTGGTTGCGGAGTTACAGCCCTTTGACCCTTTGTCTGTCTGTTTTTTCGTAACGCCCTGTATATATTTTGGATGATTGGATGTATCCAAGTGTTCTCTATCTAAAATTGTTATGAGACCCTTTCAAAATAATTACAAATAACCGAGTTAAAGGGACATTTTGGGCCAGATTCGCTCTTTTCAGATTTTACGTTTTAACTTGCATTGAAAAATTAATGAAAATTTACAGGCTGCCACTTTTTTGTTTGTAAAGATACGAATACGATTAAATAAGCAAAATTGTAGTATTTTTAATTTCTGATTCAGTGACGCGTATAGAAATTTGAAAAAATTATTGGTTGCGGAGTTACAGCCCTTTGACCCTTTGTCTGTCTGTTTTTTCGTAACGCCCTGTATATATTTCGGATGATTGGATGTATCCAAGTGTTCTCTATCTAAAATTGTTATGAGACCCTTTCAAAATAATTACAAATAACCGAGTTAAAGGGACATTTTGGGCCAGATTCGCTCTTTTCAGATTTTACGTTTTAACTTGCATTGAAAAATTAATCAAAATTTACAGGCTGCCACTTTTTTGTTTGTAAAGATACGAATACGATTAAATAAGCAAAATTGTAGTATTTTTAATTTCTGATTCAGTGACGCGTATAGAAATTTGAAAAAATTATTGGTTGCGGAGTTACAGCCCTTTGACCCTTTGTCTGTCTGTTTTTTCGTAACGCCCTGTATATATTTTGGATGATTGGATGTATCCAAGTGTTCTCTATCTAAAAGTCTTATGTGACCCTTTCAAAATAATTACAAATAACCGAGTTAAAGGGACATTTTGGGCCAGATTCGCTCTTTTCAGATTTTACGTTTTAACTTGCATTGAAAAATTAATGAAAATTTACAGGCTGCCACTTTTTTGTTTGTAAAGATACGAATACGATTAAATAAGCAAAATTGTAGTATTTTTAATTTCTGATTCAGTGACGCGTATAGAAATTTGAAAAAATTATTGGTTGCGGAGTTACAGCCCTTTGACCCTTTGTCTGTGTGTTTTTTCGTAACGCCCTGTATATATTTCGGATGATTGGATGTATCCAAGTGTTCTCTATCTAAAATTGTTATGAGACCCTTTCAAAATAATTACAAATAACCGAGTTAAAGGGACATTTTGGGCCAGATTCGCTCTTTTCAGATTTTACGTTTTAACTTCCATTGAAAAATTAATGAAAATTTACAGGCTGCCACTTTTTTGTTTGTAAAGATACGAATACGATTAAATAAGCAAAATTGTAGTATTTTTAATTTCTGATTCAGTGACGCGTATAGAAATTTGAAAAAATTATTGGTTGCGGAGTTACAGCCCTTTGACCCTTTGTCTGTGTGTTTTTTCGTAACGCCCTGTATATATTTCGGATGATTGGATGTATCCAAGTGTTCTCTATCTAAAAGTCTTATGTGACCCTTTCAAAATAATTACAAATAACCGAGTTAAAGGGACATTTTGGGCCAGATTCGCTCTTTTCAGATTTTACGTTTTAACTTGCATTGAAAAATTAATGAAAATTTACAGGCTGCCACTTTTTTGTTTGTAAAGATACGAATACGATTAAATAAGCAAAATTGTAGTATTTTTAATTTCTGATTCCGTGACGCGTATAGAAATTTGAAAAAATTATTGGTTGCGGAGTTACAGCCCTTTGACCCTTTGTCTGTCTGTTTTTTCGTAACGCCCTGTATATATTTTGGATGATTGGATGTATCCAAGTGTTCTCTATCTAAAATTGTTATGAGACCCTTTCAAAATAATTACAAATAACCGAGTTAAAGGGACATTTTGGGCCAGATTCGCTCTTTTCAGATTTTACGTTTTAACTTGCATTGAAAAATTAATGAAAATTTACAGGCTGCCACTTTTTTGTTTGTAAAGATACGAATACGATTAAATAAGCAAAATTGTAGTATTTTTAATTTCTGATTCAGTGACGCGTATAGAAATTTGAAAAAATTATTGGTTGCGGAGTTACAGCCCTTTGACCCTTTGTCTGTCTGTTTTTTCGTAACGCCCTGTATATATTTTGGATGATTGGATGTATCCAAGTGTTCTCTATCTAAAATTGTTATGAGACCCTTTCAAAATAATTACAAATAACCGAGTTAAAGGGACATTTTGGGCCAGATTCGCTCTTTTCAGATTTTACGTTTTAACTTGCATTGAAAAATTAATGAAAATTTACAGGCTGCCACTTTTTTGTTTGTAAAGATACGAATACGATTAAATAAGCAAAATTGTAGTATTTTTAATTTCTGATTCAGTGACGCGTATAGAAATTTGAAAAAATTATTGGTTGCGGAGTTACAGCCCTTTGACCCTTTGTCTGTCTGTTTTTTCGTAACGCCCTGTATATATTTCGGATGATTGGATGTATCCAAGTGTTCTCTATCTAAAATTGTTATGAGACCCTTTCAAAATAATTACAAATAACCGAGTTAAAGGGACATTTTGGGCCAGATTCGCTCTTTTCAGATTTTACGTTTTAACTTGCATTGAAAAATTAATCAAAATTTACAGGCTGCCACTTTTTTGTTTGTAAAGATACGAATACGATTAAATAAGCAAAATTGTAGTATTTTTAATTTCTGATTCAGTGACGCGTATAGAAATTTGAAAAAATTATTGGTTGCGGAGTTACAGCCCTTTGACCCTTTGTCTGTCTGTTTTTTCGTAACGCCCTGTATATATTTTGGATGATTGGATGTATCCAAGTGTTCTCTATCTAAAATTGTTATGAGACCCTTTCAAAATAATTACAAATAACCGAGTTAAAGGGACATTTTGGGCCAGATTCGCTCTTTTCAGATTTTACGTTTTAACTTGCATTGAAAAATTAATCAAAATTTACAGGCTGCCACTTTTTTGTTTGTAAAGATACGAATACGATTAAATAAGCAAAATTGTAGTATTTTTAATTTCTGATTCAGTGACGCGTATAGAAATTTGAAAAAATTATTGGTTGCGGAGTTACAGCCCTTTGACCCTTTGTCTGTCTGTTTTTTCGTAACGCCCTGTATATATTTTGGATGATTGGATGTATCCAAGTGTTCTCTATCTAAAATTGTTATGAGACCCTTTCAAAATAATTACAAATAACCGAGTTAAAGGGACATTTTGGGCCAGATTCGCTCTTTTCAGATTTTACGTTTTAACTTGCATTGAAAAATTAATGAAAATTTACAGGCTGCCACTTTTTTGTTTGTAAAGATACGAATACGATTAAATAAGCAAAATTGTAGTATTTTTAATTTCTGATTCAGTGACGCGTATAGAAATTTGAAAAAATTATTGGTTGCGGAGTTACAGCCCTTTGACCCTTCGTCTGTCTGTTTTTTCGTTACGCCCTGTATATATTTTGGATGATTGGATGTATCCAAGTGTTCTCTATCTAAAATTGTTATGAGACCCTTTCAAAATAATTACAAATAACCGAGTTAAAGGGACATTTTGGGCCAGATTCGCTCTTTTCAGATTTTACGTTTTAACTTGCATTGAAAAATTAATGAAAATTTACAGGCTGCCACTTTTTTGTTTGTAAAGATACGAATACGATTAAATAAGCAAAATTGTAGTATTTTTAATTTCTGATTCAGTGACGCGTATAGAAATTTGAAAAAATTATTGGTTGCGAAGTTACAGCCCTTTGACCCTTTGTCTGTCTGTTTTTTCGTTACGCCCTGTATATATTTCGGATGATTGGATGTATCCAAGTGTTCTCTATCTAAAATTGTTATGAGACCCTTTCAAAATAATTACAAATAACCGAGTTAAAGGGACATTTTGGGCCAGATTCGCTCTTTTCAGATTTTACGTTTTAACTTGCATTGAAAAATTAATGAAAATTTACAGGCTGCCACTTTTTTGTTTGTAAAGATACGAATACGATTAAATAAGCAAAATTGTAGTATTTTTAATTTCTGATTCAGTGACGCGTATAGAAATTTGAAAAAATTATTGGTTGCGGAGTTACAGCCCTTTGACCCTTTGTCTGTCTGTTTTTTCGTTACGCCCTGTATATATTTCGGATGATTGGATGTATCCAAGTGTTCTCTATCTAAAATTGTTATGAGACCCTTTCAAAATAATTACAAATAACCGAGTTAAAGGGACATTTTGGGCCAGATTCGCTCTTTTCAGATTTTACGTTTTAACTTGCATTGAAAAATTAATGAAAATTTACAGGCTGCCACTTTTTTGTTTGTAAAGATACGAATACGATTAAATAAGCAAAATTGTAGTATTTTTAATTTCTGATTCAGTGACGCGTATAGAAATTTGAAAAAATTATTGGTTGCGAAGTTACAGCCCTTTGACCCTTTGTCTGTCTGTTTTTTCGTTACGCCCTGTATATATTTCGGATGATTGGATGTATCCAAGTGTTCTCTATCTAAAATTGTTATGAGACCCTTTCAAAATAATTACAAATAACCGAGTTAAAGGGACATTTTGGGCCAGATTCGCTCTTTTCAGATTTTACGTTTTAACTTGCATTGAAAAATTAATGAAAATTTACAGGCTGCCACTTTTTTGTTTGTAAAGATACGAATACGATTAAATAAGCAAAATTGTAGTATTTTTAATTTCTGATTCAGTGACGCGTATAGAAATTTGAAAAAATTATTGGTTGCGGAGTTACAGCCCTTTGACCCTTTGTCTGTCTGTTTTTTCGTAACGCCCTGTATATATTTTGGATGATTGGATGTATCCAAGTGTTCTCTATCTAAAAGTCTTATGTGACCCTTTCAAAATAATTACAAATAACCGAGTTAAAGGGACATTTTGGGCCAGATTCGCTCTTTTCAGATTTTACGTTTTAACTTCCATTGAAAAATTAATGAAAATTTACAGGCTGCCACTTTTTTGTTTGTAAAGATACGAATACGATTAAATAAGCAAAATTGTAGTATTTTTAATTTCTGATTCAGTGACGCGTATAGAAATTTGAAAAAATTATTGGTTGCGGAGTTACAGCCCTTTGACCCTTTGTCTGTGTGTTTTTTCGTAACGCCCTGTATATATTTCGGATGATTGGATGTATCCAAGTGTTCTCTATCTAAAATTGTTATGAGACCCTTTCAAAATAATTACAAATAACCGAGTTAAAGGGACATTTTGGGCCAGATTCGCTCTTTTCAGATTTTACGTTTTAACTTGCATTGAAAAATTAATGAAAATTTACAGGCTGCCACTTTTTTGTTTGTAAAGATACGAATACGATTAAATAAGCAAAATTGTAGTATTTTTAATTTCTGATTCAGTGACGCGTATAGAAATTTGAAAAAATTATTGGTTGCGGAGTTACAGCCCTTTGACCCTTTGTCTGTCTGTTTTTTCGTAACGCCCTGTATATATTTTGGATGATTGGATGTATCCAAGTGTTCTCTATCTAAAATTGTTATGAGACCCTTTCAAAATAATTACAAATAACCGAGTTAAAGGGACATTTTGGGCCAGATTCGCTCTTTTCAGATTTTACGTTTTAACTTGCATTGAAAAATTAATGAAAATTTACAGGCTGCCACTTTTTTGTTTGTAAAGATACGAATACGATTAAATAAGCAAAATTGTAGTATTTTTAATTTCTGATTCAGTGACGCGTATAGAAATTTGAAAAAATTATTGGTTGCGGAGTTACAGCCCTTTGACCCTTTGTCTGTCTGTTTTTTCGTAACGCCCTGTATATATTTTGGATGATTGGATGTATCCAAGTGTTCTCTATCTAAAATTGTTATGAGACCCTTTCAAAATAATTACAAATAACCGAGTTAAAGGGACATTTTGGGCCAGATTCGCTCTTTTCAGATTTTACGTTTTAACTTGCATTGAAAAATTAATGAAAATTTACAGGCTGCCACTTTTTTGTTTGTAAAGATACGAATACGATTAAATAAGCAAAATTGTAGTATTTTTAATTTCTGATTCAGTGACGCGTATAGAAATTTGAAAAAATTATTGGTTGCGGAGTTACAGCCCTTTGACCCTTTGTCTGTCTGTTTTTTCGTAACGCCCTGTATATATTTCGGATGATTGGATGTATCCAAGTGTTCTCTATCTAAAATTGTTATGAGACCCTTTCAAAATAATTACAAATAACCGAGTTAAAGGGACATTTTGGGCCAGATTCGCTCTTTTCAGATTTTACGTTTTAACTTGCATTGAAAAATTAATCAAAATTTACAGGCTGCCACTTTTTTGTTTGTAAAGATACGAATACGATTAAATAAGCAAAATTGTAGTATTTTTAATTTCTGATTCAGTGACGCGTATAGAAATTTGAAAAAATTATTGGTTGCGGAGTTACAGCCCTTTGACCCTTTGTCTGTCTGTTTTTTCGTAACGCCCTGTATATATTTTGGATGATTGGATGTATCCAAGTGTTCTCTATCTAAAAGTCTTATGTGACCCTTTCAAAATAATTACAAATAACCGAGTTAAAGGGACATTTTGGGCCAGATTCGCTCTTTTCAGATTTTACGTTTTAACTTGCATTGAAAAATTAATGAAAATTTACAGGCTGCCACTTTTTTGTTTGTAAAGATACGAATACGATTAAATAAGCAAAATTGTAGTATTTTTAATTTCTGATTCAGTGACGCGTATAGAAATTTGAAAAAATTATTGGTTGCGGAGTTACAGCCCTTTGACCCTTTGTCTGTCTGTTTTTTCGTAACGCCCTGTATATATTTTGGATGATTGGATGTATCCAAGTGTTCTCTATCTAAAATTGTTATGAGACCCTTTCAAAATAATTACAAATAACCGAGTTAAAGGGACATTTTGGGCCAGATTCGCTCTTTTCAGATTTTACGTTTTAACTTGCATTGAAAAATTAATCAAAATTTACAGGCTGCCACTTTTTTGTTTGTAAAGATACGAATACGATTAAATAAGCAAAATTGTAGTATTTTTAATTTCTGATTCAGTGACGCGTATAGAAATTTGAAAAAATTATTGGTTGCGAAGTTACAGCCCTTTGACCCTTTGTCTGTCTGTTTTTTCGTTACGCCCTGTATATATTTCGGATGATTGGATGTATCCAAGTGTTCTCTATCTAAAATTGTTATGAGACCCTTTCAAAATAATTACAAATAACCGAGTTAAAGGGACATTTTGGGCCAGATTCGCTCTTTTCAGATTTTACGTTTTAACTTGCATTGAAAAATTAATGAAAATTTACAGGCTGCCACTTTTTTGTTTGTAAAGATACGAATACGATTAAATAAGCAAAATTGTAGTATTTTTAATTTCTGATTCAGTGACGCGTATAGAAATTTGAAAAAATTATTGGTTGCGGAGTTACAGCCCTTTGACCCTTCGTCTGTCTGTTTTTTCGTTACGCCCTGTATATATTTTGGATGATTGGATGTATCCAAGTGTTCTCTATCTAAAATTGTTATGAGACCCTTTCAAAATAATTACAAATAACCGAGTTAAAGGGACATTTTGGGCCAGATTCGCTCTTTTCAGATTTTACGTTTTAACTTGCATTGAAAAATTAATGAAAATTTACAGGCTGCCACTTTTTTGTTTGTAAAGATACGAATACGATTAAATAAGCAAAATTGTAGTATTTTTAATTTCTGATTCAGTGACGCGTATAGAAATTTGAAAAAATTATTGGTTGCGGAGTTACAGCCCTTTGACCCTTTGTCTGTCTGTTTTTTCGTAACGCCCTGTATATATTTTGGATGATTGGATGTATCCAAGTGTTCTCTATCTAAAATTGTTATGAGACCCTTTCAAAATAATTACAAATAACCGAGTTAAAGGGACATTTTGGGCCAGATTCGCTCTTTTCAGATTTTACGTTTTAACTTGCATTGAAAAATTAATGAAAATTTACAGGCTGCCACTTTTTTGTTTGTAAAGATACGAATACGATTAAATAAGCAAAATTGTAGTATTTTTAATTTCTGATTCAGTGACGCGTATAGAAATTTGAAAAAATTATTGGTTGCGGAGTTACAGCCCTTTGACCCTTTGTCTGTCTGTTTTTTCGTAACGTCCTGTATATATTTTGGATGATTGGATGTATCCAAGTGTTCTCTATCTAAAATTGTTATGAGACCCTTTCAAAATAATTACAAATAACCGAGTTAAAGGGACATTTTGGGCCAGATTCGCTCTTTTCAGATTTTACGTTTTAACTTGCATTGAAAAATTAATGAAAATTTACAGGCTGCCACTTTTTTGTTTGTAAAGATACGAATACGATTAAATAAGCAAAATTGTAGTATTTTTAATTTCTGATTCAGTGACGCGTATAGAAATTTGAAAAAAATATTGGTTGCGGAGTTACAGCCCTTTGACCCTTTGTCTGTCTGTTTTTTCGTAACGCCCTGTATATATTTTGGATGATTGGATGTATCCAAGTGTTCTCTATCTAAAAGTCTTATGTGACCCTTTCAAAATAATTACAAATAACCGAGTTAAAGGGACATTTTGGGCCAGATTCGCTCTTTTCAGATTTTACGTTTTAACTTGCATTGAAAAATTAATGAAAATTTACAGGCTGCCACTTTTTTGTTTGTAAAGATACGAATACGATTAAATAAGCAAAATTGTAGTATTTTTAATTTCTGATTCAGTGACGCGTATAGAAATTTGAAAAAATTATTGGTTGCGGAGTTACAGCCCTTTGACCCTTTGTCTGTCTGTTTTTTCGTAACGCCCTGTATATATTTTGGATGATTGGATGTATCCAAGTGTTCTCTATCTAAAATTGTTATGAGACCCTTTCAAAATAATTACAAATAACCGAGTTAAAGGGACATTTTGGGCCAGATTCGCTCTTTTCAGATTTTACGTTTTAACTTGCATTGAAAAATTAATGAAAATTTACAGGCTGCCACTTTTTTGTTTGTAAAGATACGAATACGATTAAATAAGCAAAATTGTAGTATTTTTAATTTCTGATTCAGTGACGCGTATAGAAATTTGAAAAAATTATTGGTTGCGGAGTTACAGCCCTTTGACCCTTTGTCTGTCTGTTTTTTCGTAACGTCCTGTATATATTTTGGATGATTGGATGTATCCAAGTGTTCTCTATCTAAAAGTCTTATGTGACCCTTTCAAAATAATTACAAATAACCGAGTTAAAGGGACATTTTGGGCCAGATTCGCTCTTTTCAGATTTTACGTTTTAACTTGCATTGAAAAATTAATGAAAATTTACAGGCTGCCACTTTTTTGTTTGTAAAGATACGAATACGATTAAATAAGCAAAATTGTAGTATTTTTAATTTCTGATTCAGTGACGCGTATAGAAATTTGAAAAAAATATTGGTTGCGGAGTTACAGCCCTTTGACCCTTTGTCTGTCTGTTTTTTCGTAACGCCCTGTATATATTTTGGATGATTGGATGTATCCAAGTGTTCTCTATCTAAAAGTCTTATGTGACCCTTTCAAAATAATTACAAATAACCGAGTTAAAGGGACATTTTGGGCCAGATTCGCTCTTTTCAGATTTTACGTTTTAACTTGCATTGAAAAATTAATGAAAATTTACAGGCTGCCACTTTTTTGTTTGTAAAGATACGAATACGATTAAATAAGCAAAATTGTAGTATTTTTAATTTCTGATTCAGTGACGCGTATAGAAATTTGAAAAAATTATTGGTTGCGGAGTTACAGCCCTTTGACCCTTTGTCTGTCTGTTTTTTCGTAACGCCCTGTATATATTTTGGATGATTGGATGTATCCAAGTGTTCTCTATCTAAAATTGTTATGAGACCCTTTCAAAATAATTACAAATAACCGAGTTAAAGGGACATTTTGGGCCAGATTCGCTCTTTTCAGATTTTAAGTTTTAACTTGCATTGAAACATTAATGAAAATTTACAGGCTGCCACTTTTTTGTTTGTAAAGATACGAATACGATTAAATAAGCAAAATTGTAGTATTTTTAATTTCTGATTCAGTGACGCGTATAGAAATTTGAAAAAATTATTGGTTGCGGAGTTACAGCCCTTTGACCCTTTGTCTGTCTGTTTTTTCGTAACGCCCTGTATATATTTTGGATGATTGGATGTATCCAAGTGTTCTCTATCTAAAATTGTTATGAGACCCTTTCAAAATAATTACAAATAACCGAGTTAAAGGGACATTTTGGGCCAGATTCGCTCTTTTCAGATTTTACGTTTTAACTTGCATTGAAAAATTAATGAAAATTTACAGGCTGCCACTTTTTTGTTTGTAAAGATACGAATACGATTAAATAAGCAAAATTGTAGTATTTTTAATTTCTGATTCAGTGACGCGTATAGAAATTTGAAAAAATTATTGGTTGCGGAGTTACAGCCCTTTGACCCTTTGTCTGTCTGTTTTTTCGTAACGCCCTGTATATATTTTGGATGATTGGATGTATCCAAGTGTTCTCTATCTAAAATTGTTATGAGACCCTTTCAAAATAATTACAAATAACCGAGTTAAAGGGACATTTTGGGCCAGATTCGCTCTTTTCAGATTTTACGTTTTAACTTGCATTGAAAAATTAATGAAAATTTACAGGCTGCCACTTTTTTGTTTGTAAAGATACGAATACGATTAAATAAGCACAATTGTAGTATTTTTAATTTCTGATTCAGTGACGCGTATAGAAATTTGAAAAAATTATTGGTTGCGGAGTTACAGCCCTTTGACCCTTTGTCTGTCTGTTTCTTCGTAACGCCCTGTATATATTTTGGATGATTGGATGTATCCAAGTGTTCTCTATCTAAAATTGTTATGAGACCCTTTCAAAATAATTACAAATAACCGAGTTAAAGGGACATTTTGGGCCAGATTCGCTCTTTTCAGATTTTACGTTTTAACTTGCATTGAAAAATTAATGAAAATTTACAGGCTGCCACTTTTTTGTTTGTAAAGATACGAATACGATTAAATAAGCAAAATTGTAGTATTTTTAATTTCTGATTCAGTGACGCGTATAGAAATTTGAAAAAATTATTGGTTGCGGAGTTACAGCCCTTTGACCCTTTGTCTGTCTGTTTTTTCGTAACGCCCTGTATATATTTTGGATGATTGGATGTATCCAAGTGTTCTCTATCTAAAATTGTTATGAGACCCTTTCAAAATAATTACAAATAACCGAGTTAAAGGGACATTTTGGGCCAGATTCGCTCTTTTCAGATTTTACGTTTTAACTTGCATTGAAAAATTAATGAAAA
The DNA here is from genome assembly GCA_963082805.1 of Hemicrepidius hirtus. Classification (NCBI taxonomy): domain Eukaryota; kingdom Metazoa; phylum Arthropoda; class Insecta; order Coleoptera; family Elateridae; genus Hemicrepidius; species Hemicrepidius hirtus. Next base: position 1,767,113 of record OY720166.1, read on the forward strand.
TTTACAGGCTGCCACTTTTTTGTTTGTAAAGATACGAATACGATTAAATAAGCAAAATTGTAGTATTTTTAATTTCTGATTCAGTGACGCGTATAGAAATTTGAAAAAATTATTGGTTGCGGAGTTACAGCCCTTTGACCCTTTGTCTGTCTGTTTTTTCGTAACGCCCTGTATATATTTCGGATGATTGGATGTATCCAAGTGTTCTCTATCTAAAAGTCTTATGTGACCCTTTCAAAATAATTACAAATAACCGAGTTAAAGGGACATTTTGGGCCAGATTCGCTCTTTTCAGATTTTACGTTTTAACTTGCATTGAAAAATTAATGAAAATTTACAGGCTGCCACTTTTTTGTTTGTAAAGATACGAATACGATTAAATAAGCAAAATTGTAGTATTTTTAATTTCTGATTCAGTGACGCGTATAGAAATTTGAAAAAATTATTGGTTGCGGAGTTACAGCCCTTTGACCCTTTGTCTGTCTGTTTTTTCGTAACGCCCTGTATATATTTAGGATGATTGGATGTATCCAAGTGTTCTCTATCTAAAAGTCTTATGTGACCCTTTCAAAATAATTACAAATAACCGAGTTAAAGGGACATTTTGGGCCAGATTCGCTCTTTTCAGATTTTACGTTTTAACTTGCATTGAAAAATTAATGAAAATTTACAGGCTGCCACTTTTTTGTTTGTAAAGATACGAATACGATTAAATAAGCAAAATTGTAGTATTTTTAATTTCTGATTCAGTGACGCGTATAGAAATTTGAAAAAATTATTGGTTGCGGAGTTACAGCCCTTTGACCCTTTGTCTGTCTGTTTTTTCGTAACGCCCTGTATATATTTAGGATGATTGGATGTATCCAAGTGTTCTCTATCTAAAAGTCTTATGTGACCCTTTCAAAATAATTACAAATAACCGAGTTAAAGGGACATTTTGGGCCAGATTCGCTCTTTTCAGATTTTACGTTTTAACTTGCATTGAAAAATTAATGAAAATTTACAGGCTGCCACTTTTTTGTTTGTAAAGATACGAATACGATTAAATAAGCAAAATTGTAGAATTTTTAATTTCTGATTCAGTGACGCGTATAGAAATTTGAAAAAATTATTGGTTGCGGAGTTACAGCCCTTTGATCTTTTGTCTGTCTGTTTTTTCGTAACGCCCTGTATATATTTTGGATGATTGGATGTATCCAAGTGTTCTCTATCTAAAATTGTTATGAGACCCTTTCAAAATATTTACAAATAACCGAGTTAAAGGGACATTTTGGGCCAGATTCGCTCTTTTCAGATTTTACGTTTTAACTTGCATTGAAAAATTAATGAAAATTTACAGGCTGCCACTTTTTTGTTTGTAAAGATACGAATACGATTAAATAAGCAAAATTGTAGAATTTTTAATTTCTGATTCAGTGACGCGTATAGAAATTTGAAAAAATTATTGGTTGCGGAGTTACAGCCCTTTGACCCTTTGTCTGTCTGTTTTTTCGTAACGCCCTGTATATATTTTGGATGATTGGATGTATCCAAGTGTTCTCTATCTAAAAGTCTTATGTGACCCTTTCAAAATAATTACAAATAACCGAGTTAAAGGGACATTTTGGGCCAGATTCGCTCTTTTCAGATTTTACGTTTTAACTTGCATTGAAAAATTAATGAAAATTTACAGGCTGCCACTTTTTTGTTTGTAAAGATACGAATACGATTAAATAAGCAAAATTGTAGTATTTTGAATTTCTGATTCAGTGACGCGTATAGAAATTTGAAAAAATTATTGGTTGCGGAGTTACAGCCCTTTGACCCTTTGTCTGTCTGTTTTTTCGTAACGCCCTGTATATATTTTGGATGATTGGATGTATCCAAGTGTTCTCTATCTAAAATTGTTATGAGACCCTTTCAAAATATTTACAAATAACCGAGTTAAAGGGACATTTTGGGCCAGATTCGCTCTTTTCAGATTTTACGTTTTAACTTGCATTGAAAAATTAATGAAAATTTACAGGCTGCCACTTTTTTGTTTGTAAAGATACGAATACGATTAAATAAGCAAAATTGTAGAATTTTTAATTTCTGATTCAGTGACGCGTATAGAAATTTGAAAAAATTATTGGTTGCGGAGTTACAGCCCTTTGACCCTTTGTCTGTCTGTTTTTTCGTAACGCCCTGTATATATTTTGGATGATTGGATGTATCCAAGTGTTCTCTATCTAAAAGTCTTATGTGACCCTTTCAAAATAATTACAAATAACCGAGTTAAAGGGACATTTTGGGCCAGATTCGCTCTTTTCAGATTTTACGTTTTAACTTGCATTGAAAAATTAATGAAAATTTACAGGCTGCCACTTTTTTGTTTGTAAAGATACGAATACGATTAAATAAGCAAAATTGTAGTATTTTGAATTTCTGATTCAGTGACGCGTATAGAAATTTGAAAAAATTATTGGTTGCGGAGTTACAGCCCTTTGACCCTTTGTCTGTCTGTTTTTTCGTAACGCCCTGTATATATTTCGGATGATTGGATGTATCCAAGTGTTCTCTATCTAAAAGTCTTATGTGACCCTTTCAAAATAATTACAAATAACCGAGTTAAAGGGACATTTTGGGCCAGATTCGCTCTTTTCAGATTTTACGTTTTAACTTGCATTGAAAAATTAATGAAAATTTACAGGCTGCCACTTTTTTGTTTGTAAAGATACGAATACGATTAAATAAGCAAAATTGTAGTATTTTTAATTTCTGATTCAGTGACGCGTATAGAAATTTGAAAAAATTATTGGTTGCGGAGTTACAGCCCTTTGACCCTTTGTCTGTCTGTTTTTTCGTAACGCCCTGTATATATTTTGGATGATTGGATGTATCCAAGTGTTCTCTATCTAAAATTGTTATGAGACCCTTTCAAAATAATTACAAATAACCGAGTTAAAGGGACATTTTGGGCCAGATTCGCTCTTTTCAGATTTTACGTTTTAACTTGCATTGAAAAATTAATGAAAATTTACAGGCTGCCACTTTTTTGTTTGTAAAGATACGAATACGATTAAATAAGCACAATTGTAGTATTTTTAATTTCTGATTCAGTGACGCGTATAGAAATTGAAAAAATTATTGGTTGCGGAGTTACAGCCCTTTGACCCTTTGTCTGTCTGTTTCTTCGTAACGCCCTGTATATATTTTGGATGATTGGATGTATCCAAGTGTTCTCTATCTAAAATTGTTATGAGACCCTTTCAAAATAATTACAAATAACCGAGTTAAAGGGACATTTTGGGCCAGATTCGCTCTTTTCAGATTTTACGTTTTAACTTGCATTGAAAAATTAATGAAAATTTACAGGCTGCCACTTTTTTGTTTGTAAAGATACGAATACGATTAAATAAGCACAATTGTAGTATTTTTAATTTCTGATTCAGTGACGCGTATAGAAATTTGAAAAAATTATTGGTTGCGGAGTTACAGCCCTTTGACCCTTTGTCTGTCTGTTTTTTCGTAACGCCCTGTATATATTTTGGATGATTGGATGTATCCAAGTGTTCTCTATCTAAAATTGTTATGAGACCCTTTCAAAATAGTTACAAATAACCGAGTTAAAGGGACATTTTGGGCCAGATTCGCTCTTTTCAGATTTTACGTTTTAACTTGCATTGAAAAATTAATGAAAATTTACAGGCTGCCACTTTTTTGTTTGTAAAGATACGAATACGATTAAATAAGCAAAATTGTAGTATTTTTAATTTCTGATTCAGTGACGCGTATAGAAATTTGAAAAAATTATTGGTTGCGGAGTTACAGCCCTTTGACCCTTTGTCTGTCTGTTTTTTCGTAACGCCCTGTATATATTTTGGATGATTGGATGTATCCAAGTGTTCTCTATCTAAAATTGTTATGAGACCCTTTCAAAATAATTACAAATAACCGAGTTAAAGGGACATTTTGGGCCAGATTCGCTCTTTTCAGATTTTACGTTTTAACTTGCATTGAAAAATTAATGAAAATTTACAGGCTGCCACTTTTTTGTTTGTAAAGATACGAATACGATTAAATAAGCAAAATTGTAGTATTTTTAATTTCTGATTCAGTGACGCGTATAGAAATTTGAAAAAATTATTGGTTGCGGAGTTACAGCCCTTTGATCTTTTGTCTGTCTGTTTTTTCGTAACGCCCTGTATATATTTTGGATGATTGGATGTATCCAAGTGTTCTCTATCTAAAATTGTTATGAGACCCTTTCAAAATATTTACAAATAACCGAGTTAAAGGGACATTTTGGGCCAGATTCGCTCTTTTCAGATTTTACGTTTTAACTTGCATTGAAAAATTAATGAAAATTTACAGGCTGCCACTTTTTTGTTTGTAAAGATACGAATACGATTAAATAAGCAAAATTGTAGAATTTTTAATTTCTGATTCAGTGACGCGTATAGAAATTTGAAAAAATTATTGGTTGCGGAGTTACAGCCCTTTGACCCTTTGTCTGTCTGTTTTTTCGTAACGCCCTGTATATATTTTGGATGATTGGATGTATCCAAGTGTTCTCTATCTAAAAGTCTTATGTGACCCTTTCAAAATAATTACAAATAACCGAGTTAAAGGGACATTTTGGGCCAGATTCGCTCTTTTCAGATTTTACGTTTTAACTTGCATTGAAAAATTAATGAAAATTTACAGGCTGCCACTTTTTTGTTTGTAAAGATACGAATACGATTAAATAAGCAAAATTGTAGTATTTTGAATTTCTGATTCAGTGACGCGTATAGAAATTTGAAAAAATTATTGGTTGCGGAGTTACAGCCCTTTGACCCTTTGTCTGTCTGTTTTTTCGTAACGCCCTGTATATATTTTGGATGATTGGATGTATCCAAGTGTTCTCTATCTAAAATTGTTATGAGACCCTTTCAAAATAATTACAAATAACCGAGTTAAAGGGACATTTTGGGCCAGATTCGCTCTTTTCAGATTTTACGTTTTAACTTGCATTGAAAAATTAATGAAAATTTACAGGCTGCCACTTTTTTGTTTGTAAAGATACGAATACGATTAAATAAGCAAAATTGTAGTATTTTGAATTTCTGATTCAGTGACGCGTATAGAAATTTGAAAAAATTATTGGTTGCGGAGTTACAGCCCTTTGACCCTTTGTCTGTCTGTTTTTTCGTAACGCCCTGTATATATTTCGGATGATTGGATGTATCCAAGTGTTCTCTATCTAAAAGTCTTATGTGACCCTTTCAAAATAATTACAAATAACCGAGTTAAAGGGACATTTTGGGCCAGATTCGCTCTTTTCAGATTTTACGTTTTAACTTGCATTGAAAAATTAATGAAAATTTACAGGCTGCCACTTTTTTGTTTGTAAAGATACGAATACGATTAAATAAGCAAAATTGTAGTATTTTTAATTTCTGATTCAGTGACGCGTATAGAAATTTGAAAAAATTATTGGTTGCGGAGTTACAGCCCTTTGACCCTTTGTCTGTCTGTTTTTTCGTAACGCCCTGTATATATTTTGGATGATTGGATGTATCCAAGTGTTCTCTATCTAAAATTGTTATGAGACCCTTTCAAAATAATTACAAATAACCGAGTTAAAGGGACATTTTGGGCCAGATTCGCTCTTTTCAGATTTTACGTTTTAACTTGCATTGAAAAATTAATGAAAATTTACAGGCTGCCACTTTTTTGTTTGTAAAGATACGAATACGATTAAATAAGCACAATTGTAGTATTTTTAATTTCTGATTCAGTGACGCGTATAGAAATTTGAAAAAATTATTGGTTGCGGAGTTACAGCCCTTTGACCCTTTGTCTGTCTGTTTTTTCGTAACGCCCTGTATATATTTTGGATGATTGGATGTATCCAAGTGTTCTCTATCTAAAATTGTTATGAGACCCTTTCAAAATAGTTACAAATAACCGAGTTAAAGGGACATTTTGGGCCAGATTCGCTCTTTTCAGATTTTACGTTTTAACTTGCATTGAAAAATTAATGAAAATTTACAGGCTGCCACTTTTTTGTTTGTAAAGATACGAATACGATTAAATAAGCAAAATTGTAGTATTTTTAATTTCTGATTCAGTGACGCGTATAGAAATTTGAAAAAATTATTGGTTGCGGAGTTACAGCCCTTTGACCCTTTGTCTGTCTGTTTTTTCGTAACGCCCTGTATATATTTTGGATGATTGGATGTATCCAAGTGTTCTCTATCTAAAATTGTTATGAGACCCTTTCAAAATAATTACAAATAACCGAGTTAAAGGGACATTTTGGGCCAGATTCGCTCTTTTCAGATTTTACGTTTTAACTTGCATTGAAAAATTAATGAAAATTTACAGGCTGCCACTTTTTTGTTTGTAAAGATACGAATACGATTAAATAAGCAAAATTGTAGTATTTTTAATTTCTGATTCAGTGACGCGTATAGAAATTTGAAAAAATTATTGGTTGCGGAGTTACAGCCCTTTGACCCTTTGTCTGTCTGTTTTTTCGTAACGCCCTGTATATATTTTGGATGATTGGATGTATCCAAGTGTTCTCTATCTAAAATTGTTATGAGACCCTTTCAAAATAATTACAAATAACCGAGTTAAAGGGACATTTTGGGCCAGATTCGCTCTTTTCAGATTTTACGTTTTAACTTGCATTGAAAAATTAATGAAAATTTACAGGCTGCCACTTTTTTGTTTGTAAAGATACGAATACGATTAAATAAGCAAAATTGTAGTATTTTTAATTTCTGATTCAGTGACGCGTATAGAAATTTGAAAAAATTATTGGTTGCGGAGTTACAGCCCTTTGACCCTTTGTCTGTCTGTTTTTTCGTTACGCCCTGTATATATTTCGGATGATTGGATGTATCCAAGTGTTCTCTATCTAAAATTGTTATGAGACCCTTTCAAAATAATTACAAATAACCGAGTTAAAGGGACATTTTGGGCCAGATTCGCTCTTTTCAGATTTTACGTTTTAACTTGCATTGAAAAATTAATGAAAATTTACAGGCTGCCACTTTTTTGTTTGTAAAGATACGAATACGATTAAATAAGCAAAATTGTAGTATTTTTAATTTCTGATTCAGTGACGCGTATAGAAATTTGAAAAAAATATTGGTTGCGGAGTTACAGCCCTTTGACCCTTTGTCTGTCTGTTTTTTCGTAACGCCCTGTATATATTTCGGATGATTGGATGTATCCAAGTGTTCTCTATCTAAAATTGTTATGAGACCCTTCCAAATAATTACAAATAACCGAGTTAAAGGGACATTTTGGGCCAGATTCGCTCTTTTCAGATTTTACGTTTTAACTTGCATTGAAAAATTAATGAAAATTTACAGGCTGCCACTTTTTTGTTTGTAAAGATACGAATACGATTAAATAAGCAAAATTGTAGTATTTTTAATTTCTGATTCAGTGACGCGTATAGAAATTTGAAAAAATTATTGGTTGCGGAGTTACAGCCCTTTGACCCTTTGTCTGTCTGTTTTTTCGTAACGCCCTGTATATATTTCGGATGATTGGATGTATCCAAGTGTTCTCTATCTAAAATTGTTATGAGACCCTTTCAAAATAATTACAAATAACCGAGTTAAAGGGACATTTTGGGCCAGATTCGCTCTTTTCAGATTTTACGTTTTAACTTGCATTGAAAAATTAATGAAAATTTACAGGCTGGACAGAATGCAACGATGCACCCTTTGCACCTGGAACTCGAATTGCGTCATCTACACACTGCGATCAGAAGCCTTTTTGGTCCTAAAATTGTTTTTTCCTTCGCGTTGGGGTAGAAGCACAGCCTTCTTTCTGTAGCAAAATGTTTTAAATTTTGGTGTTCAGTTCTTTGGTGTTTCCACCAAAATATTGATTTGGTGGTAGTAATTTCGCCGTTCGTCCATCTTTTTTTGGAAAGAAGAACCTATAGTAATTGTGAAAAAAAAGACAGTCTGCTGAAAAATTAAAATATTTCGTATTAGGATTTAAAGACGATTCCGCAAGTTTCTTTTCTATTTGAGGATCAATTTGATCGATTTCGTACATGGCTGTCTTCTTTTGGACGCGTATAACCAGAAGAACCTAATAATTAAAAAAAAAATAAAGTAATTGCTGAAAAGTAAAAAAAAACATGTTTTCGTATTAGGTTGATAATTTAAGAATGACGAGTTAGGTCTGCAAAAAAATTGTTATTAAATTGTTAGTAAAAGAAGAAATCGATTCTTCATTTTTTTATTTGTTAAATGTACAGATATTCAATACAACAATTTGCATTTGATCATTTTTAACATCTTTTGTGTTTATTTCTTAAACAAAACATCCAAGGCACCGATCTTCCAAACTCTTTTTTTAAATACTTTGCCTTTAAAAACAGTCTACGTTCTACAAATTCTATGTAGATTTGTTTGGATTTAATCTAGTTTTTTTTTTAGTTTAGTCTCTAAACTACACCACTATTCGTCGATAAAATACATATATACATTTTACAATGATTGCAATTCGCACAACTTTGTTTTTACTTGTCTTTTGGCTTTTTTTCTGCCAGTCCAATAACGTTTACACAATATGCGATTACAAAATTCCGTTGCATTAGATTTCGTGAATTGGATGTTTCTCTAAAAAAATATTGTATAAACGTTACCAATCAAGAAATAGACACACAAAGATAGTTACACCTGTGTAAATAAAATTGTGTATCGACGACGACGTTGTTTTTCTTTGCTAATTACTATATCTATTTTTTTTATTGCTTGTTAAACGTAAATTTTTTTGCAAACAATTTCTAATTATTCTTTAAACGATAAATATTAAAACAGTGACCACTAAATTCAACACAATTCTAAATATTGCTTCGAGTTACCAAAAATATCACTGCTTTTTTTAGATGAGCTGTGTTAAGTGTAAAAATACATATTTATTGCAAGCATTTTGGTGAATAAAATGCTATTTTTTTGGGGCGAGGGGGAAAAGGGAATTATTGTTAAAAAAAATCACAGAAGCTGTTTGATTCTATGGGGCAAGGTTATGCGCGTAAAACTCGAAAAATTAAATAAACAATGGCTAACATTTGTTAACAACCCTTGATATGTAATTTTTAAGACTTAAATAAGGAAATTTTGAATTTTAAAAAAATTTAACATACATCAGCCACTGTTTGATTATTAAGAATAGGTGGTAGAGAATAAGGGAAGCAAAAAGATCCTTATTTCGAAGAAGAAGAAGAAATGCGTTAAGGTATTATTTTTCCTACAAAGACTACTTCGTGTACAATTACATAAAAACCTATCGATTTAAAACGCAGTAATCACAGTAATCCTGACAGGGCTGTATTCAGTTAAAATTTATCTAACATAAAACACAACCGTTGTGTGGCTTTCATTCGCCATAAAAAACACTGTTCACAACCAAAATAACTTCCAAGGAACAGCTAAATACAGTCTCATCTTTGAAGGATTTTCTCCTTGATTTTATTATTTCCTAAAATCCTACGTCATAAATCATCTCTGAATGTGAGGAAACGTGACTACTAAAATTAAATGCAGGAATGAAATAATATACGTCGTCCACTGAAGCTGAGAACTTTTATTATTTATCTCAACGCACTTTCCTGAAAGAAATAAATCAACAATAAAAAATAAGTTTCTTAATTGGAATACTAACCGATAATAGTTGCGTTGAAAATTAGTTCTCCTGTAAAGCCTGGCTTCACAGAACGATCGCAATTGTCCGAAGATGAAGAAAATAACAAGAGGTCGGGGTCGTATTCTCGATAAATGAAGCAATACCTTCGTGCTCCGTGAGAAGATCTACTTACCGGAGTTGTTATTAAATAATGGGTACCGTTTTCTTCCCATCTTCCATGACAAGAATAAGCTGAAATTTACGGTTTCAGTATAAAACTGGCATGACCTTCAAATTTTGTTAGGTCACACGCTAAATCATCACATCACTCTAATCTCGTCTGGAAGGACAAAAAGCGTTAAATAAAACTCTAAAAAAATTCTATAGTCTATAACAATATTTCTGGAACAAAAATGGTCAAATGACCCCTACACAATATTTTTCAAGGTCGTTTTCGACCAGGATCGACAATAGAATTTTTTTTTCTTTTTAAATAATAGTCACTGACATACACGCTTTTTTCAATGGCCATAGGTGCATAGTTTTCTGTTTTTTGGAATTTTGGACATATGACCTTGAAATATCCCGAGGTATATTTTTCAAGGTCAGATCGGACAGTTCATTAACATAACATTTTTTGTTGAGAAATCCAATATTTTTAAATAATTTTTGTAGGCCGAAGCAGAGAGGGGAAACTTTTCTAACTCGATCGATGGTCACGTGACCTTGAAATAATTTATTTCAAAATCAAAAATTATTCCAATGCCATTTGAGATCGGAGGGTAATTGTTGATATTTCAGCGATAAGATATTAATTCTGGTAGAGTAGGGGCTTCTGGGTAAACCAAAACATTTTTGTGTTTCTGGAATCCGATTCTGGTAGGTTTCAGGTCTGTAGAAAATTTTCAGAACATTGGGATTTTGTAATTTTAATTTTTTAAATCAAAAAACGTTTGTTAAAATTTTGGCGGACTTTTTTAATATAAACAGACCCGGATTATATGATTTTTTATATTTAATAATTAATTTGATGTCCTAAAATTAGAATTAGGAATTTCCTAAATCCAGGAATCAAAATAAATAAAAGGTTAAATAATTAATTAAAATAATAAGGGTTTCTGTGAAGAAGTTCTAAGGATGATGTAATTGAAGAAAGGTACTTCTTTCTACCTTTAAATTGGTATTTGTAACGTTGCAAAATAAAATAGGGTGGTTGAAGGGTAGGTTTCGGTTTAAGAGAGGAAGCTGTATTGACTTACAAGAAATAAAATCCGGAGAAGGGCACTCAGAACGGAATTCCATGGTATCAGCAGAGCTACAACCGACGATGAGATTAGAAAAGCCTTCGTTATCACAGTCTGAGAATCGATCAACTCTTTTCGTCCTTATTATGTGGCCAACTTCTCCGTAAAGTGCCTTGGAATGCTTGTCATGGTGGTAGGTTTGTCGGAAATGATGCATTTCAAGTTGATGGTTGTTGTGGATTGGCGATCTAACACGTCTTTCGCCTCTGATTAAACTATGTATAGCGAATTTTCCTACGTACGGGCATTGTCTTGATTCAGGAGTTGTAGCTGAAAAGACATAACATTTAAAATAGATTTCATTTTTTTTTCTTGATCTATTTCTGATGCGCGCCACACGCAGTCATTAACGGCGAGGGCGGAGATATTAGCGTAAATTGTTAACATATGTCACATAAACCGTCATTAATATTTTTTAATGGTTGTTTCTCGGTGGTCTACAGCCATTACGTGTTGAGGGAAGCAAAATAAAACTCTAGTAGAATGATACCTAGTCTTCTGTTATAAATTGTTACACAACTGTGAATGAATCAGTTTCCTGTCCCTAAAATAAATTTAACACAAAAAATGTTAACCTTTTTAAAGTTGGGACAAAAATAAATTTTTTAGGGCGGTGCAAGCTACCGACGAGAGCGTATGTCCCTTACGTGGTCCACAAAAGCCTCCGATTCCGAGTTTCTCTTCGCGCAAATTTTTCCCCCTTATCCACGACTTTGGAAAATTTATGCCCCCTATGTTAAACAAAAACAAAAATATAAAACAAGAACCATGGAAGTCTTTGGGCCGGTGTAGGACAATGGTTAGAGCCTCCGATTCCGCGTCTCTCTTCGAGCAGATTTTTCTTCCTCGTCCATGGGGTTTTGGTCCTTGAAATTATTATTCAAAACTTATACTTACTGACTAAAGTGATATAAGGTATAACAGTTCTATTAAAGTAAGGTGGGGTGCAAGCATCTTCTGGTCTCTTTGTTTGTGCCCCAGCTTGTACCTCCATGACGTGGATGTCTCGCCGATAGAATAACATACACGTATATCCACTTTGACTGGAATAAATTAATTAGAATTAACCGGAAGCCTAGCAATCTATATTTTGACATGCAACATGAATAGTTGCAGAGAAACGACATACCATCCCATAGTATAATGTGTCAAAAGCATCACCGAACTTTCATCCCTCGTAGAATGTCTGGTTTGAGCGCAAACCACTTTCATTTCTAATCCAGACGAGTTAGTTATCCTCAATGTTGAATTTCTGTGATGAAAACTGTATGTGACCGAGTAATCAAGGGTATGCCAATGATTATAATTTGCCAGCCATGATGGAAAACGACATTTGTTTATCGACGGTGCTGAAAATTAAAACTTTTGTTAGGAAAAAAATATTTGCGAAGTTTTATAATAAGGGGATTTACCTAACGTTCTAAATATAATAGGAAATCATGTTTGGAAAGTATTTTATGAGAAAAACGGGTTAAAGTTTCTAAATCTCATCAGGGAGAAAAAACTAGCGATCAATAAGGGTTGAAAAAGGAAAAACACTGGCTGGGGTAATATTTCTTTTCCTGTTTAAAAATATAAAAAAAATGTATCAAGTAAATCCAGTATGCATTAAATATTTGTATATACAGGGTGTGGTGTCTAAATGTCATTTAGACTTCTATTGAATAATTTGACAACCCAGCACTTGAATTTCAAAAACAAAACAGATCCAAAAAGCCCATTTAAAACCGAATAAGATAATATAAAAATATATACAGGGTGTTACCGTAAAAAATCGAACAGTGATTAATTAATCAAACTAATGTGTAATCCGTAAAATTCTGATTTTTCAAAAAAAGTTGAATAACTTGGCAACACAGCATTTAAATTTCAAAAACGAAACAGATCCAGAAAGCCCAATTAAAACCGAATAAGATAGTATAAATATATATACAGGGTGTTACCGTAAAAAATCGAACAGTGATTCATTAATCAAACTAATGTGTAATCCGTAAAATTCTGATTTTTCAAGAAAAGTTGAATAACTTGACAACACAGCATTTAAATTTCAAAAACGAAACAGATCCAGAAAGCCCAATTAAAACCGAATAAGATAGTATAAATATATATACAGGGTGTTACCGTAAAAAATCGAACAGTGATTCATTAATCAAACTAATGTGTAATCCGTAAAATTCTGATTTTTCAAAAAAAGTTGAATAACTTGACCACACAGCATTTAAATTTCAAAACCGAAACACATTCAGAAAGACCATTTAAAACCGAATAAGATGGTATAATAATATATACAAGGTGTTACGGTAAAAAATCGAACAGTGATTCATTAATCAAACTAATGCGTAATCCGTAAAATTAGGATTTTTTAAAAAAAGTTGAATAACTTGACCACACAGCATTTAAATTTCAAAAATGAAACACATCCAGAAAGACCATTTAAAACCGAATAAGATAATATAAAAATATATACAGGGTGTTACTTCAAAAAATCGAACAGTGATTCATTAATCAAACTAATGCGTAATCCGTAACATTAGGATTTTTTAAAAAAAGTTGAATAACTTGACCACACAGCATTTAAATTTCAAAAATGAAACACATCCAGAAAGACCATTTAAAACCGAATAAGATAATATAAAAACATATACAGGGTGTTACCGTAAAAAATCGAACAGTGATTTATTAATCAAACTAATGAGTAATTCGTAAAATTCCGATTTTTCAAAAAAAGTTGAATAACTTGACCACACAGCATTTAAATTTCAAAACCGAAACACATCCAGAAAGCCCATTTAAAACCGAATAAGATAATATAAAAATATATACAGGGTGTTAGCGTAAAAAATCGAACAGTAATTTATTTAGAAAATTATTGTGTAATTCGTAAAATTCTGTTACATGAAGCACGCTGTATTTTTTAAAATATTCCTCTTTGATTCCCTGAAACCGTTATTTGAAAAATTTTTCTGTTTGATAAAGAGTAAATAAAATTGCGACCACGCTGACTTTATTATATCTTTACGTTGAAACCACCTAAAACATTTTCTATAATATCCTGTAACCAAACATGAAAATTCAAAGACCTTACTGTAATTTTATAAATTAATGTCTTTTAAGAAAAAAAACCCTTAAGGAAATTAAAGCTTTTACGGTTCTGTAAGTATCTACTTACATTAATTTAAATTCCTTAAGAGGTTGAAGTTTTAACATCGTTCAAATAAAAAATTTAGCTAAACGAAACAGAGTCAAAGACAATGAGACGGGTTGGTTTTTACAATAATAATGAGACAAAGACATTTTGTTGCCTTAAATCAGAGTCCGTTGTAATTATTAAGTGATCACAAGGAGGTTCAATTAGGACAAAGGTTTCATTTGGAAAATTTAATAATTACTCGTTCTGTTCACACAGATATCATGGATTAAATATTACTGTGGCGAATATTTCATTAAGAACAAGGGAGGAAAAGAATAAAGGAAAATTGAAAAATATAAAATTATATCGAAATAATAAGAATGGACAAGGGCGTCGATAGGGGATGGCTCAAGTTATCAATGCGCGAAAAATAAATTAACGAGTGATAATATCCGATGAACAAAATGAGATCATGCCGATCTAGAAAATTAATTTTCGATTTAAAGGGAATCCACTAGACCTAGAGTTCTCCAGTTTGTTCTAATTTAGTTGGGGAACCGTAAGATCCGGTATTTGAATCAAACATGTGGAGCGAGAAAACCAATTGATCCCGAAGAATCTAACTTTGACTATCAACTGATGAAGCAAAATATGCTCCGGATTTTGGCAAAGTCGGAAGTTTAGGAAATGAGCACACCATATAATAGAATAGGACTTATGAAACTTACGGTATAAATGATCTGGAAACCTAAAAGATGATTGATTTGAAGTGTTCTAAAAGAATTATAAAGTTGGAAAAATGCTTTATCACCGAAACCGGAACAGATGGATGCAATATTGTTCGCTTTTTAAAAAGAAACTCCTATTCAGAATCTACGATGTAGTACTACTTTTATGAGTATTTCGTGATGGTTAAATTGTATATTTTCCTAGATGGAATTTTCTAACAATGAGAAATAATGCATACGTATTTACCTCGCATACTAAAGTATAAAACTTTTCCGTTCTATTTTATCATTTTCACATTCGGTTTCAGAACGGAACACTCAGTAATGATTTTCAAGAGAAACGTGTACTATTTGTTAGTAAAAATTTAAATAACAAACATAAATGGTATATCTAGTTGCGATTGAATGCCTTTAGGGCTCTAACTCCCTCCCCCAGCAATTTTTCTGTTCGTAATTTTGGGTACATTTACATTTTCAATAAAATTTAATTACAGTACTGTTCGTATGATTTAATCTAAGTCCTTGGGTTATAACAACCCTTTTTTTCAGGAGATTCAATTAACGCCTTTTTGGTTAAAAATTCCTCCAAAATTTGCTAAAGCACCTTTAAGAATTTTTGCCTAGAAATACATAATAATCAAGGGATGAATGTTATTTTTTAGGGGTAGGGGCTCTTTAGGGTTTTGATATTCCAGTTTTAGGGGATTAATTGGTGCCTTTTTGGCTGCAAAATTTCCCAAACCTATTAAGACTTCGTTAAAAATTTATGTTACATTTTGACTTTAAATAAAAAATTATCCAGGACCGAATGTTGCTCTTTTTGAGCTTTTCAAGGTTCTTGGGGCCCCAATATTTTATTTTCTGACATTTAGAAGACGCCTTATTGGGCCAAAAAATTCCTGCAATCAACTGAAGCTTGCTAAGGAATTTTGGTTATTTTTGTTACGAAATAAAAAATATTCCGGGCACAAATGTTGCCCGTTTTGGGCTTTTCAGGGTTCTTGGGTCTTCCACATTTTATTTTCTGACATTTAGAAGATGCCTTAATGGGCCAAAAAATTCCCGCAATCAACTGAACCTTCCTAAGGAATTTTGGTTATTTTTTGATATGAAATAAAAAATATTCCGGGCACAAATGTTGCTCGTTTTGGACTTTTCAGGGCTCTTGGGGCTCCCATATTTTATTTTCTGACATTTAGATGACGCCTTATTGGGCCAAAAAATTCCCGCAATCAACTGAAGCTTCTTGACGAATTTTGGTTATTTTTTGACACGAAATAAAAAATATTCTGGGCACAAATGTTGCTTGTTTTGGGTTTTTCTGGGCTCTCGGGGCGGGGGTCTCATATTTTATTTTTTGACATTTAGAAGTCGCCTTATTGGGTCAAAAAAATTCCGCAATTAACTAAAGCTTCTTAAGGAATTTTGGTTATTTTTTCACTTGGAATAAAAAATATTTCGGGCACCAATGTTGCTCGTTTTGGGCTTTTCACGACTCTTGGGGCTTCCATATTTTATTTCCTGACATTTAGAAGACTCCTTATTGGGCCAAAAAATTCCCGCAATCAACTGAAGCTTCGTAAGGAATTTTCGTTATTTTTTGAGACGAAATAAAATATATTCCGGGCACAAATGTTGCTCGTTTTGGGCTTTTCAGGGCTCTTGGGGTTCCCATATTTTATTTTCTGATGTTTAGAAGACGCCTTATTAGGCCAAAAAATTCCCGCAATCAACTGAAGCTTCCTAAGGAATTTTGGTTATTTTTTGACACGAAATAAAAAATAATCCGGGCACAAATGTTGCTCGTTTTGGGGTTTTCTAGCCTTTTGGAGCTTCGATATTCTATTTTTCAAGTTTTAATTGGCACCTTTTTGGTTGGAAAAATTCCCAAAACCTATAAAGGTTTTAAATAAAAAATAATCCACGATAGTCCTTCAGACTTTCAAAATACTTTCAGGTATTTTGGATTCGTAGTTAAATAATCTAAAATATTAGAGAATATGATAAAAGCAACACGTATAAAGGTCAAAACTAAACTATCTAAAGGATAAAAGGTCCAAGAGTGGTATAAATAATAAAAGCGTACTAGACGTGGCGGTACGGTTAATCTACCGCAACTTAACCTGGAGTTTCTATTTTCCGTAGGATTCCCGTATGCAAGGAAGTAAAGCCAAGAGAAGCTTTGAACTTAAATTCAAACAGCAATTCGTATTCAAGGTACCTCTTTTGAGAGTCATCGTTCTGCTTCCCTCCGTGGCGCTGAAGAGTCCATTACACGTTGCGTCTCCGCTTTGTGCGACTCTGAATTCAATGCCATCTAATGCTTCCGACGCCACAGATGCTTTTTCATACACAAAGCATCTGAAACGGTCCTCATTCGACGTCGCATGACTATGGTGTACTTTACCTACGAGGTATCGGGAACTTCCTTCTTTCCACACAGCCAAACATTGTAACTCCTCCACTGAAAAAAAAAACATAAAATCGATTGATTTTTAGTGTGTGGTGATTGCCTAGGGGCGCAAGCTAACAAGTTCTTTTTTTTGTGTAAACCGACCTGTACTTTCGGATGCGTGAACATCAGGGCATGCTTGATAACTCAGCAAAAGCCTGCTGTCTTCGGTGCAAGTATCGATGCTGGACACAGGCGATCGGCATTCTCCATGTCCTCTGTTATACGTGAACGTGAAAGGTCCTCTGAAAGGACAAGGAACAGGGGCTGCGTTTTCACGAAACATCGAATACAAGAGAGCGTCGCCCGTGATCAAACTGCAAAGTGACGAGAGCAATTCCTTCCCGTAACAAAAGGCTGAAACATAATTAATTATTATTAATCATTTCTTGTGGTCATTTGTCATTACATTCAAACTGTTTCAATTAATAACTGATTATAATATAATGTCCACCCTTTGTCTCCTAAGGCTTAAGCCATTACAAACCTACGTGACTCCCTGAAGTTTATTATTTCAGGTGGGTTTTAGGTACGAAAAATTTTGTTGGGATTCGTGGAGGATATTGCAGAAAAAAATTTCTAATACTAAAATGTTTAATGGTTTACTGAGTTTTTATCAAAAAATATTGGGTGTTGGAACATATGTTTTTTGAAAATTCAGGATTATCCATAGTTTTACCGAAAACCGCGTTGATTATTATTTTTGTTTTGTTAGGAAATTAATATTTTTAGTTGATTAAATCTAGTGTGCGCTTGATTCAATTAAACGTGCTGAAAATAATTCTTTTGCGTGATTAAACAATAAAACAAGGTTTTCGCTTTCAGATTCAGAGGGTAATTGACGTATTTGTAAAAAAATAGTTATTTTTTATACAAGATGATAAAATTATATTTTATCGACAAGCGGAAAGTGTTAATTCACGAGCGATGAAATCGCGAGTGAATTAATTTTCGCGAGTCGATAATTAAATTTTATCGTCGTGTATAAAATTCTATTTTTTTCTATAGCAGATGTTAAAGAAAATAAAAAAATTTGTAAAAAACCAATTAAAATTAAATTATATTAAACCTGAAAATCTCAGTAGGTATAGCAAAGGTTTCCATGGAGTTACCCAAAGTCAGAAAATTAAAGTACTTTATCTATCCTTGCGGTTAAAGTGTTACTTTATCTACCCTTGCGGTTAAAGTAATATTTGATCAACTATTTTTAGTCGAACAAAGTACACTTTAACATCTGCTATAGAAAAAAAAATATTTTTGTTTAGATTTCAAAAAAATATTCTACTTTTATGTAAAATATCTTGTTGTGATTAAAGAAAAAGATTAAATGTGTCTTGGTAAATCTTAAACCTAAGTAATTTTGACATAATGCAACGACTTCATAAATTTTAAGCTTTCTAAACACGTAGCTTAAAGATGATACATGTTCTTTCAAAATAGACTTATTTCGAACAAATAAGTTGTTATTTTTGTTCTTGTGGGGTTTAAAAATAGTCTCTGTGTGTGCAGAAGCGTTAGTCAGAAGTTTTGTTTGGACATCTTAATGACTTCTGTAAAATTTTATTTACTGTTCACATATGAGTGGCAAGGTACCTTACAAATCTACCTTGACGAGGAATTTCGCTTATTTTTACTTTTAATGTTCCTTTTTTTCACACAAAGATTGGATCAAGTCAATACAGTCTTCACCGAACGACTGCAGCAGACACTCAAAATTTACAATTTTTTTTAAAGAAAACTTTAAAGTAACAGACAGCTTGTCTTTCTTATTCATCGCATAAATTAATTAGAGTTTGTGGTCCGTCCTTTCGCGTCATATTTAAGTCGCTCTTTAGAGAATATATTTTTAGGGTGTTGGATAATATGATCCCAGTGGTCAGCTAATTGGCTTTTGTGGTTATATTCCTGTGGTTTCGTTAAGGGCAACTTGAATATTCTATTTTAGTAAGTTCTCATGTTTTAGGGGAAATTAATTTCAAAATATAATCTGACGTTAAATGGAAAAATTATTTGGGAAATCCTTTAGAATATTTAAAAGTACTCCCCATAATAATTCTTCTAATCTATTACGGAAATTTGGACGTTTCAAGGATAAAAAAAAATCACTTGAGTCATACCTAATAATTTTCCCATTGCCATAAAAAAATCAAGAACTGCATAATTTTTATGTATTAGTGGAAATTTTTTTCAGCAACCTGTGCGTGTAAATGTCTTTCTTTATATTTAGTTGTTAAAGGATTTGTAATCTTTATGTGATCTGGTTAGAGGAGTAATTATAATGGGTGAACAATAAAAAAACAATTTTAGTTTGTTATGCAAATGGGGAAATGCCGTAGAAGTCACATAACTCACGTAGGTTTCCTAGAATATTTTTTTTTTCAGGACAAAATAAATATTTTGAAGAGGAGTGAAGGTTCGAACCCCATTAGTGTTTATTTTTTTCTTCAAATTTAAATGTAAGATAGGGGATTTACAAAAGGGTGGAGAATGATTGTTACACAAATATTCCACACTTACTTTCTTTGTACTGAAGAACGTTCGCGTGTTTTTCATGAATCACAACACAACGATAGCAACTTTTCCTGTAAAATAAATCAAACATTCAAGATAACTTTTCAGACTAGAAAAGTTTAAAATAAAACATACTCGTCTACAACTAAAAATTTATCTCCTTCGGAACCGAGGCATCTCCCTTTGCTGCTAAGTCGTGGACCTTCGATTATTATTGGCTGTCGAACACCGGATTGAAACCACGTGCCTTCCCATCGTTCCGGGAAAAAGCAGACCCCTGAAAAAACACAAATGGACGACTCTAAGCAGATTTATATTTAAACGATATAAGTGGGGAATCGAAGAAAAGGATTTAATACCATCAAAAGTTTCCTTTTTTGTGGTTACATAATTTGTGACTTTATCTTGGAAAAATGCATATGGAAAATTTTAGTCGGATGGGGATAAATATTTTATATTTTATTACCTCAATCTTTTTGGTATAATTTTTCATTTAATCATGAAATAATTGTAAAACTGAAATTTTGTAAAAAGATTAATTTAAGGGTGGAAATTTGATAAATTTGGGAAAGTGTTTTAATATTTTAATTAATTTTAGGGAAAGTAGAGAAAATTAATTCAATACATGAAAGCGGTACTTTCGTGCCGCTTATGCGTTTGAAAGGGACATCACATCGTTCTTACCAATTTTCACATTCTGGGGTTGATTCGATATTTTAGTGGAGTTGGAACTTTTTTTACAGAAATAAATATTTTATCAACTGTTTGAAATATAAAGCTTAATTGAGTATAGGTTCACTATTTAAAATATAAACCTTTGATGTAGTATACGAATAATTTGTAGCTTGTTTGTTTGAACAACATTTAATTGAAGTATGTCTCTGTTAAAGTTAACATTGGTGGAGTTTTGCATTATTGGTAATGCATGCATAATAGTAAAATAGAGTGAATAAACAGAAAATTTGAAACTACATTAGTTATGCATTAGTTCTAATGTTTTAATAAACACTAAAATTGAAATCGGGTACATATCTGCTGATTCATCGATGCCGTGCTGCATAATATACGGATATCTATATCGTTTTTGGTTTGAGAGGGCGTTTCGAAAGAGGAAACCAATAGAGAGAGAGAAAGAGAGGAAGTTATATATGTGGGGTAAACTCTAAAAATGCAAATAGGGAGAATGTGGAAGGGTCATCGTAAAAGGATTTAGGTTTTTGCATTTTCCAAGACCGGGATCCGATATTGAATTGTATTTGATTGGTCTTTTACATTTTTTATTTTTTTCGAGACAAATGCAATTACAGAACAAGACAAAAAAGGTAATTTCTCGTTTTCTCGTTAAAAAGAAAATTGGAAAAACCGTTACATCACAAAAAAGGCCATTTGCGAAAGTGTTATTCGCGTTTTAAAAATAGACGGCTTCTGAAGGATAAAAGAACAAAAGCTTGGCTCGTTTTAAGAGGAAACGTTTCTCCACTCTTTTTAAAAACTTAAGTTTTTAAATGAATTATATATAATTGGCACATACCTTCTTGTTTAAAGGTTGCCGTGTGGTGGAAAAAGCAAAGGAGGAACAGAAGAAAATTACAACATAAGAAGCTCCATCGAACATCCATGCTGGATTTGGTATTGCTTGAGGTTACATTGTAGCGCTTTGCTCCTGAAACAAGCAAAAAATAGCTTTAATAAAGGAAATTACTAGAGAGAATATTTTATTAAGTTTGTTTAGCTGCGAGTTTGTAGATATCCTGCAGAGCAATTTGTTCTTTTACAGCTCACATTTAAATTCCACACTTCCTCTTCTAATTTAATTTTTTTTCTTTGGTTTTCTATCATCTTTTACTTTTCTTATTCTTCATGTAAACAAAATCGGGCTAGCCATAATTTACACCCCCTAGAATCATTCCTTTAAGGAGATTTAACCTCGATATTATTTAGGGGTTGCCCAAATTTCATTGAATTTTTTTTTTAATTTTTCAATTAATTTTGTTAGACATTTCTTTATCGTATTTTCCTCTAGAAAATTTATCCTTTATTTACCAGAAAAAAGTTTCTTTTCTGGACCCTTTTCGTGTATTATTCCATTCGAGTGTCACAAAGTAAGTGTCTCGGATTTTAACGAAGCTCCAAGCATTTGGAGAAACGAGTAACAAAAAAGTGGTTGGTTGGAAGTTCTTAAATTTGTGTAACAATAGGCGGTGATGAAGTAATTTTAAGCCCTATTAGAAAATAAATTTAACTACAATAGGAAGGCTTGTAGAAGCTGATAGACGACTTATTCAAATCAAGCTCCCCAGACTGGATATTATAATAACAATTTTTGACAGGAATGTGGTTTCATAATTTTCTTTTCCTCCGCATCTTATCGCTTATATAATGAGCACCTGTCAAGGTTTATGGATAAAATTTCTTTTAATAATATACTAAACCGCTTATGTATGGCGTGATTAAAAGAACATGAGAACCCCTAATTTTTATTTTTTATTACTCGTGGGTTCACACTTCAAACGATCAAAAGCTATTATTAACAATTTTGTACAGTCACAGTCCAGACTGAACAAAAAAATAATTGCTTATTCACATTCAACGAGGTTTAAACCCTCAAAAGGAAATATCAAACACTTTTGAACAACATTAAAAATCTGGAGATCTAGTTCTGGAGATCAGGAGATCTAGCTACCTTCGCCCATATTCGCACGCATTTTTCGTCGTCTCGTAAAAAGTTCTGAATTTTTTAAATTAGTTTACATATTCAAGGGGGTTAGGTCTGGAGACCCAGTAGACCCACTAGAAAGTATAAATGGAAATTTTAGGGAAATATTTGATGGGCTAAAAATAAATCCCGATGGTTAAAATCTCGAGGAACTTTTAAGGTAATAAATGTTGTAACGGTTAAGAGTAATTTAAAAGTGAGGATATTCAAGTTTTATATATTCATCCTCTTCCTGTTGAGTAAAGCTGAAAAGGGTTTTCTTAAAAGCAGGCCTTTGTGGCGTTCATCCCCTGACTGTTCGCCACGAACAGGCAGAATGGCTGATTTTCTTGAACCTTGTTAGTGTATCATTACCTCATTTCCCACCTGTCTACAAAATTAACATTATTAACGCATTATCACGTAACTTTGATGCCGGAGGATCGAAGTATCCCCGCATCAGGGGCAAACAAAACACCCCGGAATTGTAAACTTCCCGTACCTCGGGCTAACATGGAACACCACTCCGGGTGCCTTCCGGCCTAAGATCTCCTTGACTGTCTCCCTACCATCCCCCATAATTTTATACTTGCCCGTGGCTATTTCTGTCATATTCAGAGACTGCTGAATGAGCGCGTCCTGATGTGTATAAGGTCTTGTTTATGGTCTTGTTTTATTCCAGGACACAATGTTGGAAAGTGTTTTGCTTGTATTTCAGTTTTGTTGAACGAAAATCATTGGGTTTAAGTATAATCAATGTTAATACAATTTGTAAAGCAATAACAGGTCTACCTAATTATCTAAAAATATACAGGGTATACAATTTAAAAAAATTGAGTTACGGCGGATACCACGAGGTGACGGAATTCTGACTCATTCGGTACTTTTCTAAAAAAATTAAATAACTCGGGAAAACCGCAACGGAATCTCAAAAACGTTAGAAATACAGAAAGACAATTAAATTCTGAATGAAATAGGGTAAAAATATACAGGGTGTTCAATTTAAAAAAATCGAGTTATGGCGTATAATACGAGGTAACGGAATTCCGACTCATTTGGCATTTTTCTAAGAAAAATCAAACAACTCGGGAAAACCGCAACAAAATTTCAAGATCGTTAGAAATACAGAAAGATAATTAAAATCTGAATGAAATTATCTAAAAATATACTGGGTGTTTAATTTAAAAAAATCGAGTTATGGCGTATACTACGAGATGGAGAAATCCTGAAGCATTCGGGATTCTTCTAAAAAAATTAAATAACTCTGGAAAACCGCAACGGAATCTGAAGAACGTTAGAAATACAGAAAGACAATTAAAATCTGAATAAAACGGTGTAAAAATATACAGGGTGTTCAATTTAAAAAAATCGAGTTATGGCGTATAATACGAGGTAACGGAATTCTGACTCATTCGGAATTTTTCTAAAAAAAATTAAATAACTCGGGAAAGTGGCAACTGAATCTCAAAAACGTAACACATTCAGAAAGATAATTAAAATCTGAATAAAACTGTGTGGAAATATACAGGGCGTTCAATTCAAAAAAATCAAGTTATGACCTGTATTATGACGAAAGGAGTGTTACCACAATCTTTTTGTACCTGAAACTTATTTCTGTTATCAAATTTCTTATTTTCTATTAAATAAATGTTATATATAACAGATAAAAAAACCTGCCCTGTTGACTAATTATAAATTCTGTAGTAAACACTCATGAATCCAAGCTTCGACTCGAAATTTTCTGGGATTAAGCAGGTCTAAAGTTTCATAACAGATCCAATCTGACAGTTGGTTGAACTGTACAGCTGATAAATTGAATTGATGTGCAATTACGAGTGACCACAGGATCGAACTTAATTAACAGCTGGTCGATATGAAAGATCCGATCGTGAGGAACAGCCATAAGTGTCAGATTCGGTAATAAACCGATCATGTTTCATTGCCAGTTGGAAACTAATTTCCTGGATTGGTTTAACGAAAGGTCCCTACACATATTAAACTTCAACTGGAAAATATTGCTATTGGATACTAGGGATGATTCATAAACTTAATTTAATTTATATATTTAGATTTATTTTAATTGGAATGAATAAAAAGAAAGTTTTGATTGATTACCTGAACAGGTTAAGGTTGGTAACCGAGAAAAAATTAGGATCTGGGAATGTTTGCTGTTGTTGCGACATGTTTTTTTTCTTATAAATTTAATTAATTAAGGTTTGTACCTAGAAACATACCGGATACAAAACCAGGTTGTTAGAGTAACAGACGACAAATGGATTGTATGAAAAGGATAATAATCTCACTGTCTAACAAACAAAAGGTAGTCCAGATCTATAAATTACCAAGCTGGCTTGACAATTAATATCAACTACAAAGGATGCGATCCTTGCTGTACTAGATTTCAAGTTTCCTGTTTCAAGTAACAAGAAAAAAAGTAAAAATATAAAACTTTTGTTTCTATTAGTTTATTGGTGGGATCACTGAATGGAAATACAGCTATCGGAATTTGATACAATTTTTCAATTGTTTTCGTGAGGCGAATGGAAAACGTCCGGTTTTGATTCGTTGAGCTTTTATGCTTAAAAAAATTCGCGAATATTTAAAACATATACAGAGATATATCTGACGACCTTTAAAAATACGAAAAACAGAAAAGTTAAAAAGTTTTGAACATTATTTGAATTTGTTGGAAGTATTATGAAAAGTTGTTCCTTTATTTCCTAAGTTTAAATGTTTATTTTTTTAGTTGCCTGTTTTATTTTTCTTTCGAGGTAGGACAGATGCTTTGGTAAAGCTTTAGAAAATATTTGAATTTTTCCATCTTCCAGTACTATAAGTGCAAATTTTAGAAAATTTGGTTTTATTACTACCCCCGTTATTTTCAAAATTAGTAACCCTATAGGGCGTATTTTAATTTGGATTAAACGCAAATCCTGAATCGTCCTGTAAGAAACTTTATTTTGTCGTCATTAGAAAACAATTTTCGGAAAATTGTTTCTCAAAAATTACTACCCCTAATATTTTCAATTTTTTTATATGTTTAGGGGTTAGAATGAACTTTAATTCGGCTTATTCCCAATGCCCTACTCGTCCTATAAGAAACCCTACAAATTTTTGAATTAATTTTGTCGTCATTAGGAAACAAATTTCGGAAATTTGTTTCTCAAAAATTACTACCCCTAATATTTTCAAATATTTTGTATGTTTAGGGGTTAGAATGAACTTTAATTTGGATTATTCGCAATGTCCTAATCGTCCTGTAAGAAACCCTTCAAATTTTTGAATTAATTTTGTCATCACCAGGAAGCAAATTTCGGAAATTTATTTCTCAAAAACTACTACCCCTATTATTTTGAAATTTTTTATATGTTTAGGGCTTAGAATGAACTTTAATTTGAATTATTCGGAATGCCCTAATCGTCCTGTATGGAGCTCTACAAATTTTTGAATTAATTTTGTCATCATTACGGAAACAAATTTCAAAAATTTGTTTCTCAAAAACTACTACCCCTATTATTTTCAAATATTTTATACGTTTAGGGGTTAGAATGAACTTTAATTTGGCTTATTCGCAATGCCCTAATCGTCCTGTAAGAAATCCTTCAAATTTTTGAATTAATTTTGTTGTCATTAGGAAACAAATTTCGGAAATTTATTTCTCAAAAACTACGACCCCTATTATTTTGAAATTTTTATACGTTTAGGGGTTAGAATGAACTTTAAGTTGGCTTATTCGCAATGCCCTAATTGTCCTGTAAGAAGCCCTACGAATTATTGAATTAATGTTGTCGTCAGTAAGGAAACAAATTTCGAAACTTTATTT
Organism: Hemicrepidius hirtus; assembly: GCA_963082805.1. Taxonomy (NCBI): domain Eukaryota; kingdom Metazoa; phylum Arthropoda; class Insecta; order Coleoptera; family Elateridae; genus Hemicrepidius; species Hemicrepidius hirtus. The sequence continues at coordinate 1,793,362 of OY720166.1, forward strand.
CTCAAAAATTACCACATTACTTTAATTTGGATTATACGCAATATCCTATTCGTCCTGTGAGTGACTACAAATTTTTATTTTTACTAGAAACCAGATTTTCTCATTCCTACAATTTGTAGTAAAATTTGTTATTTAAATGTCTTGGATTGGTAAATAAAACAGAGTTGTAGTATGACACAAACAAAGATGTAGAAGCTACTTATTACGTTTACAGCCCAATAAAATTGTAAATGGACTAGACACATCGGATCGCTTAAAGTTGTTCAAGAATCGTTCGTGTTTTAGCAGCAATGAGAAGCTTTTAAAAATTCATGCCAGTTTCCTATTTGTTCGTAAAAGAATACACAAAAGTTTAATTTTCGGTTGTCTCTGCGGTATGTGAACGGCAATTTATTTAAGCATCGTGTGGCATTATTTTCGTGTTATTTTTAGTAGGAATTTCCTGCCGTACAACAAGTACTTAACTTCATTAATACAAGCCAACAACATATAAATAAAGTAGAAATAAAAGTTCCTCCGACGAGCAAATATACATAGACGTACGACCCGCTGTTTTACATTTTAAATTGAGAACCGCTTTTATTCAAATTGCTCAACAATTTACAAACAAAGGCAGCCCATTATCCGAAGGAACACGAGAAAATAAGAATTCGTGATAAATTACACGTGCCACAAAAACATTTTTCTTTAAATATTATTTATGTACGGTAAGCAATTACGAATAAATCTTTCTGTATATAAATTAATTTTAGGAAAATGTAGGAGACGTAATCGTTTCTGGGCGTATCTGAGTTATATTCTGCTAGCGCCAACCGCTTTCGATTTATATTGGAGAGAAAAAGATATTTTTAATAAATAATAAACCCCGGTTTCCAATGATTTTCCAATAATGTTTGACGTTTTACAAAACGCGACCTGGTAATGATACGGTTCGCCTCAGACCTTATTTAATAGTTTATTCGGGCTACGAAAAATGAAAACACTTCCCTCACCTCCTTTACTGCTACCTTGAATTATTTCCCTCATTTCTACATAAGAAAAATATTTGCAATCTCTCTTTCAAATACGTAGTACGTGAATCTAAAACCAAACTCGTAAAACTTATCAAAACTTCCTAAAAATCAATCCTCATACTCTCAACAAAAATATTACCAATCAGAAATAGAAACCCAAACAATATTTTTTTTTGGAAAACAATCACACATTACGAAAGTATTTTTACATAACTTAAAGTAAATAATTATTCATTTTTCTAGTTTTAATAGAGAACGAAAAATAATTGTAAAAAAAAGTTTGTTCAGAACACGAGAAATTATTATTTCTTAGAGTAAATCCCCTAGAAGGAAACTTAATTGCATTTCATTTTAATATTTGCATGCAGTTTCGAGAATAATGCACATAAAGCCTTTGAGATTTATCGTTCCAGGATATAAAGTTGGTTGAAGTCGTTATTAAGCTTTGCTTAATAATTTAATACCCTGCGTATACGTTTGACAAGTGACCATAACTTATTAAATTATAATCACGTACAATTTTCCGTTAATTCCACTTTTAAATGAAATCCTTTGAAATAACATGAATGTGTTTCATAGATCCCAATTAATTCGTTTGATTTTTCATTTTCCCAACTTTTAATGAATTTCGACATGGGTGTGTAGCACTTAGGGCTTTTCAAATTAATTTAATTTTCTTTTACAGCTGGCATTAATTTATAGAATCAGGATATACGGGATAATTAGTAAAAGTTACGTTGGAAAAGATAAATTAGTCGTTGATACCTTTCGTTAATTCGTTAATTACTTAAATTAACAAAATAAACCTTTTTCACAATTTTTTTTAAAGTTAAAAAAAACTTTTCTTAACATTCAACTACACTAAACATGAAAAGCGTGTTTAGAGGCACGAAAACGGTATTTTCGTGCCGCTTATGGTCAAAATAAAAATAAATAATAAAATCAAAAAAGGCACAAAAAATCAGGCTTACTAAATCAAAGAAGGGAACCAAAAACTCAATTAATTCCTAAACATTGGGGGGAGGGGGTGGAATCAGTCATTCAATTTGGGTTAGTTCCAACTGAATTCTATTTAACGAATTTTTAACTAAACATTGCATCATGAAACGAAAAAGTCCAATGTGCTTAAAAAAAAGGAAAAAATAAAGGACCCAAATAGTCGCCTTTTACGACAGGCAGGGGGGGATACCCTGGGCCTATTCTTAATCCGGAACCCAGACGGAAAAAATTGAACCACAGGAAATCGAGCTTAATGCAAAACTGGGTTATAAATTAGGGGTAGGAGATGGTTCAGAAATAATTTTATAAGAGAGGCCGAAATTCCTAAGAGGCCTAGAGGTGGGGAGATGACGTCAGGAGAGGGATACGGAGTAAAGTGCATGCAGGAGGATTTTTCTAGAAACTCTTTTAGCGATTGTATTTCTTTGACTCACCCTGTATAAAGAAAATTCAATACCTGTTAAGCTTTTATAACACATTTGATTGACAACGTCTTTCCCAAATCAGATTCCCGAATATCCACTCAAATATTCATATAAACAAAATGGTGTACTACACCAAATATCCATTAAATACTTAAAAACCTACCATCCCTTGAATGAAAAAAGCTTTTTCACAATCAAAATCTGATATTAATCTTTATCAAGTTCTGATTGACATACGAAACGCAACCCTAACAAAATCATCACACCCGGGTACAGGCCATAATTTAAAATCTCATCACCGAAAAAGCTGATTAGGTGTTTTGAAGGGTAACTCCATACGAAAAATATGGTTAAAGGTGTAGAGCTTTAGAGGATTTAAACACCGAAAGGAAGAGAAAGAGTGTTGGAGCGAGCGAGAGAGAGAAAAGGGAGGGAGTAAATACGGTTTTGGTTTTAAACGCGAACAGTTTTCTTGCAAATGCACTTTCCCTTATTATAAAGTAAACTAACGTCTTACAAGAAGTGCTTAAGATTGTTTAAACTTGGTAATGCCTCAAAATATGTAAAGCTATCAAAGTAATGACAGGAAAAGAGCGCGTAGTCTCGTCGATGTCGTCATCAAGTGCCCTAAAGTATCTCCTTGTGGCATCGCGGAATTAATCCAAACACTAAGGATTTTAATACATTTTAGTAAATTAAATGGGGGGATTTCGTTCAAATATTGTATCATCTTCAATGCCTTGCAGTGTAAACAATTCTTGCAAAAATGTTAATTTTCTTGAGTAGCAAACCCGCGACTTTTGCGATATTGATTTTCAATTTAGTTGCATTAATATTTCGCTCCGAGAGTTAAGTGAAGTGTGTATTTAAGGGAAGTTGGAGTCATTATTATTGATGGGGTTGGCACCCTTGTAGCGGCGCTACCACCCTTGGAAAAGTCATTGGTTATTTATTTGGACGAGAATGCGTCGAGGCAGTAATTTTCTAGAGTAAACATAAAAAGATAAAACCTGAAGTATTTTCAGGGGTTTACTGAACATAAAAAAACATAATTTTAAACTTTTACCAAGAGCTTTTTCCTAAGTTATTTTAAAAATTCCAACGAATCCACATCCTTTTTAAAACCATCCCCTATACTATACCTCAATTCAAGTCATTCTTGCATATTATTACCCTTCAGCTAGCTCTATGCAAACCATATCTAACCCATTCAGTGAATAATCGCAAGCATGTTGCAACACAATGAGCTATAGTTGCATATCTAACTAATAACCACAAGGAACAAGATTAGAACATGCAATTTTCCAATAGAAAGACATAAATTGCGTGACCTATCCCCTTAAAATTCTACGTAACCCTCTTAACCGTATGTTTTTTTCCCCTCCCCGTATTAATATCTTACGATATATTCTGGTGAAGTGTTGCGTGTATAATTGGCCCTGATTTGTGTATAGGGTCTAAATTCTAAAACGTCAGATACAGTTTGAAATCCAAAGCTTTGATTATTTGAAATATGTTTAAAATTTTGCACGTGACTAGACAATTTTTAATGCCCGGTTAGATTTGTTTTGTTGGCAGTTGTCCTTGTTTTATGGATGTTCCGTTTCGTTGACGCCCTTTTGTTGTTGCTTTTCGCTTTCCTCCTATACCGACAAAAACGTTCCTGTTACGGATACATATGGAAAGTGAATGTGAAAAGTACAATTTACATATACGTATGTGAAATTTAATGCTGACGTTTCTCTAAAGGCTATTCTGTTAGGCACAATAGAATTTTGACTAATTGTATTAACATGACGAGGAAATGGGAGATTCTGGTAAAGGTATGTACATGAAGGAAATTCCGAACACTAGGAATATTGTTTTAATAATATTTAATTAAAATTTTCCATTAAAGATTTTGGTTTTTCTTCCCCTTTTAATATGTTGAGTGTTTTTCCTAAATTTATTCACACGAAAATGGGATTACAGACGTTTAAAAAAATAATTATAGTAAGTAATACCCTGGTAAAACAATTTTTAACAGAAAATTAATTTCGATCCTGCAAACCAACAAAATATAAAATTTTCGCGAAAATTTTTAACCGGATCGGGATTTCCAATTTTTTGAGCTGATAAAGGTAGATTCTAGCTACAATTTGGTATTTTCCCCAAATATGTAGCTCATCTTGGGCGTCCGTAATAAATTTTTGAAATTAGAAAAGTGTGATCAGAATATTTAAAAAAGGATCGAAAAAATTACTTTCCTGTTAAGTTTAAGTACGTAACACTCGTAACAGGTTTAGATTTCCAATTTTTTGTTGTAATAGAACTAGATTCTAGCTACAATTTGGTATTTTCCCCAAATATGTAGCTCGTCTTGGGCGTCCGTAATAAATTTTTGAAATTAGAAAAGTGTGATCAGAATATTTAAAAAAGGATCGAAAAAATTACTTTCCTGTTAAGTTTAAGTACGTAACACTCGTAACAGGTTTAGATTTCCAATTTTTTGTTGTAATAGAACTAGATTCTAGCTACAATTTGGTATTTTCCTCAAATATGTAGCTCGTCTTGGGCGTTTGTTATAAATTTTTGAAATTAGAAAAGTGCGATCAGAATATTTAAAAAAGGATCGAAAAAATTACTTTCCTGAAAGTTTAAGCACGTAACACTGGTAACAGATTTAGATTTCCAATTTTTTGTGCTAATAGAGCTAGATTCTAGCTACAATTTGGTATTTTCCCCAAATATGTAGCTCGTCCTGGGCGTTTGTTATAAATTTTTGAAATTAGAAAAGTGCGATCAGAATATTTAAAAAAGGATCGAAAAAATTACTTTCCTGAAAGTTTAAGCACGTAACACTGGTAACAGATTTAGATTTCCAATTTTCTGTGCTAATAGAGCTAGATTCTAGCTACAATTTGGTATTTTCCCCAAATATGTAGCTCGTCTTGGGCGTCCGTAATAAATTTTTGAAATTAGAAAAGTGCGATCAGAATATTTTAGAAAGGATCGAAAAAAATACTTTCTTGTAAGTGTTAGTGCGTACCAGTGGTAACAGGTTTAGATTTCCAATTTTTTCTTCTAATAGAGCTGGATTCTAGCTACAATTTGGTATTTTCCCCAAATATGTAGCTCGTCTTGGGCGTTCGTAATAAATTTTTGAAATTAGAAAAGTGCGATCAGAATATTTTAGAAAGGATCGAAAAAATTACTTTCCTGTAAGTTTAAGCACGTAACACTGGTAACAGATTTAGATTTCCAATTTTCTGTGCTAATAGAGCTAGATTCTAGCTACAATTTGGTATTTTCCCCAAATATGTAGCTCGTCTTGGGCGTTCGTAATAAATTTTTGAAATTAGAAAAGTGCGATCAGAATATTTTAGAAAGGATCGAAAAAAATACTTTCTTGTAAGTGTTAGTGCGTACCAGTGGTAACAGGTTTAGATTTCCAATTTTTTCTTCTAATAGAGCTGGATTCTAGCTACAATTTGGTATTTTCCCCAAATATGTAGCTCGTCTTGGGCGTTCGTAATAAATTTTTGAAATTAGAAAAGTGCGATCAGAATATTTTAGAAAGGATCGAAAAAATTACTTTCCTGTAAGTTTAAGCACGTAACACTGGTAACAGATTTAGATTTCCAATTTTCTGTGCTAATAGAGCTAGATTCTAGCTACAATTTGGTATTTTCCCCAAATATGTAGCTCGTCTTGGGCGTCCGTAATAAATTTTTGAAATTAGAAAAGTGCGATCAGAATATTTTAGAAAGGATCGAAAAAAATACTTTCTTGTAAGTGTTAGTGCGTACCAGTGGTAACAGGTTTAGATTTCCAATTTTTTCTTCTAATAGAGCTGGATTCTAGCTACAATTTGGTATTTTCCCCAAATATGTAGCTCGTCTTGGGCGTTCGTAATAAATTTTTGAAATTAGAAAAGTGCGATCAGAATATTTTAGAAAGGATCGAAAAAATTACTTTCCTGTAAGTTTAAGCACGTAACACTGGTAACAGATTTAGATTTCCAATTTTTTGTGCTAATAGAGCTAGATTCTAGCTACAATTTGGTATTTTCCCCAAATATGTAGCTCGTCCTGGGCGTTTGTTATAAATTTTTGAAATTAGAAAAGTGCGATCAGAATATTTAAAAAAGGATCGAAAAAATTACTTTCCTGAAAGTTTAAGCACGTAACACTGGTAACAGATTTAGATTTCCAATTTTCTGTGCTAATAGAGCTAGATTCTAGCTACAATTTGGTATTTTCCCCAAATATGTAGCTCGTCTTGGGCGTCCGTAATAAATTTTTGAAATTAGAAAAGTGCGATCAGAATATTTTAGAAAGGATCGAAAAAAATACTTTCTTGTAAGTGTTAGTGCGTACCAGTGGTAACAGGTTTAGATTTCCAATTTTTTCTTCTAATAGAGCTGGATTCTAGCTACAATTTGGTATTTTCCCCAAATATGTAGCTCGTCTTGGGCGTTCGTAATAAATTTTTGAAATTAGAAAAGTGCGATCAGAATATTTTAGAAAGGATCGAAAAAATTACTTTCCTGTAAGTTTAAGCACGTAACACTGGTAACAGATTTAGATTTCCAATTTTCTGTGCTAATAGAGCTAGATTCTAGCTACAATTTGGTATTTTCCCCAAATATGTAGCTCGTCTTGGGCGTTCGTAATAAATTTTTGAAATTAGAAAAGTGCGATCAGAATATTTTAGAAAGGATCGAAAAAAATACTTTCTTGTAAGTGTTAGTGCGTACCAGTGGTAACAGGTTTAGATTTCCAATTTTTTCTTCTAATAGAGCTGGATTCTAGCTACAATTTGGTATTTTCCCCAAATATGTAGCTCGTCTTGGGCGTTCGTAATAAATTTTTGAAATTAGAAAAGTGCGATCAGAATATTTTAGAAAGGATCGAAAAAATTACTTTCCTGTAAGTTTAAGCACGTAACACTGGTAACAGATTTAGATTTCCAATTTTCTGTGCTAATAGAGCTAGATTCTAGCTACAATTTGGTATTTTCCCCAAATATGTAGCTCGTCTTGGGCGTCCGTAATAAATTTTTGAAATTAGAAAAGTGCGATCAGAATATTTTAGAAAGGATCGAAAAAAATACTTTCTTGTAAGTGTTAGTGCGTACCAGTGGTAACAGGTTTAGATTTCCAATTTTTTCTTCTAATAGAGCTGGATTCTAGCTACAATTTGGTATTTTCCCCAAATATGTAGCTCGTCTTGGGCGTTCGTAATAAATTTTTGAAATTAGAAAAGTGCGATCAGAATATTTTAGAAAGGATCGAAAAAAATACTTTCTTGTAAGTGTTAGTGCGTACCAGTGGTAACAGGTTTAGATTTCCAATTTTTTCTTCTAATAGAGCTGGATTCTAGCTACAATTTGGTATTTTCCCCAAATATGTAGCTCGTCTTGGGCGTTCGTAATAAATTTTTGAAATTAGAAAAGTGCGATCAGAATATTTTAGAAAGGATCGAAAAAATTACTTTCCTGTAAGTTTAAGCACGTAACACTGGTAACAGATTTAGATTTCCAATTTTCTGTGCTAATAGAGCTAGATTCTAGCTACAATTTGGTATTTTCCCCAAATATGTAGCTCGTCTTGGGCGTCCGTAATACATTTTTGAAATTAGAAAAGTGCGATCAGAATATTTTAGAAAGGATCGAAAAAAATACTTTCTTGTAAGTGTTAGTGCGTACCAGTGGTAACAGGTTTAGATTTCCAATTTTTTCTTCTAATAGAGCTGGATTCTAGCTACAATTTGGTATTTTCCCCAAATATGTAGCTCGTCTTGGGCGTTTGTTATAAATTTTTGAAATTAGAAAAGTGCGATCAGAATATTTTAGAAAGGATCGAAAAAAATACTTTCTTGTAAGTTTTAGAGCGTACCAGTGGTAACAGGTTTATATTTACAATTTTTTCTTCTAATAGAGCTAGATTCTAGCTACAATTTAGTGTTTATATCAAAGATCTAGCTTTTCAGGAACGTCTTCTATGAATTTTTGAAACCGAAATGTATATTTATTGTTTGTCCAATCAAAGGAAAAATAATTTTCTTTTCAGAACTAATTATTTTTCTATGATTATAAGCGGCTCGAGTCTAAGCAAAGGCATTAAAATGAGATTATGTTGAAAGGTTGATTTGGGGTAAAATTTTCAGGGAAATTCAGATTTTTCCTTTCTCAAATATAATATCCTATATTTACTTTGATCTCGTTTCAGTTTTCCGAATTTTGAATTATTTTCTACTCTTGAAATTGAACCTTTGAATATTTTTTAATATTAAAAAGTCTACGTCCTCAACATGTTATATAATAATATAGGAAACGTGATAACTGCAATGTCATTCAGAAAGCATGGAAATTTCACCCACATCGGTTTCAAATGTTTGTTATATTTGGGTTTCCATTCCAATAACTTTTTCCACATTCTGACGGGCTAGGTTTAAAAATCATATTTGGAAAATTCGAAAACGTCTCGTTTCTACTTTCACGATTTTAAATTTAGTTCAAATAAAGACAAGAAAAAAAATGTTATAAACATTAAAGGATAAATTTTAGGAATATTTTAAACAAGTCGTAAGTAATTCGGTAATTTGTAAACATCTCGAATAAGAAAAGAGTATAACGTTAGTTTTGGTTGTTTTAAAATGTTCCAGCTAAGGGTGTCGTAAAACATTTTATTTCACTCGCCGGAGCGTCGCGAAAACGGCAACAATTGATACTTCTTGAAGTACATCCATAAAGGACTTAGACAATTAAGAACGTGTCGTCAAGGAGGAAGAAAGGGGTGAAGAATTGAACTCAAAATGGCAAAGTTTGTAAATTCTCTGCAGAGCTGTCTAGAGGCACTTTATTGTTCGCCAGATCTACTCATCTGAAAACAAGTGACAATCTCTAATCCTTGTAGGGAGTGTTTTGTTTCGTCTCTGCGTGACTCCTTCGAGGTGTCAGGCCTGGGGTTATGGGGAAACCCCTACCCCCAACTTTCAGGGTAACGGTCGATAATGCTGGGTTTTGACTAGGGTTTGTGAAAAGGTTGGTTTATTGGCTTATTAAAGCGGTTAAAATTTCATTAGCAGTATTTTTACGCAAACTCATCCCACCGTGAACTAATAATGAATTACCCCGTTTTAAAATGAAAGATTTTCTTTGGTTAAAAACAACCCCTGAAATGCTTCACACCTAGATTGATCGCACTTTAAAATTATTTTCGTGCCAAGCAAATACTGTACGGCATTCTGTTGGTGGTTACGCTTAATTTTAGCAATCGAAGGGTGGCTTCAATTAGGATTAAGCTTTTAAGTCAAATGTGTATTATATGTTCAGTCAAGCACTTAATAATGGGGTTAATATTATATTAGTATTGGTTTAAATTATAATATTAATCATGAAAGCATTCTCTTCTCTTATTACGTCGATTAAAAGTCTTCATAAGCACTCAGGGTTGTTTGAATAATGAAAAAAAAACAAGAGACGCAGCATTGGAAATCACTTGAATGCGTAGCGAGAAACACCAGACCAATCGATTCAAAATAATTACAGTTAGCCTACTAGCAAAAAATTAAAAGAAATATAATCGCTAGGGGTTGTTTCTTGGGAATTCTTTAATATTTATTAATAAGGCCCAACTAATCCGTTTTTATTACTGAAAACAATCTGTTATGTGTTACGGTGGGAAACTGGCATCCAGAACACTTTTTTGGACCCGAGTTCAAATCCGGATTGCTACTAATTTTTTTAAATTTTTTTTCAAATCTTTAGAGGGGAGTATTTATTTAATTAAGAAGTTTTCATGCTCTATTTATTTATCTTAAGATACTTTCTTTAATACCAATCGATTTTATGAATATTTCTTTAACAGGGGAGGGTTTCCCATTCATTGTTCTTGAATTCCAAGTCTTTTTTGGAAGATAGTGAAAATATTTTGTCAATAATAAAAGAACGGTTGAAATAATGTGCGACAGATTTTTATTTCCAACTTAAAGCTAGCCACGTTTGAAGTTTAATCCCTCACTTGAAAACTGTAGAGATCTTGAAATACGAAAAAAGGTGAAATATAACGCTTTTACGACGTATCTATCGTTTTCACTGCTTCAACATATTTTCTAAAACTCATGTGACGCTTAAGACGAGCAGAATATCAAACAGATGGAAAATTTTAGATTTTCTTTTGCCAATATTAATTCTAAAATGTGCCTGAAAAAAAATACAAGATCTAAAATATTCACAAAATGAAGAAACACGACTAGTCTTGTTATTTTCGATGATATTAGAAAATATTTACATTTAAAAAGTAATTTATTGGAAAATTCTAATTTTGAATCTAAAATAAAGGTAAAGGGAGGGGGTAGATTTTCCTGAAACCAATCAAAACTTTCTTGTTACAAGCTTCAATATTTAATTCTTGTAACTTGATATTCAGCAACTTTACACAAAACAGTTAAGGTATATTTTATTTGGGGTAAAGGAACTATTTTAAACTGTAAATTTTCTAGCGTATGTTTTATTTTTTTGGGCCTAAAGTTAGAATCTTTAAGACCAAAGGTCTTTTTTTGTTCTGTTCTGCCCCTGCTAGGTATTGAACTTTTTCTTCACGTATTCTGTGATAGTTCAACCCTCTCCTGATTTGGCCTTGTCTAATATTACTCCCAGCCCTACATTTTCCGTTACCTTCTCCGTTTCATATTCTACCATTTACCAATCCCTGCTTTGTCCGGACAGATCTTATTTTCTGTCTTCCCCCTTTTTATCTGAATTGACTTTCAACTTGTTTTGCCTGTGCTTGGTTTTCTCCAGGATATATTTTCTACCCCTGTCTGTATTCTGTCCCTTGATGAGCCTCCCATATTTCCTACTTTATCTATTCCTTATCCTGCCCTTTCTAGGTTTTATTTATTTTTGTATAATTTAAACAACCACCAAGGACTAATTAATTTATAAAAATATAAGTTTTCAAAACCTTACGTTAGTATTTTTTTCATAATCCTGAATTTTGCTCTATTTTAGGTTTTCGTTTCTAAATAAATTCCGAAGCTTACAAATTACACAGAAATGTAACAGATTACATTATAAAGAATTTGCATAAGTGGGGCTTTAAATCTAAGTTCATGATGAATTAATGAAACTTTTAGCTCTGTATCCTTAAAATATTTCTGTTTTGGTTGGATAAAGTTTGTGAGTTCGAGATTTTCTACTTTTAATTATTTCCTCGCAAATCAAAAATTGATCATTTAAAAAAATCCACTTAGTGAAAATGCGTAAAGTGGCTTATTTCCTAATAAATTCTAAAAAGACTGAAAAATAATAAATCTCGGAAGTCATTTTAATTCAAAAAGAATAAAATCGTTTTATTTTAAGGTAAACGAAAGCTCAGCAACTTTTCTGCGGTTTCTCACAAAGGAAAAAGAAGAGGGCGTAAAATTGCGCGAGAGTTAGTTACAGGTAAAGTCCTTTAAGAAATCCCTTTTACAGTAGTAAGCCCGTAAGCTCAGTAGCGTGAAAGTAAATTAAGAAATTAACAGCCAACAATGCAAAAGTTCATGAAACATAATAAGTTCCCACAGTTCGTTAACGCAGTGTTCGGTGTTCCAAGGAAGGCGTTTCAGCAATCCAGACCAGTCGGACTGAGAATTGGTCGTTACTCGAAGCTTTTGGGGGAAGGAAAACGGAATGAGTGGACCTCCAAAAGCTCTGTCTACGAGCTTGGACCGGCCCTACAATGTAACATGTGGCGGACTTTTGGTTTCGACTGGCTTCGTTCGATTTAAGAAGTAAAAGATGATGTTGTCAAATGCAGGTGCTGCTTTGCGACATGAAATGCGATTGAGATGTGATCTGACAGCTTAAAAGATCTATAATTTTATTATATACGTCTCTACTTAAAGAAGAAGTTACAACCTTGCCAACCCATTAAGCTTGTTTTCGGGATTTACTCTAAAACCGTTCTGCAACTGTGACAATTTAAGGGCTTAAAGCTGTTAAAATTAGATATTTTAGTGAATATACGTTACATTTTATTGCTATTAACTCCAAATTTATTTTATTACATTGTTAGTTCAAATAATTACACCTCAACGTTGACGTTCCATACGATAACATAAAATCAAATAAAATATATTTTTCGATTTCAAATTCTTAATAGTTTGTGATATTATTCAGGTATTTGTTAACTAACCTACGCTGTAATCATTAAGTGGCAAAAAAAAACCTTTACAAGGGCAAATATTTGACTCTGATATCATGTTTTTATCAAAAAAGTGGAGTTGCGCACCCCTGGACTTTCTCATGTTAAAAATAAATATTTCTTTTTTGGTATTCAACAGTAGTTCGCGAGGTAGCATTAGAAATCACTTGAATGCGTAGCGAGAAACACCAGACTATACGGCTTCGATACGTACAGAAGAGAGACAGGGATCTAATTTAAACTAACGCAGCGGAAGTTCGCGATTTTCTCATCAACCGTACATTTTAGCTATATGACTACCTTATACTATGTGATAGACAATTCAATTTTGCATTCAATTATATAATAATATACAGGGTGTTTCATTTAAAATAACAAAGTTGCTTATTATACTGTGAAAATCAAACACCCTGTATACGTGATGTAAATTTAGGAGAATGCAGAACTCTATACTGAACAACTTTTATATTTAAACTTTTTTCAAATGTTGACTAATAGAAGAGCTACAGGAGCATCAATTTCCGATTTTCAAAAACTCGTAGAGGGCGCCACAGTGAAATTCTAGCATCCATCAAAAAACGAAAATGTACTTAATACCAAGCTGCATAAGTGTAGAAAATTTAAACAAAATCGTGTGGCCAGTTTTATTATAAAAATTTTTCAAAATTTTCAAAATTTTTGGAAGAGCGCCGTTGCGACCCTTTTTGGATTTACTAAAATAATTTTTTTTATGGTATAGTACCGCCAAAGGGCTTTCAAACAAGTTGATGCTGAACCTGATCAGATAACTGGAGTTGGAGTTGTGGGGCGTTAAAGTCAAAATTATGAAAAATTAAAGTTTCAGGAAAGCAAATCTTTCAAGGAAATCGTGTCCAAAAAATTCCAAATCATATTTGAAAAGTTTAAATTTTTGGAAAATTTTGGTTTATTTTAAAGAAAATTCTAAACAAAAAAACAGTTTCAGAAGGTCCAAACAATTAGAGAAACCCCTACCTACATAAAAAAATAAAAACATAAGACCCAAAATTTGAAAAATTCCATCAGCTAGGAAAATTTAGAAAAACTCATTCAGCTTCAGGGAAAACATTTTGGATGTCAATTTTGGTTTTGGTGGAGCTTTTGGGCATGTTTAGACTTGTAATGCGTAACGAGTTCAAGGGGTTTCTTTGTGTTAGTGTTTATATATCCTTCCATTTATTCGATAGGATTTTAGCAAAAGGAAATTTTGTCTAAACATAATGAAAGTCTAATTTTGAATTTTGAAGCAATAAGAATAAATCCTCCCCTAATTATCCAAACATGAGTAAACTGAAAACTACCCACCCTTGTTTACTTTGATCGTTCCTTTTCCTTTAGACATTCATTTTCATTGTAATCAATACATCTAGCAGAGTTAATTAAACTAGAACAGGAATAATTCAGATTTGGTATGTCACAAATCGAAAATTGTCCTTTTGACCTTTGATCTTATCCTTCGCCGAGTTTCTAATTAAAACCACATTATTCCTGATCTCCCCCTGTTCCTAATCCCTTTCCTGATTTTTCCTGGTTTAATTTGTATCGCAACAATAAACAAACAATGAAAAAAGCATCAATTAATTAATTAAATTAAACCTTTTAATTTAAACGAGGCCGAATCGATGGAGCGTCCCAAAAATAAGAATTCTCCTGCAGGGCAAAAGCAGTAGGAACTTGGAAATTAATTACTAGTATTATGAGGAAAGGCCTAAGAACATTCTAACGATTCACTGCTCGTAAATGAGTCAAATTACAACTGTGGTTGCGTGTTCACGATCCATGGCCAACTGCAACGCGCGAGCTTTTGTTAGCTGTTGCAACTACCGGCTCTACCTGATCGTTACTAGCTAACTAGAATTTTGTTTATGGCTTATTTTATTGCTACTCCCTGTATAATTTTACCTAATTTATTTTATTATTATGACTAGGTGTTCGTGGACAATAGTTGAAAGAAAACTAAATTATTATTATTTTTTTTATTGTGTAATAAATTTAATGAAAGGGGGGGATACAAGAATCTACAGCGCCGTCGATATTAAATTATTTTTTTTTCAATTAAACATGCTATAAAATTATAATAAAAAATTGCATAGGAGCCGAGACTAATAACTAGACCAATATTTCTGAAAAAAATAGTTTTCGTTAATTATTAATTTTTTTGTAAATTTTTAAAAGAATTTTCCAAATTTCTTAACCTTTGTAGATTAAATTTTTCTGTACTAATGTGGGATTTTTTGACACTTTTTTTGTAATTTTCGAAAGTTTTATTTATACAGGGTGTCCAAAATAAGGAGCGTGGAGATCTCGTAAGTGGTAAGAGATAGAGATTCGGTTAAATGATTTTTCAGTCTGGCTCTTATTGTGAGGAGAATTTTCTCTGTTACTTTGAGAGTAAACTAAAAATTGTATAAAATCTACTTTACATAGCAGTACTCGAAAATAATAAATTATATCGCATCGTAGCATAAAAGGCAGAATGTCAGTATGAATAGCTGGCTTTTATATATTTTTTAAAGCTTTTATAAAGAGAACTTTAGAAGTAAAAAAAATACGAAGAAGTAGTTTAAAAAAATATTAGAAACTCAGTTTCGGTTTAATTTATATCAATGCAAGGTGTAAAAATTTTTAATTAAATTTTAATTAATGTACTTTAATTTTCTCAACTAACTTTTAACGAGGTTTTGTGAATTTTTATTAAAAATATGTTGTAGCAATATAGTTATTTTATAATCTGAAATAAATCAAGGTAGATAATAAAAATAAAACAAACAGAATAAATAATCCGGGTGTATATCAGATAAATAAAAAACGTGGTTTTTGTCTCCACACCTAAACAGAGAAAATAAAGCATTCGCGTTTGCGTGCAACTTTTTAAATCTCGTAAAAAATGAAAAATGAACAACATTCGCATTTTAATGATCCTGAACTGGTGAAGTACCTCGACGTCCACGAAAACAACGTCGACGTAGCGTCGAACAAAAATACTCAGGTCTTTATTTTAATAAAGTTAGAAAGAAACGACACGGGGCTCGTAGAGCTAAGCTCTGGTCCTTCGAGACCACAGACTTTCAGTTTTTGCCTCCCTGAAAAGCTCGAGACATTTTTTGCCTTCAGAAAAATAAATTCAGGAAACTAAAGTCCGTAAAATGTCTATAACATCTCTTTTTATATTTATCTTATTACACCCTAATGCAAAAAGCCAACAGGATAAAAAGTCCTTAAAACGTTCGTCAAATGCAAAATGGATATTTTTAAAAACTAAAGCTTCTTTACTTCAAACCGACACCGTATTTTTCATTTACGAAACAAACAGAATATTCGATTTTTATTCAGTTACCCTTCGCAGTTTCGAATACTTTACGATTTGAGAGCTTAGGCCGCGTTTTCTACCTCACCTCAAGCAATAAATTTTCTAAATCCGCACCTGCATTATATCCACAAAATAATTTTCCAAAAAACAATCAAACGTATAGCAATATAAAATTTTCTCGTCTTTGTTTTTATTTTGGGATAAAAATAAAACGCCTACCAATTTTTAAAAACACCCTGTACGATATAAATAAAATTATATTATAACCAATGATTCATGAAATTTAAAATGAATTAAAATATTTTTATCAATCTGACCTTTACCAGATGTGCACGCCGTTGATAACCGTATCATTGTCTCTCTCCCTATCTCGCTCTATCTTCCTTCCTCCAATTATAGTGCAACAACTAAGAATAGTAAAATATTCTAAATTCGATTGGAACAATTCCCGAAAAATTACTAAAAATATTAACAAATCGTTAATAATTATAAATAAAGTTTTGAAAAATGCACTTACAATTTATAAGGGCGTTTGTTTTCGTATAAATTTTTAATAACAATGCGAAATTATTCACTCGATATTCACTGTACAACGATAACCGAACTACTAACCATCATATCAGTCACCTTCTTCCTTTGTACTCTTTTTCGATTATTTTCGAAATTAATCGGCAATCTGCGCATCCCCACTTTTCTATAACATAACTGTTTTGTAAATCGTGATATAATTTTTAAATAATAAGGAAATCTATTTTTGACGGAATTTTTGACGGAATTTTTGGTTCGATAGTATAGGAGGACCTTAGAGAGATTTTTGTCAAATTAATAATTTTCCTGAAAATTCTCATTTTTTCTGAACAAAATATTCAGATATTTTTTTTCACTTCCTCGTCTAAATTAAGTTAGATTTTGTGCACTTCCTCGTCCTTGTTCTTCTTTAAAAAACTGGAGTTTTCAGAAAAAATTTCAGAACTTTGAAAATAATTTCTGTAGCGCTGAAACTTTAAAATTAAAAAATTGAAAAATTTTTTGTCCAAAAATTCATGGGATCCGATACAGAAATATTATGGCCTGAGAAAAATATCTAAAACGTAGCTCGATCCTTGTTTTATACGCTGAAAAAAATTTCAAACGATTGTGTTGGTAGATTCCGAAAAAAATAATTAAAAAAACAGCAAATATTACGTATAGGGAAAAAATTACTCGATTGCATAATTTCGATATAATTCCCATACCAAAATATCTGCATTATAACAATTAATTCATGAATTTTGATGATCATAAACATCAATATTAACATTTTCATGTCAATTACAACTAATAATATCCAGTAATTCGTAGTTGACCTAGATTTCCCCCTTACGCAGTACATTTTCCGTACATAAATGTATTTATTCCTAATTTCATATGCACATAATTATTAATAACGTGTAGAAATATTATCCATTTACCATTAATTATTCTAGACGATAAAAATACATCCGGAAGAAAAAAAAATATTTTAAAACTAATTTCCGGTTCATTATCACATAAAAGTTTTAAATGGAAATAAGAAATGGGGAGAAAAAGACAGGAAGGAGATAATATTAGCCAAAATAAATTGTGAAAAATAAAGAGCAGGGGATAATCTCAGTCTTGGAGATAAAAAACGTTTTCTTGGTACACCTCCTTGCTCTCTCAATGAGGGCGATAAAATTACTTGTACGTCATAAAAACGAAATTTAGTTTCTCTTACGAGATATCCTGGACATGTCCTTTTTAATTTGTCCTATCGTAAATGTCCAAATCGAATTAGAAATATGATATACGACGTTTTTCTCTGGAAACATCCAATTTCTTGTCTCGTACTTCTCCTCTTACCCATTCATAATTAAAACTGGACGATTATCCTGCTCACGGAATATTTCACAATACTTGTAAGTAGAAGATTAAAAGCTTAATCTCGGTTACTACAAAATCCTGATCCTATTTATGGCTATAAAACAGAAAATGATTTGAAAAGAGCTAATTTGCCAAGATACTGTTTTAGGGGCACGAAAGTGCCTCATTACAGATTGTTCATGCGTTAACATTGCAACAAAACTATATAAGGAAGTAATCCATACGATTTCTATACAATCACGAAAGAGTCTATTTACTGTATTGGGCCGTAATCATGGCTTCCTACTTTAATGAATGCCCCTCATCCTATAAAGTGACCTTTTCGTAACTTGTGAATAACTAATTCCAAGAAGGTTGTTATGTATTAATTATTTAAAGGTCTGAGAAAAATAATAACAGACTTAAAAGTTGCCTACTCTTTTGTTATCGATCATCAAAATTAAATAAGCATGACACGTCTTTTCTTTAAGAAATTTTCTGAGAATCTTTTTTATTCCAAAGAAACTTTAAACGCTAGTTGAATATTAAAAGAATAAGCTGAGATAAGTCGGCGACGTTTTGATGAATATTTGAAATAAATTTAATTTAAAATTTAATTGATTTTGTATAAATTAGATTGACGAACTATGTTTATTAATGGTAAAAAGGTCTATATCCGTATGAAAAGTGGGGAAAATTTAAATGAAAGTTCGGGAAAGCGAGCTACTGTGCTTGTCAATGCGCATGTGTTTAGCGTCTTGACGGTTCCCAGGCCCAAATTATTAACGTTAGACAAAAACTTCCGGGAAGATATTTGTAGGAAATCTTATTTACTACAACTTTCGTCTGATATTATTTTGCCCTATCTTGGTACTGTCGCGAGCAAGCTCGTTTTAAAGCTATATAGACACACGCATGTGTTTAGTCTGACGGTTCCCAGGCCCAAATTATTAACATTAGACAAAAACTTTCGGAAACTTATTTGTAGGAAATTTAATTTCCTACAACTTTCCTCTTATATTATTTTGCGCTATCTTGGCAGTGTCGCGAGTAAGCTCGTTTTAAAGCTAAATAGACACACGCATGGTTTAGTCTGACGGTTTCCAGGCCCAAACTCTTAACGTTAGACAAAAATTTTTTGGGAAGTTTTTTGTAGGAAATTGTATTTCCTACAACTTTCATCTGATATTATTTTGCGCTATCTTGACACTGTCGCGAGCAAGCTCGTTTTAGAGCTAAATAGACACACGCATGTGTTTAATTTGACGGTTCCCAGGCCCAAACTCTTAACGTTAGACAAAAACTTTCGGAAAGTTTTTTGTAGGAAATAAAATTTCCTACAACTTTGGTCTTATACTATTTTACGCTATCTTGCGCGGTATTCGCTACCTTTCCATTTTAATGGTGGAAGTTTACATGTCTGCATGATTGCAGCCTGCTAGCCTCACACCGGGTACGTTTTCCTAGCCTCATTCGCGTAAAAATGTTTGCAAGGCTATATTTATATAAAAAATAAAAAAAACAAATAGAAAACAGTTGGCTCTCTTGATTATAGACCAATAATTAAATTTTCCTGTAAAACGGTTTCAGGAATTTTAAATTCGAGTTTTATAATTTCATTTATGACATATTTATTGAAGAAAATTAATATGATAATAGTGTATTTGATAACTTGTAATATTAAATATTCATTGCTACCGCTTCTAATTTTTAATTAAAATTGATATGTCAAAGGAAAGTGCGGATATGTAAAGTTAATTAATTATTTAGTGAGGATAAATTAATTTTGAATTTCAGTACGACTTCCTAAATTGATAAGATACATTTTCATGTTCTCAAAGCTGAGTTTATAAAATAATATCGCTTTGAGTTTTGATTTGAAATTACACAAAAATGAGTCGATTGCTTTCCTTACAGTGTGGTTCCCATTACAGGGTTGAAAAGTAAACAATTAAGGGGAGGCTTGACTTATATTTTATTTCTTTTGGGAATTTTTTGTTAATTTTAAAAATAACTAAAAATGTGGACATGTGGGGGAAAAGCGTAAAATTTTCCGTATCCGTTCTAAAGTATTTGTGGATCTTGTGAAGAAAGTTGATGCATGTAGAAAAGGTGTAGGTACATTAAGCAAGTTTTGGAATGTTAAAAAATGTGTTCTAAAGCCCTTCATAAAAAATTTACGAGACCTTAAAAAATATTTCAAGTATTCAGTCATCGCAGTATTATAGCCATGATAAACTTTTATGTTTATGTATTCGAATTCATTTCTTTTATTGCAAGACAGGGTATTTTGGAAGAAAAAAGAATGAAAACAAAGACGAGATTAAAATAATAAATGGCAGTTGCCGCAAAAGCAGCAGCTGCCAAAAAATGAATGTCTGTAAATCGTTCTAACAACACCGCAAGACATTTGCATTCGGTTAACTGAATTAAAAGATTATTTTGTCGTCTGTCGAGATATACTGCCAAGATTTTTAAGCACTTGAGCTTTTTTATTCACGGGCTTCCTAATCTAATTTAATTTACTTAACAATGTGTAAAATTTTAATTTTCCTCAACGTAATTCTATTTTCTTACAAAATATAATTTACCAGGGAAAAGAATAAAAGATTTCATCGCCTCGTCGCCCAACCACAACTTTTTTCTGCTTTCTTTAATGGGCATTAATATTGTTCGAGGTGAGTTTTCACAACCTTTTGGTATTTTTAATTTTGCTCCTCCGCGCGTCTTTCTAGTAACACGCTGCCACCATTTTTCCCCTTGAAACATTTTACAAACTTACACGACGCCGCTTTTAAAAGTAAAGTACGCTCATTAAGACGTAAAAACAGAAGATCAAATGACTAAGTGGAAGATAAAGAACACAATTTAACGAGCATGTTTACTGAGAACGGGTAAAAACATATGGCACACGATTTTTCCAACAAAAAAAAATTAAATGACGTAATTACGTAACAGTTGCAAATTATTTTAATTAAATAGCTATTATAAAAAAAATAAACAGAAATTTCAATAAAAAATTAAATGCATAAGAAAATCACCTCCAACAAGAATCGACAGGAACGTCGATTTATATTTCAAAATGTAAACAAAGGAATAATTTAATTATCTACACTTGCTTGATACAGCAATCTCTCTTATTATACAGGGTGATTATTCCTAGTAGTGTCTAGAAAAAAAGCTACAATCCCTGAAAAATTACCCCCTAAACATAGGTACGTAATGTCCAAAGCACTACATTTATTATTATTATTATTTACAAATATTTGCTTTATATGTTATGGCAATAATAACACCGTCTGATAGAGGTAGTAAAAATGGACAAATAATGATTATTATAATGTTAAAATCGATGATAATAATAAAACAAACTCGTTGAAGGACATTCTTAACGATAGAAATATCGTGATGGGGGAGTCGGACTAATAGTTCAAAAAAAAACTATTTTGTAACATCATCAACCTAAATATACGTATTTAATGAATATTTCGGGTGTAATGAACCGAACATTACGTTTCAAACATGATGGAAATATTCCCACAGATAATGATGTAATTTTATTACAAATCCTGAAATACCTGAAATAATTTAAACCAATAATTTAATATAAATTACATCCCTTATATTTTCCTGCATAGAAAAAAAATTAAAACATCCTGGATAATTGGATAATTAGGATTACTTTTAATAAATACAGGGTGAACAATCGAAGGGTGCCCAGATAATAAGAAACTGCATTACATCAAAAAAAAATTCAAATCCGTATAATTTTTTTTAAACCGACTTGACAATTCGAATTAGCATTTAAATGAATTATTATAATTGAGAACAAAAAATTATTAAAACAAAAGTATTTAAAAAAACCACCCCCATCATTCCCGCTCATGTAATAATAACTTAATACTTCCATGTCCGAATGATATTCCTTTGTGTCCTATAAACAAGGATACGGTTTTAAAAAATGATCATACGCAATGCAGCTTTGGGAGCAGTTGCGTGCAGAGTTTCAGATGACGATTTATATAATTTTCATGATTTAAAACACCCTCCAAACTCCCCCTTCCCTTTGAACTAGTGGATTTCAATAAAAAATCCTTTTATTACTTATACAGAAATAAATTACATTTCCATAAATTTATTTTTTGAAGTTTAAATTTAGTTATGTATAGTTTTATTCGTATGAGAATTATGTTCTAATTAGGTTTTTATTTATAGATTGGAAGGGTATCAAAAATGAACAGGACCGCACTTAGAAGTTTTAAAAAAATAATACAAAGTTTCAATGAAAATTTAAAAATTCATAAAAACCGTCGTAGCCATATGCTAAAGGTTTGGGGCTTGAATGAAATAACAGCCCTTAAGGTAAGTTATTATATAACAAAAGTACAGGAAGGCCCAACTTGTAGGTTCAGGGATGCCAATTTTTGAAAGAATTCGATTTTTGAAAATAATGCAAATTTTAGTTAAAACTTTAAAAATTCGTAGAAACCGTTGTAGTAACGTTAAAGGTTTGGGGTTTGCGTGAAAATACAGCCCTTAAGGTAAGTTATTATATAGCAAAAGAACAGGAAGGCCCAACGTGGAGGTTCAGGGATACCAATGTTTCAAAGTATTCGATTTTTGAAAATAATGTTAATTTTAGTTAAAACTTTGAAAATTCGTAGAAACCGTCGTAGTAACGCTAAAGGCTTGGGGATTGCATGAAATTACAGCCCTTAAGGTAAGTTATTACATAACAAAAGAATAGGAAGGTCCAACTTAGAGGTTCAGGGGTACCAATTTTTGAAAGAATTCGATTTTTGAAAATAATGCAAATTTTAGTTAAAACTTTGAAAATTCGTAGAAACCGTCGTAGTAACGTTAAAGGTTTGGGGGTTGCGTGAAAATACAGCCCTTAAGGTAAGTTATTATATAACAAAAGAACAGGAAGGGTCAACATAGAGGTTCAGGGATACCAATTTTTGAAAATACTACAAACATTTGTGAAAACTTTAAACATTCGCAAAACTCGTCGGAGTAACATTGGGGGTTTGGGGGTTGTATGAACTTACAGCCCTTAAGGACATCAATTATTTTCCTCTATTACACAGCCAAATTCGAAAAAAAGTCTGACTTGAAATAATTACAAAATATATTTTTTTTAATTTCGAAAATCTCGTCAAAATTTAAAAATTCCGCACTTCCTTCTATTATATCAGAAGTCCTTAAACCGTGGGGCCTGAAATTGCGTTAATATTGAATTATATTTTCCATAATTTAACTCTTTGTCTTATATAGCAACAAAACATTATAGTACGAAACAATAGGGCCCCCTATAATAGGTGTCCTCAGGCTAGTATAGGTCCAGTTTACGAATCATTGTCCTTGCTAATTATTGCATAATTTTGCGTTAAGAATACAGTTTGATCATTTTATGTCAACATTTGTTACAACCAAACCTTCATGCGTCCTTGAAAGCGTTGTGGAGGAGTCCTAAATTTTTTACGTAAAAACCGATTGCATATTTCTGTAAATCAACATTTTTTAATGCAATGTTCCAGAAATAAAATCGACTAATAATTAATTATATTCCATCTTACCCTAACCAATTAAAATTTAATTTTAACACCCTAAAAATTCTATATCAAAAGTGATAAAAATAAAATTCCCGCTTGTAAAAAAAGCATTTCCATGTAAACATAAAGTATTTAGATAAATGAGTGGGAGAACGAATGGAACCCTTATCAATCTTGTCATTGTACCTACGTTCCATTAATTATTACCATTACGTATTAAAAACATTTTAAAGATAAAAATAACGATTGCGTCCTGAAATTTGCGCATTCGAGTAATCATTGCGGAATTTTACTGCATACATGCAGTATTATGACTTATTTATAAGGCACCAAAAATCGAATTGCGATTTTTGATGTCGCTCTTTTCATTACCTTGTGATTGTGTACTGCAGTAGCTTAGAATTTTATTTCTTCTGTCATAGTAGCTTGTTTAATGGTCTAATAGGGCATAAAAAGGTTGTAAAGCACTAAGACACTGTTAGGATAGAGCATTACACTTTGACTTAACACATACTTTGCTGAATTAACTGATGACTCGTTCCTATGTCTTTTTAGGAGTGACATTAGATTAATGGTTGTTTGTAATACGAGTTTTTAAGGTTTTGTTTTTTAAACTACAAAGAAGTGTAGATGGTTGTTTTTTAAACACAATGGATTTTTTTGTGTTGTATTTAAAAGATTTTTTTCCGGACAGAGCTTGTTGAGGTTAACATATGGACACAAGTTCGAATCTCGCTTGTTTCCCATGAATTTCTAGTTTTAAATTCTTTCATTGCTAGTAAAAAATAATTATTTCCAGATCTGGGGTTCACAGTTCGAACCATAGTGTAAGGAAATCATTTTTGGTTTGGTAGGAAAAAAAATTTTAGACGCAGGTTCGAACCCTAGAGACTATAAATAGGTACTTTTTTCCCGAGATTAATGTCTCTAGACCCAACTTATGTAAAGAACAAAGACATTTTGCCTAATACCCATATATTACAAGAATTTTGAAAATACTTGATTCTGGGTTCGAATCCTACAGGTTTTTTGTTATTCATTTTTTTTAAGCTTTGTTGATTTAAATTTCGTACTAGTCCTAGATTAGTTTTTCTTGAATGTAAACACCTAAAGATTGAATTGCTGATTCCAAAATATTTTTTGTATCCTGAAAAATACTTTATTCTTGGGTTCGAATCCTGCAAATTTCCTGAAAAACACATCTCTTATTTTTTTTACTAATAAATTATTCAGAAATTATGACAATAAGCAAAAATAAGAAGCTTGAAAAAAAAAAACATTTTTGGGAATAAAATTAAAATTTGTTCGTCCTGATTTCCTGAAAATATTTTGAAGACCAAATCGCTTATATTTTTTGACATATAAGTTAGGTTAGACTGCGTAAAGTTATGCTGACAGACAAAAACATGAATCATTATGTTACAAAAAAATAAAATAATTAAAAAATTGGTGCTTTGGTTCGAATCGCGCAGACGTTTCAAAATTTTTTTTTATATTATGTTATAACTATTTACTCATACATCTTGATTAGCAAACGTTATAAGTCTTGGTAAGACAAAAGAAAAATTAAAAATAATAAAATTTAATTTTGTACCCTAGTTCGAATCCTGCAGGTTCCCTATGCATTTTTTTAAATTAAATTTATTATTTTTGACGTTTGATTGTTGAAGAATAAGTTAGGTAAAAGATTTATTTTTAAATGTCATGATTAATTATTGTAAATTTATAACTTTAACAATACAGGGTGTTGTAAAATAAATGCCAAATAATTATTTAATAGTTTAAAGAGTTATAGATGTGCAATAAACAGAACATAGAATATAAACACAATAAAATGAAACAATAAAAGGTGTATAAACTCACCTAAATTAATACTTATTCCTACGAAAGACACAAACTAAGTCATTTTTTATGTTTAACAAATCTCTCACATTATATTTTGTCATAAAATCGATCCCTTATGAGCACCATTAAGTCGTTAGAACTACGAAAGGAAAATGAAATGACACAAAAATCCGTATTTATTGAGCTTAAAAATAAACGCACATAATAATAAAATTTTTATTATTTTAAGGGGGTTGATATATTTTAAAATTAATCGAGTACCAATAAAAAATCTTTCAGGGGGATGAAAATGTCGGGGCCGGAGCACAAAATCGTTTTCCAAGATTTAAAGCACAAGAACCAGCCACACTTGATCAAAAGCGTAAATAAAACTATTGCACAGTTTATAAAATTGTTGTTAACCGGACTATATGACAGCGAGTGGTAGCTTTGGAGGCCCCGGGAACTTCAATCCGACTGCCGGTTTAACTCGGATTGGTTGGCATCGTTCCTCTCGCCAAATATATCCCAGTAAAAAATGAAAGAACGGGAACGACGTACGTGTATTTCCTATCCGTACACTTTAGTTCATCCCTTCTTACTGCACATTCACCCCTAAACATTCTCTTGTGCCGTACACCCTATTTTAAATTTCTTGGCTCGTTTTCATGGGTTTGAGGGTAGTTTGAACCCTACATTCAAAAGGGAATTTCACCTTATGTTGCATTGCGCCCTCGTACTTCGTTAGACTTCCAAATACTACGCTTATTGATAAGAAAATGGGGATGTGTTACAAGCGAATTTTAAAAATTTGCTTTTCCATACCAGAACTCAAGCCACTCTAATCCTATTAGGGGTTACCCTTATTTTCTTGCGGCTTGGGGTGGAATTTGTAATTTTCCCCTGAATTCTTTTGTTTCATTTCGTTATCTCTGGGGTGAAATCTCGGGAGACCCACAAATAATCGCGGACTTATCGGAAAAATTACCGATTGATAAAGAGAGAATGTTTTTTAAAATTCTCTTCCAAACGGAAACGTTTTATGGTTTTATTTATCTACCCTGAAAGGAATTTTTTATCACAAGACAAAGTTCTCTAATTAAAAGCAAGGAAAATAACAAAAAATAATTTAATTTATAAAATCCGCACGAAAGCGCAAGCGCGCAAGCATAAAATATCAACAGCTAAAGTAGTTAGAATAGGGTATCATCCCCTTTCTTACAAAGTCTCTGTCTCTCTCTTTCAGTCGATAAACTATGGCTCTGTGCATAGAGTGTATGTATAAAAACAGGGGTTGAAAGCGCAGCACAGGGTTGTACCATTGCACAAGCGCACGCGCATGCGAATCAACCTCATCTCTAGGATGGTCCTTTATAAAAAGTTCGCGACAGGATAAAAATTTTAAATCAAGAAATTTCCCCTGAAAATCTTCCAAACACGAAAAGTTACCCTAAAAATAAATTCCATCCTTTAAGTATCAATTTTTAGGGATTAAGCCCGGCTTACACCCTTGTGCTAGTAATTCTTAGACCACCCTCATACAAAAAGCGAACAGTAAAAGCTCAGAAAGCCGTCTTTGCGACAGCTGAAAGCACAAAAGCTTGTACAGGGCTGTCTATTGGCAGGGAAAGGAACTAAATTGACGTATCAACACAGACAAAGGGTCGATTAATAATTAATTATTATCAGAAGTTTGATTTCTGACTCGAATAACACCGACTTCTTTAATTATAAATTCTTGGAAACTATCAGAAAAATTTAAATAAAATTTATTTTATTTTAGTTAAATTGAGTGGAAGTTTTAATTTTTTATAACAAAATTTGGTATACTTTGAATTTCCCGCCCTATTGTTTGGTGACGTCATGGTAACGTCTAGATCCCTAGTAACGTCAATATAAACAAAATGGATCAACGCAGACGAAGGATAAAATTTAGGTCCTTAATTATTGGTAAAAAAAATTTAGAAAGTTTTATTGACTTTATTTTACTCTAAGGGGGGTCGAACCCCAAACTTTTGCATTACTAGCCCTCAAATTTTAAAATACTTTTCCATGATAGAATTTTGAATTTTCAGGACTCGTTTCAGTTTTTCTAGTTAGTTCAACATTCAGAGTAGTTGTTCAAATAACTCGGCATTATCAAATTTTGTCTCCCCTAATTTGTCGTTGATATTTGATTGTTTATAATCAAATTTTCTTTTTATAAAGTGTACGTATACCCTTCTGTTTTTGCAGGAAGGCATTTTTTGCTGTCTAAAATTAAATTTACTCCAAAGGCTCGGTATGTCGTTGAAGTACGAATACGAAAACAAGAACGCTTAAAAATTAAAAAAAGGGAAACTAAAATAGATTATTATTTAGGCAATTTTTGCCAACAGACAAAAATAACTATACACCCACTTACCGCTATTAAGTATCGGTTTAGGCAGTACAAGCACAGATAGACCTTTTCCTGTTTGCAAATGCTATTTTTTTCACTCTACATTGTTTACAATGGACTAAGTGACGAGGATAGGGCTGGTTTTATTCGAATTAAATCCTAACGACGAGCAATCAGTTTAATCTAATAAACTGACTTATGCATCAATGGGTATCATGTCTCGTTGCTTTTAATGCATGGACAATACTAAAATGTCATTACACTTTTGTTTGGAGATAACACAAGCTGATTTTTTGATACAAAATCACGCTCTGAAAATTATTAATAAAATAACAGGATTTAAATATTACGCGGGAATTCAGATGTGTTCTGATTGGTTCCGGTACAAGTGACGTCACAAGAGATACAACTGTGAGGTCATGAAACGGAGGGAAATTTAAATCTTTCTGTTTGGATTTCATTTTTTTCCTGCAGGGATATTTGAATATTACACGGGAATTCAGATGTGTTTTGATTGGTTCTGGTACAAGTGACGTCACAAAAGATAGAACTATGACGTCATGAAATGGAGGGAAATTTAAATCTTTTCTGTTTGGATTTTATTTTTTTCTTCTTATAAGGACGAATTAATTTTTCTGACCTTGAAAATGGATATTTCAACGTAATTTTCTAATATAGGAAGACTTTTTAGACTTGTTTAATTTATTTTGGGGTCGTGAAATTTAAATTTGAGTTAATGAAGATAAAATAGTGTGGCTCATGTAAGTGAAATAATTTTAGTAATTAGTGGCATATCTGTTTTCCAGAGAAGTAATGAATTAGGTAGGCAAAGTGGGTAGTGGTATATCATCTTTTAAAAGTGCACTATTTTATGGAGAGTTGGGATAAAACTGAATAATCTCCTGGTTTTGGCCAGGCTGCTATAGCTTAATCTTTCACAAACTGCACTAAAAACTTTAATTCGAAACCTAAAATAATATAGCATTTCCGAGTTTAAAGACACGTACTTGCGCTTCTGGCAGGAATAAATTTTGTTTTGAAATCCTTTTTAATCATACTTTAATTAACGTTTGCAAGTCTTGTTGGAGGAGAGATGATAAATAATTTAATACCAAAAATATACATTAAAATACCTTTCTGACACGGCCTCATATTTTCTAAGCTTTGTTGTTTTTAATTAAAACTAAAATAATAAGATTTCCATCACACCTGCTTTGTATACTCTCTCTTACGTAAAATACGTAGGAAAGAAGACTAATACTTTGTAATTTATATTCTGTTATTATAAATAGCCCCCACACAACGAGAGGAAACGTACGACACTTATAATAGCCAAGTAATACCATTTTATAGACACAAGAGATAAAATATTTTTTATTATTTCCTCTTACTAACAATACTGAAATTTTTTCTTGATTTATTATAAAACACGTTACAATTAACCGCCTACTAGGTGGTTAAAAAATTACCGTACATGTATTTGGAACCGATGATCGTGGGTTCAAACCCTGCTCACGTAGTATTTTTTTTTAAATGGATAATTCCAAAATTTATTGTTAAAATTGAAATTCCTTCAGGTAGACAAAATTTGGAATAATGGATCCGCCCACAGACACCCTTAATACGGTCCTGAATAAAACTGCTCCCTTCGTCAACAATTCACCCTTAAAAGAACCCGTCAGAATTCAAGGGTGTTCCTTTACATTTTTAGGAGGGTTTATGTAAATGTCCTTGATTATGATTTCCTAATTTCTGCATCAATAAAACAGTAAAAGAACCATGACTCACAGTCGAAAAAACATATCTTATTCAGAATATTAACTCATTGTACTTTTCCCTGAGAAATGTTTGATAGACAAGTGCCAAAATTGTTTTGTGTAAGTGTGGCAGGAGCCCGTCACTGAAAACAAGCATTTTTATTTTAAGAAGCGTCCCTAAAATAGGTTGCGTGTATCTTTATGAATATGACGCAGGGTGGTTGAGGTACTGCATTTTAATAGGGGTATATCCGGTTACCTGTCGCTTTTGACGAGGGTGCGTTTCTTATCTGATTACGGTTTTAGATTCCTGAATATGTCAGCCTCTTTTCAAATTGAGATTGTAACGAGGGAGTCGAAAAGAGACACAGCAGGGTTGACGTAAGCACTGAAATTGCCTTTTTGACGTTGATACTACGATATTTTTATATACTGAGTAACTGTATATTCAAATAAAACATAACTGTGAGTATTTAAATAATGCAAGGTGTTGTATTTTATTCCGATTTAATGAGATGTGCAGATGTTACCACTACCACTACAAGGGTTTTTTTTGTTTTTATTTACCCTTTGTTACGAATTTATTTTATCCTAAAATAATAATTTTTTAAGGGTGAGCTACTATTATTTTATTTTCTATTTCATAAAATTGTTATAATAATTATGCTTGAAGATGTTCTACTGAATTGACGAAGAAACGTCGAAAAACAACAAACGATTTTTTCTTTTAATGAAATTTTCAGGAAAGCTTAATTTCAGCAAACACCCTGTATAAATTTCAATTAAATACACTATTCGGTTAGATAAGACTTATAACAATCGTTTTTCGTACAATGCGACATAAATTTTTCTGAAAATTCAAATAGTTGGCCAGAAAATTAATTCAAAGATTTTCCGCTTGGCACCGATGCATGTTGGGTTGCCTATGCTTCAGTTATATTTAATAAATTTTCTATAATCGAAACTCACGTAAATTTCTCCAATTTTAACATCTTACTCATTCTTTTTCTCTTGAAAAAATCTTTCAGAATTACCAGTTTATTTAATGTAAAGGTTTTAGACCCCTAAGTTTACTTTATTCGTAATTTTGGGTAACCACAACGGACGCAATGGGTATTTTTAAAATTTGCTAATCATAAAAATGTTTATTTAAACAATAAAATTTATTTAAAAAAATTTAGCACTAAATTTTCAAATAATTATGACTAAGTTTATATATTTGTCTTGCCAACAGTAATTTCCATAAAATATTGATACAAGGAGACAATGTAAAATGAAAATAAACATGTCTATGTAATCGATTTAGTTTGATGAATTACTAATTATTGTAAAATGTTATTTTTTAATTATTCATGTTAATTGTAATTGTTTGGTTTCGTTAATTAGGTTTGTGAACATTTAAATGTTGTGAAGAATTTGTGACAATAGTTAAAATTTTATCTGTATTTTTTTAAAACTGTATTGTGTAACAATTAAATAGAAACAGTTTTCCTTTCCTTCCTGTCTATTAATTTGAAAGAAAAAAGAATACAACTGCTTTTACAATAAATTTCCACCAAAAAACCTTTCAAAAGGGAATTAGGAAATTATGAATTGTACAAACGCTTGTGAATTTTTTGTAAACACCCTGTATATACAATAAAATTTTCCATTAATAAAACCTTTAACCATTAAGTAATTTGTTTTATTTAATCATTGTAACACAAAATTGCCCCTGTTTTTCATAAATAACTCAATTTTATTTCCTAAGAGATAAAAGAAAACTTGATTTTCTTGAATAATTATAAAACGCACTGCATATCAAGTATTACTTGAAATTAATTATTTAACAATAATTTACTAATATTGCTTCATTAAATAACTTTAATTATTCCATTATAAAACCATTTTCATGCAATAATAGTCGGGCAATAAGGAAATTTTTGTAGCTTCTTAATATTAATAGCAGTTGTATATTCGATAATCCCATAAACTTGCTACACATTCTTCTGTAGATATTTATAAAATTAGAAAGTAGTTAAGAACGGAAAGAGAGAGAGAAAATACAATAAATTTGTTATAGTATATGATGAGTTGATGACGTTTTTAGATTCAAGTCTTTCTTGTATTATTATAGACGTTTGGAAAACGGTGTCTATTATTGAATAAAATAATTCAAAAGTAATTAATTTTTAACAAAACAAATAGTAAGTGTAGCAGTAAAGATATGAAGATTCTACCACAATCGCAAGATTTAACCGGACCGTGCCGAATTTTATTAAAACGAACCGTGTCGAGTTTTACGAATTTTCTTACGATCCGTGTTGAATTAAAATGACGAGAAATATTATTCTAAGGGACAAGAAAGAAAATTCGTGTTACTTCCTTTAGATGAAGATGATTGTTTTATGTTACAGTTTCCTTATTGATATATTTACTTAAAGTAATTAAAATATTGCGTAAGAAATTAATTAATGACGTATATTGGGGTTATTATACAGAAAAAACCAGTTGGTTTATAATATTTAACTTATAATAAGTTGTGGATATTTTCTTTAATTATACACATTAAGAAAAATAAATAAATGTTTGCGATTAACAGACAATTGTTGAAAATATCGAGAAGATGTTAAATAAAAATTTCTAGTTTTTAAAAATCTATACTTTTTTGAAAATTGATTAAATATTTAACTGCCTGATTTACGTCACGATGATCAATATTTAGTTCCGATGCACTTTAGAATTAAAAAAAAAATAGTCAACAATTTCTTTTCAACTAATCAGAACGGAAAGTTATAAAAAATATCCAATAAACTTGGATAAATAGAAAGGCTTAAAATAAAAAAAATCATACAATTTTGAAATACTTCCTATCAAATTTATTTTATTTAAGTATCAATAATAATCATAAACTATAAAACTATAAAAAAAATAGTATTTGCATAAATTATTGCAAGCACATTGACTTTTGCCATTTTAATTTTAAATATAATTACCTTCCGTTAAAAATTCGTTTAAAAGACTCTTAAATCTTACACCATACGTTCCTTTTTCAATTAATGTAGGAAATGTTACAGGTAAGTTAGGAAAAGGTCAATGAAGTTTTACGATTTAATTTTATTCCTAACTGAATCAAAAAGGAAGTTATCAAAGACAATGTAATTATTATAAAACTTGACCTAAGTATGTAATGCGAATGAGAAAATAATAGGAAGCTATCTAAATTTATTTTTTGCTGTGGGGAACAGCGACAGGCCACCTGTGTGGTTTTAGTATCGTAGCGTTTGCGTTAAGATTTTTTTCCCCTTTTCTGTTAATTTTATTAAATCTATTTATTGGAATATTTTAAAATGTTTTTAATTATCTACTCCTGTTATAAAAATTCCTCTAGAATAATTATTCTCCAATAAAGAAATTTTTCCTTGCCCAATAACGCAAAGTCATTGAATTATAATGACTTCATATCTAAAGTCGAAGGTAATATTGGTTACTCAATTAGAGTGTTTTTCATTAACAATGCCTACCAAATTTTCCTCTTACACAATTTTTTTTCTAATAACGCAATTTGAAAAAATTTTAAAACAAGGAAATACAAAAATTTTATGAGAAATATCACTCCTGCATTTATAATTATTGATCTAAATTTTTTTTATTGTATTATCTTAAAAACAATAGGTACTTTGAAATAAAAATTAATTAATCAATGTGGGATAAACAGATGGCTCCTATTGTTTATTATCGCCTTGAAAAATTACGTGAAGATCAAGAAGCTTTTGATAATAATAATATTAATAATTCAATTAATTTTTTTTAGAAATTATTATTAAGTAAATAATTTTTTAACTACGAGGTTGAGTTTTCATATCCAAAAAATAAATAAAAACCACTTTAAAATTGCAAAATGTAGCCTTGGAAGGTTCAAGTGAAGTTTTAAACCTTGTCTTGAAGTGTTATTATTTACTTTGGTACTTAGCTTAGTTTGTCTTGCAACAAAACCTTAAGGCAAAGTTGACCTGCGACACAATTTTTTAATAATCAACATTTGTATTGGGTATTGTTAAAATTTTCAAAAAAAAAACAATTATTTCATAATAACTAAAGTAAATATATTTTTGAATTAACTTTTTTTTGGAGTATGAAGGATGATCTCAAAATTTTGTTTATTTAGTGGTTAACAAAAATTTTATATTTGTAAACTCACGTCATTATTTTATTAAGCTTGGGATTATCAAGTTGGCTGGTGACTAATGCCGAGGGCTTGATGATTTTAGAAGTGTTGCACCACAATCGAAAATTCGCACTTTTTTGGAAATTTTCAATACAGCCATTATGACCATAAAGAGGACAGAACAACAAAAATAATGCAAAAAACCGGAAGTCTCTAGCATCACTACCAACGGAGTTATGAACGAAAATACTTCCGAATGTCATGAAAATAAAGTGATTGCCGCAAGAACATCTAATACAGATTTTTGCAAATAATTCAAAAACATTTGATTAAATAACAACAAAATAAACAAAGTACAATCAGAATTTGACGTTTAAGATCGTTCAAAAAATCAAGCAAGCAAGCAAGATTGGATCGAACCAATCCGATATACAACGTTTTTGACCGAACAGGCCCTAATATCTCAGCTATTTTTGCAGATAGAAAAAAAATTTAAAAACAAAAGTTATGGAGAATATTCTTGCGAATTTAACCAAAACATCAGAAAAACAATCGAAGATCAAATAAAGAAGTTATAGGTCACATACGTAAGGAACTTGCAGCACGACAAATTAAACAGCAATAAACGGAAACTTTTTTGAACAAACTTCAAAGTTTTGCCCAAGGATCCGGAATTCTTTGTTAAATCTAAATCAAAAAATCGAATTATTATGTACTATAGGAAAGTTTCACACAATTTCTTCACCATACTTGAGTAAACCGAACTATTTTATTCTTCTAACCCATTTTTGTTTCTTAATTATTTTATATGTTCACATAGTATAAAATTTTCCCATTGTTACAATTTCATAATCCAGAAAAGCGTATCTTATTAAATATTGCATAAATACCGCGTGAAATTCCAGCAAAATAATAATTTATATTATAAATAATTTCTGATACGATCCTTTATATCTTTTAATAGACGACTGTATTTGTTTGTCTTTAAATAAATGCGGAAACTATGAAACTGTCTACCATGTAAATGATTGTACAATCTATTATATCTCCAACGACCTTAAAAGTAAAGAGTTATTATATAAAACCAGCCTGCAATCGCCAACTAAATGAGAATTGACGTATTTGGGTGTAATTTTGCAATGGTGGAGCTTATTGAATGACAATTTCAAGACTCTTCCTGTTATACTTTTACAATATTACAGATGTATAGAGTTTTAATTTTATCCAGAACCGGCTTTAGACAAGAAGTACAAAACGTAAAACTTGCCCAACTCATTCATCACACTTAAACCCAATACAAAGTGTCGATTTTTTTATAAACACACTGTATATTATAAAACCCTTATTGAGGTACAAAATATATTTTCAAGCCATGGTCATTTTAAAATCTAGACCTAACCCAATAAAAGGACATTTTTTAGACACACCCTGTATATGGATATTCGTCTTTAAACTGCGATTCCTGAAAATTATGTTTCAGGGTCATATTCCTTTCGGTTTGGGTCCTAGGAATATTTTATACGGTCATATTTCAAGGACATACTTGGCTTGACCTTGACAATTTAATCTCAAGGTCAAAGTTATTATTTATTGTTTTTTTAATTGATTTCATGTTTGTATTTTTTGGGGTGAAATAAGGGAAGGTTAAAGATTTTATATTTCTATAATTTTTTAAAGGTTTGAGGTATAATTTGTAATTATTGTTGTAATTAGTCTGCTTTGCTTTCCACAGGTACAATGCTCGACTCTTTTGTTTTTTTCTTTAAATATTAATTTTCTATTGTAAAGAGTCAAAGTGAAAATTTCTATTTCCATTAATACTTTCTCAATCGTAAATTATTTGGTCTACTTAAAGAGAACTGTTAAATAGTTAACCATAAGCACTTCATCTTTATCGTGTGTCTAGTTTCGTTTTCTCTTTTCTTTGATTGAATATTCCTAGAAGAGTCCAAAAAATTCAGTTTTTTTCGTTTTTTGAAGATAGTTGATTTTTGAAAAAATTGCCCCGAAAAAAATTGATTCAAAAAAATGCAGTCTAGACAAGTTTTATGTTACACAATTAAGTAGGTTTAGGATTCTAGGTTCCGTTTTGCTACTTTTTTTTAGGTGAGAAGAAAGTCTATCAGCTCAATACTTTTTTCTACTCTCGCCATTACAAACCACACACAGAAATTGTAATAAAGTAAACCTGTAGTAGTGAGATATGCTAAATTATCCTCCGCCCTGAGTTATCTTGAGATTGTCAAGTTCTATGTCAGTTTAACTTCAGCCACTAACTCTGGTGGACTTTCATTGAAACTCACCATCGCTTTCAGTGAACATTGGACTAGTCTTTGTTTAACATTTAAATTGCTTTCCGTTTCAGGTGATGGTGCTTTTAAATTACTTTTAGTTTTTTTCCTTGTGACTTTATTTTTTTAAATCTTTTTGGTTTAATTTTTGTGTTTAATTTTATTTAATCAGGGTAAGTTTTTTTTTCTAATTAATTACAATTTTTTAATTAATTAATTAATTTGAAAATTAATTTTAATTGAAATTTAAAATTAGTTGGGTTACTAGTTTGGATCTAATACAATGAAGTGCAAATCCTTCAAGGATTTTGTTTAATTTCCGGTTTGAGAAAATTCTGTACTTGTAATTATTATCTGGTAATAAATTATAAAGTACTTGAACAATATTGCGTACTACTCGAGTAATTTATAGCTAGTTACCTCCCTTTTTTTTTTAAATAAGAATAACTTGTTTTCTTATACTGTAACGTAAAGGAATTTAATATCCTTGCACCTGCAGTGGAATCAAATTAAAGAAAAGTAAGAGAAATTATGTAAAAATTGTAATTATTTTTTTTTGATAATCTAATTAATTAGATTAAAGGCACGTAATTATTGAAAATTATTTTTATTTTCTTGAATAAATTTTCTACTGCATTTATCCCAAAATTTTTAATTAATTCAACCTTAATTAATTAAAACTCTTATTCTTAAAATGAAGACAAAAATCCTGAATTTTGAGTCAAACTTAATTAATTTTCATTTTAATAATTTAATTAATTTTTTTTTAATTACAAGATCTTTGTATTGAAGGTATTTTTTCCTTAAGAAATAAGTAATTAGCAAAATATCTAAATATTTTGAAAATAATTAAGATAGAATTAACCGCAAATCGTTACCTTTATTAAATTGTCATTAACAAGACTAAATATTTTTGTTAATTACCTACTTTCCTCTTAATTACAGGTTAGTTTGCATCCTAACCATGGCTGGAATAGCTCATCATTTAGTGGACTGTTATAATTACTTTATGGAAACCAAAAGTGGTAAGTAAAAAAAATTGTTTTTAGTTTAAAAAAAAGTGTTAATAATAAAAATAAACAAATTATCAAGAGTTTGAGGGGTAATTAGTATGATTATGGTAAAGGACTTCGAAATTGCCTTGAGGAATAGTAAAATTAACGTTAATTACATTTTTGCCTACCCTTTAAATTGTTGTATTCAAAGTAAATGAGATAGTAGTAACATGCAGATTATTTCCTAATGTGCTAGATATTTTCACTTTCATTGCTTGCTGATCATGTTATGTTGAATCAACACCTTGCGAAATATTTTCTTGAATGCATTTATGTGACAAAGCGTCCTTAAACACAGACAGTGTATTTCGAAAGTAATCGCAACGTTAATCCACTTAAGAATAATTTTATTTCTCCAAAATTAATTCCAAGAAAAAAATACTTGACTTTATATTGATTTTCACCACAAAAAGGTTCTTAAAATAAAAGAAAAAAAAATTAAATTTATCCGGCTCGAAGGACCCTACATTTTTTTTCGTATTGTGGTCGACTTTTAATTATTTATGTGGAGTTGTGGGCAATTGAACTTTAGATTTAACTGCAAATGATTTTGATTACAGATCCAAGAACATCAGAATGGCTTTTAATGAGTTCGCCAGGACCATTGCTCACAATAATCGCAACCTACCTCTACTTCTGC
Source organism: Hemicrepidius hirtus (assembly GCA_963082805.1). Lineage (NCBI taxonomy): Eukaryota > Metazoa > Arthropoda > Insecta > Coleoptera > Elateridae > Hemicrepidius > Hemicrepidius hirtus. The sequence goes on from OY720166.1 coordinate 1,830,810, forward strand.
ATATCAGCAGGCCCTAGATATATGAAAGATCGTAAACCTTACGAACTAAAAAATGCAATATTAATTTATAACGCTATACAAGTCGGACTAAGTGTGTTCTTAGTGTACGAGGTAAGAGATCTATTTTTATATAAAAAAAGAAAATTTCAAGTACATCCAGAACGAGATTCGTTTCATTTACATTGACGTCAGAATACAATACGCAGTTCTATTATTCTAAATCACTTTTTTTTTATTAGTTGAAAGGATAATTACGTTTAGAATGTTTATTATAGTTATTACAAGATTGTTTTGTAACTATTGCCAATCTATTTATTATAAACTCAATGGTATTTTCAGTCGTCAATCATGGACCCGATTAATACATCAATTTTTTTATGGGTTTTCTTTTATAGTTGGATATTCTTTGCAATAACGTGGGTATTGCATTTAGGTCTGGGGATTACGCTGGCCAACCCACCCAGTTTTATTTTTTAACAATAATTACAACCAAGATTTTAGAGAAATCATGCTAAAAAATTTATATTTAAGTTGAAAATTCAGGATTTTTAACCCCATTTTAATTGTTTCTAGGGGTTACAAGGGGGTTGGTTCAATGGTTACAGTTTTGCTTGCCAACCTGTTGATTGGTCGACTAATCCTAAAGCCGTGCGGGTAAGTACAAGATTTTTCTTTAATTTTTTGATTAAAATTTCTACAGAAAATCTTTTTATTTTCAGATGGCACGCGCAGTTTGGTGGTATTTTTTCTGTAAAATCACAGAACTCTTGGATACAGTAAGTTTTCGTCAATTTGATAGAATTATTTTTTTAATTTTTCTTTTTAGGTGTTTTTCGTTTTAAGAAAAAAAACTAACCAAGTTTCTTTTTTGCACTTGTACCATCATTCCATGATGCCTGTTTGTGCATGGGTTGGGGCTAGATTCTTGCCAGGTAATAATGGAAAATTATTGTGAAAAAAATTTTTATAAAAATGGAATTTTATTGCAGGAGGACATGGGACGTTGCTTGGATTAATTAATTCTTTTATTCATATTATTATGTACGCTTATTATTTAGTGGCATCACTTGGACCTCAATATCAGAAATATTTGTGGTGGAAAAAACATTTAACTGGAATGCAAATGGTAGGTACCTAATTATTAGAAAATTTAGTTTTAGTTAATTTTGGGAAATATTTAAAATTAGGGAGTTATTGAAATTCGTCAATAGGCGATAGTAGGGGAAGAGGGCGGGGGGGGGGTTGAAATAAAGAATAAAGAAATATGTAGATTGTTTAGGTGTTACCATGGAGACGTTTTCAGAGAAAATAATGACATAAATAACAAAATTGTGTTACAGCGACGGGATAGAGTTAGGTTCGGTTTTTGAAACGGGGGTCAATTCCGGATTGCAACTAATTTTTTTTTAAATTTTTTATTAAACCTGTAGCTATACGTAATCATTTACACAACAAACATTTACGGTAATTTAACAACCATTTGATTAACAATAAAATCCATCATTGAAATGTGCTTACATTGTGTAATAGCCATAAAATTCGTGTTTAATAATCAAGACTATAATTAATGGAAAATTAGGCCATGAACTTCGACCAACGTCACTTCCAGACAAAAGGAAATTCCGATCATAGTTAAGAATAATTTTTTATTTTGTTACAGGTACAATTTTGCATTATTTTCCTACACAATTTCCAAGTACTATTCCGTCAATGTGATTACCCAAAATTTATAGTTTTCCTTTTGGGAACGCAAGCAATGTTTTTCTTTTACCTTTTCGGAACATTCTACAAGAAGACTTATTACAGCAATCCAAGTCCATCAAAAAAGGCAATTAGTGAAAACAACAACGTACAACAAAATGGAAAATTAAAAGCCAAATGAATTTTACAATAATTGCCTTAAGACAAAGAGAAACAAATTTTCGGCTGTTATTTTATTATTTTCATATTTGTTTTATAAGGCATTATTAATTTAAGTTATTTAATTTTTTTTTCAACCATAAAAAATGTTTTTTTTAATAGTTTTGTAAATATTACCGCCCATTATCAACTTTTAGTTAATTGTTATTTATAAACAAATTCGAAAAAATAAAAATGAATTGTTTATTAATAAATAAGTATCGTATGTTTTATTAACACTTTTTTTTAAACAATCACGCATCTAATATCCATATTGATTTATGGTTTAAATTGGTTCAGAGGATACAAAAGAAATTTTGATTGTAGGACAATTGTCCATTGAAATTTTCAACGACTGTGTTTAACCATTGTCGGTGAAGACACATAACTTGAACGCTCTATAAATCAAACTTTCATGCATCACAATTACAATATCTTAATGTGGGACGACAACGATATTTGATTATTTATGACTATCTGTTTCTGCGTCATACCAAAATTAGCATTGTTTCGACAAAAAATACTAAACACGAGATAAGAATGCAATTAGAAAGCACATTTGATAGGTAAATGCAAAAAATATTTACTAAAACATTCTTTACAGAATAATTAACAATTAAGGTAACTGCTATGTTGATTTTTTTGCATTTAAACCCTAAAATTTTGATGCATATGCACGGTTTTCGGTCTCCAAATAATTAAATATTTTGTTTGAACAGAAAAAAGTGCAGGTGCCCCCCTGGACTTTCCCATACGAAAAATAACCATTTCGCTTTTGGTATTCAACAGTAGTTCGCGAGGCAGCATTGGAAATCATTTGAATGCGTAGCGAGAAACACCAGACTATACGGGTTCGATACGTACAGAAGAGAGACAGGCATCTAATTTACTAACGCAGCGGAAGTTCGCGATTTTCTCATCAACCGTACATTTTAGCTATATGACTACCTTATACTATGTGATAGACAATTCAATTTTGCATTCAATTATATAATAATATACAGGGTGTTTCATTTAAAATAACAAAGTTGCTTATTGTACTGTGAAAAGCAAACACCCTGTATACGTGATATAAATTTAGGGCAATGCAGAATTATACACTGAATAAGTTTTATATTTAAACTTCTTTCATATTTTGATTAATAAAGGAGCTACACAGGAGCATCAACTTTCGATTTTCAAAACCTCGTAGAGGGCGCCACTGTAAAATTTTAACATTCATCAAAAAAAGAAAATGTACCTAATACAAAGCTACAAATTTAATTCTTTATTTATAATTAAATATTGGGCTTGATACTTGATGTCTTCGAGGGGGATGAGAATAAGGTAGGTACACGTCAATGAACCTTGAAATTTATTATCAAGGACAAAATCAAATAATTATCAAGTAAAATATAAATTTCAATTGCTAATACGTTCTTGTCTTTCGCCTATTGTTTTCGTGGTATTTTTAAAATTGTTAAAAACAGAAAACGTTAAAAAATACTAGTCTTGATTTGGTTTACATTGCAATAGTATTTAGAAGGTGGAGGCGCCTGTAAATATTTTCCCTTATTATGGCATTAATTTTAGAAAAATTATCTAATGGATATAATTATATTTTTGAAGACCTATCTGGTAAGATTATTTTCAAATCCTTTTTAAATCTAACCAATTTAATTTTAGATCCAAGAGTGAAGTCATTTTTCCTAATGAGCTCACCTTTTCCAATTATCGCCATAGTAGGATTTTACCTTTATTTTGTTTTAAATTTAGGACCTCGATTAATGAAAAATCGCGCCCCTTTTAATTTAGATAAAGTTCTTATAGTGTACAACGCAATCCAGATAGCAATTTGTATTTATTTAATCATACAGGTTTGTTGAAAAAAAAACCCAAGGTAATTTGATTAAACAATGATTTTTTTTTAGAGTCTGAGACATACAGTATTTACTTATAGTTGGACATGCGAACCAATCGATTATTCGGAAACAGAGTTGGGTATTATAGTTGCCTGGCATGTTTGGATGTACTTTTTTTTAAAAGTTATTGATTTATTGGATACTGTAAGAATTTTAAAAATTAATTTTTCAGGAATGTTTCAGGATTTTGGTTTTATTTTTAGGTATTTTTTGTTTTAAGAAAGAAAAATAATCAAGCAACTTTTTTACATATTTATCATCATGTAATGGTTTGCGTTGCTTCTTGGTATTGTACCAAATATATCGCAGGAGGTCATGGAGTTTTCTTGGGATTTCTAAATTGTATTGTTCATGCTGTTATGTATTTTTATTATCTTTTAATGATTTGGGATAAGGAGTATAGAAAAAATGTTTGGTGGAAAAAATACTTAACCCAATTACAATTTGTATGTTTTTTTGCGTAAATATTTTATATAGTTCATGATTTATTTTATTTTTAGGTACAATTCACGATACTTCTAGTTTATTTTGGTCAAGTTTTGTTTCAGCCTAATTGTACTTATCCTAAATCGATATCTTTATTTTTTTGTCTTCAAAATTTGCTCATGATTATTTTATTTTCCAATTTTTATATTAAAAATTATATAAAACCACAGAAGAAAACATCCGAACCAGAGAAATCCGAGAAGGATAAGTGAAGAAAATTGATTTTAAAAAAATAACTGAAGTTTCGTCCTCAACTGTCCTCAAATATAAATTACGTGAGTCCTATGGAATTCAGCTCAACCTCATGGATTTCTGTTTAAAATTTTTAGACTTGTATACACAGCAATATTTACTAAATAAAACGGAAATTAAACTAGAAAAGTGTAATTAATTTTTTAAAACGTCCTCGGCAATAAATGTAGCGTATAATTAATTTTAGACACCCTGTATATTATTTCTTTCTTGATGATTTAGATTTATGTTGTCCTCTGCCAATTCTTAACACACTTTTCATGAAAACTTCTTCCTAGAAACCTATTCTAACCTATAGTGTACGAATAGTGTCGTCAATTGTAAACACCCTGTATATTTTTTTAATTTTCAGGATAAAATAAATCAAAACAAAAACATAATTTGCGATAATTTTGATGATATTCTTTGGAAAAGTGAAATAGTTTCGCAAAATGCTTCCTGCAAAAAATTTCCTGAAAATTTCTGAAACTTAAATATTTCAGGAAAAGCCATTTTGTTTGCCTGAAAATTATTTTTTTTTTGTATTTTTTCGAAATTTTCTACCTTTTTATGAAATTAATTTTCAGCTGAAAATTATTAATTTTTCAGGAATTTCAGGAATTTCGAAATTTTTCAAAAAACTGAATATTACAACCTTTTTTTCACGAAAATCCAAATCTAAAGACTTTTAAAATATCGTTTTGGGAAAATCTGGAAAATTCTTGTCGACAGTACTCGGTCTCAAGGTTCACTCAGGGTTTGAAAATGAGCATTAGGGAAAATTAATGAACGGTTTTAGATCATTTTTTTAAGGGGGTTAAAAAATTAGAAGCCAGATATTTCGTTTGGTTTCCTTCCGTAAACTGTTTAATCCTTGAATTTCTTTCAATGTCAAGGCCAACTGTTTTTAAATGATCCTTTAGAGAATGAAAAAAGATATTGCTATTATACCACAACAGTGTAATCATGAAACGACGTATAAAAACACAGGATATGTAATTTATTACAAAGATTACTCTAAGAAATTTCCAAAACCTGTTATAATACGCGTGACATGATTCCTTTGACGACTTTTACTCTTGTGCATTAATAAAGTTCGTATTGCATATGGAGAATCAAGTCCGTTGAGCCAAAAACGTTTCGAGAGCACTGGGCCATTAGCTTATTATATTAGAAAGTATGTTGGAAAGCAATTCCCATTTACAATAGTTTGGACTTTGATATCCAATAATGAGGCAAGCATTTTTCGAAACGGACCCTATACGAAAACAAACAGACGCATGACTAGGGCTAAACTAATTTACAATGACTTAGTAAAATAGAAATTTTAATTGCAAATTTACTTTTGTTTCATTTTCTTCATTGTATTCAACGTTTTTTTAAATACCTTCCAACAGAACACGAATGACTTCACAGACCGGTCAATACATTCGATTACGATTTTAGTGAAGGTGTATTAATTTTTTTTGAACATTATGGCGTTAATTTTAGAGAAAATATATAATGGATATACTTTTTTCTTTAACGATATAGCAGGTAAGACAAGATCCTTTTTTTGTAAACCGTTTAACTGAATAATATTTTTTTTCTAGATCCAAGGATGAAAGATTATTTTTTAATCAGTTCACCTATTCCATTATTTGCAATTCTAGTATTCTACCTTTATTTTGTTTTAAAGTTAGGACCTAAATTGATGCAAAATCGTGCCCCTTTTGATCTAGAAAAAATCCTTATAGTGTACAACATAATCCAAATAATAGCTTGCGCTCATATAGTTATCGAGGTTTGATTTTTCAAACAAAATGGAGAAGTTTAATTAATTTTTAAATTTTCAGTGCCTCAGATATACAGTATTTAGTTACAGTTGGATATGCGAACCAATTGATTATTCTGATGCCGAAATTCCTGTTTATATCGCAAAAGTATGTTGGGTTTATTTTCTGATCAAACTTGCCGATTTATTAGACACTGTAAGTAAGAAAAAAAAATTTGATAACCTTTTAATTAATTTTATTTCTAGGTATTTTTTGTCCTAAGGAAAAAAGATAATCAAGTTTCATTCTTACATGTTTACCATCACACAGGAATGTGTGTTTTAGGTTGGGGTGGTGCGAAATATCTCGGAGGAGGTCATGGAGTCTTAATAGGATTTATAAACTGTATAATTCATATCGTTATGTACTTTTATTATCTTTTAGCAGCTTGGGATAAAGAACACAAGAAAAATATTTGGTGGAAAAAACATATAACCCAAATGCAAATAGTAAGGAAATAAAATTATTAAAAATAATTCCCTAAACGATTATATTTTTAGTTACAATTTGGATTTTTTATGGTTTATTTTGGTCAAACTTTGTTTAATCCTGATTGTGGGTATCCTAAATGGATTGCGATGGTGTTTGTACCGCAAAATATATTCATGATTATTTTATTTACAAACTTTTATATTAAAACTTATATTAAACCAGCTAAAGAATCAATCACGACGAATAATTTGAACAAGTCTAAATAAAAAAATCGAGATCGATAGGAACGATGTTTCGTCCGTAAATAGGGGACCATCATCAGGATTTCAAAACGAATCGTTGGTTAGTTAAGGCACAATAATTCTATCCTAATTACATTAGAATGAAAAAATGAGAGGTTTACGTTATTTAAATATTGTAAAATTGTTATTTAAGAATATTTGTCAATATTATGTAAATTATATTTTTTAATACATAGCATGTAGGTATGCAACAAAATAATAAAATTGATTTTGAATAATTGTGAAGATTCAATCAAATTTTAATTGGCATTGAATGATCTGGTATTAATATTAAGGCTTCAAAAATTCATAGGAGGCGGCACAGATAAATTAGTGTATTGCGCGAGAACGAGAAGAATGTAAATAAATCGTTTATTTGAAAAATATTAGAAATCTGACATTAATATTGACCATTTTCTGTAAGGGGAGGAGGAATTATAGAAGGGTTGACAAGATATTTACGCGGGGGGAGAAAATAAAATATTCATTGGTTACCTCCTGAAAGCTGGTGTAGAGAGGGACGTAGAAGGGGAGGCTTGAGGAAGGGAGAGAGGAGAATCTTTAATACGAGATAAATTTTTTTCTTTAGAAAAGTTTTTCCACATTGATTTATTTTTAATTAATTTTCCCCTATTCGTGAGTTTTTTAAAATCTTTGATGACGAAAAGAAATTAAAAAATTTAATTAGAAAGAAATAAAATTAAGATAGCGTTACTGTTTTTCATAAATCCTACAATCACATTGTCTTTAATTTATATCGTGAAAATTTTACAACATGCATGGACATGTCAAAGTTTGATTTTGTTCCGTACCATAAAGTTCGGATTAGTACATCATGGGTACTAAAATTTTATTCCTCTTGCATGTTTTGTCACAACTGCAATAATGAACTTAATATTGCTTCTCTAATTTTCCGATACGTTTAGAAATTTAAGCAGGAAATTTGTATGGAAAATTTAATGCCATTCATTTGCATTGCTTACAGTAAAAGTTAGATAACGGTTATAAACTTTTAACCTACTCATAATTTATTATTAATTCCCACAAAAAAATTATTCGTCTTCAAAAATTAAATTTTCCAAACTTTTCCCTTTGATTTTCAGCCTAGAATCATTTCTGAAAATCTGCAATCCCTTATTACTGAATCCAGTATAAAACCGCTTAGAAAACTGACTGAGTATCGCTAAAAGAAATTTAGTTTCAGTTCTGCTGAAGATGAGAAATTATTTTTCGAAACGCATTTTCCAAATTTAGTATTGAGGAAATTTTTTTGCTTGGTAATAAAAAAATTAAAAACATTCAATTTAAGGTAGAAACAAAATTATGAAACTTTAATTAATAAATTAATTGCTAATTTTCTAGGAAATAATAATTCATTTTTGTAGGACAATTGAAGAAATCCTACATTAAACCGAGCACATGAATACGCAGTAATCTGACTTCCTTATATTTTTTTCATTGTATGTAATAACAATTTCAAAATATTCCAAGCTTATAAATTACTAAAGAAATTTTGTATTGTCAATTGTTTATTTGATATTTAAAAGGCGTGAAAATTAATAAACTACAAACTTTGTTTACAATTAATCTTTGTGCGAAAAATAATGATCTGTTTAATAAAGGAAACAAAATATAGAGAATATTCAAGAAAAAAAAATATTTTTATCAATTCCTACCCAGAAAATATTCCTAAAAAACTCCTAAAAAGGGGTTTAAAAAAATAATTACTGTATTAAGTAAAAGATGCCATAAAAGTTAAGCTATGCAACCAATTGAACAAATCAGGAAAGTTCAGGTAGCAGGGTCGGACCGAGGCCGGACTTTGCTTCAAGTTCGCGTTGGCGTATTTGTATTTTGCATAAAAGTAGGGGCGAATTATGGGGAAGTAAAGGGATATTTGGGGCGATTACATGCCCCAAATAGACATCGGGAAACCGCGGTGGCGTCACTCACCAACAGCTGCTTTTGGAGCTGCCCTGCGGTTAAATTCTTAAGAAATCATGAATTAATTTTTCTACAAAAGGTTTAAGAAAAATATTAAGCTAAACTGTTTTTTTAATCATTCTGTATAAATAAAAATCCCTTCTAAGACTTAGTAAAAATTTTCCGTCTCCTATTGTTAATTAAACTGGTTTTCTAGTTGTCTAAAGCATTTCCTGGAATAATTAAATTTTTCTACGTTTTTAATTATCTCCCTTATCATTTTTAAGTTCTTTTAAGAAACAATTATTCTTAAATTATTTTAAGTTCGTTAGCACTTAACACAAGATGCTTTAGTCTCTTTAGTGACTGCGTTCTATATTTCGTTTTAATCTTCTTGAGCGTCAAAGAATATTTAGAAATTCTTGCGTAAAAATAGTACCGGGCCCAATATGTTACCATGGGGCACCCCCTGCGAGTGTAGAGTATTAATTTCAAAATAATACATAATTTTGAGTAACTGTACTATCTAGGACACATCGTACGTAATAGTATTAACGTATACGTCATCGGATGATAATAAAAGATTTGTTTATGGTACACCTTGAGCCGAAGAAGCTAACAATACCGTACAATATGAAATAAAATAGTTGAATTATATTAAAGTGTCACTAGAAGCAGTAGAGACAAAAAAGGAACAATTCTATGCACGAAACCATACATACTAGGCCTTCAGTTGACATATAAAGAGCTGGGGGTAGAAAACATATCAATCGCGATCAATTAATCAAGTGGGTCGATACATTTTCGACTGTCCATAATGTCGCTTATGTATTATCAATCTACCTCTGTATGATCAAATCCTATTTATGTAAGATTAGTAAATAATCTAATATTTAAATAAAAAAAAAGAAACTTTTGAGTATAAAAATTTAAGACTTGCTAAAGCTACTGTCTCGAAAAATTAAGAAAGGTAAGAGTTATTTTCTAACGCTTTCGTTGAAGATAATTATAAAACGGTAAATGTTATACGATGTTTCGATGTAACACAAACCTAGATATTCAAGTAACAGACCAATCAATTCCGTCAGTGCAGATGTACCTATTTGCAATAATTTGCCTCCTGACGAGAGACCATACAAATCTGGAGGTTCTTTATCTTTGGTCTTTACGTAAATTAATTGCAATATCGATTTGTACGATTTTATTGCTTGCTTATCTGTGTTATGAGTATGTCGCAATTTTTCCCACAATTGATACGTTTAAATTTATTGTAATGTTAATTGTTGCTTCTCACTGTGCTTAAACATTCAAATCTTACCGTAAGTAATTTTGTTTTAATTTATTGAACTACTTAACGTAGCACTGACCTGAAATGAACTTGTAGTTTTAAAATTTTAAATAACCTATTTGGAAATACCTATACCATCTTATAAACTATTAAGAAATTAGAAAAATGTTACGTTTATTGAAATTGTTTACTTAGTAAATATTTAAAACAAAGACATTCATGGAAATAATTATTTAACGTAAGGTATAATACATTTACGTAGTTCGTACATTTTTATGATTTAAAATATTTCAAATAAAAAAAGTTTGGAATGGGTACAAGTGAAAACAAAAATATTCAAGAAGTCACAATAGAGATCGCCAAAAGGGCAAGGTTCACATGGTTTAAGAGAAAGCAAATAAGCACCTAGAAGATGATATGGTAAGAGAGATAAATCACGATCATAATAGAAAAATTTACAAAATAAACAAACTCCCACTGTTTAGGATTCAAAATTAAATATAAAACGTAAATTGATCTTGAAAATAATAATTTTGGTATCGTATGGATGAAACTGACGATAATTTTGAGCCAGAGGCAACTCAGAAAGTGATTTTTAAGATGTTTTGGAAGTGAGGACGTGTACGTCTACATAAATCCAAAAATGTGTAGATACTAGTTGTATATACGTATACCTTGTTGTATAATTGCATATTTTTGCATATAATTTTTTTATCTACATATACCTGCGCCACATCGCTTAACGTTAAATATTTTTGCGTATACGTGTATGTACGCCATATATTTGCGTGCCTTTGAGATATACAGTGTGTCCACGGATTGAGTGCATATAAGGTGTAAATGATAATTTTTTTTTAGAGTTGGATCTTCATGTTCTGAGGATCGCTCCTGCTTAGTCTCAAACTAAGATATTGAAAAAATGAGCCAAATCAATTAATATACAGGGTGTTTTCTTGGCCGAAATCTAAAAATTAGTCAAGAGTAAACTGTCTTTATTTTAGAAGATATAACAAAAATGTATTAGAAAAAGTTGTTTATAATTAAAAGTTATTGAAGATTTTCAACTTTTATACAAATCAGCCTACTTTGAATTTTTTTCATCAAAATCCAATACTTTTGAACTCATGTTTGTAACAAATAAGGTTTAGTATTTTTTTAATAAATAATTATTTGTTTTTCAAGTACTTTGTTTAATTACTCTTCATGCATGGGTCATTAAAACCACAAATAAAAAATCTCATGTTGATGAAAAAAATCAAAGTAGGTTGATTTGTATAAAAATTGAAAATCTTCAATAACTTTTAATTCTAAACAACTTTTTCTAATACATTTTTGTTATATCTGCTAAAATAAAGACAGTTTACTCTTGACTAATTTTTAGATTTCGGCCAAAACAACACCCTGTATATTAATTGATTTGGCTCATTTTTTCAATATCTTAGTTTGAGACTAAGCAGGAGCGATCCTCAGAACATGAAGATCCAACTCTAAACAATTTGTCATTTACACCTTATATGCACTCAATCCGTGGACGCACTGTATATACACACATTTTTTGGCTTAAAAGAGCCATTCGCTATATTACATATAATATATACGATTCTATCTTTATATCCTGCCATTTAGTTGCATATACTGCATATACTTGCGTATAATTTGTAATTTCAGGAATATACCGGCGCATATTTATTATACCGGGATATGGTTGCGAATGATTGCCATGGATATTTGCGCATAATTGCGAATACACGCATAGAGACCGTTTTGTTTTCAAATACTTGCTTATATACTTGCATATATTTGCGTATAATTTCTATACGTGCGTATTATTTGTATATTCTTGTTTATCTTTGCATAAATACTTGTAATATACTTCAGGAATATTGCGTAAACTTGTGTATATACTGACATATACTTAGGTAAACTTGGGTATAGGAGGTGAAACATGTAAATGTTGATGTACATTTCTAATAAAAAGGGTAAACTTAATTAAGATGTTGGTGTATAATTAATTATGATTTTTATCTCAATGACCATGTGTTGCATATATACATGAGAAAGTGCGACCGTATTATCAAGTCCTGGACATTAATCAAACGCAATTTTATTGTATATCTAGGCGAATAGTAAAATACTATAAGAAATCAAAACTTAAAAGTAAGAGAAGGTTTAAATCCTCCTTTTGTGTAACCAACGTTTCATACTCTTACAACTTTTCTTCTTTAATCAATTAAATTATTTAAATCAAATTCCAAGATGAATTTCACCAATAGGAAGAAAATATCGCACGTTGCGCTCAAGGCTTTATTTTTCTGTCTGCAGAAACCACAAGGAAGTGCGAGAGGATGTCGGTTACCTTCTTCGACATCTAAAAGCAGGTTACAGTGCTAATGTAACATGCTACACACCTCTTTCACCTACTGGTTATTGCGGATGTACTACTAAATTATTTTTTGAAGATTTTTATTTGTACAGAGATAAAAAGATTAATTGGACATAACTTTTATATAAATTAGAGTTGAATCAAGTCAAAATTAAATTATAACAAATTTAAATTATGACGTAAAAGGTTTTTATGTGATTAAGAATTTTTAGATCATTAGTATAAATATTTAAGGAATTTTCTTGAAAAATTAGCAAAGAAAAATCCGGAAAAATCCAATTAAAATATTTTAAATTTAAGCTTCTATCAATTTCCAAATTAAACTTAGCACAGTTTGTTTCCAAAATTAACAACAACTCTCTAATAACATTGAGCCTCTGGTACTTATCCGATGACGGAACTAAATTTCCTAGTTATTCTAAGAGCACTTAGAAACTTTCTAAGAAATTTAAAAAAAATATCCCAACTATCATAGGTAGGATTTTTAGATTTTAGTGGGGACTTTTCGTCATTATGTTAAAATGGTCATCATCATCCAATGTTATCTTTCCTTTTCTGGCTAAATAGGAGAGAGAGCAGTGAAAGGAAGAGGATATAGAATTATAACTATTAGCGGAGTGTTGGGTTCAATATCAAAAACGAGCGAGTTTCTTAGGGCAGTCGTACGTTGTGTGTGCTCACAAGAAGTGGTAAATGTTGTAGGTGTTTGGTTTTCCTTTTAAGGGAAATTATTTATTTTATTTTATTTATTTGTGAATTGTTTATAAGCTTCTTGGGGTAAGTTATCTTGTTTTAATTTCCCAAATATTTTTAAAAAATTATTTACGAAGTGAAAAACCTTGGAAACAAAACATTTTGGAGGGAGGGGGAGTGCAACTGTAGTTTTATTGCACAAATATCAATTTATCTAGTTACCTGGTTCCAATTAAATTATTCTAGGATTTTCCGAATTTTAAATAAAAAATGGAGTTACGAAAAAATTACAGGTCGAACTCTAATTTACTAAAAAAATCATATCCCAGTGCTCTAATTTTTTTCTGTATTTACAACAAGTAACAACATTTCCACTCTTCTCCCTTAAGAATTTTTAAAGGGTACCTTTATTCGAATTTACCCCTTAGAGATTCATGGTCAAAAAATTGATTATTAGGAATTAGAAAATTTGTAAGAGAGGGCGAGGTTGTTTTTAAACAACATCCAGAATTTTTAAACGTTTATTATTTTATGAATCCCCACCCCCATTTTTGAAGATATTCCAAGGTTAGGTTAGACCCATAAAAATATAAGGGTTTCAAAATTATGAATAGAAAAAAATAACTTTAAATAAAAAATAGTACCTATTATTATTATTTTTATTTCCCCTTCCTCCCTCAACGGGATTCAAGGTTGATTTTTTTTTTATAATAATTAGTCAAGGCTTCACCCAAAATTAACCCCAAAATATTACAAAGGTTTGTCATTGAAGGTGTATCCCTCCTCTTAGAGGGATATTTCAAATGGGAGTTGAACTTTTTAGAGGATTAAGAATATTTGGAAAATACTTGGTAATAATTTACAAAACCCCAAGTTAGGGCTAAAAACGTTTAGAGGATGAACATACGTTTTACGAAATTATTTTTTAAAAAATTACAAAAATACAATACCAACCCCCAAGGATTTATTTTGGTTTCAGTTAGAGGCACGTGTATAAGAAAAAAAATAATTTAGAAAAAAATAAGTTTGGTTCAAATTAATTTCGATTTTGACATAATTCCCATTTCTTGCAATTTTCCTCAATATTTATCAGAATTAATATATCTTGGAAAAAGATTAAAAAAATAGGTTTTATTACGCAAACAGACTCAAAATAGTTCTGGTATCAGCAAAACTAAACGTAAGTCCATCGACCTAACTAACATTTCCACAACGCTGACGTAAACCAAATACTTCTATAAAATTATTAAAAGAAAACCTTTCAATTCTTATTTAGCTACGAGATGTAAAAATTCAGACAAAAGTAAGCCGGAAGGCTTTCTAAACTTTTAGTAAACAAACTTCAAGAAGTACTTGAGATATTTCGAAATAAAACAAACAGAAAGTAATAAAAGGCTCTTCGTAAAATAATAATAATAATAATAATAATAATTAATAGAAATTAGCGCAAATGAATGATTGTCTATTGTTTGATAAAATACGGTCAAGTTCTTCTTTATGCTGAAATAATTTATTCTTTGGTGTCAATGGAATACGAAGAATTAAAAAAATTCAAGATTATTATTTAATATCTTATATTACGTAAAATTTCCCAAACGCATTAAACCTAAACACTTAATAGGTTGGAAATCAGGTTAAAAATATTTAAACATGAATTTCCGCTTTGTTTACTTGAACACATTAAAAACTCTTCTAAATTATTTTAAATTTACCTAAAACAATATTTTTCCATTAATGAATAAAAATAAAGTTACAGCAATGGAAAAATTACAATGAAAAATTGCAAAAAAAAATTACGCTAAACTGGGGCTTCAAATTAGGTCGATAATTGCAATCCTGAATCTAATTAATTGGAGTACTTATAAATATGTATAGAATTGACCACAATTAGTTTTCTTTTAAGGTTCATTCAGTACAGTCGTTACGTTATTAAGTGCTGCATATTAAAAGAATTAAAAAAAAGGAGATAATTAAACAAAATTGTGTTTTCAGAATAAACCATGGCTTCCTTAATGCATATGGTGGTGGAAAATTATAATGAAGTCCTGGAGTCAAAAAAAGGTAATTATTTTTTAATTATTTTTATCTCAGGAAATTCCTTGATGACAAGATAAAGTTAAGAAGTTATTTATTAAATTTGACGATGATACTTCAAGGTCTTGGAATATTTATTTCTGGGATCGTTTTTGTTCTCGGTTTAATGTTAAAAAATAATAATATTTATTCTTAGGACAATTTAGGGATGAAATAAAAATGTTAGTGCTAGTGATTTAGGACTTGGATAAACACCATCGCAACAGTTGGGGAAAAACCGTGGGCTATTGCAGTGGAGTTCGCTAAAGGTCTAGGGAGGCCCAGTTTTGATCGATTTTTTGTTGAAATTGATAAAATTTGGATAAAACACAGTAATTTGGTCAATATTACACAATTTTAAAAAATCTTGTAAAAACATGAAAACTTAGGAAATAAATTTTAATTCCACAGAAATAAATAAAAAAGATTGTCAAATTTGTCAAGGAAATCTGATAATCAATTTTATGTAAAATTTATTAATTTTGAAAAATAATAATCTGTTATTGTTTGAAAAATCCTGTAAAAACATGAAAATTCAGGAAATAAATTTTAATTCCACAGAAATAAATAAAAAAGATTGTCTAGTTTGTCTGTAAAGATTTGCCAATCTATTTTTTATAAAATTAGTGAAAATCAAAAAACGTGTCTATGAATGATTATTATATTTTTCTCCAGGAGAAAGTTTAAATCCTAGGGAGAAGAATGCCAATCCGGAATTTAGTTTAAAAAAAAGATTGGGTTCTAAATTTGTACTGGATTGTCTACTTTTATGGGGCTTGCATAAGTTGTTTCGTAATATCACTTTAATAGTCAATTAAAATTCCTAAAAACCACATTATTTTGTAATTTAATTTTTATTTGGATCGACCCTGTACTTTAGAGAAATATTTAAACGATCTCTGTTCACACGGCAACAATACATTCCATCTTTTACCCTGTTAGGTATCCCTGGCGTCCCGATTTATATTTCTTCGTGTAAAAAAAACTTAACCGAACAAGGGTTATATTATTTTTTTAAGCTTGTCGAAATTATTCCTCGACTGGAAAGGAAAACTTCCAAGGGAAGCTTGGAAGAGTCCTATCTCAACTAGACAAAAATTATTTTAAAATCAACCAAAACAGTTTTCTTTAAAATAATACGAAAAACTTTGGGTTCGAACTGATTTTTATTTTTATATTTTTATTTCAGATCCTTTAGTGGATTCCTGGTTGTTTATGCAGTCACCAGTTCCAGTCTTGGGAATACTAGCACTATATTTATATTTCGTACTAAAACTAGGACCTCAATTAATGGAAAAAAGGCCACCATTTGAACTCAAAAAACTTCTAATAGCCTACAACGGTTATCAAGTTATTTTTAGCATATGGCTATGTTGTCAAGCTTTCCAAGTAGAAAATGTTTTCGTTATGATGTTTAAAAACTGCAATAATGTTATCCCGAATAAATACCATTCGGCCCTTGTAAGTAGTTTCCTTGTCAACTTTTTATTTTTGATTAAAAAAAATTTTTTTGTTGCAGTTATCCAATGGAGCTTGGTGGTATTTTTTTTCAAAGGTTGTGGAATTACTTGATACTGTTTTCTTTGTTTTGCGAAAGAAACAATCACAAGTAACGTTTCTTCATGTTTATCATCATTCGTGTACCATGTTTTTCTCATGGGCGTATCTTAAATTTTTACCAGGTAATTGGTTTTGAAACGGGGGAAGGAAACAATTTTTATAACTTTTTTCCTATTTTAGGTGAACAAGGAATTGTGATTGGATTTTTAAATTCTGCCGTACATGTTGTGATGTATTTTTATTATATGATTGCTGCTATGGGACCAAAATACCAAAAATATCTCTGGTGGAAAAAATACATGACCTGGATTCAGTTGGTAATAAAATAATTTTAATTCAAAATGAAAAGGAAAATAATTTTATTTTTTCAGTTCCAATTCTGTATGATGCTGGCTTATTTAATGTTTGTGATCGCGATGGATTGTAAAATGCCAAAAGCCTTAACATTTTTCTTTGTTGCCAACGTTGTCGTTTTTCTTTACCTCTTCGCTGATTTTTACAGAAAGGCATACAGTAAAAATAAAGTTGGATTTGTTACAAACAAGCAATTAAATAAAATACAATGAGTTGTTAGAATATTATTAGTTGTTGATTTAAGATTTTTTGTGAATATTAAAATTTTTTTTGTTAGTTTAATTATTTTTTTGTTTTATGGAATAATAATAAGCGCACCGAAATTTTAAAACCCTTTCTAATAGAACCTTTGGGACCAATGTTTTATTAACTTTAAGTTTTTTCCTCAAGGATTTATTTAATGGGGAGGGGGACAAAAAATCCTACGCGAAGTAAAATCAGGGGAATAAAATTTATTCCTTTCTGAAAATACATTTTTAGTCCCAAATCTAGAGACCCTGAGGGCTAAAAAAAATTCCGGTGGAGCCGCATTTTGCCGAACGCTCATAAACTGAAAAATAATTAAGGGTTCGCAAAAAATAAACATTAAATATATTTCAAACTTTTTTGTATCCAATTACCGCTATTTAGGCGTCCCGCACCGTCCTACACTGCATTTTGTGTTGCCGATGTAAAATAATCGTACCTAAGCGCAAAATAATTTAATTAACACCTTCAATAAAATAAAAAGAACGAAAATTAAATAATGGAATATAATAATACATAAAAAAAGTATGTAAAGGTAACAACACGAACTTAATTAAACTTAGAAAAAGAAAATTATAATAATAAGAAACTTTATAAACAGAAAACTATTTATTTCAATAATTAAACCTGAGGAATTGTAAAACTGAAGATTTTCAGGAGCAAAATTGTTATTAACATGTGCTTTTATTAATATTTCTTGGGTTTAATCCTGTATGTAACGGTTTCCATTTATTCCAATCCAGATAAAGAGGACCTACAGTTTTAAGTCCCAATCCAACTCGAACAATAATTAAAAGCCAAACGGAAACCCATTCTAATCGTAAAAAAAATTGTAAACGAAATATTTACACATGTTTAAAATATTTAATTAAAAATTACGATTCTTTTTTTGTAAAACCATTTTGTTTGTCTCTTGTGATTTGATTTTGATCATCTCCTTTATCCATAATTGTATTTTCTCCATTTTTTTTCATTTTTCCACTTGATCCTTTTTTCTTTTGATCTCCTTTACCGTAAGCTCGATTATAAAAGTCCCAGAACAAATAATAAAAGAAAATTGCATTTGGTAACGTGAAAAATAATGACCAACGAGGATATCCACAATCATAAAACAAGAGCTGCATAGAATGTAAGAAAGCTAAACAAAATTGTGTCTGAAAAAAATATATTTAGTAATATTAAATCTAGATAGAGAGGATTTACAAACTTACCAATTGTAAAGTGGTTATATATTTTTTCCACCAAAGATATTTTTGATATTGCGGTCCCATAGCAGCCATCATGTAATAAAAGTACATAATAATATGTACAAAGGAATTTATAAAACCTATGAATGTGCCATGACCGCCCGGGAAATATTTTGTAGCGCCCCAACTAATCATAGGCATAACCGTGTGATGATATAAATGCAGGAAACTAATTTGGCTATCCTTTTTTCGCAAAACAAAGAAAACTGTGTCTAGGAGTTCAGAAATTTTTGCTATGAAGTAAATATAAACACCTCTGGCAACCTAAAAAACGCAATTCTCAAACTATTCCGATAATGCTCCAGTTCACAAAATGTTTTTTCGAATTTCCGAACCAAATACTTACTCTTAAAGCATGTGGGGATTCTGAAAAATCAACTGGTTCGCATCTCCAACTGTATCTTCCAAGCCAAGCACCATCCAAACTCTAAAAATAATTTTTTATGAATTAAAATGTAAGATTATTTTATGGAAACTTACCTCAACGAATAACCAAATGCTTACTAAAACCTGTAGGAAATTATAGACTACTAAAGTATTTTTTAGCTCGTATGCTGGTCTATTTTTCATGAATTTTGGACCCCAATTTAAAACGAAATAGAGATAGGCTCCGATTATTGTTAACCCCGGCATTGGGTCCCCTATTAAGGGCCAGTTATTTGTCCGGGGATCTAGAATAAAATATGTATTTATGTTAATAAAAAAAAATAAAACAGAACTGTGTTGGTCTGAGAATTCATAAATCACCCTCCCTAACTATTAGTGGTCACTATTTCTTACAACTGCAGGGGAGGTCTGATTAATTTTTATGAAGACTCATAAATTTTTTTAGAGGTCCTCTTTATATTTTATCCGACTTACTAGAATCATAGTTACTACTAATTAAATATTTTGCAATATCTTAGTACCGAAGAGAAATTCCATAAATAAATTAATTGATCCTAAATTTACCGGAAATAATTTTTTTAATTACCGTACTGTTATAAATTGCATTGAAATATTAGGTTAGTAGGAATATTGCGAAATATTGTTATTCATATTTTAATAAAAAAATTTATACAATAAATTTTTGCACCTACTTTCTATATAATATTATTTTTTATTAATAAAATCAATTCTTGAATAAGAAAAAATTCTAAAGGATTATTTCCTGTTTCGGTATTCTTTAATGAACACCTGTTAGTTACATGTCTGGAAATCTCTTTAAAAGAAACCTGAACAAATAAGCTATTAGAGCAGAACCAACAAGTCACGCATTTAACCTAATTTGGAATTAAAAAAAAAATTATTTAGTTCAAAATAAAATACTCTTACCTGCAAGTTCGTCGAATAGGAAATCATAATATTTTTTAACGGTATTATTATAAACCGACATTTTGGTTCTTTATTTTTTTAATTCTTCTTTGATTACGCACAAAACCTGAAAAATAAAATATCATTTACTTAGTAATATATACTCTAAGTAATTGATTATAAACAATTAGATCACATGTATTTTATAATAAATTTAAATTTCAGGAAAATTATTAAACGAAACTATTTTACAGAAAGGAATGTTAGTCGAGGAATGGTTTAGAAGAGACTGAAAACTTTTCCATTAATAAAATCAGGTTGAGCGTTAATTTTTTTTGTTTAATTACAAAATAATTGTTAGAAAATAATTGTGTTTATTAGAAAAATTAATTTAAGAAGATTAATAAAGAAATGAAAGGAAAATATCTAGAAGCAGGAAGTTAAACCCTTATTTCTCTATACATCAGCCCCCCCCCATTTTGTTAAAATTGTTGATATGTAAATATAATAATCAAACCGATTACCTTGATTATAAATTAATTAGTTTTTTATGCAATTACTAGAAGCAACTTTAATAAAAATAAATTACTGCCAGTTGTACAGGGTAAGTCGCATATTTTGTTCGAGAAGGCAAAGGTAGGGCCCTGAATGACTTATCCAAGTATATTATTTATTTTTTCGGTGTATAATTTGTCTAAATAAAATTTTATTGTTATTAGCCCAACATAAACACTTTCACAAAAGTATTATACAGAGTGTCCAAGAAAAGGAGCGTATGCATGGAGAACTCGTTAACAGTGAGAAATAAAAATTCACCAAATTTTCAAGACATTGACATTAACTTTGCTTTTTGGACACCCTGTATAAAATATTAATGAACAATTCTCATAGAACAATTATTATGAACTTTTAATTAAATTAAATTAATTTCTATGTAATAAACATAAAACATTCAGTTGACGACATTGAAGATTTAAATAAAAAAAAAAATCATAATCATTTTACTATTTTTCCTTATAACGTGCGTATCTTGTATAAGTAATAAATTTTTATAATCATGGAAAAGGGGTGCCATTACCTTGTCTTACTCAGGAAGTCATCAAAAAATACGACATATCACGTAAGTCTCTGATTATTTAATAATTGATTGTATGATTTTTTTTTATTGAAGAGATCTATTAATTAAATAATAAAATTTCACTTGAATTTCAAGAGACTTTCATTCTTTAATAACGTAACCGAAAATTATGATTGCGTAATTTAAGTAAAATAGCTGAAAGCAAAGAAATTTTTGATTTGAACAAATAAGGCACAATACGAGATGTGTTTAATACACATTGGTAAGTGGGTGAAAGTTTTATAATTTATTGTACCTACTTGAAAAATAAAGTGTTTGTAGAAGGTAATTATGTTGACAGTTCTGAAAAGTATTGAAAAGTTATAGCTACCAATTTCTAATCTTCATTCAACTACCTAGGAAGTTTAAAAAATTAAGGGTTAATTTTTTTTAATTAGCCTTAATTAATAAATTTCTGTACCCAAGAAACTATAATTTTTTCTAAGCAACCTGGATACAATTAAGGGCTAATTTTGACCCATGAAACATATTTCTTTGATAGGGAATTATTTATAAAAAATTGTACTGCTCCAAAATATTCAGAAGAATTTTTCAGAATATATTTTGAAAAAGTGTTATGAAAATAAAATTTTTGGTATTAACAGTTTCCCTATACCCCCCTAGTTTTAGATATATTCGTAGTTAATTATGTCTCATAAAATTTTTGAACTTTATGTCCAAAAATAATATTCCTTTGTTTAGGTGTTACTTTAATCAAAATTCAAATCAATAGAGATGACATTCGTTTATTCAAATTTTTTTCCTTGGTACCAACGGAAGTTCATTTCGGCAATTTACAATTTCGATTGTATTAGTCTAAGCATCTATTCAAAATATGCATAATTAGCATTTTTGACTACGTCCTAGGAGTTAGAATTTCAATAATAATAGGAGTTTAAAAAAACAATACGTCATTAAGAATTTTTTAATCCTAATTAAAGGAATTAATAATCTTTGAATGATGGTTAGACAACCGTAGCACGTTTCAAATAAAACTAGGAAATACCTACTCGCTGAGTAAACCAGAACAATAATAAAATAATTGTAGGATTTTGTCGTAAACATTATGTTTGAAGTAAATTTCACTTTCTTTTGAAGCACAACAACCTGTAATTATATTAACAAGTAAATATTAGTTTACAGAAATGTAAGAATTTCCGGAATTAAAATAAAAACTGTTTGTAAACAATAAAAATAGATTGCAATAAATTAAAATAAATTAATAAGTTCATAAAGTCACCATAATTATTAATTTTTAATAAAACAACACTCCTTACTTCTAATTAGTTTTGTAAAAACGTTTTATCCAAACAAATTAACACGCAACCTGACAAAAAGATAAATCCCTCCCTTAAAACACAAACATTTTTTCTTAACCCTAATTAATAAATAAAAAAGAAATCAAATACTACTTACATAATAATTAAAAGAAATCCCAGAAATAATTCTGTTAGGCTTCCATATTAATTAAATTCTTGCACGAAATTATTCGAAAATTGATCTAATATTCCCTTGGTAGCACAAAATTTCCAATTGAACCGTACAGTTCAACAAATGTGACTGTAATGTGTGTTCTAGTAATTACTATTGTCACATTCGGTAATAATATGTAAAGCAAGAAAGGTAGGAGAAATCGGGAGGCTTTGAAGAGACGTTGTTGCCGTACCTGGCTTTGCAATAAAAGTAGAATGCACTTAAAGAATTACGTAAAGAGTTTCCAACATCTTGGAAAAATAATTTTACCTAAAAAGTATCTTTAGTTGATAAAAAATAACGGTTAGGTAATTAAAAAATAACGACAAATAATAGTGATAAGGAATTTTTTTAACTCGTGGAAGTTTCCAGAAAGAACATTTGTATTCGTTCAAGACCTGCCAGTCATTATAAAAATGAATTTGCTAATTACCCGTGCATTGTTAATACGTATCGTAAAAGTATCGACGAATTTCTAATGAGAAAAACAAAATTCTTCAACTGTTTCAAGGAAATAGTTAAATTTTGTTCTTAATTACATTTTATAAAACCTGCAGGTAACGTAAACAAAGTAAAAATATTCAGGAAAATACTAAAAGAATGTATTTCTTATCAAAAGAAAAAATTACGCAGAAACAAAAAGTAAAGAAGATACTTCAAAAGAAAAAAGACAATATAAGAGAAAAATTATTTATTTAAACACAAGAAACGAACTGAAAATTCAAAAGTAACCAGGAGGTCGATAAAGAGGGAGACAGTGGTCAAAATTGAATTACTTTGATGGGAAATTTTCAGAAAAACGGAAGGGAACATGTGAGGCATAGGAGAGTCAGGCTTGAACGCGAAGAGTCCAAAGACATCCCTGAAAAGCAGGTGAAAAGCAAAAGGGTAAGGGTGCGAAAAAACACAATCTGCAGTGATTGTAGCGGCGGGGAAAGAGGTGGAGAAGAAGAAGAAGAGAAGTGGAGGGTAAAAGAGGCAGAAGAAGGATGGAATTGATCTCGTTTGCTTCAGTAAAACAGGAATGGAACGAAGAGGATGAGGGACGGTCGAAGGTTGTTGGGGGGGGGGAGGCGGGAATCTGAAGCTAATAAACATATGATGATATACAAAAAAAAATAAGAAATAAAAATTATAATACCAGCCCCAAAGAAATGACGTAAAGTCAATTCCGTTTGGTAAAGAAGAAAAGGATGAAAAGCCACGCAAAGAAAATGATTTGTCTTCCTTAACCGCCCATAACTATCAAATTATTATCTAACCCTCTTGAGATATTTTATTATTTTACAGTTTCTTACAGAACATGTTTATTATTATTGTTTATTATACTTTTTATAAGCATACGGTAATAATAATAATAATAAAAGATAAACTTTCCACATTTCACGATTCTACAGAAAACATCTTTCTTGTTAGTTACATAAATTTTTCTATCCATTGTATACTATATCAAAGCATTACGTTATAGGAAGTTATGAAACGCAATAAAAGGCAATTTTCTTAAAAATTCTGGTATTGTTGTTATTGACAACAAATTAAATAAATCTGCTGTAAAGGGTTCAAATAATCGAGCAACAAGTGCTGAAAATATTTTCTGTATTCTTACACATAAAACTGAAAAATAAATCCCTTTAAGAAATTTCAAGTTTTATTTTCTTATAATCCATTTAAAAAACAAAACAAAAAATTAATATATCCAACAATGAGGATCGCAACAATGGAAGTTTAAAACATGATTGTGCGTTTAAGAAAAATAAACCAATAATAATTCTAAATTCTTTATGTTCTAAAGCAAAAATTAAATTCTTACCCCTATTTTAAAACACGTTTTTTTTTCTAATTCAAAATTTATTTATAACTCGATGAAAAAAAATCAATGTTAATTGTTTAACGATTTAAAAAAATTAGCGTCCATCACACGAATAAGAACGAGAATGGAGGATGAATTTTTTGTTGATTAAACCAACAATACACTATAAAAGATAATACTAACGTGGGTGAATCGTATTTAAAATTTAATTGTCCATAGCTATGATGACCTAACAATAAACTTTTCTTGAAGGGTCTTTTAAAAAAAATTTAGTTCTTAAATTTATACCGAAAATCAATCTCGCATAATTTTTTATTCCCTTTTAAGAATTATACAAAAGATGCCATAAACCTGATTTGATAATTACAATCGTAACTAAACGGTGGAATAAAGTCAGACGATCTAGTTGGCCGAAAGGAAAAATTTCGATTAATCATTACAAAATTTTTTAATAAATATTACCTGACATTAATTTAAATTTATTTCTTCTACAGACAATATCGGGGGAAAAAGGGAATAAAGTCAGGAGACCTACATGGTTAAAAAATGCGTTCTTTGTGACCTACCCTACTGATTTTTTTTTAAAGATTCTGCAACTATAATTTTTTGTACGTCTATTTTTGTTAATTCCGTAAATATTTAAGCGTAACCCCTTTTCTTGAAAATTATAAAAAAATTAATTAATTATTAATTTAAAAAATTAATTAACGCGTATGGGTTTCTAGATCGTTAACAAGAGCAATATGCTTGATGTGTTGCCTAAGAAACGTTTCACCAACAAAACAGTTTTATATTTGTCTGAAATAACTTTCAGGTAAATAATTAGAAATAAAAAGAAACATTTAATTTGTTCTTTTTCAAACTTGTAGGCTTGGAAATATTTAAATTTGAACACGAAATTTTTAAATACAGTCAGATTACGTAAAGAACTAAAAACTGTTCATATAATGGAGAGTTACCCAATCTTGAGTTACATTTACTCCATCATGTAAAACATTCCTGTTTTTCCTATTTTAATGCAAGAACTCGTAGACTTGTAATTGTAACCTTTACAGGAAACAGCAAAAAGGTCTTAAAAGGATATTAAACTGTCATACAGTAATCCGATGTTTAATGATACGGATGTATGTACTTTCTAAACGCAAAATTACTGCTACTTTACTACGTACCTGTAATTGTAATAATCTGATAGTCACTGTCAGGTAATCACAAAGTCTACAGGGTTAATCAGAAATTCATATTAAAAATGTTTTCATTTTGTAAATGGTAAACTATGCGCGAAATTAATTCAGAGTTGGTGTTAGTAGAACTTTGGGGTTTATTGTATTTGGTCGAAGGCTTGGTATGCGGATTCCTGGCACCTTATCGGAGAATTTTAACCTATATAGTTAAGTTTTCCTCTGCACTAAGCAGTTTCTCTTTTTTTTTTATTAAAAATTAATTCGTGTAAAAAATTATTTGATCTGATTAAATTATAAAAATAAAAAAAAGCATAAATTTTATTGTTTTGAATCACAAGTTGTTGAACCTATTAGTTAATAAAATTTTATTTAAATATTTTAATTTATTTTGCTAATTACCATAACTTGTAATATTTTTTTTAAATGTCCGGATAAATAATTTATCCGGACATTTAAAAAAAATCTTCATTGATCATATATCGCGTAGCCTTACAACTGTATTTTGTTTTGATCATTTACACGCAGGAAAAATTCTGTGACGCACACTGACGTCATAAAAGTACAAACTTCAGGCTTTTAAAACGAAGGAATGAAATTTAAATGAAAAACACATACAAACTCGAGGTTAATAATTTTAAAGAGCAAAGTGCTGCATTTTCAAAATGTCATTGGCAGCGTACTTATTGATTTAAGTTCACATAATTCTGTCAGGTTATGATTTACAAATCTGTACTAATAGGACATCTCAGTTTGCAGTACGAAAATTTAACATCAACCGGAAAATTCAAGTTTTGTAGTTCGTAGCAGGAAATATTTTCTTTAGCAGGAAATTACAGGTCTGTAGGAAAACTTTTTGTCTTGAGTGCGAAAATGTAACCTACACCAGGAAAATTCATCAGAAATTTTGCAGTTCCTAACATGAAATTTTAAGCCAAGAGCAGATATATTTTTTCTGGTAGAATATTTCAGAAGTTAGCTTTGAATTTCTCGGATTTGAAAAATTCCCGTTTCCTATGCAAATGGTACGGTCATAGTTTTTCCCGAAGCTCGGGGTACCTACAACACAGCGCGATGTCATTTTGGTAAAGCGATTAATAAGGGGTGGGGTAGTTTTGTCCCTCCTAAGGCTAAACTGAAAACAGTTTTAAAAATTAATTAATGATCGAACTGTCGTTAGATGAAATGAATTACAAAATGGATTAACAGGAAATCAGGTACGTCATAATAATGTTGGGTAGTTAAAAGTTGCATTGACGTCTTGGAGATGCAGTTTATTGTTAATTTGTTTGCAGAAATGTTATAAATGTAATAAACAAGTAGCCAGAGGATGTCAAGACAAGATGTAAGCATGAAAGAGAAATTCACTGCCATAAGTGAAAGAACTTTTGGATAATACGACCTTGACTTAATTTATAAACAATTATGTTATGTGTTACACGACTGGATAATATACTTTTAATCTTATATAACATAACGAGCCTACTTTTAATAGAAATTGGTCATGCTTCTGTATCTCTCTACAGTTAGTTGGAGAATTAGCGCGGAAATAAATTAATCTGTGATTTTGTAATTTTCAATTCTTTCTTGCACTGTATATATTTCTGCATTTTTAATTGTTGTTTAGCAATCTTCAAAGCTGTTACGTTAGATGAATTATTATATAATTTAATAAAATTTATTGTTTAATCAATAATTAGCAATTTTATTATAAATTTAAAAATAACAAAATTTTATGTAATTTTCTTATAATAATGATGGAAGAAATTTTTAGAAATTCCAAAGTTAAGAAATACTGAAAGTTGTATATTATTCTTGGTTGTTTCAACATTTTAATGAGATCAAACTTGATATATACCAGATTTTATTAAACTAGAAAATCCTACGTAAAAAAATAATGCTACAGAGTAAACTAAATTTTTTTAAGATGTTCGAAATTAAATACAAAAACTTTTGGTAACATTCAAAAAAATTAGGCCAATAATAAAACGTACGTGACTGAAAGCTTTTACCACAGTTACCTACGTATGTAATTTGGAAATGTCAAGAAAAAGTGGCCACGAAATCATATGTCGTAGTCGCTCCGGATGTTTTTGTTGGTGAATGCATTTTTAAAGCAATAATGAACTGCTCTAGCGACTTTTACAAGAAAATAATTTAGGACTTTCATGACAAAAAATGAGGGAAAAGAAGTTAAATTCATTTTCAAAAATTCATAGGGGTCGTCATAACATAACTGAATATTATTAAAGCAAGAGAGAGAGAGAGAGAGAGGGAGAGAGAGAGAGAGGGAGAGAGAGAGGGAGAGAGAGAGAGAGAGAGAGAGAGAGAGAGAGAGAGAGAGAGAGAGAGAGAGCTGTGAAGAACTTGTCATAACTTTAAAAGTCTAACCCGAATGCATTCCTGAAATACTAATTATTATTAATTGTTTGCAAACAATTTTAACGCAAATTAAATATAAAATTTAAATATATAATAATTATAAACTTATTACAATTAACATATTCTTCCTAGCAATAATTAAAGAAGTTATTTTCAGTTACTGTAATTATAGACAAATGAGTTTGTAATGATTAAAATAATTGCCCCCTTTTGAACTCAGAAAACGGTGTACTGTGTCTTTTCTGAACTTACTACAAAAGAAACAGGATTTAACATTTTTTCGTCTCAACCCAAAAGGTGAACCTGTAATAATTGACGTACTTCGTCCTTCACGAAATATTTCCTTAAGAAAAACATTAGTAGACATAAAAATTGTTTAAAAATAAACAACAATAAATGAATTATGAATCTTTGATCAATTATCGTGTATTTCCGGGATTCTAGTTATTTAACCTACCCCTAGTTCAAGCGCGAATCTAGAGAAATTGTCGGGGAGGGGGAATGATCTGGGAGGTACGGAGAACCGCTAGGCGACGATGTTAAACCCAAAAAAATTTTGTATAATACTGTATAATAGATATAACAAAATTTTAGTAAAAACAGGAAATGAAAACACGTTTCAGGAGAAAAAATTAAAAAAAAATATGTCAAGCATTCAAAATATTCAATTAAAATTTTCAAAAATTCATAGCGGGCGTCATACTACAATTAGAACATTTCGCTAGCATCGGGGGATACCTTTCCCCTAGTTTTACCATTTTACAAAATTTGAAACCAATCTTATCGCCCATTTTTGAAAAAAAAATTTTATATGGAAAAAAATATTTTTTTTTTAAATAAAAAAAATTCAAGGGTTAGATTAATTTACATAAAAAAAACAAAGAAATTCTATGCTTGAACTTCTTCTTGTTTGTCTTAATCCTTAGCAACAACAAAACTATAAATGCAGGTAGAAATAAAAGAAAAACATTCAAGGTATAAAAGAACAACTTTTAAATTTTTTGTCAATTAAACTTTGATGCAACGAATAACGGTTTTAAGGATTCCCAGAAACTAAGCGAATAAATTTTGTAATTAAATTAATTAAATACGCGATGTGGAGGGGAGTTTTAGGTCGTCTAGACCTTGAGTAATATTTTCTAAAAATTCCTATAAGACAGTTTAGGGGTTGTTATGTAAAAAATATTTTGTTTTCACCCTGTATGTTTAAAATTAATTTATATCACCCTATATATATAATTTATTTGTATTTTAGAAATTTTAAAACCTTGTTAGTGAAAATTTTTCAAATGGGTTTTCTTTATTTTTTTTTCTTAAAAAAAAAAATTAAATATTATTAAACACGCGACAATAATATAGTCATCGATATTTTATAAAATTACATCTAATTTTGCACCGTAATTGTCAACAAACGTACTTATTATGTTGGAGACTTCAACTAAAGGTCAAGAAACAAACCCGATAAAATGACGTTCAAACTGAAATTACATCAATTATTATTTTTTTCTGTTTAAAATTATCCAGATATTTACAAAAAAATATACAAAGTGCATTAATTTACGTTACTGCAATTCTTTGAAATAATTATAAACGTGTAATAACAAATTACTGGTTCAAAATGGTACGACGTTAACATCGAATTTAATTGAACAAGATATCCTCGAGACTTCTTTCCGTGTACCGCGAAATGCTCCCCTCTTCAAAATAACAATTAGATTGCAGGTTGTTTCGAAATTCTTAACACGAGTAATATTCCCCTCTCTTCAATAAGTTTGCCACTGCTTTTCTTTTTCGAATTTACGCAAATTAATATTGGTAGGGGTAAAAAGAATTTTAACAATATTGTACGATAGCGTAGAGCTGTACAATTTGCAAAAGTTCACTTGTATAAGAGATTCGGTTGATAATATTTCAGTCAGTTTGGTTTTATCTCCCACAAGGACGTCTGTTGGTAATTAAGGATTAATTAGTGAACATTTGAGTATTTCTCTTAAAGGAAATATCTTCAAATTTTGTTTGGAAACGACTTTTGTGTTGTGTTGTTGTGTTTAGAAGAAAATGTTATTCGATGGTGTATTATTTAGGTGATAGGAAATTTGGATCCATTATTTAATTAAATTACGTTTTTCGTGATTTTTACAAAGAACAATGAATAACACGGTAAGATTTGTTTTAATTATTAATTGCGGTTAATTAAAAAAATTAATGTATGGATTATTGTATAATTTATTGCAATGAAGTAGACTAATGAAAGTTTTAAATTAATTATGTTTTGATTAATAAATATTTATAAGACAATCTTAGAAAATGTTCTCGTAGACTAAAAATTCAATCGTTTCTCATCAGAAGATCCTAAAAGCTTCGAAGATAATCTGGAGTTAACCCAATTTGTAGAAGGTACAGCTCTACCAATCTTACAAAGTTGAAAGGGGGGGTGTCCGGCGGTGATATATTTTTCAAAGTACATTAAAAATAAAAACAACAACAAACACTGAAATTACTAACATTTCAAACGTCAATTGATTTTTTTCGAGTAGGATTGTTTGCTATTGGTTGACGTATGTATTGTCATGCTTTGTCTTTTAAAATTTAGTTGACATTTTCCGGGGCATTTGGAAGCTTGGTGGGGCTGTATCCCTTGCCAGTAATTTTTTTTAAATTATTTTCACAGTCGAAAGGAAATTTTAAAACCCTTTCTGATTAGAGAATCTGGACTAAAAACCAACGCAGAAAAAATGTTAAGTTTAACTAAAACCCCAAATAGTTTCAGAATTTTTTTAGAAAAAGTGATGATATTCAGAATTTCTTTCAGATATTTTCCCAAAACCAAACCACTTTTTTGAAATTTGAATTTAGTATACACCTGCACTTTTGCAACAAGAAAATCGCAGAATCATCTTGAAACTATGTCACGACGATGTACATAAAAGTCGACCTTCTAGTAAACAACAAGCTAATAGTTAAACAAATTTATTAGTTGATAATTACTTTGGCTAATTATGCGAAATTCTTGTTCGTGTGTTAACCCAGTTTTAAAAAATTAAGGCGTGGTAATGCTACTAATAATAGTGCGTAATTTTTTTACTTCGACAAGTCTGTAAACGAACGCAAATCGAAAGTGTTACAAAATTAACCAAGAAAATTATCAGACAGATGTTTATTTTTTTACGTAATTATGTGGTAACATTTTTTTACCTACAAACTATTGAGATACCTATCTAGTTTAGAATATTAGGATCTAATGCCACCTTTGGAAATTTTCTTTAAAGAGTTTTTTTCTGAAATACACGAATCTTTCCAACAGTGGCGGCCTGGTATCCTTAATGTTGGTCGGCTAATTTGCCAATGGGGCCTTCGTATCCTCTGGCGATTTATCAAAATTCGAAATCAGAGTAGGCAAAATTTAAAAAAAAACACCTGTACTCAGGCGCGGATATATGAAGATTTTTGGGGGGGGGGGGGGCTAATTTTAAAACTAAAACGTAGAACAGTAGGTAGGTAGAATGAAGTGGGAAGTGGTGAGTTTAAAAGCGCCGCAGGCGAAATTTTTTTCAAAAAAGGGGCGTGGCTTCGGAACTACTTTGAACGGAGAATTATACACAAATTTTAATATAGTGGATTGACGTTCCGTGGGGGGCAAAGCCCCCCCCCCCCAAGGGGGAATTCAACACTGCAAAGCACAAGCCTAAGGTTTGAGGTCAACCGGTCTAAGTATTTAAAATTGCTCAAAATATAAACTCATTTCGTTAAAAAAATAATTTTCAAACCTTCTGGGGGGGGGGCTACAGCCCCTATAGCCCCCCCCCGTGGATCCGCGCCTGCCTGTACTAACAATGACGCCAAATTTTAGAAAATATGCTTTTATTACTAAAGATACTACAACTGTTATGAAATAATAATTAAAGGAAATTTCCACTAATACGAAACCAGAAAGTCAATTTAAATTGCAAACACAAAAAAATATATATTACGTGACGAAGAACTTAAATTAGTGACTTTTTCAATTCATTTGAAGAATTTGCAAAATGATCTAAAATGTCTTGAACTGTAGGAATCTTAACGTTCGATGCTGACCAACATTAAAGGTTCGAGTAATTCCTGCTGAAGAGAAGCTCTGAGCTCCGCCGCGCCGTCTCGATTTCGACGATTTCTACAACTGTTTGATATTGCTTACCAATTTTTTTTTATAATGAATTTGCTAAACGGAATTGGGGCCCAATTCTGTTTAATTGGGGCTGGGGCCCGGTCGGCAAATGCCGACTCGCCGACCTAGCCAGGCCGCCACTGCTTTCCAATCAAGCAAGCTTTGAATAGATCCATTTTGCAGATTAATTTTTCTTTACTGTCCGACTAGATCCAAAATGGCTGTTGGTTCGAATCTTATACTTTTCTATACGCATTGACTGTTTTTCTTAAGAATTTTTAAATTAAGTTTGTTCCAGTATACTAACTATAATTTTAAGGAGAAAATGATTACATAAGCAAATCAAATTATAAGATTATCGATCTCTGATATTTAGTTGGTTGTGGTTCTCAAGTCTGACTATAATTAGTCGATTTTTATATAACATTTTAAGGCGTGGCAATAAATGTAGAATTAATTTAAAGTTTGAAATATCTTGGGCTAACCCAACTAACGCAAAATATTCCTAAAATTTTTTAACGTCAAGTCTGTCCAGCAGGAAAAAGTTCAAAAATATTTCCCCCTAAAGCAAAAAGTCCAAACTATTTTTCCTTTTTCGCAAAAATATTCTAATGTAACCCAACATTTCTGGATCCTAAAATCCAGGATTCAATGCTAACTCCACAATGGCTGTGGGTTCAAGTCCTATCCTGGCGGAAATTCTCAAAATAGGGTGATAAAAAGTGTACAAAAGAATAAGACTTTTATAAAATCATTGAACCACTCGTTCTAATTTTGGATCCATTGAATAATCGCGAAATATTAATTTTCAAGGTCAAAAAAATGGAAATCGTATGGTGACATTAAAAATCAACCTTTAGTTTGCATCAAAAGCTATAAATTAGCATAGGAAGCGCATAATACAAAGATTATCTGCAAAATTACAACAGCAGCAGTTAAACTTTTCCAGATTTTGAAATTATCTGAATAATAGTTCAAAAAGTCATTGTCCTACTTATGCCTAAAAAATTTAAATAAACAAATCTAGTCAAAGTTTAAAATTCTACCTTCAAGGTCAACAGGATGGAAATCGAGTAGAAAATTGTCCCAAAAAAATACCTAAAGTTTCAAAACATTCCGAAGTATAAGATTAATTTTTTTATTTCAAATATCTGGACCCAAATATTGATTTTCAAGGTCAAGAAGACGAAAATAAAGAGTAAACGTGATGCAATCTTATATCCCCGACTTTAAATATGACGCAAAGTATTATTGCACATTTCTATAAGAACCAAAGACGACAAAGTTCATCTGCATTTTTAACAGTACATTACTTTCAACTTTTAGCTTGCATAATTCTTGTACTGTATGATTTAAAGTCACTTTATATTGTTTAAAAGCAAAGCAAACATTACACAGAGAAGTTAATTTAATGAAAAGTTCATTGATTCAAATTTATTTTGGATGTATTTACAAGTAGATGTCTATGGAAGTGCTTGAAATATTAATCTCAAGGTCAAGGAGATGGAAATCTGATGTAAAAGTAACCGTTTTTTTTTCATTACAATTTTCGTATAGGTACAGTTCGGAATTTAATAAAAAATATATGGGAAATCAAAATAAAAATCCAGAATGCGGTAAAATTTAAAGGTTTTCTGACCACGTGTGTCTGAAGGTTTCAAAATATAACGTTTGCGTAAAAATCTTTCATTGGAGAACTTTAAATAATAATTTATTCGTGTTGTTATAAATATTTGATATGAATTATAAATCTAAGGCAATATCGAAAGCGTTTTATTTGAAGCCTATCTCTTGATTATTATATAACAGAGAATGACCCACATTTCTGCAGTTTTTCAAACCATTACTGTACACCAGCTATTTTCACTCACCCAAAGCTATATTGGTTAATTCATTAAATAATGTTTAGCAACTGGCGTATTATTGACTCACCAATTTATGTGTAATAATACTTTTAGAGAAATTCTGCTTTAGATTGATAATAAATTACCTACTAAAGAGAATGTCAATTGAGAATTTGTTGCAATTAGGAATTTTCACATTCCGTTTGGTTCTACTTTAAATTTTGTTTACTTAAGTCATTTAAAAGTTTAATACTTTCGTTTGGTAAGGAAATTTAAGCGAATGTAAAGGAGTCTGTAATTAATAGCAATAATTGTTATCGGTTGTGTATTGGAATTTTTCTTATAAACAAAAACAAAAAATATAAAAAAAAGCATGGTAGTAACTTGATTTTAGTTTACCTCCGTGAAAAGTCACGGCAATAGTCTAAGAGCGCGTACGCTCCTGAAAAACTAGTACATATAATGAAATTTTGGGAAGATTAGGGTAAGCCAGCTTACCTTACCTTCGTGAAATGCCTACGGATTGAAGAAAATTTAAAGAATTAATTTACCAGGAAATCTGAAACGTATTGTCTCAAAAACTAGACAATTTGTTAGCTACCTAACCTAAGGTAAGCTAAGGCATTTCACGGAGTTAAGGTAAACTTCTTTAACTCCGTGAAATCCCTAGGAATTGTACAAAATTTAGGTTTGGTAACCTCAGGTTGGCAAACCTAATACGTAACCTGCCATTACCTTGTCTCCTGAAAAATCAAATATTTTATGAAATTTTGGAAAGATTAATGTAAGCTTAGTTTACCTTACCTCCGTGAAAAGCCTTGCAGATAATTTAGAAAATTAATTTAGTTAGAAAATATAAAACGTAACCTATGTGTGTATTCCTGAATAACTAGACAATTTTAAAATTTTGGAAAGGTAACCTGACTCTACCTTTCCTCCGTGAAATGCCTAGAAAATGTACAAAATTTAGGTTTGGTAAACTCAGGTTAATTTGGCTGTCAAACCTGATACGTAACCTGAAGGTACTTTGTCTCCTGAAAAACCATGCATTTTATGAAATTTCGGGAAGATTAAGGTAAGGTAAGGAGAGGTTAGATAGTATACCGAAATTAAGGTAATCTGACGTGAAAAGCCTACATTGCCTTCGTGAAAAGCTCAAAACGTTGGATGAAAATTTAGGTCAGGATAATTTAGCCAAACTTTAATTAATTTCGTTAAAAGCTTCCGCATTACATTATCGTAACAATAGAGAAACAACGCCTGAATTTTCACGGAAAATCATGAATAATTGGTTATTTATCATAAAAAAGGTTTAAAACAGAATACAAAGTTATTTTTATCTGAAACCATCCAAAAATAGCCTTATGCATTAAAAAAAATATAAATAAACATCTTTAACGGTACTAGATTTTATAAACACAACCATTAAAAAAAATCTAATAAAAATTCAAGACGGTAACTTCCAGTTTCTACGCAGACCACGTTCCATTGAAACAACCAATCATTTCATTTACCAAATTCCTCCAAAGGCGTTTCTCTTTGTAACCAATGGAGTGTGAACTTCAATTAAAAATGACGTCTTTTGTTTTCTAATAAAAGAAAGAATTTTTTTCCAGGAAGATTCAAATTAATTAACTTAAAATTAAACCGTATCAAAATAAGAAATATGTATTGCAATCAGTGAAATCTAGTAGGTTTAAATGCACAGAACAGAAACCGATGAGCGTCGTTGCACAATTCTGAAAGTATGTCGAACTCTTGCATTCGACCTACTGGGGAAATTATAAAATTTAGACATACATAATAACACAGAAAGGAAAAGCAAACCGTTTGCCTTTTAACGTAAACAAGCTGCTGCGTAGTTAAATTAACACCAATACCTTTATTTTTAATTTAATATCGAGAACCTTCATTTTTTCTCTTTCTTACACAATATTGAGATTAAATTAAATTCTTAAACATGTTTTTTTTTCATAATTATACACGTAGCTTAAAAAATTCAAACCTATACTTATATTCCAGAAAATTTAATTTGGCCACCATGCTCGCCCGATCTAACCCCGCATGATTTTTGATTTTCTAAGCAAATAAATCTATTCCCTAACCATTTAGGATCTTAAGGAAAGAATTTCATAATAAATGACAGCTATTACGGACGATTAAAAAATGTTTGTTTATTTTTGAATAATCCTTTAGTGAATACAAACAAAGTTAACACAGCCTTCTTTCTAATTTCGTAATTTTAACATCATTTAGTACTAAATTAACATTGTAATACTTCAAAAAACAAGGTTGTAACAACATGCCCTCAATTGGAACTTTTCCAAACAACCCACTTTTGAATTTCAATGTCTAAATTCACCCAGACTTAAAATTTGCTAATTATTATTGACCAGTTTACCTCGGTAAGGAGTTGACACTGTCCGTTACAAATATTTTACCTTGACAATATAAGGTAATTAACCGCAGACGTATATGATTTCAAATTAGAGGAAATTTTATTGATTGATGACTTAGTTTGTTTGCAACATAATTTTTTTATAAGCAAACAATCTTTGAAGTTTGAACTTTTATAAAGCGTTATAAATTTTAAAAAATTGCAACATTGGAAAATAACCTTCACCTATGATGATCAATGCTTCTAAATTATATTAATTTACCTAGAAAAAATTATTCGTTTGCATAACATTTTGAGAACAAAATGGGATATTAAGTAACATCGTAAAATTTAAAGTCTATAGCTCTCAGGTGTTGTTGATATTTAAAAAAAAAATGTAGTAACCCAGACGTTAATTTCAAACATTAAAATTTTTTTCTAAAAATATTTAGTAAGAGGAATTAAATCCATGGGCAATATTTTATCCAGGAAGAAAAATTTATTTTTATTGATCAGTGTAGAATAAAGAAAAGGAAAAAACCTTGATTGTTATAAGGAGTGATTGTTGTAATTAAAAGCGCAAAGAAGAAAAAAAATCCTTTTAAAGTTGTTAAGGAAGAAATAAAAATAACTTCCTTTTCTTTGTATGTCTTGTATATTTTGTTATTTAAAAAAAATGTTTGATTTCAGGAAATGGCCAGCTTGGTGAGGTTGGCTCTAGATAGCTACGTAGATATAGTCGATAGAATAAGTGGTAAGTAAAAATATTTCTTTTTTAAAAAAAAAAACGTAGAAGGACTAACTGAAAGCCGCCTCGAATATTCAGGAAAAAAAGAGCAAGAGCAAAGCTTTAAAAAAATAATTTCGTATGAAACTGTTAATCTAAATTATTTTTTAAATTCAAAGAATATCCCGAGGAAGGGTTAGAGAAAAGTTTCACTTCTTAAATATTTCTGTGTCGAAAAATCAAAAATTCCGTTTTACAGTCACTGAAGGACGATTTAAGCTCAAGTCGACCTGTTGCCTTCAATTAAAAAAAAAATTAAAAATTCTTGTAGGCGCGTTTCTGTTGCTACGGCTTAACACCGACGTTACCTAACCCATCATAGGTGATTTTGAAGTTCCCAAAAAATTACGTGGCATCTATCTATGAAAAGTAGAACAAAATTAGCTTGGAGCATCAAAAAACATGCTATCCTAAGAAATTTCAGCAGGCCAAGGCAATACAATCAAGGTTGACTCATTCACTATTTATTAAATTACTATAATTGGGATATATTTTAAGGAAGTAAAAGTCTCTAACCTTTTTCTTACTGTTATAAATTTATTTTGATATTCTACACGCACGGTTTTTTTCCTTAACTGTTTAACTATTTTTTATCAAAATTACACTAGCAAACAAATGAGAATCTTATTACGATGTGTTTTTTAAATATTATTATCTTTAATGGTCGATTGGACTCAATTCTTAATTAAATTTTGAGACGGGTTGGTATAATTTTAGGGATCATATAGGATAGGGAAGAAAATAAGGGAAAAGGTTCCCAAATAGTCGCCTTTTACGACAGGCAGGGGGATTCCCTGGGCCTATTCTTTATCCGGGACCCAGACGGATAAATACAACATGGATATATATATATTTCAGTTCTCTCCCCCCCCCCAATAAAATAAAATTCGCTTCTTAACCCTCTAGGGGGAAAAATTGTTTCCCGATTCAAAATTAATTTTTTTTAATTTTTGATTCGAATTTTTTAGATCCCAGGACAACCGACTGGCCATTAATGCAAAGTCCTGTCCCAACAGTGGTCATGGTATTGGGATACCTTTACATAGTCATTATCCTAGGTCCCAGAATAATGCGGGACAGAAAACCATTTAAACTAAAAGAAGTTCTCATAGCTTACAACGGATTTCAAGTTTTATTTAGTCTTTTCATGTTGTACGAGGTAAGAACTTTTAATTATTTTAATATTCCAAAATAAAATCTAACAAATCCAATTAAATCAATTATCTTTCTAACCTTGATCTAGAGACCTGTAAGGTTAAAGGAAACTATTGGCTTTTATATAATAGATGTGTACTATAGCAAGTGTCGTTAGTGTATAATAAATAATTAATAACGGGTACCATTTCTTCCGGGTAAACTTTCTCTTGAAGGACGTTTCTCAAGGCCACGGTGTTTTCAAGGACACTTGTTATATGTTTGGTTAGGTCATGATTCTTGACGAGGTTTTAATTCGCTTTTTCTTTAATTTTTTTAGCATTTAATGAGTGGATGGTTTTTTGACTACAGTTACAAGTGCCAACCAGTTGATTATTCCCACAATCAGAAAGCTTTAAGGGTGAGTAAATAAATAAATTACGTAATTTTTGTTAGTAATTAATTTTTTGTTTCAGATGGCTAATTTATGTTGGTGGTATTACATTTCTAAATTAAGCGAGTTTGCTGACACAATCTTTTTTGTTATGAGAAAAAAAGATAGTCAAATTTCCCTTTTACATCTCTACCATCACAGTTTAACACCAATCGAAACATGGATTTTAGTTAAATTTATTGCGGGTAAGAATTAAATTTAATTTAGGTTTGTGTTCTGATCTATCGTTGAAGTCTCCAGCTTTAAAATGATATTCTTGGCGGTTGTCTGGGAAAAACAATGTAGTAAGCGAGTTTAAATGTTAACTCCACCTTAGTCAATTGCATTTGGTTACTCAATGTCTCGCGTATGTTGCCATTTGGGTTGGAAAAAACTCGATTCGCATGAAACTGGTTAGAAAGTGAAATTACATACCTCTCTACTCGAAAATAATAAAACTGGACACTCTTGCTAATGATTATTAAATATTGCGCCTTTGGAATTTACGAAACCCGATATTGCTCTATTGGGAAGAATAATTAAGAACATTTTTTTTAGGATGGAAGTCTGAAATTAATGAGTTTTGCCTTTATGTTGAAAATATAAAACTTAATGGATTTTTAAAACACACGCTACTATGATTAAATAATAAATTGAAAATAAAAATTGGTATGATAACATAAAACTTTGTTCTAGGCGGTCATGGTACCTTTTCTAATTTAGTAAACAACCTTGTGCATGTAATTATGTACTTCTACTATATGGTAGCAGCAATGGGACCTGAATACCATAAATATTTATGGTGGAAGAAGCATCTCACTCATATTCAACTGGTACGAGTTATTTTAATTTCATTTTTTATTTTTTAATTTAATTTTTTTTTAGTTACAATTTACTTTGGTGTTCTTCCATTCCGCGCAATTAATATGGGTTGAATGTGGTTATCCAACATTCATTGGAATTCTCCTTATTTTACATTCAACAATTTTTTTTGTATTGTTTAGTCATTTCTATTACCAAGCTTATCAAAGAAAACCTGAGAAGAAGACGATTAAAAGCCAATAGTAACTTTTCTTTTGTAATATTGTATCACTATTCTATTTATTTTCTATAAATAAAACTACCTGTGAGTATTTTTTCTGAGTGTGAATGATATTATTATTTTCTTGAGGATTATTTCTACTCTTTACCTCAAACAAGTGCAATTATCTTAACTAT
This sequence comes from Hemicrepidius hirtus, assembly GCA_963082805.1. Lineage (NCBI taxonomy): Eukaryota > Metazoa > Arthropoda > Insecta > Coleoptera > Elateridae > Hemicrepidius > Hemicrepidius hirtus. Next base: position 1,870,811 of record OY720166.1, read on the forward strand.
CAAATATCATATTAAAGACTTTTTAAGAAATAGTTTAATTATTGTATAATATTAGTAGATTAAAAAAAATAATTTTAGTTTACGTTTAATGTAACTAGTCATAACGAACAGTTCAATTTTATTGATATTTTGTACGTCTTGTATTATAAAAGCTCATGAACTTATAGTCTTCTTATTTAGGAAAAATTTAGAATTACGTAGAATATTATTAAATGTTAAGTTAGGAGATATTTTTGTTAAAAGAAATTATGATGTATTGCTCAATGTATTTTTGATTACTTATTATTATTCAGTCAATAAACTATTGTAGATGTATAAATCAATTTATAATTAAATCAACATTAAATAACAATTTTATCATAAAGCGATTTATTTTCGCGAAATTTTTGACGAAAACGGTCGTTAGAGATCAATCCGGTAAATTTTTGGTTATGGGACCAATTATAAAAATTCGTGGGAGCTATTATGACCAAATAGGGGTTGGGGATGTAACTTGAGCGCCTCAGCAACTCTATTTATAATATAAGAGCCGGTCCTTCAATTCGAATTTAACTCACAGTTAGAGTAACTAACAGTCAGTTGTCATGGATACCATTGTTAAAGATTGTTTCCATAACAGTTGATCCTGGTTTAGCTTAACTGGGAGTTAAACCCGAATTGAAAGACCGGTCTAAAAGTCTTAAACGTCAAGACAGTGAAAAAAGTATGAAGAGATAAATGAATAAATTGAGTATTAAAATTAAATAAATGTTCGCTTTTACGGAGGAGGATTTGATCCCCGCCGAAACAAAGAGGCCCGTCGTTGTTAACACATTGCCGTAGTACGGATGTGCTCATAACTTGGAGTTTTAAAGTTTTGAACAAACTTAAAACATTTTTCAATTATTTTCCGTAAAACCGCGTTATTGCAGAAAAATTAATTACAATTTTCAGTCATGAAAATACTAATTGCATGCGTTAAGATACGTCGGTCGTGACGAGTTAGTGACGTGGCGCAGAACCGGTAAAATAGCGCATAAGCGGCACGAATGTGCTTACTTTCGTGCGTTAGTAATCCGTAATCCCCTCCCCTACAGAATAACAAACAGTTCAGCCCTTCAAAGGACAATCAAGCCATAAACGTTTAGGGGAGGCCTTAAATTTTCCGTCAGTTTGCAAAAATTGCATCAGGGAAACCATGTAACTTTAGTTTTTAAATCATTACCGAAACAAGCTTTCAGTCTGCATCTAAACAAAAATATTGTTCATATTAGACTGAATAATAGCTTGAAAAAAAAGGAGAGAAAGAAAAGCGTTATGGGAGAGGAATAACAATAGTAGGTATTGGAACATGAATTATTGACCGGACTTGCATCAACCTATGGTAGGAAATGGCGTAAAAAAAACTCTGTTCGTTTTCCACTTGGACAAAGACTTTCCAAAACCATTTCCACTTTTCTTTCTCTTAGGTTTACCTAAGAACAGCAAACTACATTATCATGGGACTGGGACATCTTGCAATGCAGGATGGACTAACAGATTCCAGAGATCCAGGCTAAAGAAGTTTAAGAAAATTAAAATTACATTACATAAAAATTCTTTATTTGTTTTTACACTTTTGCCTGAAAAAAAAAATTAAGTTAAATAAAACTTCAAGTATCGAAAATTATTATTTTTATTTTGTTACATTATCAAGAAGTCAGAAGAAGAGGTTTTAAAGATTTGGAAAGAATAAATAAAGCCATTAAGGGTGTCTGTAATATTTTTTGTTTTATTTATAGGCAGGGTTTATTAAAATTCCTTATCACCGCAAGAGCTCTTGTTGATAATTTCTTTATTTTTGGTAATGTGTGTCCTTTTAAATCGTGTCCTGTTAAATGTTTCATTTCTATTTCTTCCAAAGGGTCCTGAAACAAACTTAAAATTTAAAGATTACATAAAAATTCTTTGTTTTTACAGTTGTCTGAAAACAAAATATTTAAGTTAAATAAAACTTCAGAGGTATCAAAAATTGTTATTTTTATTTTGTTGCATAATCAAGGGTGTGTAATATTTATTTTATTTATAGGGCAGGGTTTTATTAAAATTCGTGTGGACCAGAAGAGTTCTTGTAGATCATTTCTTTATTTTCGGCAATGTTCGTCCTTTTAAATTGCGTCCTGTTGAATATTTCATTTCTATTTCTTCCAAAGGGTCCTGAAACAAACTTAAAATAATTCTGAAAAAAAAATAAAGAAACAACTTTTTTTTTTAAATAATAATTATTATTATATACAAAATTACTTCTGTAAGGTATAAAAGTACCTATAATTAATAAATTAATACTATTACCTTATATAATACATAATATTACTTTAGTATAACAATCCGAAATAAAAATTATAACTACTAATTTATTTCCCATTTTGTACAAACGTCCCCCATTTTTTAATTTCACAATAAAATCCTAGGAAATATACAAAATGCTGCCAAGTTGCACTGCACATGTGATCATACTGTGTAAAGTAGCACCTATTTTTTTTTTAAAAAAGCCACATTGCTAGTTTGAATCACTCTTAAACATTAAATTTGCTAAAAATTGAGCAACTTCATAACAATCATGTATAACAACAACAATACAGAGTTCTGCATAGAAAGTTCTTGTATTTTTTTTAAGTATAACTTAAATTGGATTTATTTTACCGACTTTTACATCACTGAACTTTAATTCTTTGATGTAAATCCGTAAACTGAGCATTCGTGTAATAATCAGCCGCATCTCTAACCCCGTTCTGTTTGGGTATGTGCCCGTTTTGTTTTGTATAACCATTCTTTTCCTCACTATGATTAATATGACCATTTGCATGACCATTTAATTTCAAAGCATTCTTTCTCCTATCCCTTTTACTGAAATATGCTTGATTGTAAAAATCTTTGAATAAAAAGAAGAACATTACTGCATGCATTCCAATGAACCAGACGAAAGCACGTGGATAATTGCAATCAATAAAAAGAAGTTGGAAGGCGTGGACCATGATTGCGACGAATTGCACCTTAAATTAATTTTTTTTTAGTATTCAAAGTTTAAATAAAATTTGGGAGGGAAAATAAAAAAAAATGCTTACCATTTGGAGAGTTGTTAAATATTTTTTCCACCACAAATACCTTTGCATTTGAGGCCCAATTGCAGCAAGTAAGTAGTAAAAGTACATGACTATGTGCACAAAAGTGTTTAAGAAACCAAAAAAGGTACTGTGACCACCTAGAATTAAAACAGAAATACATTAAGCAACATTCACAAAATTTGTTTTAAGGATAAAAGAGTTTTGGTTATCCAAACTTAATGGCAAATCAAAAACTGTATACAGGGTGGTCCATTGAGTTATATTAAGGATTCGTTCGTGGCGAGGAAAATAATTATTTAAAGACGTCTATAAAGACTAAATTCGAAGTCAAAACTATACAGGGCGTTCCTCCAAAATAAATTTAAATCAAATATGCAATTTTTTTAATGGTGTAAACTGTAAGATATACCTGGAGTGAACTTAACGCCGAACCAGACGGACATGGGCATGATACCATGGTGGATGACGTGGAGAGTGGTTACATGACTAAACTTCTTCCTTAATATGAAGAATATCTAAACAGAAAAAAAACTTTTTAAATACTGAAACCTTTATAAAAGTTAATTCAAACTTACCGTATCCATAAACTCGGTAAACTTTGAAAAATAATACCACCAAGCTGCATGGGTCATCTAAAATCACACATTAAGGATAAAATTTGTATACTTACAAGTGGTGTAAGTGTTTGAAAAAAAATGATTGAACACGATTGAACAAGCGTAAATACAAAAGCAAATACCAATAAAGAATTGGAAAGAAATTAGTAAAAGTATGTACAACAGAAGATACAATAGCGCAAAATTGAATAGCCTAGCGGGTATTCTAACCGTTTTAACTCACTCTTATGGAATTGGGGTGATTTGAATAATCCACAGGTTGACATCTGAAATTGTAGCGCCCTGTCAGCCACCCCGACATGCCAATCTGTAAGTAATAAGCAGTTTCCAGTTACCAATCCCAAATTATTTTAGCTCATCCACATGTATTTTCTTCTACACACCAACTGGATCAAATAAGGTTTCTAAAAAAAATCTTCTAAATCGTTGTTAGAAAGGTCTAAGTATAGCAGAATTTTTGCAAATGTATTAATTAAGGCGTAAGAATATTAATTGCAAATGAAATTCCATGGCAGGATTTGATTTTAGGAAATTGGAGACATTCTAAATCAATGCCAAAAAATGAAAATATGAAAAGATATAGAGGGTGTTTGTTTGAAAACAGAAAATTATTCAAACAGTTTCCGGTATGATTTTAGGGATAAAAAATTATCCGAAATGTAGGAAAACATTTTGAGAATATACAGGGTGGGATGGTTTATTTGAAACTTATGACAGAAATTATTAAATAAAACTTCTTCTAGGAAGGAAACGTCGAAAATTAATGCGAGAAGGTAAAACTATAAGAACATACAGGGTGTTCTATTGAAAATATAAAACTTATGAAACCTGAAAAAAATTCCAAGACCGTTTTCTTGAAAAAAAATTATATGAAACAAAAAGTTTATGTAATAAGGTTCTAGGACACATTATTATAAAATAAAATTATAAAATCATAAAACTCTCTTTATGTGGTTGAAAAATCCAATAATTTAATTTTAATACCACCTGTAAATTATTATTAAAACTTACACCAAATAATGAATAAAATGTTGATTAAAATGTGTTTTGATGTACCTATTGTAATAAATGTGTTACCCACCTAATTTTAAATAAAACTAGAGCCACACCACTCTTAAAAATATTGAATAAAAAAAAACCGACTATAAAAAATGAATCCCTTGAACCACCAACTATACATAAACTTTGAATAAGTAGTTAACATGCAATTTTGCAGTTTCTAAAGCCCTTATGATATGACAAGAATTTGATAACCATATCCACCATTATGGGGTGACTATAAAATTAGAAAATCTTACACGTGTGGCGCTAGGACTGTCAGTGTAGTCGACTGGTTGACACCTAAAGCTGTATTCACCCCACCAGCCTCCCATGAGGCACTAATAATTCATTAATTAATTATTAAGTCATTAAAAAAAATTAAGAAGATCTCTTAATCGTTTAAAAAAAAATTAAAGTTGTATAATAAGAATAACCTTACCTCATAGAATATCCACGCACTAAAAACGACTTGAAAAAAATTATACGCTATAAGGGTTTTTTGAAGTTGGAAAGGTTTTCTATTTTCCATTAATTTTGGACCCAAAACCTAAAAGAAAATATTTTTAAAAAATCGTTAAGGGTGAATTTTTTTTAATACATACCTTTACTATGTAGATATAACTAAGGCATATTCCTAAGGTATAAAATGGACTTGACATTAACAGCCAGTTAGCAGTTCTAGGATCTACAAGAAAAAAATCATAATTAATAAAAACAATTTATACAGAGTGTTTCGTCTGTAATAAAACAGTAAACGTCTGAAACTTACCTCCATTTTTATTCATGAGTGTATGAAAATCGTCTACGTATTTTAACACTAACGCCATTGTAATAAATCTGAAATAAAACAAAAAATTTTAGTTAAAAATTCATAAACCCAGACAAATAATTAAAAATCACATTTTTAAAAAATCAATGTGACTCAACAAAATTGAAAAACCTTAAAAAAATAATGACGAGATAAAAATTTTAAAGGTAATGATTTAAGATGAGTTGCAAAATGGTAATTTTTACATATAACCCATCGGTTTACACCTTAACAGTCAAAAGGTCAAAGAATGATTATGTAATTCTTAAACAAATAAATATTTTACATATGTTGGCAATTTATAAATCAGCGAGGATCAATTTCAATGAAGCAATGAATTGTAACGCTTGAATAAAGGGTCAGAGGGTCATTTCACTTTCACTTTATGTGTTACAAGTTACATTTTTATTTAAAACGATTAATGAAACTCTTGTAGGAACGGAGAAAAAATTTCAAAAATTCAGAGAGGACGTCACAGAAATATTCTTGATTTGGGAAGAACGCGCTTTTTCCCAACCCTATTAACTTTAAAATTTTGTAGTTAACTCATAGGGATTTATTTCTTAATTTTCAAAAATTTATACAGGGTGGAAAAAAATAAAAAACTTAATAATCAAACGTCATGCTGCCACCTTGGACCTTGGACTTTTTTGGAATTCAGCATTTTCCCAAAAATTTCAGAAATCTATACAGGGTGTTACAGAAGCGTTACTAAATGGAACAATTATTACAACATATGCCCAGCTATTAGCAAATATTATATTGCTTTCTGTTTTTTTTTTCATTATTAAACAAACCAATAAAAGTTACATTATATACCTTCCATTACAACACAGTTGTAAAAGAAATCCTTTTGAACTTAACATTTCGTAAACTCGAGTGCATTTTTAGAAAGGCTCCTTCATAAGAATTAGATTCACAGAATGACGCAACTTGTGAGAAATTTAAAATACAGGGGGAAAAAAACGATTCGAAAAGTGCATGAAAAATTTCATAATAACCATAAATATTTATATTATTGTATATTCGTTTAATTTAGTTGCATTCATTATTGTGCAAAAGACAAAATGAAGTAATAATCTTATCCTTCTAATCGTTAGAATGTATGTAGAATAAAAATCTATCTATATAGGTGGAGTAATAATGTCTGTAACAATGTCGTGCTAATAAAAATAAATATTCAGAGCTCAAGTGGTGTGTACTTGACCCTGATTACATTTACAATGAATTGCATATGTCAATAAGCTGCACGTTAAAACGTCAGAGGACTGCAATTATATATAGCTTGCTGACGTTGAAGGCCCAGATTTAAAAATTACCTTATACAGGGTGAAGGATATTAAGTATCCAAAACTCAAGGAAATTAAACACCCTGTATGTTTGTTTTGTAGTGGCGAGCTACTAAAATCGTTGTTGCGCAGGACAAAGGTTTAAAAGGGTGGAGTTTCAGGAGTTTGTGTCCACCTATACGACAATCTTATAGTCTTGCCTAGCTGGCCATTATAAAAGGAACACCCTCTACCACGTTAAATTGAAACAAACATCCTGTATGTATATTAGATTATTCTAGTAAGGTTAATGATACGAAAGACCTTCAAAAAATCAAGAATATGTTACTAAGTCACAAGGTCAAGGTGTGTTGAATCTATAACCTTTTGGTCTTAAAAAAAAGCTTGTAGGCGTTTAAAAAAATTATGAAAAAAAAACCATTTTGTCGTCTTTTTATATTAAAATTGTTACTAAGCACGCAAATCGGTAATTAGTAGCAATTACTGGTGTGACAGTCGACTGATTAGGAAAGGATGTATTTTTCTGAATGAAAGGAGATTAAAAGCTATTTTTTGCAAAATTGCAAACGGAAACAGAGTTATTTTAAAAATTTGAAGCGCTTTGTCAGGAAGACTCGCTTCTTGTGACGTTTCCTACTTTTATAATGCCATTTATCATCTCATATGACAATCCAAGCTAAAACCGATTCCGGAAGATCTTTTTACAAGCTTCGTATTTTTTTGCAGACTTTTAATATTTTTTTCAATGATTTTGCATTTAAATTTTAAAGCGAAGGGAATTTTTCAATTAACCGTTTAAAAACAACTTTAATCTCTTTTTTAATGAATTTTCTGAGACAAAAATTACAGCTGCTAGGATTTTTGGAAAGTTTCCAGATTAATGTGTCTTTATTCAAAAATAAATTACTAGTGCAGTAAAATACGTAGTAGCGTAATAAGTTTACCAGGAAGAACTTTGGTGCAAGTCAAAAATAAAGTTTGTTTTCCGCAAAAACATTTCATACCTTACCCGCGATTTATTTTAACCTCCATGTGACGCCCTCTATAAATTTTTGAGCCTGAGCATAAAGTTCGATTTTAAATTAATTTTTGGATTCTAATTTTTCTAGAATAGGTATTTTTATTAAATTACCTAAAACTTTTTGGAATTTGTATTCATTATCCAATACTTTCTCTAAAAGTGAAATTGTTTTATTACTTTGCACTCTCTTTGATACCTTGCCAACAATAAATTCTTTTAGCAGGTCATAAAGATCACATCCTCTTGAAAGTGTTTAAATCAACGTGAACTTGTGCAATATTAAAATTATTATTGTTATATAACTTCGGATAATTATTTAAAATTTTGTAAAATCATTGTTGCAATATTCACCTTTTCAAATCTGCATTACGAAAGGATTTACGTAACGTTAAAGGAAGACACCACCTGTTTCTTTTTATTCTCTAATTAATAATATTTTTTGTACCCAAGCCAAGATTCAAACCCAAAAACAATTAAGAAAATATTTAAATTAAACCTTGATTTGATTAAAAGTTCTGTCAAGTTCAAATTCGAACTCTGTACCAAATATAATTAAAACAAGGACAGGGTAAATTGATTTTGCATACAGGAAAACATTAATAAAATGTATAACCAAAAGGCCAAGAAGAAATTTTCCTATACTTTAATTAATTTAAGAAGATTTAAAGGAGGAAGTAATTTATTTGATATCCCATGTGGTAAGGTGATTTCCTGCTCTAAAATTTGTCCTCGGTAGTAACCATGAACGTTAAAAATTTAATTACTTCATTAATTTCCAATAAGTTTTTCCTAAATTGTGTAACACCTTTGAACTTGACATGAAAAGTATTTATTTTTTAATTTATTTTAGCCATGGATTTTTTTTAACTGTGCGGTTAATTTTCTTGATGTTTTATTGTGACAAACAGACATAAAATAAATAAACATATTGATTATCTATTTAAACAAAATTATTCTTTCTAAAAAAAATCTGTACTGTAAGAATATTCGACGATTTCTTCTTTGAATGCGATTTTCTCGAAAACCATGATACTTAGGGTGGGATATTTGTGAATAAAATTTATAGGGCACAAAATTTTATGTTCAATTATGAAAAAATATACAGGGTGTTCAATTTAAAAAAATCGAGTTATGACAGATTAAAGTTGGAGCATCGTTTTTTTAAAACGCGTTTCTTGTCAAACTTTCTCTTTTTTCTCAAAATTTTTATGATATAAGGCTATATAAGTTAAATATCATTGGAAAGACAGGAAAATTCTCTATCATATTCCATGTAAACAAATTAAAATCTGTTAACAAAATTATGAACAAATCGAATGCAAATGAAACCACGAATCATTGAGAAAATACATTTTTTGACTAATTTTTGATTTTTTCTCTAAATCTTCAAAACGTAAGGCTATAAAAATTATATATAATCGGAAAGAGGATGAAATTCTCTATCGAATAAGATAAAAGAAAATATTAGTATGGCGATAGTAACAACAGATAAAATTAATCAAAACCATATGTCATAATATTTCGTCTAATTTCATCAGCTACTCTTTTTTTTATAATTCAAGCTAATACTAATTTGTATACAATTATCAAAAAAAAAATTAATATTGTATAATTCTCTATCAAACAAAAAATTACTGGCGAGAACAGGTTAAAACCAATTTAAAGATAATATGATGATGATGCATACCTGTCTGTTCGATTCTTTACAATTATTTGCATTTTTCTGAAACGTTTATTATTATATAAGCCCGTAAACATGATTTACCTTTGCAGAGAAAAATAAATTATTAATCATAAAGCACCAAAAAAGGATTTTAAAATTTAAAATAATGACACACCTAGTTTTTTTTGAATCGCCAATAAATATAAAAATCATCATTTAGTAATAAACTGGAAATTTCGAGGGAAAGACACATTCGGTTTATATTTACAATGCAACAGAAACATTATTTATTTAATTGTTTTATCTTTTTATGGTTTTGTTGACATTATTAACATTCAAAGTTGCTAAAACTGCTGATCGGATTATATCATCGACTTGACAACAAAAACATGGAAGGTCGTAGGTACTAGGTAGCTGTAGTATATCCTGACAATGACTTTAAAATTTAATTGTATTACTGGGAATAATTTGTTTTCCCTAATTACGTCAGAAATATGTAGGTGAGATGCAGAAATTTAATTCACAAAGCAGAGAATAATAAAATGAAGCTTTAATTGAAGTTTAAACTTTTGGTGGCAGTGCTAGGGTAATTTTTTTAAAGTTTCTAAGTTTCATTTTGGACAAGTCTTTTTTTCTTTGATTATAAATTTATTTTGTTAATAAAAGTTTGCTTTTAATTTTGTATTAATCTAAAATTTGTAGCCTAATATAAATTTTGGTGGAAGCGTTGATTGAAAATCCCTTTTTTTCTGATTGTGTCTATTTTCTAATTTCCAACTTTCCTTTAACTTTGTGTTACGCCTCAATTATAAAATGTGGTAATGTCGTCTGAATCAATACTTGTAATGTGAATGAGTAGGTCTTCACATTGCATGATATTTTAATATTCACGCCATACACCAATACCAGTAAGTTTTGCATGCAAAATTGCTTCTAGAAACAAAACTTTGTGCGTGTTGTCACTGGGATTTTTTTCTTTTTACCACTATATTTTTCTTTCCAAGGCCTACTCAACTTTTAATTCCGTGTAGTAAAGTTTTATCAGGAAATCCACTTTGTACAAGAAGAGGTACTTAAGGTTAGATTGTAATCTACGGTTTTAATTTTAGATATCGATTCTATAGAAAAGCTTATTCAAGTACATATATCTTGGGAATAACTGAAGTGATTTTGTTGAAATTTAAAAAAAGAGGGGATCAAATTCCCCTCCTGCATAGAATGAGTCAACGAGAAGAAATGGAAAAAAGTGGAGGCGCAAACCTCCCCTGGACTTTCCCATACTTAAAATAAATATTTCGTTTTTGGTATTGAACAGTAGTTCGCGAGGCAGCATTGGAAATCACTTGAATGCGTAGCGAGAAACACCAGACTATACGGGTTCGATACGTACAGAAGAGAGACAGGCATCTAATTTACTAACGCAGCGGAAGTTCGCGATTTTCTCATCAACCGTACATTTTAGCTATATGACTACCTTATACTATGTGATAGACAATTCAATTTTGCATTCAATTATATAATAATATACAGGGTGTTTCATTTAAAATAACAAAGTTGCTTATTGTACTGTGAAAACTAAACACCCTGTATACGTGATATAAATTTAGAAGAATGCAGAGCTATATACTGAATAATTTTTATATTTAAACTTCTTTCATATTTTGATTAATAAAGGAGCTATAAGCGATAAGGGGATAAAAAATCATGAAGACCTGTTAACGATGATAATTTCAATTATTGTCAAACAATGTCCTTCCTCCTAATTAACCTCTGTACCCACACACGTAGCTAATAAGCTAATTTTAAGCAATCCTTACACGTTGGTAGCTTCAGGCGTTTAAAAAAGAAGAAACCTAAGTATGTCATTACCATTGAGTACTAATAAACCTAAATAATAATTAGTATTAAGAATCGTAGGTAAATGAATTGAGTAATCAATTTTTTTCTTTCTTAAAACGATTTTTCCAACTGTACTAATTAATACCACGCGTGCTATAACACACCTATTAACGCAATTAACAAATATTGATTATGTTTAAAATTATACAAACACTAATGAATAATAAAAGAGGGTTATGCCATTTAAATTGTTATTAAAATCATCACATTCTTGTATAAACATTAAATTAACAATGCGGCAGTAATACAATAACAAAACAATGATAATGATTTTGAAAACAATACATTTGTGACGTTGCAAAAGTCATGTCAAACTAATTTACAATTTGTTTAAAATCATAATTCATGGTCGTAATGTTTTTTTAAAAGCAACGAATTGGAAAATTATAAACTGTTTGCTTCATCGAATTAAAACAGTTTGAAAAGTGTTTCTAGTTTAATTTCAAAATATCTTCATTTTAGAATTTCTTTTTGTACTTACAATAGGTACAACTCCATGATAATAGAAGGTGTAATAAAATTAAAAGTCAGTTATGTAAGTTTAACCTCGTAAACCATGTCGAACATATGTAATTTAGATAAAACAGAACTGTTTTATAAAACAAGTCTGTTTTTGTGCATTACGAATGCGAAACAAATGTTTTTGGCTAATCACGAAATATTACATTTTACAAACGTCCTTTAGAAAGCTAAAGATTATTTAAATTTAAAAATTAGTATAGAAAAATTATTCTCGAAGTCATCGTTCGAGAAAGGACGCACTTAAAAATCATTTTTGTATTAATTTATGCATTTCTTAAATTTTAATTGGGTTTCCTAAATGTAAACCACTAATTGACATGCACATGCAACCATGGAAAAACATTTAAAGTGTTATTAGAAAATATTTTTAGGAATTTCCTGAAATTTTGTAACAATTTTTAAACATCGCATTCTAGGGGCATTAAGCAATGGCAATTAAGGGAAAACCAATTTTATCTTTGGAATGTTTAACCTTCGGAAAAATCAACCACCTGAGGGAAAATCCAAAATAATTGAGGAAATGAAGCTTTCTCCTATTTGAAACCAAGGAATTTTATTTTGATTTTCAAGTGGTATTGATTCAGGAAAACAATTTCATGACTCACACCTCAATACAAAAAAAAATGGTATTTTAGGAAATAGCAAATTTCAGCAAACAAGCTGGCAATAAAATAATTATAGAAGATGTAGTTCCCTCTCCCCCTAGGAAGTAAAACGTAGGCCATGAAGTTGGAAGAAAGGCAAGACAACTGACAAAAGTAAAACGGGGTAGGTTAGTCAAAAAATAGTGGGGAAGGTTTGCTACCAAAAAATAATGTCGGAGTAGTGTTCTACGGCTATCAAATCAGTTTCGGTGTAAATTCTTCTGGGGGGTCATTTTCTTGACTATAATCGATTATACTTTAAAGAGAAAGTTCTTTAAAAAAATGCAACAAACATCATTGGACTTTAAATAAATTGCAGTTTGACTTTTGCGAATCTCTTACGAAATAACTAACCCAAGGAAAATGTCATATAAGGTTATTAAACAATTAGCGGGGTTTGTCAAAGTTTCTTGAAGATTATTATTGCAAAATGTTTGCAACCAAATAAAGAGATACACAATTAATCTTTCGTATATTTCCAAATCCAAACGTAATGAAATTTTGTTTGTCAGGGAAGTTAAAACAAATTTTAAAATGTTTATTACCACTGGTATGAATCGAGTTTTAACGGTTTTTAGAAAAAATATTTTCGTATTTGATTCACCCTGTTATGGTTTATCGATCAAGGTTTCAGTTTTTCCTATAAATTTTAAGAAAAAATAACTTTTCATGATTATTTTCTGTTTATTTTTAAAAATATCAAACCGTCATATGTAAGTCACGATAGTTAAAACCACACGCGAATAGTACGCACATTGACCCGCTAGTTATACGATAAAATACCAACAGCTGGTTTATATGCAGGATACTTGGCAATGTTTGCAGATAAAAAAACGAAAGAGATATTTTAGATAGTCAAAAAGAAAAAACAGTTAACAATATGAATTTTATTTAGATATGATTTCCTTTATTTTTTTTTTAAATAAAGAAAATCATATCTAAATAAAATTTTGAATGCGTGGCGAGAAACATCAGACTACACGGGTTCGATACGTACAGAAGAGAGACAGGCATCTAATTTACTAACGCAGCGGAAGTTCGCGATTTTCTCATCAACCGTACATTTTAGCTATATGACTACCTTATACTATGTGATAGACAATTAAATTTTGCATTCAATTATATAATAATATACAGGGTGTTTCATTTAAAATAACAAAGTTGCTTATTGTACTGTGAAAACCAAACACCCTGTATACGTGATATAAATTTAGAAGAATGCAGAGCTATATACTGAAAAAGTTTTATATTTAAACTTTTTTCATAGTTCGATTAATAAAGGATCTATAGGAGCATCAAGTTCCGATTTTCAAAATCTTCGACTTTATTTTGTCAGACGCCTTAACGAACATATTTTGATGAAATTAACTTTTCTGTACAAGTTTCCACGTTTCCTAATCTTCTTTATACTTTAATTAAGTCGAGCAGCTACCGTTTTACGCGAATGAATTCTTCTGTAATTATTACGTCTGAGCTGAATTAGATAACAATGTTAGAGTTAATGAATCAGACTCAGAGGGCTTATATATAGACAAGACCTTGAAAAAAGTATTGCTTCCTATTCAATTCAATTATTATGGTTAGATAGGACTAGGAAGTAGTATTGAATAATTTATAAACTAACAATGGACTCCACTTTTTAATTTAGGTATGTATTATCTAATCGTTTTAAGAGTATTTACTTTATGACTGTAAATTTTATTAACGTATCGGGATATTAATAAAAAAAATTAAACACCGCATTTCATAGCATTTTCTGTGCGATATATGTTCATAGCATATTTTTTAGGGCAAATCTTTAAAAACCCAAATATTAGGATAATATTTCATGACATAGTAATTTTTTTCTAACTCTAACAAAATATTTGTGTAATGAAAATTGATCAGGTATAAAATAATCACAGACACCAGACTCCTGTTATCAAAATCTAAATAAACACACTTTTTCTTATCTCGTTAATTGTATTACACCAAATGTAAACATTGATAAGGTTGTAACACGTGCAATATTATGTAAGTGCTTTACGACATCGTATCGGACCAACCTTGATTTAAAATCATTAGTAATAGAACTTTCCCTGAATTTTAAATCATCTAAATATTATCAGGACCGGCTTTAAATCTTAAGAAGACTCTGAGCCTAGAGAAGAGAGTGAATCAGAAATCTATAATGATATGCGAATTTCTTCGGAGTAAAAGAATTTTTTCCCATCGTTTCATATTTATTCATCTTCAAGTACTAACTGTAAATTAACTTTAACTGATAAAAACAATTGCTAATTTATATTGCTTTGCTCTTGGGAATTGATAATTTTATCAAAAAGTGTTCCAAGTATCAAACAAACGTGACCACATTTTGATCAACTGATATAAACCCCCAATAGAAAAATATTTTAGTAACAAAGGGAAATTTAAATAAAATATGGCAAGAACAACTAAAATATGGAATGCAGAACAAAATTTAAGCACTCTAGAGGTTCATGAAACAGTTTTACTTCGGGAATTGCATTCTTTGTTAAGTTGGGTTATTTTTAATGACAGGCCAGAAGTTCATGTTTTTTTTATCCCTTGAAGAGGTTAAATTGAATTTTCCGTCCTGGGGACACGGAATAATTTTTCAAAAAATTTAAAAAATATGCCACGAAATTCTGTACTAATAATTGTTTGACAAGAGGGGAAAAATTTTGTCGTAGCTTTGGAGAATTTTTAAGGGAAACGTAAAGTATCATATCTTATAGTTAAAATGGAAATTGAAAATATAAAGTATGCCATGAATTTCTATAATAGTGAAATAAACATTTTCATTCCTTTATTAATTTTCCACGAGTACTAAAAGAGCGAGGGCTTTACTATACAATTCAAAGTAAGGGAATGGAAATAACATCTCATAAAACCAATCTCCTGAAATTCTCTTGAATTAGTCACGGTTCATTCTCACTTTCACGCAAGAACAAGAATTGCTCATTGCTCATTCAATCGGGGGCCGCGTCAACAAAACCGGTAAAAGGAAAAGTGAAAAAATTAACAAACTTCAAACGGAACACACGTCTATTAACATGGTTGCTGTGGATTTTATAATCCTTTACCACTAAAAATTTTAGTTTCATTTTTAATCGCATTCTTGAACTAAAAAATTCTAATTTACTGATTTAGAAATAATATAAAAAATTCATTAATCAATTAATAAAGGTTAACAACTCTCTCCAAAATTAAAAAAAAAATTAGTTTCACCCAGAGGGGTTACCTTAAAGGTTATTTCTAAAAGAAGCCTTTAATTCATGTGAAAAAAAATGTTCAAAAATCTCCACAGAAAGACTAAAAGTTAAAAAATTCTAAAATACCCCCCTCCCAAATTACACAAAAAAATTAGAGCTAATTTTTTTTAGAATCATTTGGGTTTCTTTTTCCAAATTGTGAACAAAATTTTGATGTTTTAATAACCACGAGACTAATTTTTTCCCTTTGATAAACATTTGTTTTGGAAATTTTTTCGCAAGTTTTGGGAAAAACTGTTAGTTGACTTTGAAAAAGAAAAAAGTATGCCATGAACTACATACTAAAGTGGCCAACTGTATGTAATGTAACAGAACTCCAGAATTTAAAAAAATCTCCTAAATTTTTTTTTTTTTTTTGAAATGAAAGACTTAATTTTTCCTAAAACGTTTAAAAATTAATACCACCTACTAAATCATGCGACCTAAATCATTCCACCAATACAACCACAAAAAAATATTTAGACAGAAAAGTTATGCAAATTATGACTTGCAATTCAGAACATTCAATTGCATAACGTGGTTTGATCAAACCAAATAAACATGTGGCGTTTATAAAGGGAGAAAGTGAAGTGAACAAGCAATGAATTCAGGAAAGAGAACAACACTTTAGTAATCATGTGTTCTCAGCATAAGAAAGCGAAAATAATGGAATGTGGGTATCAAACATTTTTAATTAAAAAAATATTCTTCTTCCTCGTCTACAAAAATGTTCTAACATAAAGTTTGTTCAACCTTTAAATATCAGAGTTAATTAGAACGTTTACTCGAGCGAATTGCAATCCTAATTTAGCACAAATTAATTATGGGTATAAAGATTCTTCTAAAAATTAAATGGTGGGATAAAAAATAAGAGTGACCTCAATTTTGTGACATCACATTGTTATGTAAAGTATTTAGTATGAGATCCGGATAATGAACTGTTACAAACAATTTTCTACTTGGGGGCACCGCAAGGTTCCACCTCAGGGCCAATAATTTTTTTTAATACATTTCCTAAAATTAAACTTCCACTATCACCATCATACGTAAATAATTTGGAATAAACAAAATAAGGAGTAGAATAAGGATTGTAATTTTCAATTTAGGGGTGTCTCAAGAGTCTATACCGGGGCCTATATTGTCCACAATTAAACGTGTCCTATGGTCATAACCAAAAACGTGTTCTATACGCAATATTTAATTTAGTAACAGAGTATTCTTGCAACAAACGTTTAGGGGTGTCGCAAGGGTCTATCTTAAGACCTCTATTTTGTAACCACGTAAAAATTGGATGTAACTTTAGGACAAATCTTTTTACTTGAACAATTAAAATGCTGCATGTAGAACGACAAAATATTTGGATGGGGATGTTTGGACACAAATGTTTTGATTGTTTACAACATGCAAATATTTTTTAACGGCTGCAGGGTAAGAAAAAGAGGGTTAAAACTGGATTTGGAATGATACATAGGGACAAGAAAAAAAATTAAATCCTACAAAAATATCTTATGTAGGTACCCAATAATTATAAGTCGTAACTTATTATTATTGCATTGTTTTAGATCCCATAACGTTTTTATTGCCTCCCTTGTCTGGTAAATTATTATTCTTCATAATAATAGATATTACAAGAAAATTATTGCTTAATAAACCTTTTATGATAATCCTACGATGTTACCCAGATTTTCTTTATAAGGAAGGTCCATGAGATCATTGATTGTAAATATTGTACACGTGAAGACATTGTAATTTAAATTTTCAGTCGAGGACGACAACTCAACATTAGAATTTTTTATCAAATTTGTTATAAAAAATTTTGGTGACTTTGCAAAAAAGAAAGAGTAGAAAAGTGTTGGATCAAGACGGAAAATAGAATTAGTGGAGGGGGGTTTCCTATGACGCTGCGATTTTAAAATTAAATAAATATTTCAATTGTGTATTTGTTAGTACTGGACACTAGGCTGAACAGAAAAAATTCATTTATAGGCCAAAATAGCAAACAAAAAATTAAGCAAAAAAAATAAAAAATTCAACTCAGTCCTCCATTTAAATTTTAGATAATCTACTTTAATAATCCATACAGGGTGGAATTGTTAAAAAAAAGTTGAATTGATTTTTTTTTTAATTTAGTACAATGCCCTTGTTCCTGTTTCTTTTAACATTTATTTCAAATGTGATTTAACTTTCTATACATTTAGTTCTAAGTGCAAAATAAAATTTTCCTACAAGAAAATTGAAATAGTCACAGAAAACGTACATTTAGATTTCTCTTTTCCATTACTTCGTAACGGGACAAACATTCTAGTACTCTGTACAAAATTAATGATTATTACACAATCCAAGGCGTAATTTTCCAACTTTTTATTACTAAAAATATGACAGCACTTGTTACGATAAGGAAAAAGGACAAAGAAAGCTTTGTGTGCTCTCCACATGTATTTCTTAATATTATCAGGTGTGAGGAACCAAAATAATTCTTTAGCAATCGATTCTTTTGTAAGAAAGCCTTTGGGGTATGATTTTTACAACCTTCGACTCTTGAATAAACCAAATATTTCAAAATTTCTGTACACAAACTGTTTATTATAGGTAGAAAAATTAATAAACAGATTGTTACTACATTGACATTAAATATATTATTTAATGTTGTGTAAGGTGTAATTTCTGCATTATAAATGTAGGACAGTAGAACAACTTTTGTTTATTTTGCAAAACTAAACTGCAGTAAAGTTTGAACTTGACATACTACTAATAATTATAATCAGGTCATAAAAATATCTCTTTTATTAACATTAGCCACCGGTAGGTATCTTTTAATGAATCCACTGATTGAACAAAAAAATAAATTAAAACGAATTATATTAACCTAGAGTTAAATTAGCCTAGTTTTCTCTTCTAAACGAACATAAATGTTTATGACTTCATTGTTTCGCCTTTAAAGGCAATTATTAACGTTTTTATACCTCCTGTAATGTACGAGTTTTAGAGTAAATCCACCGATTACCCTTAACGATGATTCTAATCGAAGAACTAATGGTAGATATTCACGACATGTTATTGTTATATCGTTTCAAATAAAAAGCTTTTCGTTGGCACTAATATTTTCATAAGAGCCATTTATATCAGACCATATTAATTGGAGTTAGGTAGGGGAACGACGTGAATTATATATAATTATCGTAACGTATAACAGCATTTTTTTATTGACAAAAAGGGGGCAAATATTTGCGTATGGTTCATATACAATATCCACTTTTTTATTCAAACATTCGAAATTACGTACCTAACACTAAAATATTTAATTGGAAAAAATTTATTCAGCCCAATAATTTAAAAGGAACAAGAATAGAAGAGAATATCTCAAAAAAAACATCGTTCTTCTACAAGCGGCTAGAAAGTAACCGATTACAAACTGTTTAGGTCAATGTTTACATGTTACCATGGAGACGAAATTTAAATGCATCTAATCCGTTTTTACATCCCAAAATTAGTTTTAAACAATTTTGATTCATTCTTTCTGCAATTATACGTTTTAACCCCTAGGTTAGTCCAAAAAAATTTTCCCTTGAGAGGAATTTATTTTTTTTTTAATTTATTCAAGAGGACCTAACCTAAGGGAAAAATAAGAGAACAAAATTGCTTGGGTTAGGATTTTCGAGGTAAGGAAAATGTAATCCAATCCAGTTTTTCCCAACTTTCCTTTTTGTTAGACAAAACCTGATGGGAAGTTATACCAAAAAAAATTTAATCAAAGCCCAAAATTATTTCCTGTTTTGGTTCAATCAAAGAAATGTACTTGAACTGTTCTAAAGGGAAACACGTTGCCCTTTCCTTATAGATATTAATATTTTGTTGAAGGAGGATTGACGTGTGGTTGATAAAAAATTAAGGACGTTTGAACTTCTAGATTACTTGGAATCTTCGTGTTAGGTTTCAAATTGAAGGAAGGTTTAGAAATAAACCAAGCCCTATATATAATTTTTTTTTATTATCCGGTTGTGAAAGTAGGTTTTAATTATTTCCTTTGAATGCAGTTCTAATGTAGGTGAGATTCAGGGGGAAATTATTGTGAGACAACTTTACGCTCTATAAATAATAACAGAATAATGTTTCTATAATTAATTTAGTTCTAGCCCAAAAATAAGTCAAAATCCGGGAGGGATTCCCCTTTAAAACGTTTTCCCTAAATTTGATTCACGTTTTTCTTTTTAAACCTGTTTACCGTATTTTATATCAAACGTGTTTCCTGTTAACTGGTCTGATATTGCTTTCCGGAATACTCGTCTAAGGGAAGGTCAAGGAGGGCCAACTACCTCAAAATTCTTTAAAGTTCATCAAATTCTTAAATCAATTAATTATGATACCTGTTTTTAGTGTTTTTAGGTAAGTGGTTATATGGGATTTGTTTCATCAATCGGAAGGATTTTTGGTAACCCTTTCCAATAATTTAACCCCCTATCTCGACACCCCTAAGATAGTTACGTTTAAAAATTTCAAGAAGGTGAGAAGCTTTTAATTTTTTTTCTGTTGTTAAGGCTTAACACCAATGGGATTAAACGAACTTCATTAACATTTAATTTGGACGAATTTATAACTTTAAGGCTTAAGACCAACGTCTGAAATTGTACCGAGAATTTAATTTTTAATGGAAAAATTTTTTTTTCTATCGCTGTGGCTTAGCACCGACTCAAAAATTGTTACACAAATATTTATTAGGAAAATACATTTAATTTTAAGTTCAAAAAATGAACCCACGATCAAAATTAATTTAATTAAGAAAATATTTTGCTGTTAAGGCTTAACACCGATATTCTTGTATTATAATATTTTTTTTATTTAATGTTATAATTTTAATTTTAAGCATTAAAGAAAAAAAATTGTCAATTGGATAAAGGGGAAATAAAAAATTAAATATAACTACGACAAAATTCCAAACAGGAAGAAAAAATTATAGGGACGAATAAAAAATTAAACCAATCATATTATTGCATTTGAAACCGGCAAAAATAAAATTACCAATTAAAATGCTTCATTATTGAGTACCCACCGAACAGAATGAAGATAAATCATCGACAAAATTACGTAAGTGGTAAGTAAGTCTTAAAAAGAGTAGCGGTACATTCAAAACTAAAGGTAAAAATAAAAATATTTCACTTACAATTTTACATAAAGTAGAGAAGAATCAAGATCACAGTCACGATCGTTTTATAAACGAACAAGATTTATAACACAATTTATTCAACTTGGTTGTGGTAATTGAAGAAAAACCAATTCGAGCACCTATTTCTACACACCACGCCAACGTAAACCAAACTGAATAGCAAGTTTTACTGTGTAGTATTATAAGGATTTGTGTGTCACGTGACCGGGGAACTCACTACTACAGAAAATAATTTTGAGACCGCTGGAAAATTCACCGATTTCACCTTTGAAACATTAAACACAGGGTACTCAAAATTACCTTCCATGCGTTTCGATCAACGAACAGTTTAAATGCTCAGATGGAGGTGCTTCAGTTCGCATTTTTCCGCTTTTAATCGTCTCTTGGACGTTCGTGTTCTCTTTCGCCCCAAATTGTATTTAGGGGGTAACTGTTTTACACCTGCCCCTGATCAAAAATTATTGTCCCCTTTCCGACCATAATGAGACGTTTTATTTTAGGGGCTTATATTTTCCATAATTTTCTATTAAAAATTTCATAAATTTTCTTATACACTTTAATATTTTGCAGGGCAGTACCAAGAAACTTTTAAAAAGAAAAAACCGTACGCTAATAAATCATCCCCCAAAAATTAGGAGATTCAACTATGACTCGTTTAAACCTGGAACGTCTGCTTTTTCCAAATACTTCCTAAATTTTCTATTCAATTTTCAATATTCAAAAAAGAAGAAAAAAAATTATTTATGAAGAAAAATCCTTCTGTTAGGATTAAATTTCCTATACATGTGTAAATCTCAAAAAAATCACAGGGGGTGGTACAAGAACATTTAAGTATTAAAGAAAAAATATCAAATTTTCGCTTATTCCCAGATCTACCCTCTTAGAAAATTAAAACAATTCATGAATCGGTTAATTGGAAATTTATTTGAATTTTCCAAGTTCCAAAATTATTTTCATTTTCTATTTTTCATTTTGATTAAGAAAACTCTCAGCTAAACGTACTGGGGGTCATTTCGAAAAAAGAAAAGTCGTGTAATTCACAAAAAAATTTTTGTAAAAGCTTTTTTTTTAACAATTCTTGGACGTCATAGAAAATTTCGTGTATTGCGGGAAAACCCAAGACCATCAAGCTCATCCAATTTTAATTTATTATTGCAAGTTCCGTGTCGACGAATGTAATTTTTTTATTCTTGTTTTTTTGTTAGGAAAAATTTCGCCTAAGGTGGCGGTGGGGTAGTGGCCCAGCTTTAGAGTTACTACACGAAAGATGTGTGGGTTCAATTTCCAAGGTTTCTGTTTGAATTTTTTTTGATAGATGAGAACTTTTTAATTTTTGTAATTTTCAAATTCCCTATAAATTTATTTTTCAAATTTATTCTTGTTGCTTTTAATTCACGTAATCTTGGTTTTAAAAGAAAAATGAAAGGTGTGTAATTTGTTTTTATGGTACAAAGTTATTATCCTGCTGCTGCTGTTTGTTACATGTACTTACAGCATAATTTTAATTGATATAATAAAACCAGGTACTGCTCGTTAAAAAATAATAATTCCCTTGTAAAGTATTTTTCCATAAAAAACTCATATAAGTAGTAGATACACTTGTATATTTATTTTTATGCTTATTAAGGGGAAATGCTCGGAATAAACCATAAGTAGGAACAAATTAAAATTCCGTCAAAGGCAATTACCTAAAATTCCAAATATCAAATATTGTACAATAATTTAAATTCTTATCTTTACCCACTTAGCACTTAATAAGGTCTTAATTACAGAAGACATTTGATATTATGAAGCAATGACTATTATTTCTTTCTTAGAATATTAAGTTATTACAAAATACCCGAAAGTTAAATTTAAGACGTAAAATATAAATTAGGGAAACAATTTTAATTAAATTTTAATTTTTAGTCTTAACTCAAGTAATTAAGGGAAGAAACCACATAATTATTAATAGCCAAAGGATGTAATTGTAATATAGAAACGACCAGCGATACCTAAAATTAAATTTATATTTAATATCTTATGACTTTCTTGGGAAAGTTCCAAATTTGGTTGCAATTTTATTTGCCTTGCCATGACGTCATTACAAACATAATAATGGCATGCAATTAGTTTAAAAAAAAACTAAAGTAGCAGCTGTTGATTTTTGTAAAGTTAATTAAAGGTTTCGGTAAAAAAAATTGAACCCAAACTAATTTAATTGAACAAAATTTTTATTTTCAAATATTGAGACAATATCACTTTTAGAAAGTTACGAAATGCAAAAAAAAAACAGAATTGTACAGTTTGTCCATATCGAGATGGCGCAATTGGCTTATACGGTATTTACCTTAGTTAATTGGCTTCGGAGCTAACCCTTGTCATTTGAGATTACGAAAACCCTTTACCTGCGGAACAGGTCCGCATTTAGTTAGCAGTGGTCTTTCGCACAATTGATATATTTAAAATCAAGGAACTATATTATTATAAGTTACTAGTAAGTTATTAGCATAATTTACCTGAATACGTGCGGACCTGTTCCGTAGGTAAAGGGTTTTCGTAATCTCAAATGACAAGGGTAATCTCCGAAGCCAATTAACTAAGGTAAATACCGTATAAGCCAATTGCGCCATCTCGATATGGACAAACTGTATGTCAAATAGATATTCTTTTTATTTCCTGTTGATTGAATATACGTAATGTTTTTAAAATTTCAAAAATGCTTAGAGGACGTCACATGGAAGTTATATGTAGGTATTTGTGAAGGATTCCTAATTAGCATTTTTTTTAATTTTGTAAGGGATTACCAAAAATTTAATATTTTTCCTGTAATACCTGAATTTTCTTGTACCGCCCCCTGCGAATTTTCGAGATCACATTTCATAAAATTATTTACCAAATTTTACATTTTTATGCTTGGAATATTCCCAAATTTGATTGCAATTTAATTTGATCAATAAATCAAACTAGGCTACTTATAAAAAAATATGGCATGTAATTAATTCCAAAAACAAGTCTAATTTTTGTTAATTAAAGGTCATTATTTACGCAACAGTATTAAAAGAAAAAAGTTATTAAACCTAACTAAAAGCAAATAAGGCAATTTGATTAAAATTAATAAAGTTTTTACAACAATTAGTTTTAAATTTCCATAAGGTGTATAGTATTACACAGCATTAATTTTTTTATTTGTTTAAGAAGATAATTATGTATAAAATAAAATAATCTTTGAATTATTAGATACTAATATGACGTTTATTTCTTGTAATTTATGACATTATTGGTTTTGAATTTCTAATAAAAAAAAATATTGTGTTTTATTATTTTTCTAAGAGATTTTCTTGTTACGTAGGGTTTAATAACAGGATATATCAATACCTTGGAAAATTTACATACATTGCATATGTATGTAAATTAAATTTTATTAGAGTTTATTATAATGTTCTGGTTTATTTACGTAAACATATAACAATGCCATTATTTGCTTTTAATACAACCAGCTATTATTTTGTTACACAGATAAGTGCTAATGTCTTCCAGAAGACTTTTATTACAAAAAAACTGACCACACCATTTTATTTAAATTTTCTACACTTATGCAGCTTGGTGTTAGGTACATTTTCGTTTTTTGATTAATGCTAGAATTTCACTGTGGCGCCCTCTACGAGATTTTGAAAATCGGAAATTGAAGCTCCTATAGCTCCTTTATTAATCAAAATATGAAAGAAGTTTAAATATAAAACTTATTCAGTTTTTAGTTCTGCATTCTCCTAAATTTATATCACGTATACAGGGTGTTTGGTTTTCACAGTACAATAAGCAACTTTGTTACTTTAAATGAAACACCCTGTATATTATTATATAATTGAATGCAAAATTGAATTGTCTATCACATAGTATAAGGTAGTCATATAGCTAAAATGTACGGTTGATGAGAAAATCGCGAAGTTCCGCTGCCGTGGTAAATTAAATGCCTGTCTCTGTTCTGTACATATCGAACCCGTATAGTCCGGCGTTTCTCGCTACGCATTCAAGTGATTTCCAATGCTGCCTCGCGAACTACTGTTCAAAAGTCTACTTTTTGAATTATTATGAATATTAGAGTGAAGCATTTTGGGAAGAACTATTAAGATCTAACTACAATTAAAAAATGTGTGTCTACCAGTTAGTCTGTCTGATGGATAAATTAGACTTGTAAATTATAATTATATTGGTCAAGGTTTATCTGTAAGATGTAGAATTATACGCATAATTTGCTTGATTTATAGCTACAGTACTTTTACGCATGTAAACAGAATTACAGTAGCATTTAAGACTATTAAAACGCAGAACAAGTTTGAGAATCATGGAGGTTTTTTTTACAAGGTTAATTTTTCCCTTCCTATACATTTTCCAGGGTTGATCTAAATTCTGGTAATTTTCCAAATTAATATCGAAATATTATTGCGTAAACAACCTTCAAAGATATCAATCTAGAATATTTTAAAATAAGTTAAAAAAAAGTCTTCGACAAAATAAATATTCTAACGCTCATTTTGAAAAATGCACATATTACAAATTTGTTTTTATTTCATTTCCTAATAAAGTAAAGACTTTAGGGAAGTAACTTCGATATTGAAAAACAATGGTTAGTGACTCAGCTGATAATTCGCATATAGGTACAAGTTTTTAATACAAAGCTACTTATTGACCTCAAAACAATCCTTGATTTTTTTAACACACGCGGTTAATGACAGACGCTGCAATAGTAAATAAATACATAAAGTTACTACAGGGCATTATCTTCTTATAACACTTGGATGCCCTGTTTAAAAATTTAATTTAACTGTAGGTACAATCAAAAATTCCTTTCTACTCTTTAGATCTAGATTTCTTTGAAAATAACAAGATTTTGATTAAAATTCAATCCACATTTTCTAAAATCCATTAAAAATAAAAAAGAGAAGGTCAAAACAGTTTCTATTAAATATTTTGAGTAAATACAAACCCACATATTGTGTTTGTTACTTAAATCCTTATGAATTATTCTTCCATTGCTTTAATATTCTTTTTACGTAACACTGCGGTATTAATTATTAATTTACGATGTAATTATAAAATCTGCACGCAAATGCAAGTCGAACGCAAATAAAACTCTTAGAACAAAATTTTGTATTTACGTAGGTAGAGTTAAAACCTGAAATACATTAAATTATTGCACATATTACGCCAAAGAATCAAATATAAGATATAAGCAATGAACATTGATCTCCTATTACTCTATAATTTTATCCTACTTTGAAATAAATCATAATTAACATAAAATAAAAGTTTGAGAAGTACAAGGTTAAATAAAAATTGCAATTAAATGCGTAATAAAAATAAATGTAATGGAGTAAAACTCGTTTGTTGTCTAATTGTGTGCAAAATAAATTTGAGCTCTGGCAAACAGCCCGAAAGCAAAAATTTAAAGAAACTTTACTCAAAGTTATCCTGGGAACAGAAAAATCGGCTTCGATGTATTCTGAGACACAAAAACATGCATATCCGTCGACTTTAGGGATGCAAACCCAAAAAGGCGACCTCTGAAGAATATTAGTCGAATTCAGAATTTTATTTTTAATCAAGCAGGCGACTTTGTCCTTGGACGTCAAGGAACTTTTTTGTCGAATTTTCTAGGGCACATTGAGACCCAAAACTATGATTATCCGTTGACTTTGGGGCTGTAAACCCTTAAAATACGTTTAAGAAGTGACGTCTGAAGAATATTAGTCGAGTTTAAAATATTTTATTATCAATCTAACTTGGAACTTTGTCCTGCGGAAATAAAAGTAGCATTTTTGTTGAATTCGAAGGTAAAAAATATCGAAGAAAATTTTCCTATGAATCTGCGCAATAAACTGTTATTCAGGTTTGAATCAAGGAAGTAAAGAACAGAGACAGCAGTCTTACAATCACCTTGTTTTTAAGAATAATAATAAATCGTTTTAATTATTAAAAGCAAGTTTGTTAAAGACCCCCCCCCCCCGGATCCAATACACGAATTAAATTTTCCATTCCACGTGGTGACGTGGATGTCACAAAAAAAGAACATTCCAATACAAATTTAAAATAATCCAATATTATTGAAGAAGTTTCCGGTTGCTATAACATTAAGCAAAAGTTTTCCGTGAAAATTAAACTAGCAATCCGTAATTTTCTGCGCTAAAAATAATCCTGGGGAATGCGTTTGGTATAATTTTGCATTAAAACTCCTACGTTAATATTTACATTTAGAAGTTACTGACGTCTTATGAATAAAAGGTTTGCACGTTGTGCAGACTTGAAACCTTGCGTGCGTTTTCATGCAAAGCATAAAAATTAGCTATTCCAATGAGAGACATCAATCAATAAGGACAGAACAAAATACTTACACAAGTCAAGAAATTTTAAAGGATTAAATAAAAATGATTAGTCAGAAAAATGCGAATATTTTATAATCCAGGAAGTTAATAAAGGCGTAAAAAGAACTGTACAGATGACGTATCCTTATAATTTACACTCAATAGGTTTTGTAGTCTATATCATGTTTATTTATGATAGAGATGACATGGTTTGTTAATCTAGATTAGATGCCAAACATTCCTACATTAGTCAAAGAATCAATTGATTCAGTGAAATCGATTACGTGGCGCTGAAATCAATATTAATTTCCAAAAAGACCAAAGACTTGTATATCCGTCAATACACAATCAGAATCAGCTTTCCGTTCTCTCTATTGTTGGATGTTAACTCTCTCTCCAATTATTTTCTATCCTTGTCCATCTCAAGCTCTTCCCTTTCATTCGCCTTGAGGTTAACAAGATCGTCCTGGGTCCTGTCATCTTTCGATGGTTACTCCTTCTTGATCTTTAATTTTCCTCGTCTTTCATTTCTTTCCAAAACCAGCAGTTTTGCTCATTTCGGGGACTTTCAGGTCCTGTAGACTTCAAATAATCCTTCCATAGTCGCCCTTCTTTCTTCTTGCTGTTTTTGGTCTCCTGGCAAATAAATCTTCTCACATTGAATTTGTTTATCCATTAATATTTTAATTAATGAGTCAACCACGTCTCAAAGCGATTAGCAAAAAAACAAGAATGTTTAATAAAAATAAATGCGCGTGTTACGTTATTCAAAGTAACGCAAGAAATTCCATTGAACTTTGCACACTTTTTTTCTAATTTAACTTTAATCAGGATTTATCATTTTCATTCAAAACAAAATAATCCTTATGTAATATTTATTATTATTAACCTTTTGGCAATACTATGTTTTGTTTACAACAAAAATCTGGAGAAGTTTTATTTATTCTATTTTAAGAACTTGGAATAAATTGGTTTTAGTTATCGATTTGTTCACTACATAATTATTTTGTTTAATAAAAAAATTGTTTTTGATTTTAAAAGTGGGTATAGGTACTAGTTTTTCATATTTTTCCACTCGTCATCATAATGTACAAAAAACTCTTCCATATAGGTATGTTTAATTAGTTTTACAAAGGATAGAACATAGCAGGAAAAAATTAAAATAACGAAAAAAAAAACATGGAGGATGAAGAAAATAGAGAGAAGAAGAACAAGGGTTGTAAAAGAAAAGAGTAGGAAAGGTGGGAGGGAGGCGAGGATAAATAAATTGGAGGAAGCTTCAGAAGAGAGGGGATGTAAGAAAGAAGAATAGAGAAGAGATTAATAAGGAAGGGAATGGTAAGAAGAGCGATCAGAGACAAAATAAAAATAAGGGAGGGATTGTAAGAAGGAAAGGACGAAGACGAGAATGGAAAAAGCAGGAGACAATATGAGCAAATACTTTTTTTATATAAAAAAAAAAATAATTAAGGTACCTACAGAAATTTTTAAATACATTTCCGATAAATAAAAAACGTTTCATACCCGTTTCATCATCAGGCACTGAATAACTTATTATAAAACAGTAAACAAAATAGTTTTATGGGATTCATTCCAATGGATGATCAAAAGATTGTGTGATTTTTACAGCACTCTCATACTTTCACTACATAAAAGCCGTCTGTGGATACTCTGTAGAATGTAAAGTGTTTTTACATCAAAATTAGGCCATAAAAGTGTCGCGCGTACGTTTAGGTGTAATAGTTTATATAACATTTATTATTATGCATGTACAGACGAATAGCACATAGTTTTGTGCGTGTTTGTGAGAAAATTCTCAAAATAAATTCAATGGATGGGAATAATATTTAAAGATTAGACGCAGTACGGGAAAAATTTCATTGAAAAAAAAAGTGTGTGGGATTTTTAATCGCGTCAGTTTAGTAATGTTATATTAATTGTGATATGTAAAAAAAGGGAAAGGACACAATAGAAAATTTCGTAAACAAATTCACATTTTAAAGTAAAATAAGCGAAACAATTAAATCGCAAAAAATACTAATAGATAATAAAACTAAAAACTCAGTCTAAAATCTAGAGGGCCGTACGCAGTTAAGGAAAAGAAGAAGAAATTTTATATACAGAGCTGGATGTTGTAGAAAATAGTATGTATGAGGATGGAAAGGAAATAGATTTACGGACTGGTAGGCAAAGAGAGAAGAGGAGGTGAGAAAGAGATGGCAGGAAAAATAAAAATAATGAAAAATCCAGAAGAAAACCGAATTTTCAACAAATTACAAACGTGTCATCTTTTGTAATAATTAACGACGTTCTTTTCCAATGTTAATTTTTGAAAAGCTCAAAAAATAAAATTCAAAAATATTATTTCTGCCATTTACAATCGGATAAACAACTTTGTCCAGGTTCCGGTTCCGGTTTGACCCAATTTAACTGAAACCTTGTTATAATTTCATTCCAGTTTACATCTCCACGATCTTTGTGCATTGACAACCTTTTTAAATTTTAAATTTCATTAAAAATCCGTATAGACTTGAATTGAAATTTTCACAATGCACGAGTTCTTTTAATAGAACTTTTTTATACATCCAGACCGAGTCAGTTAAAACAAGTCGATATCATTCTTTAAAATACAGAAAAATGTTTGAAATAAAAACCAAAAAGACGGGGAGGGGGTTGCATGTATGTTCGAGATGGAAATTTTAAATATATAGAATGTTTGTTGTAAAGAGCAAAAATTAATATAAAACACTTAATACAGGGACATGTTCCTTTTATGAAAATAAGAGGAACATGTCCTTAACTGGATGCCGTTTTTTAGGACATCCTGTACTTATATTATTTCTAAATAATCTTATTCTGTAGAGTTTTGGATAAATTATCTACTGAACTTTTTTTGATAAACCTTGATATTTGTATACATTTTTTAAATTTTTTAAGAATTCGTAACACTTCAAAGTACACAATTTTTTATGGTAAATCTAAGACAAGGTCATCCTCCTGATATGTCTGAATTTAAATACATATACAGTGTGTTTGTGGCAGAAAATTATAACAAGTCTGATACGGTAACCGTATTATATCATAAGTTTTTGTTTAATAAAAATGCAAAATCACAATATTATTGGATTTAGTAAGGATGAGAAAAACTGCAAAAAAAGTGAATCTGCATAACGCTTTTTGGAAACACGTTTATTATTTATACTTTTTTAAAATTCCCGTCAAAACAATTAGGTCATCCTAGAACATGATAGTAATTTTCGTCAAGGTTTTGAATTTTTAAGTTTTTGCGTATAATCTGTAGTAGGTATTTATTATTTATGCATATTACATAAGCAAAAAAGGGGAAATACAAAAACTTCCGTGGAAGACAAAGATAAAAGACGAGGAAGTAGAGGAAATTATGGCAATACGTAGAGACAAAATGGGGAGGGAATAAAAAAGGTCGAGTATAAGTAAAAACGGGAGAGAATGGGGGATCGATATGGGAAAAGTAGAAGAAAAATAATCGAGAAAAGAATGAGAAGAATATAGAGGGGGGGGGGTAAACAAAAAGAATGAACCAGGAAGAAGACAATACGAGCAGGAGACACGAAGATAGCGACAGAGCCTGCAGTGACTCAGCAGATGATCACAAGTCCACTGGACTTTATCACAAGTCCACTGGGCTTGTGAAAAATAATTCTGAACAGTTTGAGACTTACTTTTGACAAGTCCAGTGGACTTGTGAATACATACGCTCAGCTGCTGGATCATTGCAGGCTCTGTCGCTATCCGCTTGTGAGCAGGAGAGACACAGACATGGATGAGATGATTTTCGTTTATCAACTTACAATTTTCTTCCAACATATAAGTCCATCCACTTTCGAATTATTAACCTCTTTGCTATTAACGCAACTAATTAAGTAAATTTTTTAACCTAAATTCATTCTAAAAAAATGATGAATATTCAAATTAAAATAGGTACCGTTAAAAAAGGAAACAGTTTAATTGCATATGCATGTTCTAAAATACATACATTTAGATTTCTTTGGACAATAAATGGGTCACTTATCCCAGGAAATTAAGACAAAAATAATTAGGTTCAAGTATTTGTTCATTGGGGTTTGAGGATTATTTCCACCCTTAATGATTGTTTTGTGAGCCCGAAAATTTGTCGAATTTTCACTGAAGGGAACATTTTGTAAAGTAATCAGCTAAGAAATCCTTATTTAGAAGTTACACGTAGGACTTATTAGCGACAGGATTTAAAAAAAAATTCTTAAATTAGTAGAAAAGCAAACGTTGGGGAAAACTTTGTTTTCATAACATTTATATATTTTCAAGGTTTGTTTGTGCAAAAGAAATGTCTATTTTGTTTGCTTGTATGAATTTTCTATTGTTATGACATGCATCTGCTGACGATACAAAAAATAATAAATTGTTATCAAATATAAAATTTTAACATGACGGTTTTGAGTCTAGAAACGCTTTTGCAAACATGACTTTTATATGACCACACTGTATAAAGGTTCAAAGGTTTATTAAAATGGAGAAATTATTTTAATTAACGCTGTTTTACTAATCCTAATTAATTTAATTTGTTGTTACATAAATGGTTACTCCATATTGCGTATGTACGTACAAGCTTTTCTTTGTTAAAGGAAAAAAATTACCATGATGTGTAAAAATAAACCTAATTACGTAAACAAGTGCTAAATATGTAAATATTACATACTTGTTAGTACAATAAAAAAATGCATTTTGAAAATGAACAAATATTTAAACAAAACTTTAATGTATGACATGCTTCTCTTTTAATAGTTTTTCCCCCTTGAGTTTTCTTGTGGAAATACGCAAATCGTATAAATTGCAATGAAAATTAGCATTGATTAAAGAAATTTTGCATGTCACGTCCGTTAGTATTTGCACTCTGACTTTAACATACCAACGTTGCAGTTTTTATTTCCTCGTTTATTAATTGAAGAAAATTATAAGAAATTTAATTTCTTTTTACGACATAAACAGAAGACAAAATTAAAACTTGTAAGGGCTTAAGAGCGCGATTTCTCATCAGCCTCAAGTCACAAACGTAATAATCTTAGCTGACGAGTCGTATTCAAATAAATTTTCAAATTAAAAAATTACCGAATGCCATTTTAAATTTATTAAGTCCTTGTTAAGCGCTGGCTATTGTGCCAAGGACAGAAATTATTTACCCTGCAGATGCAGCCTACCCTTAATTGTTGTAAGAGAAAAATTACACAAGGCATTAAAAGTTGTATAAATGTAAATAATAAAATATATACATACTAAAAAAAAAAGAGAAAAAAATGTATGAGAAAGTACTTAAGCGTTTTAACCGCCAGTTAGTTCAATTTCATTTACATACGCCTGAAATATATGCAACACATTAAACAGAATAACTTTTAGAACGAATTCTTTTTCAAGTTTCAAAAACATTTAGCGAAGCATTAACGAAATTATAATTCAATCGATACTAAAACACAACCAACCCTTCACAAACGCTCCAATTACGAAGAAAGGGAGGTTTTATCATGCAGCAGAAATTCAAATCTCTAGAATATTTAACAGATTTTAGTCACGTAAGCTTTATCTACAGGATGTCAGAACTTTACTCGACTTTTATAAAGAGAAATAACGAGGGTTAACAATAGACCAAACAGGCTAGCTCTAAATACCATTAAAACATCAAAAACAACCCCTAACTACTACATGTCTGGATCCGGTTTAACAATGACAAAGCATTTATGCTAAGAAAAAATTTCACCCTTTAAACCCTTTTCTGTTATTTAACCGTTTTTGTTTTAATTTTATAATTTCTTTTCCAACCCTTAAACTAAAACATAAAAATGAAATATTTTATTTAGTTAATATTGAATTGTTTTTAAAAACTTAAAAAGATTAAAGGAGGAAGGAGAAATCTAATTTGTAACCCTTATACCAAAACTTATTTCTGTGCGTACCTACCCCTGCTAAAAAACATACAATAAAGTCCCCTTCTAAATATTGCAAAATGGTAAGTCATGTCAATGCTTGTATTTGTAAACACATCCCAAGTATGAGGGTTGACGGAAGTAACTTGAATGGAGGGTTGTACCCCCTCTTTGATGCAACGGACATCGCTGTTAGCGGTGAAATCAGTCTCAGATCGTGAGTCATTCTTATTAAGAAATAATCAATCATAAATCGCGTGTTTCTGTTTATACGCTATTGATTCCTTGTTTGTTGTGCCTGTGTCTGGTTTAAACTAAAAAAATGTAGGTATATTAATAAAAGTTATTCAAGTGCGGGAAAAAATATGGAAAACGTAGCGAGTGTGGAAATTTAAATAGAAAGTTATATTGAATCGGTTTGGTTTGTGAGTTTATGGTTGTTTTTAAAAGTAAAAGGTCCTAACAAATACGGAATTAGCCTTAAACCGCAAGGGCTTTAGGGTTTGGCTGTAAAGAAGTAAAAAAATCGGAAAATTCGTTATAAGAAAGAGAAGTATTTTTTAACTCTACTATTGTTATAATTTTGGGGAAAAAAAATTAAGAACTAAATTGGAAGGGCCTTAAAGTTTCCCTTAAAATATTTAATCCAATACTGTACATTGTATGGAAAAAATTGTTTGTTGTGGGAAAGAAAATAATTTTCCGTTAAGTTTCGAAATTTCGAAAAAAAAACCATAAATAAATTGGATAAGCCCTAAGGGCTTAAGGATGTTTTCTAGAATAAATCAAAAAATACTTCAAAAAATGAACCTACATTTTATGGAAAAAATTCGTTTTCTGTTGGACAAAAAAATTATTTCTATAGAGTCCAAAATTCAAGAGTTTAATTGGAAGAGCCTTAAGGGCTTTAGTTTTTCTTCCGAATAAATTGCAAATAGTTAGTCCAAAAGTGTACCTTTTTGGGAAAATAATTGTGTTAAATTAATTCCCCCTTAAACTTAAAATACACAATTATTTGCGTCATTATTTATTTAGGTGGGGGGTACCTACATTACTCTAGTAGTTGATCTCCCCTGTAACTGTAAGAAAAAACCAATCATAGTACATATTTATAAAATGACGAATTCACCTTCTAGTAAAAAAAATATTTTTCTACTACAACACTTGATATGTTACCAACATATTAAATAACAACCATACAGGTACTTCTAAAAGTAGGACATTTGAATACTGCTTTAGAAAAACAGACAACCATATAATCAACACTTTAAACAAAGCAGTTACCTTGCTTTCATTTTTTATAAAAAAAAAAATCAGCTGCTCTGTAAAACCAGAAGCTGTATCACCGCAAATTTGATATCCAGGGGTAACTTAATATAAGAAAAAGGTTGCAAAACAACCACTAAAATCAAAAACATACAGAAATAAGTTTAGAGCAACACTTTAAACTTTAAATATTTATTAAGACTTAAAAGGGTAAGAAATGTTATCAAAACTGTAAAGGTTTTGAATTCGAAGTCATGGTGTAAGCAAATATCTATTTTGTGTTTAGGAACGAAGTGTAACAGTGATTTCTACTTAAGTTAAGTAACTTTACTGTGTCGCACAGTGTTTTCATTTATTCAGTAGTAGAAAGACATGTTTGTGTAAAAAGTGCGAGGGTTACGCGAACTC
This sequence comes from Hemicrepidius hirtus, assembly GCA_963082805.1. Lineage (NCBI taxonomy): Eukaryota > Metazoa > Arthropoda > Insecta > Coleoptera > Elateridae > Hemicrepidius > Hemicrepidius hirtus. The sequence continues at coordinate 1,905,761 of OY720166.1, forward strand.
TTCAAATGTGATTGGCAATGGGGGCTGTTTTCTTATGGTGGCAAGATTAAATAAAAATTCTAGCACCATATGAAATCAGTTCTTAAAGCCTAGAAAAACTTCAAGTCCACGAAAACATTTATTTAAATAAATTTAACATCGAATTCCAATTGGAACATAAAAGTAAAGTAAGTAATAGTAACATTAAAAAACTAGTAACAATATTGTACGAATATAGACACCAAGTAGTAGAAGTACTGCATTCTAGGATTAAAATTCGCTTTATTTGAAACATTTTTTTCTTGTTCTTTTACATTCATAAATAAAAATGATTCACAAAATGCACAAAGAAATTTATTTACAATAAGCGCAATGAAAAGAATTTATACAAAAAAATATTTACAACTTAAATTGGATAAGTTTTTTTTTTGCTAAAAATAATTCAATATTTTGATTGCAAAACATATCCAGTATTGAGAAAATTTTTTTCTTAATAGAGAGGGGTCCGGGAAAAATAAAAAATCCAGCCATTTTACTAAAATGTTAGGAGATTCAATATGGCAGGGGTACACTAGTTCAAATTTTAGGACCTTTAAATTAAATAAAAATAAAGGGGGACTTTAAAAAAAAATTAAATGGGGTGAGGGGACACATGTAAATTATGCGGATAGTAGGTTTAAAAATAATAAATACAGGGGGTCTGGATTAACAAAAAAATTTAATAAATTTATTAGAAGAGGGGGTAATTTTTTTAGAATTTTCATTCTACAATAAAATAAATTTAATAAATTAGGAGGGGGCCACTGGATTAATTTAAAAAATTATTTCACAAATAGTGAAGGGGGTAAAACTGGGCAATTTTTTTTATTAAAATAAACTTTAATAATCTTCATAATTGGTTTGGGGGCGGGGGGGGTAATTACCAGATCAAAACCTAAAAACTTGTCATGGAAAGCTAAACAAAAAAATTATTTGCATAAAAAAGATTGTGTTTCATCAGCGACATGCATTCATTCAGACATACAACAAACACCCATACAATCTACCATAATATCTACAACTAATTTGTTAATAATTGAGGAAGATAAAATGTAGTTAGTCGGTCAAACAGACATGACCGTTTCTTTATCAGTCGATTGGTTTTCAATTTCATTTTCTTTTTTATTCAATTTTAGCCATGTATCACCAAGGGCTTTTGCGAAATGATCATCAACGGATAGACCTGCATTATCCATTAATTCCATGACATTGCCATTGACTTTTGGGGTTGGTTTTATAATAGGATTTGGTTCTTTTGGTGGTATGTTATTATTGGAAAATATTTTTATGTAATCTTTTCCTAAGGAACGTCGAAAGTGTTCGTCAATTATTGGATCACACATTGAAATACCTGAAAAAAATGTAACCTCATTATTTTTACAGAACAATAGGAAAAAAATAAAAACCTGAGGGAACATCATCACGCTGAGGCGTTTGCGTAATAACAGAAGGTCTATAACTCGATCTATATCCTGGATTGTTAATGGTTTGAGTGTAGGAAGGTGGTTGCCCCCTTTGACGAACGCTCATGTCTAATGGGGTATCAGCAGTAGCACCCGGACTGCTTGGATTATCAATTCCATTAGAACCACCGTTTATAAAGTTCTGGTTATTTGGAGAATTGTAAGTTTGTACTTCGTTTGATGAAGGTTCCTGATTGAAACCTTCAGGAATTTTTGGGTCGGATTTTCGGGAATATTCAGGACGCGTACGTCGATCCCTTTTCCATTTTGTTGTTGGTAATTGTTTTGTTGTACCTTGTTTTGCTAAATCTTCTGAAAGAAATAGAATAAATCAGCATCACCGTAAAATAGACAATTCGACCTTGAAAATCATGACCTTGAATATTTAGGGGATGCACGTTTAATCCTTTTCCACTTAATACCAGTTCATAAATTGTTTCTTATAATAAAATTTAAAATTTTGAAAGGCTGAGCGTTATATTTGACCTTCAGAAAACAAAACATTGCGACGACAACCGTGTCCTTGAAACAAGAACATTGGCCTTGAAAAATAAAACTTGAACCTCTTTTCTCGAAATTTTACTGTGACCTTCAAATACAAATTTTATGAAAATTTTTCAGCGAATTAAATTTCTATATTCTGTTTTTGTTTGAAAAGTGGGGGTGTAAAGTATAACCAATATACAGGGTGTTATATTTAAAGAATATTTAAGGATTTTAATTCCAAGCTTCGTATTTAAAAACCGAACTAATTTTTAAAACAAGTTGTTGGAAAAAATTTGTAAGTCAAATGAAGCCCAACTTGAAGATATGAGGGCGATTCGACCCTCCAAGGTCAGCTTGGCGCTACTGCTAATTATAAGAAGATGGACTACATCCGGTCGTACTCCGCCTTCTCAGGCCCTAAACTATGCGCATTGGAATATCAAACTAACTTTTTAAAGTTTTTGAAAAAGGAAATTTGTTACCTTTATCCAGCCATGGTTGCCAAAAGACGCACTTTTTAGAAGATTCTTCTTCATCTTTCTTTTTAGCCATTTCGAAATTTTTCAAACACAAAAATGAAGATTTTATTAATTGTTGCACGTAAAATGGTAATTCCATTCTATTTTTTTTCAAATAATCTTTTGGGTTGGGCCAAAAAATTAATTAATCCACGCGTGGTTAGGGGGAAAAACTCTTAGCACTTTTTTGATCGGTTTTATAATCGAATTAAGGATATTTTTGAGAAATTTTGTAGAATTTACTGTTTACGTTGCTCCATTGTTATACGTTCACCTTTAACTGAGGAAAATAGTAAAGGCAGCTTCATTCATAAGAATCCACCAGGTAGACTAACAGGTATATGTAATTAGTTTTTTACTAATCTTATCCAAAAGGATGTTAAATCAAGTGGAAATAAGGACTATTTTAGCATACGACGCGTTTTGACCACTTGGACGTTTTTTTGTTTTTATAGCGTACCGCAGGGTTCTTCACCTGGACCGGATTTATTTCACAACACGTCCTTTAACCCACCGCGTATCCTTCACTAAGATTAACCGAAGATATCTTAAAGTTACGTTTAGAATTTTTTTTGAAAAATTATTGTAATCTTGATTTGATTCTTAGTCGAGCCGTGTAAAATTTTAGTCTTTATGGTAAAATAAAATACGGCAAGGACGTTTGGAACGAAATACGTGGCGTCTCTTCGATTTAATTTTTTTTCTCACCGAGAAAATATAGCTTTGGTTTAACGCCCCGTTAGATTTATCACGGTTTGGGAAAAATTTGCATGCGAACAACTTGATTAACTTTGTTGAACTGTATCAAGAAAAGTTGCATTTTGTAATTTTCTGTTAATGTGAAGATGCGTTATTTTGCAAGAAAAAAAAAGCTAGAATCTGATGCAAGATTTGTTTCAGGAAACAGAAAGGCTTAGTCTTCATTACATGTAAATCTTATGTAAGTTTATATTTTAATATCAGTTTAAGAATGTGGAAATTAATTGTAACAAGTGATCTCATAATTTTGTAATTTGAACACAGATGCTTCCTCTTTTTTTTTTATTAAATACAGGATTTGCATCATTGCTGACATGGGAAAAGTTTTTTAACTAGAAATAACGTAAAATGAGCTCATTATTTTTTTTAATATTTTATATGGCTTCATTGTTATTAATAATAGTATTAATGTACAGGGTATTAAGGAAGTTTTCGAAGCAGCCAGAGGCGCCAGTTAAAGTTTTTTTATTCTTAAAAATAAAATTAATTAAAACGCGGCCGGATGCTGTAATTCTGGAAGCATAGGAATCTTTCGAGTAAGTATTTGTATCCTTTGTACATTTAACAAACACCCTGTATACAATACACTATAACACGTCATAAAACTGACTTTTGAGCGAAAGTTTTGATCATCTTCCCGTCTTTGATTTTTTTTGGGCGAACACACAAGTTATACTAATGTCGAGGTCTAGGGTTCAAACGAGGGGGTTCAAATCCGCACAGGGGAACGTGTTATTTCAAAAAGGCCTGCGACGGTCAATTTGGGAGAGAATTTCAAGTTTTCGTTGTTGCATTTAAAAATACCAATTTTTTTATGGGTTCAAACAGCGTAGTGGCTCATGCCGATGCCTAGACATGCAATAATGTCGAGGAGGTTCAAATCCCCACGAGGGGTCATGCAATTTGGGAATATAGTGTGTATACGTTAAATTTTAAAAAGTTTAGATTATGTTCTCGTCTTTCAATAAAGAATTAAAATATATGTTTTTTGGAACAGTTTGGAAGTGTGCAGAATGATGTCTTCGAGGCAATAATGTCGAGGTGCGGGGGAGCTTGAATCCGTATATGATTTTTTTTATCACCCTGTACTTCACTTAAGACGTATAAAAAATTAGCGTTGGGGTATGGAAATTCAGCGTTACTCGAAATCAAATTTTTTTTTAGTATAGTCCCGAAAAAAGTCAAAGTGTTAATTAACACGATGTAAGAAAGGGGAAGTGCGCCCATATCATAAGAATTCTAATTTCTCGGCAAAACCTTAAGTTTTCAAAACGATTTGTCATAGCAAGAGGTAAATTAATTCTGGACCACCCTTTATACTTGTGTGGTTTTTATAATTTTGAAACGAAATTTACTTTAGGATAAAGCTTGTTACGTTTTTTTATGGTTCGAGATAGCTTGAAAATATAATAAGTGTCTGTAAGTCGTATAATTTCTATCTTGATATCTTTTGAGGAGTACCAGTAAGTCCGCATACCACGGGATGGAATGCCCAGTTCACACCAGCACATCTGTTCATGGCATACCACACATAACGAGCTAAAATAAGCCTTATGTTAGATAACAATGCGTCTAAATTTAGTATCATATTTTTTAACAAACTTCCAGAAGCTACAGATTGTTTAATGTTTTGAACATTTTTGATGACATTCCTCGAATTCCTCGATTCTTTCGTAGAGAATCCAGTTGTTGCATTGCCAATGCCATTGTTATTATTAAAATAACCTCATCTCATCTACTCCGATGTTTGTTTTTTGCAAAATGTGCTTTCTTTTCTCATTTTAAATGACGCTCGATTTTTGGGTCTTTGATGCGGAGAAACTCGATTTTTAAAAAAGAACTCGGTTCGAGCTCTGTGGGTGGTATGTAATGTTTCTCATGGTTCTATTACGTATTAACGTTTTTTGAATTCTTTTGGTGGATTCAAGGCAACACATGTTGAACTTCTTGGTGGGAAGATAAATAATAATCGAAATATGATAATTATACGCACACAATTTTTTTTTGAGTCTTGAGGAAACTTTTTTTCTTAATTCGCGTGAAACAACGAAAAGATAAAATATTAACACACGAGTTCGAACCCTACCACTTGTCAAGTCGAGTCCTGGAATTTTCAGGCTCAAAGTTCAAAGTCTGCACAGCTTCAAAAGTTAAGTATCCGAGATAAAAACTTAGGGGTTGCTTCGAATCGCCCAAAAAACATTAAAAATATTTAGAGAAATTTTTACGGAAATTTAATGTACAGGATGTTACATAAACGAATACAAAAAATTTGGGTAACGTAAGAGTTCGTAATGTTACACCAGGAATTTGTTTGTAAAATATTTTCCACTATTCTGTTCTGTAATTATCACAACATTATCACATCTGCGATAAGTTAATTTATTGCCTTGTTTTTTAATTACCAGACTTGGAACCCATTCATTTATTTTGTATGAATATTAAATAAAATTCGAGGAAAATGTTTAGAGAAGATAAGAAAAATTTAAGGTGTCGTAAAATTGATACGGAAGCGGAAAAGGAAGTTAGATATGTTTTAACCACAAATAGAATTTTGTGCAGCAATACAAGATGTTGCTAAAATACACGGAGAATTTTCAAGAAATATTAGGGAGTCTCCGGGAAAAAAAAACAGACGTACAGTTCACGAATTAATTATTTTCATGCATTCGTATTTCAGGAATACTCTGTATATAAAAATAAAAATTGATAAAAAGATATAATATCGTTTTTATTTCTAACGATCTACCTTCCTTGGTTAGAGATTATTTAAAAGAAAAAAAAAATAACATTTCGGGGAGTCGAACCCTAGATCTCGGGCATTATTGATCCTTAGATAGTGGTTACACCAGGAAGGTTAATTCAGGAAATGAAAGATAAACTAATTTTTTTCTAACCTAACCGATGTACGAGAAAATCAAAATTTAAGATGGGGATTCGAACCTTAAACCTAAATATTATTCAAAGCCAAGCATCGGCCTGAGTCACTATTCCAATAAAAAGGCCCAAAAAGTTGGTAATTAATACCTGGGAACAAGATTTAATTTTTTCGCAAACCTAACAAATACAGGACATAAAAAAAAATTTACGACTATCTTGGGATTCGAACCACAGATAATCTCACTGTTATCAGCCTTCGTGATTATGACTTCATAACAATCAATCATTATTTTTTTTTTAAATTCACGTTGAAGACAATTATTATGATCTAATTTTTGTTTCGTTAATAGGGAGCCCCCCGCCCCCCACTTCTACCATATACAGGGTGTCCCAAAAAGAAACGGCATCCAGTCAAGGACATGTTCTTTTCATGAAAATAAGAAGAAAAGTTCCTATTAACATGGGTCCGTAAATGCCTCGTTATCAAGATACAGGGTATGAAAGGAACATACCCTTAACTGGATGCCGTTTTTTTAGGATACCCTATATTTTCTATGAATGCGGACGAAAGTATTTTCTTAAGACTTTAAATTTAACACGATTTAATATTTTTCCCAGGTCCTAATTTGTCTTGACGTTTTAATAGAAACCGAGGAGGAAAAAATTTTAATTAAAAAAATACTTTCAAAAATTAAACAATAAAGACTTTTGAAGCATGAGAAAGTCACACTAAAATCAATTCTTCGTTAAAATGTTTTTAATTAAAAGAAAAATATTTTAAAAGCTTCTTATTTTTAAACTACAAAAAAAATTGTAATTTATTGTTCTGATAATAAACATTGCTATGTGCAGGACCGGATTAGCCATATGGGAAAGCATTAAAAATTATTGTTTGATTTTTTTTATTATAAATATTTATTTAATGCCATCTTAAGACGTGTTTGTGAGGCTTAACACCAATGTTAAGGTGCAATTCGCGGATGTTAAAGAGTTTTCAGGGATGATTATTTACTTCACCGATTTTATAAATAAATAAATTATTTTCTGTTACTTCCTTTAAGGCTATATGAAAATAAAATTCACCTGCATAGCTTAAAAATTACGTAACATGATAAAATTAACTGCAAATTTAAAAATAGACACTCGCTGATCTTAATTTAACACCGCAAAAAAAATCAAAAGACGACCTGCATAACAAGCTGTTTGTTTACTTGCTATTTTTAAGATTACGTACTACTTCAAGCACGACAATAACTTTTTGTATTAAAAAAAACACCCTGTATATATAAAAATATTTTTTTTTGTCCTGATTATTTTAAATTTATGTTTAATAATAATTATGGGTAGGTCATAATTATTTTTTTCAGGATTACCTGCTGCTGAAACTTGTTGATTTTCCTGTAACATGGTGGCAGCTCTGGAAAGAACATCCAGTGGTGATTCGCCGCCATCCATGATAATCCGTTGTAAAGGAATGCGAGGTTATCAGTTGATTTTGAACTTCTGTAAATGATAACAACCGTACTAATTTTGACTTGACATATTTATTATTATTACTATTATTATTAGGAAAATAATTTTGCAAAAAAATTCTTGAACGAAGATAAACAAAATATATTTTGTTAGTGGTGACTTGGAATTGAAATCCTGCCAAAAAGTTGGGACAACCCGGAAACTAAAATAGGTCAAGCTCAAAAATCTAATTTTTCTTTTTTGGAAAAAATTGAATTTCCTGTTTTGTGTAATATTTTTGGATTTAGAAAACAATCCAAATACGTGAGTCTAGCGTGGCGAGAAATTTTAACTAAACTTTTTACAAATTTTTGGTGGGAAGAGGGTGTTTATTGAATACTAAACGCAATAAGGGTTGGTACGTAAGGATAATTTTGGGCAGATGAGAAGGATAATAAGGTAAAGGACAACGCCCCAAATAGTCGCCTTTTACGACAGGTAGGGGGTTCCCTGGGTCTATTCTTCATCCGGAACCCAGACGGAAAATGGAATTTTTTACATTCTTAACAAAGGGGATGATTAATTTTTTTTAATTGGGAGATCTAACCCGTAAATATTCTTGTTGTAACACTTATTACGATTTTAAAATTTCTTTAAGGATTTAATTTTTGTATTTCTTGGAAAAGGGTTGTTTTAAATTTTATAAATGATAATTAATTAGCAATATCACAGTGACGTTTCCGTATTTTGTAAAAGGGTTGCCTAAAACAGGCATTACACATAATTTTCGTATGCAAACAAGCGGTTGTTAAACGGTCACATAAAAAGTCAAGATTTTTTGTAATGAATAATTTTTTCCACCCCCGCCTTCGCGTCTTTACTTCGTCTATACTCCCTTCCAGAGCTATTTTTAACATAATTCGGCTATGAAAATGATTAAAATTATTCAAAGGGGTTGTTTTAAATTATAAACAATTTATTCCTAAACAATATCCACGACACATTCGTGGTAAAAAAAATACTAATAAGTTAGAATTATGCCCTTTGGGCAATTTCTTACATCCCCTAAGAATGGGGATGATTCAAATATTTCAAATGGGTTGTTAATATCGGGCACAGGAATAAAAAATAAAATTTATCATAATAATCTTAAAATTTTTTAAGTCTTCTCCGAGCGATTTTTTCATCCCCCGGGGATAATTAAAATTAAATTAATTAAAAATTTTTACAGTACAGATCTATAACGTATTCAGAATACAAGAGCGATTAAATTAAATACTTGCTGTTTTTTTTCCATCCCCCTCGTAAGGATGACAACAATTTTGGTTATCAAAGGAAAAATTATCAAATATAAGAATGTGCTTATGAGAAAAAATTCAAAACATAATCAGTTCATCTAAATTCCATGCCTAATAATAATTTTACTGATGAGATAATATGGTCGATACTTGACTCTTGATTAAATAATTCAAAAAAAATTGTTTTTTCTAGTATTATCCATGAAAAAAAATTCCTTATTATCGAATCAAGTTTGTTTACTTAAAGGGCGTGAATTTAAAATATTCTCTTATATTTATTTAAAGAAAAAAAAATATGATTAGGTATCTTGTGAGATTCTTCAAATATTCCCATGAGAGTTCTATTTACAAACGGATCTTAAAATTCGCACGGATTCGTTAACTCCAATTAGAAAACAATTAAAATTATTTCGATGCGGTGAATTGTGTTAGTAAATAAAACTATGAAAGCTTCGATCAACACTCGCATAAATATTAATTAATTTTTTCGCAATCGTTTAATAATTTATATCACGTTTTATAAATGCTGTCCTTTAATTTTATAAGGTATGTAGTAATATACAGAGCATGTCTGCATTAAAAAAATTAGGGAAAACATTGACCTCAATAGGTAGATAGTTGAAATTCTTTTAAACAATTCCTGCATTGTTTAACAATGACGTAGGTAACACCAAAAAAAAACATCTTTTTTTAAATTTCCAAAAAATATTAAAAACTAAGTGTGCTTAAACCGATTGAATATTTTCAAATTTGAATTTAATTTTTGAATTAAAAAATTTAATTAATAAAAATTAAATAAACGTTTAATTAATTATTTGAATACAAACCAAAATTAGAGTTAATTAAAGCACAATCAGAATAATAAAGTAAACTTACACCCAAAAAATCAATACCTTATCACGTGTACGTAAAAACTACCCCTATAAATAATTTTAACTTACCCCCTCCTTTAACAGTTTTTAACGAATAGTTAAAAAGGAACCTAAATCCACCCCCTATTTGTTTTTGAAAACACTGTTTAACACACTAACATCTAAAACTGTGCGAAGAATTTGACATTTCGGTCAAACCTGTGATTGTGGTATGCATGGCATCTCAAATATTTACATTGCTCCTCTGGCGGAAAACACTCAAACTTAACAGAACGTAACACACAGTCATGTCCTCAATTTAAAAATAACAACCCCAATTACCCATAAACAACCCTAAAAACTTAAAATTAATATTCCAAAAACCATACAACATTCAATTGTTTAAAAGTTTTGTTACCTCAGGTATCTAGACCAACCCTTACAAAAGATATTTGAAATGTATTCGCCTTTGTAATTGTTGCTTCGGCGCACTCGATGCTGATTGGTGCATTTTTAATACCGCATCAGCGACCTACAGAAGAATGTAGTTTTGATTCACTAACCGAACAAATCGTGTAGCATTTGTTTAGGGAGAACTAATATTATTTTCTTTTGAGATATTTAAAAATTTCGTGCGCGCAATTATATAAACTGGCGCGCGCGGGAAACTTGAATTTGAATCTCATTCTCAAGACGTAATGGAAGGGATAAAAGTATGACCGCCTTAAATATAATTTTATTGTTTGATCGTTTAAACTTTAATATAAATATTTGATCGTTTAAACTTTAAAAGACATTAAATAAAATCTAAGAATAAGAAAAGAAGAAACTTCAATGATCAACGCAATTTAAACCGCAAATAAGTACCTGAGTGGGGGAGTAGAACCAGAGTATTGGTAGAACTCACAACCAAAGTAGCGTTTTATAAAAGCGATACAGACACGTTTTACAGCAACTCAAAACTGAGCATATGTATTCACAAGTCCACTGACTTTAGGTTAGTTGTAGTTTGTGAATGTATTTTTCACAAGCCTAGTGGACTTGTGGTTAGTGACTGGGGCACTATTCGCTTGCGCGATTTACCAATAAAAAAATCTTAAAATTAGCGCTTTCAAATAATCATAGAAAATACTAAGAAATTAATTTAAGCGCAAATTGTTAAAAAACGAATTTTTAAACAGGTACCAGGAGATTAAAAAATCTCCTGATTTAAACAAACTGCAAAAGAAAAGGAATATTTATTTATAATTTGTTACAAGTCTTCAACAAAAATGTTTCTTCCATCTTTAGCCACATATTCTCTTCTATTCCTTTGTTGATCTTTTTTTTTCTATTTCTTGCTCCATGTTTGTATTTCCAGGTTACACATTTCTTCTCCCTATACTTGCAGTAAATAAAATTTAATTATTAGGAGAAAAACGTTTCAGGAGGTAATATTTATTTAAAATTTTATACAAAATCTTCTCTCTTCCATTTTCAACTGCAACTTTTTTTTTCTTGTATTGTTTGAACTATTTTTTGATATCCCTTTTTTTAGATTATGGAGTAAAACACTTCTCGGGACCTAAAAAAATATTTAATTTAAATTTTCATACAAGATCATAAAAAATAATCTTCTTTTTGCACTCCTCCCTTATCTTTCTTGCACAGTCTCCAAGCCCATCTCTTTTTGAATTTTCTTCTATTTCTTCCTCCAATGTCTGTAATAAAATAAATTAACACAGAAAAAAATATTGAGTAAGAAAGTCTTAAACGGCAACATTTATTTAAAGTTTCATACAAGGTTTGAAAAAAATCTTCTTTCTTCACTCTTCAGCTGCACCTCTTTCTGCTGTTTCTTCTTTATTTTTGGTACTGTCTTCAATTCAACCCTTTCTGATTCTTCTCCATATCTGTAATCACACAAAAACACAACAGTTAATTAAAATTTTGTACAAGATTCGCAAAATTCTTCTATCTTCACTCTTCAGCTGCACCCCTTTCTGCTGTTGCTTCTTTATTTCTTGTACTGCCTTCAGTCCAACCCTTAATGATTCTTCTCCTTATCTGTAATCACACAAACACACAGTTATTTAAGATTTTGTACAAGATCAGTAAAATTCTTCTTTCTTCATTCTTCAGCTGCACCCCTTTCTGCTGTTGCTTCTTTATTTCTTGTACTGCCTTCAGTCCAACCCTTTCTGATTCTTCTCCACATCTGTAATCACACAAACACACAACAGTTATTAAAATTTCTATACAAGATCAGCAAAACTCTTCTTTCTTCATTTTTCTGCTCATCCACTCCTGGACTCCTAAAGTTGTTTCTTCTTCTGCCTCTCCAACTGGATTTTCTTCCTTGTTGAATCTTCATATGGTTCCATTTTCCTGATTCTTTTCCCTATAAGAACATAAAAAAAATATTTAGTAAAACATCCCCATTCTGTATAAATTTTTTCCAACTTCATCCACTGTTTATCCTCGATTGTCCTTTCTTCTTTCTCCACCATTTCACATTCTTCTTCTGCTTTTTCCTAATAAAATAAAACATATTTAATACCAAAAATATTACAAAAAACCCAAGAGAAAAATCTTTAAGTTTCAGGAAGCAATATTTTATTCAAAACTTAATACAAGCCAACAATAAAATAAAAATCATATAACACACATTTAACTACACTATCATAAATAATACGCATTGAGTATTAATTGGTATTAATCAGACTTATTCAGATTCCTCCGTATCATCAAGATCCCACACCTGAAAATTATTAAAAATAATCCCTTCTCCTTTTTTTTTAATTCCTAAACATACCTCTAAATCGGTGATCTCATTTTGTATTTCGGTAAGCCCTGTTATTTCTTCCAAATACTTACAACTATCAAAAACTTTTAATAAAAATTCAAAACCATTTGCTTGGTATTCTTCAAGCACTTTATCTGAACAGGCTACACATTGTTTGTATTTTTCAGTCGCTGGTAATACATGGGTGTAAGAAGATAAAAATCCACGAATTGAATGAGGTAGGATTCCTAAAATGCAGTCTTCACGTTCTTCATTTCCTATGTCTTGACTTCCTATTCTATAAAACGCCGAGGCATTTGGACTGGAATTTTTTTTAAATCAATATAAATTTGTTGATAATTAAATTTAAAACAAACCCATCTGGATGTTGTAATATTGAAATGGCTAGTTCAACTGCAAGGGCACCAGCTATGGATGAGACCCCTGGTCTAGTCACGGTACATTGTTGGTCTAAGGTACGGTCTTTTAATGACTAAAATGTGTCTTGGTTAATTAAATAAACTATTTTTTGAGTTAAATTTACATTTCCTGGAGCTGTGACATCATTACAAAAATAACAACCCAGTTTGTGACCCGGAATTGATTTCATAAACCCTTCTGAAGACGAGTTTGAAGGTCCTGGGGTAGATTCTTCTAAATTTGAAGACCAAAACCCATGCCTCATTACAAGATAAGTATCAAAACCTAAAGCTGCGTTTATAACAACCTGTAATATTTATTTCCTTTGTTAAAATTTAATATTACAAGTCAAACACATGACTCACTTTTTTAAAAAATGTGCCTAGAAGTGTTGGTAACCAACGACTTTCCCTTGAGTCCATTAAAAGAAATATAACATCATGTTCTGAGATCAGTTCGGATATCTTTTGTACACTTTCTTGAGTTTGTGATAGCAAACTGTCTCCAACTGGGTGACCCGGCATTGGGATGCTTAAGTGATACCCTTTGCTGTTCTATTATAACTTAAATTAATTATTTAAGTTGGGATAATTTTTTTATAACTTACCACACCAGGAAAGATTTTTTTTAAACTATCTGCTGCTGCTTCTGCTTTAGTTTTATTTTTAAGACAGTCTTCATAAACAAAAAGGGTTTGTCTTACAGGATTTGAGAAAGAAACAAAAGCATTATCAACAAATGTAATGTTTCTTACACCCCAACCCTGTGGATTTAATTTTAATAAAGAAGGAAGATTGGTTTAAATTTTAAAGTACAAACCAATAAAGTTCTTGCAACGGAACAACCTAAAGTTCCAGAACCCAATAATAAAAATTTAGTCCTTTTAATTATTTCCAGGTCTATGTTTGGTAAAAGTTGCCATTTCATAAGTTTTAGATTTAAATCAACGGCTGTTTCAGCTAAACTATAATTTTTAAACTTTAGCGCAAGAAAAAAAAAATAAAGTTTAGATTTACCATTTAGGATCCATGGAATTTTTCATATTGGATAGTCTTGGACCAAATTTTCCCCTTTCATTTTTTTCCCATCCAATCCATCCTTGCTCAAGACTTTCAGTATTTAGATCAGGGAGGGATATTGTAAAAATTTTACTGGTACTGCTATTAATTAGGTTTCCTTCACGGGTTAAACGGAATGCTAAGATATTTATGGTAGTCCCACATAAAAAGGGGCTAAAAGTTGAATTGAGTAAATATAGAGGGGGCAATTGCGAATACCACGATATTTATTGTACTCCCACATAAAAAGCGGTGTCACAAATTGAATTCTGAGAAAATGGGGGGGGGGGGTACAACTGGAAAAGCGGGGGGGGGGGGGGTAAATAGATTCTGGGGGAGGTAAAATTGCGTTTCTTCCCACATAAAAAGGGAGTCATAAATTGAATTCTGGGTAAATGGGGGGGGGGGGTAAAAATAGAGTTTGGAGGGGTTACAAATTGAGTTTGGAGGGGGTAAAATCGCGTTTCTAACAGTTTAAAATAATAATTAACAATTAAAACTTACCAAGTATATAATAAAAAGGATATAAAGTTGCGAATTGGCCAGCCAGGATGTTCTGTTGAGGTAGAGGGGTCAGAAAACGCAAAGTAAAATTCATTTAACTTTGTATTCTTATCAAAACTTTTAACCGACTTCAATCTTAATACTTCTAGTTCATTTTCGTAATATTTTACAAGAAAAAAAGGCTTATCTTGTTGCTCCAACTGATTGTAACTGCACTCGAGCTTCGTTGTTAAATCCTTTTCCAACATATCGTTAATAGGAGCAACCTTAAGTACATTAACTTTAATTTTTGAAAGGGATGGAAAACAAAACCAATAATAATAATGATACTTCTTTAAATCCTAAAAAGAAAACAAGATTAATTCGGTGGTAATAAATTCAAAACCTTTTAAAACTTACCGCAAAAGATAGAATAAAAAAGAAATTTAATAAAAATGGTTTATCAGCAGCTTCTCCACTTCGTATACAATCCCAAACCACCTTGCTTTGGCTTTGTATAAGTTCATTTTTATCACAATCCTTAAACTGTTCGATCATGTTCTTGTTAAGCAGGACACCCTGTGCTGGCAAGTAAATATTTTGCCCGGTACTGTCCCTAGTAAAAAATTAGGTTAAAATCAAATAAACACATATCAAAATTAATACTTACTTATTAAAAGATGTACTATCAACTTCAAATAAAGGTATTTTACAATTAAAACTTTGGTTAGAATAGTAACCCCAAATTTTTCGATCATTTTCATTTAATTTATCAATGTCTAATTTAATTTCTGTAAATTTATGCCAAAAACTTGGGTTTACCGATGAACTAAAGGGAAAATATTCTAAAAGTTTCCCTTGAGCCATTTTTAGTTAAAAAATTAAGAAAAAACCACATCTGTAATCCACATAACACTTCACCTTGTGATTGACAACAATTGAAGGTCGCTATACATTTTCACCATAGGCGGCGCATACGTTTGGGCTGAAAAAAGCTAAAAAGGGGTTAAATTAAATAAAAAAGATTTTTAAATCGTATTTTTGCGATTAAACAAATAAAAACGTGTTGTAACTCAAATTAAAATAAAATAAAAATGTTTAAAACTTTTTTTTCTATTAATAATAATATTTGTACATTTTTTTTAAATTAATCTTGTATTTAAATTAAAAATTAAACTAAAAATAAAATAATAATTATCTGTTCTTTTTAATTTGAAAAATACAAATAGTTCCAAGTAAAATAATCCACAGTACTTGCACTCCTACGCCTTTTAGTACTTCTAAGTGACTTAGGTTCCATCCCTTCATCATAACATTTCGCAGGGAAAGTGTAGGAAGGGCAATAGGTAAACTCAATGCACAAAATTGCAAATATTTTGACATTCCTTCTAACGGCCAAATAACTCCTACAAAAAAAAACTTTGTATTCTTTAAACTTGCCCCCCCAAAAAAATAATACTTACCACTGACTATAACCAAAGGATAAAAACTACCAGTGGTTAAAAAATTAGCAACTGAATGATTTTTACAGCTAACAGAAATCCAGAACCCTAAAAAATTAATTTAATACAAAATTTCGGTTCCTTCCCTAAACTTACCATAAGACATTCCGGCTACACCTCCCAGAATTAAAATCAGAATAATTTCGATTAAGTTTCCTTGATATTCAGCTTTGTATAAAAAGAAAGTTAAAGTTATGATTTCCAAAATTTGGATAATTACAATTAAAAATTGTATAATAAAGTGGGTTAAAATAATTTCAAGGGATGAAACTCCTGCAACCACTGATCTTCTCCATGTTCCTCCTAATCTGTCTGTTATAATTGTATCGACTGTGTTTGTTACACTCATAAAAAATATTACACTGGAAATTAAAAGATAAGTAAGTAACAAATATTTTTTATATACAGGGTGCTTCAGGATGTGCAAGCCAGAGCATATAATTTAAAAAAAAAGTTAAGTACTTTGGATTTGAACCACCGTTCGTTAGGTTCTTGAGATTAATAATAATGCTATGGTCTACATTTTGCGTAACATTCTGTATATTTAACTTACGTAAGTAACATTCCAGGGATTATAAAAACTGTAAATTTATCATTTTTGTTTCCATATAATTCTCCTTTCAGATTTAAAAGTGATTCAACTGAAGTTGAAAGATAATTACATTCTGAAGCTACATCTTTCTCCAATTTTATTATTTTCTCGGCTAATTTAAGCTTAACCGAATTTCCAATTAGTTTATCTGGTAATAAAAAAAAATTAAACAAAGTATGGAATCGGTGTTAAGCCTTAGGAACAGAAATGAATAAACGTTTTCTAAATACTTACTGGAAACATCCACCCAGGCTGTAATTTGACTGGAATTTAAAATATTTTCAGATGCATAGAAACCCATTTCGATTTTTTCATAGAAACCTTCTGAAAAATTCGAGGGAATGTAGATTGCCGCTGTGAAATGTCCTTGTTTCAGTTCCTTTAAAGCATCTTCAATGTTGTCAAAAAATTTCTAAAAGAGATCGTTTTTGAAATATTATTTTAAATAATCAGAGCACGGATTAAGCAACAGACGAGGGGGGGATTTTGAAGACAAATTCTTCGAGAAAGGGTCTGAAAAAGTCTGAAACGTTTCCGGCGAAGCAGTGAATCGGAAACTCTTAGGGTCGACCAGAAAGAAAACCGCTAATGTAGGAAAGCTCTTCTTGGGAGTTGACCATGGCGGTTTCAAGTTTTGGATCCTGAAAAACTTCCTGTTTGATGAAACTTCGAGAAAAACGATGGCTTCACTCCGTAAATACACCAGGAGTTACTGAAGAGTCGATTTTCGTCAAAATCGTAGTCGCGACGCCGCGCCGCCGTCTCTTCTCATATTTTCAGCTCTTTGTTTTAAAACCGTCCTTTCTCTAAGTTTCTGGCCCTGAAAAAGACCAAAGATCGTAATATTTCATGGTACACTGCGCCAGGCGTCCCTGAAGATGTGATTTTCTTGAAAAACAAAGGCCCTTTCCTCGAACGTAAGTTAGAAACCTTTCAGACCTTTCCAAATTCGGAAAACCTTTTATTTTACAGGGGCGGCAATGAAAAATTCCTTGGTTTGCGGACACATTTCGGGAACTTTCAGGTACAACAATTTAGGGGTTTGCGTGAAAAAAAAAATAGATTGCTTAGTCTGTAGCTAGTTTTGTTACCTTATGAAAAAAAGGATCTTTTAGTTCTTGAATAAATCTGCAACTTAATTTTTCAGTCTTGCATTGGGTTTCATTGTAAATCTTCTGAATTGGTTGATTTTCACAAAAATTTTCATCAACAATTGCAATATCTATGTGTTTGATATCATTTCCTACTGCTAATAAAAGAGCAAGCATTGAAAGTACTGGAAGTAGTAACAAAAAACATATCCCACTACAAAAAAAAAATATTAAACCTTAACGTAACGCTTTTTTTTAATTTTTTACCTAACGTTTCTGGATAATTGTATAAAATTTTTTCCAAGAAGTGCATTTAATCGATTTACATTGAGACTTAATTCTTTTAAACTTTTTTTACAGTAATCCTTCTTGTAATGAGATTTTCGACTCTAAAATAATTTTCCCAAATTATTATTAAAAAAGGTAAATTTTTTTTACAATTACTTACAAATCTGGATGAAGGTTTTTTAATTATCGGAGGTTCAGATGATTTAATTGCAGGAATATTTCTTTTATTCGTTTCGGATTGTTTTGCTTTTGTACTTAGAATTAAAAATACTTCTTCTAATGTGTTTGATTGATAAAAGGACAGAAGTTTTTCTGGAGAATCTTCTGCTAACAGTCTTCCTTCTCTCATAAATCCCACCTAGGAATAATTAGAAAAAAAAAACAATAAAATTATTAGGGGCCGGTGTAGGCTACGTGAGTTCGAGTCCAGGCGAGGACTTACGCAGTTTGTCCCTTAATTTAAAAAAATCATTTAAAGATGATTTTAATAAAAAAAATACCTTATGGGCTTGTCGAGCTTCTTCTATGTAATGGGTTGTTATAATGACGGCTGTATTTTGTTGTTTGACGAGTTGTAATAAATAATTCCATAGACTAAAAGTTACAAAAAAAAATAAACACAAAAAAGAAACTTAAGTAATTAAAATATTTTGTAAATTTTTAAATGGATCACCCTGTACTATAATGAAAATAAAATTTTACATTTCTCTTAGAACTGGGTCCAATCCAACAGTAGGTTCGTCCAAAATCAAAATTTTTGGATTATTTATTAAAGCTGCAGCAAAAGATACACGTCTTTGTTCCCCACCACTACATTCCTTTATTAATCTGAAAAAAAAACTTTAGAAATTGATTTTTGTTTGATTTTCGTGAAGTTTACTTATTTTCAGATGGTAACTCTAAAAGGTTTGCTAATTTTCCAAACCTTTCCATAATTTTACTATTGGCAATCCCAAAAATTTTTCCGAAATAATTCACAGCTTCTTTAATTGTAAATTCGGGGGCTAAACCAATTTCCTTAAAAAAAAAATAAAAAATAAAATTGGAATTAAAATTTTAGATTTTATCCACCTGAGGCATGTATCCTAATTTTGAAACAGGAATTGTGTTTAAATCACCAAAAATTTTTAGTTTTCCTGAATCCAAATTTTTTCCTCCAACTAGACAATCGAGAAGGGTGGTTTTTCCACAACCACTAGGACCTAGTAGACCATATCTAAAACGCATCTAAATTTAATTTTTAAAATTACCCCCAATTAAAAAATATTTTAGTTTTGGTTAGGTACGTCTGCAGGGTTTGGGTCTGACGATCGTCCAGGCTAGGGACTGCGAACAATCTGAATTTATTTAAATAAATTTGTTGCTATGGTAACAGATGTAAACCCCCATATTTAAAAATGCTTTTTTTGTACTTACATGACTCCTTTGGGTACCGTCATGGAAAAGTTGTTGAGAATTTTATTTTCACGATATGATTTTTGGGCATTTTCCACGTAAACTGCTAAATCCATTTAATTAACACTAAAGAGTTTTTACAAGCTATTGCGAGCGTTGTTGGTGTAATACTAAATAAAAATTTTTCGACATCAATATTGCGACGACGAGTATATGATTAATCAACAATGTGTCGTAAATGAAACCAAAATTGGAAAGTAGGAGACCAAAGGAAGGTTCAATTTGTGTAATTAATTATTTGTAATTGTTTAACGTGCTGGTTTGTAGGAAATATTAGTAAATTAATCATGTAAAAAGAATGTTTAATACGTTTTATTATTGAAGTTGGACATGGTTAGTGATTACAGTTTAAAACAAATATATTTTTTAACATTTTTTTTCTGGTGCAGCCAATGTAAAACACCAATGTTTGTAGCATCTTAGAAATATTTTAACAGTTTTTTTTTTATATTTCAATCACGTCGCTGTACTACTAATGTGTACAAACACTGATTGTTACCTAATATTAAATAATACTATAATTTATTTATATTGGTCGTGTGCATAATAACAATTCGAAATTGTTTTGTATAGTTATTATTATAATACGTTTTGAAATGGTTTTCCGAAAAAAAAAATGATTAATTAGTTTGAAGTGTATTGCAAAAATTTATTATTTCATGGCTTTACAATCCAATTTCGAAACAGTCTTTGGAATGATGTGTTTTGCTTAACATTTAACAGTTAAACCTAACCTAAAGTTTAGCAAAGCCCTAATAGGTAATAGTTTTAACATTTATTAAATATTTAATCAATTCCTTTAACAAATTAGTTAAATTTCTGCAAACATCAATTTTACTAAATCCTGCAATTAAATATTTATTTACGTTTCTTTAACAGACAAGGGATTTAAAACTGAAACTGGCATTAATTTTACTACATATTTAAGATATCCCTGTAAGACGATCTTTTTGCACCATGCAAGGCTTTATTTGTTTTTTTTTGGTAAACCTTAATACAGTAAGATTTGGGGGGGAGGGGAAACAATGCCAGTCAGTTACTATTTTTTTACTAGGTATAGTCACTGGAAAAATTAAGAAAAAAATCCCATGAAAAAATTACCTGAAAAAAATTACTACCCTTACTTTAAAATAAAATTGTCTATATCCCAGGAGGAAGATTAGAAAAGGTGAGACAGTATCCGGAATAAATTCCTTAAAGAAAAATAAAAAGCACCCAAAAGACCCCAAAAGAAAATTAATTCGGAGAAACATGATTGAGGAAGTTATTTTCCAAAAGAACTGAAAATATTATTCACTTACTTTTTGATAAGTTTTCACCATTGGAAGGAAACTACCCCCTACTTTCTTAAGGTAAATAAGAAAACCAGTAGTATCCTGGAAAAATAATCGGAAAAAATAGTTAAAAAATAATTACCAGGAAAGTGGCCGGGGAAAACTTACCCGAAATAAATTAAAGTCAATGCTTAGAACGTCAACGAAAAATTTACCTGGAAAAGTTCTCGGAAAAAAATTTGTGAAAAAAAAATTTCTTGGAAAAATTTTCTGGAAAAATTTATTGTGCAAAATTTTTATGTATCTCGTTTTCGTTTTGTGTTTTTTTCCAGGGTATATATTTTTCTAGAAAATAATTCTTGTTTTTTCCTAGTGACTTGAATTATTTCTGCGTTTCCCAATTTTTTTTCTTATTAAATAGGGGACGGTGGTTTTTACAATTTAGGATTGAGAAAAAAAATTTACAATAATTAATTATCATAGAATAGTGCTTAGAAGGTATCAAAGGACGTGCTCATTTTTCAGTCACAACAATTCTAACATTTACAAAAATAGGAAAATTATTTCAAGCTACATTTTCTTTTTAGGGATTTAAAATTATTTTCTCACAAAGAGAGGCCTGCTACTCGATGTGATATAGAAATTTCTTTTTGGATACAATGAGCTCCTTGGTGTGCATTTCTCAACATTTTCGCTGATGGTATATATTGAAGATATTTTCAGCCCATAACGATCCGGTAGTATATGAAAATTCGGCCCGGGTTGTTCATCTAAACTTCCATTCGATGATCCTAAATTTAATAGTAGAGGCCGTTTTTGGGAATCAGATCCAAAAGTCCTGTTGAAAAAATTCGAAACGTGCTTCGGCGTGGAAAGTTTTATTGAAAGAGGCCGTTTCGTTGATGAAAATGGCGCTTTGTAGTGCAAATATTTAAATTCGTTCTTGAACTGAGCATTCGAAAGAGCAAATATGTTGTTAATGTTATTTAGATTATTTTGTTTAGGTAAGTACACATAATTATTCTTAGATAAATTGTTATTGTTTATATTGTTATAGTAATACTGCGCGAATTTTCCATTGTTTAAGTTTTTCCGGGTTGATAATGTGTACCACGTTGTCGTGTTATTATTGTTCTTTTGTAACGAGTTTTTTGAATATTGATAATAAATTTTATTTAATGTTGTTTGTTGTTGGGGTTTTTGCTTCAAACAACTACACGTTTGGGTTACTTGGCAGGCGACCTCGCTACGTTGTCACACCTCCTGAAGGAATTTTACAGGACACACTCCTTGACGATTGTCTCCTGAACGGATCATTACCATTCCATCGATTTCTTCTCCTATTTGAATTACTATTTGGTCCCTCAGTAACATTAGGCCGTTGTCCCCATCTGATAATTGTAAATTGTGAGTCACCTACAAAATTAAATTGAAATATTCTTCTTAAAAGTTAACATAATTAGGTTCTTAAATTGCTGAATGCATTTCGTAATAAACGTTGCTTCAAGGAAAATGTAAGTTCAGGATTAATTGAGGTCAAATACATTCTGTTCGATTCATTAAAAAAATATACACGTACGACATGAAATTAATACAGTATGAAGGTCATTTGATGATACCTATTTTGGTGCAAGAGAAAATAAATTACATTACGTTACGATTCTTTGTTTTATTTTCCTAGAATTATTTTTTTATACCAAACCCAAGAAGAGTTTTTCAGGAAAACATTTAAATTTCGTAATCAAGTTTTTGATTCTGTACGAATTTTTGACCCAAAATTTCCTTTGCACTCTTGATTTTCAGGATTAGGGTTAGGCTTATATTTTTAATATTTTCCAAGTCCTTCCAAAAGTATTGCGACAAAATTTTTTTATAATTTTTTACTTGATTACACCAAGGACAAGCTTCAATTTAATGTTTCCCAAGTCTGCAGCTATTCTGTAACGCCCTGTTTTTTTTTTAATCTATTGGGAGTATGTGGGAAAAAAATTGGAAACCTGACTCTGCGTCCCTGAGTCAGGGACGGACTCCTAATTTTTCTGTAGCGTTCTTAACGATTTCTTGAATAACTAAAAATATTCGGA
The DNA here is from genome assembly GCA_963082805.1 of Hemicrepidius hirtus. Classification (NCBI taxonomy): domain Eukaryota; kingdom Metazoa; phylum Arthropoda; class Insecta; order Coleoptera; family Elateridae; genus Hemicrepidius; species Hemicrepidius hirtus. Next base: position 1,928,497 of record OY720166.1, read on the forward strand.
AAAATAAAATCTGACTAGTATTTCCGAAATTTTTTATTTTACAGAATACTAAAAATCGTAAATCCGGATCTGTAAAGAGGATAATATTCTACTTGCTAACGTTAGTTTAATCCCGGTTGATCTAGTTCACTGATGAAACAATATTTACTGTATCTACCTGTAAAGGTTTTTCCCCAGCAGCCAACTTAGAACAATATTTGGAAGGAAAATATCCAACCCTTCCCAAACATTTTCCCTTCCACCAATCAGGATCAGAAAAATCTATCACAGTGACTTTATCGCCTGCTTTAAGGTCCAATTCGTCTTGGTGACGTGACTTGAAGTTATAAAGAACTACGTAAAGGTTTGTTGGTAACAATCGATGCGATTTCTATAAAAAAACAATTTTAACAAAATCAATCAAGTTTTGTTAACCAAAAACAACCTTTGCACCAACCGGACTTGGACATGGAGACGTACTTGCAGACGAAGGACTTTTATCATTTTCATCAGGAAGTTCCACTGAAGACATTCGAATATTTTTAGCAGACAAGAGCCGACGATTGTGAACCGGACTAGATGGAGCTAAGATTTAAAAAAATATAAGTGTTTTGAAAAAAAAAGGAGGAAGTGTTCAAATCAAAAATTTTTGTGAAGATGCATACTTGATCGTGCTTTAATAGAACTCCGTGCAAAACGGTTGTAAAGAGGCGTTGAACGAGCTGTAACTAAAATAAAAAGTTATCGTGCAAAGTTAACTGGAAACTGTTAAAGAACTTAGAAGCAATGGGATTGGAACCCTGTAGTCAAAAGAAAATTTTTCCGTGCAGAAAGGATTTTTAAGTGCAAAACACAATTATTATAGATGCATGCATCTCATACACTGAATCCTTGAAGACGAGCTCTCTTTGGAGTGGGGTTCGCTGGTTGTGGTAACTCCATGGTGTCTTCGTCTTTGTACGTGTTCTGTGCTTTCAGGAGAATCCAAAGAAAGGCTTTTCATACGCAGATTTAGCTTTTGTCTTCGAGGTGAATGAGGAGCTGATAAGAAAGTTAAATTGTTTATTTTAGCAGACTCTACTTAAAAAAATAAAAAGCCTAAAGAAAAAACAAAATGCACACTGAGGGAAACAAACATGCTGGAAGTATTTTTTCAGTGCACTCCTCGTAAACAAGTGCATGTGCCACGTTTTCGGTGAGTTGTTCTAAACTATCATCTAGAGGTTTTAATATCTACTGCAATTTCTATAATACAGACCGAAATTTTTCGTCCCATTTTCAAGGGAAAACGTCACAGCAGTGGGAGAAGTCCGCATGCTTGTTCCTGATAAAATAACACATTTTTACTAGGTTTACACGAATATTTGATCGATTTATGTGCAAAATAAACCGATTTTTACGACTGCAATGTAAGCACAAGAAACTACGTGTAAACTTAGCAAATTCGACTACCTACATTGAAAGTAAACAAACAAATGGATTGGATTGGGGATGAGATAGTAATTGAAGGATTTCCAGAAAATCTGGGGGGATTTTCAAAATATTAAATGTAAACACTGCAAACTTTGTTATTTAAACCCCAAACTTCATTTCAAAAACAACAAACCTCACTTACGGTGCTTTCATCTATTTTGTTATGTAATACGTTTTATGCCGCCATGTTTTGGTTTCGGTAGTTTGGTTTCCGGATTAGAACCGTGTTATCAATAATGATATTGATGACGTTTTGACCATAGTTGCACACATTATCCTCAGGGTTCTACTTACTTTCGGTTTGGAAACTCTTGAACACGACAGAATAACCCCTAATACATCTACGTCTGAAAATATTCATGCGGAAACCTGCAACATCCGAATTTTTCCGGGCCTAACCTAATCCAACAATTCTTAGGTCCGTACGACATCCGAATTTTCTTAAGGTCCTTTTTAAAATATTCATGTGGAAGCTTGCAGCATCCAAATTTAACAAATTAACAACCCCCTAATTCTTTTAGTCCTAACCTATCCCGAAAACTCGTAGGGGTGTCTAAAAATATTTATGAGGAAGTTTTCCGAATTTACAACCCCAGAATTCTTCTAGGTCTAACCTAATCCGAAAACGCCTAGGTTGGTCTGAAAATATTTAAGTGGAACTGACGAAACCCAAATTCTTCTAGGCCTAACCCCACCCCAACAAAAGTACCCTCCTAGTTCTTTTTGTAATCAACTCCTGTAATCTCGATTCGTTTGGACAACACTAGGTTTTCCTGGACGGCTTGCCTCGGTTCATCTCTGACCTAAATCGTTGGTCCACATGGGCCGGGGTTGATATTTAATAATCTCTAGGGTAGACCGAAGCTTTGTCCGACTCGATCACTTTCTGATCACGATATGTTGGAAAAATCGAATATCTGTTAATCTAAAGCAACGTGGAAGCTGTTCAAATGCACATGGATCCAATGTAGGTCGACCTGAAGGTCCCTTGGGTCGGCCTAGGTCAAATATCTCGCACTCAACATTTTTTTTGGTTTGGGCCTGACCTGAGGCTCTGTCTATGTGTGATTTTTTCAGGCACCATGATGGAACTGAATTTCGACGTGATTTCAAATTTCAATCTGAATAGGTTAGGTCAGGCCAGGCCTGGGCATTTATCTTCCTGAGGAGTTTTGTACGACTGTGGTCGAAACGTCGATCTTATTATTTTTGATGTGGGGGTTCTAATCCGAAAACGAAGATGCTGTTAAAAACAGCCACTAAATATTTTAATTTATTTTAGGTTTCTACTATGTTTATTTATCACAGTTTGGGAATATTAAAGTACATTATTTTTTTATGTACAACTAGCAAAATAAAATCTTAAATAAATAACAACCAGAAGAAAATGAATATAAAATCAATATTGGTTTCTGTTTTGACCAAAACATTGTCTTATTAGATAATTTATTTTACATTTAGGTAAGAAAAAAAATCCGATTATCAACTTGTATAGAAAAATACTTGAGGCTCATTTTTTCACTTTAAAGTTCGAAAAATAAAAATTTCCTACAAGAGATTTTTTACGAGTTATTTTTTATTTTTAACTCCCTTTTTATTAACTAATTTCACTTTAGATGGTGAAGGTGAAGGGGGCGTTGGGGGCAATTCGCGACCATTTCCATTTTCTATCTGAGGTATCAAACGCAAAGGTTCTCCGAAGGGTCGAGTACCGGATGCGTCTTGAGAATTTCGTTCTGAAATTACCACTTTCGTCAAATTTGACGGATTTACGAGGCATTAAAGCGGTAGCAGTAATTTTTTCGCAGCTTGATTGGATTAGTATAATTATTATTAATTCTATAGTATTACAGGATGTTTCTAAATGATTGGGACAAAATTTAAGGGCGTGTCCTAATCTTTATTTTAGAAACATCCTATAATATAAAGCTTAATTTTTATAAAATGATTTGACTTCGTTTAAACCAAAAAAATGGTGTAAACGTAGCCCTTTAGGTTCATCAGCGTAAATTTTGTTGTTTCACTCGGTCGCTCCCATCTCTCTGCACAGAATTTTCTGAAATAATATATCTCTCTTCTACTTACGGTACAATAAAGTTAAAATACTTCAGCGTTAAACACAAGCAATAAGAAAAGTTTAAAACATAAACTGCAAAAATAAAAGAGCGATCGAGTTAAACAAAAAGTTTTCTAAGACGAACTACTACAAGCAAGTTTGTCAGTAAAAATGTATTCATACGCATAAAACAAAGTCTAGAAAAATACAAAGAAGAGAAGAGGAAACTTGTGTTAGATTGTAAAAGAACTAATCGATATTATGGTCTCTCTGGTTGAGAAATCCAAGTGCTTTCGTGTAATTGTAATTAAAGTTCAAATAAGAAAATTATTTTAATTTGATTTCCTTATACGTCCAAACATTTTATCAAGAAAATATTTATAAAATCCTATCCTTAAAAAATAACACTTGTGTTCGTTTATACCAGGAAATATTTTATTTTGACGGAAATACACGTCTTTGGGTCTTCATAAGACCAGGAGAAATTAAACCAAAATTCCTTTTTCAAGATCATTTTTAGTTAAGAGCCCTTTGTTTATTATAGAATGAAGACTCTGTATCAGTTTTGGTTAGTAATTATTTTTCCCTACCCCTTTTAGATTTAATTTAAATTTTTCTACGAATACCAAGTCTTCCAGAAATGAAACAAAGACATGGAAATAGAGGAAGAATATAAAGTACTGGCTAAGGTGTAAATTTAAAGCTCGTGTATTGTGAAAACATGATGACGTGTTGTAAAACTTACAACATTTAACACTAAAACTATCTGTCTGTTGCTTACATAAGTAAAACTAAGTTTACACATTCCCATCGGCACGTTTCGCTTTCAAGTACGTGCTTCTCGGTTACGATCTCCACTAAAAGCAACATCGAACAACCAACATACCATTTTCTAAACCTAATTCTTCTCAAACAGAGGCGTACCCTTCAACTTCAAAAAATAAATCATTTTTGGATGGTTTAAACTCGAGGACTTTGTCGGAGACAGGAAAGGAATTTACGCTGTGTTAGGTCCGGAGACCTAGAGGGATGATTGAATTTTTTTAAAGTTTCTCTGTTGGGTTAGGACAAGGAAATTTGTGGAAGACAGTTGGAGTTGACGTTTTTTTTTTCCAAGGACGTTAAATTGTTAAAGGATTATGTTGGTGTAAAAATATTTTTTTATGGGCACGCCTGTGTTGTGAGATTCCAAATAATGAGTTGTGACCTATCCATGCTTGATAATAAAATTTTGGAATCTCGTGTTTGCTGAAGCCTTAAAACGTTTAAATGGCAAAGCAGCATCATGTCAAAACTAAACATTTAAAAGCGATAGTTGACTGACACTCGTGAACGACACAAAAACACTTAAAAAGAACACAAAAACCGCGTACTTTCTGGCAGAGAGATGGAGCGATGGCTGGGAGAACCGTGCCTTGATCGTGATCCAAACCCAGTTAGACTTTTCATCCCAGCAAAAAGCCTTCTCCTCATCGAGCTGGTTTCCGCATTGCTTGGTCCTTGGACACGATCTATAGGAGCGCGTCTTCGATCTAAATTTATTATCATGATTTCAAAAAATTTATAAAATCAAATTTTAAGCGCTCCAGCTTGGAGCTGTCTACTCTAATTTTTTTCCTGAATCACATAAAGCGTTGAATATTTTTAGATTTAGCGCGGACCAAACCTTTTTTTGTCGTTTCTTGGTATTTTTCGTGAAATAACGACCGCACCTTAACAAACGTCAACATTCTCTTGGAACGTTCCACGTTTTCATTAAGTTTTGTTTGAGTATGGAATTTCGGATTAAGAGGCACTATAAAGTCTGCGAATAATTGTCGCCCTCTGCCTCTCTCTGTTTGCAGAATTGTTAAACAGAAGCACTTGAGCTCGCCTGCTGCTGCTCTTCGAAAAGCTACTTAAAGCTTTCATTGTCGATGGAATTTAATTTCGTAACAAACTGTGGCGTGTGCTATCTCAACTAGAATTTCTGTTTGATGAAGTGATAAATATTAGAGCATACCATTTGTATTGATTTTAATATTGGAAAAAGATTATAGTATGTGGGCTTTATAGACCCTCTGATACTCCTACCAAAAGATTTTTTTTAAAAAATACGTTTACTAAATAACAACTAACTTAGAAGCTTTTCAAACTTCATATTTTTAACAAGAAAAACTTAACAACTCACAGAGATTTAACAACATTTTGTAAGAACTCGGATTATTATGCGCAAAGGCCTTGGATATTACGTTTTCTGTTTTGCAGTTCCTGAAAATGAATTTTAAATCCGGCGCCTCCACCAAAAAAATTCTTTAAATTCAGATACGAGTTAAAAAATTTAAAAACAAGTAAACGATTACTAAAACTCGGATTTTTTGGCACAAAATAGTGTCAATATCGTATCAAAACTTGGTTTTACTTGTCCTGTTCCTCAAAATTAATTTTAAATGCGGCGCCTCCACCAAAAAAATTCTTTAAATTCAGATACGAGTTAAAAAATTTAAAACCAAGTAAACGATTACTAAAACTCGGATTTTTTGGCACAAAATAGTGTCAATATCGTATCAAAACTTATTTTTACTTGTCCTGTTCCTCAAAATTAATTGTAAATCCGGCGCCTCCACCAAAAAAAATCTTTAAATTCAGATACGAGTTAAAAAATTTAAAAACATGTCGACGATTATTAAAACTCGGATTCTTAGGCACAAAATAGTGTCAACTGTCGTATCAAAACTTGTTTTTACTTGTCCTGTTCCTCAAAATTAATTTTAAATGCGGCGCCTCCACCAAAAAAATTCTTTAAATTCAGATACGAGTTATAAAATTTAAATACAAGTAAACGATAATTAAAACTCGGATTCTTAGGCACAAAATAAGGTCAATAACGTATCAAAACTTGTTTCTACTTGTCCTGTTCCTCAAAATTAATTTTAAATCCGGCGCCTCCACCAAAAAAAATCTTGAAATTCAGATACGAGTTAAAAAATTTAAAAACAAGTAAACGATTACTAAAACTCGGAATTTTTGGCACAAAATAGTGTCAATATCGTATCAAAACTTGGTTTTACTTGTCCTGTTCCTCAAAATTAATTTTAAATGCAGCGCCTCCACCAAAAAAATTCTTTAAATTTAGATTAAATTAAAAATATATCGAGACAGATGAAAGATTATTAAAACCCGGATTTGTATGCGCAAAATACTGTTAGCTATTTTAAAATTTTTTAAGATATTAACAATTATTGTTGCTCGCTTTAAAAATTCATTTTAAATATGACACGTCCACCATGAAAGTCGGGGACCAGACAATATTAATTTAAAAATATATACAGGGTGAGCTCAAAGAGTTATTTGTACAGTGCTATTATGAAAAAGGCAAGAGAGCGACAAAAATCGATTATAGGGTGCATAAAATTGATATAAAAAAAAATTGCTTAACACATTCCTGAGTGTTAGTAAAACAACCACAAAAATTGTTATTTTCCTTATATCGAAATGGTATAATGAAGTGAAAAAATGAGAATGACTGCTTGCTCGTAAGCTTCAAAATGCATAATCATAAAAATCTACTTACCTCTAATGTTACATAATAAGACAAAAATTTAAATGCAGTGTAAATAATTATTACGTGGCACGTGTTTATTATTTTCTCCCCAGACGTTTTTAAAGGATTTTCGGGAAAATCAAAGGAAAGGTTGAGAGAGTTCAGCAAATACGATCATGCAAACTACTACAAGAACAAGTGTAATCAGATTGAAGTATGCAAGAAAATTTTGCATACTCGTTCGAATGTGCCAAGATAGAAATTGCCTTTATATTCGTCACGTTTTTTCAGGTATTAAGCATTTTTTTAAAAAGTAATATATTAAAGGAAAACGTGACGAAAATAAAGTCATAAGGATGAAAAATTTCTTGTAGAGGATAGGGAGACAAACCTGAGCTAGTAGAGCAAGGAGCGGGATTATTAACAGTGAGACTAGAGCCCTGTGCCCTTTGTGGTTGGGGTGGAGCCCCCAACTTGCGGTTCAGACTTTGACCCGAGCTTCCCGAGCTACCGGGTGCCGATCCAGGTGCCCCCCTATCGACCGTGATCCCTATGGGGGGTACGGGCTCCAAATTTACACGGGGCTTGTTATTGGATATTTCCCCGGCTTGTTTTAATACTTGGTATATCTGATCCACTTCTGTGCCTTCTGGGAAATTGTACATTTTCAGTTCGTAACATTTTCCATTATATTGGGGAAACAATAGACTACCACCTACTTTTCACGGGCAGTTTGCAAAATACAGAACATCGGTATCCATTTTAGGTCGTAGAAGTGTAATTGAATACGGGTTTTTCTAAAGGGATGTTTCGAAACATACGGAAAACCCTTAGGGGTAGTTTTTGTTATTCTCTATGCAATAATTCTGCATTTGGGTCAAAAGAAATTCTCTTTTTGAAATGGAAATTAATGGATTGTTTCGTTTTGGGCTTTAGTTTTATTAACAGAAATAAAATAAGGGTTGGAAAAGCTAACCAGTGTTGTGAGAAAGGGTTAGAGTATGTCTTTTGGGGATAATATTTTGCTATTTTTTCTAATATACTAGAGGCTAAATTTTTTTAAAGTAAAATTCCATTAATTCTCTAAAACAGAAAATATTTCCACGCAGTTGTTATACAGGGTGTTGTATTAAATATATTTATTATTATTAATTGTTTGGGGATGTTTTCTCAATAATTTAAACAAAGAGATGTGTGTCGTTTTGTGGGAATTTTCATTGGAAATTGACTTACTATGAATATTTTAATCACGCGATGTAGATTATTGAAGATGATGTTATGATACGAAACGTTTTTTATTTTTAAGGAAAAGCTGAATTTAACCAATGTTCAAGTATTTCACAAAAAAAAACTATTAGAAGCATTGAAGCAAGATGAAAATTAAATGATAATAAGAATGAAGTCAAAATCGAAATAGTTTTAGTTCGAAAAATTACGAAACACACAGTTAGAGAGAAAAAAAATTCAGCCATAATGAGATACCTATAAGGTTATCTTGGGGGGGTTTCAGGTGGCTGTTATCCTTGAACGACAGTTGCCGATTAATCGTTGCCATCCCCGCGAACGTTTCATCCTCTCTACCTTCGTATATTACACAAAGTTAAATATTTATGATAAAAAAATAAAAAAGCGAATTTATCATTATCCTGCCTTGACTGTTTACAAAAATAATGCTTATAATTTATTCTGTTTCTGTTTCAAGCGAAATAGTATTAAGGATTTTATGAAAAGGTTTTCTATTGGACGAGCACGATGCAGGGCACTTGTGAAAATCCTAAGAAAAAAATCCTCGAGGAAAAGAAAAGCGTAATACCCATGTTTGGGACTCAAATGATTGAATAATATTTTTCTATGTAATATTGTTTTTTGAACTTAATGTGTAAGTCAGATAAAAGAATGTTTTTATAAAAAAATAACAATCAAACTTCCATAATTTGTATGATGCGAAAAAAACGTTAAATTTCCTCATATTTTTTTTAACCAATGTATCAGGTAGAAAGGTTGGATCAATCATTTAAAATTATCAAGGCGATAACAAAGAGGTAGACTCACATCTTTATTTTTGACTGATGTGCAGGTAAAAAAAAACAAGGTGTTTCTTGTAGAGGTAGGATTATGAATGATTTGGATGATAAATTTTTTTTCAAGGCAGGATATTATTTAATAGCAAAGCAAATTTTTTTGTGTGTGTTTACGATAAGAAGAGTTAAATAATTATTATAGTGTATAGTGCATATGTACACTAAATACAAAAACAATATCTACTCAAGTCTTCCAAATGGAAGAGAAACGAGTTAAAGAAAATTCAATTTTAGTTCTTTCACGATCGAGTGATGGCATAAAAACAAAATCGTCAATCCTGTTAGGAGTGTAACCGTTTTTGAACTCGGAACACCAACTATTTGATTACCACGACTAGAAGGTATAAAAGAGAGCATAATAACGATATTAAACTTACTTTCTTCCTCGACCGTCGATTCTGGTACGCGCGATTCGATTTCCGAGGTCGATTTCTGCCTCCGGAGAAGCCGAGATTTAGGCTGGCATTTTGGCGCTTTATCTTGGCAGTCAACGTGTACATTCATCTTACAAAACCGGCACTTTAATCCTTGACGCGTGTGTCCTGTGGAACCAATGAGATAACTTAATGGTTCAAACAGAGGGGAAAATAAGACTTACCTCTTAAGATTTGGGAACAAACATCACACGGTGTGATTTTTTTGTATGTGTATTCTTGGAAGTTGTGGGCATCCGGATCCGTCCTCGGGATGTCCCTCATTGCTGCTGAACCGTTTTTCCTAAACAATTTTTTTCAGTTAATAAAAATTTCATACGTGAGTAATTTTTTATAGACAGGATAGTGCTTGACTAGGGTAGACGACTAAACTACAATTTAATTCATTCCCATGTTTATTTATTAAATATTCTCCCTAATTTTATTTAAACCGATCCATTAATAATCTTGTGATGACGTCATACTATAGCTTAGTATGACGTCATAAAGTTTTGATGACCTAGAAGAGAAGTTTTAAAGCATTTGAAAAATTCAAATAATTATCTAACAAGAATAAATGCTTTTTATTACTAAAGGTTGTGATTATTGACAAACTCCCTTGTTTCGTAAACTGACACTTTCGTGACTCCGTAGATAAATAATTATTAATGTAATATTAAACCTGAAAAGATGGTTTAAAATATTGATTGTGCGATTATCACACAGGAAAGCAAGCACATATAAACACTACATAGAAATTAGATGCGAAGACAGAAAGTTCTAGAAGAGAGATAGAAGGTTTACAAGCACGGATTATGTACAACTTTGGTTTTAATAATTAATTATAAATTTAATAACCAATGTTGTACATAAATTACAGATACACATATTGTTACCTCAGGGCAATAATTGTCGAAACTGCGTGGTACATCTGATTTTTTCTGGATTTAAAAACAATCAAATCAATCTATTATATAAAACATACATATAAAACTTTTGGGCACAACACAAAAAATAATGAACGGCAGCAAACTTTCAAAAATTCTTTTAACTGGAAGAACAAAATTCTACCTACATCTATAATAATAATTAATTTTCAAACAATTCAAAAGTGAAAATAATAAATATAAGAAATACTTACTTTTCGGTTTCTTTAGGGGACGCGGAAGGGGGTGGAGTCTTCAAGCTCTTAAAAGCTTTCAACCATTTATTTTTCATGCTTCCTGTAGACGCAGAAGACATTTTCCTTTCACGACCCGAATCAGCCGATTCAAGTTTATTTAAGAAAAGCTCTTTCTGTAAAGGAAGAAATGAAGGGTTATTTATAGACTGTTAATTATATTCGAAGGAATTTTAAAAGAATGAAGGAGGAAAATTTTCACCACAAAATCCCAGGTTTTCCTATTTTAGTCTTTATTGAAATATCTAAGCGGATTAAGAACTCTTAGAAAAAACATTCTTTTTAACCCAAGAAAAGGATTTGTTAGAAGGAGCAGCTTAATATACTATTGTGATGTTTTGTATTTATACGAACAAAAGAAATAAATTTTGTTTGCTTTGATCAGAAGAATAGGGGTTGAATTGTGAATAAGTTCTGTGGAAACCAAACCAAGAAAATATGATTTCCTTTATTAATGAAGAAAGTTTTATCAAGTAATTACATTGTTATGTTGTAATTAATATATTTAGACGTACAAGGGGGTTGAAAGGGAGATTTATATCTTTGCGAGATTTATTTAACTTTAGGAATATTTCTGAAATAATTCGATAGTTCTATATACAGTGTGTCCACGGATTGAGTGCATATAAGGTGTAAATGACAAATTTTTTTAGAGTTGGATCTTCATGTTCTGAGGATCGCTCCTGTTTAGTCTCAAACTAGGATATTGAAAAAAATGAATTAAATCAATTAATATACAGGGTGTTTTTTTGGACGAAATCTAAAAATTAGTCAAGAGTAAACTGTCTTTATTTTAGCAGATATAACAAAAATGTATTAGAAAAAGTTGTTTAGAATTAAAAGCTATTGCAGATTTTCAATTTTTATACAAATCAGCCTACTTTGATTTTTTTCATCAACATGAGATTTTTTATTTGTGGTTTTAATGACCCATGCATGAAGAGTAATTAAACAAAGTACTTGAAAAACAAATAATTATTTATTAAAAAAATACTAAACCTTATTTGTTACAAACATGAGTTCAAAAGTATTGGATTTTGATGAAAAAAATCAAAGTAGGCTGATTTGTATAAAAGTTGAAAATCTTCAATAACTTTTAATTCTAAACAACTTTTTCTAATACATTTTTGTTATATCTGCTAAAATAAAGACAGTTTACTCTTGACTAATTTTTAGATTTCGGCCAAAACAACACCCTGTATATTAATTGATTTGGCTCATTTTTTCAATATCTTAGTTTGAGACTAAGCAGGAGCGATCCTCAGAACATGAAGATCCAACTCTAAAAAAATTTGTCATTTACACCTTATATGCACTCAATCCGTGGACACACTGTATGTATATAGATTATGCTCATGTAATAAAAATGTTTGTTTAGTCAGAAAAATATATTAAAACCTCCCAAGGGGATTCGAACCTCTTAAGTAATCCCCAAATATTACGTAATGGTTTAAAAAAATTAAATTGCTCTCATAAGAATTTTTTAAAAAGTTTTCTTTAGGTGAAAGTTTTACGTATTTTACCTCCAGTGTAGGGGCTGTGTGACATTAGGGATGATTAAAATAATTTAAGCTTCCCTTCTGAATTACTCTACTGTAAACCGCATCTTTATGACGTCTCTTGTTATAATAATTCTTACTTCTTAGTACGATGTAATAAATGAGAAGATAACAAAAGGAGCAAATTTTTGGTGTTATTATCATTGTTACTCGAATAATGTTTTAAGTTTATAGTAAATTTAAAATAATTATAATAAGGGTGGTAGGTAGCAAAGAAAATGTAATTCATTTGGGTGTACTTAGTAATAAAAGAAAATTATTATACATTCTGTTTGATTGTCTGTAGTTGTAGCCGAAATCGCAGTAATTTACCTCAAGGTTATTAGTATGACCTTGAAATTACTAGTTTAACCTTCATATTTTTTATTACAATTTTCAGTTTATTACTAAATCTTGGTTAACAGTACACTCATGCTAAACGCATCAAAGTCACCCTACATATCTGAAAATAACATATACACCCCTCAACATTATCCATACTCTAAATATAGCTAACAAGTTTAAAACCCACGTTTAGGTAGGTTAGAGAAAACCAAAGTTCTCTTCCTACTCTAGAGCGTGTTCTCCTAAGAGTTAAAAAAAATAGATTGAAGGGCTGTGGGTGCAGATTCTAGACAATCCTAAAACTTAGGGCTTATCCTTCCACGTCCGTAGATAACTCTAGGTTTGATAACTTTTAATTAAGGAGTTAATTAAGGATAGTCTAGAGGTGGGAGTGGAATGATAAACCCGCGGTGGAATGGTCAGACAACGTCAGGTTAAGTAACCTACACCTGCCTTAACCGGACACTTGTCCGACCATTCCACCACGGGTTTACTCCGGTCCCTATATTTTTCAAAAATTAAATTTATAATTTAAAACTGGTTTTTCAGTTTGGGTTTAACTCCCGGTTCAACTAAACCAAGATTAATTTGTCCGCGAATACAATTGTTTCCTAATCTTGGTTTAACTAAACCCGGAATTACAGTCGAACTGGAAACCGGCCCCTTATTTTGTCTTACTTTTCACTTTTTTTAATAAGTTAAAGGTAAAACTGATTCGGTATACTACCTAACCTTAGCTGTTGAGTCGTATAAAAATTTTAATATTATTTTAATTTCTTACTAGAAGGCTGTATTTGGGGTAGACCTTCCTCATGATTATCTGATTTAAGTACTTGTCGCTATTTAAAAATCAAATTACTCTTCTTCTACTACACTTTCAATTCTAACACGAAGGGTTTAATGTAGACTAACCTAATTACCGAAAAACGAAGAAATTGTATTCGTGACAACAGCTTTGATGTCAACAAAACCTAAATGTCATACACTCCCTGTTGCTTATGCGGATAATCAATACCATTTTTCTTTAATTATTGAAAAGCGCGAAATATTACTCAACATGACCCATTTCCAGGATAAATTTGACCTTTTCCCCAAACTAAGTAGCCATTTAAAACATAAAAAAATTTCCACGCACCCAGGACGCTTCATTAATATTAATCAAAGTAAATTTTCCGAATAAAACAAAAAAATCCTGAAAATATTGAAATTAAAGCTTAGAAAAATATTAAATATGCTTACCAATTGGGTTCGGAGGGAAAGCCACCCCATTTTAACGCGACTGTGTTCACACGTTTCGAAACCAACAACCCGTTAATCTATCTGTCTGTACTAAATCTGTCAACCACAAAATCACACAGATCACAATAACGAAAGTTCGGTGCCGAAATAAATTTCAATAAAGGTGGAATAATTAATGCGCTTATTATCCTGCAGTAGTAACAGGACGACCTAACCTACGTCAGGAGGACGCGTTGTATCGATAAGGTTGCTATGTTGCGCAGTTTTCAGTTGCGCATGGGAAAGTTCAAATTTTCATGCGGTTTCCAAAGCTCCGAACTTAATCGAAGGAGCGCGACGCAGAAAAGCTCGCGAGGAAATACTGACAATGTTGGGGAAAATTGTTTTCAGAGGAATTTTCTAAAGTTTTATGAGTTTCATTTCTTAATTTGAGGTTTATTGACCAGGAAAATGAGGAAAATAGGGAGGTCATGAAAAATTATTTTGCTGCAATAATGCGAGCTTTTGTCTTTCTTGAAGGAAACATTTTTCTGTGTAAATATTAAATCGTGGAAACTTTTTTAGTTTTCTTCGAATTTCATGTTACAATGTTTCAGTAGAATTTTGTGACTTTCATGAGCTTTTATGGACTTGCAATTCCAATAGCGTTAGATTTTTCCAAGTAATATCTTTGATGGTTTTATGGCGTGCTGCAAGTAAACATGATTGTGAAAGTTTATTCTAGATATCGTGATTAGATAACATCTATTATCTAGTCGGCTTCTTCTACGTTGCTGAAAATCCCCATATTTTTCAGTTTTTTATAAATACCATTCGAAAATGGAATAAGGGAAAAGTTTTCTTTTCGAATTAGGAAAAATTGAAAAAAGTTGTTTATTCCAATAAAGTACGTTATAAGAAACCAAATTTCATTTTAACAATTGGAAGCATTCCAAAGCTTCAGTTCACAATAAGTTGTCGAAGAAGTTATTTTCCCTTTAAGAAAGGAAATTATATATTCCCATTTCGCATTCTTTTTCTTTTGTGCCTTGGTATTAATAAAAAGCGGTTCAATATCTTATGCAAAGTACGTTATACGTCAAGCACTCTACTGTTTGATGTTTTGGGAAGGCTTTTCGAATCTCATATATGAAGCTTTTCGAACGGTTATTGTTAGTCGGGAGTTAGATAGAGCTTTACAAATGTAAAACAGCCAACTGTGTCGGCACACCAGCATCTGCATCACATGCAGCAAATTAAAATGGAAATTACTTAGAACGAAACGCGAACTCACAAACGTTTAGGAGATGAAAATTTAGTTTGAGATTCCGATTAAGAGTAATAGGTCAGGACAACGTTAAATCATGCACATAATAATTAGAGCTTCCCAGAAGCGGCGACGTTTACTTTAAACAAAATCTTACTGATATTGTGTTTCCATTCATAATAATTTATGTAAGGAAGAAGAATAAACTTCAATAGAAATGCAAAGAAGACGGAAATGTAAGAATCTGCAACGTCGATTTGTAGTTAAATATTAAAACCTACTGACTTTGAGATTTTACCTACGCTTTTCTTTGGATACATTTGGCTTGAATAAATATAGGAAATAAATTCGACAAAAAAGGATTTTTTGAATAGCGTAAAGCAGCAATTGAAATGCAAAAGATTTGTGTATATAACGAAAGTTTTTGCTGTATTATATTAAAGCGTCTGTATATTAATACAACGTTTAACTTGCCCCAAAGCGTGCAGAATGTACTTAAAAAAATAGACATCAGTTTCTATCCGGCACGGCTTGGTAATTCGACACGGCAGGGTTTTTAAAGTTCTATGATGTACGAAGGTAATTAATCCGCACGGCAAGGTTCGAAAGTTCAAGAAATTTAACGTTTCATACACAATAAATTGAATTCTTTCACGGTTCCTACCTGAAGAGAACATTTTACAACATTAGAGCTCATATTCGTCCTCAGAGCATTGCCCTCTTGACGTTTAACTTTAAATTTAAAAGTAAAGCTGAACATTTTTCTATCTTTCTGTAATAAATTTCAGACATAATGCGTTTACCACCACTATATCAACCGGATTTTGAATCTGTACAAATGTGTTGGTAAGGTAATTTAAAAGAATCCCCCTGACTTTTATTTTACATTATTATTATAATTTATGACTTGTTTTAACCTCCTACCTTTACGGATATAGCATTTTTTTAATAGAGCTATGCTTCTTTTACAAAAATAATACGGGGAGGGTTTTGGATAACCGCCGAATTAATTCTACCTTACTTGGCAAATTTTTATTTGCTTGGAATAATCCGATTTATAAAATTTGTAGTTTCCATTGGATTAGTTTAGCAAAGAATAGAACCGTATATGAAATTAATGCCTGGCATGATTCCAACTTAAAAGAATTCTACTTTAAGATTTTTAAATTTAAATGCAGGAATTTTATGTGAGACACATTTGGGGCTTTGAAGTTGCAGAATGGGATTTTTTTAAATGTTGCCACCTTTAACATTTAAGTTTGCAAAGATAATCCGGCACGGCCAGTATTCAACGTTTGGTGGCACGGTCTAACACTAGCAGCAACTAAATTATTAGAAGAATAATTCGGCCCCGCATGCTAGATATAATTTTGTAGAATTAAACCCGGCACGGTTTGGCTAAGTCGGCGCAATTTAAAAGTGTGTAGGTTTGATGTCCTAATCCACGTAGTCAGTGATTTAGAATATTTGCGGCTTGGGGATTTTACACACTCTGTGGGATTAATAAAAAAATATATCGACGTATTCAGTCACATGTTTAATTTAATTACGTACGGAACGGTAATCCGGTACGGCCCGGAAATTAATTCTGCTACTCAAGTTTATATTTCCTATGACCCAAAAATTTTATGTGGTGTCCAGTTTACTCTAATATTTATGTAAAACGATTCTACGTGGTGCTGTAGTTTGATACGGTTTCAAAGTTTCGTATAACCCAAAACTCTGATACGTATGTAAATGATTCGGTATGAACATAACAATCTCCTGGTTGTAAAGTGGAAAATAAAAGAAGTTTTAGGTTTGTTAAACGAAAAAAAGGCTGAGTGATTATAGGAATTAAATTTACTTCTGCTTTCATTTAAACAAAATCATTCAGGCAGATGGATAACAAAAGTTTCCATTTGATGTAATTTCATTTCCCTTTTGTTCGATACAAATTGAATTTATTTAGTTCGGAGATTTTCACCTCAAAGGGCGAGATATTCCCAAATATAAATACCAAATATATTTTTAGAACGTTTCCAAGGGATTTTGGTTTCATCAATGAAGGATTATCAAGTGGTAATTGCTTAGAGAGGTTACTCTATCAAATATTAAAGGTTTTTTTATTTTTAGACTTGACCTTTAGTGATTTGAATGAATGGAAAAATTTTCCGTAGAAATAATTTAAACAAAACAGTTTAGCTGTAAATTCAAAGAATTTTTATCGATTCCAATTAGTCGTGACCCCTTTTCACATGTAACAGAAAAATAAAACACGAGCCCTACATTACATTATTATTTTTTTCATGTTAGTTAGTCGACGAGGTCGAAAGGATGTCGCAAGGTTAATTGGAAGTACCTCTTTTAATTAACCCTAGCGAAACAACAGGACAATGTTATGGATACCCCTTGAAAAGCCTGAAACTCAGTTCTAAACAAACTTTACTTCAGGATCTCCTTTCAGGAGAAACAATCACGCCCAATTTAAGGTTTCCCTTAAAATAACAAGCAATTTTCCAAAAGAGAAAAACATTTTTAACTGTAAATTATTTTCTATATAAACGCGAACAAACTTTTCTTATAGGTTCATGCATTAATGCACACTGAGGTAACTCGACCTAAGACGTGGAGTTGCTTGGCAACAAGAGACCTTCAGGAACTCTACAGATAAATATCAAGGAACTTAAAAAAACTTTTAAATTAATCTTGCAGACGTATTGATTTAATTTTTCAATTTTTTTTCTAAATTTCTCATCCAATTTATATTTGAGTCTAGCTTCGTCCACTAGAGGTCACCCCGAAAAACTTTAAATTTTCCTACCTGAGAATGAATGGCACTCAAATGCATTTGAGCAACTCGAAGATCAAATCTTTTCATGGAAATATCTTCTTGCAGTTCGTTAGCTTTGTTATAAAGTGCAGATTCAAGGGAGCGTTGCTGAATACGCAGAAGTGTCTCTAAAGAATCATGGATTTGCCTAATTTGACCCTCCAAATCTGCCGATTCTTTTTTGAGAGCATCGTGTGCTGGTTGTACCTGAACCGCTGACAGCCTATCTATTACCAACTCGTCCTTAAGGGGTGGAGGGATATTATCCTGGAAAATAAACTTGTGCCAGATCAATGCAGTCTAAAAAAATCAAGACATACGTTTTGGAGTTCTGCAAGTTCTAAACCGTCAACTGCTTCGGGAACTGGAGGTTGTGGGGCAGCGAAGGGTCTTCTAAGGACGAGCCCTCGTCCTTGTGGAGCTGGAAGAGATCTTGATAAATGGGCCAGGTCTGATGTTCCTGATACGGCTCGGCACTGGGAGATGAGACTGTCATATCTTCTATGGCGTTCATTGGCCTGTAAAATTAAAAAATAATTGTTAGGATTTTTTACAACGGAAATTGTTTAACCGTCCTTGATTTTTTTTCCGAGCCTTACAGAAAATATTTAGAATTTTCAGTGGCTGAACTGGAAAGGTTTGACATGGGAGGCTAAAAAAACTGTTTTTAATTGTACTACATGATCGATCAAGTTTGCTTAATCGCGTCTGCATTTGCAGACGTGTCCCTAAAGGGATGTCTGTATGCAAATATGTATGGAAAATAATTTTTAATTTTTTTTTATTAAAATTTAATGGCCTATTAGTTTCCAATTACTTCAAGTCTAGTAAGCCAACATTTAAATTGGAACTAAATAAATCAACAGGAAGTCGAAATCTCTTCTGTTTGCGACATTCTTATTTAGTAACTTTTACTTGAAGAGAGTAAATTTTGTTTGATGTCTTAAAAAACAGAATTTATAAGACTTGGAGGGTTTCTAAATAAATATATTAATAAAATATAAACTTTCGGTTATGCTAGATGAATACAAAAACTCAATTTCGTAGAGTGCAAACTTATTCAACCCCCTTCCTATAAAAAGCGAAACGTTTTATCAAAGTAACAAAAACTCCAATGAATTGCTTACGGTGGACTAAAAATGTGACCTCTGAGACTGTTATGATAGCAAATAAAGTTTTCTATTTTCCTAATGTCTCTGCAGCTATAAAAATATTTATACAACGTTCATGAATTTTATTTTAATGTAATAGAGAATTATTGCTGGGACAAATGCAGCAATATGATAAATTTGCCCCCAATTGGATGTAAATAAAGACCACTGTGGCGGACTATTTATCAAATCGATAACAGATTTGCTGCCTTGCATGCTTTATTGTGTCATAAGTAGATTAGCTGAAATAATTGTAAAATATGGTTTAATTTTTGAGAGGTCATCAAACAATTACCTACAAGACGGTAGGTAAAATTAATTGCGCACAAGTGTGAGATCATCAAACCCTTACTAAAAGTTTTTTTCCGAAACCCCGTCCTTTCGGTATTAAGGCTTAAGGCTAGAATTTTAATTTTTTTCTCGAAAACGGGGAAATCTGTGAAACTTAAATTTGGTGAAATTATTACACCCATGAAAAGACATTTTATGAATATTTTTTCAATCATCCCTTATTGATTAAAGGGGGTGAAACGTACATTTCTTATCAATATCTCTTTCAGAACTTTTTTGTGAACCGAGGTATGGGTTTGTAAAAATATGAATTACATAGCTTGATAAGTCTGGAAACTTTTTTGTATCTTTCGTTTTTCCCGTAAAGTTGATAGTTTTCAAGTAAAAAAATAAAATGCGCAATATTACATTTAATTAATTTTAAAAAGTTCTGAAAGAAAAATGGATAAAAGTAGTTGTAAGTTTCTCACCCTTGCAATAATAAGGGATGACTGAAAAAATATTAACAAACTGTCTTTTCATGAGTGTAATAATTTCACCAAATTTAATTTTAACAGATTTTCCCGTTTTCGAGAAAAAAATTAAAATCGTAACCGTAAACTTTGGAAGGCCTCAACTCCGAAACGACGGGGGTTCGGAGTTTTTTTTTATGGTAAAGGCTTATTCTAATTTTCGATGTAGAATCACCTCCTGAATTTTTTCGCGCTTATTAGTTAACACCCTGGATAGTTTGGGGGGTGTAAAATTTATTAAAATAAGGAAGTCATGGCCTGATGCGTTTTTTTGGTAACAGCCTCAATCCTACAATCAAATTATGGCTTTTGATCTTGAAAATTGCATTTAATTTCATTATTATTTTGTAAACTTATGAGTTGCAGATTGCGAAAATCCTTGTAAAAAGGAATTTACGACATTATTTTCTATAATTAACTTTGTTTCACTCCACATCATGTAAATTATTATGAAATCAACATTTCTGAAATTAGTTTTATGTGTACAACACTATTCTCAACTACGATTTAATAATCGATTTCTAAATTGCCTTTGTTAAAATGTAAATCATCTGACCCAATTAAACCGTCATATCGGATCGTCGCTCTCTTCAGTGTTGCTTACCCGAGGGAAAACTTTGTCATCGCATCCACTTATTTTCAAATAAGTGGAATGGTTCAAAAAAAATATACTCCTTGATTCTTGCAAATTCAACTGGAAACAGGTACGTACTATATGAATTGGCAATTTTAAGGTTCAACCATGTGAGTAATTGTGACCTTGAACTAAAAAAACGTGGGTTATCAAAGATGAACAAAAAAATTGCAAACGTGTTTTAGCTTTATGTCATTTTTGGTGGTTTTGTTGCGGAAATTCCCTTCTCTACAGTAATTTATTTCAATAACTCCCTACAGCACTTGTATAATCTATATCCGAGTAAATGCAGTGAATATTTTACAAGCCCTCATATATCATTTTCAACAGATTTTACTTCCTGTCGAGTATTTCTGTAATAAATGAGGTTTATCATTAAAATCCGCTTGTAAACATCTCAAAGATATTGCGTTCCGGGAAAACAATTTTCCTTTAATTTTTATTTCTATATATAAAAAAATCATTAAAAAAAAGAAAAAAAAGAACTTACCCTTGCTGAAACGACTTCTGCCCCTTGAAGTATGGCATCTGACACAGAAGAACATAAATCTGTGTATATTTCATCTATTTCCTAAAAATTAAGATATATATTAGGATGTACTTTTAATAATATTAAAAAATTAAAGTAAAGGAAAATTTATGTTAAAAATAAAGTAAATATTCATAAATAATTAACTTCCAATTAACGTTTTCTGCAAACAAAATTTCAAAGATACAAAGTTTTAGAAACTTAATAGTAGATACTGTGTTTACATAAAAATATTAAATGAAAATTTCTTTGGCTTTGATAAACATTTTTCAAGTTTATTCAGTTTGTTATGACACAATTATTTTAAGCAACGAGAAGTTTCTATAAATATTTTACACCCACATTGAGATATTCTAAAACGGTATGACCTTGAATAATTTAGTTTCAAGGTTAAACTTCTATGTGTCACTATTTTGGTAAGACAATAAAAAATATATATTGGCACGGAAATTCACTTTTCGTAGCATATTTACCGACAGGCAGGCACACATGGTACTACAGTCAGATAGAAATTAAAACAGATAGGTAGACATCCAGATAGACGGCAAGGCGAAAGTAAAAAAAAATAGCAAGTCAGGAATTAAACAAATAGTACGTAGTCAGCTTGCGGTCAGGTAACCAGAAAGCAAGGAAAGCAAGCCAGCAAATTATACAGTCAGACAATCGGCAAGGTAAACAGCCAAACATTCTGCATCCTGAGTTAATCCACTACAACGCAAGGGTAGACCTGCAGCCAGGCAGACAAACAGCCAAAAAGCAAGGTTTCAAGGAACCAACCAAACAGTCAGCAAAATAGATATTCAGACAACAATACAAATAGCCGGTCAGACGAACAGTCAAGGGACGGTCAACGAGAGCACAAGTGAGAGAGATAGAAAGTAAGCTAGGAGCAAACTAACCATACAACTGCACAGTCAGACAAACAGCCAAAACCTGACATAAATCAAGTTAGTTCACCAAAGCGTTAAACGTACAGACAGACATCGAAACAGATGCCTTCTTTTTACTTTCTAAGATTTTTTTATTTACTCTATGTTTTTTGCTCCTCTCCTTCTCTTACTTTGTTTTCCTGTATGGTTTCTCTTTCCCTCTCTACCTTTCCTATTCCCTGCTCTGTCTATATCATACACTTCTCACCCCGATCTACGCTTCTCCTCCCACCTATTCATACTTTCACTGAGTGAAGTTTTCATGACCAATTGTTCCTCATATTTTCTTCCTCTCGCTGCTCAAGCTCTTCCTTCAACTTTTCCGCTAGCCATCTCCACTGACCTAACTTTTTTCTCCCCCCAACTTCTTTCTTGAAATGTCCTTTCTATTTCTACCGTTTCCTATCTTCCTCTACTTCAGTTTTCTTCTATGCCAACCCTTCCCACGGCCTTCCTTTTCTTTCTCTTCTTTGTCTATATTTTGTTCTCGTCCTGTTTGAGTTTCTTTTCTTGGAAACTGTCCGTCTCTGATTTCTCTTATTCTTATGATGTTATCGTTTCTAAATTGTGTGCTCTTTTTACTTCCTTCCTCTTTTATTATCCTTCTTGAATTTAAGTGAGGTGCCAGGGATCAGCATATCGAGTCCTCGACCCATTACAATTTTTGTTTAGTAGATATTTGTTTTTTGATTTTTGACTACGGTGTTTATAAATTCGTCACCAAGTGAATTTTATTTAAAACTCCTCTTTAAGGAAATTTCGATATCCGGATTTTTAAATCCCGGAGTTTGGATACAAACACGTAACCGTATCGGAATGTACAAGATCAGGATTAAAGTTCATACTAAATCTATATCCTGCGTTTAATTTAAGTTCCGTTTAATAAAAAATCCGGGTATTCAAACTCGTACCCTAATCCTCCCTTAATCCCATACAATCTGGTACACGTATTACATTTACAGGGTGCTAAATTGTTCAATTGTTGTATCTGCTTAATGGATGCATTAAATCTATAAAATAATTTACGATTTAAAGCGTCCGCAGACGATAATTCCACCGGATTAAATTATTTTACGATCATTTAAAGTGTGGGAAAACAAAAAGCAAAAACAAGTCGATTTAGAATTTAAAACGAACATAATTTAAATGATTTTGCATGTTAGGTAAATTCGTCTCTGGAAATTTGCTTTACAGAGTTACGGTTTGGCTAGAAAAAGGAGAATTAATTTCGTGTAATAAAACGGGACACAATTACGAAGTTCGGCATCAAAGGAGGTAATACCCAAACGCTAAAGAGCAAATACAACGACTTGCTTGATTAAACTTTGAAACGACAATCGGAACTAGTTAACAGCGTCACGAGACGTGATTGAATTTTATTGCAAAGGAAAAACAATGAAGTTTTCACCCTTTTTAAAAGTGTTTGAATTAAGTTTAACTGCTAGCTTTAGCGTAAGATAAATAGGTCCCGGAAATTTTACGAAGAGAATAATTTATGACTAAATAGACTGTGACTCTTTGTTTTTATCTTTTTATCACTCAGAAAATTGCTTTATAAAAGAAGGATTTTTCTTTAACCCTTAATTTAAGTTTCGTCTGGGGTACATTTTGGCCAAGTCTACGACCATTGTGTAACTTTAATACAAAGTTTCCAAACAGCTGACGTAAGTGAAAATCCGTTAGTAAGGTTGTTTCAAACTTTTTATTACGTTATTAACCTAAAGCGATAAAATCCCATGGATATTCAGTTCAACGAGCATGAAACATTTTAAAAATAAAATTTATTGCGAATTTCCCTTTAAAGGTACCCATAAAATATGGAAAAAGGAAAACTTGAAAGGGTTTGTAATAACAAAAAAATGATTAATAGTTAAAAAGGATAAGATTTTTTACGTTCTAAACATTATTGTATGATGAAGCTTAAATTGGAATTAATTAATAATTTACATGGAGAAGGAAAACTACAAGAAAAGTGGGAAATGAATAAAAAAATTTCCTTGACGGTGAATGTTTGTAGTAAAAATGAAGTAAAAATGGCAGAAAATATACGACGTATGATGTTAGAAGTAGGTATTAGTTGAAGAACATTTGCCCTTGAAAATAGTCGTCCGGGGTGAAATGACCTTGAAAATAAGATTTAGAGGTCCTGGAAGGTTTTATTAGAATAACCTTTGCGTCAAACACATTTCGTGTATGCACATTGCATTCGTTATACAGATGGACGTAAACCGGCGTAAACCGAGTCGCTTAAACTTGTGTTTTGCGTTGTCCAGTATGTCTCATCCTTGGAGTTGCAGGTGTTTGGAGATCTCGTCCTCCTTGTGGTAGCTTTTGGTTGTTCAGTGAATCTCTTCTATGGACGTGTTTATATTTGGAGATGCTTGGTGTCCTCTGATTGTTCAATCAGTCTCTTCCATGTTGATTTTTGTACTTAGAGATCCTTGGTGTCCACGGCTTGTGGTAGTTGTCGGCTTCCTTGCACAGAGTCGGAGGTCTAGGTGGTTCTATTTCTATTTGGAGATCCTTGGTGTCCCCACCGTCTGGCAGTTTTTGGTTGTTCAGTGAATCTCTTCCATGGAGATTTTTGTATTTAGAGATCCTTGGCCTCCAAGGATTGTGATAGTTGTTGGCTGCCTTCCATCGAGTCTGAGGTCTAGGGTGGTTCTATTTCTACTTGGAGATTCTTGGTGTCCTCAACGTCTGGTAGTTTTTGGTTGTTCAGTGAATCTCTTCCATGGAGATTTTTGTATTTAGAGATCCTTGGCCTCCACGGATTGTGGTAGCTGTTGGTTCTCTTCCACCGAGTCGGAGGTCTAGGTGGTTCTATTTGGAAGCTCTTGGTGTCCTCAACGTCTGCTGTTGTTTGGTTGCGCATTTCTTCCAATGGGACAGGCTTCTGGCTATTGTTGGTCAATTTATGTTGGCCCTGAATATTCTACAAGTTCCTTGATATCACTTTCACGCCTTTAATACTGTCTCTTCGATTCCCTTTTCCCATGAACAGGTAACAGAGTTTGTTGGGTGACAAACGATTTTTGAAAAAATCTTTTCTAAACTCATATTTCGATGTACAGTTTGATTTTACTAAACTGCAGTAAAATTGACAGATAACAGACATTAAATTTTTAGTTCCCTGCAATTCCATTAAAAAAAATTTAAGCTCTATTCTATTTTTTTTATCTGCCGAACGTTATTCAGTTCGTTGCTGACAAATCCGATCAGCTTCCTTTGTTTAAAGCATAGCTTGGAAATGGCGTTGATGGTGAATTGGAAATGAGCTTCCAAAACGTCACTTGACGTTTGATTGGCGGTTGAACCGGTAAAGCAGTGCACGTCAACGGAACTAATATGCATTAGGACCCTTAATTCTTTACGCCCTTCACGTTCAAATATGGGTGATGTAATAACAGATTCTGGGGTTCAAAATAATCTAATTACATAGACCAGAGATTTCTTAAAAGCTCAAATTTGTTTTTAAATAAACCTCCATTTTGATTCGTTATCGGTTTCAATAAAAATTTTGTTAGCGATTTTTAAATGATACACACTGGGGAAAAGCCTTTTAAATTATTTTTGAAACGGATTTTTTACCTGTAATAATTGGGGCAGGGTATCCTTTCCATATGCTTCAAGCATTCCATTAGTTGCATGTAATTGTTGAACGTATGCATTATGATTATTAAAGTAGGCGCTAAGGCTTTCCGTTGTGGGAGTCGACAGGTACGATAAGTATGCGGTTTTATACTCTAAGCGGCACTGGAACAAAAGGAAAATCATTATACATTTATGAACTTTGTAATTTACTTTCAAGCTAGGAATTTTACTGGTAAAACATAATAATTATTAATAAGTGAAGGTTTAAGGGTAGGTATGCAGGAGACGTTGTTGGACAAACTTATTTGAGTTCCAAAAGAAAATAACTTAATAAGATCAAAACGATGTTCGTTTTAATATACTTACGAAGAGGTTTTTTAATCAAAAATAAAAACAAAATTGAAAAATAAATTAGAGGGTTGAAATATATTGTATAACCCTAAAGGTAAAAATAAAAGAGTAATCCCGGTATTATCGGTTAAACCAAGTTGAAATGTATTGTCTGATATAAAATATATTTTCTTAGGATAAATTTTATTTCGTTCTGGCAAGGATAGACGATATATTCAGTTCCTTTGAAGCTTGAGAGTTTACTTGATAAAATGAAAAGTAAGGGAAAATAAAATTCAATATAAATCGAGTTTAAAATAAAAGTTTGAATTTCTATTATTTCTGGGGGAACACTGAATTTAATATGAATTAGTTTGGAAGTAATTTAAAACGTTAGGAACTAATACAAAAAGCGAGGCCTGGAAAAGCATTTCAAACAAAGCTTTGTATTCCTGTTTCAAAAAAAGTTCAGATGTTATATGTAATTATAAAGTTAAAACCATTTTCAACAAATATGTATAAGTTTTAAACACGAAACCTGTACATCATTAAAAAAAGATATAGAATTTCCTTTAGATTAAAGCAATCTATGTGGTATGAGGTGGTGGAATATTTTTCTAAAAAATAACGATAGGAAATTTTTCTCTTACATAGAATAAATAATATTCCCAATTTAGTACTAGAAAAATTTCTTAAAGCGAGATTGACTTCGTATGAGGCGAAGACATAATCACATGAATGTGAATTGTTGCCGGCAAAACTCAAACCGTGATATTCTCAATAAAATTCAAACGACATCATCGCCTGTCCTGGACTTAAATTAAATTAAAAAAACATTAATTATTATTTTAAGAACAACAACCTTTATCCTATAAATATTTTAAAATAATTCAAGAATCATAACTTACTTTAGCTAATTTTTCTTCAGTTTTCGTAACAATAGTTTCATAACTTTCTCGATGAGCAAAAACTTTCCTAGACTGTATTTTCCTACAAAAAGATCTTTCTAGAAGAGGTCTGGAAACTTGTCTGCCTAAAATGGAGGCAATATCCCCTAGTGCCTGCGAATCAATTTCCACTTCTTGCAAAAGGGTCTCCCACGTGTGAAACAAAGAGCTTGGACAGGCCGGTCTGAAAGAAAATAGAAATGCAAATTATTCTCTTTTAATGCAAATTTTTGGCTTCCACGTGTATGTAAAGTACAAAGGGTTGTTTAAATTTAAAATACAATACCTCTTCGGTTTGATTTTAAAAGTTTGTTATTGGAGAATAAAACGACAAAAACTAATTAAAACTTTTCCTTTACCTTTCCTTCCTAAGTTCAGTATTTTTCTTTTTGAAGTTCGACACGAGCAATTGAAGTTCCTCTGCGTGTTGCTCATAGATTTGTCCTAGTTGTTGTGTGAAATCTGATACTGAAAATGAAGAGAGAAAACTCGCATTACAACCTTATGGTCACGTATAACAGCTTGAAAAGTTCTGCTTTGTACGAAATTAAGTTTGTTTATAGGTTTTCTACACAAAAGATTAGATTTATTCTGCAGTTCGGATCTAAGCCGCATTTTCAACCCTTAAAATAAGATATGCATGAAGAAGGAAACGCAAAAGCTAACCTAGAATCGAAATGCTGATCAGGACTTTGATATTTCCCCATTGGGATCTGAACTAGACGAAACAGAACCAAGAAAAAGTCTCCAAACAATTTAATCGGTTTTATATACTCTACAGGGTTGTTCAGAATTAAATATGAGGAAAAAAAACGTGGTTTGAAACATTTTAAAATAATCCGGGTCCATTCCAAAATTCTCAATCTTTAACATTAAATCTTAAATCCGGGGTAGAATATTAAACGTAAACTCCGGGTTAACCTGAATTAATTCTTAAATTCCGGACGGAAAATTAAATCTAAATTCCGGGTTAATGTGTATTAACTCTGAAAGTCCGGAGTTAATCTGAAAATTAGTGACTTGGAGCACGAGAAATTGACCCGGATTTTATTCTGAAAGTCAGATTGAAATATTAAATCCGGGAGAGAATTTTAAACGTAAAAACGTAAACTCCGAGTTAACTCAAACCTGCGGATTGAATATTAAATCTAAACTCCGGGTAAATGTATTAATTAATTCTGATTTCTGACTCTCCGGACTTAATTTGATTGAAAATTTAGAATCCGGACTGAAAAATTTAATTTGAAATCCGGAACGTAATTATTTAATCTTTTAAACAAATAACCAGAAGGACATAATTTTATATAAAAGGCGTTTGGACCTTGCCTGAGCCTCGAACCCCCTACTCTGAGAGCTCTTCCCCGGTTCTAAAAATATTTTAATTAGTTTGTCATTAAATATATTCCAAAGGGGTGTAAATTATTTGAACAGCGCTGTAATATCTGTAGCTTTTTCATAGAAACAGAATTTATGTTGATTTTAGGGATTTAACGTACAACAATCGATACAAGCTCCTGTTATCCTCTGATATTTGATGTAGGCTCTAGGCTGAAATACAGGCTTTAGCCAAAGTCAAACTGTCACAGAATTTGTTGTTGGAATGTTCTGATTGAAATGTCAACTGTGATGTCCTAGAATGAACGTGGACGAAAATAATATTACATAACAAACATTGTACTGAATTGAAATATTATTTTTATTTAATGTTAAGGTTTTGTTTGTGTTACGACGCTTGTCACACCTGAAAATTTCGCTGAGTCCGAGACATATCTCAAAGATTACATTTTTTTCACAAGAGGATAGCGACAGAGACTGCAGTGACCCAGCAGCTGAGCGGCTAAAGTCTGTGGGCGCCCCGGTGGACTTGTGAGTACAAAGACTCAGCTGCTGGGTCACTGAAGGCTCTGTCGCTATAATCCGCTTTTCATTTCTATTGGATAACGTCATCCTGGGTACAGAATTTTTGTTGCCGGATCTCAAACGCAAGTTGGAATTAAAAAAAAATTAATTCGAAATTTAAACAATGTTTGGTTTATTATTTTATAATTCAAAAAATAATTTAACAACAAAAGAGAAAGTTGTACTCGAGCTAATTATAATTATAAAGCTAGCAATCTATTATTTACCTAACAAATATTTACATTTGATGTTCACCTCTTCATCTTTTTCAAAGCGAAATTAATTAAAATTTACCTCTTCAAAACAATCTAGAAATGTGTTTCGTTAAATCAAATTAAATTTTAGCATTCCATGTAGTTGTACTAGGAACTATCACTTTAATTAATGATGACGGATTAATTTTACACCGTGTTGATTTGAAAATAATTAACCCATAATAATAACTAGTGTGGGTGGTTCAAAAAGGTCATATGCGTTGCTCCCAGTAATAATTTTGTAATTAGGATTTATTACTGTAGCGAGTAAACATAGAAACTTTACTAACTTCAAGAATTATTTACAATGAAGGACGAGAAAATTTGATTAAATAAACATAATTAAATTTAATTAGTTGCGTTTCTGTTTTAAACAGCTTTTAATTGTTTTAATTTAAAATAAATCCTCCGGAGAAAAGAAAATCAAATTTTTAGGATGCACAGAATGAACCACAAAAATGTTCTGTAACACAAACACATGAAACATATCATTTGTTACAACATTATAAGGTAAAATCACCTACACGGAAGAATTGCCTCGGCACCATGTACACAGCCGGCGCCATATAAACCCTTCCTAATCAGAACAATTTATTTTAGAGGTGAAAACCCCGTATTTATGGGTTGGTTTTTTTTCAGAAGAATTGCCTCGGCACCATGTACACAGGCGGCGACATATAAATACTTCCTAATCAGAACAATTTATTTTCCAGACGTTGTAACTTCGAAACCGAGTATGTTAGAGAGTTATCCTTGTTCGCGTTTGGTTTTTCTACACAAGGACCTAAGTTTGGTTCATTTTGGGTACCTTTGGAGCTGAAAAACCTTTTTGTATGGGCTGGGTTTTTCTCACCAAAACTCCTTGCCTTATTTTATCATAGAAACTTCTAATTACTTTTGTTTGGGTAAATACCGCGAGTATACTTTAAATTTGCATGATTCTTATCAAATATTCACCAGGACAATACGAAACTTGTTATTTAAGTCGTGGCGCTTAAACTTCTGTAAAATCCTGAAAATAAAGTTTTTCTTAAAGTTCGCAGAAGGTCTGTTACATGTTTTTTAAAATAAAAAAGAACTATACCCTTTTTGGTTTATTTTACAATTGACCTAATGGTCAGTTTAACATGAAAAGGTGAACTTTCCAATTCAAAAGGCATTTGTTAAAAATTCAATTAAGTCTTGGGCGAAAGTTTAACGGTTCCTTTCTATTTCGCGAAACCCTTGTGGCGATGTTTTAAAGCCGAAAAGGTATAAACTAAAACACGCTTTCTACTTTTATTTATGGGCAATTTAATGACAAGTATTTGTTTATTTCAGGGACGAATGTAAATTAAATATTAAATATCCTGTCGTATAATTAAATATAATTTTGAAAAATCAAATGGATATTTCAGTGAGTTAGGAGGGAGAAATTGTGGATTCGTGAACCGTATCTACAATAAGTTAATTTCACTCCAGTGGGACTCGAAGATAGCATAATTAGTAGAAGTATCTTCGGCAGGGAGTCTAAACTCCACCACGATCTTATTTCGACGTCTAGCTCATCCACATTCAGGTTAGTTATCTCATTTTGTGCTTTTGGAGCAGCGTATCTTTGCTGATACCCAGAAAAGACGTATTATGTTGAGACGGAGAACTAGTCTAGTCTGTCTCTTCGTGCTTCGCGTTAATTAATTTATTCTCTACGAAATTAACTTAGCATTTATGAAAACACATGCAAATGGGAGATTCGGGGAAAGATATTAACTAAATGCGTTATTTTTTGTGTCTATTTTTGCTTTACTAATTTATATTCAAGAGGGCTTCGTGCACGACTACGAATACAACTAACTGTCAAATGTGCTATAAATTTTGAAAGTTTAAACATCTAAATTTCGTACAGAAACGAGTCGTTGCCAATAAAACGCCAACGGATTTACATTCATATCGCGTCCGTTCACCCCTACGTGCTTGTGTTTCCGTTTGCTTACTGCCCTTCCGATGAAATCCGTTTCTTTGCCTTTTTGACACCTAAAGCTGTTGCCACATCCACACAAAGATACAAGATTTGTATTCTACAAGCCTTACTTTACCAGAAAATATAAATCAGAATTTTTTGTGTACAACTAAATAAAGACTCTAATTTGTTTCAAGTCGTCCAAAGGACCAAACCATCAAAGAAGGTAGTTAGAATGTTACGAAATTTTGCTTCAATACAAAACAATTCCGAGTTTGGCCCTATCCATTAAATTCAATACTTCCCTTCCAAGATCTGACCCAAACTGACCTAACTTTCTGGAATAAAGTTATACCTACGTGAATAGATGTCGATTAATTATAAAAGAGAGTTAGCAGCAACTGTAAAGTTTTGGTCAGTTTACATCAAACTTGCACTATTTAGTAATTGGGGAAAGCTGCGACGTATTTTAGGGTTTAAGGAAAATAAATGCGCCTTTTAATTTAATGCGCCCTTGGCAAAGTTATTACCACAAGTAGAAGAAGAGTTTAGGAAAACTGCACCTTTAAATACCGTGCGCTCATGGCGTGAGTCATGTCCCGGATTTTGGATTGATAAGATGTTAGCGAAGATTCCCAAATTTGTTTATTTTATGTTGACCCGGAATTAAAGTTTTTTGTAGGACCAAGAAATCCGGATTTTTCTGTTTATATAAACTATGGGGCAATTTATTCCGGATTTGCAATTTTTTAGAATCCGGAATATTCTATTAAGTTCCTCTAAAAACCGTCAACTGGAGTTAACCGGATTTTTTCAGTCTTATTTCACCTGAGGTTTATGTTAAAGGGTTTGCCACAAACTTCGGTGATCCAACGTACCCGGATTTTTTTTTGTCTAAATTACATTCGGAATTTGTATTTTTTTTAGGATTTCCCTCGACTCCGGGATTTTTTTATAAGTTTGCCTAAACTCCGGTAACTGCCGGATTTTATATTTCACCCGGATTTTGTTATTTAATCCGGATTTGATTTTTTTCTATCCTTGTTTCATGTTTATCCAGATTAAAGACTCTTCAGAATGTTATGTTAAAGTTTTTTTACAAAAAATCCGGTGATATAACGTACCCGGATATTTTGGTTCTCTAAACTAAATTTAGAATAAAATTATTTTTGGATTCTTCAACTCCGGGACGGGGAACGTTTTCCAAAGTACAATCCGTTACTTTTTAGATAAGTATCCTTCTACTCCGGAATATTGTGATAAGTTATCCTAAACTTCAGAAACTGGACTGAACCGGATTATTTTCATTAATTCGTAATTT
Source organism: Hemicrepidius hirtus (assembly GCA_963082805.1). Lineage (NCBI taxonomy): Eukaryota > Metazoa > Arthropoda > Insecta > Coleoptera > Elateridae > Hemicrepidius > Hemicrepidius hirtus. The sequence goes on from OY720166.1 coordinate 1,960,712, forward strand.
CTCCGGATTTTTATTGTTTTGTGTGGATCCGAATTTAGAATTTTTGAAGAACCGACTCGTCATGCTAAAAAAATCATAATTTATTCCTCATTATTATTATCCTAATTTTATTCTTTAATATATTTTCTACCGATTTATCGAGAAATGTTCCAATAAGAACACACACGCCCCAAGACTTCAAGTTACAATAATAATTCAAAGACTAAAACATTTTGCTAATGGATTTTGTTTGTATTCCAAGTGCAGGAGTTTATCTTCATTGTTCCAATCTTTACTCTAGCTCTAGCCAGTCTCGGTACAATATTGATTTACTATATTTTTCTTGAAGGTTGGGTTTGGATTGAAGACAACTAGATCGTAAAACGTACTTAAGAAAAGTTATTTTAAGATCTCGCTGAAACCTTTCAGTGATAGTTGGGAAGTGTTTTATTTTATTTTTTCAAGATACTCTTTATTATTTAGATTTGTAGGGTCCACGAAAGGGTACGACATAACCTTTAGCTGTTGAATCGGATTATAGTTTCCGGGCTCTTAAATAAATTGTTTGCCCATACAAACTAAAGTGACGATAGGACACGTTTAAAGATAGTTATCAAACAAAGAGCCGCTAATAATAGTCCCTAATCAAGCTAAAATCGCATTTCACATTCTTCAGGACGGTTATTTCGAGGTTCCTAACAAGGGGATTACTAAATAAAGCGATATGGATGTCTACTTTCCTTATAATTCAAACTGTGATAAAATCTCTATTACATTATCGTGACCAAATGCCTTTAGTTAATCGTCGTCTTCTTATCACAATAACAGCTTTCAGCAATATTTTACACCTTTCTGGTACAAAGTGAACTTTTTAAAGGAGGAGCTCGTTTGCAACGGAAATGAAGGGTAATAGAGAGCAGAATTCCACGACGGCGTGAAACTGCTGAGTGACAGACGAGAGGTGCATCGTTAAAACATCAGAATACAAGGCTTTTAGGATATATTTCTTGCACATATGTCAATTTTGCTACCCTTTTAGTACAAATACGCGAAGTAGAGTGCTTGTAAGTCCATTTACGACGTCATATATTTTCTTAAAAGTGTATCAGAAAATGTAAACTAAAACTTCTTCATTATTTTTCTTCTTACTGCAAGAGTTTGCTACAAACTGTAGGAAGTTATGATTTTTTTACTCGAGGTCATGCCCATATTTGGACATGCAAACTAGTATAAAAGCATAACGCATTTTCATGCTAGTCAGTGTGCTACATCCGATCGAGAAGTCAAGACATCACACTCAAACTATTGCTTCAAGCCACGCCTGACCAGGGTTTAACCCTTACCAAGAAGACTGTTTAATTTTAAATTGAGCTGATTGGACTAAATGTAGGTTGTAGAGGCTTCTATCTCAAGGGATTCAATATTAAACTATTTAGGGTTTTTCCCTGTGAATACTTCTGCTTGTAAAAAATTCCTAGTGCAAACGTGTTGGCTTACAATCTGTCCTAAAATGGCGAGTTTAAGAACGAGAATGTCTTAGTGTAGGAAATTTCTATTTGAGTTCCAATTACGCAGATCTTGTAAGTGTCTGTCTGTAAACTTACTCTAAATTAAATATTTATGAAATTAGACCCTCTTCAAGAGTTTACGAAGGCTTTCTCTGCTGTCTCGTGTTGAATCAAAATTAAAAAATTGATGTCATGTTTAAAAAAAGATGTCTGTGGAATAACAGAACTGGTTTAAATTTGATAATTTATTTAAAATTAAGTAGGACAAAATTAATGTTACAAACAACTTGTTGATGATAAAAATAGAATTATGAATGATTGCTTTGAAAAGAAGCTCAGTGCTAGACTAAAATATAACACCCACACTATCTTTTATCTTCTGACTTACGTAAAAACGAATTATTTAGAACGTTTATAGGTATTTGAAAAAAAAAAGGAAGAATGGCTTTACTAAAATATTTTTCCATCCACATTTAGAGAAAATACAAGCGAACACGTATCAAACCGTAATTTAATTACAGAGGTACAAAAATGAAATGTCTGGGTTAGTTCTCGAATTAGAACTGACAGTACTTGCACTGAAAATGGGATTGCTTTGGAATTTTCAAATGACATAATCGAGTTTTCAGGTCACATGTTAAAACTTGGACCAGCCTCAACTAAACGTGACGTTTACCAAACGTAACCTTAACATAATATTTCGCGTGGTGTCTAGAATTGAGATCCGGAGATCACTGATCTAAAACCGCGAATGCGTCATTTTCAATTCTGGTTAGGATCAAAAATCAGGGAAGCACGAAAAGTCGATTATATCAATTTTCCAGGGAAATGGTAAGCTTATATTAAATTTATTATAAATCACATTTAGATATCGTTTGTTATTTATGAGAATAAATTCAAAAGTGTAATCGACTTTTCAGCTCCCCCCTCCTCCACTTAATTTATGTTTCATAATTTACCAAAGGAAGTAACAAGGAAGGATGTGATTTATTTTGAACTCGGAAAGTATATCATTTGCGGGAAAGGTTCTACACTAAAAATGTTTGAGGTAACAAAGGCTTTTGTCATAACGGAAGCTACAAAATCACTTCTCAACCTTATAGTGTTATAGTATGTAGATACAGGTCTGCAATAACATTTTCTGAAGTAAGGGTTTCTAAGATGTCAAGGAATCTTGTTGACTTCAAAATAACGACAGGAAAAGATTTGTATAGACGACTGTAAAAAAGACAAGAGCTTTCAGGTTGGATAAGAGTCGAGCGCAGAAGAATTCTGAAAACCTTTTTACAAGCAGTTGCTTAAGAAAAATATTGTAAGCTTCTGGGGTAGCGAGAAGGGTAGAAAATGAAGTCCAAAAGAGCAGTTGGTCTATATTTGTACAAGTTATGATGTAAAATTAAATATGAACTATAATTCTTTCAGGAAAAAAATTGAAATGGCAAAAATGTTCTACCCTTACTATTGGGAAACGAATTTCAACTTATTTCTGAAGAGCAGGGAGTTACGATAGAAAGGACCTTCTTTCTTACTTGACCAATCCTGTATCCAGGTAGGAATACGTTCAGAGAATAGATTTTTCAGGAAAAAAATAATAAACCGTAATTTATCAACCCTTACGATTGGGAGAGGAATTTTTAAATATTTCTGTCTATGAAGAGCAGGAAATTAAGACACAACGGACCTTCTGTCTTACACGACCAAACCAATAGTTTATTTTTTTTTTAAGAAAACGGTTTTAGCTAGACGTACTTTGTTTCCAAATAAATTTATATTGCAATTTACTAGTACTAAGCGAGTTCTAAAGACGATAAAAGTCTCATTCAAGCGGCAATACTAAAGCCTTCAGTTTTTATGTTGTAACTTAGGGAATGAAGACGGATGGAGCACTAAGTGGAAATCCAGCTAGAGCTTCAAGCTTAATAACAAAGTATAGCCCCGGTTTCTTCCTTAGCGAAAATTTTCGAAAAGTCTTTCTCATTACGGCTTCCCTAAAACTTCCAAACACATCCCTTACACGCAGAATTGAATACGAAATGTATAACCATAAATTATGAATCTGCCCTAAGGTATAAACGTTTCACGTTCAAGTAATAAATCGAATAAAGGCTACAATCAACTTAAGGCCTGAAATCTGAAACTTTGACTCGATGCACCAACTTTCCGAGTTTTATGAAGTTATTATATTACGGAAGAGAATTCTCGTCGACAGTAGAACGCTTTTGTTGGAATTCGCTTGGAATTTGGGGTATTGTCATCCCCTTTTTGTCCTACAACTCTTGATAGAGCTTAATTATTATTAATGATTGTTCAACCCTAACTTGCGGTGCTTCGAGGTTAACTAAATACCTAACGTACGTATACTAACGTCCTTATTTACTTTCTTCTTAAAACACACACTATCAAATTCTGTTTGGTATTTTATAATTAAATATTATCTCTTACTAGAAGCTTCTAATAATTATAACACACTTGATTTATAATTTAAAAAAATTCCTTCATGCATCTAACCATCCATCATCATTTTAAAATTTCTGTTGAAAATAATAATCCCTCCAAGGATCCTAAGTTCTAAGAAACGATTTCCATGGAAAGCATGTAACGTATTGCACTTCCCATTAAGCATAAATTAGCATTTCCATTTCGAATCTGGCTTGTATTATTTATAAACAGAAACTTCCGATTATTAATAGGGAACGTAATGCAAGGGTGGAGTAGCAAATACTACAGTATTTCTCACGTGCTTTCCACTCGATAAACTTCCAGACTTAGCTTATTATAGAGTTCGCGGTTTGTACTCAGATGTGTAAGTTTCTGTGTTTAGCTAACATGTCAAAGTCGGATTAAGTTTCCGTGAGGATGGTAACAAAATAATTTTTAGTTGAATTCTAAAAGGGAAGATCCGTGTTCGACCCTGCCACCAAATTGAGTTTATGAAGTCGGTTAACTTCCTTATGATTGTTCTGGAAATAGGGACAGAAATTGACATTAAATTTGGAATAAAAATTTATTTCGTGGTGTTACAGCTAAATACCATTACAGAAGGGCAATTTTGAAATTTTTGAAAAATTATTATAAAAAATCTGGCAACACGATTTTGTTTAAATTTTCTACAGTTATGCAGCTTGGTATTAGATATATTTTTGTTTTTTGCTTAATGCAAGAATTCCACTGTGGCGCCCTCTACGAGGTTTTGAAAATCGGAAATTGATGCTCCTATAGCTCCTTTATTAGTCAAAATATGAAAAAAGTTTAAATATAAAACTTATTCAGTTTTTATCTCTGCATTTTCCTAAATCGATATCACGTATACAGGGTGTTTGGTTTTCACAGTACAATAAGCAACTTTGTTATTTTAAATGAAACACCCTGTATATTATTGTATAATGGAATGCAAAATTGAATTGTCTATCACATAGTATAAGGTAGTCATATAGCTAAAATGTACGGTTGATGAGAAAATCGCGAACTTCCGCTGCGTTAGTAAATTAGATGCCTGTCTCTCTTCTGTACGTATCGAACCCGTATAGTCTGGTGTTTCTCGCTACGCATTCAAGTGATTTCCAATGCTGCCTCGCGAACTACTATTGAATACCAAAAACGAAATATTTATTTTTAGTATGGGAAAGTCCAGGAGAGGTGCGCACCTCCACTTTTTTTATTGCTGTGGCTAAACACAAATGCGGGAAAATAGGCCAAACAGTTGGAAATTTGTGTTCTATGTTCTAGAATTATTTTTCCAAATAAATTAGAGAACTTAATTGTGACTTTGATACCAGGTGTAAACGATATCTTTAACTAAATGTTCAAGTTTAGAAGCAATTTGAGCTTTAATCACCTTAATAACATGCAAATAATAGGTTGGTAGTTACCAAGGCCTAATTACCTCCCTAATTCAATTATTTACACTAATTTACTTCCAGTACTTGTTTGTTTATCTGTAATTAAACGTTAAATATTTACCTTATCTTTAGATGTAGTTGAAATAAATTAAAATATTCTGTAAAAGTAAACCAGGTTGAATTCGATCTTTGTGACAGTTTAATTTATTTTTTTTCAGAGTTAAAAATTAACAAGAATGTGAAGGTGAAAACCTAAAAAAATATCTAATTTTACTCCAAGATTAAAGAGACATAAATATGAAGAAGATGTGTGAGAGAAGTTTTCTGAACCAATCGTATCCAAAACTTGATGTAGGTAGGTAGGCGAAAATAAGTAATTGGATTACATCTTGGAAATATTTGCTTCCAATTTATATTTTTGCAAATAACTATCAAGGAAAAATATATGTAAAATTGAAAAATAAAACCAGGACAAATCAATTTCGCGTGACTAAATCCTGTCAACATAAATGTCTCGAGGACGAAACTTTTAAAGAGACCTTGTCTGCATTCAGAAAAATGTTTGAGTTTACATGAAGTTTGAGGGAAATGTATAACCAGAATTGAATACTGTTCAATAAAGTTTAAATTAATTCGAGATGTCTCAAGAGGGTTGCTTGCTTTTTCTTCTCCATTAACTCGCTGAAACACTTTCCTGAATTTTAAACCGATCATGTTCCAATTCCCAAGAGGATTTAACTTTGAGTAATTTTAAAAAACATACCAATATCCCACAAAGCAATATAAAAGATTGATTACTAAAGCAATAGAGAGGGGGGAACAGAGGCAGAGGGGGAGAGAGGGGTCAATCCAAAATATCTGAATAAACGGGGCATAAACAATTGTAAATAATATTTAATAAAAGAAAATTTCTTTTAATGACCTTGAAATGTTGACGATGACGAAGAGCGCTAATATTTTGACCTTGAGTAATAAAATATCAAGACTACCCAGTTTTCTTTTAAAGAAAAATGTTAAATGACCTTGAAATAATAATGTTCAAGGTTATACGTAGAATCACGTAAAGGCTATAAAATAATTTATTTGTGTAATTATGTAATAATGAATAAAATTGAATAAAAATTGGGGACAACCCCTCTAGTTTAAGTATTTTTCACCCCATTACTTCTATTCACAAAGTCATTTTAAAGCAGTCGTAGAAAAGTGTTGTAAAACTTCTATTGACCGGAAAAATTCGGAAAATTGCTTTTTCGCACTTACCACAATTTTCTAGAATTATTGAAGCTACCTTTTCATTATCAAGTTACACCCGAAGCTTAATTTTTCTATGTTAGACTCCAAGTGTCAAAGTTAAAGATTGATTGGGCAAAAGTTCGAGTAACAAGTTCTCTTGGGCAAACAGTTTTACTTTTTTTTATAACTCATTCGTCTAGCACACGGTTTGTACATTAAACTATATTTTATTTTACGAGAAATAGCTTTTGGAGTAGTCATTCATCTTCTCCCTGTCAAAATGAAGCAAAGTGAAACTGACATTGTTTCGGTTTTTTTTAAATTTTATATCCTGCAATGAATTATAATTTTTCATGAGAAATCAATTACGGAATCGGGAAGGAAATTCCCTAAAGCTTGGAGAAAATAAAAATTATTGTGTAAGGTAATGAACGGATTACTAAAACCTTCTCTAATGAAGAAAATATACGCGCGATGGAAATCCCTTGAAAGAAAAATGCTTTCATGGAGATTGGTAGTGAAATATTTAATTTAACTCGACGAATTTAATTCAATTTTGTTCTGTCTTTACTAATTAATCATTTAAACGTTCCCAATTTAAAATCCTTAGTCGATAGTTCATTTCAAGGAAAATTAAATCTTTCCTCGGCTTTAATACCCCAAGAAAGTAAAGCTTGATTGTAACATTCACGAGTACAGCGGGTTTAATCCGCGTAATGTTGGTATTAAGCCTTAGCACTACAATAAAGATTGCTTTTTTCTAAAGAACGTTTCAGATCCTATTTCTGTAGTAATTTTAGGTATGAACCTCTTTAGATTTGTACGCGCATGGATTTAGCCTTAGCAACATTAAAAAAAAGGCAACCATTTTTAAAAACGAGTACACAGTTGTCTTAGGTTTAAATTGTTCAGCCTTAGGAAGAAATAGGGTCGAGTTCGTTCCCTAGAGTTGGTCTTAAATCTTACGAAGAAAATTTATGCCTACCCTAGCATAATCCTCGAGTATAAATATTATTAACCAAAGCATATTAAGAACTTTAGATTAGATCCCCCTATTTCTGACATGTCTTTTGGGAGTTATTTCAAATTATTAGTTTTGAGCCTTCCTTAATGTTAATAACACACCTAACATATAATGTATTTTATGCGGTATCACATAAACTAGCAAACAGGGGCTAAACCCTTACCGCATATGTCAAGTGTAGTAAATTTCCGCAGAGTCAAGCATTCATCTCGGGTTTTAGTAGCCTTGCGTTTCACTTCCATCAGTCGTTTCACTGAACTTTACATTTATGCTTGAAAACCATATAAGACTTCCAAACACAGATGAATGCTTCGCTAAAGCCCCTAACAAACAAAACAACTCGGTGAACTAAACAGGACTCGGAAACTTATTTTTTTACCTTAATAATTATTTTCAAGGTCATTAGTTAAATTTCTGAAGACTAAACTTGCGAAGATTCCTTTTTATGGAAACAAACTGAATTTTTAAAAACAATTAAAGAGTAATATTTGAATGACCTTCAAATGAAGTTTCCAAGGTTAAATTATTATTTAAAATCCTGGTAATTTTATTTAAAAAATAATTATCTTTTATATAGTTATTGGTCGGTTATTGGCAAATTCCAATCTCGTCTCGAAATTTCTGTACGATTCGATTACATTTCTTTTATTTAGGATGATGCCAAGGATTTCTCGATAGTTTCCTTCGAGCAACGAAATCTAATTTTAAAAAGCTATTTCAAATCTACGATGGTTTGGTGGATCAACCCGGATATTCGTGTATTGCATCGGATTAATATTTAATTAAATTTTTAACTAAATTCAAGTTAAACATATTTTTCTTGGTTTTCAAAATTTATTTTAGGAATCAACATTATTTATCTAACAAAAGAATTTTGTGCTTTGTTTCTAATTTTATTTCAAGAAGGATTTTAATTAAACATTAATAATTAAAATAAATTTTAATTATAAAAGTGAGGTTTAACAAAATTGTAAGGGAATTTTCTATTTATTTTATGTTTAACTTTCCAAACAGAATCAAAAGCCTGTTCATTACTGCGTGTGATGTATCTCTGTCAAAGGGGAAACACCTTTAATTTACTTCTTTAATCCATTTACACTTTACCTTCTTCTTCTCTGTTTTAAGTATTCTATTGAACTGAGATTGGCATTCATTTACTCCAATTTCCTTTGTTTTAAATCATTCTTTACATAAAAATTTTAAACAAACAAAAAAGTTCATTTAGTAATCGAATATGTTCAGGTAACCCTCTTGGAATGACATAGGAATTATTTAATAAAATCATATGACCTTCAAAGTATAAATTTCAAGGTCAGATTTCAAGGACGTTTTGATTTTTCTGGAAGAAAGTAAAAGTAGCTCACGAAAGCTTCAACCATCCCTTAAATAATTAATAAGGAAACATATTAATTTTAAATTTCTTCCCTGAAGGAAGTGTTTCATAAAAGCAGTAAAGAATGCGTAACATTTAATCATCCTTAGGCCTCATAAAAGTCATTCTGGTGTGGTTGTTGCATAAATCATTGTCGTAATAACTGTACTTTATATGGGTCACCATTAGATTGTAATTTGCAAGAAAGGTAATGAGTTGAGCAAATCCCTTTTCAACAGGAAACTGACTGAAGGAAAATTAGAAAAGGGAGAATGATTATGGTTCCTCTGTCAAAATAATCTAAGGTGAATAATTGAAGTGCTCGAGTAGCTGGAACGAGGAGAATAGAACCCCGAGACGGTTCATAAATTACCAGGTCGATGTACGAATTCTTGTCAGGGAAATCGATTTAAGATGCGAAAAAATGAACTTCATATGAGAACCTTTTCTCAAACCCTTGCACTCAAATTTAGCTTTCCCAAGGTACATTCCGTTGGTAGATAATAGTTCAATATTATTCCCAACGGGAAAGAATTTGTTTTATTTGAAGAATAGCTTCAGCTTAGTTCCAACCGAATAAATACCAGGTGTTCTAATTAACGTGGCGTATATCCGCGAAATAGTAAAGAGCTTAAGTTGCTTATGAATATTCAAATTTTATAGGTTGTTAGAGTTTAAAATTAACGCTAAAGCTAATCTATAGAACAATATTGTTGACGTACTAGTTTATCATTTGGGTGCTGGAGGAATATTAGGAAAACGAACACAATTCTAAAGGGAATATTAAACATGTAGGTTAAACAAACCCAGTAAGGAAATTTCCCATATGGAAAATCTTTTAGGAAGATTCAGAAAAGTTGGCCTTTCCTATAGATCTTTTGTTCTCAACTTTATATTTTCAAGGTCATCTTGTTATTTCAAGGGTATTTCCTTTTGTTAAAAAAAATTACGACAGAGATTAAATTTACAGTGAATTCAGGATAATAAAAACTAAATTAATTGAATAATTGCTTTAAAACTTTTGTTTGGTTTAATTAAAAGCGCATGAAGTTTATAAAAGCTAATTGGTAGGTAGTTAAAAATGCAGAAAAATTTAAATTTAAACTTTTAACATGTTTCCTGTGTAGTTCGCTTTGGGAACACAATGTGAGCTTCATGTATGACATGCTTCCGGTAACATCCACTGAAAAAGCACTCTTCCAGATTTTCAGTTAAAGAATTCTAAATTGCTAAAATTTTCCTTTGTGAATGAATTTTCAGGGTTAATTGAATTTTCTAAATTGGAGTTTAGTAAAAAATAGTTTTCTTTAAAAAGCTCCAAATGTTTCGTCAATTTTTTAAATTAAAAAGAAATTCTTGTTCATCAAAAAGAAAAAAGTAACCACTTGTTGTAATTTAATTTACAGTAAGTGGTTTTCAGGTTAAAAATAACGATGTCTGGGTAAAACAAAAAGAGTTTTGTTTTGCAGGTACAACTTAAAATAATTACTTGGTAACATTAGTTCCCCTTAGTGCTTCGTAATTTTTGCATGAGCTTTTTAAAGGGCGTAAAATATGGCTGCTGCAGAGCGAGCTTTAAATACTTTAGAGCTTGCCTAGAAGTGTCGACAGTTCGCCTTTCCATAATTTAGCTTTCGCTGCAGATTGCAAACATCAATTTTTAAATGCACTTCCGGATTGTTCCTTAAGTTACTTAAAATTTTCATAATGAACGTTTTAGAAGTAGCAAGTTGGAAATACTGAAAAAGTTTTGATTCGTCATAAAAAAAAACGACCCTTAAACGAACATTGAACTCGGTGGGACTCAAACAACCCTAAAATTGCTTAATGTGAAGTAAAAAGCAGATAAAAATAAACCGCTTGTCACATTTGAAGAAGAATTGTTATTAGCCTATAACAGTTGTTACGTTTTCGTACCCAAATTTATTGCTAATTTCTCAGGACATATTTTTCTTTGAAAATCAATGGCGTACGGAATTTATTACATGCCCCTTCCTTTATAAAACAATCAGCGTTCGACGCTTTGGGTAACTCTGAGCTACATAATAAATTGAGACATTTCCTAAAACTAATCCTGTAAGGAAATTAAAGAAAAACATTCAATTTAGGAAACTTAAATCAAATAGTGTTGAAAAGTTTTAACAGTAGCAACAAAATGTCGTTACATTTGACAATTCAAACAACAGGACTGTTTGTATTCGATTGTAGTAGGATTGAGCAATTTAAGTGCTTGGATAGGACGAAATCCGTTGGGGATAAATCGAATCTAGGTAGACGTCTCTTCAGAATACAAATGGCATGGAAAATTAAGTAAATCGGTCTAAAAGCCTTTAATATGACAGCTATTTTCGTTTAGAACCTCTTGAGTGTTCCCTTATACTGTTTACCCTCTTTCTTTCCCCATCATTTAACACCCCTTGAGGTTGGTTTACCAATATTAGAAATTCTAATCGGAACACATCATTTAAAATAAAAAAAAATTTAAATTAATTCAAGTTGAATAGAAAAATTAATTTTAAAAACAATTATATTTAGGAGGGGAAGATAGACTTTAAAACACAGTTGCTTCCCCAAAATTGAACTCGCAGTCCTAATTAAAATTTAATTATAAACTTCTGCTTTAGCTTTTTCACCGTTGGATAAAGAAGGAATAATTCAATTAGAATTACATTAATTCAAATTTTTAATTTGAACCGAATGTATTTTATTTGTATATAAGTTAGTCAACTGGAAAGCGGTACTTTTAAATTATTCAATATGGATTAGTACTATCGACGTCGTAAATATTAATATTTTAAGAGCACCACCTGAATAATGTTTGAGCTTTTAAGTCGCTTATTTTCAAATAACTTTCTTAAAAGTAAACCAAGTGAGGGATTTAAAAAAATTAAATCAAAACAGTGGCGTAGGTATTAGGTATACATTTTAATTTGAAAGTACTTGTCGAAGTTTTGGAAAAAAAACCAGGATCAGGCCAGGTGGACTTAAAGCATGCGGGTTTGCCAGCAAGGTCTCCGGATTTGCTCCAACAAATTTATTCTTTCAAACTCGATATAAAGCAGTTTATCAGGTTGGCAAATATAATCAAGAGAATAACCTAGAGGCCAAAAAAATAGGTACACGTTTGCCAGCACGATCTCCTGATGATGGTATAACGTTTATAGAATGTGATTCAAATTACACTAATCAAAGATACGTAATTAGTTTAATATTTGTTGGGAAACACGAAGAATGTCATCAGATATCAAAGGAAACTGTATACACAATCAGTCGGTTACATGAAAATTATCCAACCTCGGAGATTAGCAAAAGAATTTATCCAGCAAGGTCTTCTGACCTTAATCCGGTAAAAACATATAACATATAAAATAAGTCGATTAGTACCTTAAGAGGTTTGCAAAATATTTTTCTCTCAAGGTCTAAGTAAACGAAGAAATAATTCTAAACCAAAATCGAATTTCGTTGCAGTCAGGTAATTTCCTCGGTTCTGTAATTTCGTTTAATTTGCTTTCCAACCTAATCATTATTTTTGTAACTAGTTACTAAGTAATTCATCTACTAATTCCTTCCTACTTGAGCCAACAACAATCTGATTCGTGTGCTTTGGATTTTTGCCAAACTACGAGACGACACTTAAGGTTGTAACCGAAAGTCGTGGAAATTTAACTCGAGTTTTCTGACACGGAAAAACAAATACAATTCCCTTGGCTGTTGATGAAACTCTCTGAATTTCTGTTGGTTTATTTTCCTGAAAACTGTAAATAATATTTTTCTTGCGAAACGTTTTGTCGATTGTTAAAAGTTTATGGTGGCATAAAATTGTGATGATCCTGGCAAGCGTTGATATTTTGGCAAATTTACAAATTAACGATTTAACAGAAAATGTTTTTGAAAATTTAAAATTAATAAAAGGTTTCTTCCCGGATTTTTCATTTAATCTGATTATACCGTGAGGTAGAACACATTTTTTATTGTTTTGCCTTTTTTTCTTCTTTTCACTAGTTTGCAAGCATTTTTATTTAAATCCTCGTAAATAATTCTACAATAATACTGAGAAATGTAAATAACTGCGATGAAAGCTCTCGAATAAATATTCATGCAAGTCCTGAAATGTGTCGAACGCTCATAGAAAATTTATTCCTGCGACTTTTTCCCTATTGTGTTTTGGAACTGAAAATGGAACTATAAAATATTTACTTTAGTTTCCTACACGTTTTTCCAAATATTTGCACAACAAAAACGATTTCCCACCCAGAAAATAATTCAATACGACCCTGTATAATTAAAATCCTTTACGGCAAAACCCGCTAAATTATTTATTTATTAAAATTTTTCAAATAAAGTCAGACAAATTTTTCTTCCTATTACCAACAACAAAACTATTCTTTTTTTGTATAAATTATTGAAATCATTTCCATTCAATAACAAAAATACTTCTCAACATAAAAGTTAATGGATTACAGCTTTGAAAGGCAGAAAAAGTTTTATTCTTTTGGGTTGTTTACGGTTTTCTATATTTCACGAAGTCAAAGATAAGTTCTAATGTTTTTTTTAATGAAATGAGTTTTGTTGATACGTATCTGACTTTTGTATCAACATTTTTGGGATTAATTCAGAAAAATAAAGATATTATTTTGTCTGTAGCTTTTTATGGTACAAAAACGTTGATTTTTTTACATACAGGGTGTTCCACGACCAGGGAAAGTTGTGGGTATACAAACAGAAGGAAGATTGAGTGGCAGGGGTAGAATGCCTTTAAAAATAAAAATCGACCAAAAAATATTTATGATTGTTTTTCTCATACAAGCTTACAGCAAAACATGAAAAAGAGACAGAGACAGAGAGAGTGGAAAAAGTCTGACAGTAAGATATGCAATGAGGGGTAGATTCAGAAAATCGATGAAAGACAAAATACGTCTCCTAGGATATGATCTAATATTTTGCATCTCTGTAATAATATTTGATATGTAGTAGACAAAGTGATCAAGTTGTTCTTAACGTCACATTCTCCTAATTCTGAAAGGCTTTACTTCTATTGATGAAGGAAATACATCAAGGATAAAGTTTCAAGTATCTGCTAACGGTACCATTCACATCAGTTACAGCTTACAATTTCCCCTAAACTTTCTGGAAATTGAATTTGATTGTTGGTTGTATCATTGTTTAATTATTCATAGTCGGCCAAACGTTAACTCCAGACGTTACGTAGATGCTTGTTCGACTAATCACTTTAGGTACATTAAGCGAAATTAATTGTTGAATAAAATTGGATTTATTTCATTTTGCTCGCGTGATATTATTACATCCAGACTGTTTGATTAATTATTTATTTTTAATTGAAGTGCAAAAAATGCAATAGTTCAGAAAATTAGTTAGTAATCCATCATAGTATTGACAAAAAGTCGAGGTGCGCGCACTTCCCCTGGACTTTCCCAGGTATCTAATTTACTAACGCAGCGGAAGTTCGCGATTTTCTCATAAACCGTACATTTTACCTATATGACTACCTTATACTATGTGATAGACAATTCAATTTTGCATTCAATTATATAATAATATACAGGGTGTTTCATTTAAAATAACAAAGTTGCTTATTGTACTGTGAAAACCAAACACCCTGTATACGTAATATTAATTTAGGAGAATGCAGAACTATATACTGAATAAGTTTTATATTTAAACTTTTTTCATATTTTGATTAATAAAGGAGCTATAGGACCATCAATTTCAGATTTTCAAAACCTCGTAGAGGGCGCCACAGTCAAATTATAGCATTAATCAAAAAACGAAAATGTACCTAACACTAAGCTGCATAAGTGTAGAAAATTTAAACAAAATCGTGTAGCCGGTTTTTTTTGTAATAATTTTTCAAAAATTTCAAAAATTTTTTTAAAGGAATTTTGTTATGAAAGCGTCATTTTCAAAAGCATATAATAATTGAATAAGGATTCTAGTTTTAAGATTAAAGATATTTTCGTATACTACTTTTTGTTTATCTTCCTAGAATTATAGAAAAGGATCACATTTCAACTTGAATTCCCTTTTGATTAACCCTCATTTATATCGTTTTGTCGGATATCCCTGGTTGTTGTCCTCGTTTCCTTTTAGATGAGTGACAATGTAAATACAACTCGTGCAGTTGACGTATTTCAATTCTATTTCGAGAAGGTAGCAGCAAGAGATACAGTACTTCATATTACATTGATGGGATAACTAGTTCCAATTTGAAACTCCTGAATTAATAAAAATGTCAGTTACGGGATAATTGAAACCGAGCAGACTGGACTATATTTAGTTCTAACTGAAATAGCTTTACGTAACGAGTTTAGTAAGATTTAAAATGTAAATTAGACTCGGGATAATTTACTAAGAACTATATACGAATTTACTGCTGACAAAAACAGGAAATTAAAGAAGATTATTGCTGGATTTTAAGGAAATTTAATTTCAGTCAGGAACGTTTACGTTTATGACAACTTTATAATTAGCTTTACTGAAATAACAGTTTGAAACAATATGGAAAATATCTTTTTCAGTGTTACAGTTTAAAAGAAAAATAAACAACCCCAAAAAAACATTTGGAACTTTTCAGTTCTATAAAAACTTTTGTTTGCAATCTTTTCATTTATTTAAATTATTATTTGATATATTAGTAAAATAAAAGGTTGGCTCATTGGCGTATTTTTCGCATTTCTTGAGCCAAAATCAAGTTTGCTTCCCAAAGTTCAGGAATCGCTTTAAGAATGGGTGCTCTCCATGCATGCGCTCCTTAACTTGGACACCCTGTATAAAATAATTTCTTCATTATTGCTATTGCTATCTAATCACATTTCTGCTTTTTTAGCATTTCAAAAGTTGGAAGCAGAGCGTAGATTAGATAACCGCTATTGACGTTCGCAAAGACGGATGTGTCTCATAAGATCTATGGGGGTCTCGAGTGGAAAGCGATAGATTTCCAGATCGATTTAGAGATATATTGCCCCTATAATATCTAACGCTCTTGCCTTTCGGTGAAACACCTTAAGGATCCCTCGATACGGAAAGATACACTCCATAAAATAGAATTGCCAAGTTTCTGTATCTATACAAATAATTTGTTACGAAACGTATTTTTTAGGATAAAAATACTCAGTAGTGACTAAAACGTTCCATTATTATGGATTGAGTTTACCCAATAATATAAAAAAATTGATAGCCTAAATATTGTGTCACCATAGACTTAAAAAAAAATTATTGATTACCTACAAAACTTTTTGTGTATGTTTAGTTAAAAAAAATTTTAGTGACAACATGAAATTCGCCTCCTCTGACGTAACCGTCGTCGGCGTAGGAATTTCTAATGTTTTTGTTTCCTTTTAAAGGAATTTTATTAAGTTTCGAAGGAAGGCACAAGTTAAATATTTCAATTACCTGCTTTATACCGGTAACTTTGTTTCAAGAATTTACATTTAGTCCTAACATGATTTTGAAATTTTTTGTTGATTATTTTGACTTAAATTAGGAAGTCTTCAAAGTAAAGGCAATAACTTTTCCTTTGTGCTTTTTTTTTAAATGAAATTCTTGAGTAATAATTTATTAAATACAAATTGGTGGAGGGGCCTTAATTATTTTCTAAACTGAATAAATTTATTAATAATTTAAATGGCTTTTAGGAACTATTTCAGAGAAGTAATTCCCACTCGTTTATAGCATAAATTTTTAAGAGAAGCTCTTCAAAATAAATTTTCTTTGATAAGCTTTAAATTATTTAGTATCGAGTTTAGACAAACTAACGTAAAGTGGGGCATAAAAACACGCACAAGAGGACAACAACTGAATAACAAGGGCTAGGACGAGCAACAGGAATTTATTTTTAGTTTATAAGTTACATTTAGTGCGCATAAAGTATGAGAAAGAGGTACTTATTGCAATATTACATCATGATTTACTGATGCTTTTAGTGGTGCTGAAGTTAATTTTAATAGCTCGCAATAAGTACGTTCGAAGATGATGATTTAGGAAACAGAGCATGAAAAACAAATAGAAGCGCACAATATTAAGTTTTGGAACTTAGCTGACGTAAGTACCGAAATAAAAGCAAATATTAAAGTTTGCATGTCAGTTTAATTACCTGAAAAGTGTTAGATTTCAAAGTTTGTTAATTTTAAGTCAGGTTAATAAAATACCAGTTGGAAATTACTTGAAGTTTGAAATAATTATTCTGGAGGTATCTGCATTTTTACTTTCCCATACCACCACTGGTACATGGGAAGTAATTTTGAAATTTTTAAAAAATTATTACAAAAAAACTGGTGACACGGTTTCGTTTAAATTTTCTACACTAACGCAACTTGGTGTTAGGTATTTTTTCGTTTTTTGATTAATGCTAGAATTTCACTGTGGCGCCCTCTAGGAGGTTTTGAAAATAGGAAATTGTAGTTCCTATAGCTCCTTTATTAATCAAAATATGAAAGAAGTTTAAATATAAAACTTCTTCAGTATATAGCTCTGCATTCTTCTAAATTTATATCACGTATACAGAGTGTTTGGGTTTCACAGTACCATAAGCAACTTTGTTATTTTAAATGAAACACCCTGTATATTATTATATAATTGAATGCAAAATTGAATTGTCTATCACATAGTATAAGGTAGTCATATAGCTAAAATGTACGGTTGATGAGAAAATCGCGAACTTCCGCTGCGTTAGTAAATTAGATGCCTGTCTCTCTTCTGTACGTATCGAACCCGTATAGTCTGGTGTTTCTAAGTGATTTCCAATGCTGCCCCGCGAACTACTGTTGAATACCAAAAACGAAATGTTTATTTTTAGTATGGGCAGGGAAGGTCTACACCTCCACTTTTTTTTAGCATTTTCTCATGCAACAACCTTTACTGTATCCTATGGATCTATTATTTTTTAATCATAACAAACGTTAACCCTATGACCTTAACTTAATTAGTTCGTTCAATAATTTCCTAATTACAAAGTCATTGCTAGGAATCCCAAAGGCTTAGAAGGGCCTGAATTAGATTACATTTCGTTAATTAACATAAGCTGAGCATACGCATCAGGAATCAGAAAGTTTATCACTTTTGCATAAATTCAACTTTCTGTGGTAGTTAAATTTTGTTCTAGATATCATTGAGGTGCTGTAAACTTTTCAGTAAATTGATTTAATCAGCCTCAGTGTTATAAGCAACAATCTACCGCAGAAATTTTAAAATTAAATGTTAGACAATCATAACTTCATATACAAGCGTAACAATCGGGGGGGGGGGGGATATGCAAAATTGAAAGTGGTTCGATAAATATTGAAATAAATCAAGAAAAGGGGAACAAAAAAAATTGCGCACTGGCAAACAGTAGCCGTTACACCTACATACACATTTCATTCATTATGACACGAATTTCAGGAATATGAATGTTTTAAGCAAATAATCTGCGTAACTGGAAACTTTTGGGTCAATGTTAAAACGACACAATGCTTTAGCACTACCTTAATGTAATAAAAGTTTAACAAAACACGGAAATGCTTTTAAAATCTCCTCTTTTCTAAATCACAACTATAAACGAATGAAAACTATATTTTATTTACATAAGAAGCATTGGAAACAACATCAACCAATTTAAAGCAATCACCTTGTAGAAAATCACATTCAAGTTTACAGCAATAGGAAAATCCAATTTACGTGGGTATTTTTATGCTAAGGCTAAAGATATAGCGGAGTATTGTGTGCAGACTTATTTTACTAGAAATAACATTGTCGGGATTTTGTTAGAAATTGAAAATCTAGAAGCACAATAAAGTTGTGAATTGAAATTGAATCCTTGGGCTTTAATTTGACCTTTCTATAGCAGCAAGGAATTTTCATTATAGAGATTAAATTAGAGATAAAATACTAGAGCAATATTTTTTTATTAATTAGTAGCAACATGCAGAGTATTCAGTTTAATATCAGTTGCTTAAATTATTTATTATTATCTGATAAATTAAATTGCTTTTGCTGTTTATTAAACAAACCAAATATTATTTCACCTACAAGTTTTTTAAATATGTTGAGAGCAAGAGAAACGTAAAAGCAAGAATAATTTTACCACCAGGCCTGCACGATCTCCCAAACTCAAACCCAGTCGAAATAGATTCTTATACCTGGCCTACACCGTTCCCGGATTAGATCCCTAACTGAACTTCAGATATCTACACGTAATATTTGTTAAAACGATTTTAGAAGAGTGAATGTCAAGCAGGCTATTTTATAACTCGGCCTCCAAGAAAGTCAGACTTAAATCCTACTGGCTTTACTTATTTCTTTGGTTTTACTGTTACCTGAAAGGCATTGTTCGTTTACATAGGTTAGCTAAAAGTTACAAAAGAAAAGCTTTGGAAAATTGAAGAGACGTTTTGTAATGTCACTTACAAGATCGGCTATGATTACTAAAACATATGAACGTTATTATCTCTAACTATTTTTTGTTTTATGTTAATGTTATTTACTAAATAATTTATATTCCTAGTCATACTTGATGCTTTAATCGTCCAAACGATTGTAGAACATTCCCATTAATCTACTCTTGATTACAAAATATGTAAATTGTAATGCCGACAATATCACAAAAAAAATGCCGCAAAGATAAAATCAAACATTAATTTCCGTAGAAGACAATTACAGGAACGTAGGAAGATGTTTTTCGTATCTGTCGATTCTTCTTATATTACGTCTTGTTATGACATTTATAAACGAATTCTACTAAAGCTTTAAGAGAAAAAAAATAAGAAACATTTTGGAAATTTATTGGGGGTATTGATTTATGTATACAGGGTGTTGGGTAAAGTTTGGTACTTGGAAACGTATACAGAATGTTTTATTTGAAAATTATTTAATAATAAATCCCTTTAATTTGGGATCTAAATTAAATTTAAAAAAAGTTTATTTTATTATCCCCTTCCTGTATAAAAATTCTGTTTTAATTTGCATTATAAAATTATAAATAAGTTCATTACGATTCATAGTGTGTAATATAACGTTATACACAGGCAATGCGGTTTAGTTAATCCTTGCATGGGTGAAAAATCAATGTTGCTATTGTACTTAGGTTTACCTGGAAAGCAGCTTTGATATTCAAACGAGGGGGTTTGTTTCAATGGGCAGGTTACATAATATCATGAATCAATAACCTATTACAGTCTATTGTGTTTCAATTTGTCGTTCGTAGGAAATAAGCAAAATAATAACTTTCCTCTTATCAATAAAATCTTTTATTTGCTTCCACAATACCCAGTTTTGTTGAATCGTGATTTATTTCCAGATAAAATTATTATTATATTCCTTGAAAAAAAACAAATATTAAACTTAAAATTTAAGGATAATGAAATTTGGTGCACGCAAAGTTTTCCCAAACGTTTTTTAATCGCAATTAAGTTTTAAATCATTTTCAACCCCATAAGTTTAGGAAAAGTTTTGGATATCATTAAAATAGAAGTTTGTTTGTTTTAGTTGGCAACAATAATAGAACATTCCTTTCAGTGCGCAATTTCTAACAGGGGGAAATAGATCAAGGTTCTTTTAACACTTCCATTATAATCAAACAAAAGCAACAACTGTCGGTCATTAAATATTAACAGTAAAGAAAACCAATCCTTCATAATATTTGTCCGATGCTAAAACAAAGCGGAAATATTCAATTTTGATGAAAGGTTTAAACGCAATTCTTAGTCATGTTTTTTGGCGAACTCTGTGGAATTGATTTATTTTACAACACGTCATGTACTTCGATAAATTTCTTATTTTATGGGATTATCTGTTAAAAGTCAAGTTACAAAGAAAAAACCTGAAAAGTTTTCTTTTTCAGTTCCCTGAAAAAATAACCTTTCTGAAGAATAATATTTTGAAAATATTTTTTTGGAAAAAAGAAAGTTTGGGAATAAAATATTCTAACTAGAAAGGTTCTATTCAGAAAAGCTTTATCGAAAGAATCTCTTGGGGAAAGATCTCTGAAGGAGAAGTTTCAGACATACCTTGAAAAAGAATTTCTATTAGAGTTACTTAAACGGAAAACTTCCTCCGCAGTTTTGAAGAAAGGAAATAAAATAAAATTTATAAAGGGTAGAAAAATATTAAATATGCAGTAATTCTAAACGTAAAATGATGTCTACTGTCCAGATATGTACCAGAACGTAATAAAATAGAAACTAACGCTTGCCCTTTTCTTTTGTTGACATAAAAGAAAATATCTAGAAAAAAATGATCCCCTTACTGTCTTTGTTGACATTGGCGAGCAAACAATAGTTTTGAAAGATACTGAGAGTGGTCACTTTTCGTTGAAACCCCCTGTATAATTTAAATGTAAAGGCTTAGAAAAACGCTTGGAATTAGTAAAAATTTTATTGCAGCAAATTCCAACCTCGTTCCCGGAGAATTTCGAAAACCCCGGAATACTTACAAACACGGCACTTACAGTTTTCAAAGCACAAGCTTTGCAAAAAAAAAGAAGAGCCACAACTTTTACTTCATTCCTAAAACAAAGCCAACTAGATTACGTATCCGTTGTCACAAAATTAACTCTGAATATATTGAAAGACAAATTCTTTTATTTTAGTAAAATACACGAAGGTAAAGATTAGAAACCCGTTTTGTTTTAAATTAATCTTAATCACAAAACGAATTAAGATAAAAAAATTTGAAACCGCTGAGAATTCGCTTTAAAAAAGCTTTCCCATACAGGACTAAACAAACATAAAAGCAAAAGCCACACAAAACAAACAAATAAAATAAATCAAGAAGGAACTGAAATGCAGAGGGGAAATACTGCTGGAAAGCGGAATTTTCATGAAAATATAAGCGTAAAGACGGTTTTATAAAATTGTAAACTAACCAACAGTAAAATATTCTTTATCTGGTTTGAATATTAGAAAACATTATTTGCTCTTACACACAACAGTTTTAAAAAGTGGAGGTGCGCACCCCCCTGGACTTTCCCATACTAAAAATAAACATTTCGTTTTTGGTATTCAACAGTAGTTCGCGAGGCAGCATTAGAAATCACTTGAATGCGTAGCGCGAAACACCAGACTATACGGGTTCGATACGTACAGGAGAGGGACAGGCATCTAATTTACTAACGCAGCGGAAGTTCGCGATTTTCTCATCAACCGTACATTTTAGCTATATGACTACCTTATACTATGTGATAGACAATTCAATTTTGCATTCAATTATATAATAATATACAGGGTGTTTCATTTAAAATAACAAAGTTGCTTATTGTACTGTGAAAAGTAAACACCCTGTATACGTGATATACATTTAGGAATATGCAGAATTATATACTGAATAACTTTTACATTTAAACTTTTTTTATATTTTGACTAATAAAGGAGCAAAAAATTCTACGCACAAAAATTAGTTTGCGTTTTATAAAAGATATCGCCTCATTATCTCTGGCAATGTTTGTTGAACCTGTTCGTATGAACATGAATCCTACACTTGTTGCTGTAAAATCGATTTGATACGAAGGTACCTATTATAATCCAACCTTAACGATTTACTAGTTTAATAATAGGGAAAATAACGAGCACAGGAATCGTAGTTAGTTGCCCGTTAAGCTCCCGATTACCGTACTATACGATCCTCATTTAAAATATAAAATTACCTTCATTTATTTTACTTGCAATGTAATAACTAGCGAGTCCTAAATGCATAAACATAATAAAAGGGCTTGAGAGGGAAGCAACTTAGTAATACACAGCAAGAGGTGCAAATATTTGCCAGGACCAATTCTCTATGATAAACAACCTCTGAATTTATATGGGTTAGTAAATTATATGATAGTCGTCCTACATACACTGAGATTACGTTGAAACTGAAATATGATTTACATTATGCCTGAAAAAATAAGGTTTGGAATCTATAATGTACTGGGTTTGATTTCCTATACGTTTTTACGTCCCTATTCCGCTTTTATTTTTACTGCAGTCTGAAAAGCAGAATATTAACATTTAACCTTGAAGAATATAATTTCAAGGTCATTTGTATAACTCTTTTTATTGTTTTAGATTGAAGTTTTAAACAATTTGACCTTGATAACTTGTATTTGAAGTTGATTGATTTAATTCCTGCCAATATGGAAGTTTTAAATATTTCTGCAGTGGATTTGATGCAAATTGTTTACGAGAAACTTCAGTTTAGAATTTCCAGAGTACGAGAAACTATTTCTTAAACCATGATTTTGAATCATATCTTGTTGAGGCAGGTTTAACCTTCCCCTTACCCTAATCTAAACTGTGTCGTCTTGAAATGTTGAAATCAGAATAATTTATTGTGCGTAAGTCGAAATAACAGGAACGTCACTAACTTCCTCACCCCTACATTGCTTATTTATTTAAGGGGAAAGTTTGACGAATAAACACGCTTTAGACTCCTGGGTACATTTAACTTTGCAGATGGTGTGGGTGTGCGTGTGCATGTGTGCGTGGGTGCACTATCAATCAAGCTAATAAGAATTAAATCTAAACTTTAGAAAAATTAGATTGGTCCGTTCTGAAAATTGTTTTGGTAAGAATAATTAATGGTGGCTTCTAATGTGAAGTAAATTTTACAAGTATTGGAAAATGTTGCAAGTCCCTCATTAGAAACTTGGGTATTATGTTCATGCTTGTTGCTCGTTAACACGGTAACCGTTTTATAACCTACTTTACTATTGTTTCCTGGATAATTTCAATGGTTTTGGAACTAAGGCTTGGAAAAATTTTATGCAAGAACAGAAAAAAAATCGACGAGGTGTAGTCCATGACATAATTCCCTTTAACAAGGAAGTAATATTACAAGAAGAAATTTTATTACCTTGCCGGCTATAAAATTAGCACGCAAGGTAAAAGCATTTGGGTCTTAAGAAATGCCTAACTTCTCCCTAAAAATTACCTACAACAGCTTTGATTATTTTATTAAATACCTTGTGTAATTTTTTTTCTGCTTCCTTTAAGTTAAATATTTCTTTTCAATCAAAACCGTCCTTCTTAATTAAAAATAAACCATTTTTCAGGAAGTTAATACAATACCATAGATTGAATTATGTTATCTGGGAGAGAATACATGGTTGAAACGACACCATCGCTCATCCAGACTCCCTGGAGGAATGTCAAAATCCAATAGGAATACGAGGGAATGCTTCCAGTTTCGTAAATATTTTACATGCTACCTTTACGCAATTGAAGTCTTCTTAGAGGTTGTTTGTGACCCAGTTCATTCCGGAAGTATATCCAACACGCAACTTTAGAATTTTTATTTACTTTCTAGATTAGTAAAGTTAATAGAATTAAAGGATTTTCATTTGAAATTCTGAAAACGTCAAGTTTGGCGTGGAAATACGGTTTTCAATAGAAACTGTTTGTAACTCCGTCAGTCATTGAGTGAAAAGTATTTTATTGATTAAAAGAATTATCTAATGGAATGTGTTGGGAGGTTCAATGATATTACGAAAGGGTTTAAATTCCATCAACAACTTTAGAGAACAGGTTTTTTCTTCTTTTACGTACAGTTGGATTAAATTAAACGTATTCGACCTTAGATGACATTTATTCTTTTGGATTTAATGTTAAATTTGATAAAAATTTGGAAACATTCAAACGAGACTGCTATAGGATGGGCGAACCGTGCCAAATGCACCAACCGTGCCGAATAGACGAACCGTGCCGAATATACGAACCGTGCCGGATGAACTTGTTTTTACGGAATTTTCAGCAAATATGAAAAACAATATATTTTTTGTTTGCATTTTTCTCAACAACAATCAACAGGCTACGTATAAAAAATTTAACTACCGTCTGGGAATTTCCGAAAGGACAATAATATCAGAGTTTTAATAAACCCTGGGAACAAACCCACCTGCTTGTTATCTCCGCTATTATCGTGAACATGCCGACGGCATTTTTACCCTGGAAAATCTGTTTTCCATCAATGAAATTTAAAGACCACATGTAGTCAAAAGTCGGAAAATAAAGTCCGGCTAGCAAGGAAAATAATAATTGCTTTAATGTTAGCACAGCAGTAGAGCGTTTAATGGCATCTTTAATAACTTGCAACTTTCTACGGGGCACCAGATGGTTTTAAAATAATAAATCGCTCATCCGGTATATCCCATTTATATTTCTTTGACCGCGAAAAATTTTACTAGACAAATTAAAAATAAACATTGAGGAAATAATTGGTTACTGCAGGGTATTGTTGCAGGTTTACAGGGTTTCCTTTAATTACAATTATGTTTGTCGATGTAACGTATAATGTAGTACATGTTTCAAGTTTCTAAAAACAACCCTAGAGTTTTCTTTATAAACTTTTCTAGCCCATAAATATCTTGAGGAAATTAATTTCATACTTTTCCCTGAAATAATGAAGCAATGAAAGTTTATAATATATTGCGCCACTGGAGTAAATTTTATTATTTTTAAGAAATAAACAAGAATGGGAAAGGATCAAGTCTCCACCATCGATGATTAGCCTTAGGAGTAGATATGGGCCAACCTGTTCATGTAACAGACTGAAACTAATCTTCCCAAATCCAGTTTCTTTTTATTTTTAAGGCTTGTGCAATTTTCTTATGTTCGATGCATTCTTGGAAGATTTCCCATTATGATAAAATAAAAAAGGAAATTAAGGGTTGTAAATGGTTTCTGTTTTGAATCGTCTTTTTCTGTATTTATTTTAATGTAGAAAGGGGTTGATATAAAAATAATTCTAGGAACTCATTACATGAAATGCAATAAAAATGCAGTAGTAAACCTAAAAATAATAAACAATTTAGTTGGCTCTGACCCTGTAATAATAATCGTAAGCAGCAAAGTCGTTAAGAAACAAAACGATTTATAATGAACGAGTGGTGTTTCATTTTAATGTTTCACAGGAAATTTTACTTTCAGGAATTTAATAAACTTGCGGCCGATTATCCTACAAATAGTCCAGAAGGTAACGTTAAAAAATGAATTACTACCCCCAATTTTTGTATTTAAATTAATTGAAAATATTATACTTGCAAAACAAGATAAATAAAAGTCCCTACTAGAAAATTTATGTGAATAAACAGGACGAAACAACAGAAAATTAATTAGTTTCGCGTGTTTCACGGTTGAGAACAATTCACTGATGAAAAGGGCTTTAAAACAATAACATATTAGTCAACTTAAAGAAACTATAATTAAATTTTGTTTAACACTTTCTGGTTGCATATTGTTTTATTAATTCGTTTAAATCTAAAATTGTAGAGCTACAAGGGAAGCTTTTACGAAAATGTCAAGGGTTCATTTAAGTCATAAACATAATTGCTACATTGACATCAATTTGTGTAGTAGTTCATTAATATATTAAGTAATGGGCCAAACGAGCACTTATCGTCATGAACTAATTGAGTTATCGTACAAGAAAAAAAAGAATCTTTTTTCAAAGTATAAAGGGGTAAGTAGTCGGAATAACCAACTTTGGTATAGAGATAAGACTCTTTAAATTAACTTACACCTTTAGTTGGGCTTATCAGGGGACTCGCAGAGAGAAACTTTACCCTAAGATTAGATCCAACTTAACACTTTCACTGTAGTGCTTAGGAGTTACGTATGGATCGCATTACGATCTAACCACCCTTTAGGGAATGATACTAATGTTATTGGTTTTCTTAGATATAAAATGGCGTAACGGATACGATGGGTTTGGAAATTTTTTAAGATTATGTAAAGTTAGGAAAAACTTTCTTCAATCTATCAGGGATTAAATTTTTTAAGCTTGCACAGAATTATTATTTAATCGAAATAGTTTATCCCTTAGACAGTAATATACAGGGTGTTCCAAAAAGAAATGGCATAAAGTTAAGGGCATGTTCGTTTCATGAAAATAAAAGGAAAAGTTCCTATTAACATGGGTCCGCAAATGCTTCGTTACCGAGATACAGGGTGTTGAAAGTTGTAAAAAATATCGATCTTTTTTTATTTATTCGAAAATGACTAGGAATAAAATTTTGAAAAGTAAACAATACGTGTGTATGTACATTTGCTATAACTGGACCAAATTAGTCAGTTTTTTCCTTCTCCAGTGGCGTAACTAGGGGTGGGTATATGGATATTTCTGGAGGAAAAAATGGTACGCCACTGTTTTTATATTTTTGACACAATTTTCAAATTTCTCAACTAATTTACGGTTGAAACAGTCTCTTGAGATTTTTTCCTACCATTAACCGTTTTCGTGTAAATCACACTTCAAAGATGAAAAATGAGAATAAAAAAATAACTCTGCAAATCCGTTTTTTGAATAATGACCGCCTTTAGCCTCAAAATTTTGTTCGAAGAATAGAAACTTGTCTTGAAGCTAATGACGGTCATTTTGAACATTATTTGTAAAATGATAATAAGAATAATAATCATTTTTAAAGTGTTTCTCATGAACGTAACGCTCGCTAGGAATTTTTGAAATTTTATTCAAAAGTTTACCGGTCCTGAAAATCCTGAAATTAAAATTGGGAGCAAATTATGAGAAACTTGCTTGACCTTGAATTATATTTCTCAAGGTTAAAGATTCTTTTAAACATTAATTGTGATTTCAACTCGAGTTTTGTATATTATTTTGCATAAACCAAACTAAAATATTCATTAAAACGTTAATTTAAACAAACGAATGCTTTAATTATGTAAACCAGTAAAAATAATTTGTAATAATATGCTATTCTAAACCTTCTAATTAACCTCTCCATTAAGCAACGAATAAAACAATTGTGTTTTGATTTACTTTTTGTAATTACTCTGCTTTTATGTTACAGTGCGAGCCGGCGAGCTTTTGTTCCGTTTCTAAAATTATTCAAAAAATTACGTAACATAAAAAAATATTTAAATCAAAATTATCAGTAGGAATAAAATATACAATTGTATATTTTTCCGAAACGAAGTTAACTAAAGTGGAGCAGGTTCAAGTCTTACCCGGGAAACTGCCGAACATAAACTTATTACAACGTGATAATTTCCTTAAAACATTCAAATGAATGTTAATTGTAAAATAAATAATTCCTGAATGTTCCATCCAGAAATGAAGACAATAAATAGCCTGAACAATTAGCTAAAATGTACCTACTCCGGATATTGTTAATTACAATACAACTGTAACAGCAGAAAACAATTTAATTCAGTTCAATTAATTTGAACAATAATTAATTAAAGAGAGATAAACCAACCCCCCTATAAAAAAAATATAAATCTGAAGGCTATACACTCCGTATACTCGTTGTATAAATTACCTTTTGCTTCATAAATAATTTACAAGCAAGTAATGCAATTCCATTGCTTCTGATTACAGTTTTCGTCTGATGTCAAAGTAAGAAGCGTTTAAGTTTCATAAATTATTCACGATATCATTTAAAAATATTTCTGTATGTTGTTATCTAATAAATTATTCATTTCATTTTCCATTACACTAATAATCCCGATCAAATTGCTGGTTCGGTCAAAATAATCCTATTACAGAACCATTAATTTACATATATCTAGTTCTGTAAGAGGATCACGTTATTAAATTAAATTTACTGGAAACTCCGGAAGGTAAACTTAACAGAAGGGTAATAGGAGTTTATTTGCCATTGAAAATAATTTTCTTTGACTTGAAAGGTCAGGAAACTTATAAATCAAAGGACCTGACCTTGAACTATGCGCTTTTTTAACTGTGACCTTGAGATAAGCTCTTAAGGTCGAACCATGATTACGTCCCTGAAATTTGTTCCAGAGATTTTAATTTTAGACTGTTTTAAGTTTCCTCGAGCTTATTCTTTTAAATACAAAGCAGAAAGAATACAAAACCAAACAACATAGATAACGAGCTTTGAAGTAATATTTTTTTCACTCACCAGTTCGGACGAGTTTAAATGTTACAGCATTATGGGCCTTAAGGGCCTCGTTATACGACGGATGAGTCAAATCCCTTAGGGGTGACTCTGTACCCGCCATTTTCGGGGTTGTTTCTAACGTCCTCTTCCCTCGGACGCTCCCGAAGAAGCTCTTCTTGACAGGAGGAGTTTTTTCTAAAAAAAGAAACAGTGTTTGATGTATGCAAGAATAAAAATTGGAAGCTTTAGAATGATATCTAGTGGATGTTGTCACGGGATTACTTTGTAATGAAAAATTAAACCTTTCAGTCAACTTATAAATTTTTAATTTAAAACATGATTAAACCTGATCAGGATATTGGATATTGTATTCAAAAATTGATTGAGCTTTCACTATGAGAGCCGGTTAATTAGAAACTTGACACTAGCAATGGCTCAAAGACGTTATAATATGCAAATTGTACCTGGAGTTGACAACATTAATGAACTTGACGAAAATTGGTTTGTGATTAAAGGGTAGCGAATATTGACGTCAAAATCGAGATTATGACCGTCTATAAATTAATTATTGATAAGAGATCGAAAGAATTCTTTAATTTTTAAAACCCTAAACTTCCCAAACTTTTCCAATAAATATATTTTTAAATAGAAAATCGGGTCTAAATTCGGTAACAACCCCTAAAGGAAAGTTTAATTAAGTGCTTGTCCTCGCTAATAAACTTTTGTATTATTTAGCTTAAGCTTAAAATTGAAGATGAATACAAGACAATTTATTCTAATTAGATGAAGGGATTTATTTTTATGTCTACTAGGTACAAGTGTTACTAAACTTGTCAAGGTTTTAGTTTGTTGGGGATGTCTGCATTTTTTTCGCACGGAAATCGTTTCTAAAGTTTTGTAAACCACTCCATTTCAATTTATTAGAGTGTGTCGGTTTGAAAAATTAATTTGAAGGGCATTTAAAGTTAAATTGTACAAAGGAAAGCTCTTAGATTTTTTATTTTCTATTTTGATAAATCCGTTGTTTAAAAACACCCCAAAATTTAGACATTGAAAAATTTAACTTGAAGGTCAACCATAAAGCAAAAAACCTGGTTACAAAATAATAAATTTATTACCTTAGCTTCACAAATATTTCATTTCATGTTTAATTGAAACATTTCTTTTACCAACAACCTTGTCTACTAACTTTTATGTGATATATTGAAATGAAGAATTTCATAATTTTATATTACAACTGAAATGCAGTTTTTTAAGGTATTCTGATAATATCGTAGCATGACGTAAATGTAGTTTGAGTTATATTAACTTTTATTTGTATGTTTTTTTCATATTCATGAGAAGTTTCATAAAAATAGGGCGGAATTTCTTATAAAATTAATATGAATGAGTAATGGATCTATTAAAAATAGTTTCCTTGATCTAGATAGCGTAAAATGAGTTAGATGTATGTCTTTGTAAAAGTACCGTTAGATAACTAAAAGGCGAATACTTAAACTGTAGGTCCTTCCCAATTTTTTTTTTTTTGGAAAGCAGGTCTTAAAAATTCTAGGAAAGAATTAAAGAAATGTTCAGTTCAAGTATTCAGTACACTCACTACAGGACAATTGTGTTTTAAAAAATAATTTTTATAAAGAAAAGAACAAAAAAAATTCATTTCACCTTGAAAATTTAAGTTAAAGGTCATCTATTTTACATAAAAACACAAAGATCTGCTATTTTCAGTGATTTTTGCATAAGATAAATTTTTTTTCAGGAAACTAAATTAAAGTTTTGAGACCCTAAAAAATTTTTTTTTCATACGATTTGACAATTGTAAGTTAAAGGTCATCGATTTTACATAAAAACACAAAGATCTGTTATTTTCAGTGATTTTTGCATAAGATAATTTTTTTTTCAGGAAACTAAATTAAAGTTTTGACACCCAAAAAAAATTTTTTTTCATAGGATTTGACAATTGTAAGTTAAAGGTCATCTATTCTACATAAAAACACAAAGATCTGTTATTTTCAGTGATTTTTGCATAAGATAATTTTTTTTCAGGAAACTAAATTAAAGTTTTGAGACCCTAAATTTTTTTTTTTCATACGATTTGACAATTTATTGTATGTTAAATGTCATCTATTTTACATGAAAACACAAAGATCTGTTATTTTCAGTGATTTTTGCATAAGTTAATTTTTTTTTCAGGAAACTAAATTAAAGTTTTGAGACCCTAAAAAATTTGTTTTTCATACGATTTGACAATTGTAAGTTAAAGGTCATCTATTTTACATAAAAACACAAAGATCTGTTATTTTCAGTGATTTTTGCATAAGTTAAATTTTTTTTCAGGAAACTAAATTAAAGTTTTGAGACCCTAAAAAAAATTTTTTTCATACGATTTGACAATTGTAAGTTAAAGGTCATCTATTTTACATAACAACACAAACATCTGTTATTTTCAGTGATTTTTGCATAAGATACCTAATTTTTTTTCAGGAAACTAAATTTAAAGTTTTGAGACCCTAAGAAAATTTTGTTGAAAGGATTTGACTTTTATCACGAAAAATATTAAGCTAAACCTCATTGATTTTGATTTTAAGGATCAAGTTCTTCCTTGTTGATACTTTAGGCCGTTTAGAAACCTTAATTAAGCGTTAATAGCTGTACCAGTGTTTATAGATAGGCCGACCTTAAAAATTGTAAGTCCTCCTTGTCTAGATCCAATGATTGTATAATAAGTTAAGTTCAAACGGTGAGTAGTACACATTTACGTGCACGTGTACGAAAATAATCCTGAGACTAAAATTAAAATGTAAAAAACAAATTTTAAAAATACCCGGAAACGAATCAATACTTATATTTAGAGAAAGAGAGAGATAGAATGATGCGTTGGTGCGAACGGAAATGTCCTGATTGATTACAATGTAAATAACTAATGTCAATTAAATCCATGCTTTCGTTTCAAATCCATCAGCTCACGTTTAGGAAATTATGGGGTTGTACACATCAACAATATTTATTGTATTTAGTAAACCAAACTAAATTTGTTAGTTGTTGCAGCACACACGTCTAGTAGGCCAGGATTAGCATTGTTAGTACGGAAATAGCATAGAAACAACCTTCACCTGGCGTTTGTTGTCGCAGACCTGTCAACTGTAACCTTGAGTCTGGGGTTAAAGACTTTGGGGAAGATCCTCTCCCTAACGATTTACTAAACGTCTCCTCACCAACTGATAAATATTCGTACTCGTTTTTGGCACGGGCACTATTTACAGGAGTATGTTCTCGATCTATCGAAGAAGTTTTGGGCGATCTTTCGCGACTAACCTTCGTTTTTGAAGAATCAGAACTTTTGGTACGTTTATGCGTTGCAGAACTCTTTGGATTCGGTTTTTGATTTCCAATTTTTTGGTTTAACCCCGAATCACCAAACTCAGATTTTTCTTTTTCCAAACTTCTCGCTAACTTCACCCTCGGCGAGATTGGGCTCGAAGGATCACCTTCGGGCTTTGAATTATCTAACGACTCAATGGTTGCTTCGTTTTCTTCACCTCTATATACAGTCACGTAACCAGAATAAGAAAGCTTTCTTCCAGGATTGGAAGAATTACTCCTTTGCAGTTTTGAATTAAACCTATCTTGGGTATTTGGAGATAGACCTGAGTTAGACCTACGGAGAAGATCCTGTTTAAGGATTTCCTGTTTTGAGGATTTGGAATCTTTTCTTTGAAGACAAGTATTGGAGGATTTAGAATTATTCCTTTCAAGAAGAGGAATATTTTCCTCTTGAGTTGTAATTGAAATCCGTTTCTTTTTGGATCGATTTGGTTTAATTGGAGGTGAAGAGCTTGTGGAGGGTTGAGGCCCCGATCTATTAGACTTGACGCTCCCTTGAAGTGTTTCCAAGCCACCTCGTTGTAAACGTGAGCTTTCTTGTGAATCTTCTGAATAGCTACTTAAGGAAGGTCCGCTGATAAGAGAATGGAAACTTCTTGTTGAGCTTGTGCTTGCGGAGGGAACACTAGGGTTGGAACAGCGAGTGTCTGATATTCGTTGCACACTAGGAGCAGTTGATGAAATTTCGGTCTCTCGACCGGTGTTTTGGGAATTGGGGACGATTATAAGACGACCGTATGATAAATAAACTACTTCATCTGCCGGAAATATTACATACATGCTCCTGCACAGTTCGACATTGCGAAAGTGCGCACAGCTGTGTCCCGAGCGCACCAACGATGGTTATCCACATGAATATTACAATTTTTACTTCACAGAAATATCAAATAGTTTTGGATTAAATTCACTTAAATTAACTTCATTTTTTTGATTTTTTTTCTCTGTAACACAACACAATATTTTAATTTTTTTGTTTAATTACAACCCCTTTCATTGTAATTAGTACTGTTAAATGTTAGTTTATTTACATGTCCTGGAATGAAATGAAAAGCCTGGAAATGACCGTTCTAATTGATTTTCTTTCCCTAACAACCACTCCGGTGGTTCCGATTCACCTGCCGCTAATGATGTTGTTGTTGTTTTCAACTCACTAATACATGAACATAATACAGGGGCTCTTAATTATCCCCAAAATTTTATTACGTTTCTCATTGTTCACATAAATTTTCTTCCTTGAATTTATTAGAGCGAAAATCAAAATAATTTTCTTAATTACAGGTAAATATTTTTTTCAGGAAGTTTATTAGGGTAAGACACGAGTCTTTTTCTAACAGTGGGTTGCGGTTATTTTGAGAAACTTTCTCACAAATAAATGTAGGTAGCTATTTCTTGGGATTGACTCATCAGAGTTATATGTTTATGATCGGGAAATAAACTTTAGGTCACACCTAGTTTAAGGAAGTTTAATTAAAACTTTAGAAGAGGAAGTCAATATTAAAAGCTAAAGAATTTAATTAAAGACCAAAATATTCAACAATCTAGGAATATTAAAAAAATCGAGAAACATTATACCATCAACTCGTGACATAACTCTTCCCTAAACGAATAGAAAACACTACCCCAGCTATAACAAACATTTAAAAAAAATTATAACATGTTCTGACGTTGTCATATTTCACAGCAAATGTGACAGGCAGTATCAAAACCCATTTCCTCGTCAATATTTGAATATCAGCCACAGGGTTTCTCTAAACCAATAATTAACTTCAGTCAGCTAATAGAAAAGCTGCTAGAATTATAACAGAAATGTATGGAAATTCCCTTAAAGGAAAATATGACCACACGCCACTCAGAGTTACCCGCCCCAACAATCGCATGGTTTGTCAGAACGAATACATTTTTCAGGAATTGTCTTGAGCGAAGGCAAATAAAATACAAAGTGCTAGCGCCAAGTTGTAACTCCCCCCCCCCCAAATCAATATTTGAAGTGATAAACCCGAATTGCTATCCAATTTTTTTTAGTAGAATTTAATATTGTCGGAGTTTAAAAATTTAAATACAAATTGGGACAGGGTTACTGCATGGAGTTGGTACTTTATATTGGACTGTTTGTTATACATTTCCATAATTTAATTATCACTAGAAACGTATTGGTTGCAACAATGTTGATTTGATTGGTGGAAAGTTTTAACGATCTAATAATATTGCTATTATTATCCTTAACGTTTCATAATTATTTAATGCGGTTGTCTCCTAATAATAATTTTCCATTCGATTGTCAATTAAGCCAATGAAACCCATACAGCGAACAATTTCAGTATGCACTGCATTAAATCCAAACAAGGATTCAATTATTAATGTGACAGTAGATAGTGATTGAAATTCAAATTAAAAGGTTGTAAAAATAACAATTCTAATTGTTTTATAATGAGCATTACCTTGTCGTTTTGGTTAATTAATTATAGCAATTTGTGTTAATTAATTAACGAAAATGAGAAGAGCTTAAGGGGCTTGACCTATTTAACTGGAAAATTTCAAATTACGTTTTATTTTTCCCTTCACTT
Organism: Hemicrepidius hirtus; assembly: GCA_963082805.1. Classification (NCBI taxonomy): domain Eukaryota; kingdom Metazoa; phylum Arthropoda; class Insecta; order Coleoptera; family Elateridae; genus Hemicrepidius; species Hemicrepidius hirtus. Next base: position 1,995,440 of record OY720166.1, read on the forward strand.
ACAATTTTTTATCTTTCTAAATTATCTTTTAGGGATAAGAAATCTTGAAAGAAAATTGTTTCTTAAAGCACTTTTTGCAGGAGCTTTGTCTGAAAACACGACTACAAAAAGTAATTAGTTACTGACCCTCTAGTAAAACACAAACCCCGTATTATTTTTTTTCTGTGATCGAATTGGAATAGAACACAAATTTGTTTAATAAAAAATTTTTTTTAAGGTCGCTTGGACTTAATGTAAAGTCGAAAATCCATAAAATATCAATTTATTATAAATATAGTAGAATACGAATCAGACATTATTTTTGCTTATTAAAGTTTGGATTTTTTAAATTGTAGAACGCAAAATTAATGTTTTTTTTTACTAACGGAAATGTTGTCTAAGGTTGGTGTGGTTTAGAATAAAGACTGCATTAAAAAATTACTTATGGTAGAACACGAATCCGCTGTTATTATTTTACGTAATAAATTTTGAATATTTTCGCTGCAGAACAAAAATTTGATTTATTTTATTAATGGAGGTTTCCACTAAGGTATACCTTTCGTCCCTATTATATTTAGGATTTGAATTCGGAACCTTCAGGACCGTAGCGAAGTATCGAAAATTACTCAGCTGTAAATATGATTTTTCTTTGCAATACGTGCCCTTACAGCACGCTTATTTCAGGTTAAAAAATTATTTTAGGCGCCTATGATTCAAGGGTATTATTGTCCTTGATGACACACTTAAAATAATATTTCTAGATTTGTTTATCGTAAAGTTTTTGAACCTAGTATTTTAAATTTTCTAGGAAAGAGAGTTGACATTTAAAATTAAGTGCAAAATTCCTTCAAATTTAATTCTTAATTGTCAGCAAACTGAATTCTGTTTCTGCTAGATTAGAAATCCTAATTTTGCTGAGTAAGTTACAATTACTACAAAATAATCTGACATTGGGAGGTGGTCTTGTATTCTCTTAACATTATTACAATCCGGTCCAATTTAATCAGAAGCAAGAAATCATTAGTGAATGTTGCTTGTTCACGACACCTTCTAAATCAGATCTAAATATATCCCGAGCTAAGGTCCTCTACCAAATAATTAAGCACCTAAAACAGAACTCGGATTGTGCGATCGCCTGTTTGTTACCTAGTGAGCGTATAAAATGTTTCTGAGTAAATATAGCATGACCAATGTGTTTGGAGGATCTTCAGAGCGCCATGAAATCTGGGTCGAGCCAAAAGACCCACAGTCTGCTCGCCAAAGATCTGTAAATATTAGTTTCTCATTTCTTCCTGATACTCGAATAAAAATTCAACAGACCGACATAATTGCAATTATTGGATGTCTTGCCATACGATTCCAGACACTTTACATAGTTACAGATGTCAGTGGGGAGTTACATTTCTAGACATGGGTTTCAGTTACAGGAAATTAAGTTTAGATCACGTCTACCTAAATTTATGAATCTTTTAGGAGAAGTAAATTGAATTATTTTTAATTTTAAAATTAAATTATTTTTAATTTCCGTACAGATCCTGCTAATAATAAAAAATCTTGATAATTAGTTTCCCCATCCCCATTCCCAGTTACGCACTACAATAAAATTTAAAACATCTGTAAACTGCATTAAATTATTTTTTGTGGTCACTAAACCCTCTTTGATGTTCCAGTGAAAATTTTCATGTTCATAATTGCAATTGGATGCCCCGCATTACGATTCCAGACAGTTTACATAGTTAGGGACTTCGGTGGGGAAAGCAAAGTCCCTAGATATTTGTTTCAGTAACCACAAATTAACTTTAGTAAAGTTTGTAATGAGTTTGGTAAACTTCGGAATCACCTAATCGCATATAAGGTGAAAGTATTTCGCTGACATAAGTTTTAGCAGGCCGAGGAAAATAAATTTATTGCACAAAAGGAAAAGATTTGGAACTTTTAATTGATTTTGGAATTTATTGCTTACATAGACGTTTTCCAATCAATATAACACTTATAATTTTACGGACTATTAAAACCAAACCACCTACAAAGCTAATCAATTTAATCCCTTCCTAACAAATTGAGGAAAGTATACGTGAGGTAATCAGGAAACGTTTCTGGGGACTACAGTTAAATTTAACGGTTGATTCTTTCACGAACTTTAATCTTCCATTACAACCGCAAATTTTAAGAAAAAAATTGCAACCGTGAAACTTCTAAATTCGAATCATGTTTAAGCTGTGACCACAATGGCTGACAGAGGATGAAGGGATTCTCTCTGCCTGTCAAAAACTTCTCGAAGCCTCTGCATAATTTTAAGGAACTTGTCATTGCTGAAGTTTCAGAATTATTAACTGAAAAATGGTTTTACATTGAAAATTATTAAAATTCAGGAAATTTACGCCAGAATCCATTATTTATATAAGAAGAAAAACAAAGTTGGACCTTGTGTTTCTAGTTCATTTTCTTAGATAAAAAAAATACAAGAACCACCCCATATCCCTGCCCTAACCTAACCAAGATATTGTTAGTGCCAACGCTACCGGCAACCCTGTCCCATTCAAAACTGAAAACATAAATTCGGTTAGCCGCAAACTAATACAATCAGAAGCTTTGTTGCACTGAAAAATATTTGTTTTTAATTTCGAAATTAAACGGCCATGGCAATACCTTACCTTACGACGACCCTGCCCCAGTCAATATTATACATTGATAACATAAAAAAATTAGAACTTTTAAACAACTTTCTATATCATATTCCGCTGTAAAACTATAACAAAATTTTTTAATTAGAAACTGAAGTAAAAACGTACTTGTACTTAATAATCATCCCCTGTTAATAATTAATAAGGGTCTTGTTTTATTTACAAAAACCTAATTAATTGGTTTTCATACAAAGGCTTTTCCCGCCTTACACAGTTGTTATTAGAGCTTACTGGCATTGATCGATGCAATTAGATATTCAGCACGAAATTTGCTAATTAATCATTTCCAACTTTATTATTTCACACTTTATCAAGAAAAATAAATTCCACATATAATTAATTGGACGGGAATATTTTGATAGGTGTGTCGGTTTTGAAAAAAAATTAAAGACATCGTGTTTTCAGGAAAAAAACAACAAACGCGATGTCGGAAATTCAAAACACGTTTTTGTACAATATTATATTTTGCCTGTTCTACAAGAAATAAAAATGTTAGAGAAGATTACACCCATCAGGTTTAAGATGCCGTAAATATTTTCTTTCAGGCCTATATTTATTACCAAAAGAGCAAGGCAAAAGAGTAAACTTACAATTTTGTAAGCCTTACAAATCTGTCAACGCCTGAGATTTATGTGTTATTATTTCAGTAGCTTTTTCTAGCTGAAAATTCCGAACTGGTTAAAGGGATTACCCAGAACGCCTTGTCTTAAAAATAAATGGAACTCATACAACCCATTCATCTTAGTTTTTCTTTTTTTATTAATAAAATTGTTTCAGTTTTCAAAGTCAGTTCGATATAGAAATATTTCAACCGATATGCCATCCTCATCCCTGTTGTAGTTAATTGGGAAAAATTTTCTTTCTCCCGTAAAATTGTGCTTCCTCATCCAGCTTGACCGAAAATAAAATATTACCCCTGTTATCTCTTAATTAATTTTTCAACTCTTAGTTTGTGAAAACATCAAACTGTATCCACGTTGATTTATTTCTTAATTACTACCAGTGGAAATTTTTTAGGGCAAATATTTCCTAACTAATCAAAAAAATACGCTCCCTGTTCAAGTTTTCCAGTACATTTACCTTAAAAAAATATGGAATTCCTTTCATTACCGTAATTGATAAAAGTAAGTGGGGAAAATCTAAACATTTTTCAAGTGCTCGATAAAAACTATTAATGGGGAACCTTTAAATGCGAAAATAGGAAAAGAACCCTCTTGGGCAGTACTTGATTGGACCCTTATTCTTAGCGTTTTCACTATTTTACCAAAAATAAATAAAACCTTTCTTTCTAATTTATGATCTTTCAGGAAGCTTTCTCGGCCTAAACTGAAAAACTGTTCCTGATGCGGTCTTTAATAAAACTAGAGGCTTAACATTTTCCCTGAACTAACCCAGGGATAAAAATTTTATAAGTAACCCAACCTGCCATAAAACAAAGAACCCTCTCGGGCACTATTTAATTGCACCCCTAACGTCCCCAATGTTTGATTCTTGGAATTTTTATTATTATACCCAAAACGGGGAAAACTTTACTTTATATTTAATAATTTTCCAGCAATCTGGCACAACCTAAACTGAAAAATTGTTCCTGTTAGTAAAAATAGGGAAGGGTGTCTTGTGGCCTAACGATTTTTCTAGGACTAACCCAATGTACTTCTTTAATCTACATAGGGGAAGGTTTTCCTGTAGGGAGAAATTAACCCAACTTGTTTGAAAATAAAAAAAAACCATTTGGCACTGGAAATTTTCCAGAAAATTTAAAACCAATAAAAATACAACCCCAATTTGGGAAGGAAAACTTTATCATCTCAAAAAAAATGTAAAAAAAATATAATGATTCCTTATACGATATTTTTATAAAAAACCAAAAGAACCAAAACAATTCTAGGAATTTCCTGTATAATTTTTTTTTAATTCTATTCAAGTGCTACTGTCCTGATATGTCAAAACAATAAAAATTTGCGGTTTAGTCCTTGAATTTTTTTATTGTTGAGGTAAATCCGTATGTCAGGGTCTAATAAAAAAAACAGTCACTAAGGGGGAATATTTTCTATAATATTTTTCTTAATATTTTCGATGACAAGGTCGCTACTAAGTTAATGAAGCGTTATTAGGTTATGTAAAAAAATTGCTGGCGTCTAATAAAAATTTTTACAAAATATTAATAGACTTGGAAAGCTTTTAGTTGAGGATAATTTAAAATAGATGCTCCATTTTTCGTATAAAACAATTTTTTAAAGCTCGTCCTTTGCTTTAATCTTTTTTCTTTTCATAAACACTTTTAGTTCGTCCTGTTTTTTTTTCACAACTTTTTCGGTTATCAAATCGTAGATCAATAAATTTAATTATTATTAATAATTAAAAGGAATAATATTAAAGGTACCTTTAAATTAAATAAAAGAAGGTTTTTGTAAATGAACTTTACATCGAATAATATTGTATACACACACACCATATAACATACGTTGAACTTTCGACGGGTCGTACCTACCTAAGGGGGTATCGCGTATTCATAGTACGAGGACTCGGACGCGGGCGTCGGGACGCCCTGGTCGCGGTTATTTCCGTCCGCAGCCGGAGCTGTACTGTCGAAAAGGCGTCGCAACGTGCACTGTAAAATACCTGACAATGGCGCATGTGCGTCCTTCTACACTAATAATATATAATACATATTTTTTTATTACATATTGAACATCACGTACTGTATGAAAATTATTTTCCCCAACAAAAAAAAAATAGAAACAAATCATGCGCTTACGTATGGGTGATATAAATTTTCCCCATAAAGAAAAAATATTATTACATAATAGAAAATGTTTGTTAGGGGTGTGAAGGGGAGGAGATTTTAATCATAACGACAAGTGAATATTTGTAAAATGAAAATGTTTTTACGGCGTTTGTTCAAAAATTCATTTAGTTAATGTAAAAGCCAGAAATTCAATTCATCGCTTGTATGAACGCATTAATCAGGAATTGAACTACAAAAAACCTATATTGTAGGGATTACAAATGTATATTAAAAAGCTTTTAGTAAAATATTCATGGGAAAAAAATATCAAGCGACTTATGGTTTCAGGAAAAATTAATCTAAATTACTGAAATAAAAGTTCAAATAAATCTCAAGAAGCACCAATGAAAAATTTTCTTATCATATCAATTTCGATATTTTTAACGCCATGGCATGCTTCAACTTTAATCCATCTGAAAACCTACTTCAATTGTTCTAACACTACCACCATTCAACAAAGGGATTATTGTATTAAAATTAAATTACCTAGGGTTACTTTAGTCCCAACGCGTATATCTATAGAAATAAAGGCCCAGACAAATATTTAGAGAGAAAATATTCGGAAAATTGAAATTTTTTTAACCGCAGTAAAAAAAATAAAAACACTGAATTTAATCAAAACACAATCAATTAGTAAAATTTTCCACGTTTTTTTTCCCGTTTATCCCTATCATTTTTAAATTGAGATGTTAGAAAGATAGGTGTGTTGGAAGTATACAAATTGCCAGAGCATTCCGTTTTGAGCCTAAGAATAATTTAAACAAGATGCTCGTAATACTTCACATAAAACAGATGGATCTGAAATCCTGAAAATAAAATACAAATAAAGGGAAAATGCGTGTGTTCGACATCAACGAGGTTGAAATGAGATCTAAATGTAGCGTTAAAGCAGGCAAGGGGCTTCCAGAACAAGCAAATTTAATGTATTTCTAAAAAGGAAAATACGTATTTGAAAGGAAGATAAATACTGACATTAGGACGTTAATAACAATATTGTTATTCGTTGGAATTTGGTTATTATTCTAATAACAATTCCTAATTGGTTCGTACTGTAACAAAAGCTTTAGAAATGACGTCATAATAACTGTAATAAAATATAAGACGCAACTTGAAATGGAATCTTTATTGTTTACTATACTAACAATGATGGGTAAGGAGCAAAAAATATTAACTACAAAGGCACTGATATAAAGAACATGCCTAGAAAGAAATTGAAACTAATTAAAGGAAATGCGGCACCTCCACCATAATGCCACTTTTAATGAACCCGGTATTATAGTTCCTAATAAAAGACAGTAAAACAAATTAATGAGCAAAATACTGAAGATAGACAAAAAAATTTAAAAAACGGGCCTGAAGGTAATGATTTGGGACAACAAAGTGGAAGAAACAGGTGTGACGCGAATTTCTATGACGTAAGGTCAAAATGAACAGAAAATAATTTAATTGTATTTTATTACAGTTATAATAATTATTGATATTCTAGTAGAAATTCGATTCCCCTTCCTTGTCTAATTGATTAATTCGAGGCTAACATATCACAAACAGGAATTTAGCTCAAAGCTAATTCTGCCATTTGCCAGTTTAGTTAAATTACCCTTATAACCACTATCATTCCATTAACAGAACTAAGATTGATCAAAAGCGGTAAGTTTGGTTGCTATTTTGATGTAGATTCGATAACATTCCTTTAATTAAACGAACAAATCAAACAGTAAAAAATATTGAAAGAAAACAAAATAAAATCATAAATTTTGGCTGGAAGCCATAAATTTATGTTATGACTGGTAACCTTGTAAGTTTGCTAATAAAAAACCAATTACGCAACTAAACTTAAATCGATTAACGCAGGAATTTGAAATTTGTCATCTTGTCATACCAATTAACCTCTTAATCTTTCGCACTTAAACCTAACTTCCCTCTAAACTTCACAGAAGGCAGTAGAGTTATACTAAAAAAATTTACTGTTTGCTATGAAACTCTTTTCACGATAAGAATTTTATTTTTGCAATTAAGTTTTCCTTCTACGAATATTTTTTCCTATAATATAACCCATAGTTTCGTTTTGAAAATAAAGTTTCTGTAGTTCAAAAAAAGCTTACATATAGTTTTTAAGTCTCTGCACTGTAAGAGTAAGCGAGTAAAAGCTAAGGGTTTGTCAATGCCGTAAACAGAGCGCGTGTATGTGTTTAGTCTGACGGTTCCCAGGCCCAAACTATTAACATTAGACCTTAACTTTCCGGGAGTTTTTTGTAGGAAATTTAATTTTCTACAATTTTACTCTTACGTTATTTTGGATTATCTTGCGCGTTTCCGCTACGTTGCCATTTAAAGCATCAATGGACGTGACAGAGTGCGCGGATGTGTTTCATCTGACGGTTCCCAGGCCCAAACTATTAACGTTAGGGAAAAACTTTCCGGAAGTTTCTTGTAGAAAATTTAATTTTCTACAACTTTACTCTTACATTATTTTAACCTATCTTTCTCGGATTCGCTTCATTTCTATTTAAAACAATCTCTATCGATAAATTTAATGAAATATGAAATATGAAACTGTTTCTGAAAACGTGCGCGAATGTGTTCAGTCTGACGGTACCCAGGCCCAAACTATTAACATTAGACCTTAACTTTCCGGAAGTTTCTTGTAGGAAATTTAATTTTCTACAACTTTACTCTTACGTTATTTTAACCTATCTTGCTCGGATTCGCTTCATTTCTATTTAAAACAATCTCTATCGATAAATTTAATGAAATATGAAATATGAAACTGTTTCTGAAAACGTGCGCGAATGTGTTCAGTCTGACGGTACCCAGGCCCAAACTATTAACATTAGACCTTAACTTTCCGGAAGTTTCTTGTAGGAAATTTTATTTTCTATAACTTTACTCCTACATTATTTTAACCTATCTTGCTCGGATTCGCTTCATTTCTATTTAAAACAATCTCTATCGATAAATTTAATGAAATATGAAACTGTTTCTGAAAACGTGTCGGTCTGACAGGTCTTGGAAGGAAAAAAATAATATCTAGTCAGCTTCAACTCGAACAAGCAGCTAAATTAATATTGAAATGTTGGAACTCCAAAAAGCCGCAACCCTTCACGTTTTTTTTCTTGAAAGTTCAAGTAATGGAAGGACGCATCAGATAAAGTGCTGTGACACGTTGACCTATAAAATATAGATAAGACGTAGCCTAACAGAAGTCACAGGCAATATGACGGGGAACACGCAAAAGTTTTTTAAAGTTTCTTTTTTTCTTCTTCCCTTCAATAAAGTAACATCTGTTTTGATATATTGGTTTAATAAGAAAATAAAAATTATTGTTAACTGTTTTTGGGAAAAGAAAACTTATTTTTAGTCCTTCAATAAATCTTGTAAAAGGAAAGGAATGACAGAAATAACAACCCTTAGTGTAAATTTTAAAAATTTAGCCAGAAAATACTGTAAACTTTAATGTAACAAAATGAGTCTAAGAAAAATGATTACTACACTCCTTAAAAGAAATAAGTTCCTGGCCAAGACATATAGATTTGAGTTACCGGAGGTTTTTAAAAAACTTTTACCTTTATTCTGCATTTCCCGGTCCCACATAGTAAAATTTTCTTTAATTCAGTTTAAGAATAGCATAAAGACGTTCCAAAGTATATAGAACGTGCACAAAAAGTTAAACTTGTTCCATGACAAAGTTATTTCGACCAATGCTAAAGTTTCTTTTACAAGAAATTCTTCGTATGTTCAAAAATGTTACCCTGCTAACAAAATTTACATAAAAATTCAAAAACGTATGAAAAATTAATAATCTGATCCAGTTACATGTTCAAATGGAATAAAATTTTCCCTGTGGGAGAATAATACAACAAGCAGAATAAATTAATTCGGTTCATATTGTTTTTTTCATCAGAGGATTAGTCGTAAAATAATAATAAAAAAAGATTTTGTTGATATTTTTTTATCAAATATAAAGCTTGCATTAGTTGATGAAATTGAGAAAAAAAATATCTGTCGTAAGTGGTTGGTTGGTAAGTGGTCATGTTATTTTATGATACTCCAAATAATAATTTATTTCAGGTGGGAAATTAGTTTTTGTCTGAAAGCGGCAGGAAAGTAATTGATTACCTACAGATTATCGTAAACATGGACAGGATAGGCTTGCACCTAATAAATAATTTACATGATTGTCATAACTCAAAATTGGCATGGAAAATCTTTTTTTTATGATAGTGAAAATAGTGTAGGCTATGGACTTTCTGTGCTCGCAGACACAAGACACTTTTATACACTCCAAACGATAAAGTTTAAAAAACAAACTTTGTACCAATTTAGGATAAAAAATATTCTCATTGTACGCTTAGCCCTAAGAGTCTCATACTGGGGTAGTTTTCCGTTTAACCTTCAGGCTATTATTTTTTATTTTTTGGGGAATAAAATAGAAATATCTGTTGCTTTCTAAATTAGTGTTGACAGAAAACCGATAAAATATATTTTTAAAAATGAAATCCATAAGAACCCTTCAACATCAACTTCGTTTAATAAATTGAAATGTTTTTTTTCTGATTCACCCCTCAATGGAATAGAACAAAGTAATGGAATATTTCCATTTCTAAAATTATACGCAACCTATATAAATTACGGTTCGATTTTTAGGACAACCCGAATTCTTGCGTAACGATCAATATCATTTTTATGTTAGAAATGTTTTTCTCACGGATTTTACGAGCGTCCTGAAACGACTTCATCAGTCATCAGGTCATTGTCGCTATCCTCGGGATTTACCCTTTTCCTTATTCTAACCGAATTTTCAAGAGAGTTTAAAAATAAATTTACTTGCCTTTAGCCATTTCCGATACGATCTCGGTTAAAAAAAGCATTTATAATGAAGGCACATCTGCTCCCACACAAGAAAAATTGTAGGGTTTATTCATTAAAATCATTATGTCTTGCACCTAGGAATTCAAAATTAATACTGAGGGCAGCAGGTTTAGTCACGACATGCGACCTCAAACTTCCAGAGTATCGCATGAATTTTTCAGGCATTGAACCATGAATATTTTAGTTTGTTTGGTAATTTATACTGATGTGGAATAGATGTACAAAGACTGACTGGACGCGCTTAATATTGTTTATCTATTCATGGAGAATCGGGTTTTCGAACGATTTCAAATTCTACGGAATTCCTGAAGGATTCTTTTGCCACAAATGTTTAATCATCCGTAAGTCACTGACCAGCGCAATTCTCAGACCTAAATCCAATAGAGATCTTGTGGCAAAAGGAAGACAACCGCGGTCGTCATAGTGCAAGTTCCATTCCCTCTCTACTTCTTACCCCTTTTCCCCGCCACTTTCGTATCTTCTACTCCCTAATTCCATCGATTGAATTTCTACAATTAATTTATACTCCCACCATTCCCACAATCCCACGTCCATCATTTTCCTTGCAATATCCCCTACTCTAGCATCCCCACTTCCACTAATTTCATTCCTTCTCATTTCAAACTTTTACACTTCCACCACTAACTAAGTCAGGGGGCGTCAGGACTCAGGAAGCTCTCTGGAAAGTTAGGATAGACCCGGGGATGTTTACTGGAAGTTGAGGTAGGAAGTTTGTGGGGAATGTTGATTGGCTCAAGGAAGTCTGGAAAGTTATGGTAGATTCGGGGAAATCTGTGAAGTCTGGGGGACGTCTGGGAAAGTCTGTGAATTACTATTGGGGTTGTGATGTGAAAATTTTTAGTTTGAATTAGCCACAAAAATATCTCCTGAAAACTTAAAAAAGCTTCCTGTGTAAAGCTATAAGAAAATCTCGCTAGTTGACGCTAGTAATCCCAAAAACATTCGCGACGCCCATTATCGACGCTTATAGTTGACGTCATGCGCAGCGTCGGATACACTCAACGTCAAATTACATACTAGAAACCGCTACACTTACATTAATTTATATCATCCACCTTATTCGTGTCAAAATTTTAAACTCTTTAGAAAGTTCTTAGAATTTAAAGAAAATTATAGAAAATTATTAGAAATTAAAATATTTTAGGGGGTGAATTTTAAATATTCATGGAAATTTCTGTGTTTTTCTTTTAAATTCCATTCAATAAATCAAATATTTTTTATTAGTTTTTCTTTCGGTGGAAAACATTTTCCTAATTACTTTGAATTATTCTTAATTATAAAATATTTGTTAGTTTTTTTGAGCTTTGATAAGGTCTGGCTATTATAAGTTTATTTATCGATTTTGAAGGGTTCTTACAATATCATCACCGAGTGTACTTCAGCTGATCGATTCCCTGTTGTAGCAGTGGAAAACTGGAAAACTCGAGCGCAGGCAGCGGTTGCTGCCACATTACAAAGTAGATGTTTTTTCTATAATCGCTTAAATTTAAACCAGTGAGTGTGATTGGGAGAAGTTAAAAAAGTGAGGTGGTTTTCCACACAACCACTCCCATATACTAGGTACTTTTCATCAAATCTAGATCATCTTCAGGTTCGTATCAAAATCCTAATCCTTAAGGGCGAATTATTTTTAGTAGTATCCTTAATTTTTTTCTGTTTCAATAGGAAAATAAATTTACCTTTAAAAAAAGAATAAATTTCAATAAACAGTCGATAGAATTCGGATATCTCCGTTTACTTATTTATATTTCTGTCAAGTTGTCAGTTAAAAGCTCATCTAGAGATATCACATGACGTGTTTTATTACAAGGTTTTCATGTTGTAAACAATAATTTGGTTGTACGCGTCAGATAACCCTAAAAATAAAAATAATAATTCAAATTCATTACATATTCGCATTAAGGAAACCTTATCACGGTTGTTATCCGTTTCCGTTTTTTAAACACCGCTTATTTATAGACGATATGTAAATTAATACAAAAACCACCTGCTTAAACTGATAAGTTAATGATATTTATTTGAAAAGTTTGTTCAGTTTTCACACATCAAGCTATTTCTTCTTTTCGATCATACTGTATAAAAGATTTATTACAAGAACTCCCATTTACTTCAATGATCTCACCCTAATCTATAAATAAATTTTAACCTAATATCTTCCTATTTATTAAATATAACTTTCGAGACACCCTGTATATAATCCAGATAATGAAAATATCTGGGACAATCGTTTGATTAAATTTTAATTACTTGAGGAGTTTTGTTTATTTATAATCAAGAAACGGAACTAGTTGGGAGGCTTCAGAATATATTGAGCCACCCTGTATGCAATCTTGCTAGGAAAAACCTTCTCATACCTTGTTATAAAATAATCTTGAGTGGAATTTAATACTCAACAATTTTTCCTGACTGTTAGAAAATCATGATATTGGACAACCCTGTATATATACTTGTACTATTTGTCTAAGGAAGTTTTATTTATTATTTACCGAAGCAAACCTTTAAACGACTTTCATAAATCTACATAATGAGATTATAATTTTTTCTTTAATACACAAAGCTTGAAAATATCCTCGTAAGGGTGTGGATTCAGTTCCAATCAATAAAAGAATAAATAAACACACCTACCCCTTACTATTATTTAATATTAAGTTTAAAAACACCCTGTATATAAAGATTCTCATGCTCTGCTACTTCCAATTAAGAGAAAGTTTCTAAATCAAATCATTCGGTTTACGTCAATACCAAGGGTTGGATATTTTTCTTCTCTTTCTTTTTAGGACTCATTCGTCCGTTTTAGATACAAGGCCTACTATTTTCTTTATCAATTTTCACGGTTTCGTGCAGTTTATCCCTAAACCTGTCGATTTTTTGATGTGGTTCTTGTGGGCCACGGTCTTTAGAACTGATCAACTTATTTTTTTATTGTTTCTAGAATTAAATTATTTTAAGCCACCCTGTATATAATGCTGAAAGTATTAAGAGAATGCCATTCTGTATATTATTTTTAAGGAGTACTTTTGTTGAATTTTTTTCTATTGTGAATTTTACGATTCTTGTTAATTTGAGCCGCACTGTATAAAAATATTTGTTGTGTTAATTTTTGTGTCTAGAAATAATTGTAAAGTTTTTTGAATTATGCCATCCTGTAGATACGGTGTGTTATAGAATTTTCTTCTTTTTTTCCTAATGTACAGGCTGTACGTGGGTTTTTAAATGTTGATAAGAAGCCACAGTTTAGTTCGGTTATCATTTAGTTTTCTAGGAAGTGCCCGCATTGCAACGTTTAAGTGTTAAGTTGTTGCACAGAAGTGTTAAATTAGAATGTATTATGTCAAAAACGGGTAAAGTATTTAACTGCTATTTTATTCAAGTGTTTCCCATTTAATCCTTGAAAACAGGACAAAAGGATTATGATGCAAAAATATGTAAATCCGAAAAGCTTTTCACCGTACCGTATAATTCAAGCAAAAAATCCCTGATAATAAAAAATTATAATTAATGTAACAGAATCAATTTTCCGTCATGTAAATCATAGAAACGTAAATGAAAATCCAATTTCCGTTTTATTTAGGTCGCGGTTTCAAAACTAAAATATTCCCCAGTTATCATCAAACACTCCTTTAATATTCGTTTATCTCCATTTGCGTTTTAAAAATCGCTAGAAAACCCTGGTTAACCTAAATTTACGAAAAGCAGGTCACATACGAAGACAAAGGCAGAAAAAGGAAAATAGGACAAGTCTTGTTTCTTTTCGTCTTGAACCTAAATTCGTACAAATTTCTAATTTGAACCTTTGTAATAATTTATTAACTTATTAATTTGATAGTCTAAATTATTTCCTAATTGATCATTAAAATGTTCTTGCAGGTGATCACGCATTTGAATTACCAAAGCGAGCATCCAGGCTACTCTCCTGGGCTGAAATTCCATTAGGTTACTTCGCCTACGACAATGTGAGTATAATTTAATGGAATGATTTGATTTCCTTTGGTATTTATACAATAAAAGACGGAATGCTTCTGCTAAATAACACTTGTATCAAGTTGAAACGCTTGTCAGCAACAACGATCCGTTTCGGTTTTTATTAAGCAAAGTGGGAACGTTTCAGCCAAATAACAGGCATGGGCGTTCCCTTGGGAATTTTTTTCATAAATTGCAAGTTTTTTCATGTTTTTGCTTTTATTCATTGTTGCTCAAGGTATTCTCCGATCTATAACTCGTGTGGTACTATACTAATTGCAGAATTTAATTTCTATGCAAGCAGATAAAGGATAACGTTCCTAAAATTGCTTGCACTCACCCTGTATACAAATTTTATTTTTTTTATGATAACTAAAATTATGTTGGATCACCCTGTAGCTTAAATACGTATGTATAATTAAATTCTGATCTGCTCACGAAAATTTAAATTAAAAAAAATTAAATAACCGCCGCTTTGACCCCCTTATTCGCCGGACTAAAACGATACGCCACGGATAGCCCCCATCCCTTTTTATTTTAATAATTCCTGATATTTTTCAAGTAGTTAGGCCACCCTGTATGATCCTAGGAAAAGCGACTTGATTTTGTAATTGGAATTAGAGAAAGTTCCTTAACTTTCTTGAATGAAAAATGCACAGATCTCGCAATTCTTGCAACCATCGTAGGGTGTTGAAAACAAACACGATGTATATTTAATACGGTAATCGAATATACAGAGTGTGTAAAAATTGTGGTGCACTGGTGCAGGTTTCAGGTAATGCAGGATATCGCACTAAAAAGGAAACTAATTTTGATTTTGTATCTAAGTAATCAATAATAAAATTTTTCAAGTTGAACGGCAGCTAGCCAGCTACACATTTAGGCTACGACGGAGAGATGCAAGTTCGTGTTTTAAACAATAGTTTTGAGCAAAACTTTAATTAATTTCGATAAACCAAATACGGCTTATAATTCGTGGTATACGATTGGCGATTGGCTAAGGGAAACAATGAATTATTAAAAAATATATATTTTGGTGGTCTTGTGTTGTTTTCTGTAATGCTAGTGAGACAACATGATGGAAAACGGGATATTCAGATGTGAAAATCTTACAGCGATCATTAGAAAAATACAAGTTTAACGAACATATTATTTCTTCGGCCTGAAAACTTGTTCTTTTGGGAAAACAAAATATTACTGCGGTAGCTTGAATTTATTTTAGTTACATTTTTAATATTAAGGCTGTACTTTGGAGGTATAGGTTAAATTTAGACAGCATTTATTCTAAATTTATTAGGACACTATTTATTTTTTCTTCTTCTCCCATTCTTGCCATTTATGTTTTATATATTCTAACTTGGTAATAAGCACCTCATTGACTGTTGCTGGATATTTACATTTATAGTTGATATAATTTGTTGATGTTTAAATATTTCACAATCGTAAAAACAGCGATTACAGTCGACAATTAAATTGAAGTTAAGTTAAACGATCAATGGTAAAAATTTTTAGCTATTATCACTGAATATACTCATCAAGTAACTATTTTGAAAGAGCAGCATTCTTTACTGTTACCAATTTTGAACTTTGACGACTGTAAGTTCAGGAAGCGTTTGCCAGTTTTTTTGATATCAGCTTTTTGTCTTAGTTTTGTCTAAGGAATAACTTTACCTAAAGCTTTCACCACCATTTTTATACATTCTGTATAATGAACATTGTTTTGGTTTATAATGGTTTATTATAACGTTAACAATACAAATACCAAACAGACTATTATAACAGACTAGTATACCGAGTGGTTGGTATCTGAATAAGAAGTATACATTGCATAATCACGTTTATCCGAATTCCTGCCCCTAACTGTTATGGAAAAAATTGGTAATGGTAGTAAACTAAAGAGAATAATATTCCGCGTTAAAAATTCTTTGTGTACTATTTCTTCAACATAACAATTTAAAATTTAAAAATGTAGCTATTTAAAAAATAGGAGGTGCTACACTTGTCAAAACAAAACATACTCATATTTTTCGAATGTACTTTCATATGTAGGTATTTAAATTTTATATATTTATTTTTATATTATTTATTATACAAAGAATTCTTAAAATTGAACGACGCGGAATATTATTCTCTTTAATTTGGTACCATTACCAATTTGTTCCATAAAAATGGGGAGCAGGAATTCGCATAAACGTGATAAGCAATGTAAACGGCTTATGTACAGGGATATGACCGATATGACCAACCACTCGGTATAAATGTTGCTTACTTGGCTAAACTAATAAACTAAGTGAATACCTATACAGGGTGTCGAATTGAATTACGCTATACATGTGGAATTCAATGGTAAAATTTTAAAAGTCCCATATTTTGGGGGCAAAACCCTCAGCTTGGCACAATTTTGCGAAGATGCGTATAAGCTGTTCTGCAGCTCGATTACCCAAGTGTTTAATTGCGCAATCAAAATATATAATTTTAAAATGAGAATAAATCAGAAACGAATTAATGCTTTAAGACAAAATCACTTACGACTTTTACGACAGGTAGCACAATATAAGTGTTCATATTATAATATACATAATATTACAGAATATCAGCAGAAGAAACATTTGGTAAAAATAGATTATTATTACGTTCTAAACATTTTGTATTTTTTGGTTTTGTTTTCTTTTCCAGTGAAGGTATTCACAACAAAAATATTTTCGGATATTTTGTAAGGACAGAATTAACGCTTCTGCGCAACCGCTTACAGAACAACGCTTGTAGTCCGACAACGCAACCAACTCCGCATGCTCGCGCCCTGCTTAGATCCCGCGTGACGATATTTCGTGACGCGAGAACCTATAACTTGCCTCCGTATAAGTGTTTTCAACACTAAAACTGAATTGAGCCACCCTGTAAATGTATTTTTAGTTAATTCCTGCCCGCTTCTAAATATTACCGTAAAGTAGGTTTCTCTAAAGTCCTAGGCAACGTGACAGTTGTTTTAGGATGATTATACCTTCAACAGAAGCTTCATGTTCCACTATCTTTGATCAATTTGTGAACCCTTCTCAAAATGCCAATTACACAAAAATAGTTCCCTCTCTCTCTACAACAAGGATACTCCATCCTAATGATTATTATTTCACCGTTTCCTACCCAGTATACACCCTTAACATGTTTCAAAACGTGTTCACTAATTTTATCCCCCGATTGCCGTTTTATTGAACCACCCTGTATACAATAACTTTAATCTTAATGTATTTCAATAAGTTTAGCCACTTTGTATAATCCTAGCAAAGATAACTTCATTCCTTAGGTTTTTTTTACGACCCCTTTTTAATACTGTAACTTGAACCACCCTGTATATCAATCCTTTATTTTTTATTACTACTACAAGACTTTACTAAATTGCGCCACCCTGTGAATATCCTTGATTTAATCGATCCTTGCTCCAAAGAACAAGTTTTGTTTTTAACCACAACCTTGAGGATGTTACACAAAACGAAACGTGGGAAGTTTTATTATTGGTAAATAATACAGCCCTTTTGTTTGCAACTTTCTTGATATTTAAGTTAAAACTAATGGTTTTCTTTATATTTTAAGATGGCGGGAGCGGATCCAAAATGGCAAAAAGACGCAGCAGATCAAAATTTCGATTACATGTTTAAACTTCTGATAATCGGGAATAGCTCCGTTGGGAAAACTTCTTTCTTATTTCGATACGCCGATGACAGTTTCACTTCAGCTTTTGTTAGCACTGTTGGAATAGATTTTAAGGTCAAAACAGTTTTCAGGCATGACAAGAGAGTTAAACTACAAATATGGGTAAAATTCAATAATTTTTTTCCCTTAATAATTGAAAAATTAATGAATCTCATATTTAGGACACTGCAGGTCAAGAACGATACAGAACTATTACAACAGCTTACTACAGAGGCGCAATGGGATTTATTTTAATGTACGACATTACTAACGAAGAATCGTTCAACAGCGTTCAAGATTGGTAAGTTTTTTCTTACAAGCTTTTCCACGAATTAAATTTTATTATCCCCTAGGGTGACTCAAATTAAAACTTATTCCTGGGATAACGCTCAGGTTATCTTAGTTGGAAATAAATGCGACATGGAGGATGAACGAGTCATCAGTTTTGAAAGAGGAAAACAACTTGCTGAACAATTGGGGGTTGAATTTTTCGAAACTAGTGCAAAAGAAAATATTAACGTCAAGGTAAGTTCAGTGTTTTTATTGTTTTTTTTTCGTAATAAAAAGCTGGTCCTTGGTTATTAACAAGAGAGCTTTTTTTCTCTTGCTTTTTCCAATTTTCCTCGACTCTTAATTAACGTTGTGTTTTTTATCCGGGATGAGATTTTACAAGCTCTGAATCTTTGTTCATTTTAAGAACAGTAAAGGAAAATTAATGAAGATAAGCAGCTAATTTTTTCGAGGGATTTTGCTTAAATTCGCGAAATAAACGAAAAATCATTAAAATCGACATTCTAGATAATGTTAAGCACAGATTACTGAAATTATCGCTTGTTATTTTTTTACAAACACCAACTCGAGTACCTCTGATTAGATCTTACAACACCGGATTCGCTAATCTAATTTTCTTTCCATCTGTTTCTTTTCAAATTACATTTTGATGAATAAAACGTCCATGATATAAAATAATAAAAACTGAATTTTTAATTTTTTTAATTATTCTTCTCCTGAAAGAAACATTTCTTAATTGTTTTAATCGCCCTGCCTAAATTTTTCAGGACTCAGTACAGTGTCCGTTTTTTAGGGCTAACAATATTTTCAAAATAATAATAATAATAATCATTTCGGAATATATGAAAAAAAATTTCAGCACTCTGGATCTCGATGTTAATAGGAACTTTTCCTCTTATTTTCATAAAAGGAACATGTCCTTAACTAGATGCCGATTTTTTTGTGACACCCTGTATAACCGAGGGTAAAAAAATTAGTCAAGGATCTGTACATTGAGTAAGGACATTAAGGGTTAAAAAATATCAGCTCCTGTTCTAGTGGAAAAATTTACAAGACTAGAAAATCAAGCGGGGGTGATTTTCAAGGCTAACGGGATCTCTACAAAAAAATTTTTTATACAGAAAATCTTTTCCTAATTTGATTCCGATTTATTTTTTATTCTGCCCTATTTCTGTGACTTTCCTCTTTCCTCCTGAAAAATTACTAATTACATTTGCTTGCCATATCTTTTCTGGTTATTAAACCTTGAAAGTGTGAATGTGAAACAGAATAATTATATTATTTAATTAAAGTGTAAAAGCAACTAGAATTTATATTACAATGTCAATTTCGATGGCCCACGCAATACCAACTCGAGCTTTTGAAACCCCGCATCTAATATTCAGCAATGTTCGCCCCATTTCAACAGAACCCAAAAATCCCAGCACGTTTCGAGCATTAAAAAGGATTTTTCTGTCATCCACTACTGCTTGTTCTAACGTCAAAGAACATTAATTAAGCCTGCTTCGAATACACCCCTTACTTTCACATCTTTTCTCGCTATTATCAAAACTTATTGTTCAGAAGTTTTAAATCACAGTCGAGTTAAGGGAAAAGTTATAATATCGTGATATTTAGTGAGAAACACCTGTCACGGAAACATTTCATAACTTTTCTAACATTAATGTCCATGCGTTGTGCTTTCCTGAATACGTCAACAGTTTAAAACTTTTAACTTATGTTAAATATTGCGTTTTTAAGTGAAAAGTTTAAAAAGATTGCTGATTGTGGGATAGAATTAATTTACAAGCTTAAACAGAAGAAAAATATTGCAAACTTTTAAAAATTCAGTTTGTTATAATAAAATCTATTTTATATGCAGAACTAAGTCTACAAATTTGTCAGGAAGCTTTTAATATTGAACGTGGCACCTGTAATACAAAGTTTTTTCCTCCAGGGAAAGTTCATGAGTTGGTTCGTTTAATAAGAACACCATCATTCTTTTTCCCAACTTTGAACGGCTAGGGCTTGTAACGTTAGATTTTATTATCCCGTACATCTCACCCTAATCAAACTAACTGTGTTACTTCTCCGTCACTTCGCTCAATAACCACCAGGACACTCCTTCCTTTAAACGCAACCATTATTCCAGGAAATTATACACAATTTGAATATTCTATGCTGCGAGACGGAAACGAAAGTAATAATTAGGGAAATTATCCCTTATTGGGCATTCAAAAATAAAGTAACTGTTAAATAAATTGTTAAGTACTACGTCTTTAAAGGGGGTAGAAAGAAAAATTATTTATTGATCCTTGAACACAATTTTTTTGGTTTATTTTGGATATCCTAATTGGAAGAGCCTTAAGGGCTGAAGTTTTTCTTTAGAATAAAAAAAAGTAACAACGTTAAAACTACATTTTCTAAAAAGAAATTCGTTTATTGTGGAAAGGAAAATTTAACTTGGGCCAAGTTCAATATGGACTTTAATGGCAGGTCAGGATTAGTTTCTTTCATTCACTAAATTTTTTTTATCAAACCCTTGAGCACCTCCTACTACAAACAGTGTTCCGGATATTATTTTCTAATGTACCTACATATAAATATTCCCGCTGGATCAGAATTCCCAATAAAATTACCAAGAAAAGTTCTACACAATATTTGGGGATAAAATTGTATCCACCTACCTTTCCCTAGCCGTTTTCCAGAAATTCCTCCTTCAAGACAAGTTTACCCCGGCTTTCCATTATCCCTACACACACTGATCACTCAATTAACTAAAAAGTTCACAATTTAAAACATTCTCATTGTAAATGAATTATAAATCGACTGATCTTCAACATAACTTAAACTACACTAAATAAATTTATTGAGGAGAGGGGAATACAAAGGAATGACGAGGTAAACATCTTTATCGCACATAACACAGGTACAAGCACGCGGATAAAAACAAATTATTGATAAGAAAGTTAAGACCTGTCCGTGAAATTAGACCAGATGTCTTTTACGCAATAGGACTGATTCAAATAAACGAAAGATGGTCAGGGGCGTAGTAAGGAAAATTTACTGGGAATATTATTTTAATTAAAAAAAATGGTTTGATACTTCAAAACAAATTTTTTTGTTGCTTGGTGTTACTTTGAGAATTGTTGATAAATCCAGGAAAAATATCCAGAAAAACCTTTTCTTATAGTACCTAAACTTTTTTCGTAAATCAATTACTTCCCTTATACTAAACTTATGAGTTTTCATGGAAAACAAATAAATTTTAAGTAGATTTCCGGAAAAATCCGGCAAATATTTTCTTAATAAAATATCCGAAATAAATTCGGGAAAAGGACATACCTATCGGACTGAAATAATTTGAGACGTCCTGAGAAGAAAATCAAAAATAACTGAAAGATATTTACTTTGGTATAAAGTTCTCGAGTAAATCCGGGTTAATCTTTTAAGTAAATTACCGGAACAATTCCGGATAATAAATCTAAATAATTCAGGGGTTAAATTCAGAAAATATATTTTTCCATTCAGCTGAAATAATTGACACAACTTTGCTTAGAAAATAATATCGAGAACTTTTTTTGAATAAAATTCCGGAGAAAATCCGGGAATCATTCGATTAAATTGCCTTTAATCGATCCGGCATCACTCAAATCTGAATATCTGACTTAACGACTACTCTTGGAAAACAATCCAGCATAACACCCATTTCTTGTGCAATTTCCGGAAAATTCCGGGTAATATTTTCTAGAGTACCTAAATAGCTAAAATAAATCCGGATAAAGGTATATCTACGGAACTGAAATAACTGACACAAGTTGAATATTTCCAAAACAATTTAGGGTAAGAATAATTTCTCCTGTAAAACTCCGGTATAAATCTGGGTAAAAGAATTAAGTATGGCTCCAGGAAAACGAATTTTTAGGCGAATTAGTGAAAAGTGAAAAGGCAGGGTCCGAATTTATTTTCGAAATTTTTGAATAGTAAATCCGGGTAAAAGAAGGGGTATACCCGGATTTTTTTCAAATCTGTTGTTTCCCAGATAAATCTCATCGGAAAAAATGTTTCCAATAATAACTGAGGAATTACGAATAGGGCATTTTTGATCAATTCCCGAAATTAATCCGGATAGCGGATTTTAAAGAAACTCCGGGCAAAGAAAAGGACAATTCCGAATTTTTCTTCAATTTTGTTTGGGTTTGGTTCAGGATAACATTCCTGGGAAAAATTAGTATAAGAATGACTTGCAGATCGAATTATAAAAGGGTAATGTGAATATCTAATACAGGATGTTTAAAAATCCAGGGCAACATTAAATATAATTCAATTTTCATTTTAAAGCAATTTTTCAGAATTTAAGGAATATTTTCTAGTGATCTATATCGGAAATAATCCATATCTGTAATAAAACAAGTTACTTTAGCCCATTTTCTGTTCAAACCAATGCTTATTATTCCTAGACCCTGTCCGGCTTTCCCTATAATTTTCATGGGTTTTCCAATAATTTTAATTAATTTA
Organism: Hemicrepidius hirtus; assembly: GCA_963082805.1. Taxonomy (NCBI): domain Eukaryota; kingdom Metazoa; phylum Arthropoda; class Insecta; order Coleoptera; family Elateridae; genus Hemicrepidius; species Hemicrepidius hirtus. Next base: position 2,018,216 of record OY720166.1, read on the forward strand.
GAAACTTTTGTAATATAAAGCAAACTAATTTTAATTCCAGGCGGTGTTCGAACGACTCGTGGATATTATCTGCGACAAAATGTCAGACAGTTTAGATTCAGATCCAACTCTAGTAAGTGGTGGAGCGAAAGGAACTCGTCTAACGGATGCACCCCAAGGTCCACAGGCTGCCAATTGTAACTGCTAATAACCCAAATTGGAACCATACAATCCCACTATTTAATATTCTGATAAAAAAAAAAGCTCTGACTTTACTACCTGTTGATATTGACCACGCTTTAAATAATTACTGGGTACATTTTGTCTTAAATCCTGCAAATTTTTTCATTGCTTTTGGTATTAAAATGACGCTGCCGAACAGTGTCCGTATTTTGCCCTGAAGAAAAGTGTGGTGTCTGATTTTTTTTTTTTTTTGGGTACTACGCTATCGATTGGCGACCTTGGCGAGTACATTAGAAGGAAAATTAATGTTAATTAAATATTTATCATATTTTTTGTCTGTTTTAAAAAATTAAAGCACAAGGTTAAAAGAGTTTGTTTAAAATCTAAAGCCATTAGGCTCAAGAAAATGGCGGCTAATTGTAGACATTCAAAAAAAATCCTATTAAACCGTTTAGTGTGATTATTAACCATATCTGGCCTATGTTGCTAAAAATATCATGGTTCAAAGACGTTATTATTCTTGTTTTAGAATGTGTGTTGTAGAATAATGGAACATATAGGCAAATGCTTTAAAATACACGTGAACACTTGCGATTATATAAATAAAGAGAAATAATAAAAAAAAAATGGTACGTAAATAATTAATACAAAGCAAAATCAACAGAATATGTGTGTGAACTTGTAAATATAGGAATTGTATGTATAGGCAGTTAAGTTTAGAAAATTCAGTTTATTTTTATTACGTTGTTAAATAACTTTGTTGATAGTCGCTTTGGTAGATATATAAGCCTGGTATAAAAACAACGTGACAATGTATATTCGTATATTGGATAAAATAAAAAAAAATTTAGCAAAATTCATTGTAAAAACTTGCGCAAATTGTATTATTTTCAGCAGGGAATGTAATGTATTAAATTATGTGTACATAAACAAAAAAAAAGTTCGTTTTATTAAATAAAGAAAAATTTAATAAAACGTCCTTGATTCGTACAACCACCTAAAATAATTATTAAACAATATTTATTAACAGTTCTGTACAATTCTTGGACTATAACTAGCTCTAGCCTAAAAGTATGTCTAAATGTTCTTAAAAAATCAGCTGGAATATTGTCAATTATCTTTATTACACGTTCAGTATTGATGTAGACTGTAAAAGATATTCTCAATGTCTGTTTAGTGTTTTTAAAACGAATTTTTCCAAAAAAGAACTCTGTTATAAAATATATCCTTCTGAATTTTCTTTACGTCCAGCTGAAAATCTGTTATACAAATCTGTGCCTCACATAAATGACCTTGGAATGACCTTGGTGTGAGAATAAAAGGCCAGAGGAAAGAGTTTCTACTATAAGAAAAGATCGCACATTTATATCCTTCTTTAAGATAGACGTTCAATGTTCATGTCTTTGTAAAGTTTCGGGCTTGACCTTGAGATGCATTCGAAAGGACAAATAAACTTAAATTTAGTTCGTGCAAGGTCGAATGCCGTTTTACGAAAGGGTAAATCGTACTAAAATGTTATAGTAATAAATGGAATGTACAATACTAAATATTATTTTGTGAATTAGTGTAAATCTAAAAATAAAAGCGTAAATGCCAAAAACTTGCCTTATTATGATTTGTTTTGCGGTTTTTCTGTATGTTCAGGCTTTGTTTGTTTTTCTGGTGACATTTCCGTTGTTCCTTGCGAAGTAGTTGCATTTCCTGTCCAATTTGGTAGTTTTGATATAGTCACACATTTTTTAAATGTTACAAAATTTCCGTTATCTATTTCGCTTCTTCCAAATTCTGGACACAAACAACTTTCAGTGTGATTACTGAAAAGAAACGATTTTGAATTGAAAATATAAAAAAAAATTTAGTGACGGAAGAAATATTTTAATCCCTATTTTTTTTGATCTTTTACATTTAGGAAAAAATTATGTGAAAATACTGAAAAAAATTTTCTTAGTCCCTAATTCCCAAAATGAAAAAAGGATTAGCTACACACGTGGAAATGTATATGAGAACCCTTTTAATCTCAATTTCCCCTCTAGGGTTCTATATTAAGAAATAGAAAGGAACATGACACGTTGTATGAGGAATTCCACTTAAGCCTTATGTACTGTACAACCCTTAACGGACAGGAAGTCAGGAAATGAAGTCCAAGAAAGCCGTTGTTTTGTATTTACGTAATTTTGTATGTATAAAATTAAATACAGAGCGTAATATTCTTTCAGGAATTGAATAATTTTCCTGTAGAAAAAAATTTGATAGCTAAAGATTCTCTAATTTCTGTCTCTTTAGATTTTTATTTAAATTTATGTTCGTATGGGATAAAAAAATCAAATATGGAGGATTTTCTGCCTTAATTGACAAGTTTCCTAATTTTTTGTTGTGGAAGTTATCATAGTTTTATCTAAAAAAAAAAAAGAAATCGAGAATGGTACATAAATCCCTGGTCCAGGAAAAAACATTTCCGACAATTCAGTTCAGGAACGACCTCAAATTGCTGTACAGGTGACCTGCTGGCATCCCTGACTAGATTTATTATCTATCCTTCTACGAGTACGTACAGAGAATAGATTTAGATACACGAAAAAAAAATTGATATCGCAAAAATTGTTACCTTTATAAAATAAAAAACCAACAACGACTTGTTCTTTTCACACGAACTTTAACATTTATCCTTCATTAAAAATATAGTCGCCTCATTAACAAGAGGACAAGGATAATCACATTTCCTACTAAGGATTATTCAGGATTAGCTTTAAGCTTGTGTCATTAGGACGAACTCTGTAATTTACTTTCACTATAATACTCTAGGGCTTACCTTCCTGCTGAAAGTAACTTGATAACAATTCTATTCACATAAACCGCTGTATTGCAAAATACACATAAGGAATTGGGATTATGAAGCCATTTCAATCTTGCTTCGATTACGTCCTTCATCCTTGGCGGCGAAGCGTAATAAATAATTGAGTAGCTCTTTCCCGATTCGAATTTTCGAATAGCAGAAGTTCTAGAGAAATGAAGGGTTTGAGATAAAAATAAAAAGAAGTAAAATTTAATACCCTGCGTAATCAGCTGAAGCGTTAATCATAATCCCTGCATTATCAACCATTATTAAATCAAAACTACCTTCTTGATGTTTTTTTGCATGAGCTTTCTCTTCAAAATAAATTGTTATCCTATAAGAATTTACTAAAACAAATTAAACATAAATTAATTTTTGTTATAAAGGAAAAATTAGTAACTTACAGCAAAAAGGGGATTCCCCCCTTGTACTTGTATAAAATTTACGATTAGTCGAACACGGAACTTTACTTGACAACCCAAACGTAGCACAATTTGAAGAATTTCCACCATCACAAGTTGTACATTTTCCCTTTAAAACAATTAAAAAATTTTTTGTTTAATTATTTGAAAATATTTCTACCTTTGTAAATTTTTTATAATTTTCACAACCAATTCCTGTAAATTCGCAATCTTTACAATCAAGTGCTTCAATGTAATATTTAAAAGCTCTTTTATGGCTACAAGCAGGTAAAATAACCCCCTCCTTTAAAATATTCCTATCTATTTTGGTAAAAACAGGAAATTCGTGTGACTGGTTACATTGCGGTTGGGCTTGAGCCCCATTTATATAAAAATCAGCATGGCCTAAAGGTTTAAGACCACCTTGACTTCGACCTATAAAAAAATTGTAAATGCCTTGTAGAATTTTTTTTTCATCGTACCGTTAAAAGCATCCGTGTGTATAACTTCCACAAATTGAGCGTCGGATGGATCCAATCTAACAACAGGGGGCATGTCTTCAAAAAACGGTCCAGTAGGATCTAAACCTAAAAAGAAATCTTCTTTAGTCATAAGTTAAATTTAATTCGATTTATTACCCGTTATTTTAGCGATTTTTTCGCAAGAGCCTACGTAGCCAGCGATATGAGCCCCGACACCATGACCGATTATGTGAACGTCTGTTAGTGCGGAACTGTTCTGGAAATAAATGGGTAAAAGTGGTTTTTTTAGTAATAAAAGAGTTTGGGGTTGATAAACCTTTAGATTTTGAAGGAAAGCTTTGATTTCTAAGCCCACTACTCTTGCGTTTGCTATGGCTTGTTCAAAAGGTGGTTCTGCTCCAGCTTGCCAATCTACTGAGATTATGTTTTTGCTTGTTTTATGTAAAACTGTAGTCGCAAGATGCTGAAAATAATTTAAATAATTATTATAGGGGAATGACGCTGAGTAATTGATTTTTTTTATTAATAATTCCAGAGAGAAATACAAGACGGAACTTTCTGATTTTCTAGCCATGATAGCTCTCCCCTGGAGTTAAAATTGTTTATCAAAGATTTTTTTTTAAGTTTTACTTTCTATCCCTGTCCTGGAATAAAATATTTATCGATCTACTCTTAGAACAGGACCGTATTAATTTTATTCTATTTTTCAGAATGATTCGAAAACTTTTATATTTCGTATCAAATAACGAAAGGGAAAAATAAGGGTTGTTATGTTACATTAGCTTTAAAAAAATCGAAAAGTTCCTGATTCCCAGATTTATCGACAAAGGATTTTATATCTCCTGGGAAAGCTTAAAATCGAATGTGTACTAACATTTATGTGTATTCCCAGGACAATTTAGACTCTAGGGTAAAATATTTCAAGCGTCATGGTGGCTTTAAATCCTTGAGCACTTTCCCTGGCCGAAACCATAGGGAAAAGTAGGATTTTCTTGTGTGAAATAGAAAAATAAAAATAATTTATTAGCTTACCTTAACCCATCCTGTGTATCCGTTGCCGGTAAAATCATGGATTAAAATAATTAAAGGCTCACTGTTAGAAAAACCTTCCATAGGATGGATTTTTCCCATACTACTTATTGTTTCATAATTTAAGGGTTTCTGTGAAATAGGGAATTGTAAAAAAAGAAAAGAAGTTGTAAAAATCTCACTTGGTTAGGGTCTTTAGTTATTAAAATTAATTCTGTTCTAATTGTATGTCGATCTAAAGGTTCTAAATTTTTAGGTCTATGAACATCATGAAACCATTCTTCAGTTGTATCTAAACAACCTAAATTCTCAAAACAGCTTCTAAATTGTGCTGAAAAAAAATTAAAAAATAATTGTTAATAAGTTATGTTTTAAAAATTACGTGATTCCTGGCGTTTTGAAAATTTTTCATTAGAATACACTTCTAGGATATATAAAATAAAAATTAGGACTTTCAAAAACATTTACTTAACGAATTTGACATGCTTAGATGACGCATGTCATTAGTAATTTTGTTTTTTGAAGTTTTACCATACAAAAAAAATATCAATAAAGATTGCTCAGACCTGAAATCGAACCAATAAAAAAAAGACAGCATAAGGTTTGTTACCAGCAGCGTGTTGTGTTAAAAAATATCCAAATCCCTGCTAGTAAGACTGAGAATAGTTAGCTAGAGATTGATTAAAGGGGCTAAAAAAAATGTTTTTACCCCCCAAAAAATTTTAGAATTTTTAACTCCAAAATGGCTCTATAACATCTCAAGAATGCATTTTGTTTTCTAGGCCATCCTGTAGAATTTCTTACATTTCCTTTTTCTGTTTTTGTTTTCCTCGCCTTTTTTTTCTTTCAGCAATGAAGTTCTTTTGCACGAGTTGTCGGGCTAAGATGAAAAAAAAAGAAGAATATTTGCTCTGTTAGGATTGAGAAAATTTTGTAGTGTTAACAAAAAAATCTAGTAAAGTTTCCTGGAATTTCAGCACAGCTAACTAGATCAGATTTTTATTAAACTACAGGGTGTTCATTTAAAACTGATACCTGAAAATAGACAACCCATAAATTGTACAAACGAGATAAAAATTAAACAAATATAAAATTAATACAAAAAAGGTTTGGGTTAGGTCTAATAAAGTTCCCTGGGTTATAGCCATAAAAGAAAGTTAAAGATCTATTAGTTATATATTTGTCAACAATAAAATGTTAAATTAGCTATACAAATTAGTGGTCTATAGTTCTAAAATATCCTATTTACACTATTTACAACAAAAGGTTCGAACACTTGTTTAAAATATTTTCATAAATTTTTAATATGCATCTATATTTTTTTAATAATTATTATATATATGCCCTTCTATGTTAATATCTTGTGTTATATATTTTTTTTAACTCGGTTACAATACTTTTCTTTAATTAATCTCTACGTTTATGCATTCTATCATAATTATTTTTTTTTCGTTAATTTTATATCGAAAATATTTTAAACAAACATGTAATAGTTTCTTTAAGAGAATCACAAATTTGTTACTGTTTTTTATTACATTTTGAGTTTTTTTTCTGTAAGTTAATAGCATTTTTTTTTGTTCAATTCCAATAGACTTTAAAATATCAACAATAGGATAGAGAGGACACTTACGCTAACAAATAGACGGAGATAAAATTTTAAAATTGACTTATAAATGTTAAAAAGATTTTTTTTGTTATAAAGGCAGTACTGCATTAACAGAACAATTCCCTCCCCCCCACTCAAATTAATTTTTAAAACTCAAAACATTGTTAATGCAATACTGAGAATTAATTAATTAATAACAATATTATGTTATAATTATTATCTAAAATTAATCAGAAATACTTTTGGAGCCTTAGATTTTTTTTGTTACCATAGCATAAGACTTCGATATCACCATTCTACAATTTTTTCCATTGACTGCATTAAATAACGGTCAACGTAATAATCCTAAAAGTAATTGGCAGTACGCTTTTTTTTAAAGTACTTTTACGTTTTTGATTACATGTTAAGACTTATAGATGAACGCTACTACAGTTAAATTTTTTAAAACTGGATATTTATCGCATTTGTACGTTTCAACTAAATGCAGAACTATTCCATAAGATTAGAACGCGAGAAAAATCTTTTAATAATAATTAGGTCGCCCAAAAATTTTTCCCTTAAAAAATTTAAATCGATTGCGTTCCTTCATGTTTAGTTTTGCATTCAATTTGTTTTAGCCAATTGTTATCTTATCTAAGTTCTAACCGAAGGCGCGAGGGAAACCCTCTAAAGACAAAGGCGACTATAACACTTACTGGTCGTTGGTTATCACTCTACATACTAAGGCAGATTATTCAAATTTCAAGAGAAATGAGCCCGAATTTGAATAAACGCCGTTTAAAAAATTATCTACTTGCATCGATCGAATCGTTTTGAAATAGCAGCATTTCATGGTCAACGCTTCCCTGAAAATCGAAAAACCGTTCATTTTTAAAAAAACTGTTGCCCAAAAAGCATCAGCCCAAAAAACCATCTTTATCCATGGTAATTTTCCGAAAGAGCTCAAGGCGGATCATCCGTCCCTTTATCTCTTATTGCTTTAAGAAGATGACTCCTTAACTCGGATTCAGAGCTTCGCCAGAGGAGTACCAATTCTTCTTTGGATAACCTATCTAGAGGTGACCTGCCATTAGAGTTTCTTGGGGAACAATTTGGAGGAGGTGGGGCGGGAGGTAAATCATGTTCTCGACATCTGGGGGAACGAGACCTAGAACTCTCCTTCGGGGGATTACTATCTAACGATCTAGAGTGTTCGGTAAGTTTATTCCTTCGGGAAGGTTCCTGATGCGAAACGCTTCTGTTCCCTTCACCGAGGCTTTGATGGCGCGTCTTGCTTCTCCGCGCAGATATAGGTGGCTTTGACGTGTCTTCAACTTGAATACGAGGGGGATTTCCCGGCTTTGCATTATTGCTGTGAGATCTTCGTACAGGGGGTTTAGACTTAGACTTCTCGGGTTTAGTAGCCAACTGGGAATGGAGCTGATCTATTGTCATTTTATTTCGGCGAGCGATTTCGTCATCAGAAAGATTACTTTTTTGATCCGTATTCATGTTGATTTGCGTTGAGCTTTCTCTTTCACTATCAGGAATGTTTTGATAACTTTTAGTTAACTGCTGTGTGGATTCCTCTTCTTTATTATCGGGTTTATTTAAAGTCTGATCGCTTCTTCCTCCGGTTAAACTATATTGGGGTTGAAGTCGATGTCGATTTGCTGTATCGTTATATTTGGGAAGGGTTGCAAGCTTACGTCCGATACTTTCCGAATCTGAAAGTTTTCGTGGAAAGTCACCTACCTTTAAGCTACATTCTGAAACGTTTTCGATGGACAATACGGGACTTTTCCCGGAAAGTTTACTTCCGCTACTAATTATATCGAGATAACTTGATCTTCTGCTGTTTATATCCGGTGGACTACTACTAAGAAATCCAGCATCTTTACTGAGTCTTCTTCCAACTACGGTGCTACGATCTGGTTTTAAAGTTTGTGAAGAAAACACACTATCTGTACTAAATCGGCGAACATTTAAAGCTGTTTGACTTTTAGCTTTATTTTTCGCGCGCGGACTAAATAATTGTTTACTAAAATAAAGGTTTGGTGATTTAACCTTTGGGGGATTTTCCACTTTGGGGCTTGTCCGAAGGAACGTCCGACGTATGATGCTTGGACTTAAATTCGCTTTCTTTTCTTCCGGGGAAAGTTGATACTCCGATTCGACTTCCGTGACTGATTCCAAAGGACGTTCCCTTTCTTCTTGTTGTTGCCTGCGAATTGTGCTTTATTTTTAAAGTTAACGCTTGATCTATATCCGGTTTATCGATACACTTACCTTCTTATTTCTTGTATCATTTCAAAAAATTGTGCTTTACTCCTTCTCCTCCTTCGTTGTTCGTGTTCCTTCTGAAACAACTGAGATCAAAATCGAGTTTTCACATTCGGTGAATTTATACGAACCCTTTTAACGCTTTTTTGAAAGAGACTTGTAATTTGTCCCTGTCTTATTGTATGAACCAATTCCCTCGCTGCATGGTGTGGGGAAACCAACTCGACGCAGTTAATAAATCTGTAAAGTTTCTAAAACAAACAGGATGATAAGGTAATTCCTTTTGTGGGAAGTTTTTGCTAACCTGACTAAAGAACATAATATTACGGCTTCGCCAAATCGACCCTTTTGGCTTCTCCCGTAAAACTGGTAAAGTGTAACGGAAGAATAGATGTTCTACTAAAAGAATTAGGCAACCGAGGATCATTCCTACTCCTAATAGGATGAAGACGCCTGTTACGGCGGCAACACCTAGGGGTTTTGGTTGGGCTAACGCTTCCGTATCCACTCCTATTGTCACTTTAAAACAAGGTAAGCCTCCATACCATTTTTCTTGCAGTATATCCATGTATCCATTGCTGGAATACTTTGATATGATTGCAGAGATACTGTCCTGCGAACAAAGGATTCACTTTACTGAATAATTTTCAAAGCCAAAAAAGTTCAGTTGGAATAATCTGAGTACGACCTAAAATCCATAACGCCGACCAACAAAGTCACCCTTAAATAAAATCAGAAACATACCAAGAAGAAACTTTGAAAAGGAAGCCTACTCCTAGAAGTGTCGCATTTGGCTACGGCAAGTTCAAATTCAGAAGTGGAAGCCTGGTAGCTGGCCGACTCAGCTGTCTAAAAAATTAGGTACCGAGTTCTTTATGGGGGAGGGAAAGTAACGGCGACTCCTTCTACGATCCAGTGCGCAAGACAGTAGGCTATCGTAAACGATGAATGGAGACTTTAACCCTCCACATTTCAAGACAGGTTCCTGTCCCGATTCGACATTTCAATACCCACCACGGTGTTACCTACCGTTCGACCGCAACAGCACACGTTCTGTTAAGAGGAATTACAACGTTTTCATACTCAATTTATTTATTTATTTTTCTTATAATATTTTCTTTACTGTCAATCAAAATGATGAATATTGATGAAATTTTTTTGTTAATTAAAGCGTTTGGAGATAAACTAGTGTACGGAATACATGAACAGTGTCTTTAGGGGGCTCTGGAAAAGTAACATTTTCTTGACTATTAACAAGATGGGTTATAATAATTAATCATGCCTGAAAAAAAAGTAATACGATGAAATCTAGGGGACAGATAAGTACCTTTAATGGAAATCCTTTGCTCATGCCGACAGCGTAGGTATCTTGATTAATGGTATCTCCAATTTTCTGAAGCTTGCATCCGTGATCTGTGGCTCTGTAATAGTCGAGAATCGGAGTATCCGCTATTAATATATCTAAAGATCCATTCTTGAGTCGTTGAATCCCTTCCTCGACATTTTCCAAACGATATTTTTTAATATGTTCCCACAAAATTTTGTTAGCGCGTTGGACGTAATATTCGGCTGCGGATGCACGTGGAGCCCCAACTTTCTGACTTAATAACTGAAACAAATTAAAAGGGATTAGTCACGAAATTTACGGTTTCACTCGTGTATTGTTGTGCATTACAAGCTAACCCTTGCTGCGGAAATGATGCGGTTATAATTACCCAATGAAGCAAGATAACCGAGCAATTTGGTTCTAGTTATTCAGGTTCATCCCTTATTGATTCAAGCATATCCGATTACAGAATAGAAATTAAATGGAAACTTACGCTACGATCGTGATAATTGCTGACAGTGTTGTGGAAAAATAATCCTGCTATCAAGGCTGCGATGTTAGCAGTATAACTTGCCACGAAAATTACCGAGAAACCTCCCCAGACATTAATTAAAAATTTGTTCGGCCAACTCTTGGGTGCTTTAAATGCAACGAGATGGCCACACAACAAACCCCACATGACCCAAAGCGCGGAACTCATACTGAAGTTCTTCGATCGTTGCCGCCCCCAAGGATTTAACCCGAAAGGTGATAGCCACTCGTAAATGGCCACTGCGATAGCTGTTATGTTCAAACTTGTAAAGATGGCGATCCAAAGTTCTGGGGAGAACGGCAGCAGGAAGGCCATTAACGGGATCTCCGATTTCTGCTGCGGAGCTGCAAGGAATGAAACGCCGCTGAAAAAATAGGGGATGCTGAAATCTATGACTTCGCTTCTAGTACTGGAGACGCTTAGGGCGGCAAAAGACATGTGCGCCGCTCCTGAAACTAAATCCCCAACAACTCCGTTCCATTTAACATCAACCTCGTCGCCGGGTTCGTAAATTGTTGGCTCGCCCTCTTGAATCTCTTGCTTGAAACGATAACTCAAAAACTGTTTTCCTATATCTCTTTTGCTTTTTCTTTTGAAATGTTTTGTTCCGAATAGACCGTCAGATACTATATACAACCGGAAATCAAACTCCAGTTCATGAGCAATATTTTCCAAAAGGTCCATGGAAAGGCCGTAACAACAATTGGTACGATTTTTAAATTTTTGAAACGGAAAAACTTTATCTTCCTCTTCATAACTTGGAGTAAATTGATTCGCATGCTTATATTGGTGATGCCGATTCATTTCCTCTTCTTCTTCTAACCTCTCTTGCATTTCCATTTCATTAAAAACTAAAGTTAGTTTGTCTTTATCGGAGGTTAACACTCGATGGCATGGAAGACCTGAAAAAAATAATTAAAATATTTCAGACATTTGTTTAACAAAGCAGTTTGGTTTTATTCGTCCTTAATCGAAATCCTTTGAGCTTGAAACCTCCAAGTCTTTTACGAGTTATTCTTTAAGTACAAAAAACAAATTATTCTGAGGCTGTTTTTAGTATCTTTTCGTTTAGGATTTTATTACGGATCGCTAGCAGGCTATATTTTCTATTCATTAATCATTCTAAGTACTACTAAACGTTTTTTTCTTTTGTAGAACGTTCTCTTTATAAACCCGATTGTTATTGTAATTCGTATATAAAAATTTACAATTTAAATAAGTACGGAATTTTGTATCCCTATCAAACTTTCTACAGAACCGTATCAAGTTATTCTGGAATGATTTTTTTGATGTTCCCTTTCGTAATCTAGAATTACAAAACTAACACCAAAAAAAATAGAAAATAATGTTCGAGGTTGTTAACTAACACGGGTGACGCGTTAGATCAACTTTTTACACTACCGCGTGACACCAACATGCATTTCTGGACCGGGGGTCGAATCCCGATGACTGCTAACTTTTTTTTTATTTTTTTTTAAACCTGCAATTGGATAAAATCGGGCTTTTATTAAACACGTCAAACAAAAATAAACGTTTGCGGTTAATATTGTTTTACATCAGAGTTCTAACGCCTTCGCCTTCGTGACGTAACCTGAAGATTATCTCAGGAATAACATAAATTCTTCCAATTAAATGTCATCCCTTACCTCTAAGGCACTGTCCATCTTCATCTAGTTCACCCTCCATGACGAAAGGAGGTGCAAGAGCGGTGACAACTCTAAATACACTACGTGCTCTGGAGGAAACTGCCGCCACAGACAAATCACCTCCTGGCCATACAATTGTATCTAGACGGACGGATCTTCCAGCAACTATTCCTACCCTCTTCCATTTCAGATTAACTACTTCTGGAAAACAAATGCTTTGGACGTGTTTTGTTTTAAATAAGATCCCTGGGACTTACCTGAATCGCTTTTATTTAGATTATCGTCTTCCTTCGTTGTACGTTCAGGAACTAAATTTAAAATCTCAAAATTAGATACTAATGATTTGTCCAGTTTGTCAACGCCATTTTCTTGTGTATATTTTTTCCCTGCTAGAGCGTCCGTGCAAGTTGTCTTTAGTTCTCTTAAAAAGAAGAAAATTATTAATTTATAATACTACCAAAAATGTTATGGCATACTCCCTAAAAAAAGTTTCGGTATCATTCCCTTAATGTAAATTAATAAAAATTAGGAAATGATGCCGTTGGTGATACAAGTAAATTTCAATTACAAACCCGGTTTGATTTTTAATTGAATTACTTTGATTTTACGTCAGGCAAAGGGATTAGTAGCTGAACTCGCACTGTACGTCATGATCAAACCAATTATCCGTCCAATTTCGTGGCTGCGGGACATTTCCTTTAATTATTTTTGGTAGTGAAGTAAAGCATTACATTGACGTGAACACCACAAAAAATTTAAACAAACTGTATTTATCCAAGGATTAAATCCAGGTTGCCTTGACTAGTCTTATCGCACGCGGGAGATAACAAAAAACAAAGATTTTTACGTCCTATCAAGACATTAAATTTTCTACCCCCCTGGCGTATTAAATCTGGAGACCTAATTGGGTTATAGGTTGATGTTGTTGTTCCCGGTTTGAACCGTGGTATTGTAGAACGTTTCGTCCTTTGTTAGAAGGAATAGCTTCAGGGCTATGGACGTTTCTTTATGAGTTTTGTTCGAACTACAATGAAGCACGTACTTGATTTCGCGGTTTCTCTCTTAGTTGTGAATAAAAGCAACCCCTAAAAGGATCCTGTATTGTAAATTGCGTAATCAGCCGAATTGAATAAATTATTAATTGAAAGTTAATGGTAGAAAGGTTGCCAGAATTTTGCTGAATTCGTTGTTTAATAATTATATAATGATCCTTGTAGGGACTTATTGCTTACGCATATTGCGGGTGACACAATTAAGGGTCGTTGCTAATTCACTGTTGCATAATAAAGTCTTTCGGTTGTTTCAAAACTTTACCAACTGTGGTTTAGCTTGTCCGCTTTATGTTCTAATTTCTAGGAAAGCATCGAGCTAAATTGCCTTGTTTATTTATCCTCTACATTTCCGTAATTATGTCCGGGAGAACCATTTATTTCGGCGATTTTTATGGTACCTTATATCTCGACATATCAGCAGAATTTTCACGACCGTTCCGGAGGTCTTTGCTACCCGGATTTAACGTCGTTTTATCAACGTGCCCGCCTAGTTCTCGAAACGAGAACAACTCACGAATATAACTTATTTTGTCCCCATTTATATCTTTCCTTTATTACAGACCTACCGGGGGTTGTATATTCTTACTTTTATTTGCTCTTGTAAAAATTATTTTTGCCCACGTGGTAGGAAATGTCAAGAGCAATTTCAAAATTGAAATTTTACTGCCAATTTTTTACGAGTCTATCCACCTCTAAAGTGTCACGAGTTTATGCAAATACATTTGATGTATGCGTGTTAGAGAACCCACGTCAGTGTGATGGTTTAGTTCAATACCAACAGTGATTAACGGAAATGCCCTGCAACCACGAAATTTGTCAGATAATTGGTTTGATAATGACGTACCGCGTGAATTTAGCCATTCATCCCTTTGTCTATAATCACATGAAACCAAATCAAGCTCAAGGGGTAGCTTTAGATTCCACATCAGACGGTTAATTAAATTCTTCTTTTCTATGCGGAACTACCCCAACAAATAGGATTTATTAATAAAAGTAATCAGTTCAGCGAAAATATCGTCTCAGTTTCCTGATTTAATTCACTATCACATTTTTTTTTATAGAATTTCGGTCTGAAGATTAAACTGGCTAACCCATTCTGTCGGTTTTACAACTGTTGGGGAGAGGTTTTGCGAGAACGACGACTTTAGTTTTATTAAATAAATAGCCACCTAGTTCCCCTGACTTACATACTCTATATTTAATCCTGAAATTAAGGACTTATTAAATTTTGTTTCATATGTTGCTTGAAGCAGCGAAAGTTAGGGGAGAAGAATTTTTTAACTTTTAATTTGTAGGATTCCAGGGGAGTAGGCCTTATTTTATTTTTCGTTTTATTTTCTCTCTGAAGAGACCTTCCATACTGTTTATGTATACGAAGCTGTGCTGAACTATCCGTAGAGAGTCATGTTGGATGTTCGAGTGCTCTCCAGAGGATCCTGTATTAGCACATGGATAAAAAAAGCCCTGTTTCGAGTTTGCTCCAGTTTCAGGTCAAATAAATAAAAAATTGCATACAAAACCACTCATTTTCGCTGAATTCTATTTGCAAATTGATTTCTACTAAAAACAGACAACACTTTCGTTTTTTGCTTCGAGTCCAATTCGCGCACAAGAAACTTTTAATACTTTTAAGGAAAAAATTTTCTCAATAAAAGTTTGGCAATTCTAACCACATAATGATAGCTGTTTCGGATTTAAGATTGCATGCTTCGGATATCCATTATGACAGATGTTCTTAAGTCGTACGATATGGAAGTATATTAAAAGTTTTTTTGCGCAAAAGATATCCAAAAGGAAGAAGGTGCTTGGAATTTTATTTTTACAATACGCAAACCTTAACAGACTCTGTTTCTGCAGAAGTAAAATTTTTAGTGATCAAACGCAGACACCTTGCAAATTTTGCCGCGCGAATGAGGGTAGAAAAACATACCCGGAATGTATGTGCAAAGAAAGAAATGAAAAGAAAAAGAGAAGTGGGTCAATGGCTATTATAAAATGTTGTTGAAATAAAAAACCGTTTGGAAATTTCCGTTAATATGATTTTCCACTCTCATGTCGTAAGTTCTGTAAAACTTCCTGAAAAAAATTAGGGAGGTCAATGTTCTTAATATTTCGTAACATTTTAAGGAAGTTGAGTGTTACATTCTACGGTCTCGATTTTACGTAATATTAAGTTTTAAAATTTTTATGTAAATTCTGAAACTTCCGAGGGTTTCATTCAAGTTAAAGGTTTTTACGAGCACTTAAATTTCATGAGGCACGCCACTGTTAAAGAAGCGCCCAACAGAGACTGACAAATTGCATATCGGCCGAATTCTCTGTAATTCCTCTCCATTGCTGTTATCTGGGAAGGACGTAGCCGTTCCGCTCCCATTACTTTTACCCGCCGTTATGTACTCTTCGCACTGACTCCATTAGCGGCTTAACTTTATCGCCGTATCCTCCTTCTTATCCTTAATAATTAATGATGTCAATTGTTGAAAGCTTTTTCCACTAATGATTAATTGTATCCGTCTAATACGATACCCTGTTCCAAAAATGGCTAATGTAGACGAAACCCTTTTTTTTGGAATTATTCCAGAAAAATATTTATTTCTTAGCCCCAACAAAAAAAAAACCAAATTTTATTTACTTTAAGATCTCTTTACAAAGAAAATTTTGGAAGCTCTTCTCTTGAAGTTGTTTGACAATTTCCCACCGATTTGACCGTATAAGGACCTTTTCTGAAGGTGAAGTAGTTTAGGGTCGGGTTGGGGATACTCTCGAGCTTGTCAAATATAATACAGGGAGTTTGGTCTTGAAAGGTCCTCTCTAGAGTAGCCAACAAGGGCTACACTCTTTCAAAGAATAGTTTATTCCTTTGGGATGGGACACGTTTAGCATGCTTGGAGACTTTCGCAATACATTGAAATTTATACCTTCCACACCTCTAGGGATTTTTCACTGAACTAGTTTAGGTAAAAGTTTATTCAACTCAGACGAAATTGTTCATTAAAAATAAATATCTACACTGTCTTGATTGAGCCCAAAAGAAAAAGGAAAGAGGCTTGCTACTAAATTTTCAATGTCCTGGAATAAATCTGGAGACCTGGCTCTAAGGAGTTAGGCCAGGATACTTGGGTGGCCAAAATTTGCTCGTACTTCTTATACGAACTTGAAAAGCTTTTAGTTGTGACGAGCGCTTTTGTTGAGAAATATCCATCAGGATAACAATACAATTAATCAAAATAAGATATTTTTTATTAATTTAATGCTATTTCGGTGAATTTTCTTTACTTCCACTTCGCTGCCAATTTAATTCATTTAGAAAGCTCGCTATACATTTCACGTTCCCGATTTCTTTTGCTTACCAAAACTTGTCGCATTTATTTCTGGAGGCTTTTAGTCCGGGACATAAATCATCGTCAACTTGGTTAAACCCGAATTTGCATTAATTTTCTTACTTGGCATGTCCAAAACTTCGATTTCACGTTATCACTTTTAATAGGGCCGTCACTTTTTTAAGTGTTAAAATATAAAATCTTTTTGTAATTTCATTTTTACGGATGGTTTGCTTGCTAAACCAATTCTTGTTTGTTTGAGAAGTCGTTATAATTTTGTGTAAACAACGGAATTTATTTTTAAGTGAAGGAAGAAAAAGTTTTCATGAGAATTATGTCTGAAAACAGATTCAGGAATAAAATAAAACGTAAATGATGGATGGCATATTTTATCAACACGACAGTGTACTGGGATCCATTGATCTACCAATTTTAATTCAGCTCCTGGCGATCTTTTCTTGAAGTTATTCGCAAAAAATCAACTAAAAACAAACCGCACGTACCTTGCATGATAACGAAACCCGATCAAATATTTAAAATGGTTAAAGGTTGCGTTTATAAGTTTATGATAAAACGCTATCAATAATTTATGAGGTTTCATACATGGATAAGCAAGCTCGGAATATTCGTGTTACATTGTTCCCTTGCCTAGGAACACACATTCTAACATTATTCTTCGACCCAAATATTTTTCGTTTGTTTAGGGCTCTGGAATCCCAACATTCCCATTATCCCTTCACACTATCCCAGGAATTTTATTTCATTCGAGAAAGAACTTTTTTTAGACAACAATAATTTAATAATAATCAGAGATCTTCGGCGGTCATGTAGATCGCCCGAATGTAACACAACCATGTTGGTCCACCAAAAAATAAAAAAGTAGGGAATGCGAAACGATTCCTGTATGAAAAGAAACAAGGAAGTGTGCAGCAGGAAATCGACCTGGGGTGCTAATCTTTTCAGGTGAAACTTTTTTAGTTCTTCTCAGACTCGTTTAAAAATTAAGTTCTTGGTTTTAAGACCGTGATCTGGATCTTTTATGGATATATAATAGCGCACATAATATAAAATAGTTACGTAAGAGATTTAGAATCGTAAATGGAATGAGTTAACCGTATTTTAGTGTTCAAATAAAATTATGACGGAATAAAAACTTAAATTTATACTTTGTAATAATTTTCAGTTTGAAAAATATCTTCAAGTCAAAAATTTGCCGGAGATTTGTAAAAGTGTCCTCATTTATATGAATTATAACAAACTCCCACTTTATGGAATGAAATATTATTGGATAATTTCGAATCATTTGCATTTCAGTAAGTTGGAGCGTTTAATAGAACGCTTAATCATGTTTTTGTTTGGAGCGAGGAAAATTTAGTCCCATCTCTAAATTAAATCAAATTCTGGCTTCTGCTGCCTCTCCTTCTGTTTTTAACCAACATGTAGAGATTAAATAATTCAAGCTGACGTGGGGTAACAATAAATACATTTGAATTAAAACTACGCAAAGCTACGAATTAATTGGAGTTGATTTCCGTTAATTGAGATTTTGGTTGGATTGTTAGAATAAAATGGGTTTATCGATTTAAATCCATAAAAACTTTCAAAGGGATTAAACGAGGAGATTGTGTATAAAATTACCAAACAATGATTGTAATAGAAAAAGTGCACGTTGAAAGTTTGTAACAAAAATCACAAAAGTATTTGAAAAAAAAATTTATAACACTTGGGATAAGCAAAAATGGAAGTCGTACAATAAAATTTCAAAGAAATAATGAGACAGCTAGTTCAAGAAAAAACAACATTAAGCACTTGTAAAACACTTTGGTGCGGGAATAAGAAAGTCAAAAGGAAAAAACGTAAAAAATCTCATTGTATGAAAAATCTCATTGCATACAGTGGTTCTGAACTTCTTGAAAAGTAAAAAGAAAGTTGACAAAAGAAATCTCAAAATCAGGCTAAACAAATTTTTAAACGGAATCAGCATTAGTTGTTTCTTAGAATGTCCCACCCAGTTCCCAGAAATGGGAAAGAGGGGCTTGATAACAAATCCTTGCAAGAATAAAATCCAACTTCCAACGAACTTCCAGGAAACGAAAAAAAAAACATAGGGATCATTAAGATAGTAAAAAAGGGCTGGAATGTCCCATCCAGCGCCCAATCAAAAGGAACGTGGCCTTTTGTTTATTCCACAACAAATTAATTTATTTCTGCTTCTGTGGTTTGAAACCAAGATGGGGAAGTGAAAAAGGGTTAAACATACATGAATGAATAAAAAAAGGGTCTTGTCTGCCCTCTGCTATAAATTCAGAGTCGACAAGTAATTGAGAAGTAGTTTGCTATATTGCCTTTTCTTTATGAAGGATGTCATGATGTGCGTAATATATTTCTTATAACATGCCGTTCAGTTCCTGCAGATTGTGTAGTCGTGAAGGACTAAGCACTAATGGTCCTGCTGTGGTTTTGAATATGTCTGCAAACGTGTGTATGTATGTGTGTGTGTGTGTCAGCCTGACATGGCATGATTTATGAATACAAAATGCGAAACTTGCAGAGTTTGAAACGTGAGCAGTATAATTTCATAGCTGTTTATGTCCTTTCCGCACAAAACCAAGAATGTGCAACGAATTTCGCGCCTAAATTAAAAAAAACTTAATCTTCACACGAAAAGATGTCAACGGGTATCTATAATTTAAACTTTTTGCTTAGACCTTTTCCTAGACAGTTTGATTAAAGTTGGCGTCATTGTATGGCTGCCCAATCAAACACTCCAACATCTCTACGACTTTTCTCCTGAAAAGACTGAAATAAATCCAGGTGCTTATCCGGATTTCTACAATTCCCTTTTGTTATACAGCTGAGCGAAGTGTAATATAAATGGCGTTTGGAATTTCTAGGACGGCTTCTATCTTAATCCACGAGCTATCATTAATCATTACTTATAGAACCTATTGATCATGATGATAACCATTCTATTTTATATCTTTAATCAATGTTTTTACACGACATTTTCAGGTACCTCTTTCAGATACCTTATTTTTGCACCGTACACTTAAAATATTTAATGGATACCCTGTATATTCAAATTTGTCGTTAAAATATCTGAGAAGGATAGTAGATGGTCTCGAAGTAAATGAAAATCGTTTAGTCGATTAGTATGATTTAGATCTGGGGAATAAGGGCACACCCAGTACACTGAAATTCTAATTTTGATTTTTAAAAATTCCCTTGTCTGTATTTCCAAAGGCATATCGAATTATATAATCTGCAAGCTTTTGTAAAGTACCTACTCTACCTTTGTTTCCTTAGAATTTCTAAAAGCAATCTTTCTCCAGGAGGGTGGATAAACCCTTAAAAAAGCTCGCACCCGATCGTCCAACTATTTATCTTTATAAAATCCAGCACGCGATATCTGTTCTTTGTATTGTAACAAATTGCTAAGGAGCACGATATCAGCAGATACACACACACATTACGCAAGAGCTCCTGACAAACACATAAAAGCTCCAGAGGCAGCAAACCAAGATGAGGTGCAAAGATACACATTTAAAAAAAAGATCTTAGAATTCTGTAATTATTTTTCCCAAATACCTCACAGATAACTAATTAAGGGATAAATTGCTGAATTCGCGAAGTCGCAACCCTTTATTATTTCCTTATTTAACCACCCCAGTTCGGGAGTTCCGAAGTTCAAGCATTTTTATTTTCGGTAGCGGTGGTGGTTTATTTCCAGCCTTTATTAAATTTGCTACCCGCAGGACGAACGCCAATGAAGCAGCTGACGTCACAAATTGACCTCCTCCACTCGATCGAAATTACAATGGCAAGTCGCCAATTCGCTAACCCGTAATGAGAGCGAGAGATACAAGGACCCTTTTATACTGCTGAACTCTCACATAATCAATTGCGAACAAACACGAAAATTTGTCGCCAAATATTCCGCCTCAAATAAACGCATATAAAAGGAAATGATGTTTATTCAGTCTAAATTAAAATTTTGAAAGATTACCCGCGATGAGGTTTGGGTCGTATTGAATATTGTTTTAAATTTCATACTTCCCTTCTAATTTCAAGATGAGAAATATGGATTGGGTTGTCATAGTAACATAATACGCTCTTAAAATTAATTGAACCATGATTTTATGTTTCTCAACTTAAGATAATTATTGACTTATTGTTAATGACGTCAATCAATCAGAAATTTATTACAGACTGTTGCTTCCAATTTTTCTAGATGGACAGTTTGGTGCTTAGCACAATCGGATTATAGATTTTTCTACCTTGATGGTCTTTGAATCTGGAATCAAATCGTTTGTTTTCGACCAATTTTCAAATTTTCCAGTAAGGTCTTCTATTGTTCGAGTATCCGAATTAGATTCGTAGTTTTAGGGGTAGATAACATCAATTGCTTTCTACATCCCGAAGACCCGAATACTGCGGTCATTTCCAATGATAACGTTTTCAGTGAGGGGGTGGAAAATGTGATAACCGAAGTTGCGTAAAGTACGTCCCAATAGCACCTGACACTGTTTACATAATCTCCAAACTTTCATGTTTATACGAACATCTCCTGCTTTAACTCAAGAAATAGGGGACTAAAGATAGAATAAATAGAAGCTGTAGATTCCCCTTCAGCAATTTGTTGGGGTGATGAGTTATTTATGGAAATTTCGCAAGAAACTTTTTTGATAGCATCAATTGTTGTCAAACCTTCCTGAGGTTATTGTGTAATAAAAAAGCACGTCGCTTTTGAAAAATTCAATGCCACTCGATAAAGAAAACTGGGGCAGTATAAAACTCTTAATGGCTAATCAATAACCACAACTTTAATTTTTTTCCATTTTTAATCTAGATTTAAATATTTTTCGCTTAGCTTGCTTTAAAAAATTCAAGTGGGACAGTAAAAAAATCTTGATAAGGTCACAAGTAATAATACAGGGAAAACTGAAAGGCTCTGAGAAAGATGATAAAGTATATCTGCAATCTACACGAGAGTGCATGCATAAATAAAAATAAAAGTTTGCATACCAAAACATGGTCGCTTCACCCTTTAAATAATAAAACTCGTTCCTTTTCATGACATAACGCATAACTCTTTTGAAAAATATTTTAATTAACTGTAGAAGAATGTCAGAAGAGTTCTTTTTAATATTAAACGAAATAATTTTTAGTTTATTCATAAGCAAAAACTTACTTTAGAGATCCTTTTATATTCAGTGGCGTACTTAAAATTTCTGAGTTCGAATAAACATAAAATATATGTCGACGAGAGGAAGCTCCAAAAAGAATTGAAGTTTTTAATTTAATTCCCAAAATTTTTTTCACGTGACAATACCTCCCCATGACCCTTTAATTGATTCAAACAAAACGTAAAGAGTTAAAAACTCTCTCAAAGTTTCATAAATTAATTAAATAGCTACTATAGTAAGGGGATCGTGGAGGCTAAACCATTCTTAAAGCCCTAGTGAGGTATTTTATTTTTATAACAAATCAAACGCAATTTATTTACAAATAAAATTTAAATATAAGTGACAATAATAATCAGGTTAAGTGGTTTACCCTCAGGCATTAAAAACACGTAATTATAATATTTAACGTTTCAAAAATAATTTTCTTTTCAAATCTCAATCAGTAGTTCTTAATTTAATTCCTCTAGATAACTGAAGACTTTAACTTATTTTTTTAAATTAAATATCTATTAAGATATCGCTAATGTTGTCAAAATTACAAATTAAGTGGATATTTAGGTATATAAACCGAAACACACCAACATAGAAACATAATTAACTCATCTTCTGTTTGCAAAGCTAAACACTCATACAAAATGAAGGCTGTCTTTGTGGTAAGTATAATATTTTATTGTTTTTCTTGAATTTATTGTTTTTTTTAGCTTACGATTGTATTTGCTGTACTTGTCCTGGCAATGGCTGTTCCTTCTCCAGTTCCAGTCCCTAAGGCGAATCCTCAACTCTTAAACGGTTTTGTACCAGCAGCTGGTTACGTTAATACCCTTTACTCTCCATCATACGCATGGAATGCAGGAATTGGTATGAAATATTATTATTGTATTAAAGGGAGGGGAGGGGGGTAAGCAGTGAAGAGGTTAGAAGAGGTTTTAAAAATGTCGCAATCCACCCCTGTTGTCAGGTAAAAGGATTAGACAAGGTGGGGCATAAATTAAAAAAAAATCAGAATCCACCCCTGCCTTCGTCTACCTCTATCCGTCTCAGATATTTAACTTCCCTGGGACAAACAAATGTCTTACTCATTTGTTTTGTTATTGATTTTGTTTTATATTTTCAGATTACGGATACTTCAATCCATTGGTCATATAATGTGAGAAGACAACCCAACCCGACCCGACCCAAGCCGACTTCATAATTTTTAAATCTTGCAATTAATTAAATAAATGTATATTTTGTCAATTAATAAATAAACGTGTATTATAATTTGCTATTTTATTTAGAAATGTAACAACCCTAAAGAACCGACGCAGAAAAAAAAGCAAGCATAGAGGTAATGTTAGGAAAAAGTTTCCTTTTGGTTGATAACCCGAACAGGTTGACTGAAAAAGTGACAACAAAAAGTTTTTGTTATTTGTTTTTAGTTTATTGGATTTGGTTATATTTATTTAAGAAATTGTTTTATAGGGTCGTTGGTGTTCAGTCTGAGGGCCAAAATTATCCTAAAAAGTAGAACACGAATCCGATATTTTTTTAAATTATTGAGACTGTAATATTCTAGTTGTAATTGTAAGTTAAACTAACATTTCACTCAATTAGATTGAGAAAACGGCAATTATTTATTTAAACCCCTTTTGGGGTGTAACCCAGGAAAAGGTAAATCTTGATTTATTTACTAATCTAAATCAAACCGTTGTAAAATCGTATCCAATTAATCACAGAAAATTAATTCTTATCCCTTTGTTTTGTTCCATTATTAAAATAGGTTTGGATCTGTATCAGTATTAGTTCTTTAAGTTCATTAGAATGCAGAAGGATAATATGTAGCCAATAAATAACCCTAGACACAATAGCTTCGCCCAAGAGCTCATCTCTAAAGGTATTCGGTGGAGCACAAAGCTCATGAAGGCTTTGTAAAATTAGCGGAGAAATTAGGAAACCCCTTGTTCCGGAAATTTCCCAGTACAGTAACTTAGGATAGTGGCACGTTCGGGGAATTACCCTGAACTCCAGAATAATTTAAAAATAATCACCCAATTTGTTTTCTAGTTAATTTTATTTTTCCGGTTGTTAATTAACTTAATTTTATTATTATTGATTATTTTCGCTTAACCTGTTTGGGCAATCGACCAACATTAAACCACAGCAAATTTACAAAACAGTTTAATAAAATAAAATTCAAATTTTGCAACAAAAACATTTCAAGCTTCCCTTAAAATTTATCTCTGAATCTAATGGAGGGAAAAGTTTCATAAAATATTTATATTTAAATTAGGTTAGTCGCGTTAATATTTAACCGTATCTGCGTTTAGTGAAACCAAATTTCCCTGCATGTGCCCTTAAAGAGCCTTAAACGTGAAAACTAGACCTTAGCAATTAGAAATGCGGAAATTACACGCTCACCGAATACAGGAAACTAAAGTTACAACCTGAAACGTGGAACTTCTACGATTAATTACTGTTTTATGATTCGGGTCAGAAAATAAAATTATTTCAGGAAAAACAAAGCGTCGATGAAAGCTTAAAAAATATTCATTATACGCGAATAAAAATTAAAAGTATTAAATTTTCACGCTATAATCCTGGTTCGTAATAAATCACCATTCTGTCGGGAAACAACACATAAATTTCATGTAAATTCGGGAAATTTCAAATGAATTCCTTGTAGAAAGGCAAACAGAACGTGTAGTTGGTGAAATACGAGAGCTTTCCAACCATCAGATAAGGAATTAAATGCCAGATCGGAAAGTTAGCTAATTTGTAGTCTCAACTTGGTTCGAATGACAATATTGTTGTTGGTTAGTTTGAATTGGTACAGATTGGACTAGGTACGACAAGTTACGGCTTATCCTGTTAACAACAAACTTTAAGGGATGATAATTTTTTACAACATGTAAATGTCCGGTACACATGACGGCTACGGGATTATAAAGGGGGGTTTAATGGAAATTTAATTTTTAAGAAAGTTTAAACTGCAGTACGATTTAAAAGGATACCATTTAGTATTAAACTCATTTTTAAATCGGAAAGGAAATTAGATTTTTTTTTGAAGCACCAACATCAGAATCAAGAAGCCCTTTTATCAGGGTTTTAGCTAGCAGGGTATAAGGTAACGCGCAATTATAAACCTACAAGGTTCCTTTTTACGTAGAATACGAATCCGAAATTATTGGTTTGATCATAGAATTTAGAAACATTTCTCCTACATTAAGATCTGCAGTTTCATGTTCTCCCACCTAAGCCTATCCCTACCAATCTCATTACCCCCACTCTTGGCGTCAAATCCTATCCCCACTACTCATATTTTTTTCACTGATATCAGGTTGACTTAGCCCTCCCTTTTTTATTTCTCTCTATTCTCCTAGGTTGAAGTCTACTGCTCCTAATTCTCTCACTCGCACCTCCCCCTATTCTCACTTCTCCCACTCTAGCTACCAACTCCTATCCCCACCACCTTTAATCGAGCAAGTCTACTTGCCTTCAAGGTTTAAATCTATTTGAGTTAGGCCCGGTTTATTCACCTACCAGTAAAGTCCCCAGTAACTACTTGACAATTAACTTTATAGGTTACCAGTAAATTTTCAGTCTTTTCACTTGCTGACAACTAATTTTATCATATAAGTAGCAACTTGTATGAAACAAATGTTTTTAAATAGATACCTAGTCATGTTTCATGTAAATAGAAGGAAATAGCGCTATACGTTTTGTAATGTGATAAAGTGAAAACCGAGGTGAAAACTATCAACTGTCAACTAACTAAGCATTAAATTTTACTTGGCAGAAAAAGTACCCTATAAGTTAATCTGCCCAGTAATGCATTTATAGGTGACAAGTAGTTTATTAGTCCTGTTACCCGGGTAACCTATAAAGTTAATTGTCAAGTAGCTACTGGGGACTTTACTGGTAAGTGAATAAACCGGGCCTTATTGTAATAAATAAATCCAAAAAGTTATGTTGGTGTAACAAAAGGAAACAATAAATTTTCTTTTCTACACTGAAAAAAAAAATATTCTATAGACAAAAAAAATCTTTGGAACTGAAAACAAAATCTAGGACGCAAAGCAAGCA
This sequence comes from Hemicrepidius hirtus, assembly GCA_963082805.1. Taxonomy (NCBI): domain Eukaryota; kingdom Metazoa; phylum Arthropoda; class Insecta; order Coleoptera; family Elateridae; genus Hemicrepidius; species Hemicrepidius hirtus. Next base: position 2,044,116 of record OY720166.1, read on the forward strand.
TAGATCATCCGGGAAAATAAATTTACATCCGTTCAAAAGGCTTCCGTAGAAAATTGTCTTCCAATGAAACAACAGCGAAAAGAAAAATACGAAACATATTTTACAGACCGTTTCCCTCGATCAAATATGACCTTTTACTCTATCATTCCGGGATCAAATCTTTTGTAAGATGGTTGTCCATGGACTCAGGGATTTAGGAAGCTACTTTTCCTGAAAACTTTCAGCCGGACAAATCCTTGTTTACTACCCTCAGATAATCTCCATAATTCCTCTGCAATTTACAGTTCTATATTTCATGGATTAAAATGTTTATCAGAAATGTTGTCGGAAGTTTTAGTTCGTGAAGCTTTTCTAGTTTTGTTTTACTGAAAATAGCGCAGTACCGCGTGCAAAAGCAATTATTATTGCGGGTATAATTTAAATTTTCCACGTATTTGCAAGTCATATTTATTAAGTTTTACGAAAATTTTATTTATGAGGGTTTATTGCAGTAAAACGAAATTCTTTGTAACGCTTTAAGGTCCAGTTTTTTTTTCTGTCAGTTTGGAAAACCTTTGTTCTTTTCTCTTTCATTGCAGATCTACTACGTAAATTTTTTTTTACAAAAGTGTGTCTCAGGTGCAGATATTTTCTATCATATCTTGTTTCTTTGTTAAAAAATAACTTGGATGATTGATGAATGTCATGTCATCATTAATGTCTTGAAGAAAAAAAAGTGCTAAAAGCCTCAAAATTCAGAACATGTCACCAAATAAAATTTTAAAGTAAAAGCAAAATTAATATAAATATAAAAATGATGTTACGAGTTTCAATCCAATACCCATTATCGGCATAACCATTAAAGGAAAATTTTTATAAGCAAGATTTTTACTTTTCCAAGGTTATGAAAATTTTTCTTAGTAGGTACTTCGGAAAAATTTCTAAAGCTAACAAAAACCTCCTTGTCAAATATATTCCTACTCTTGACTTTATTTACATATCAAGGCACAATTTATGAATATTTTAGTTTCTCTGACCTTGAATAATTTACAAATCTGTGTATTCAAGGTTATACGTTATTTTCAGGCTGAAATAAACATCCTATATTTTAAGAGAACCGAACCGAAAAATTCGTTCGAGCTTCTATTGCGTTTAGAAAATAATCAAGACGTACGTTGCTTGTGGAAATGACCTTGAGATATGATTTATCAAGGACAAAACCAAAGTCGAACTGATTTGGAATTTTATAAAAATTGGAGATAAAAATGTGTAATAGGGGTAGATTTTATTAAACTAAGATTATTTTACCTTGCATAGACGCTGGAAAAATTGAATTCCTTCATTCCTAAAGGTTTCCAGCAACTCGTCTGAAGTTCTCCCAGGGCTATACTTTCCAATAACCAATCTGGACATCGATCAAGTATAACCTTAAGTGTGGCAACCAGAAGTCGTACAGCTCCCTTAACGAGGTGTCTGTCCAAGCGAACTGGAAGCGGCCTTATACTCAAGAGCCCTGAAGGTAAATCGGACGACTTGTCACCAAAATTAAGTTTTTTATGAGTTTTCACGTTTACATCACTAAGAACTTCATTACGCTTGTTAAATTTAGAACTTTCAACGCCGTCTTGATGATCAAACAAAAGAAACTGGTCGTTTTTTAATAAATAATTTAAACGCATATCACTGAGATCACTTTTAACCAACGCTTTATGAATACCACGTTTATTGCGTGAGTTATCACTAAAGCCGGGTTTGTACGGAAAATAGTCTTTGGCACTTTTTTCGCTTCTTTTATCGCGTTCACCTTCCTTCGGATCTTTAACCGTATCTTCTGTTAGGTTCTTGTAACTTGCGTTTTGAGCCGTATCAACCCAAATCCAAACAAAATGGCCGTCCATCATGTTAAGCCGTTTAGCGTCTTCTAAAATTCTTACTGCAACAACACGCTCGCAAAATAGTACGATAACGCCCCTGGTTTGCCTCGAAATATCTGCCAGTTTCCTGAAATGCAAGACTACAATATATCACTGTCCAATGCAGGGTAAACTACGAACAAGTCATCATTTAAACCCCTCTAGCGCCTACTCTAGATGAATTAAAGATTCTCTTAGTTCCGACATCCTGTTTTATGCGCCCCATCACGAACCACCACTGGCTAATTAGTACAAAAACCCGGACACTTGCTCTTCTGACCCACACTTTAAGCTTGAAGTGTACCAGAAGTAATTGTGAACCTTTACAAATATGCATTTGAACTTAATTGGCAAGGCGTTTACGAACTTAATTTGTTTCCTTCTACAACTGCAATATCGCGGAATTGTTCAAAGTGGGCTTAGGTAATCGAGTTTCCCGAAAACTTTCCAAAAGATTTTGTTTCTTTTGCTGCACGTTAAATAAAATATTAATTGATTGTATTAACTTGTTTTAAATTAAGAAAGTTTGATTAGGGAAACGCAAATATACTTTCGGTAATTGAGAAAATTATTGGTTCTAGGGAAAATTTTTCCTTTGTTCGTCTAAAGGTAAGGCAAAAAATTTTGTTCAAGGTTTAAATTTGTTCCTTTAATACTTCGTTTTGCCGAAAAATTCCAGACATGAAATATTTTCGTATTCACAGCAGGATGGCCTCTTGAAATGTCTCGAATTTTAGGGATGCAGATAGATCTCTCCCTATGGAATGCAGGTAATACCATATTACAGACGTTCGTTCTTATTACAGACTATAATATTCAGTCCAAAAGATATTCTTTCAGTTTCGCTTGAAACCGAAAGATTTTTAGTTTCTGCTGCTAAGACTTATCACCAATGCTAGTAAGCAAATTTCTGTAGTTAGATAATGCAAGAATAGAAACATTTTCCTTTTTTAAAAGAAGCTCGCGCCCATAGGCTGCAATTTTGTGTAATAATAAACGAAAAATATTCTTTTATTTTTGCCTGAAATCGAAATATTTTCAGTTTCTGTCGTTAAGATCAAACTTTTTTCATTTAGCCCGGTCTAGACGAAAATTGTAAACCTTGCGTCATCTTCGACTTTCCAGGCAAGAATCATGACTAGAAATGAAAATTTTTACTCAACCCTTAAAACCCACGTTATGGAAATTTTCGACAAAAAATATAATTTTTTGTTTGTTTAGACTAAATTTTCTATGTATTCTTGTTTGTAAATACCAAAAATAAATTAAACTCTAAATTTTAGAAGGGAAGCAAAAAATTATTCGAAAACGTTCATGTTTTTCAGAATAGAAAGTGCTGTAAGCTGTAAATAAAATTTATTTAAAAAAAAAACTTTCAAGTAAATTAAATTATTCTTCTTTTTGTATTCCTTAATTAGCAGTTTTAAAGGAAATTTTAATTAAATCTATGTACCATTATAGGATGCTTTTGTTCATGCATAGGGGTCGTTCTCTGTTCGAGAAAATTAGTCTACCTTATGGCATGCGTTGAAGCTGCTAGAAAATGACATTACCCTCTTTGGAAAAGCTTGACTTGAAAGGAGCTTAATTGAAAAATAAGTGGTTAAATGAATTAACCCGGGGTCTGTTCAAAACCCTTAAAAGCTTAAATAGCCTACTTTGGATATCCGAAAGAACCATTTATCAGCAATAAAGAAACTCTTCCTTATTGAAGGAAATTTATATTTAACATCTTAATTGATTAATTTTTATATAAACAGGGAAATAAAAAAATAAGTTCATGGAAGTGAAAATATAAGGTAATTATCTGAAAATATTTCATACCATTTTGAATTAGCTTAGAAGGGGTAAATTGTTTGAATAATGGTATTAATTACCCCCAAATTGCTTTAACTCTATCCATTAAACATCCAGTCACAATGTTTGGTGTACACAACCCAGACAACTCAATAACTTGACGTATTAATTTGCCTCTGTTAATTAATTATTTACCAACCCTTAGGCTGACCTTAGTATGAATATGTAAATTTAGATTTAATTATAAATTTTTACGCAAGCATCAAAAACGAACCCAATATATATTTTTTTTCAGGTGTTCTACTTTAAAAGTTAAGCTTTTTCCCCCTTTTGGTAAACTTTTAAAGTTACACGAAAAGCAAAAGAAGAGGTTAACTTTAACCGTCAGTTTTTGATGTTCTCTGAGTAGTTAAATTGTCTACAGCAAGGAACAAACTTTAAAAAGCAAATTGACAGTAGAAGTGTTTTGGGGAGTCACTTGCCGATCCCCAGAGTTTCCCTTATCGACGTCCTGAAGGTTAATGGCACCGATCGGTGTTGACCTGATTTTGATCTTAATGAATAATTAATCAATTTTTTTATCATTTTTATAGCATCTTTTAGAAAACCAGAAGACATTTTTATATGTAAATTACATTGGAGGTACTTATAAGCACTTAAATGACTTAAACTTGGAAACGCGAGGAAAGTTTTTAAAGATTTTTGTGCCACCGCTGGCAATAATGAACTACAAAACTTGCTGAGTTTGGGAAAAAGATAACGAGATCTACTTTTGTAAAAATAATTAATAGAACGAAGCGTTACAAGAATCGACATATAAGTCACTGTTAATTTTTTTATTTTTCAGGAAAAAAAGAGCTAATGGTACTCATCAATTAAATGGCTTTATCTAAAGATTTAAAAGAATAAATTACAATACAAATTGCTAAAGCGAGGGAATTATAAAATGATTTGGCTTATCTTAAAGATTGCTGTAATAAATTGAAGGGAAGCTTAAAAATGTTTTAAAATCGATACTACGACACAGAAAGACTTTGTGGTATCGGTTTTCTTTAATATTAAAGCTTTTCTGAATATTAAGGACAAGGATTCTCTTAACATCATAAAATAAGAAATTTTATATTCAAATTTGTGTAATTTCATCGAACCTTTCAGCAGTTACCCTAAACATATTACGTTAGAGGGATTTTCTTTCCTCAAATTTCTTCAACACTAAAACTGACTACAACCACGAGGTATCATGAAATAAAATCTTTTCCACTGGCGATAATCAACAACCCCCTTCCCTAATACAATCCTTGTAGTACTTGGGCGGTACGCTTAAAAAATTTCATATTCGGGTAATTTCAGGAACCATTAAAAATCGTGTAATAAGGGTTTGTTAAATATTCCCCAAACATCTCTAAATACTAAAATGATAACGACTTACATGTCGGTTCTTGTATATTAAATAAAACATAGAGACATCCTCTTAATCCGTTTAGTAATTAATTTTTTTACCTTTAAACAATCCATTACATTTAGTAATGGTGCTTCGTATTGAAGAGTTTCTTAACAATACAGGGCGTAACTTTATAACCCTTTAAAATTGATCCACGTAAACGAGCCTGAAACAATAAAATTTAACGCGCAGCAGTTTTAAAAGGGGTGGCCTTTTCCAGCGATAAATAATAAAGTAGCCGTTTTAACTTTCGATTATAACAGCAAATTTGTGAATTTCCTAAAAGTTACATCACAGTAATTTTAATTAGGATACCGTTGTGATTTAAAAATATTTTTTTAAAACAGTTAAGGCAATAAAATTTAAAAGTTTTCTTTTTACCGGAAACCTCAACATGAAAATCCAATCAGTGCGGTTATGATCGAAGCTGACAGGAAGAGATCTACAGTGTATAGATTGGCCCAAAGCCTTCGACTAATAAAAATCACTTTGGAAGTTTCTGGAAGCTTATATAATGCGATAGGCAATTTATCCCTGACTGAATAGTCATTTCTAATTAAGGTTTACGAGTATATTTTCAAGCATCACTTCTAACCCTTATTACATTTTCTTGACACCTTACATTTCGTTACGCTTTATTAGAGATATCTGAATTTAGGGGCAAGAAATATATTCCCTTCAATCATACAGCACTGTCTTAGAATACCTAAACATGATTAATCATTTTTTTTACAGGGGGAGCAGGGTGACTGAGTAAAAAAATCAGTACCGTTTCAGTTCTTGTAAAATCATACGGATATTAAAATTATTCGTAGGGTCCTTAAAGGATGCTTAAAATAATTTTCTATTGAGATTATTTAATTTAAAGTAAATCAGGATAATTTAAGTTCCTGAAGGATTGACTGACCATAGATACTTAAACAATGAGAGGACCCATAAGTTATTCGCAGTTTAATTAAAGTCTAAAGTAGAGGCTTCAACGAAGCTTAAGTTTTGATGACATTAGGGTTGTTTGTAATATAGGTTTGTATTTTCCAGAATACCTCATTGGGAAATAAGGTTAGCTTCTCGCAGAAAGAGGTAAGTAAACAAGTGCTTCAAGCTTATGAAAGTAATTGGCCGTAGATTCAATTAAACGCGCCTAATTTAGAAGTGACGCGCAAACCCTCTACAAACATTCTGTCTGAAGTGCTTGCCACTTCAAATAAAAGAGCTTGTATTTATTCTGTCATCTTAAGTTCGGCTAAATGTACACACAAAACGTGCCACCTTGTATGCCGGGATCATTAAGGATAATTAGCCAAGCTGCCGGCGCCTGTAATTTAGAACGCTTGCCTAAGTTAAGCCACTTATAAAATTATCTATAAGGAATTCTGACGTCATACCAGTCGCGCAGGACACATAATTCATGAAAGAATGAAAATTAAATTTTGGGGGCACTCAAATGCTAAATTATTTATAGAACTGCGTCGTTGTCCTTGGCGACAATTTTATCCGCTACACTTAACGCACCTTGAAACATCATCCTTGGAAGGATTTTTAAACACAAAAATATTTATATTCTAATAATTTTATTAGAAAAATATTTATCTTTCAAAAGTCAATTAATTATTCTAAGAGAAAGTAAAAATAATATTTTCCTTTTCAGAACAGAAAAGGGCGTGGTTTTATTTTTTTTATCCCTCCTTTTTAAGGGTTAATTTCAAAACAGCTCGCTTGTATACACGAAAAGCATAACAAACATGATTAATTAAACCATTTGTGAAAGTCACAAGTTTGTAAGTACAAAAGCTTGTAGATTTCTTATAGACATTCTATAAAAGGACTCTGGCAGGGTAATAAATATAAGAATATCCCCTTACGAGGTGTTTTCTGCACGTTTCTATGGTGACGCCGTTAACTCAAGGGCGCTACGACCATAAACTCTTGGTCGTCCGGAAGAAATAATACAACTTCCTTCCTGAATATCTATTCCCATAGGATAATATCTTTAAACGAAACAGTCGCAGGATTTAATCTGGAAAGGGTTCAAGAGCTAATTTCAGGGTTTCTCACCTAAATGTGGACTGAGTGTGATGGGGTGACGGCAGAGCAATTAATGTTGGATGCAAAGGGACCGCTGTTAATATTGACCAAAGTTCACCACGTTGTAGGACTGTGGCCGAGGGGTTGTCCGCTAAAAGAGTATAAGTGTGCCAGTGGGTCTGGAGAAGTAGAGCCCTTAACGCTTGGACCAATTCACGTCCTGTTGGTGCCAAATGAACTTCTAATGGATTGGGATCCTGCAAAAAAAAAGATTAATGGTTAAAGTCCTTTAATTTTCTCAACTAATGGACACATTGTAAGTAGTCTTCAGCAAAAACAGTTCGTTACACACCACCCATAGACAGACATTTTTTCTAAATCACTTTTTTGGGTTCCTGGAAATTCCGCGAAAATCTCAATACTTCCCATATACCAGCCGTGGTATGGATAAGTAAAAAAAAATTCAGCCTAACATATCCCTACGATTCGTTTCGATACTACAGTCTGAGAACATTTAGGGAAGTTTCAGCTTTATTTTTTAAAATTATTTTTAAAGTTCGTAAAGTTCAGTTATTTTTAGGAGTGGGTGAGGCTTGGTTCAAATCACGATTGGGTAAGCTTAAATTTATGCACGACTAGACGAGAGCCCAAGGCTCTCTTAGACAACTTGGCAAGGAATGTATCACGTCCCTAAAGTTTCCAGGAATCTTTGTCTGATCAATACTGGGCAGCAACTCTTTTTTCCATTCAAGTTTGATTTATTTTTCACTCTTGCCAAATAACCTTAGCCACTGAGTCGTGTAGTCTAAGAAATTACTTGCTTTTAGTTAAAGATTTTTTTTATATTATTTTTTTATGTCTCTTTTAATCCCCAGTACAAAATAATCAAGTGCAGCCCTGGAATGTGAAACTTTTAATGATCCTCCTTGATTTAATGTTCCTGCGTCTCCGTTAGTGCTTACATTGTTAAATCTTTAAAGTGCTCCTGAAATTCCTGACTAGTTTTATTACTAAACCAGTTTCTCTTGTAGTTAACTGTGGATTAAACAAAGTAAATCTTGATTTAAGACAAAAACTTTTCTAATACTGAAGGGTTTAACATGTTTCTTTTGGCAAGTTGTAAATCCCCAAAGTAATAATTTTTTTACGTTCAGAAAAGTGTGATCCAATAAAAAATAATATTGGCAACATTTTTTAAAAGAGAAACACGTGACAGTAGCATCATCCAAACGATGGTAGGTGGCAGAAGTGAAAAACTACGACAGAGAAAGTGCCATGGGATGAGAAGTAATAGCGAAGTAAATTGGGGAAACAAAAAGTGTCAAAGATAAAAAGTACAATTTCTCAACAGGAAAAAGTTCGTAAATAAAATAAGTTCTTTCCCAACTTAGGGATAGGAAAACCTTATATGTCATCTCAAGCAAAATTAATCCTGTTCGTTAAGGATTAAAAGGTAAACAGGGAAATTTTAAAGGGAAAGGGAATTCATCTGCACTAATGTGAAACCCCATCCGGTATTATTCTGAACTATTAAGTGAAGGGGTGGTAATTTCCAAAGCGTTTAGAAGCTCTTCAAAAGCTCCTAAATTTTTTAGCTGGTTACATTCTTTTGTCCCCGTGATTTCTCTGCATCCGCAAACAATTATTTTCAGTTTGAAAAATCAAGATCAACTGAAACCCTTCTTTTCTTTTCCCCACCTCGTTTTATATTTTTTATTGCAAACGAATATAAAATAGAATAATGCGTATCGTTTCTGTAAACGAATTTTTTATTCCATGGAACCATAATGAATATAAAAACAAAGAAATATTCAGATTTGAAGACAAATAGAGGGGGGAAAATAAAAATTGACAAAGAAGCTAACACAATACGCAAATACTACTTTTACATGTCTACGCATATATATTACAATCTTGTCGGGACGTATTCGGTATTCTGAAAAGCTTTTCCTACAGTTCAGTTCCAGCACTGAAAGCAATCGTTTGAACCAGAAGCCGACGAGTTTACTCCGACGATTGGAACGTGTTAGCTGTACTAAATAAGGATCTTTTAAAAAATTTCTAGCGTCCTATTAATTTTAACAACTTCAGTTGCAGACAAAGCTTCCTAGAACGAGCTTTTAGACTAAATTGATAACGAATACACTTCTTTGTTGTATCTACTCCAGTTGATTGAAAGTACACAATTCTAAAGGAACGTTTTCAGGATACGAAATTTATTCGGTACTATTTTTAAACAGATCAGTCACAGTTAACATAAAGTCACTCAAGTCAAAGAAGAGTCTGTGCTAATTTTTAATCACGCCACAGATCTCATCAAACATTCTGAATTTTCATCAATAATTTATTTTCAGGCACGGGGAAAAACTTGAGCGATATTTCAAGGAGATATTGATAAATGTATATCTTCCATAAAAATCATGTGAATCTAATCCTTCATAGTTAAGCTACGAATATAAAATTCAACCCTCGTATATTTTATAATCTATCCAGTGACTGCTGAATATTGGTAGGGACGTTTAGATGTCCGAAAGGGATTTGTTATGGAAATAAAAATCGATAACTGACGAAAAACTAAAAATTAAATCAAGGAGAAATAGGGAAACTAAATATTCAAGTTACATTTGAAACCCTAAAATGTCTGGAATGTTTTCAATTAAAATAAACATTAATTTCAATGTAGCCAAACCCTTTTAACATAAAACATAAGTTCAACAACCTGAAATGTAAAATTATTACCGGTATTTGCAAGATAATTTAGAAGCTTTTGTAAAAGAAAACATCTGCGTTCGTTTCAACTAATTCCCGCCACTTGATTATACAAAGTCTAACGAACTTTGTGTTTTATTCTTCACAGCCATTAGAAACCCAATTAAAACTGAACCATTTCAACTTTTAAACTCCTAAAGTGCTCTCTTCATTACAAATTAATTTTATTTTATTGTATACTGTTTTTCCTGATCAAATTGTCTATCTTGAATTAAACCCATCAGTGACAATTTGTTTGATTACGACTTCTGTATTCCCTTTTCGAGTTGAATATCCGGAGATTTTACTTGATAAGCTTCTAATTTATGAGATGAGTTTTTGTGTTTGTTTGTAAGGGTGAAAATTTATTTTGACATCATCCGACAAATATAATTTCTAAATCAAGGTATCAAAATTTATTCGCTTTAGGAAAGTTTCGCTTTGAAATGGGCGAGTATAAAATAGGGGTAGTTAAAATTACTTTTTGTACTTCATACATAAAACATCCAGGATTGTTTTTTTAAAGCTAAATTACAAATTTAAATTTTGTAGGGGAAAAATAAAACATTTCTTCTTTATTGAAAATTCTGACATTTTCAAAAAAAAAAATCTTGACTCTCGCTACATACACAATTTTTCTGTGTATAGGTATTATTTTGTTAGTATAATTTCCCCTTCGATAACCCAGTTTTCCCCTAAAGAAATCTGATATACTATTGTGTATTTGAAAATAAAGTAAAGGCAAATGCTTTTTATTTTTAGACTTGATATAAAAATATTATATTACAAGCTTTCTAAAACGTAGTCCTAAACATCAAACTGAGAGGAATATCTTTTTGTCTTCAGAAAAATAGGTAGTTTACGAAATATCCTGTATAATAAACGCTTATGATAGGAGAAAGCAATAAGAATTGAAGAATTTCCTCGTAGTCTTTGTAGGTACGTGTTGCAAGTAAATATCAAACAGCACGAGAACGAGTACGAGTACATTAGCATTTTAACAACTCAATGGCGAAGGCAATATAAAACCGTTCCAGTAATGAGTTCATTAACTAACGGCGATTAAGCAACAAAGGGAAACAAGTACAAAACTGTTTCTTAAACAGAAAATTAGAAGAAATTAATTCTCCTTGAGACCAAATCCTTGAAAGGTCTGTTACAATCTTTAACCCTGGAAAAGTATATGAGTCAGACTAAGTCTCAAATTTTTTATAAGTACCCCCGAAAATATTTATTCAGAACCCCTAAAGAAAGTTTAGCGAAAGGTTTACCATAATTTCTCAAAGCTTAATGAACCGGACAGAAAATTTATTTAAAGGGCATTAACGTATGCAAATTAGATCCTCCCTTCAATCTCTTCAATATTTGCTTTGGAAAAGCCAATTCAGTTAATTACGGTTTTTTAAACTAAAAGTGAGAAAAGTCGATAATTCTTAAAACCCACTTTGTAAGCGTTTAAAACCTGTTTCCATTTCCAATTATTTTTTTCACAGTTAAGAATGCGTCTTTTACAATTCGTGCATAATAGAAAGCCGAGAGCTTTTTCTTTTTTGTATGAACCAAGTTCGCTTAGGTACTCGGAACGCTTCTTAACATTCTAGAGTGCGTCGCGACTGAATAGATATCCCCGCATTTGAATGTAAGATTTAGGTGGATATCTTGCGCTTCAATTCTAAAGGGAATAAAATTGCACCTCATTATCATCCCTCATAAGCCTCTTAATACAGCATTGGGGGCAAGTCATTTTTAAAACAACAAACAATATTCTATACTACACCCTTCGCTTTGCTACTAAACACAAACGATTTGTTGGAATAGAAGCCGAGTTTCTACATAAATCGTTATTCAATTAATATAATGCTTTTGAAAATGACACTTTTAATTAATATTTATTATTTATATAGTACCCTGATATAAATGACTTTGGCAAACTTTCAAAACTCGGTTAAAAACTGCCAACTAGCTAATTGCAAGAATATAGTTCAAGCAAACTTTTAACAAAGTGTCGACAACTTGAGAAATCTCAAAGCGTAAACTTTCCGAGCAACTTGGGTGAAACATTAATCTTTTAAAACAATTCATGTCACTCCTTTAGTCGCCGCGTTTAAAATCGTGATGACGTTTGTATCCTTCCATCAATGACCGTAAAGAAAACTACCAGGGGATGGTTGTTACTAAATAACAAAACAAACTTTCAGGATTGTCCTTTCCAAATGCGACACATTTTAGATCCAACCCAAACGAACGGGTTTTGGGTATAAATGACGAGTTTTCAGAGCCTGAGCTGAATGACGTCAGAGCGACAATTGTTCCTGAAATTGATTGTAAAAGTGGAAAATTCGCCTCGAGGAAGATTTTAAAATAGCTACGGGAAATTCTTTCTTAAGACCAAAATTTCAAACTTTATTTCAGAATAAGAACTTTTCCCAGGATGTTAAAAATTTATGTAACACGACACAGACCTTTCAGTTTTCACAAAGCAATAAGAAAATATCTTGTCATATCCGAAGTTATTTCAAAAACTTTCTTCAATACCGAAGGTTATTTTTATAAAATTGATGATATAATATTTTTAAAGAAATATCACAGGTACAGACTTTAAACATAAAGTTTATATAACTTTATATGCATAGCGTATGTTTACTTTTCCCTGCACAGAATGGAACCCTAATGGGATTTGAAAATACACTGGAAGCGGAAACACCTTCTTGACATTATGGTGGAGTCGGACCGTACAGGTTGACCCACCAAAGATCTACTATTATTTAGGTAATAATGTCGTGAACTTTTGGTGTAAATTACTGCTCACCTAGAGCTACAAAAACTTTTAACCAATGTATCACATAGAAAGGTGATATCATTCCGAATAATTTGACTGACGTCAGACTCGAAAGTCAAGAAGGTCGTGCTACGCTCACCTAAAGCTGCAAAAACTTTTAACCAAGGTATCACTTAAGGTGGTACCATTCCGGACAATTTGACTACAGAAACGTGAAATCTAATGCTAAGTGCTAGGAATACGTATACTAAGACCACGACTAATTATAAACAAACCCAAGTCTGTGAAAGAAAAAACTCGGAAAGTCCAATGCATAAATTAAGTGAAGGATTTTTTTTGATATTTGGATTTTTCTTCTCCATTTAGTTTAGGATACTTTCCGCATCAAACCAAGCAAAATGTTAGACTTGAAAGGTCCTTTAACCTGTCGGACCCATGTTTAGGTCTTTGCCATTTTATATTCCTCGCTGTCAACCAATTCTTTAGCACTATTTCATCTTTATTTTATTTTATAATTTATTCTTCTAAACCAAGTAGATTTTTTCCTGGTCAGACTTTTTCTCTAGTAATGTACATTTCCATTTATCACAATTTGAAAGCGCAAAATAAAGGTAAGAGCGCGTCCGTATCAAGCTTTAAACTTTTTTCAATCATAATACAAACTTTTTCGGTGCAGACATCGAAAGAAGAATGTTTCTTCTCAATTCTTTGTATTCAGTGTCACATAATTTGTCATTCATTCTTCAACAAATATAGTTCACTTACTCAACCACAAACACTTCTGCTATGATTCAGACAACTTTATTATAATCACCGGAAGTTTTTTAATCCTTAATTCAGGCAGTTTTTTTACGTTTATTTTTATCCTTTCTTGTTGGTTCGATAACGAAACTATATTTTAAAATATACGATAATGCCTGGATCATGTCAGATTGCCATCAATTTCGAACGGTTTCCTATTAATCTAGACGTAGTGGTCGATAGAGACGAGGGGTTTTTAGTCTGAGCCTGAAGTAAATTTCTCTTCTTATGTTGCTATTTTCAGGATAATGGAGAACTATAAAGCTAACTTTTAAGTTAGTTATGTTAATTTCAACCCTTATTATGTTACAGTAGCAGGGAATCTAGATGAAAATTGCCAGTCGCAGTCTAACAAACAAACAATAATAATTTTCAGCGCTAATTTGCTGCCACTCATCAGAAATTAGCTGCTCTGGGAACTAGAAATAATAGGTACATCGCAAATTTCAGTACTGAATATGTAAACAACCTGTTCTGTACAGGATTGTAAACAATAGTCTGTAACCATGCAGAATTAAAAAGATTTTCAATCAAAAACAACAGTTTATATAAATGACGACTTTGCGAAATTATGGTTGGGTTGTTTTGTAACCGACATTCTTTACGTCCTGTATAATACAGTGACCTATTTTTTAATCGCTAGTAAATGAGATGAAAATGTATAGAATCATTTCAGAGAGGCATCATTAATTACGGGGTACTATTAAAAAAAATTCAGTTTTTCAAGTCAACACATTTCAAGTGTAATGTGCTGTAAGATCCAGAGCGCTGTGTCCTTATTTCCAGGGACATTAATGCGAGAAAGTTAATATAGATAAAGTTAAAGGCTTAAAGTAACGCCTACATTTCTATAATGGATAAAACTACTTGCTGAACAGGAATTAGGTTGAAACTGAACATTAACAAATAAGAAAAAGGCAAAAATTCTGATGGCACTTAAGAATGCTCTGTTTTTGTTCGTTTTGCTCCTTTTCTTCAAGGAAAGTTATTTTATGTTGACACTTTTGTAAGACAAAAAGAAAAATTAATGTTCTTTGTTATTAGATAAAGAAGTACCGAGTTATAAAGAGGGTTTGATATATTTATGAATTCGATTATAAAATAGAATTGAGGCAGGATTTCCAATTTCTTTTTGTATTGTGATCGTAAAAGATCTAGAAGAAAATCTTTACGTTTACGCACATTTTATAGGCGCCAGTATAATAAGTTACATTTCCAAATTACAGCTAGTCCACTGAATACTGAATAATACAGCACATGGATTTACGAGACATCCTTTTATTAATAAATAAACAGACTAATTCCAAAATCTAATCTCGTACTGAAATTGTTTTTTTATATACAGGGTTCAAACGAATAACACCGATTTTCTTAAAACATTTCAGTAGACACTGAAAAATCCCACGACATGTAACCACAATTACGTGTCTTTAATAAATAAATCATTACTTTTACCGATGAAAGTTATATGAAGATGAAAAAAAAATTTAAAGCTGAAATAAATTAAACTTTTACAACAAACATTAAGCGGAAGTTTCCTATTTAAAATTAATATCCAGACGAAGCGCTGTAATTATAATAATGGGTACTATATTAAGATGTTTCCATGGATACCAACCGCTTAAATAATAAAAAAAGAATTCAAAATTCAAAATTGGAACTCTTGCAAGGTTTCAGAAAATTACAAAGAAGCAAACATTTTTTTTTCTCATAACAAAGTTCTTTTAATTAAATTTTGTTGGAAATGAGCAAGAGTGCATCCTCAGCTTCCAGTCTAGATTATTAAATCGTTCATTGTGGATGCAAACACGACCAACTAAAACTTGTGGCTTGGTTGGTGCAACCCTGTTGCATTTAATCCGATTATCAAAAGTTTACTTCAAAGGAACTGATTTTAATACATTTCGAGTTAAAGTTTAGAACCCCATAATTATAAAAATAATGACTTCAAAGTGAAAATTTTCTCGTGAGATTAAATTGTTCTTTCGTTTAATAATTCCATTGATAGAGGGCGCTACAATCGAACCACCCCAGTTACTGAAATTGAAGTTCCAGTGGATTTAGATAATCTCAATAAAATAATTCGCAACGCAATAAAATTGCAATGTTGCTTGCGTCTTTTGCCATAACTAGCGATTCTAGGTGGATTCTAGTGGATCCTATTATTAACTGTGTCGTGACATTATGGTGGATGTGCCCGCACCATAAGGAGATGTTTTTATCTAAGAGAGAACCGATGGTAGAAAATACAGGTCGCCTATAATTGTAAGAAAATTTCTTACCATATCTAGCAATTCTAGGTGGACTCTTGTATTATTAACTGTGTCGTGACATTATGGTGGAGGCGCCAAAATATTCTACTATTACGTTGCACTTGTTAAATCTACGACTGGGACTTAAGCTAACGACAAAAAAACATAGAAGGATACAAAAGGGGAAGCTGAAAGAAGACAAGAAGGATTATGGAAGAGACGTCACGGCAGTGCCGTGCGCCGCTTCGTCGCCGTTGCGATTCATTTCATGACAGGGTAGTCCAAATCATTAGAAATATTAAACGTTTCATTAGACTAAGCAAGAAAATTCTATAAGAGAAACATCTCCCTCTTTAAATGATTATGCAAACGTTTCTTGTATTTTCCATTTCAAAGTTTTCCCGCGACGATAACTCAGAAGATACATTAAATCTCAAGTGTGGCAAAATTACAAAGTTTCGAGAGTCGTGAAAATAACAAGATAAGCAGAAGGAGAAGAGCTCTCAGTCTGGCCACTGGCACTGTGTGAGAAATACAGAAGACCCAGTTTAACCATTTTAAATAGTTACTCTGGAGATTAACGCGCCTTTAAACATGAAATTACATTTGAGTCTTGTATAATCCAACTTCCTGCACAAGTTAATCCTTAAAAGTATTGTAGAATATTCCACAATCTAGTTACAAATGGAAAAATTCTGTGAGATTGAGATGCTTGTTATTCCCATTAGGGTCAAGTAAAAAAAACTAGCATCTAAACAGGAAAGCTTATTCGCTTTTACGAGGTTTACTCGGGGCGTGTAAAAGATAAACGCAGATTAAATTATTTCTGCTAATTGGATTACGAAGATGAACATTCTCATCAAGCTCTACAATTCATATGGAGATCTCTAATCTCACGATTTGCATACTCTTGTAAATACAGGGAAATAACAATGAAGCAAGGATTTACTGTTTTTACAAGATCTAAAATTCATTTCCATTAACATATAGTGTGTAGCAGGTGTTGTCAGATAATAAAGGGGTTTGTTAATATTCCGGAAAACCCACTGGTCTGCAATGTTGAGGGTTACGTTACACGTATGGATCTTGTGGTTTTCCTTAGAAACGTCGGAATTAGGCGGAATTTAAGCCAAAACCTACTGCGGTTTCTAAAGCACATAAACTATAACACTTGAGTTATCGTCTTGGAATTATTTAGAAGACATACTGGCAACTTAATAGATTATGTAAACTTCATTCCACTAGATGAACTTCATTTTCACTAGGAATTATTTCGTAAGGGTTTAGAAAACTCAATTTTATAATTACATGACAAACAAAACACGAGTGAATTTAATTAACATTATGTTTTAAATGTTTTCTCTTTATTTAAAGTTTTAGGATTAATACGAGGTTGTAAGGGTTGTTTATATTAAAATAAAGTAATTACAAAACAAATCCAACAAAGGTAAACAACAGAAAATGTTTGGGGAATGGCTTAGCACAAATCAACCCCTAAAGACCAATCTGTTAAATTATCAAATATTTATTTGTTTTTTTAAACATCCCTAAAGGTAAGATGCGTTCAACCACCGGGCACCGTAACAATTTAAATTGTGTAGGTCCCTTCGGCCTAATGGGGAAAATTCCTTAAACAGCGTCAGCTGGATACCAGTAGATTTTTTTTTAATCCAAATTCAATTTTATTTGAAAGGATTACATAATCTTCACAAAATTGGATATTCCAAGTATGCAGCCACCTCTCGCTTTCGCGTCAGAAATTGTAATATTTCCATTATCTTACACGTCAAAATGAAGCGAGGGAAAAGTAGAAAGGAAAAACTCAATTAGGTCAGACTTGTCGTTTTATGCAATTGCTTGCATCCAAGTTTACTCAAGTAACATATGAAGGAATCCCTGAGGTCTAGTTCTACTTCTCCCTTTCACAATACACGCCGCTTTTTAATTCCCAAACGCTATGTATTTTCACTTAGAACAAATATTTTTTGAAAGTAGTGTAATTCGAGCTGGGTTTTTTAAAGTAAATTATAAAATTGTTAGAGATACTAAGAAGTGGAGAAGTAAGAACATTATTCTGAACAGAATTGAATTTAAAATCGGATCAGAATCTGATTTAGAAGCGAAATGCGGGTAAGAAAGAATAAAATAAAATAATGGGAAGCCACTGCAGCGGAAAATGCATTTGTAAAGTCGACAATGAATATTTTATATGAAAGCTCTGCAGTTTTTCAGAAACTTAAAGGCAATAATGGTACCTAACTGTTTAAGGAAATTACATTAAAAATTATTTTCTTCTTCCTGTAAAGTATTTAATTTACGGTAGAAAGAAACGGAGCCTGTAGGTCTTACAGCAAAAATCTCCCACAACCCCTACAATTCCAAAATACAGTAAAAAAAACGCAGGGGGGGGCACAAATAGATGGATACAGTAGCTCCTAAATCAAAAAGCCGTACAATACCAAATAGAAGGCAGAAGAAGCGCGAGAACATCCAAAAGGCACAAAAACGAATCCCCACTTGGGGAAATATGTCTTGCGGACCACTGGTTAAAAGCAATTTATTAATCAGGCACCTACCAACATTGTCAAACCAAAAACTAAGATACACTTTAGTCTTCTAAACTTTTACGGATTATTAAACCTCTTAGAAATGGTTTTCAAAATTCTAGAGCCTTTTTGTCTTCTGCAACAGCCTTCCTATTATTCAATGCTTTGACTGATAAGCCGAGTATTGTTATGTTTCCTTCTGTTCTTAAATTGTTTCCTGGTTTCTAAAGCTGGATTTACTTCTACATTTATATTATTTTTCCCTTCGTTATACTTTTTTTTTTAATAAAAGCTTTTGTTATAAAAAGTTGAGACTTTAAGAAGTTAATTGAACTGTGACCTACGGAAAACCCTATTTTCAAGGTTTTTCCAATGCCCACATCAGAAAAAGGATTTAATTCAATTCTTCTGTTGCTAAAAAAAAAATACTAGGACGCCAGAAGTTCTCAAACAATACTTTTCCTTAAATTGTTCGGAAATTTCCGTATTCTTCTAAATTATTACAACACATTTAGAAACCCATTACAACATTTACATATTTCTTATAATATCTCGTTTAAAACTTTACTAGAACGATTCAGAAAGGAAAATTACTCTATTAAGTAAAACTTACTACAACATTTTGCTCTGCACGAAGGAAGCAACAATAACTGTTATGTTATTAAAGTTTACGTCGAGAAATCTTGTTAAACTCGCGTGAATCCGACTGTATTCTAAATATTCAAATAAGAAAGGGAAAAACATTCTTTCCTTTGATATTAGAGAAAATTTAATATCTAAGAACATTTAATTTCAACTTCGGTGAGGTTGAAAATTTAAGGAAAAACAAAACCGTTTTGTATTCCACGTGTGCAAACCATTACAAAAAGGAAAGAACAGGGTTTAAGCTCAAGGACATTTTGCATGATATTTTAATATCCTGCGTAGCATCTTGTAATGTCAGTGAAGCTTGAGCTTTTTAAAGGAGAAGTCTTATAACACCAAGGTGGAAATAAGAAATAAGAGGAAAGTTTCATGATTTTAGTATCCAACAGTAGGTCATAAAAGTCACTTGAAGGCGTAAAAATATTTTAGGCATAAATATAATTCAACCATTTAAGCTCGCGGTTTTTAGGGGTAATTTTAAGCTTGATTTTTCCCTTCTAGAATAAATTTTCGTTATAACCAGAAACCCTGATCCTGTTACACCCTACGCAAATGTCTTGCATGTTTTTATGTCACGTTTGACATCGATTGAGGTTAGCGTCAAAATTAATATATATCACCCTTAGGAAGCGCACCCTTCCGTAAATTTAAATTTAAAAGTTTTTTTTAGTTTGATATTTAATAAAAAAATTATTTTTAGAAATAAACAGAAAAAAAAATATTAAACTATCTCCTTTAATAATATATCAAGGAGATAACATCTCTAGAGGGTGGAATCTGTAATGTCCTCTCCCGCAAAGTTATGTTATAGCGACGCAGTCTAAGCCCAAAATTAATGTTAGATCTAACAGTTTGAGAACCGCGAAACCCAACAGTAGTTTATTGATCTCAAAGTTCCTTAAAATTGTTAGACTGTAAGACTAATTCAAATTTATTTTTTTAGTTATTAAACAAATTTTACATACAGGGTGTTTCAGATAGAAATTATTCGCTCTAACCATTGCTTATGGTAATATTATTAGGCAATTATTCACTAAGTGGTGTAATAAGGATTTTTCTTAATACTCTTCCTCATATTTCTTTATAATAGCTTTAAAATTATCAAACATTACAGTTTTATTAGCATAAAGTTGCCGTTTGGGTTAACTAACGACACTATAAAGGAAAGAAAAGAAATAAATGATCTCGGACACAAATCACAAGTACTAAACGTAAAGTTAACGTAAAATCATAAAAGTTCAATTTTATGGGGTTTTTATGTTACATTGTCGTCATATTCTTGGGTAATTCCAAAAGGCTATTTCTTACAGAAGGCTTAACTATAAAACTCTAAATCTTTTCAGTAAGACAAGTCACACAATGGAATTTTCTTATGATCCGCGGAAAAATAAATCTCACCCTGTATACAGGGTGTCCCAAAAAGAAACGGCGCCCAGTTAAGGGCATGTTTTTTTCAGGAAAACAAGAGGAAATGTTCCTATTAACATGGGTTCGAAAATGCTTCGCGTCAATAGCAACGTTTCCTCTTATTTTCATGAAAGCAGCTGGTTGCCGTTTCTTTTTGGGACACCCTGTATAATAAATCAAAATTTTGTTAATAGCCATATAACTCTTCTGTTACAAAACAATACTTCCTGTAACGGTGTGGCAGTAGGTACATTCATGAAAATGATCTGAAATTCAACTAAAAGCTCTACTCTCGCGTTAAGTACAAAGCACACTACGTGGAAACTGTTAAAGCACCAATTACTCCAGTATTTCCAGATTACATTTTGAAACAGTTGTTCCAAAGGAGTTTAACTCGGTTTACCTGTTATGCATATGAATCGAGGCATAAGCTGTATCGAAGAGGCTGATAGTTAATACCGGTTTATAAAATGAAAACTTTTGAATATATTTTCCAACTCAATTCTCTCAACTTCGCGAATATTGTTTTCACATCAACTTCTAGATCGGATTTTCTTTAAAACATAAAAAAATCAAAACGGAAATATATTTTCAATTAATTTTGAAATATTCAAGAAATGTTTTTTTCATGTGAAACTCTTTTTTGCACGGTTCTGTGGAATATAAAAATCTAGGAACAGCACAGACAATATTCATGAGTTTTGGAAGCCCTCGTCGTCCATTTATAATACAGATTCAGATACCCATGTCGCCTCGAGAAATAAATGGAACCACTTTCGTTTATGATACTGTAACAGGACAGTATTGGTTCCTTAAATCATAAAACCACATAGAAATATGAGTCAACGTCTAAACTTTTAACGTAAAAAATTCTAAGACTCTTGTATAAAACCTCTGACAAGGATCAACAGAAAAAAAAACAAAAAAATTGGACATTTTCATTCTAACAGTTTTTATAAAAATAATTTTCAGGTTGGTCCTGAAACTGACTTAAAACTAATCATTAAAAGTTTCTAAAAACAACAACCCCTACCCTTTGAAAAAAAATTACCTAATAAAAATTTAATTCTCATTTTGAACGAGTCTAAAGACATATTTTTCGGTTCAAATTAAGTGAAAGGGTAGTATAAAAAAAATTAATAAATCCACGTTGTAAAACAAAAGGAACAGTACGTAAAAGGTTTTCCCTTATGAGACTACTAAAATAAACGAGCTACTCTTTTAGCTGAATGTGGAAAAATCAATCTTGTACAGACATTGAAGAATAGACTAAATCCACTTAAAACTAAAACCTTTGCAATTAATACGCAATTAAATCTTGAAACATTTTCGTCTATTTATTACTCGTTTATGTAAAAAAATTAATAAAAACCGCAATCTGTAAGAAAGTTCAGGGGAAATCAAACAGATTATGAAATATTCAAGTTTTGTTTATCTTTGTGTGAAGCATAGTTGAATAATTTAGAATTTAAAAAAGAGAATTAACAAGCCACGTAACATTAAAGGTTGAAATAACCTTGAAATTGGTATATCGAAGGTCGTACCAATTATTTCAATCAACTCGAGTCCACCTAGCATTTATTGCTAGTTATGGCAAAAGATTTTCTTACAGTTATAGGCGACCAGTATTTTATGCCATTGGTTTTCTCCTTACGGCGTCTCCACCATATTGTCACCAATAATTTAAAGAGATATTCTTAAAATTTTAAAATGTACAGTTGCTTTCTACATATTTTTCCTGAAAATTGTGATTACTTAAAAGTCCTTTAGGCAAGCTTTAAGTAATTCCCCAACAATATACTACGAGAATTATTAATTACTTAACAGATCTTATCTGAGCTTTAAGTCTGTTTGTAGTTTGATCGATTTCGTGTTACTTCACACAGCTCGAAAGTTTCGTAGTCGTCAACTGTGTGTGAGTCGGTATTTTCTCATAATTTCCAGCCTGTAGGTAATTTCAAACTTTTGTCATAAACAAAACAAACATTAGAAAAGTTATTTCTTCTTCATCGTTCTGTTTATTTGTCCAGACTTTATTTTTATTAATCATGTTTTGTTTAATGTTTGTTTAATTTAAATCAACAGAAAATTTTTCCAAGTAACATGAAATTTTTATTGCGTTGCCAGATTTATTGAGATTATCTAAATCCACTCGAGCTTCGATTTCAGTTACTGCAGTGGGGTAAGCCTGAAATTACCTTCAAATTGGTATATTCAAGGTCACGCAAGGACAATAGAAAAATATTTATTATCACAACGCTAAAACCGATCTAGTCATCCCCGCCGCGTGTCTACGAGACTTCGGCCTGTCTTGGAGATAATGACTGGTAGAAGCAAAATTTGCAAGAGTACCTACATCAACATTTATTTAGTAATTTTTGTATGTCACATTAAACTCACCAAGCTCCTGAATCCTGTAAGGAATCCGCTGTGTCCTCGAGCCCAGAGAACCGGTATTCCTGCATGCTTGGCTGCTAGAGTAACGGCGAATCCTGCCGGGGATTCCCCAACAACCAACACAGCAACCACGTGTTTGCCTTCAAACTGTTGGCAAAGATTTTCTAATAAATCAGCAGTAAAATTCCCATTTTCCGGTAAATCTATGGTAAGAGTATCCAAGCTTATGTTGTACGTAGTCGTGTCGAATCTGCTCGTTAAATAGGATTGCGTTATGTTCGTCAAAGTTTTATTGAAAGCCCTGCTGAAAGTTTGGCCGCTCGGTGCGGCAGCTATTGCGAAGTACATCCTTCCGCCTTGGTGACGCTTATTGACGTAATACGGAAAGTCGTTAGGCATTTTTTCTATACTGTCAGGCGTTTGTTTCTTGTCAGTATCCGGTAATGGGAGTTTGCTTTCGCCGTCTCCTTGATATCCGCTAACAAAAACGAAGACCAGCGCGATATTGATGAAGAATAGTTGACCCAAGGAGCAATTAAGACGGGAATTATAGTTCATGTTTTCGGGTGTTAGGAAAAAAGGGGAGGTTCAGGAAAATCGGGGTAAACTTAAAACTTTGTTTACATTATAGGGCGTCATACTATCGAATTAAATGGTCTTAAAAATTTATCCTGTTTCTCGTAAGCCCAACACATTATTGTGTCCAAATCGATTATCAGAATCAACGTTTTTGACATCTTCAACTTCCCTTACTGGCGAGCGGTTTTAGTTTTAGTTTTATTGCTTTTGTTGTTGCTGTAAGGCAGACGTAGAAAAAGGGGCTCCTTTTTTTGCTTTTTTATTTGAACTTTACTTTATGGAAGTTGGGTTTGTGCCATTTGAGCAGATTCATAATGTTTTTCTGTCCCGCATCGCGCAGGTTGACATCTGCATCACCTAAAACAAAATGGTTTCTTATAAAAAAATTCTATCCCCTTGTAAATATTTATTTCTTTTCTCCATACATGATTGATTTTAAATCCAAGGAGAATACAAAGAAAATTGAAAATTAAAGTGGATATATCGTACAAACAATGGAAATGTACAGAAATAAATAAAAATAACAAAGCAACACTTTAACACCACCCAAAAATATTAAATCCTTAAAAATGTTTTCTCTGTATAATAATTATTTTCCCTTGGTTTCTCTTTGAACACATTTGCAAACAGTTAAATGTAATAAAATATTACAACAGCTCATAATACGTCCCGCTTCGGTGTGTTTTATTTAATAAAAAAAAATTAATTTAATTTACAATTAAAATGCATATACCTATATAGACGAATTAAAATTCACAATAGAGTGGATTAAAATTCTGTTAATTAATATGGAAATTAAATTTAAAATTCTATTAAACGTTAAATATTTTATAATAAATTCTTCCTGTACTAATTACTTTTATATTCAACAGATTGGCAGGACGAGACGTATTCAAGTATTTTAAAGGAAACTAAAGAAACTTTCCAAAATTATTAAAAACTCCTTCTTAATTTATTCTTAGCGATATTGTTTTTACAATGAGGAATATAAATTACCTACTATCATAACTTTACCTTCCAGTAATTTTGCTGCAGGTAATATGGTATCTAACAAGAGGGGTATCAGCTCCTGCATAAAGTTTACTAAACTTATTACAACTTTACACGAAGTAAACACTCTCGAACTTTGATCTAATATCAAAAACCAATAAATTAAGCCGTTTATTAAATTAAATTATTTAACTTCAAGTATCCTAACTAAAATTGACTATTAATACGGTTTTAAAATACAGAGTGTTTAATAAAAGGTCAAGTTAGGCAAAAATGTTTTTATTTCGTTACCTAGCTTCAAAAATTCGTAGCAAGGGACATTAAAAGGTTACGAAGTTGAGTAAAAAAATAATTGATAGAGTATTAAATTATCTATTTAATAATCTGGAAGATTTAATTATCCTGCTACAGGTCCGGCGATTACAGGGCGTTAAAATAAAAATTCCATTTTGATATAAAAATCGCTTTTTCGTTTCTAAGTTTCAAAAATTCCTACCGGGGGGCCTTAGGAAGCTACGAAGTTGAGTAAAAAAATAATGGATAGAGCATTAAATTATCTATCCATCAATCTGGAAGATTTACTTGCACTGCTACAGGTCCAGCGATTACAGGGCGTAAAAATAAAAATTCCATTTTGATATAAAAATCGCTTTTTCGTTTCTACGTTAAAAAAATTCCTAGCGGGGGGCCTTAGGAAGCTACGAAGTTAAGTAAAAAAATAATGGATAGAGCATTAAATTATCTATTTAACAATCCGGAAAATTTACTTGCACTGCTAAAGGTCCGGCGATTACAGGGTGTTAAAATAAAAATTCCATTTTGATATAAGAATCGCTTTTTCGTTTCTAAGTTTCAAAAATTCCTAGCGGGGGTCCTTAGGAGGCTACGAAGTTGAGTAAAAAAATAATGGATAGAGCATTAAATTATCTATCTACCAATCTGGAAGATTTGCTTACACTGCTACAGGTCCGGGGATTACAGGGCGTTAAAATAAAAATTCTATTTTGATATTAAAATCGCTTTTCGTTTCTAAGTTTCAAAAATTTCTAGCGGGAGGCCTTAGGATGCTACGAAGTTGAGTAAACAAATAATGGATAAAGCATTAAATTATCTATCCATCAATCTGGAAAATTTACACACTGCTACAGGTCCGGCGATTACAGGGCGTTAAAATAAAAATTCCACTTTGATATAAAAATCGCTTTTTCGTTTCTAAGTTTCAAAAATTCCTAGCGGGGGGCATTAGGAAGCTACAAAGTTCAGTAAAAAAATAATGGATAGAGCATTAAATTATCTATCTACCAATCTGGAAGATTTACTTGCACTGCTACAAGTCCGGCGATTACAGGGCGTTAAAATAAAAAATCCATTTTGTTATAAAAATCGCTTTTTCGTTTCTAAGTTTCAAAAATTCCTAGCGGGGGGCCTTAGGATGCTAAGAAGTTAAGTAAAAAAAATAATGGATAGAGCATTAAATTATCTATTTAACAATCTGGAAGATTTACTTGCACTGGTACAGGTCCGGCGATTACAGGGCGTTAAAATAAAAATTTTCGTTTCTAAGTTTCAAAAATTCCTAGCGGGGGGCCTTAGGATGCTAAGAAGTTAAGTAAAAAAAATAATGGATAGAGCATTAAATTATCTATTTAACAATCTGGAAGATTTACTTGCACTGGTACAGGTCCGGCGATTACAGGGCGTTAAAATAAAAATTCCACTTTGATATAAAAATCGCTTTTTCGTTTCTAAGTTTCAAAAATTCCTAGCGGGGGGCATTAGGAAGCTACAAAGTTCAGTAAAAAAATAATGGATAGAGCATTAAATTATCTATCTACCAATCTGGAAGATTTACTTGCACTGCTACAAGTCCGGCGATTACAGGGCGTTAAAATAAAAAATCCATTTTGTTATAAAAATCGCTTTTTCGTTTCTAAGTTTCAAAAATTCCTAGCGGGGGGCCTTAGGATGCTAAGAAGTTAAGTAAAAAAAATAATGGATAGAGCATTAAATTATCTATTTAACAATCTGGAAGATTTACTTGCACTGGTACAGGTCCGGCGATTACAGGGCGTTAAAATAAAAATTTTCGTTTCTAAGTTTCAAAAATTCCTAGCGGGGGGCCTTAGGATGCTAAGAAGTTAAGTAAAAAAAATAATGGATAGAGCATTAAATTATCTATTTAACAATCTGGAAGATTTACTTGCACTGGTACAGGTCCGGCGATTACAGGGCGTTAAAATAAAAATTCCACTTTGATATAAAAATCGCTTTTTCGTTTCTAAGTTTCAAAAATTCCTAGCGGGGGGCATTAGAAAGCTACAAAGTTCAGTAAAAAAATAATGGATAGAGCATTAAATTATCTATCTACCAATCTGGAAGATTTACTTGCACTGCTACAAGTCCGGCGATTACAGGGCGGTAAAATAAAAAATCCATTTTGTTATAAAAATCGCTTTTTCGTTTCTAAGTTTAAAAAATTCCTAGCGGGGGGCCTTAGGAAGCTACGAAATTGAGTATAACAATAATGGATAGAGCATTAAATTATCTATTTAGCAATCTGGAAAATTTTCTTACACTGCTACTACAGGTCCGGCGATTACAGGGCGTTAAAATAAAAATTCCATTTTGTTTGTACCGGTGCAGGTAGAGTGCTGAAATAATATTGTATTTCCTCTCGCCAAACAATTTTCTTTAAAAAATTTAAATTTTAAGGAAGAAAATAATATTTTATTTAATTTCCGCGGAAAGAGTAAATAAAATTTTCATTGACATCAATAGCATATCAAGATTTTCCACAGTTTAAATAAAATTCAATCTCTTTCGTTGAAATGCGTCATTCAGCACATCTTTGATGTTTGATGTGTTCTTCAATAATCGTTTCAAATTTCCACATAAATATTTTACTGGAAAAAATACGGTTTCGAGGAAAAAAAACCGACAGAAGCGTATAGACGTTGAACACATCATTTTCCTAATGCAGGTTTCAAATTTATTAAGTAATACAACGTCTTTTATTCACGTGAAAATTCAGTTTTCCATGTCTTTAAATAGGAAATTACATTTTCATGGTTGACAAAACGCAAGAAACGAGTACAAAGTTTTGAACCGTTGCAAAAGTCAGCCGCGGATTAATTGCGCTGTAATTTATTTTTAATTTGTGAGGCATCTCGGAATCCTTGACGGATAATTGGACTAATTATTTGTATCCCCTTCTGGCGCGTTAAAGAGCCTCTTTTCGAAAACATTATAGTCCGTAAGACTAAAGTAGCTATTACTGAAAGTTGCTGAACTCATGTACGGTTTTATGCTCGTCGTACAACCATTCTCCACCTAGAATAATTAAGGCTCGAACTTTAGGTACCTAAAACACGCATAATTTACTGCAACTTGCTTAATTGCCCTAACCTTACTCGCGACCATAAACAGCTTGATTAAATTATAAGCTATCTAGTTGAAAAAGTTATTTTCCTGAAACCTCCGTCAACGATCAGCGTCTTGATATAAATTTCTTCACTTTACCTTCTCGAGATTTAACCGCAACTCAATGCTTTAATTAACACTGCCTACATTTTCATAATAAGTGCAAAATGGTGTACTACCAACCTTAAAAGGGAAATTTATTTACTCAAAATTATTCCCGTAAATTTGACCAGCATTATTTATGTACCAATTTTTGGTTTAAAGCAAACCATTGTCGTGCCAATGAAGCTTGAACAGTCCCTAGTATGATTTTTCTTTATTTGCTAAGGGTTCGCTGATGCAGGAGAAAATTATCAGTTTATAAATTAAAAATTATACATTATCCTAAAATATAGTTTATTTTATAACAAAGAGGAAAGTTTCTGCTGACCCTCGTAACAGAACCAACGGCTCGTATTAAATTTGGACAAGGGTTACCAATGTGCGATTCAAATAGTCATTTAGAAACCGAGACCTAAATCATGAATGTTAATACTATTGGCAATTTTAACCCTTATTTTACTACCGAGACTACTAATTCGCATTTTGATCCTTTCTTCGATTAAATATTTCTAAAAAATAATTGGAAAAACGTACAGGTCAACAACCCTTAAAGAGAGGCTGTAAATAGAACGGCAAGTCTAATTTAATCCCCGAAGACCTCCCCGTAAACGAGTTTATAACTTCCCGACTCCTGGTAAATGTTATCCAATCATTTATCTTTGTTTAGAAATAATCACTTTTGATTAAAATAATAGGGACATGACTGTTACAGATGACCCGACCTAAGGTCTTTAAACCAAAAGTCAATTATAATAAGCTTCCCTAAATGGTTTACGTTTCAGTTCGCGAATGGAATAATAGATTGGCGACTCTATTAAACCGAAATGAAATTTGAATTTTGATGGATGATGCGTTTAACATTTTATTTTTGGATTTTAGGGTTTTTCTTGTTCTGACATTTATTTGTTTCTTGAAATGCGACTTTTAAAAACTAAGGGATGTTTAAATGTCGTTTTATCATCGTAGAGTATTATTGATTTGTATCAAAAGTGTGTTTTTTGAAAATCTAACGTAAATAAATGGCGCGCCAAAGGTCGGGGAAGAAAATAGAAAATATTAAGAGAAAAGACGGTGGTAATGTTATTAGCGAGAATAAAAATGTCCAGCAATTTAAGGATATTGTACGGCAAAGGAACATGAAGAAGGAGAAAATTAAGAGGGGGGATGTGTTGTGGTTACAGGGGTCAAGGATGCTAGTTTTGGTTTTCCTTTTAGTTTTCTCTAATAATTTCTGGTTTGTTTTCAGAATTTTTGAATTCTTTCTACCCTTAACTTTTTAAAAATCTGCAGTTTCAGAAGTCGGAGAAAAACGTAAGACAGTTAGAAATCTTTTCAAGGACTAACCTAAGATGCTTTGCAATTTTCTTGCTTATTCAATTTTCACTAAAATTTTCGTTGAATAATAATTTTTTTATAAAATTCTCTTATATCCTTTTTTTATTTTTAAGAATAAAAACGAGGATTGGTATTTAAAAATAAAAATGTAAGCAATAAAAGTTTGTTGTATTTTTTCAGTGTTTATCAAAGTTTTTCAGTTTTGATTTTTTCATTCTAAACCATTTTTTTTCTTTCTGGAGATTTTGAAATATTTCCTCGGGCTTTTCTAAATATTTGGAAACAAATAACTTACGAAATTTTTAAGATCATTAGTTGGTTGGTTGATTGGAAAGGAATGGCCATGACGTCAATTGATTTTGTAAATGTAAGATTTGTTTAAAAACTGTAACCCTATTCCAGTTTGATTTAATAATTTAACAATCAACTATCAATGTGCTGATTCGTATTTAATAATTAATTAATTTATAATTGTCGGTCAAATATAATTGAAACATCACGCAATTGATTTATAGATTAAAAGCAAGCAATCACAGTAAATAGTAGAACTAATAATCTAGAACAGTTAAATAAAAAATAAATAAAAGATTTACGCTCGTGTAACTTTTGTTGCAGATTTCAAATTTAATTTAATTGGTGTAGATGAATTTTAAGGGTTGTTAACGAGTTTTCCCATTTTTCCATTAACTCTTTCTTGTTTGGCTTCGCAATTCAAATAAATCTCTTATTACACTTCTATTTACGATTATTCTAGAAAGGTTTTAAATTAGCTTCGGGTTTTCAATAACGTCCATGGATTTCAGAGGAAAATATTTTAAGCAAACATTAATTTTAGCATTAAGATTATACAGGAAACCGTCAGGTATAAAATATGAAGAAGCTTTGGCGTATAGTTGTGTTGGTAATAAGTAGTACGGGAGGGTGCGTTTATTATTTCATGAGATGTCTAAAACATGAGTCTCTGAGTTGTCACCTGCTTGCGAAACGGAAAGCGTAGCAGATCTGCTTATTTATCCTTTTCTGTGACATCTTTCAGCTCGTTTATGAGGCATTTACGAAGCTTTTCAGACAGGGAACCAATATTGGTGAAATTTATATTGCTTTAACTTACATTTAGCACGCTTTTTCTGTATGCATTATAAATGAAATACTTCCGTGTTGGGTGAAATTTTATTTTTCCTTTCGCGCGCGCACACACGCGCATAGACACAGACCTTGATATACACTTCATACGAACCGATATAAATTTTGACGTAAAACGTGCGGTTATTACCTTTCCCGTTTATTCCCTTTGGAATTTCCAAACCTAATCATGATTGGTTTTTATAGCCCTCTATGTTCCTACAGTCTTAAATAAATATCCGCTTCTATAACCCTTTGAGGACCTTAGAAAAATGAACTTGTAAAGTTTTGAAACTATGAAAAATTTTACTTATTGTAAGAAACGAGGAAAATCTGCAAGGAAAAGCTTGGGATTTACTTTGGAGTGCTTCCAATAATTTTCTAAATGCATTCATATCTAAGGAAATTAATCTACATTTTCTTTTATATCGACAAGAACGAGAACAAACTCGAAGATTACTGAAAGTTTCTAGAAATATGTAAAAATTTGGAAAACACTGAAAGAATGCAGCAGGAAGCTTAAAGCTTCGGTTAGATGTTTCAGATGATTATTATTTTTAATAACTGTTGGCGAAATAATTCCCAAAAAGCTTTTCTTTTCAAAGGAAGAGAAAAGGAAATCGAAAAATCACACGAAAAATTAAGTAAAAAATTTTCAGCTGAGGTTAGATGCCTGGAATTAATTGCAGAATTTTTCATACTGCCTGAAAGAAATTTAGGAGAAAAAATCAAAATGAAAATATCTCTAAGGCATTGATTTTTTTTTAAAGATTGGAGAGCTTAGATTAGATAATCGAAATTGTTTTCATCTTTCTTAATTTATTTTAATATTTTATCAAAAATAAAATGAAGTTTCCCATTGACAACCCCATCAAGTTTCCCACCCTAATCATCACTGTTTTTTACAATCCTTTCTGTTCCTGAATTCTACAACAAATATCTTTAACCCTTTGAAAACCTTGAAAAAAATGGGTTCCAATTTATCTGAAAAATTGGCTCTATATTACGGTTAGAAAAGCTCTAGCAATAAAACTTCCAGGATAGAAATTCTTGCCTTTACTTCTGTTATTGTTTCTCATTTCGGTCTACGTTAATAATGTATAAGTTCTGTGTCTGTTAGTGAATTTTTTAGTTTAGACCGGAAAATAAATGGAAGCTCATTGTTACCGTATTCAGGATTAAGACAAAATGGTAATTAGTTTCTCATACTAAAAATAAACATTTCGTTTCTGGTATTGAACAATACAGTTCTCGACCTCGAGACGACAAACGAGACTATACGGTACATACAGAAGAGATACACGCATCCGTAGTAATACTAAATCTTCAAAATTTACAAAACGCAACTGAACTTCGCGAAATTCTCATCAACCGTAAATTTTAGCTGTATGACTACCTAATACTATATGATAGACAATTAAATTCTACATTCAATTATATAATAATATACAGGGTGTTTCATTTAAAATAACAAAGTTGCTTATTGTACTGTGAAAATCAAACACCCTGTATACGTAATATAAATTTAGAAGAATGCAAATCTATATACTGAACAACTTTTATATTCAAACTTTTTTCATATTTTGACGAATAAAGGAGCAATAGGAGCATCAATATCTGATTTTCAAAACCTCGTAGAGGGCGTGCCACAGGGAACTTCTAACATTAATCAAAAAAACCAAAATGTATCTAATACCAAACTGCATAAGTGTAGAAAATTTAAACAAAATCGTGTGGCCAGTTTTTTTGTAGTGATTTTTCAAAAATTTCAATTTTTTTTAATAATCCTCCATATTCAATAAATAAATACAAAAAAATAATATAACAGAAGTCCATAAAAATAAAGAGAGGTTCATAAGTAAAATAATCCAAGCGAAAAATTCTAACGAACTGATATAAAGCAGAAAAAATTAATCAATCAACTGAAACGCTATTGTTTTAATCATGGACTCTAGAATAATAAAACAGATACACAAACAATCAAGCTTGCCCTGTTGGGTATTGTCACAACAGAAAAATTTCATTTATTAACCTTGTTTTGATATGAAACCGCTTATCGTGAAAACGCGAAGAAAGAAGTTTTTTTTTTCCTGAAAAACAACTCGAACTGAATCACAAAAACATGTAGTAATAAAATTTTACTCTATGGAGGACTAGCTGAGCCTACATTTACAGCACTTTACGTCAAAATATTATTGTTACACAACATTTTTCATGTTTAATAAAGGAAAGAAAAGCAACGATAAAACACAACAAAGCTTTTACCTCCCTGGCACCTAAAATATTTACCGCATTATTTTATTCACGTTAGAGCCACAGTATGCGGATAGTTCATAAAAGGAAAATTTCCTCTACCACTATAATTTAAAATATTCCTAAATAGTTAACAACTATGTTAGTAGTTAGGTGTTGTTGCTTCAGGCTTCATGTAATTCACGCAAAGACGTTATATACTATCGCTTTACGGAGGCATTAAATTTATATTGTAGTTACAACTTGATACGTCCTTTGTTCCTTGTTTACGTTTACTTCAGCTCCAGTACACAACCAAAAGCTCCTGTTTGTGCTTTTAAGCTTTACTGGGTGAATTTAAATTTAAAAACTAACCCAAGGGAAAATATACAACAAAATCCTTAATAAAATTAATTTTAATAAAAATAATTTTCCTTACGATTTGAAAAACAAAAATTGTTTACTTACATGTCTTTATAAGCTGAAAATTACTTCAAGTCACACCTTAAGTTGATACTAGCAAACAAATAAATAAAGGATATCTTAAAATATTCTTCACACATATCCATATTAATGTCGATCAGTAAATTAAGGATGAGGAAAAATGATGAAGCACGATTATAATATTTTTTAATCCACAAGAGTTCAAAACTTCGCCCAACTCGACGAACTAAGAAAAGTGGGCTAAGAAAACGTAATTAGAGCACGAAAAATTGATAAAGAAACCTATAACGAACTTAAAAAATTATATACACTTATTAAGTTTTAAAATAAGATCGCGAAAACGCGATATTGAAGCTACGGGCAAGAGTTGGATCGCGGCAGACTTTGATCTCGCGGGTACGGATTCCACCGTCCCTAGTTTTCCTAATTCGTGCGCTTGCGTCCGCCCTAAATCGATGGACCCATCCCTTCGTGATAGCACAGAAATGTATTTTTCTTTTTCCCTAGCTTTAATCGAACACTCTGTATACAGTTATCCAGATTAAAGATTTTACGTCACGAGGAAATTTATTTAATTGCAGTAATTTTTGATTTTTTTTATTATTTTATTCCCATAATTTTTTCAAAAAAACCTAACTTAAGAAAAATCATTCCTTTCCAATAAAATCGCAATCCTAAGAATTAATTTCTGGTTAAAACCTCTCCTGAACGAGCTTTCTCAGGTTGCAACAACAATAGAACTGCGGCTTGCATATCCAGGATGAAAATTGCGCCCTTCCTATTTCCACTTTCCGCAGCTTTTATATACACCGTTTCAAATTCTCTAGTTTCACTGCGAATTATCCCATTAAAGTCAGGCGAGAATCCTTCTAGTATTAATTTTAATGATACCCTATGCTATTTTAGGGTATCAAAGCTAATTACATTAACTACCTCGCTTTAAATATATTGTCTCCTCTATTAAAACATTTTTAATTCCTTTAAACAATTAATAATTGTAAAACACGAATCCTAAATTATTTTTCAATACAAAATAGTCTTAAAATATACCAGCAATACCTATACCTAATCGTTAGAATGTTCAGCAGTTGAAAATAAAAACATATCTTCCGAAGTAGAATACAAATCCGAACTTATTATTCCTGAAAACTTTCTTTAGTTATAAAATTTTGATTCTCGGCGCGATTCTCAAATTATTTTAACCTTCTGATATTTTTCTCAAAAAAAATCTTTAATAATTTTTTTTAATTATTAGTCAGAAAACACGAATCCGGAGTTATTTTTTTTTTAATGAAATTTAAGCTTGATAGTATATTTATTGGTCAAACGCGAATCTAGTGTTATTTTTTATCATTAAAATTTTTAAATTACTATTCAGTCTCCTTTTACTTTCAAGGGTTGATTCGCTGATCCTTGCAACTTTAATGGAATGCACTTTCCCTAGTTGCAGCATTAGTTGCATAATTCCAGGTTTCACTTTCAGCAGCTTTTACATACCTACAACGTTTCAAATTCCCTAGTTTTCATTGCTAATTATCCTATTAATGTTAGACGAGAATCCTTCCCGTAATAATCTTAACGATACCCTTTTCGTTTCAGGGTAACAGGCATTCCAACTGTTGCAGGTCCTTTAAAAATTTGGTCATTATTTATTAAGTATTAAATACAATTCTGATTCATTGTAAATGTGGTGTACACCAAAGAAAATCGAGAGAGAAAACATTTCGGAAAATACAAAACCAAACGTAGTCGTGCCCTTGCTACGATAAATAAAATATAACCCCATCTCTTTACATGTAGGTACTGTAAAAAGTTTGTTTTGGTTCCTTAAGCTCAAAAACGTGTTTTCCATTAAAAAAAAGTTCAAATGGGAAATTCTCATGAAATCAGTACCGCCTGAAAAGTATGGGAAAGTAAAACGAAGTTAAACTAAATCAAATAAAATACTGAGCAAGAATGCCTCGGAATAGAATAAAATAAATTATGTTTGTGATATCGATTTATGAAATATTGTATCTGGACGTTTCAATACAAGAAATAAAAGAGCAATACTTTACGAGCGAAAGCTTTTACGAAGCGTATCGTATTGTTGGGAGAACTATTTACATTAAATTCTTTACATTTCTTGTTATAGATTACAACTGACAAAACTGTTAATCAAATTAAAGTTTAAAGGGGAATCCCCCGAAACAGTTGATATAATTACTTTGGTACCCTAAAATAGCAAAGGGTGTCGTTAAAATTAATTCTGGAAGGATTCTCGCATGACTTTAATGGGTTAATTCACAGGGAAACTAGAGAACTTGCAAAAGCCCCAGAAAGTCGCAAGAGGAATAGTACTAGAAGAGTAGTAAATGAAGTTGTTTTTGGAGTATTATGAAAATTATAATTTATTGTAGTACAGAATGTTGGGAAAATATTACTAAGCCTGTTTTACACCCTAGTAACTCCCCTGGACTTTCCCATACTAAAAATAAACATTTCATAAACAAATCACTTGAATGCGTAGCAAGAAACACCAGACTATACGGGTTCGATACGTGCAGAAGAGATACAGGCATCTAATTTACTAACGCAGCAGAAGTTCGCGATTTTCTCATCAACCGTACATTTTAGCTATTCGACTACCTTATACTATGTGATAGACAATTCAATTTTGCATTCAATTATATAATAATATACAGGGTGTTTCATTTAAAACAACAAAGTTGCTTATTGTACTGTGGAAACCAAACACCCTGTATACGTAACATAAATTTAGGAGAATGCAGAGCTATATACTGAATAAGTTTTATATTTAAACTTTTTTTATATTTTGATTAATAAAGGAGCTATAGGAGGATCAATTTCCGATTTTCAAAACCTCGTAGAGGTCGCCACAGTAAAATTCTAGCATCCATCAAAAAAAAGAAAATGTACCTAACACCAAGCTGCAAGCAAATTTAAACAAAAAACAAAAAAAATAATTATAAAACTAGGTACACATTTTGTGTCAGAAAAATCATAACTTTTTATGTACGGTACTTTCGAACTTCGCTAATAGCTGCAACTTTCCCTGAGAGGCATGAAAATTATTACATAGTTCGTAAAATATATATAAGCCTTAATTTACACTAATGAACCACAAAAACTTTACGATATGGAAATTACTTCTTCTCGTGTAGAAAATCATTAGTACCCAAAAAAAAAGGTTTTCAGGTTTTTAGATTATTATCCGTTTCAGTTTGTAAAACATGTTCGTGAGTCTGCATAATTATCCAAATGTAATTAAAAATATATAAGACATTACAGAAAATAATATGGGATTCGTGTTCTACATGAAGAAATTTTCAATAAGAAGGATTGTTATTAAAAAATCTGGAAGGAATATTTTTTGTGTCCTCTTGAATTTTTTTTTCTTGGTGGTTCTTTCAAATGCTTTCTAAAATGTTTTGTGAAGCTTATTCAGTTGATATTTTCCAATTTTTTCCGCGAAATGATTATCTGGGTCGTGCAATTTTAATCTCGTCCCAATAGGTAGTAGCAATTTTTTGACCTGAAGTAAAATGCGAAAGGAATAATGTTGAATGAGATGCGCGATTCGCGTCTGATTACACCCGTTGTATAAAACGGATGCATATCAGTACGGATCATAAATCTTCATTGTGCAAGCCTACAACTATTACATTGTTAGAATGTTGTCAGTGTTCCCTTGATAACAGAAGGGTCTAGAATTTAACATTTCACTGTTTTAATTATTCTTGGCATTTCTTAGTGTAAATAAGATCGTAAAAACGCTCCGGAGATTAATAAAATACTTTTTAGGAAATCGGTACTAATTTGCAAAGGTTTTTCAAAAGATAATCTTCTTGAAATATTTAAGTCTTTAATTTGGAAATTTCAAACCAGAAACAGTTAATCTCCGTAGTAGAGCTTTGACTTGTGGTATCGGCTTTAGGGTAATGAATTATTCGATTTCCAAGATGTACGATTTGAAATTTCCTACTGTACATATTCCTACACATTTCATAGTTAGTGTGACAGTTACAACAGATTTACATTGTTCGATCCATTTAATTTTCATCAATCTTGAGTATCTGATATTCGGATTCAGAAATTTAATATCACTTTACTCAAATATTTAATTAAATTGAGATATTTGGTTCAAAATACAATAATCTATCACCAGTGGGATAACCCTATGGTATCTAAACGTTGTATAACTTTTCAGGCTGGGTATGGTTTTTTAAAGAAGTGGAGGTGCGGACCTCCCCTGAACTTTCCCATACAAAAAAAAACATTTCGTTTTTGGTATTCAACAGTACGCAAGGCAGCATGGGAAATCACTTGAATGCGTAGCGAGAAACACCAGACTATACGGGTTCGATACGTACAGAAGAGAGACAGGCATCTAATTTACTAACGCAGCGGAAGTTCGCGATTTTCTCATCAACCGTACAGTTTAGCTATATGACTACCTTATACTAAGTGATAGACAATTAAATTTTGCATTCAATTATACAATAATATACAGGGTGTTTCATTTAAAATAACAAAGTTGCTTATTGTACTGTGAAAAACAAACACTCTGTATACGTGATATAAATTTAGGAGAATGCAAATCTGAATACTCAACAACTTTTATATTTAAACTTTTCTTATATTTTGACTAATAAAGGAGCTATAGGAGAATCAATTTTCAAAACCTCGTAGAGGGCGTAAAAATTTTTTTAGAAGATGGGGACACGAATCTGATATTAATAATCTTAAGGTTAGAATTTCTTATGAACCAGCTTGAGAACTATTATATCTGGTAGGTAATTTCCTGGTGAGAACGTTGTGTAAATGAACGCTGATAATTTCCCTTGAAAGGGACGCGTCAAACGTATGCGTCAGAAGATAATAGCGATAACGTCCTATTCAATCAGCTAATTCAGCCAAAAGTGTATGAATCGAAACCCTGACCACTTCAAAACAGCCCCTGTCACGAGCTCAAAATGGCTCTTATCATTACATGTCACCTGCTAGAGTGCTGTTTATCACACTTACATCATCACGCCTCCTTTGTACAATTCCTAGCTTCAATTTATCGCTAAATAATTCAAGACGGCTGAGTGGGTCGCCTGAAATTTTTAAACTTACAGTGATCGAGCAGCACTATATTTCAGGCTGTAAGTTTGTTTTTGTATACGCTGACCGTATATTTTGGACAGAAATCGATACCGAATGGCGAAGACGGCACACTAAAACGGAAAATAGGGAAACGCATTCCGAATCATAATATTTTTAAACTTTCAACACTAAAAGGGTTTATTTTTTTATTGTTCCTTCCTTATTAAATTTTCGTCTGAATTCAAAACCGAATTTGATCGAGGATTTTATAAATGCGTCTGCAACGGCATTGTGCCAAAATTTGTCTCAGCTCCTTTATAATGTTTTCATTCCCATTTCGAACCGGACCACCCAGGTAAAACCTTTTCAGAACATCCATAAATATTTATAAGATCTTTTATTAGAAATCTACTAAAATTTTGCACGGTTTTCATAGAGATGAAGTTTGCAAGGTAAGGGTAGCTTTAAAACTTTCCAAGTGGGTATAAAATTAAATAAAAGAAACATTTTTTTTTCCTTTTAGCAAAGTCGACTTTAACAGAAGAAACTTTTGGCTTAAAAGCAAACAAGGCAAATATTTCTACGGAAGCTTTTTAATTAAATACCAAAACCAATTATTAATTAATTTTAAGTATCCCTAAAGTTTAAAAAAAAAGTTAAATTTGAAATCCTACGAGATTTTCTTATAGTTTGGAATTTCCTTTGTCCTAACCCTAGGACTTGTGAATCGCGGAATAGATACAGAAGGAGAATGTAATAAATACTAGTAACAAGTAACGAAAGTGTCAGTTTACAAGATGAAAGGTTTCCTTGAAGTACGAGGCCGCGTAGCTGACGAGTACGTTAAACCTCTGAAGGAATATTTTATTGAATTTCCTCCACAGGATTTAGAATAAAATTATTATTTATCTGGAATGTAATTAACAATAAATACACAACGAATTGTTTGAAAAAATTAAGTGACTGACATTCATATTATGTACGCTTTAATAAATTAAACTCAACCGAAGATATTTATATAACTAGCTCTTCGTAATAAACCTCAAAGTAGAACTCTCAACTAAATTAATTACTTTGGGTTTCTCTTATTTTTTTATATTTCCAAATACTTTTAACATAATTAATTAAATGCTTTATTAATGTATCTTTTAGGAGTAGTATTTTATTTCCTTTTCCAAACACAATTTTTCCTTTAACAAACATAAAAATATATCATCCCTATTTCGATTTAAAAAATAACGCGCCTTCCACTCCTCAGACACCCATTCTTTTCAATTTCTTTTACAATATTTCGTGACTAACAATAACAAAGTTTTCCTGAGATGGGAAAGATGCAGAAAATTTATCGATTTAAACCAGAAGTCGTATAAATTTTTTCAATCGTATCTAGTAGTAAAAAAATTCTTTTTCACAACATTAATGTTAAGGAAAAGTTTATGATTTGCATGCACAATAATATCAGTAACAGATCTTCTTGATGCTACTGCTGCTCATCTTAAAATGAAGTTAGTTTCGCTTCGTGAACTCCGCCCAAGTGCTTAACAAGGACCAAAGATTTAGTAATTCAGTTTAAATTCCTTGACACGGAGAATTTCTGCAAGGCTGCATGGCACCTTAACAAAGTTATAACCAGCAATTAAATTAATTGTTATATAATCTTATCTTTCCTTTTGATTATTTTTTTAATAAATGTTACGACAAATTAAAAAATAAATTATTATAAAATATTCAAAATATCCCGATTTTTTCGTCAAAGTATTGATACGTGTTTAGAAAAACAATTTTTTTAAGTAAACTAGTCAATGTATAAAATAGCTCGAGTTTTTAACCCTTGAATGGTTTGTTTATGTAAAACAGGACCTCTCTACTTTAGATTAGTTTTTCCTTTAAATCGCTTGTCGAGCTTTATTTCATTCCCTTTTTTTACTTTACTTTTAGGTTTTTAAAAGTATTAAAAGCTTTTTTCTAAGGTACTTCAGTGGTTCCCAATGTTATCAAGTGCCGAGGCGTTTATGCAGTTTTTACTACCATTTTTTGTAACAGTCCTTTTCAGGAAAACATTCCCAGCTCATTTTCACCCAAACATGCCTTTCAGTCTAGTAGATTAAATCCTAATCAAGCTTTCTTGTAAGGTCTGACCATTACAAAATATTATTTTTAGATTTGCTACCCGAAATCATTCAGACTTGAAAGGATATAATAAAGAATGGGGTTGAAATGGCCTGGTCTGTGAAATATTAAATATGCATCTGACGGGTAGAACCTAAGACTGGCAACCGTATCAGACTTTACTGATAATCCGGTAGTGTTTCAGACAGAAAAAGGTACAAGAAAGAATCCGGTGTAGGAATTTGTTCGGATTCAAGAAAGTGGATTTTCAGGATTTAATTTAACGAGGAGAATTTGACCCTGCATATCGTTCCGGATTGTGGATGTAAATGATATCTGGGGATTTTATAATTGTTGAGAATAGAATTAGAATTAAATTTTGTGCTTCTTAGATATAAAAAATTACAGCGTGAAACCACAACCCCTGAGTACGGAATCGGGGACAGAACTTTGCAAGATTTAAGTCAAGATTTCGCACTTTTGATTCGTTAATAATTTCCCTAAACTTTATTCCTTTACACTAAGGCCCTGTTTGTATATTTTTGACATTTGTATATCATGCGCTTTTGATTAAAAAAATTACAGCCTGAAACCGGAACCCCTAAACACGGAATCGAAGGCAGAACTTTGCTTGATTTAAGTCAAGATTTCGCACTTTTGATTCGTTAATAATTTCCCTAAACTTTATTCCTTTACACCAAGGCCCTGTTTGTATATTTTTGACATTTGTATATCATGCGCTTTTGATTAAAAAAATTACAGCCTGAAACCGCAACCCCTAAACATGGAATCGGAGGCAGAACTTTGCATGATTTAAGTCAAGATTTCGCACTTTTGATTCGTTAATAATTTCCCTAAACTTTATTCCTTTACACTAAGGCCCTGTTTGTATATTTCTGACATTTGTATATCATGCGTTTTTGATTAAAAAAATTACAGCCTGAAACCGCAACCCCTAAACACGGAATCGGAGGCAGAACTTTTCTTGATTTAAGTTAAGATTTCGCACTTTTGATTCGTTAATAATTTCCCTAAACTTTATTCCTTTACACTAAGGCCCTGTTTGTATATTTTTGACGTTTGTATATCATGCTTTTTTGATTAAAAAAATTACAGCCTGAAACCGCAACCCCTAAACACGGAATCGGAGGCAGAACTTTTCTTGATTTAAGTCAAGATTTCGCACTTTTGATTCGTTAATAATTTCCCTAAACTTTATTCCTTTACACTAAGGCCCTGTTTGTATATTTCTGACATTTGTATATCATGCGTTTTTGATTAAAAAAATTACAGCCTGAAACCGCAACCCCTAAACATGGAATCGGAGGCAGAACTTTGCATGATTTAAGTCAAGATTTCGCACTTTTGATTCGTTAATAATTTCCCTAAACTTTATTCCTTTACACTAAGGCCCTGTTTGTATATTTCTGACATTTGTATATCATGCGTTTTTGATTAAAAAAATTACAGCCTGAAACCGCAACCCCTAAACACGGAATCGGAGGCAGAACTTTTCTTGATTTAAGTTAAGATTTCGCACTTTTGATTCGTTAATAATTTCCCTAAACTTTATTCCTTTACACTAAGGCCCTGTTTGTATATTTTTGACGTTTGTATATCATGCTTTTTTGATTAAAAAAATTACAGCCTGAAACCGCAACCCCTAAACACGGAATCGGAGGCAGAACTTTTCTTGATTTAAGTCAAGATTTCGCACTTTTGATTCGTTAATAATTTCCCTAAACTTTATTCCTTTACACTAAGGCCCTGTTTGTATATTTCTGACATTTGTATATCATGCGTTTTTGATTAAAAAAATTACAGCCTGAAACCGCAACCCCTAAACACGGAATCGGAGGCAGAACTTTTCTTGATTTAAGTTAAGATTTCGCACTTTTGATTCGTTAATAATTTCCCTAAACTTTATTCCTTTACACTAAGGCCCTGTTTGTATATTTTTGACGTTTGTATATCATGCTTTTTTGATTAAAAAAATTACAGCCTGAAACCGCAACCCCTAAACACGGAATCGGAGGCAGAACTTTTCTTGATTTAAGTCAAGATTTCGCACTTTTGATTCGTTAATAATTTCCCTAAACTTTATTCCTTTACACTAAGGCCCTGTTTGTATATTTCTGACATTTGTATATCATGCGTTTTTGATTAAAAAAATTACAGCCTGAAACCGCAACCCCTAAACACGGAATCGGAGGCAGAACTTTTCTTGATTTAAGTTAAGATTTCGCACTTTTGATTCGTTAATAATTTCCCTAAACTTTATTCGTTTACACTAAGGCCCTGTTTGTATATTTTTGACGTTTGTATATCATGCTTTTTTGATTAAAAAAATTACAGCCTGAAACCACAACCCCTAAACACGGAATCGGAGGCAGAACTTTTCTTGATTTAAGTCAAGATTTCGCACTTTTGATTCGTTGATAATTTCCCTAAACTTTATTCCTTTACACTAAGGCCCTGTTTGTATATTTTTGACATTTATATATAATGCTTTTTTGATTAAAAAAATTACAGCCTGAAACCGCAACCCGTAAACACGGAATCGGAGGCAAAACTTTGCAAGATTTAAGTCAAGATTTCGCACTTTTGATTCGTTAATAATTTCCCTAAACTTTATTCCTTTACACTATGGCCCTTTTTGTATATTTTTTAATTTTCCAGAAAATTTTTCTTAAACTTAAAAAATTACAGCTCGAAATCATAATTTAATTTTGCGCTGTTTAACTACAAAATAAAAATCCCTTATATAATTTCTATTTAACCAATTTTCCGCTTTTCACTTAAAATCTATTTATGTTCCTTTAACATTTTTTTTGTCGTAGCAGTGAACAAAGGCTAAAAGAACAGGACAATAAGTGTTGGTATCTGGTCGATAACTAGAAGATAACGCAAGTAAATATGTAATTTAAAAGGTCCACTATTTCTCACTATCAGTTTGCGACCAACATTCACATACCATCACATACTGATAAGCTTTCGAAAAATCTCGGCAGCAAATCCCAACCCAAATCACGAATCCAAAGAACAAATAATTCAGGAATTTATTTACGGCTACCAAGGGTCTACCTGAATGCCGATCAAGGAATCGGCAGGCGAAGCTCAACCAAGCGAAAGAGCGGATGAAAGGGCATCTTTCAATGTTTCTATATTATTTATGATCACGAAAGAACATCTGTCCTTTATTATAAAGCACGCGCGGTGATGGAGAACGTCCGCTGGTAATTGGGTGCCTTTTTTCATTGTTCTTTATCGCTGATTGAATAATTTTATCAAGAAGAAAACTTTTCTAGAAACTACAAGAAAACCACATAAGAGATATGTTTAGGGATTTTTCCAAGTTGAATTTAAATTTCTTTTGGGATTTGAATAAAAGGGAAGCTCCCTGTTTGGAATGTTCATGTTCCTAATG
Source organism: Hemicrepidius hirtus (assembly GCA_963082805.1). Lineage (NCBI taxonomy): Eukaryota > Metazoa > Arthropoda > Insecta > Coleoptera > Elateridae > Hemicrepidius > Hemicrepidius hirtus. The sequence goes on from OY720166.1 coordinate 2,087,697, forward strand.
ATAACGACCTGGGAAAATGTGTCCTTGATTTGTTTTTAATACCGAGTTTAAAGAAAAAAGATCGTGGTTTTATGTTGAAAACGAAAAATATTACAAATCAATACTCAATATAATAAGTTTTTAGGGAAATTATAATAGAAATAAGCATTCAGTGAAAAGTTTTCTTAGTGGAAATGACAAGTAATTGCGTTGCTAATTCCAACCAGTAAGAATAATACACATTAATCTAATTTATGTTAAATTTAAAATAAAAGCCCGAAATTGGAAGCTCAACAATAATCTTATTTCGTCTCGAATTTAATTTTTCTTTTCCAGGGTATAGTGGAAGTTCAGCAAGTTCTTGCTTAAACATTACAGTGGAACAAGTTTAACTTTTGAAAACTTTTCACACGGTTAAATCTGGAAGGAATACATTTATTTCTCTTAACTTTATTTGCAGTTTACGAATCGAATTTACCCGTAAATTCAGTTTGCTGGAAATTTTATGGACTTTTATTGTTAATTGAAGACGACATTTTAAAACTATCGCTTCAAATTACGATCCTTTCTATACCAAGATACAATTTGCCGAGTTATGTTTCAAATGTATCGAGGATCCACAACCATTTCGTTTAAATGATGTATTGTCTATCTTTAAACTGTCACAATGTAACAATTTGATAAACAGGGAAAAATACTATCCTTGTAAGTAAACATAACAAAGACATCAACAAAATAATAACGGCGTCAAAAAAAATATCGAGTAATCGAGAAAATAACTCCCGTGTGATAAGAAGTGACACTTATGGTGGAGGCACCAAAAATGTAAATTATTTTAAAAATTTATTAATAGAAAAATTTAAATAAAAAATATTCAATCATTAATGTCTGTTGACCGACTTATATTTTAATAGTTATTTGTATACCAAGGACGCGAAATGTGTCTTTATCGTACCGAGAGAAAATTGTCGCCGAGGACGCTTGCGGCCGAGGAAAGACAATCTCGAGGGCGCTAAAGAATTTCGCGGACAAGGTATACACAATATTTTTTGTGCAACCGTAAAAAATGTGTAATTGTAAATGCTATTGCTTTTAGAAAACCTACAGCTTAATTCATTGTAAATAGAAAAACGGCTTTCAGTTAGCGCGTTACTATGAATATGGAATAAATAAAACAATTAGTTTTGTATAAATTACAATGATTTTTACTTTAGCGGCCGCTACCATTAGCAGCGGCCGCGAAATTAGATTTCGTGTCCTGAACAGCGGACGCGAAACGCCCACTTCGCGTACGGTTGCACAAAAAAATATTTTTTGTGCAACCGTACGCGAAGTGGGCGTTTTGCGTCCGCTGTTCAGGACGCGAAATCTAATTTCGCGGCCGCTGCTATGGTAGCGTCCGCTAAAGTAAAAATCATTGTAATTTATACAAAACTAATTGTTTCATTTACTCCATATCCATAGTAACGCGCTAACTGAAAGCCGTTTTTCTATTTACAATGAATTAAGCTGCAGGTTTTCTAAACGCAATAACATTTACAATTACACATTTTTTACGGTTGCACAAAAAATATTGTGTATACCTTGTCCGCGAAATTCTTTAGCGCCCTCGAGATTGTCTTTCCTCGGCCGCAAGCGTCCTCGGCGACAATTTTCTCTCGGTACGATAAAGACACATTTCGCGTCCTTGGTATACAAATAACTATTTCGCGTAGTAAACACCCTGTATCTTTAAATTTAATTTAAAAATAGCCAGCTTTGCTAACATTTTACAGAGAAGCAAATTTTAATCTCTAAAATTGCGGTTCTTACAAATTTTATTACTTATCGACCCGATAAAGGTTACTGACTCTTCCTCCTTATGCAATCTAATACTTCTTCGTGTTTTTTTTTTTTATTTAATCAGGCAAGTTGAAAAATCTACTTGGAATGTCCAAAAGAAAGTGACCTGCTGCTTTCGTAAAAACACAAACGAAGCATAAAAATTGAAAAGTATTGAAAATAAATCAAAAGTCATGGTGTCAAGTATAAAACTCCCCAAATATTCCTTTCAGTTTAAAGAAAAGTTGCCGACAAAACCATATAATACATAAGAAGCTTATCGTATATGTAAGTATTGTAAAGCCCTTAACGCAGTCTAATCTGCAATACACAAACAATCGCACAACAGCGGTGTGAAAGTGACATTGTGTCTTTTGCAAACTGTGAAGAACATTTGACATGCAGACAATAGTTGTACCTCGATGCGGTACTTTAGGTGCCGCACCAAAGCACCCGACATGCATTTTGAGGCAATGCTTCTCAATAGAACCATCCAACTAGATGTAATTTGCCTTACTAACTGTTCCGACAAAGATCCATGCGGTTTTGCCTTTTTGTACGACCCTTTGATTCTTCCACTTAAATATAACACCGAAGAGATCACATGGAAAAGATTGTTAACTTTGCATGTTAATAACCCAACGAACTAGATTAATTCCATGAAAGTTTTTGTTATTCACGTGGAAATTCCAATAACTTTCAAGTAAAACCAACTTTTATTGCGTCAATAAGGTTTCGTTATTACAGAATAATGTAACGAGAAATGGGTTCAAATCAAAGATCTGAAATTGCTGTAAAAAGAGAAAAATGCTATTCTTTTCAGACTAACGAGAAAGCAGCGGCGAGCTTTCTGTGAAATTCACGAGCTTTGGAGAAATGTGTGTAATGTATAACGAAGATGTGATTCCATTGCGTGTTCGCTATAAAAATACAGGGATTACAAGGGAAGATGCAGACCGTTTTTAACCCAGCCGCCGGATATTCACCACTACGCAGTAATTTTAGGGATATCCCGCTACGAAAGAGCAGGAATTAAAGCATGGAATTGCTTTTGAACCCTTTTTTTTAATGTTTGGTGTCTGAAACAAAATAAAAAGGCCGTAATTTTGTATTATGGTTTAAATAAAAAATAATATCTTAAGAAATGATACATGGGGACTTGCAGTTTTTACTTTCCCATACCACCACTGGGAAGTATTGATGAGAAAATCGCGAACTTCCGCTGCGTTAGTAAATTAGATGCCTGTCTCTCTTCTGTACGTATCGAACCCGTATAGTCTCGCTACGCATTCAAGTGATTTCCAATGCTGCCTCGCGAACTAAAGTTCAATACAAAAAACAAAATATTTTTAATTTTAAGTATGAGAAACTCCGCTTTTAATTTATGGCGCCTCCACCATAATATATGGATGTCACTTCCCACTCTTAAAACGGGTTCTCCTCAGTTTTTGTAAAGGAAACACCCTGTATATTTTTATATAATTCGTAACCTAAGGTCTAAATAGGCCAAAATTTCATGACCGAACAAATGATTTTTGTTCATAATATCAAATTAAATCGAAGAAAAAAAACTCCGTAACCTTAACATCCATTTCAAAGCCAAAAACATTTGGAAATAAATCATTTTTTTATATCAGATCGGCTATTACGAGCAGTGACGTGCATACATATATTATTTATGGAACTGTTGTTGAAAGTTGGATCTGAATGGTTTGAAAAATAGTTTCCATTAATCGCAATACAAGCTGCGCGTTTAACATCGACCAAAGCAACCTCTATATTTTCTGAAAATTCTATTTCACCTTAAGACCAAAGTTTTGATTATTCCATTATTTTCTAAATCCTAAGATAAAAAATACATTAACCTGATTTGTCGGTCGGTGGAACGTTCAAAGCCCAAAACAGCAAACGCCGCGGGCGTACATTTAAAGGAAAACGACAGGAAAGTTTGGTTAGCAAGAAACGAAACAATTTGGCTTTTGCTCCCTAAACTAGAATTTCGTGACCGCCGGTCGTCCAACGACCAACTACACTTCACTGCTCGTATAACAAACAATTACAAAGCTAACCACATGGCAAACATTTATCTTACTAGTAAAATCAAACACAAGAGCAAACGCTTGCTCTGATGTTCATATAAGAATTGAGAATATGTTCTACCGTTTGAGATTTCTATGAATTATTTATTTCCTCCGAATCTTTCAACAAATATAGTCCGGTATCACCTAAACCCTCAGTTTTTTTTTAGTTTAACCCAAATTTTTCAGGAAATATAACACAAACAAAATTTATTTATTAAGTGATTTTGGAAAAGAAAAAAAAATATTCACCGCTCTTTTATCTGTTCCAATTATTTCTAACTACTACAGTCGGATAATTCATTTTACTACACATTTCACCCCTAGAATTAAATTCCCTTGTAGATTGATGACGTAATCCCGAACGCAACCGTATTTCAAGCGAATATAAAACGCTTTTATTCCGAAAACAATTAGAGATACAAAAATATGATAAATTTAGCTACCGAGCACAATTTAACAATAAAAAGGGGTTAATGCATTCCATACATCCCTTAATTAATTTATTTTCTGCTTAATTGTAATATAATACGTATTGTCCTCGAGAAATAACCAAAAATTCTGTTTTGTAATCGTATTAAGGTATAAAAATTAAGGTATATAATCAAGGAACAAGGGAAAATTCCTTCGGGTACATCTCAAATCTATAGACAGTGCCAATACAAATAAACTAATCCGGTATCTTTGCGCCGAATCGATCTTAAGTTTTTTCTACCCTGTCCTAGATTTCGATGTCTTTCCGCGTTCTCAAAAGAAAATAAAAGAGAAATATTTTTCTGATCCTTATTTAATGAAAAATTGGTCGCTTTTCTAAACACTTTAATTTAATTACCAAATGCGACAAATTATGCAATTTTTTCCTTTTCCCTTGAAATCAAACCTCGGATGTGTATCCTACATAAAAGAATTTTCATTATTTGCATACAAACGCCTACTGCATCATTTTTACTTCACATCAAGGACACTCAATTTAATGGGAAAACACGGAAGACATAAACTTTCTCGATTGATTACTTGGGAAAAATAAATGAAGAAGAAAATCAAGAGATGAGGGGTGAAAAATTTAAATTCATGGTTATGGCTTAAACTTTTACAGGAGTTCCTCAAATTCGATGTTTGAAGTTTTTTTAAAACGATTTATGTTACGGTTTTAGTTTTCAACACAGATGTGAACGATGTGATAGAAAGCTTACCTTAACAAGAATCAACAGGTAAGTCGAGACGAAAATTCACGTAACGACAATTCTTTATATCGATGACTAGAATTTTTAAAACAACCATCATGAACTAAAACTAAGGGTTGAAATGTAAGATAGGATTGTGTATCTTGTTTTAGGGGTTGAACAGGGAGTTTATATCAAGTTCTGAAAGAGACTGAAAAGGGGTGGTCTCTTAAAACATGACAGTGACTCCTATTTATTTAGGGTGAAGTACATCAGGGGTGGGTTTTAAAAATAATGTTTATGGGGAGTGTGAGAGGAAGAGAGAACAGTAATGAAATTAAAAGGGGATGGTTCTTAACAGAAAAATATTTATTTGTCCTGAAAAATACCCTCAAAGCTTCTGATAATCTGATTTTGAAGTACTGGGGATAATTCTAGTGCTCGAAAAGAGAAAGAAAAGTTGGTACTGAAAATTTATATTTTATGGAAAATAGGGGATGTCTATAGGTTAGGGTTCTAGGCCACACAAACTGTTTTCTCAAAATCTAATAAAACAAAACATTATTTTAATAATATTTGCTCTAGTTACAGAAGATTGTTAATTTACAACCCCGCAAAAAATTTAATAATATTACGTACAAGCAAAAAATTACACCCTTAAACCGTAATACCTAGGAATTATTCAAAAGGTCTGGCAAAATAAGCTTTAAAAAAGTAAATTAAGGAAAGGTGTCGGAGAAATCCGAAAAATCTCTTTTATTAACAGAGTAAAGAGATCAGAGGACAAGATTTTCTTATACAAAGGAGCTTTTATAAAAGAAAGATCACTTTATTTGTTCCTTCAAATTCAGGTGTGGTTGGTGTATTAAAACTGAAACTTTTTCGCTTAATAACATTTTATTGAATCAATCTCGTTAAAATTAAAAAAATTAAATATGAATTGAATTTATTGGAAAATTTTTACAAAGCTTATATTAATGCGCTTCGAAATTATTCAATGCATTATTTTATGACTACAACATGAATTATTTCAGTTGTTAATACATAATACATTACAAACTACCGATATAATTCAAACTATACAGACGTATAATGAAACAATGTCACTGAAACTTATTAAAGCGAATTGTTAAATTATAAATGAACTTGATATAAACATGCAGGTAGGTATTTTAAAGATTTTGATTTTGAATTGAATTATACATCAAAAACAAGCTTTTCAAACGATATAAAATAAGAAACAAAGGGAAAATTTCTGCCTAAAGACTGCGGTTATTCATAAACAACTTGAAAACAGTTTGAGTTAGGAATCTTATATCTTGAAAATGACAGGTGGTATAACTTTATGCAAAGTATGCATTTAGAGGCTTTAGGGGAGCAAACTTTTACTTCAAAACTGAAAAATTAGATTTAATTAATTTAGGAACAAGGTTTGTTAAACAAGGTGGAAGAATATTCGGGCCAGAAAACACCGAACAGGGCTTGTAAAACCAAAATATTAGGGAAACTGTACAAAATTGTATATCTATGGATATACAGTATGTTTCAAGTTAAGTCTGCACTATTGGTAACTTTGTTATTATAGGAGCTACGATGTCGGTTAGATGAGCAAACTAATAGAATTTTTTATTCTGATTCTGATAGTGAAATAAAAAAAACAATTGAGCATCGCATTTCCGAGATATTCACCAAAATATTTATTTTTAACTGGAACACCCTGTATGTTTTTACATAAATGGATAGAAAATTAAATTCTGAACAAAAATTCCCATATAAATTTTTCTGATAACATTCAAAATAGCCGAGTTATTTGGATATAACTTTTAAACCTGTTTCATGGCTACTTGATTAAGATTTAAAACAGTTATATCGAAATATCTCGGTTATTTTGAATGTAATCAGAAAAAATTATATCGCCATTTTTGTTCAAAATTTAATTTTCTATCCAACTATATAAAAACATACAGGGTGTTATATTTCAAAAAAAAACTTTTTGGTAAATATCTCAGAAATGCGATGCTCAATTGTTTTTTTTATTTCAATATCATAATCAGCATAAAAAAATCTACTAATATGCCCATTTAAACGACATCCTAGCTCCTATAATAACGAAGTTAGCAATAGTGCAGACTTAACTTGGAACAGCCTGTATATTGTTTAAAGGGGGAAGGTAACATCCTTTGTGTTCCATATGTTTATAAAAATAAAGCCTCATATTAGCTTGCTACTGTAAAAAAACTTCTTGTAGTACTTTGTGTCAGGAAGCACATTTTCAGGTAGATATACGATATCAATTGAGCCAATCTGAATTTTTTAAGGCTTAACGTGAGGGAGTTTATCTGCAGATAAAAATATCGGAAAACTAGGAGATTTAAGGCGCCGCCGCAGCAACTTTAATAACGCTACAAAAATAAAATTTTATTTTACGTTAGTTTTAAATATTCTTGACCTTGAATATTTTTATTAAGGGGTAGAAGCATGAAGAATGTTATATAAAATTTCCCAACAATTGAAAAAACTAAATTTTTCCCTTGCTCGATGAATTTTTCATTTCTCGAAATTAATGCCATGGTGACATTTTCAACAAACATTTGGCAACAAGCACGTCATTTTTTTCCAGTAAATATATCCCCCTACATTCCTTTTATCAGACAAAAATAATTTGGGTCCGGATTTAGCCCCTTGCAGTTACTATTGGTGAACCCGAACAAAGACGATTTGCGGTCCGTCATGAAACGCGTAATATTTATGATCCGCAGGGATCAAATCTGAATTTATTGAATCCGTCCATCGAGTTGTTCCTCTTTAAGCCCGGCACTTCCACGTGTTTTAAACATTTTAACATTTCATAAATGAACCCCGTACTAGAACGTTTTGATAAAGAGCCAGGATATTTATTAGTTACGTTATCAGCGACATTCAAATTGAACGCAACTTGCATGCAAAATTTTAGCGGGAATAAAACATATTCAAAAGAACAAGAGAACATAGGAGAAGAAGGTCAGGATATAACAATAAAAATCTCAATCGTATAACGTCCGACGTCAGATATCTATGATTGAACGTTTATTCTAAAGAGATTTTGTGGGAATGGGGAATTCATAATGCAGGATGAACAATCGTATCCCATTTCCACAAATATGGAAAGTGGCTTGTTTGATGGATTACTAATTTACGGGCATTGTTCGTTTAAATCGAGAACTTTATATCATTTTTTTAAAGCGTTGCTTTTAACAGCTTCGTATCATATAAAGGGGGTAGTAGATCTCAAAAAATAAACATCAACTTTAAATACAACAAACTCATCCCCTCGCTTTGTATTTCAGTGGCCTAGAAAAACTTCTTCAAGATCGACGTTCCTATCGATTCTTGTTACAATTCTTAATCGCATTTTTAACATTTCCAGTTCGATCAATTCAAAGTTATCCTTGGTCAACTTAAATATTTCACAAAATTAATTTAAACCCTGATAATTTATTATTTAGCAATGAAACAGCATAAAGTATCCGACTAGAAAAACTAAAAATGGCCGCTCCGGATCCGAACAATAACTCCATGCTAATTTCTAAATCCGTTTAGTGTAGCTTGTTGCGGTTGGGGCGACAACGTTGATAAGGGAGAGGATGAAATATGGTCGATGGGTGCACAACTGGGTGCTAGGGGTGTTAAAAAGGGAGGGACATTAATTGCTTTAGCAACTAGCCTTAGGGCGTCGCTCAGGGCATGCACAAGGGCCCATTTTTTGTTACGCCGATTAATGTTCTGTGAAACTTACTCACCGCAAATTTTAGTGATTTCCATTTCAAAAAAAAATATTTCCAACCCCTAGTTTTATCTTTTTGTTTTATTAGCCTATAAACGTGTATTTTTGCCGATCTGGGACTATAAAACAGCTCCATAGAGAACGATTCATCAATAATAGTGTGACAATTGCAGTGGCATTACAAAAAATGTTTTTATAAAATTTGTATTATTGAACCTGAAAGCTTTCTTGACCACCAAAATCCGCCTTCTTTGATCGAGAGATGCTCAGATTTCTATTGTGTAACTTTGAATGAAAGATGTTTGACGTTAAGATTACATTTCAAGGAAAAGAGCAGCTGATGTTATCTGTAAATCTAAGAAAATTTAGTTCAAGTGACTTTGCGAAAAGAAAGAATTTTCTTTTATATCAGGAAATCAAATTTACTTAAAAATGTCGTCAATATGCCCCCGTGTGATATCACGACAGTTTGAAATGTTAGAGTCCACTGTGAAATCGCCAGCACAAAGGTTTTTTAAAAGGAAACTCCCTTGGAGCGATATCGGAACTGCTGAGAACAGCTTTTTTGAAACAAGAAATGATTGGAAATTTGTCAGAATAAGATTGAGGTTACACAATATTTTAAGGGTAAAAACTAAGATATTATTACAGACTTTAATCATTATTTCTGGTAAAAATTCGCTTTTTACTTAAATACTTACACAACAAATTTTCCTGCAAAATAATTAATGGGAGAGCAATTAATCGATGAACGCTTAATTAAAGAGTTGCCCACTTAAAGCAGCTGTAAATCAGAGACTCCTAACATAAATCAAAAAATTAACGGAGAAACTTTGTTTTTGCGTTTAATTTTAATTAACATTTTTGATAGCCGATTTTGCACAGTTCCATCAGGATGAATAAAATAAAACAGACAAGAGAATTATTTTCTCTTCAGGCAACATAAATTAAGGGATGGTGGAAAATACCAAATTATTCCTCTGTATCTAGTTTTATTAGCTCATAAAACTAGGAAAACTTTGTGTAGTAAATCTTCCGTTAAAACTTACATAACAATATTTAAAGCGCGAGTTGGAGGAAAAAAAAGTGGACTTGCGTATTTCCCCTGGACTTTCTCATACTAAAAATAAACACTTCGTTTTTGGTGTTCAACTGTAATTAGCGAGGCAACATTGGAAATCACTTGAATGCATAGCGAGAAATACCAAACTATACGGGCTTGATACGTACAGAAGAAAGACAGGCATCTAATTTACTAACGCAGCGGAAGTTCGCGATTTTCTCATCAACCGTACATTGCGTTAGAGGCGTTACATACAGACAGACATTTTTTCAAAACCACTTTGTGTTCCTGGAGGTTCGATTACATTATCACTTAGCCGATTCAAAAATGGCTAGAAAAATATATTTATGATACTATTTTTTAATAATCAGTACAAAAGTTTTCTAATTCGTTAATTTTTCTCATCGAATACAAAAACCAAAAATAGAGGAAATTTGCAGTTCACATTCAAAAAATAATTAATATTTCAAGCTCCTCTAACTTCTGTTTACAGCATATGACATTTAATTTAAGTTTAAAAGTTTAATTTACAATTCTAATTACGCGCCACCATTTTTGTCTAAAACTGAACACGGAAGCAGTAAATTTATACGAAAACAGCTTTCCTCCAGAGAGCTTTAAAGAAAATTTCGTCCAACATGTAATCGCAAACCAACATTTCTTATTTTTTTCTAAACTAGAATTAACTTCCAATAATATTTTGACAGAAATATTGATCGATTAGTTATTTAAGGGCTAATTTATTTTGACAACCCTTGCTTACAAAAATCCTAACTACTCAACGAGTTTTTAAAAATTCCGATCGATCAAAATATGTCATAAACTTTAAATATTTTTTCCCAGTTGTAATAATTATTGTGTTTAGTTTTTCAGGGTTGAAAATTGTAATTTTCAAACTTACAAATCAAGATAAACGTGTAAATAGAAGGTGCTAAATAATAGAGACAAGAAACCCGAATTATCCTGAACCTACCTGGCTCCCTAAATTGGGTCGTTACAAAGATTACATCTAAATCTAACCACAACGAGAATACCATTTAGAAAGACAACCGTGCAAAAACGGTAACACATATCCAAGCCTAAATGTGCCCTTAATCTGATCCCTTAAAGTCAAATCTTTACAATAAGGACGAAAATCCTACAAAATATATATTTCATTCAATAAATACAAAGAGGGTTAACTTATTGTAACAGTAGCTACCCCCTCTCGTAAGGGACAACCCCCTTTGCAAGCTTATATACCCTTGTATACTTTAAATTTGTTTAGTTTGTCCATTGTCCTTTCAAGTGTCCTTATGGGATTAAGTTAAGCCGATTGTGTGGTTCAGATTACGATCGTAATCCTAATATAACGCGAGTGCCTTTGCAACAACAATGTATTTTAATAAATATTCGATTTATGAACCGCAAAAAGAAACCAAAAAAATATTCAGACCTTGGGATAGTGCTGATAATAAAACGTGTACAGGGTGTTTCACCAAAACAACCAAATCCAACGATTCTGCGCAAGACGACACAATCTCAACAACAACCGAAGATAATAAAATCCTAGGAGGACCAAAACCTGATTTTTTAAATAAAGTTAAGATTAATCCTGAAAATGAGTTGAAACAAGGAAAACCTGAAACATTCCCGCTTGCTGATTATCCTGGAAACCTTGAAGGATATCCTTTGTACCCCGAGTACCTTCACGTTAATTTAGCACATTCGTTAGGTCTAACGCCTACAGATCCCTTATTTTTGGAGTGTCTCAATCAAGGATGTACCCTTGAAGAGTACACAAGGGTAATGAGCCAAGAACAGCAAGCAAAAATTTTAAGTGGACGTAAACAACGTCCTAAGAAATATCGTTGTCCTCATTGTAATGTTGGGTTTTCCAACAACGGACAGTTGAAGGGTCACATTAGAATTCATACAGGTAGGAAAATACATAATTAATATTTTTAGGGCGGGTTAATTGTAAAGTGCCTTTTCAGGCGAACGTCCTTTCCGTTGCGAGGAAAACAACTGCGGGAAAACATTCACAAGGAACGAGGAACTGACGCGGCACAAAAGAATTCACAGTGGACTTCGTCCTTTCCCCTGTACACATTGTGGAAAGCGGTTTGGAAGAAAAGATCATCTGAAAAAGCATTCTCGCACGCATTTTCAGCCGCGAGGACTTTATGCTCTTCCTGTCATGTTACCTTTTGAAACGTGGACGTCCTCGGCTGCTTATCCTTATGTTCCCATGTTTTCGTACTAAATAAAATAATAAGCTCAAGAGAAATCTCAAAAACAGCCAAATGTCTTTTTAAGTTCTATCCTGGGAGTTCCAGTTTTAGAGAATAATGAAAAAATAATTCAGGTATTTTCCCTTAAATGTATAGTTTACGTAAATTATTTTCTGAAAATAAGGGAATGACATAAAAATGTTAAGAATTCGGGTCGAAATATCTCAGAAATAACTTTTTTTTTGTTGTTTTTTTCATGTTCCCTTAATATTATTTCTACGTCCTGAAAAACTGTTTATTGGTTCACTGGTTTTTGCTGAAATATTGACGTTTTCAGGACATCTGAGTATTTATTATTAAAAGAAATAGACACAATAACAGTTCGAATAACTCTGCAAATGTTCATATTTTTGATGCCATAACAATTTTGCTGCTGAAAAATTTTCAGGAGTATAGTACAGACTTAAAAAAATTGGGACAAACTCCGAAAATTCTTAATTATTCGTTTAAAAATTAATGTTTTTATTATCTTCCCAAAAAAATTTTTTCAGGAATGTTCAGGTCGTTTTTTGATGAAAATTTTGTCTGTTACAAAACTATTGCTGCAAAATTAAATTTTTTTTAGGTCTTCTGAAAATGACAATACAAAGTTCTGCTTCAAGGGTTTCTTGCTGAAACATTTCAGTTTTCAGAACTGCTATTGTGAGATTTAAATAACATAAAACATTTCGAGCCATTTGCTACTAAAAAATTAATCTTTTCAGGAGTGTTACACAGAGAATTTAAAAATTTGTTACGAAGTACAAAGCCGGGAAAAACATTTTAAGTTGAAATAACTATTTTATACCTTTCCTTCATAAAATAAATTATTTTTTCAGCCATTTATTGATTTAAAATTCTTGATATTCTGATTAGCTTTACCAACACCCGAATCATTTAAATTCATATTTTAAAAAATAAAACTATTTCCTTTTACTCCAGAATATTTTGTTATTGTAAAGAAAATTTCTCAAGGCCTGAAACTTTAAAAACTTCTCGAATTTTCATTGTAGATGGTAACCGTAAAAATTTATGTATGTAAATATAGGGAAGATATATTACATCAGAACTATAAAAAGAATGTTTTCTCAGCAACGTTGTCATTCCTTTATCGTTCAGAACCTGATTTCTTGATACTCCTTTAAAAGAAAATATCCGCTTTAAAGCCACCATAGGGATAGAAAAATATTTGAAAGCGTATCATTTCTAATTCCTTCTCGTAGATATAACATAAAAAAATTAATTTTATTGTAAATAATGTAATTAAGAGTGTGATATATATTTTTATAATATTTTTCTAAACGAAACATGTAAATATAATGTAAAAATTTGAAAAATACAAAGACTGATTATAAAAATATCCTTGAATGAACGAAAGCTCTTCATCTTTTCATTTTATGGTTGTAAACGAATTAAATGAACAAGATGGCTGACATTTTCCTAATTTATTCAGAAGGGTCCGACTGTCACTAACCGCCATTCCCCTTTGCGTACTTGAAAATATGACTCATCCGCCACTAACCCTTGTGACAGGGTTTCAGAAAAACACAGGCTTATAATGTCCAATCAAAATAAGTACCTAGTATGAAATATTCCAGAGGATTGTGTATAAAAACATGGCAGATTGTACGATTCACACGATCTCTTTTTTACTTTCTCATACCACCACTGGTATATGGGAAGTATACCTATTGATATCATGAAATAATAATTTTGATCCTGAAATGTCTTGAAAGTTTAAAAAGTATGGAATAAATTCATTATCTCCCAAAATAATGTTTTTTTCTGGAAAACGCTCGCACAGGTATAGCGATTTAAATTATGGCGCATATTTTCTTTCTTTTTTTATTTTTATTTCTTTTTGCGACATTTTTTTGTGGTGACGTCAGAGTAATTTTTTTTAAATGGCACCACATGCTTTTTTGACGTTTTGGGGGGGGTGTTGCCGTGTTTTGTAAGTAGTAATAGAAAAATAGGATTGGTAGGCTAATGCGCCCTGAAAGAACTTTAGAACTTATCCATATTATGAATATTTGAAGGTTTCATATCCAGTACCTGACGCTAAATCTTCTTTTCCTCCCCCAATACAAATTTAAAAGTAATAAAATATTAACATATTCGTTTTCTTTTATAGCAAAAATTCATTTCAGGGATAAGTATTTTTTTCAGCAATTTTATGAAAGGTCATATATTTTACAACGTCCTCTCGTATCAACCCCCTTTTAAGACTTGTATATATTTTATGCTCCTTTAAATTACATGGAAATTCCAGAAATTTAATTTATATAAAAGAAATTAATTTCAACAAAAATTCAAAAGGTCAACGATTTTAGTGTGTTCATCATTCCCAACCTGAAAAACGTTATAATTATGTTTGTTTTCAGTAAATGTAATGTTTTCCTTCTCACAAGCTAAGGATATCAATAATACGCGTTAAAAAATTCGATAAATTATCTTTCATCCCTTAATCATAAATATTTAATATGTCCCTCGGTGTCTCTTTTTAAAAAGTGTATAAGGAAACAAAAACTAAGCTCATGGAAAATATTGAAAAGCAGAATGAGGTTGGTCCGTCGATCTAATCGAATAATTATCAGAGAAAAATATATTTAAGTTTATAGCTTGTCACGTAAAACATAAAAAGGACCTTAAAACTGTAATAATATTATTTAGTTCGAGTAAAAGTGCTTTAAAGGCGTTGTTTACTGCTAACAGGAGCTTTAGGAGAACATAAACGAATCGAACTTCTCTAGAGAGCAATAATCATAATCACAAATCACAAGGTAACAATGCTGATGTGATGACCGTTGGAAACCTAAAGAGAATTGTCCAGTGTCGTTACAACACAGTTGGGCGTCAGGGTGTTGACAACAATTGAACTTTCGACTTCCGTTATTGCCAGGATGTCAAAACATCCGTTCGGGTCCTCCCAGCAGGGGGTAGTCTCCTTATAGCTCACTTTATGCAATTCCAACTTAAATGTGGAATAAGGACGGCGTGATCTGTGTGTTCAAGTAAAAAGAAAATTAAGGTCGACTTTAGAAAATTGAAGCTAAGAGATCTATTTGTAGGGATCGAATAAAGAATTGGCAGGCTTGCATAATGCAGATTGAAAGCACTGCTCTGTAGTCGTCCTGAATTTTTAAGAAAAAGAATCATTTATATGGGAAGTGAGCACTTTAAAAGACCGAAAGCTTTTAGAACTTTCTGAATAATTTTTCGACATGAAAGGTAAACTCTATTTATACCTCCACCTATCTATTGTTAATATTCGTATTCTATTTTTTTTTATTGTTGTCATTGGACCATTAATTAAAACTACAAAATATTAATCCCGTAAAAAATTCCTTTATCCTGAAGTTTTCCACACAACATTATATTTGATGGTTTTATAAAGTTCTGAAATAAAAGTTCAGAAAATAAGCTTTAAAACAGTCGGAATCGGAAGTAAAACAAATCCATTCAAAAAACGTGTGAATATTCTGCAAAGAAGAACACACAAAGTGATAAAAGAGATTACGATAAGCCTTTTCTCTTGGCTGGAAAATCAAAATGACTACAAACCTCCTGAAAACTGAAAATGTATCACAAAAGCGAGACCGAAACTTTGGAAACCTAATTTTCCTGCATTCCTTTGAAAGTCCGAGTGTCGTTCAGAATAAACTTCTAGGACACGGTTATGTAAAAAAAGGACCTTAAAAAGTACGCAGGACAAAATAAATGATTGCAATTCTAGAGGCCTCTAAGAACTCTGTGGATGACTTAAAAATGAGGGTAGTTGGGTGATTCTGAAAGACTAGGAGCTTGACACATGAAGAAGTTTAGTGCCTCTGCGTAGTCTTCGGGACTTGTATGAACTTGAAATTTTGAAGCTTTTGTATGCAGTTTAGAGACTCTGGGAGACCCCAAGAACTTAGAATCTCTTAAAGAAGGAAAGAGTTCGAATAGGTTTACGGACTCTGTAAAAGTCCAAGCCCCAAGGATACTCTGAGAGTTACAGTTTGGGATGCCTTGAAGAGAGCTGTCGAATCTCGTTAGTTTTCCGGACTTTATGTGGACTGTAGATAGTTTAGGGAAGCTGGGAGACTCTGAGGGAGCCCCGGAGCCCTAGGGATTTTGAAAAGCTTCAAGACTCGCTGTTACAGTTTAGGGTTCCATGAAGAGAACTAGTCTTGAGGACTTTATGGAGACTGTAGATAGTTTAGGGAAGCTGTGAGACTCTGAGGGAGCCCTAGGGATTTTGAAAAGCTTCAAGACTCGCTGTTACAGTTTAGGGTTCCATGAAGAGAACTGACGGACCTAGTTAGTCTTGAGGACTTTATGGGGACTGTAGACAGTTTAGGGAAGTTGGAAGACTCTGAGGGAGCCCTAGGGATTTTGAAAAGCTTCAAGACTCGCTGTTACAGTTTAGGGTTCCATGAAGAGAAGTGACGGACCTAGTTAGTCTTGAGGACTTTATGGGGACTGTAGACAGTTTAGGGAAGTTGGAAGACTCTGAGGGAGCCCTAGGGATTTTGAAAAGCTTCAAGACTCGCTGTTACAGTTTAGGGTTCCATGAAGAGAACTGACGGACCTAGTTAGTCTTGAGGACTTTATGGGGACTGTAGACAGTTTAGGGAAGTTGGGAGACTCTGAGGGAGCCCTAGGGATTTTGAAAAGCTTCAAGACTCGCTGTTACAGTTTAGGGTTCCATGAAGAGAACTGACGGACCTAGTTAGTCTTGAGGACTTTATGGGGACTGTAGACAGTTTAGGGAAGTTGGGAGACTCTGAGGGAGCCCTAGGGATTTTGAAAAGCTTCAAGACTCGCTGTTACAGTTTAGGGTTCCATGAAGAGAACTGACGGACCTAAGTTAGTCTTGAGGACTTTATGGGGACTGTAGACAGTTTAGGGAAGCTGGGAGACTCGTAGGGAGCCCTAGGGATTTTGAAAAACTCCAAAACTCACTGTCACAGTTTAAGGTTCCTTGAAGAGAACTGACTAAATCATGCGGACTTTACGGGAACTGTAGACAGTTTAGGGAAGCCGGGAGACTTTGAGGGAGCCCTACGGATTTTAAAAAACTCCAAAACTGCCTGTTACAGTTTAGGGTGCCTTAAAGAAATTAATTTTACTGCAAAACCATGCACAATTCCTTCAGCTGATCGTAAAGTACCTAATATATTTATACTTCGAAAGTAATTTTAAGTTTTAAATCGTATTTCGCTAGTTTCCTGCAATCCTATACCTTCTTGTTTACATATTGAATGAATTTTCTATTCAGAAAAGGACAATAATGTAATAACAGTATATAGCGGCGTGTGAACAGTCGACAGTTGCACATTTGCATATACAGAACCTCGTAACAACCAGATATATTACATTATCTTCCTAAAATTGCTCTGCGTGAGGTCTGCACCCCGTCGTTCATTCAGTAACACCACCGTACTGACATGATATTTAGCAATCACTCCAGGGTGTCTACACCATCCTTTTGTCAACAAACCGCATACCAAACCATAATAAAAATGCACCATTCTGATGCTGCAATCATATCAACAGAAAGAAGGTTTGATCTCCCTTTAAAATATTTAAAAAAAATTTAAATGTAAAATTTATTTAATTCAAGATAGATTTCCTTTTAAAGAAAATTGTGGTTTAAGGACAACGAATTTTCAAAACTCTAAAATTGGATAAAATGCAAATAACTTGGATTCTCCTCATAAAAATGTAATCAAAACTTATTTCAGCAATCTTACATAAGTGATATACCTCTTATAGGTTTTATTGGTTTTCGTTTAAGTGTAACTGATACCCAATTCAAAAGTTTGTGGTTGGTTCCGTAATAAGGAAAGTCAGGGCTTTAAAATTTCAAAGGACTAAGTTATTTATTGCGAAATAATTTTTACAAAAAAATGTGTGTGGTCTTTTTGACAATATTAAGTATTTTCTAAATCGTTTTAGTCACGTAAGAAATAAAACCGATGCGAGGTGAAAAGATATTATGAGAAGTCCGATAGCCACAGGTTGCTAATTTACATTCCCTTTTTATTGTTTTATTACTAACTGGAGTTTCATTCAAACATTGCTAACCCAATAAAAATTTCGTGAAGCCAGGAAAATTAGGAATATTTTGGAAAGTGAGTTGTGGGAGAATTTAGGTGGCCGATGGCCACCAGTTCCTAACTTTAATTCAGTCTTTATTGTCTTATCTATCATTTCTAAATGGATCGTTAGAAATAATTACGTTAGTCACAAGCTTTAGCTTTAATGAATGGTCATATAATCCCTTGAAAACGTCCGATGAAATTAAAATTAAATCTTACAGTTCAGATATCAAATTGCTCTCAATTAATTGCTCGTAAAAAAAATAAAAGCACGACTGACTATTTTTTTACCTTTAAAGATTTTTATACAATACAAAGAATAACCCACGTTTGACGTAATTCATCAAAAATTGTATTATCCACTTTCCCTTATAAAATGTTTAACAAAAAAAAATCAAAAAAATATAGCCTGCAATAAAATGTAAAAGTGACCTATTAAAGCGCAACAATAACATTCCATTTTAAATCTGACGGACCAGTGATCGGTTACAATAAAGAAAAAAATGGATAGGTAAATCCCTGTTAAGCAAAACGCATAAAGTGGACCAAAGCTCTCAGCGTTCTCACGCCATCTCTGAAAGCTTTCAATTGCCAACACGAACAGGTGCACTGCTACCTGTCCGAACCGATTGTTATTCGCAAAGAGGGCGTGTGTTAAAAACGATCCCCTAAAAACCCAAAAAAATATTTAATTCCAATTTACAACTGACCTAGATAACGAGAAAATATAGTAATTGCAAGACAAATTCTATAAATATTTACTTTTCGCAGGACGATGTTCAAATTGTTTATCAACCCCACCCTCTCCCCCAAATACAAGCACAAGTTTTCCCGAACTAGGTCGAGTGCTAGAGGCGACTTTTCTTTTTACTAATCCCCAACTAGGGAAGCTTAACAATTTTCCGGGATTTAAAATTATTAGATGCCTAGATACAAAAAAGTATTTTAAAATTTTTCAACATTTCAAATTTCGTTCGAAATTTTCGTAGATGAGGAAAATCGATCCTGGTGACGATACTAAACAAGTCTCCCTGATGACGTCAGAGGAGGCTTAACAACCGTTGCTATGCACAACTAAACCACCTGGACCGTTTTACTACCCTTCCCTACTTTGATCTATAACAACCGTTGCTAAGTAAATAATGACGATTATTAAATACCAGTGACGTCATAAGAAACAGATCTATAATAGTATTCAATGCACCAAGAATAAAATCATAATCTTACCTTAAAGTTGTCTCTAGAAGAAGCTCGACTGTGGCAGGGATGAGATCTTGGGTTTTGCATTTTATTGCTAGAAACACTGAAAAAAAAATTAAAAACAAAAATTAATTAATAATTCAGCAATTTATTGGATAAAAAAACAAACGTTGATTTGGTAACGTAGTGGCTTAGGGAAGATCTGCAATCTGGGGTTCCAATCCCACAGCGACCATGAATATTTTTTTAAACCTTAACGTCCTTAACAATCAAATAAAAATATATTTACCAAATTATTTTAAATCTAGTTTACTTTTAACACCACTAAACAATAATTATCCCCGATATACAGTATGTTACACGAAAGACACGCAAATCACAACTGAATGGGAAACAATTATCAGAAAGGATACAAATTTTGCCAGATGTTTATAAAACTTTCAACAAACAAGAAGGAATGTCGAATTAAAACCAATGCATTGTGTTATCTGTACATATTGAGGAGATAACGCCAGCTCACATTCAACCATGATTCATGGTCAAGTTTTCTAAAATGATTTGTATTTCTTTTAAAAAAGTATGGCGCGATAATTGAATTTTGTATTTGAAATGAAAGGAAAATTATTAGAATTCGTTTAAGATGAAGCTCTGGAGCTTTTGGGGTTTGTGTAAGTCTCTGGGGCACTCCAAAACCTCAAAACTTGTCTTTTGTTGAATTCTGAAAATTCTACGAATTATGGAGACTCCAGGAAACTCTCCAGAGGCTGAAAGACAAAGGATTCAAATTCTGGAGAGTCTTTAGGAAAGATCTGAGCTCTGGGGGACTTGAAGAATCTTGAAGAACGTGGGGATTCTGGGGTCTATAAGGATAAACTGTATAGAGTCTCGGGTTTTTTGGGGTAGATTATGTAGAGACCTCGAGGCACTCGAAAGAGGACTAGGAGAGGGTTTGTGGATCTGAGAAGTTCCAAAACCTCTTGGGGGAATCTATGGATTTTTCAGACACTTCCAGAACATGCAAAATCTTTGGAAAAGGGAATCTTGAGGACATTATGCAGATAGTCTGAAAACTCCGGAAGCGTAGGACTTGAGGCTTGATCGAAAACCCTTAAGAAAATTCTGCGAGATTTTTAACACCTAACACATTGATCATTTTAAACTAAAAATGAATGCAGTTTCATTAAATCCAATGTTAGAGTATCCGAATCGAATGTATTCTACAATTTAACAGTTCTGGGTGAATAAATCTCGAGGGTATAAATTTATGTAAAGAACTTACAGTGAGCTTAGAGGAGGTCTGGCGTGAAAATAATAGCATTGCGGTCAGTAGTGGTCAACAGATCACATAAATTACCCTGCAGTGTAATACCTCCCACATGATAATAAAAGAGTCAGGGAGAGAAGAATGAGAAACATCTTTCGCACGTCCAAATTATGAATCGTTACTGAAAGAACATTGTGTATGAATGAACTTTTCAACCATTTTAAGAGTGAATAAAAAGTCTATAAATTACTTTAAATTCGTCACTCATTCAGGATTTCTTTAGAATTGCCTTTGGACTTGATGCATTTTTAACTTTTAGTGTGAGAATCGGCTTGGATTGTGGTTAAAACGGAAGTAATATTAGAATTAATTTAATATTTTAATTAATTTGATCTTTCGATTCGATAGTTAAACGAATAAGAAAAAAGTCTCGTATTACTTTCTTTTGGCAACTTTAACTCAATTTGTCATTATTATTGGTTTCTACGCCCCCATTTTGCAGGAAGAAAATAGACATAATTCACCAACTAAAACTATTGGGAAAAGTTTCAAGGCAAACAGGGCCATTAAAAATATCTTACTTGCGATTTCATATTTTTTGGAGAAACCCTCCGAGCGTCACTGATAATAAATCAATATCTAGAAACCATGGAAACCTAATAAACTTCCATAGATGGGTCAACGTTAAAATTCTTCCGTCACTTTATCACGAAAAAACAACAAAAATGTCGATGATTGATGTTATTTCGGATTATTCCAACAAAAATTTAAATTTGGTACCTCAAAAGGTACTCGACATGTTTAACCTGAAGATGCTATACTTGGAAGGTAACATGATTAAATCATTACCCGAAGATTTTTTTAAGAAGTTAAGCAAACTAACTTGGTTGGATTTAAGAAAAAATAAACTCAGGTCACTTCCTGTTGGAATCGCCGATCATTTATGTTTGGAAACTCTTCTTCTACAAGATAATGAGATTCAAGAACTCCCTAACGAACTTGGTAAGAGATTTAATTTTATTCATAAAAAAATTCTTTTAAACTTCTCTTTTTAGGTCTAGTTCCAAATTTAAAAGTTTTACAATTAAATGGAAATCCCTTAAAATATCCCTTACCGGAAATAATCCAAGAAGGTGTCCAATCAATTTGTAGTTTCCTTAAACAAGAATATTACAAAAATAACGAAGTCCCAATCTCAGAAGACGATGAAGAAAAAGAAATTTCAATTATCGACCCAAAAAGTGCTACACAACTTAACAACAAAAGTAGCGAAAAATTATCTGTTAGAGAATTATTGAGACGTTCAGCAAAACAAAGATTATTTTCCGTAATGCCTGTTATAGATGTGAAAAGTTTAAACAAAGAAAATCCTAAAGAAGAAAATATAAAAATAAGAAATCCTAATTATTATGCTTTGCGTCCAAGTTCGGTCAAGAAAACCCATAAAATTACAAAGAGTTGTTCAAAAATATCGTTGCATTCCCAAGCTCAGTTGAATTCGAAAAAAAAATTTAATAGTGAAGTTAGAGCTCAGGAAAATGAAATTAAAGATATTTGGTTGAAAAGGCTTAAGGAATTGTTAGCGGATCAAGAAAAAATTTTACAACAAGAAAAGTAAGTTTGATTTAATTCGAATTAAATTATTATACGCGATTCACGTTTCAGGAGAAATCTAACACAATTTAGAATTAATTTTCATGCCAAAGAGTACAATAATAAAAAATCTAGTATAAAAATAAATAACTTCTTCAAATCTTTCAAAAGTAAAGCTTCTGAAAATTTAATAAAAAAACTTTTATTCGAGGGTAAACTCCGAGAGATTTTATTGTGTGTGTCTCAGTATTATCAGAAATATCCATTCCAAGCTTAAACGATTAATTTTCAGGAACTTTTTACAGTTACAATATAATAATTATTATCAAATAAAACCAAAACAAGAACATTACTAACAGTAAAATTTCTTTGGGTCCTAAAACTGTTACCTAACGACTGAAGTCGGGAACAACCCTCAATTCTGTTAAAACAACCCAAAGAATACAAAGCAGCTTTTCAGTTTCGGGTAGTAAATGTTTACTTAAGTAAGATAACATAGTAAATTTAATTTTGAATTTTAAGCATTATCTTGTATACAGAGCACGTAGTGAAGATAGCTCATAAAAATGACTTTCTCCTTACTCTCTTGTTCTATTCTTCCTGTAGCTAAAGATTAGACAAAATAAATTGGATCCAATTTATGTTAATTATCTGAACCTCCAGAACAAGAATATTAATTTTTATTATAATAATTATTTTAAAAGGAAATTATATTAAATATTTTCTTAATTAATTCCCTTTTGTTTTAAAGAAAAGGAATTATTATTTACAGCTCTGTAAACAAAATAAAAAAGTAAAGAAAAAGTAATCCGGGACTACCGTTCTCAAAAATTATTCGTATTCGAGAGGATCCAAATGTATGCTTTTCCGTCAAAATATCATGATTAAAAGAAAGACAAAAGTTCCGATATACTTTTGACAAATTCTGCAAAGGGAATTTATCATGAATTGCCGCTTCCGGATTTTCACGCCTCCGGAATCACCATCTTGGGGTTTCCGGGTCCGGAATATTTGAAACAAATCCGGATCACATATTTTAAAAATCTAAGGGCGTACTTTCGACAGATCCTACAAAAGGAATTTATTGAGAATTAATAGGTAATTTTACGTTTCCGGGATCTCGCGTCTCCGGAGCCGTCACCTTGGGGTTGTTAGAGGGCTCAAACGGATATTACATTATTACCGTCCAAATTTGAAAAACTACGCTAATCAGAATTGAAATACCTGTCCCTCATTAAATATGAAAGACAGTTAATCGACTACAAAGTCCTATAGGTTCCGTTTCGCGGATTATTTTAAGTAACTCCGGATTAAAATTTAAAAAACGTGCGTATCCGTCAATTTTTGGCAAAACTCTCCTCACAGAAAAAGGATAAGGATAGGAAAAATATAGGACAGTCGTATTTGCCCCAAATAATCGCCTTTTACGGCAAGTAGGGGATTCCCTGGGCTCCAGGGAATCCCCTACTGGACTGGCGACTGGCCTATTCTTTCTCCTGAACTAAGCAAAAAAATCTGATTAAAAAACTAGGTTTGCGTTTATTATTAACAATTTTTTTTTGTTTAGAAACCTCAGCACCTTAAATAATTGGAGATTAAAAAAGAAATCTGAGCTACCAAGATCATCCTTGGAAGAAATCCCTGAAGCTCCATACGATACAGATCCAGAACTTCAAATGTTATCAAGAAAAGACTTAACAGCACAAATTGATCAAATGCTTAAAAACAACAGGAAACCATATAAAAAAGAAAAATCAGCAAAGAAAGCTAACATCCAAAGTTTAATTAACCAAGTAGTGGAACAAATGAAAACCATGGAAACCAAGCTTACTACTAACACATCAAGACCACCGCATGTTGAAAGAGAAACTGCAGCAAAACAAATCTATAACGTAAGAAATTTATTTTATAAAAGGACCAGGGTTAAAAATAAGGGTTGCAAAAGGTTCTAAGATTAAATTTTTTATTTTTATTTCTAGATTGTTGAACTACACAAGAAAATAATGCAGTTACAAGTAAAAAATGATACGACATTAATATGAATTTTTTAAAAAAAGGAAATTTTCAATTCTATGGTTTTATTTTGTAAAATGGTATTTTAATTAAACAGTTCTAAGGTATAATAAAATAAAAATAATACAGGTTTATGTTTAAATAAAATGTGATGGAAGTTTTGATTTCATTTAAAACTTTTACTCTTAAACCATTAAATTCTTAGCTTAAGATTAGAAACAGAAATTAGAAACACGATCAAATTACGATTACATATAAATTTAGTAAAATTTTAACTATGTTACGTAAATATATTACATATCACCTCGATATTAATACACTATATGATATATCTTGATAATGCTGATCATCCCGATAATATAATAAGATCTATACAATAGAATTAAACTTAGAAAAGAAAGCAATCAGTCAAAAAAAAATTTAGCAATCTTGTGCTAGTAATTAAAAAGTGCGTCCCATCACAATTTTTCCTTTTATGGCATCATGAGTGTTTTCAATAAACCCTAATTTACCATAGAATGCATGTGTGTAACTGTCCATTGTGTTCATTACAACATGTACACCAAATGAACCTGCAAATAAATCTACGTTTAAAAAAATAGTGGTAAAGTTTATTCTTTTTAAATCTTACCATTAGCTCTTAAAGCTGCTAGTAAACATGTAACCAATCTTTTGCTCACGGATTGGTCTAAGACAGAAGGAAGTAAACTACATATCATACTGGATGGATGTGATGAACTAGAAACGTAAGTTTCATCCTTATATTGATGAAAATGTGATATGCTTTCCTGAAAAAACAAAGAGCACTACTATTGACCCTAACAAAAGAAAAGTGGATGTGCGCACCTCCCCTGGACTTTCCCATACTAAAAATAAACATTTCGTTTTTGGTATTCAACAGCAGTTCGCGAGGCAGCATTGGAAATCACTTGAATGCGTAGCGCGACAAACGAGACTATAGAGAAGACGCGCATCCGTATTAATACTAAATCTTCAAAATTTACAAAACGCAACTGAACTTCGCGAAATTCTCATCAACCGTACATTTTAGCTACACGACTACCTTATACTATGTGATAGACAATTAAATTTTGCATTCAATTATATAATAATATACAGGGTGTTTCATTTAAAATAACAAAGTTGCTTATTGTACCGTGAAAAGCAAACACCCTGTATACGCGATATACATTTAGAAGAATGCAAAGCACTCAACTGAACAACTTTTATATTTAAAATTTTTTCATATTTTGACTAATAAAGGAGCTATACGAGCATTAATTTCCGATTTTCAAAACCGCGTAGAGGGCGCCACAGTGAAAATCTAGCGTTCATCAAAAAAAGAAAATGTATCTAATACCAAGCTGCATAAGTGTAGAAAATTTAAAGAAAATCGTGTGGCTAGTTTTTTTGTAATAATTTTTCAAAAAATTAAAATATTTTGGAAGAGCGCCGCGCCGCCGTTGCGACCGTTTTTGGATTTACTAAATAAAGTACCGCCAAAGGGCTTTCAAACAAGTTGTTGCTGAACCTGAAAAGTTTGCTTAAATTTTTTTATAAAACAACACCAACCTGTGCAAGTTTTGAAAGTTCTGTATTCGAATCAACTTGTGGATACTTGACGCACATTTCAGGAATCCAAGCGAGTTCTTTTTTGATTCTAAATTTCTTATAATCAGGTGCAGCACAAGCATAACCGACTATACCCGTTTCATCTTCAACAACCATGCAAAATTCTGGATGCAAGGCCAAATATGGTCCAACTATTCTATTAGCTTGCAAATGTTTAAACTCCTCCGGATAATGATGACTGTCTTCCAAACCATCTTTACAAGTTCGATTACAAACTTCAAACACTTGAGTCTCATCTGATGGTAAAAATGGGCGAATTGTATAAACCCGACAAGTTGGTATATCTGGAGCCTTGTACATGAATAAATCATTTCCTGAATCTACCGGAATTAATCTCTGAAAATAATTTACAAAATTTCAGAAAAATATACAGAGGGTGTTATTGTTTTGATTTAAAGCCTCCTGTATAATGCCTACCTGTAAATCAGCAGTTAGTCCACCCCGGAATACCCATGGTTCCTGTTCTCCACTCATAAAAGTTTCCTTCCATCCCTTAGAGAACCCTAAACCAAAAAAAAAGTTATATTAGAATTGATTAACAATAAAATATCGCGCTCGCTCGCAGCCTGCTAAGTTACGCAACAAAATGCCTGTATATTGTTAAAGTGGCGCAAAAATAATTGCACTTACCCAACTCCTAGTCTACTAAACCATGTAAGGAAACTAGAAAAAAAACTAAAGAAAAGAGACGAAAAATTCCAAAGCACTGCCAATTGCTGAGATACGCATCACGCTATAGCACCGTAACATTTAAAAACACAAAATTTACGCAAAAATTACGCAATGCGCATACTACGTCCACAATGATGCATACATGTGTAGTTCCCCTGGGTGTAGGACGGCATAGACGCAGGAAACTGGCCTCCAGCTTTAGAAAATAAACAATAAGAATTAATAAGGTGTACAAAAGCACAAAAACCAATAAAATATTCAACACTGCATTCAATATAACATTTATTTACAAAAAAAAACGGAGGTACCTGTTCAGGTAAACGTCAAAATTTTTAATTATATTTATTTTTTTTTAATTTTTTAATAGAAATTATCGCCTTGTAAACTTTGCGGCGCGAGTGAGACTAGAAAAACATACTCCGTGAGGAACCAGTGACGCGTGACGTCATCAACCATGCAAGACACGTAAAATACCAGCACTAATAGCTTTAAGTTGAAATGTAGCGAAAACCGCGCAAGATAGCGCAAAATAATATAAGAGCAATGTTGTAGAAAATAAAATTTCCTACAAGTAACTCTCGGAAAGTTTTTATCTAAAGTTAATAGTTTGGGCCTGGGGACCGTCAGACTAAACACATGCGCGCGCCCATTTCACGTCATTAACCATCTCTATCTTTAAATAGAAATGTAGCGAAAACCGCGAAAGATAGCGCAAAATAATATAAGAGCAATGTTGTAGAAAATAAAATTTCCTACAAGAAACGCTGGGAAAGTTTTTGTCTAACGTTAATAGTTTGGGCCTGGGGACCGTCAGACTAAACACATGCGCGCGCCCATATCACGTCATTAACCATCTCTATCTTTAAATAGAAATGTAGCGAAAACCGCGAAAGATAGCGCAAAATAATATAAGAGCAATGTTGTAGAAAATAAAATTTCCTACAAGAAACGCTGGGAAAGTTTTTGTCTAACGTTAATAGTTTGGGCCTGGGGACCGTCAGACTAAACACATGCGCGCGCCCATATCACGTCATTAACCATCTTTATCTTTAAATGGAAATGTAGCGAAAACCGCGCAAGATAGCGCAAAATAATATAACAGTAAAGTTGTAGAAAATAAAATTTCCTACAAGAAACTCCTAAAAAGTTTTTGTCTAACGTTAACAGTTTGGGCCTGGGGACCGTTAGACTGAACACATGCGCCGACTCTATTTAACGCATTGTGTACAGCAGAAACTTTATTTTGAATACGCGACTGTAGAAAAAAATATTCACAGTTTATATTGACATATTTTGTTGAATATTTTATAGCACAATCAAGCTAAATACAAAAAAACATTAGTAAACATTCATACTCTATTATAGCACATTCATAAATGATCCAAACTTTTTTATTATATAAAATAAAAATCCCCACTTGTCTATAAATTAAAATTGACGCCCTAAAGACTAAAGAAAAACAATTCGCAAACGCAAATCCGGGACAGACCTGTAACAAAAGCATATTTGCCGCACCAGAGGAGAAGTTCAAACTAGTAACTGTAAAGGAACACACAATAAACCCTACAAATTTTCTTACTAAGGCACTTAATGCAAAAAATTATTTAAAAAAAAAAAGAAAATGACGCAACTTTACGCATTTGCAAAAAAAATCAGCTGAAAAGTGGAAATTTTTATTTTATTCCCAATTTTTTTAACTTTTCCAATTATTTATTGGATGCCTCACACAGCTCTCACACATTTTTAACTCTTGTACATACCAAGCCACTTGATATACGAATTCAAGAGAGAAATTACTCCACGGATATCCCAAACATATGAGTACAGGTCGTATAAAAGTTCTCGATTATTGCATGTTGCTAAATGTTGAAATAATCTATTTACAGCTTCCGACATCTCATTCATTTTCTCTGCTCTTGAAAACCATTCCTGAACCTGAAAAAAAAAACACAATACACATAAAAATATTTTTATTACACTCAGGCAAGTAATACATAGGAGTGGGAAGCCCCTAAATAAATTTTCTATGCTTACTTCTGGGTCTGTTTTATTTTTCCCTTGAATGGAAGACATAACTAGGGGTGCATTTGACTTTAACCAATTAAATTCCTGTAATAATTGCAAGCCTTGTCCACCATGTTCGAAAGGTAAATAAAAAAGATCACATAATAAAGAAAGATCTTCCACAGTCAACTCACATTCTCTCCTGTAAATAAATTATTTTATAATCATTATAAACAATTAAATTTATTAAATATACTTTATCATTACTAATTCATTTTCTGAAATAATATGATTAGTTGCAGAATCGTTTGGTTCTATTTGCATACTTCCACTGGATGTCTAAAATTAAATATTATAGGGTAAAAAAATTACAACACCAGAAAAAATTCTTACAGAAGTTTCGATCATCGCCACATCTTCATTAGAACTTGAACATTTATTAACATGAGAGGGTGAAGCATTCGGTGTACTATTACAGTCCATTGGTTCAGAAGGACTTAGACTAGAACCTTCAGTACTTGTATCAGTATTCATTGAAATCTCATCCTTTGCAGTTTCATTACTATTTTCAGTTTTAATCACTTCATTATCATCCTTACATTCACCGTTTTGTTCACATTTACTACTCTTTTCTAAAAGCTTATCTTTGCCTAATTTTAGATGGGTACCATTTAATATGGTAATACTTTTAGTTGAATCAGCTGGCAGTATTGGTATTGGTACTGGTGTTATTGGATTTGGTATTGAATCATTACAGACAACCTTTGTTTCACTTACTAAAGAGTTCATTACAGGACCTGGTAGGGGACTCACAAGACTTTCATTACCAGTCACCTTTAAACAATTAAAATAAAATTGTTTTAAAATCAAAATAGAGAGCAAGTCCTTCTTGAACTTGTTTAAAATACCAATAATACAATGTAAGGGTTGGGGGAAATACAGGAATTAAAATCAGAGCGCGAGGGTTTTTCTGGGACTTGTTTGCAATACCAGCAATACAATGTAAGGCTTAGGGGAAGTACAGGAATTAAAATCAGAGAATTAGGACCTTTTCCTACCTTCAAAAAGGATTTAATTTTATTATACTTACACTAACAGTGCTGCAAACTTCTGCCAAGGCTTGTAACTGAGTTGTATTAACAACAGGGGCTGTAATTCCTCCTGAAGTTGTTGTAGTGGTTGTTGTCAGACTCATACAAGTATTTATAGAAGGTATTATGGGTACAGGTACCACTAAAGCATTAATATTACAAAAATGAATGAAGGAATAAGAAAAATTTACCTGTAACGGCAGGTTGAGGCTTGGCAATTGGTCCCCAAGCAGCTTTATGTCTAGAAAACTCAGGCAACCACTCTTTTATGGCATTTCGAAGAGCTAAACGTGGATGATACATATTTGGTGATAAAGTTGCAGGAACATCTTCACCAGATAAACCATCTTCAGTCTCAGTCTCAAGTTTTATATCAGCAGAGACACTGTCATCTAAATTATTCTTTTAAAATTTAATCTTGTTTTATTTTAATTTTACTTACTTAAAGTTAAGTCGCGCTGACCATTAGCATTACATCTGGACCACTGTGCGAGTGTATTTATTGCAATAAAATTAGCACCGTATTCACAATTTGGATTTGTTAGGACACCTCTTAATTTTGGAATTAAATCGGGTGTTCTTCCAGAATAAGGACCTAAGAATACTCTTTTTTGATCATAATCATTAGCATGAATATTATCCCAAATTACAGGGGGCCTTCTTAAAACGTCTGTTATTTTTTGGATGGAATCTACACTTAACATTCGAGACACCACCTTGGAACCTAAACGAAATTTAAATAAAACGTACCCCCACAAAGATAAATATGAAGTCTATGCATACCTGTCCACATAATATCAATTTCTTGAGCAAGTTTTGAGCCTAACGTATTTAAATATTCGGAATTAGTGACATTTGGCATGGCCCTAGATTCACAATACTGTGTCGGACAAACCAAAAACTTAGGTTGTGCTAAATGTTGATAAATTTCATTAGTAATCGATACTTGTGCATGTGCAAATGATTGAAATATTTCTTTATCAGCCTCAGACATTTCAGGTTCAATATCGTCGAAAAGTAAAGCAAAAGCTGAACAACCAAACTGTGCTACTTGCTCCAATTTCCTTTTTAAAGCTGTTATTTCTTTTGTGCTACTGTAAGTTATATCTAAACCAGGTGATAATGCATAATAAAATGTAACGTTGTTGTCTTTAGCGGCTGTTATTAATCCTGTAAGATGTTCGGCCTCTTCAACCGTGTAAAGCTCACGCCAGTAAGCTCTATGTTTGTAATCATCTTTTGGGGCGTAAACGTAGGAATCTAAGCCCCATTTTTTTAATCTGTACAGAGAGTTTTATTAAGGAGGGAAAATATAAAAAATATGTACCTACTTTTGAAATAAATCCTTTCGCTGCTCGGTAGTCCATGGTCTTCCATAAAAACCTTAAAATTATTAATTAAATTAGAAAAATTATTCAACTAGAGGATTAGAAGTAGAAATATGATAATTTATAACAAGTTCACTACCCCCACTTAAAGTCTTTAAAGTAGGGCATAAAAATAAACACAAATTAAAAATATTTTTGGGTTAAAATGAATGGATTTGGTTTAATTTTTGGAATTTTCACTTACCTTCAATTACACCACAAATAAAATTTCCATTTTTTGTGTTTAGATTATCTGAATTTGGTAGGTTAGGTCCTTCTGCCATCTTTCTATGGAAAACTGACAGCCACCTGACAAGTGACAGCTAAGTTAGTTGCAGCCACATGACAAGTAGTAGGGTAGACCGCTTCGTTCATCATCGCTGCTCTAACGAGGGAAAACGGAACGACAAGCGATAGGGGCGAGCAGGGGGAATGGTTTATATATATCCCAGTTTCTTTTATATATCTTCAAGCTTGTTATATATATATTTTATTTTAAATATATCCAAGTTTGTTTTATATATATTCAAGCTTGTTTTATATATATTTTATTTTGAATATATCCAAGTTTGTTTTATATACAGAGTGATGATAAAAGTCTCGCACAAAAATCATATTCTGGTTATTTAATGTTACATATCTCTGTTATTTATCAACCGATTTTGAAAAACTTTTTTTTGTTATATTAAGAATAAAAAGACCTATCAAAGGAGGTATCACAAAGGGTATCTTTCCATTTAAATTTTTTAAGTTGGGGTTGCTAGCAGTTAGGGGTTGAGGGGTGGGGGGTTGAAAATTATATGTCTGAATGGCAATTTAAAAACAAAAATTTACGGGTCTCAGGATTTGTGCCATTATTTCTAAGCTGTGACGTCATAATTTTTTTTAAATGTCAACCCCATTTTTTACATTGATTACATTTTGTTAAATATCTCCGTTATTTATCAACAGATTTTGAAAAACTTTTTTTGTTATATTAAGAATAAAAAGACCTATCAAAAGAGATATCACAAAGGTATATTTCTATTTAAATTTTTAAAGTTGGGGTTGCTAGCGGTTAGGGGTTGAGGGGTGGGGGGTTGAAAATTATATGTCTGAATGGCAATTTAAAAGCAAAAATCGACAGGTATCAGGATTTTCCGCAAAAACATTAAATAACCAGAATATGATTTTTGTGCGAGACTTTATCATCACTCTGTATATAAAAATATCAAGACAAACAAAACGTTTATAAATAATTATTCTTTTATTTAAATATTACAAATATACGTAAAAAAGGCACAGATATAACTATAATAAACTTAAATTATTTAAAGGTACACTTATAATATTTATAACTGAGTAGGTAATAATGTATGGTTTTATTGACGTTCCTTCCAGTTTTTAGAATTTTTACTTCTGTTACAACTTAACACAAAAGAAAAGCAAATAACAACAAAACAAATTAAAAAGAAAACAACCATAGCAATTGGGGAGTTTCCATAATTATAAAATTGCATTTCTGAGCTTAAATATCCAAAATTTGAAAGCACTTGCGTACCATTAGGCGGAGGACAAGGCAATTGCACGATAATATCTTGATGTTGTACCTAAAATTATATTTTAATTAATTTCCTAGAAAAACATTTTCTTTTTAATATTTACTTGTTTATTTCTGCATAACATTGTTGCAGAACTACTAGCTATGGCTTCTGGAGTTAATTCCCGGTTGATTAAATAAGGAAACAACCATGTCGTTGGACTAATATACTGTATCCAGTTTGTATAAATAGTTAAATCTTTAAAATGGACAACGTATCCAGATGATAAGAAAAACGCGCCGACGATAACAGATGAAACAATCGTAAAAGAATTTGAAAAGGGAGTTAAATAAATAAAAGCGTTAATAAATATCTGAACACAACTGAGATAGAGTAACATTAAACCTAAAAAAAGAAAAGAAATAAAAATTGATTATTAAAGGATTACGAAATCCCCATGCATGCGATCTTTATCTTGTACACCCATACATAGATTGGGGAAAAAACTCGCGCGAGCTGCTGTTGTTGGTAACCAACTCGCGCGAGTTTTGTTGCCAGCCTGTATGCGCCATTTTATAAAATACTTACCTATGTAAATATAAAATCCATTATAATTGTTTGGACCTTGCATGTAAAGTCCACACATTGAATAACTTGGCACAAGATAAACCAACCAAATAAATAAGGATGGTAAAAGATTAATAAAAGTCTAAAAAATAAAAAAATTAAGATTAAAAAATAGGAGGTCAAGCTGACTAAACTTACCTTTACAAAAATATACGTAAATCTTCCATAAAGATTGTCTTCAATATCTCTCTCTACTGTACTATTATTTCTTCGTATTTCTGTTAATGTTAACATCAATAAAACAGGCCAAGTAGTAATACACATTACTGTATAATGATAACCTAATCGATCATTAAGATTTAATTGAGAATCAGAATTTGGCACATCCCAAAATATTGCACCAACAATTAAAGATAAACTTGCTGACATTATTATTAACAAAATCCAGTTAACAAAAGTATTTGGTTGGGTATAAAACATTGCTTTCCTGAAAGAATTTAATTTAAAAAAATTGTTAATGATAGGCGTTTTCAGTCAGACACAGCGCTGAAACTCGGCAAGCGCCGTGTCCGGCTGAATACGCTCATTCTTTTGCTTACGTAAACAAAACAAAAGCCTGAGCAAAACAATTAACATTCCTAACAGTCAAGGGTAACGCGGATGGTGGTCCTGGATCACTCATGGGTTCATGTTTTTGTCTAAAAATTTCCGCTAATTGTTCTATTCGTTGAGAAGATTCCAACATGGCTTCAGCAGATAAATCATCCAAGGTCACTAGATCCACTAAAACACAAAAGTTAATTTTTCCGGGGTTTCCCCTTTTTGCTGGACCCTTCACTTACAGTAATAATCCGAAGGGTTTTTAAAAGATGGGCAAGGATAATCAACCATAGAAAAATATGGTATCATATTTCTTCTTCTTCCACTATACATAGTCCTACCAGCGGATAACAATACAATACGCGAAAGCATTGTAAATATTTCATAAGTAGGTGGATGAAGGGTTAAGATAACAATGCGCCCTAAAAAATACCTTCTTAATATCGATGGGGATAATTAAAATCGATTTGGTAGGTACCAAGAGCATTACCACTTCCACCATTAGCCCATTGTCTTAAATATTCAACCAAGAAGAATGAGTCAAAAATATCCATCCCTCTTGTAGGTTGATCTAACAAAACTATATCCGTATCCAAGAGTAAATGGCAAGCTACGTTTAATCTTCTTGTTTCTGATATAGTCATCCCAGATACTTTAGTGTTTCTAACTTGTTCCAACCCAAGATCTTCAATGAGAACGTTAATCTGCAAAAGAGATTAAGGTAGAAGAAAAAATGCTTTGCTTTGATTTTTCCCTTACCCTATCCATGGCATCAATTTTTAAGTGTTCCAATTTTCTGGTAGGTTTCTTCAAATCATAATGAAACCTAAGGGTTTGCAAAACGGTCATGTCTTTACACAAATTTGAATTATTTTGTCCATACGCTACGCGGGTTTTCAAACCATTTCTAGTTACGTTTTGCCCATTAAGGAAAATGTCCCCCACCGCTGGTTTTTCCTTCCCTGCAAGAACATCCAATAAGGCTGTTCCTTCTTCCTCCGACGTTGCCATTATTGCCATTATTTCTCCCCCACGAATTTCCAACGAAACATTATTTATAAGAAGATGTTGTTTTCCACCCAAACATTTCGAACTGGAGGAATTGGGCCAAATACCAAGCTCGCAAACCTTGAAGGAATTGGATTAAATTTAATCAAGTTCCTTGGTTTATACCTACCTGTAAATGGGGGTACATAAATGAAGGACCTGCTTCTTCTTCCCGATAATCACTTCTAATTATTGACGGACCTCTTCTTGAGGCTGCGACCGATAAATGGCTTTCTGCTTTTGACATGGGTCTACTGATTTGACTCATAGCACTAAATTTTTTTATTATAAGTTTAAGATTAGACGTATACGAGTGAGAAGAAGATTCTTACCTGTGATCTACAACATCGTGATGGTTATGTGCAAAATCGGCGACACTGTTCCTTCGTGGGTCATACCCTGGTCCCCCTCGATGGTTTGGTGGTGATCTTCCATAATCACCAGCAAGAAGATTAGCTTCCGATATGCTTTTATTCCGATTCCATTGATATGATGTTTTGATTCCTCCTTGATGAAGAGCTGCTAAAGGAACACCTGCTGGGCTACCCTTAAATTTTAAAATAATCGCGTTGAATTTAGGAATGTCCCCGGAGATAGGTTTGTATGGAAACATGGTTGGGAACTGAATGTA
This sequence comes from Hemicrepidius hirtus, assembly GCA_963082805.1. Taxonomy (NCBI): domain Eukaryota; kingdom Metazoa; phylum Arthropoda; class Insecta; order Coleoptera; family Elateridae; genus Hemicrepidius; species Hemicrepidius hirtus. The sequence continues at coordinate 2,123,103 of OY720166.1, forward strand.
GAACAAAGGAGCAAACTCTAATTAGCGGATAATGTTTATTGCATGGATTCAGATGTTAAGGACTGGAAAGAGACAAAAAAAGATAATTTGTGTAATTGTGGGTGTGAAGATTTTCTACTTTGTTCACATCAAAGTCAGTTGTGATTTAACTTCCAAACCTATAAAAACATTTTTTTGAATTAAAAAAAGGTAAGTAAACAAACCTTCCTAAAGGGAAGGAAGTGTGGTATACGCAATTGCACCGGAAGAACTTTATTGCTAGATAAAGTTTTTATTTCAACTTTAAATCATCCATTTATTACGTAGTAAATGAGGCATGTAATGCACCAAATTACATCCTAAAATCCCATGGGATTTACCAATCAAAGCGTAAAAAGTAACTCAATTCAAATTAAAAGGGTTGGGTTAGATCGAAAACAAAGCCCTACCCCATGTGTGTGATGGTAGGATGGATGAAGATTTTGCATCCGGAAGTCCGGATCTGATCGGTATTTCCTGTTTTGCTTGTACTGATTTGAAGTTTCGTTATCGGAACTATCGTATCCTGAACTACCTTCCCTTGGTCCTCGACTCCCTGGTTTAGGAGCCCTAAAAAATCCTTTTAGATTTTTTTACAATCCTTAAAAAAAATACTAACCGCGAATTAGGTCTAGATGAAGGGCCTCTATTAAAATGTTGTGGGGTTCCTGATCGATTCGATCCGTTATGGTTTGGAGGAAAAACTCTTGGTAAACCAAACTTTAAATATGTGTACATATTAGAACCCAATGCGGACCTAGAAAGTAAAAGCAGATCTAGATTTTTTTCTGCATGTTATTTTGCGTAGATTAGTGAAATTAATTAAGGCTTTGAGGCGATTGCCTATCGCTCGCCGTTCACTTTTTTTTAAAGGTAACATGAACCATAAATTCTGTTTAAATTACTTTTGAATGATTTCTCAAGAGGCTTACGTACTTTGGCCCATATCGCGGATGCGATAAAATCGACTGCACTGTCGTATCTCGCAGCTGAAAGTTTCCGTAAGGAAGAGGACTTTTGTCTGTTGACCCCAAAGCACTGTCAGTAAAATCCGAGTTTAGATTTTGCCTAAAAAGAAAATTTTTTTAATAAACAAATCAATTTTTGCGAAATTCAAGTGAAACTTTAAGACTTCCTGTGTAGACAGGAAATTCCTTAAAATAATTACATCATATATTTTTGTACCATGGCCAAAAAATAATAAGTATGTCAACAAAAAAAACGTTCTTGAACTTTGATGTATAGTCTGGTATTTAACAAAAAGATTTATTGATTGCCAAATGTAAAATTGAGCCCATGTTTAAAAAAAATACCTTGAGTAATATAAACACAAGAAGCTAAAAGGCGAGACAAAACGGTTCAATAATTGTTACCCTGCGAGTATAACACCCATAAAAAAAGTTAGATCATTAAATAAACAGTTAAAGTAACAATTATGCTTAAATTTTAAACGTTTAATTAATATTCAGCCAATTAATACAAAGAAAAAACATTTGGATGAAAATTACACTCTTTTAACGAAAAATATTGAATAGTAACGGCATTATGGATGGTCGTTGCCCTGAGCTACACCAAATTATCAAGAAAATTGACTATAAAACAGTTTTCCGTTTTCCAGAAATCTAGTAAATAGCAACGGCCCTATGGTGGCTACCTTGCGCTACCCCCAATCATTTGCGAGATTCGCTTAACAATTATTTCTTAATGATTCAAGCAATTAATATATTATTTTAATTTTTACTGTTAGGGGAAAATAGTGAACAACAACGGCCCATGGTTGTTACCTTGTGCAACACCATTAAAAGTTTCTTACCTATAAATAGACCAAGCATGGAGGTCTTCACTAGCAGCTCCTGAAAATGCTCTAGAATCCGGGTTCGAAGGTACAGAATATTTTCTTTCCATTTCATAACTTTGCGATCCTCCCCCTTGGGAGGGGGTACGACTTCTTACCATCTTTTATTTGAAACTTCAGCTAGGATTGATCTGAAATTAAAAATACGGAACGTTTGAGGAAATTCCTTCTCACGCTGATGATACGACAGTTGATTTATCGACGACCTACTTGCAAGAAGTTAAGAAGCATCTCATCTTTAATTTAAATTCAAATTTCGAAAGAACTTCTTACACAGGTAGGTACTTAAAATTCATTTTAATTGTTTGAACTTGAAGGGGTCATTACATCAACAGTAATTTGTTTAAACCTGAGGTTTATTAACCAATAACCCATTGCTCAAGAGTTCGACGACGTTTATAGTCAAGAGCTAATATTAACCAAAGTCGTGGGTTATTGACCTTGACGGTATTTTTGTATGATGTGCTAAGAACATTTAAGTATTGCGTTAAATTCATTTGTAGGTAGACTCATCCTTTAGGTTTAATCGATGACGTATCTTACCTTCCGGATGAAAAACATTAAGCAAAGTTATCGGTTAATGGTTACGATTATGAAACCTGGAGATTTCAACGCTGGGTCTTGAAGGAAAATAATCTCAGCAAGAGTTAATTTCGGTAAGAGTTGTTTAATTCCAGTAAAGTTACTTTCTAAATATCTGATTACTAAATTCTATTACAGAATGAAGTTTGCAATGAATACAAGAGGAATTTTAATTAAAATGACGCAATAATCACATAATGGCTAAGATCTAAGTGATATATTATCTGAGAGTTGTACTTGGATCTAGATCCATGAATATTTAACATTGAATCGTACCAAAAACGGTCGCGGCGGTCTTCCAAATATTTTTGAAATTTTTGAAAAATTATTACAAAAGAATGGGCCACACGATTTGCAGATCCTGTTATAGCTCCTTTATTAATCAAAATATGAAAAAAGTTTAAATACAAAATTTATTCAGTAAATATCTCTGCATTCTTCTAAATTTAAATCACGTATACAGGGTGTTTGGTTTTCACAGTACAATAAGCAACTTTGATATTTTAAATGAAACACCCTGTATATTATTACATAATTGAATGCAAAATTGAATTGTCTATCACATAGTATAAGGTAGTCATATCATCATCATCATATCATATCAATCCATACATATATTTTTTTAATTACTCTGCGGTTTGTTTTAAATACGCGGAGGGTTACTTGTCTAACGCAGCGTTGAAATCTCCAACGAATTTTAACTGTTCGGCAATTGATGCTTCTATAGCTCCGTTATTAGTCAAAATATGAAAAAAGTTTAAATATAAAAGTTGTTCAGTATATAGCTCTGCATTCTTCTAAATTTATATCACGTATACAGGGTGTTTGGTTTTCACGGTACAATAAGCAACTTTGTTATTTTAAATGAAACACCCTGTATATTATTATAAAATTTAATGCAAAATTTAATTGTCTATCAGATAGTATAGGGTAGTCATATAGCTAAAATGTACGGTTGATGAGAAAATCGCGAACTTCCGCTGCGTTAGTAAATTAGATGCCCGTCTCTCTTCTGTACGTATCGAAGCCGTATCGTCTGGTGTTTCTCGCCTCGCCTCGCGAACTACTGTAGAATGTTTATTTTGTGTATGGGAAAGTCTAGGGGAGGTGCGTAACTCCACTCTTTTCAAGAAGAGGTCAGTTACCAGAAAAATCAGAAGAGAATTTTTAAAAAGAATCGTAAACAGAAGAAACTCAGTGGTAATTGGAACGATTTTTTTAGTAACACGTCTTCTAGTCTATTATCTGAACAAGTTTACCAAGAATTTATGAAGCAAGTTACCAAAAAGGTAAGAACTAATAACAATCATAATCTTCTGACAAATTTTTCTGTCTGGTTCTAAAATTATTCCAATCCGGATACAACATGCATTTATGAGAACTACTTGCAATTCGCCTTATGGTTTATTGTTATTACTTCAGGAATACACAACAGGTTTTAAAACATGACTACATTCTTGTAAAAATTTTTAAATAAAAGACACAAGCCAACTAACCAACATGACTAATTTCCCATGTTGAAATTAAATCAGAACTGCGTAGTTGTGGTAACACAATACATAATAATAATAATAATCTCTTCTCATATTCTTAATCCCAAATTTTAAATAACAGTAGTAATTATTTTAGCCTCGCTTTATTTTTCTTATTAACCTTATGTTCCCATAGAAAGCTATAAAGAGAGTTATTGTTAAAGTTCAAGTTTATCCCATGGGGTATTTAAATTAATGGTTGGTATCAAAGTTTCTTAAAATTTATTAGTCCTGTTATAATTAAAAAAAAATTGCAACTGTATTATTGCACAAAAGCCACGTCATCTGCTACTCGTACGTCTCTTTTATAGACACCATTTTTCGATTTCTTTTAATTGTTTAAATGTTTGTCATTTGCTAAACATATGGTTGAGCAGATGGTGGTTCTTAAGATAACCATTAAAGGCAAATTCTTTATATTTTATTGGAAATAAACATCGAAGTTTCAATCTTGATAAGTTTATAAGAAAACGATGACGTTAACCCAAAAATCTAGTTTTAAATTTTTCAGATCAATAAATAAAACATAAAAAACATTTATTTAACTAAAAAGAAATCGTCCTTGAATCCGGACGTAGGTAGAAAAAATTTCTAAAGAAAAACTTCTTATTTCTAAGAATTTTTCTGTTATTTTCCCTAACACAATTCATCGTGTCCGTCGCGCGTTTCTTGAATATTAAATTATTTTCAAAAATAGTAGCAGATATCACATTTCGACCCCGAACATGTTTTGCCTCTCTAAATACATCCAGCTATTGTTTTATTGATTGAGGTAGATAACGTTCAAAGACAAAGCCATGTAAATGATATGTGACTTGAAAATTAATTTATGTGGGCCCCTTATGTGGGACTATTATTTTTTTTTTAATTCTTTATTATGTATTTTTTTTATTGTTACGTATCACATCTAAATATAGATTTAAGGAAAATGAAAATAAATAAAACAAAGTGAATTTTTTGCACTTTCTTATTATTTTAATATTAAATAGCTCTGAAAGTTTCTGAAGAAGGTTAAAGACTATATACTTAATGTCAAGCAATTAGAGATGTAGAAAATTCAATTAAAATAAGATATTCCCCCTTCTCTTACCTTTCGCCAATCAACCCCATTTGTGTAAAAAATAATACCCTTTCTGTCGTAACTTTGCATTATAGCCTTGTTACAAGACATAGAATATCCTTACCGTTTTATTTTCGGTTCAAATTCTACACTCTAACCCCCCCCCCCCCATTTCGCTGTAGCACTAGCATAGCCTAAGCCTAGCACCTCTGATTTTTTTATCGTTTTCCTATAACTTCGACTAATACTAACAGTTGTGTAATTTGAAAACAGTAATTCCAAATTAATATTTAGAAGGGAAGTTAGAGGCAATTACAGTAATTACCGTTAATTACATACATTCATTCGATAAGTTTTAATTTCATTTTAGGTCACGTCTAACTGGTGATTTTTTTAACCTAAACTGTATTTTCTAAATTCTTCCAAATCGAACTTAAATGGTAAGGATGAGATAATTAAATTCCGTTTCTAATTACTCTTAATGAAACCAAACAACTTGCAATCTTGCCTAAAGGTAATATTTTAAGATTCCATTTCGGTCGAATTTTCTTCCTAAATCAACAACCTTTCACCATGTTCCTGAAGCAATTTATTTTGCACGCTTCTTCCTACCAATAATCCGTTGCTGTAAAGCGAGTAAGATAATAAAAGCCATAAAGGCAGTAGACTGGAACATCTTAGAAGTTTATTTCCACCTACTACAGTGGCTAACTTGAGATTTATACCAAGTCTTGCTTGGAGAAGGTGCTACAACAGTCAGTAACCTTTTCAAGGTCTTTGTTTCTTCTGTTATACCCTTAAGTTTGTTAACTCGAGTCATGTTTTATAGCTTGAACATATCATAAACCTTAAAATTGCAATTCTAAAGTCATATAAAATGCAATTAATGCAATAATAAAGTAGATAGTACCTACTACTGTTCTTATTTAATTGTTAAGAAATTTAATAAAATTTTATAATTATTTTTTCTTTAAATTTATTCATGAACCTTCAGACTTTTTTCTTTAAATACCTGATTCATACATAGATAAAACTAACAAACCTAAAAAATTAAAAAAGAGTTCAAGTTTAAGACATAAAACCACAGTTTTGTATTAAAAACTGTTTTTGTGATGGTCAAACCTGGCCCCTACCCTTGAAAAAATGGGGTTGAAACATTATTTTAGGTTAAATAAACAATTTTGCTAAAGAATAGTCGAAAAAGTTTCAGAATTCATCAAGTTCCGCTAGAGAAAACAGTAAATAAGCCATAATAAGGGTCAACAACATCAGGAGATATCAACGCTAGATCAAGAAAGAAACCCGAAGTTACTCATCCTTTCAATCGTTAATATCTAATCAAGTTTTTCTAAAATTCAATGTGTCACACGCATGTAAAAACTGTAAAAATTAATCTTCTCATATTTTTTTAAACATTAAACACAAAAATCTCAAAATAAGTTCGATAGACTAAATTTATTGTTCGTTGTTTCTTCTGTTAAAACCTTAAGTTTGTTAACTGGAGTTATTTCGACGTTTTATAGCTTGAGTAGATCATAAACCTTAAAATTGCAATTATAAAGTCATATAAAATATAATTATTAATGCAACAATGAATCGTTAGGTACTAGCTACTGTTGTTAATTGTTAAAACATAAGATTTTAATAATTTGTCAGGAAATATAATTAAAAGCCTTTAATTTATTTACTTGGATGATTATGTTGTTTATAAATATTTAAAAGTATTACCTGTCTGCAAGATACCTAGGTCGTAAATAATATTAAATGGGTAGGCATGCAGATTTCACTGCCCCTGGGTGTTTGTCATCAGTTAAGCTATAAGTTATCGAATTTCCACAATTTGTATATTTTGAGATCCTAAATACCCCCACCAAGACCAATTCAAAATTTTTATTACAAAAATAATGAATGTTTTTCTTGAACAAAAAGGACAAGGAAATTTGGGTTAAAGTATCCACGGTTATTGAAATCTTTAATTGAATCCTTAACCCACATTCCACAACGTGGCATGTAAACAGGTACATCCTAGCGGTTCAGAATTACAAAAAGAAATAATCGCAGGTTCGATAATTTAATTCAAACACATTGGGAATTGATCGTAGCTCAGACAGTAACAAGGCAACACACAGTTTATATTTGTTCCTAAGATTAAACATTGTCACTTTTTGGGGATATTTTTCACTTTGCGGTACCTAACATGACCTATTTCTGCTGCTAAAGCTAAACATCGACGCTGGATAGGGGAAATTATTACGAATTATGTCTCTTTTTTAGTTAAATAAATTTTTAGCAGGGTACATTTTAGATTTCTGCAAAAAACCATCGTTTTTCTGTATTTATATTCCAACAAAAAAATTCTAGCCAACAGTTTTTTAATTTACACCTACGTGACCATGGATTTTGTTGACACTTTTCCATGTACTGATAACCAGCGCAAGTACCTACGTCAAAATAATGTGTACACGTTTGTGTTAGTAATTAATATTAACTGTTGAGTTATTTTCTATAAATAGCAAATAAATTTACACAATATACTTCAACAAAAATATTTTTTCCAATTTTTTCCCTTCTAACACGTCTGTTTTTTATTTTTTATCTTTCACTATACATTCGCATAAGGTAATAATTTAAACTGCACTTAAATCTAGAAAGTGTTATTGTAGAAAGTTCTAAATAGCAACAATTACCTATTTTTTTTAATTATTTGCTTATTTTTAAATATTTCTTGAAAGAGAACATTAGTTTTGTTTCTTTAATTTAAACAAGCGCGTGCATAATATTTCCTTGAACATTCCAAACAAACAAAAACAGAAATAATGGAGAAAACGATTAAAACTTGCATTCACGCAAGTGGTTAATCATTACACTTTTATTTTTTCTTTGTGGTTAAGTAATAAGAGAAAATCAAATCCAGTTTGCGTGTGTTAAGACATTTCTGCATATTTTAGTAACTCGATTAAAATTACTTTCTTTATTTTTTTTAAATACTATACAGAGGGAAGTTAATTCGCATGAAATATTAAAATTTTAATTTCAAAAATTCCTAAAGCACGGCGATAGAGCTGAGGAAGTCACTTCACTGGGTAATATTTTCGAAAATAAAGTTCGCTTGGTGGGTACATTTTCGTTTTTTTGAAAATCTAAAATTGATGCTCCTACAGCTCCTTTATAAATCAAAATATGGAAAAAGTTTAAATATAAAAGTTGTTCAGAATATAGATTTGCATTCTTCTACATTTATGTTATGTATACAGGGTGTTTGGTTTTCACAGTACAATGAGCAACTTTGTTATTTTAAATAAAACACCCTGTATATTATTATATAATTGAATGCAAAATTGAATTGTCTATCACATAGTATAAGGTAGTCATATAGCTAAAATGTACGGTTAATGAGAAAATCGGTTTGTTTTAAATACGCGGAGGGTTACTTTTCTAACGCAGCGTTGAAATCTCCAACAATTTTTTATTGATCCTCCTATAGCTCCTTTATTAATCAAAATATGAAAAAAGTTTAAATATAAAAGTTGTTCAGTATGTAACTCTGCATTTTTCTAAATTTATCTCACGTATGCAGGGTGTTTGGTTTTCGCAATACAATAAACAACTTTGTTATTTTAAATGAAACACCCTGTATATTATTATATAATTGAATGCAAAATTGAATTGTCTATCACATAGTATAAGGTCGTCATATAGCTAAAATGTACGGTTGATGAGAAAATCGCGAACTTCCGCTGCGTTAGTAAATTAGATGCCTGTCTCTCTTCTGTACGTATCGAACCCGTATAGTCTGGTGTTTCTCGCTACGCTTTCAAGTGATTTCCAATGCTGCCTCGCGAACTACAGTTGAATACCAAAAACGAAATGTTTATTTTTAGTATGGGAAAGTCCAGGGGAGGTGCACACCTCCACTTTTTAAAATTAATTTGTATATTTCATCCCTATAGGAGTACTGCAACGATTGTTAAGAATTTTTAAAGTTTCGACAAGATTTTGTAATATTTCCAAAAATAGAATTGTTTTTTAAAAGAGCGATGCCCCACGGACCCTCCCAGGAGAAGAGAACTTGAGAAATAGGCAGGAACGAGGGCAGGAACTTTATTCTGCCATTAAATATTCAGGCAATAGTTTTAAAAAAATGTAGCCTTTTTTCTGGTATCAAATTTAAAGAAAAAGACTTGAATTTCCACACAGAACTACCCATTAAAAATTACTGTTACTCACCGAGATAATAAGCCATTACATTTCCTGTAAATTTACATCATTCCATTATTTCAGTTTCCCACAATTAGTGCATATTTCTGCAACATTTCCTATTTGTTATACAAACAAATCTATGCTCCCATCAAATTAGCGAAACCTAAAATTTATTAGCGTTTTGGACAACTCAAGGACTCTCATTCTAATAATATTAGGAAAAAATTAAATTATAGTTAAATAAAACATCCAAATAAATTCTTAGCTTGGGTTCATTATTTATTTTAGCATTTGAAGTGGGTGTGCCACCTTGTTGTCCTGTCCTACTAATGTTTTCGTCAAAATAAATGGGCGTAAACGGTTGCTCAATACTATACACACGTATCAATTTAAATTTCTAAATAGATTGTCTATTACTAGTAAAGAATGTTTATAAGACAAGGCAATCTGCGAGGTTACACTTAAAATTATATGAAGACGAATAAAATATTTTTGTTACAACCGAAAATAAAATAAGCACGAATTTGAATTTCTAATTATGGGTTTCTTGAATAGGAAGCGTGGTATTATATACGAAAAATGTGACTTTTTGGAGAAAATCCTTAAGCTAACAAGGTTGTGTCGAAGGTTAATATATGTAAGAAGAAAAATGACGGTCATGGCCCCAAAAAAATAAAAATATAATGTCTTGAATAAAATTGTTGTATATACGGATCTAGAGAAATTTTGTGGGGCTGGGGGGGGGGGTAAATGATCCGAGGGGTGTGGAGAACCCCCAGGCGATGACGTTGAACGCGAAAAAAATTTGTATAATAATGTTAATAGCTGACCTCTGGAGGGGGGTAATTACCCTTATTACCCCCTCTCCGTAAATCCGCGCTTGAGTTCATACAAAATTCCATCGCAAGTAGCAGAAATTAATAAACAAAGACAGGCAAAGGATAAGAATATTTTATCAACAGTCAATAGGTATTCAATAGAGGGAGGGGAGTAATCTTGACATTTCCCTAACCTTTTAAAAATAATTAAAAATTTGTTTCAAAAGATAAATAAAAATTAATTATAAAAGACAGGGAAATATTTTCCATGGATATATTTTTTAACCCGTTTTATTACCGACCCCTTTTCCCTCCCCAAATTCTAGTCCAACCTAAATTTGCTTTTTTAAGGCTTCAAAATAGTCCTGCACTTGTTCCCCATTTGAGAGATACATTCTTTATTGTCTTATTTATTTTTCCACTTGCTGGCCTTTCTAAGACCTGCTTCCCTCTTTTTTCTAAAGAAATCTTGATCGGTCATCTATTTTGTATCTCCTCCCCATGTTTTTACCTGTGTTTGGCTTTTACCCAAACTCCTATTGTTACTGACGTTCCAGGTAGAAATGAGAACTGTAGGAAACCACAATCTAGCCATAAAATTGGGCAAATATTCTAATTTTTGATTTTAAAAATCGATATTGAATTCAAACGTTATGGAAATGTAGGAAGTAGTATTTGGAAAAGTCCTAAATGTTTATGAATTAAAATAAATGTTCAATCTTTTGGTAATTGCAAATTTTTCCGAAAAGAAACCGAAATTAATAAAAATTACCATTTAACTAAAGATCATGTGATATATAAATATTCTAAAACTTATACTTTCAAGCTCGCTTTCGAGTTTCTCACAATCAAATGTTAAAAAAATATAATTAAATAATTTAAACGTGAAAACGTGGAATTTAATGTCATAATTTAATACCAAGTGTTGCTACAATAACACAATCGGATTAATTTAACCCGCTGGTTGAGTAAACCTTAAAAAAACAGTTGCTAAATCAGTTTTTTGATTTATAAATCCCGTTGGTTAATGTTACAGACGGTTTCTTCATTAAATTGTAACTTTAAATTTCTAGTTTATTCGAACACCATGCGGTTAAATTTTTTTTAAATTGAGAACACTTCAAAAGTTGTATTGAACCAAGAAATTACTCAAAAAATTTAGGCCATCTACTTTCTTCTTATAAAATCGTAACGCGTACGTGTATCCATCAATTTTCTTTTAAATCCTAAATTATCCTTTTCAAAGGGTTTGAAGAAATTTAAAAAAAAATAATATCCTCGACAGGTTCATTTATCTAGTCCAGTAGTTGAAACAGATTTGTTGTTTTAGAAAGTCTTTTTTAGTATCCTGAGTTGTGTAAATAGCCTACGTTGTGACCTCTACATTCTACACAATATTATGCAGGAGAAAATTATAATAATATCTGACCCCACGTGTAATTACACAAGATAATTATTAAATAAAATTAAAAGGGAAAAAAAGTTCTTCCTTCTCATCCTTCTACTAAATCAGATGTTAATTCTATTCCACTTTTTTTTTATTTATTCGTGTTGAAATCACGTGAATCTGCAAAACCATGGAGCGTGGGTATAAGGCATTAATTAAATTTATTTATGAATCTTCCGCCTTTTTTCTTAAAACAGATTTTATACATAGATAAAATTAACAAGCTTAAAAAAATAAAAAAAAAAGCTATAGTTCAAGCCGTAAACCGATGGTTTTGTATTAAAAACTATTTTGGTGGCGGTAAAACTTGACCCCCACCCCTTAAAAATAGGGGTTGAAACATAATTTTAGATTAAACAAACAATTTTATTAAAGAATAGTCGAAAAAGTATCCGAAATCATCAAGTTCTACTACAGAAAACAGTAAATAAGCCATAATAAGGGTCAACAACATCAGGAGATTTCAACGCTAGATCAAGAAAGTAACCTGAACTTACTCATCCTTTGGATCCTTAATATCCAATCAAGTTTTTTTAAAATTCGATGAGTCACACATGTAAAAACTGTAAAATTAGTCTTCTCACATTATTTTAAACATTAGGCACAATAACTGTCAGGTTTAGTTCGATTTTCCCCAATTAAATATTTTTGAAACGAAAAATTCCAAACTGATCACTCAAGGGGTTAAATGATTCGTATTTTTTAAAAAAAATATTGATGCACTAAATTTATTGAAGCAGTACCATGAAAGTTTCACAGTACAACTGCAAATATAGATTCTACGTACCGGATTCGTGGCCAGCGAGCGCCACACTGCTAAATTCCCCATGTTGGAGTTGAAACCGCGCAGTTTTATTTACGCATATTTTATTTTATAAAAAAAATTGCTTTTTAGAATTTTAAATTTTAGGTTTAAAGAACTTTCGGTTATGGATCACGAATTATGAATATTTTTTTGAATTTAATTCGAATTTTTAATTTTCTGTAAGTGTTGGCAACACTGCTCTTAAGAAGAAATAAATATTATTCGTACTACTTCATTCACGGATAGAAAAAAAGGAATGTTGAAATATTCATTTGACCTTTTGTTACAATTATTATTAACATTTCTTCAAGGATATTAATGTTTATGTTATCATAAAAAAAATTAAAGGGGAATTTAAAAGGAAACAAATAAAGAAGTATTTGAAAGAAAAAGTCACAACCAAAATTTAATCAAAAAATGAGAAAAAAAAAATTTAAGGAAAATAATTTTGAGTATTAACAACAAAATCGAACACGTCAAAACTACTTTCCGTGCGTTTCTAAAAGGTAAATGCCACAAATGAGCGAGAACCTCGTACCTGAACACACCTGTTGCATTTCTTTCCTGAATAAAAATATGCAATTTTTGGACATTTAAAAAATCAAAAATGATTTCCAGTGATTACATTTTAGAACTTTGCAATGTCTTTTATACAGGACAGGTAAGAATCTTCCCTTTTTACGTTACCATTTAATTGTTAATAATTTTTAAGGTTGAACCCAGTACTTGTATGCAAAGAATTGTGGGAAGTGTAAAAACAGGAGTTATCCTTAAGGATGTTTCTTTAACTGTCCAATCAGGGGAGGTTTTAGCAATTCTTGGATCTAAAGGTAATATTTATTTTTTTGTTTTTATTTTTTCATAAGTGTTTTATTTAGGTAGTGGGAAAAAGGCGCTTTTGGATGTTATATCCCGACGTGTTCAAGGACCCATTAGGGGGCAAATTCTTCTTAATAATCAACCTATGAGTCTTTCAATTTTTCAGCAAAGATGTGGATACGTAACACATAAATGTGACCTCATTCCAGGACTTAGTGTACAAGAAACTCTTTATTATACACCCACAAAGGTAGTTTTTATTTATTTTTGGTACTAAAATTGATTTATCATGGGATTGCGCCGGGTTACAGGAAACATCCTCCTGAACCACCAAAAGTAGTCGGAATCAGGCAAAAATTAATGTTTTTGTTATAGACTTCCGGTTACATGAAGAAAACCAAGGTAAAGCAAGTAATGGCAGATTTAGCCCTTTCCCAAATGGCAAATCGTTGTACGGAAAATTTAACCAAAAGCGAATACAGAAGACTAATGATTGGAGTCCAACTCATCAAAGATCCAAGTATTTCCTTTTCCACTTCCCCCATGAAACAAACCTAAAAAATATTTCAATTCTAGTTATCCTTCTTCTTGATGAACCGACATGGGATTTAGACCCATTAAACACTTACTTGGTGATCTCAATTTTATCTAACGCGGCTAAAAAATATGGTACTGCCGTTATCCTAACAATGGAAAAACCCCGATCCGATGTTTTTCCATTCTTGGAAAGGGTTTTATATTTATGCCTAGGAGACGTAGTTTACATGGGAGGAACCAGACAAATGTTGGAATATTTCACCGCAATTGGATTTCCTTGTCCACAATTAGAAAACCCTTTAATGTATTATTGTAAGATTCTCTTATTACTTCTTTTTATTTCTTCTTTATAATATTTTTTTTAGTATGTCTATCAACTGTTGATCGAAGATCTCGTGAAAGGTTTGTTGAAAGTAATCATCAAATCGCGGCTTTAGTGGAGAAATTTAAAATTGAAGGAGGAGCTTTCCACAAGGGTTCAATATCACCACATGGGGGACATACTTTAGATCATAATGTTTTAGGACATAACAATAAAGTTCCTTTGCTTCAAGGAAGACCATCCTCGTTTTATGTTGGCTGGATTTTATACGTGTAAGTATTAAAAGTTTTAATTAAAAGGTGATTCGTTAATTTGATTTTTTTTTTAGGAGATTGTTGGTGGCGACCTTTAGTGTTAGACAAGCTGGATTGAAACAATTATTTTTACGATTATTTTTTGTTCCACTTTATTTTTTGTTGTTATTGGGATTTTTCCATGATACTAAGGTTTGTTCATTTACATTGCGTATAGTTCCTATATACAGTGTAGTGTGTCCACGGATTGAGTGCATATAAGGTGTAAATGACAATTTTTTTAGAGTTGGATCTTCATATTCTGAGGATCGCTCCTGCTTAGTCTCAAACTAAGATATTGAAAAAATGAGCCAAATCAATTAATATACAGGGTGTTTTCTTGGCCGAAATCTAAAAATTAGTCAAGAGTAAACTGTCTTTATTTTAGCAGATATAACAAAAATGTATTAGTAAAAGTTGTTTAGAATTAAAAGTTATTGAAGATTTTCAACTTTTATACAAATCAGCCTACTTTGATTTTTTCATCAAAATCCAATACTTTTGAACTCATGTGTGTAACAATAAGGTTTAGTATTTTTTTAATAAATAATTATTTGTTTTTCAAGTACTTTGTTTAATCATTCTTCATGCATGGGTCATTAAAACCATAAAAACCATAAAAAATCTCATGTTGATGAAAAATATCAAAGTAGGCTGATTTGTATAAAAATTGAAAATCTTCAATAACTTTTAATTCTAAACAACTTTTTCTAATACATTTTTGTTGTATCTGCTAAAATAAAGACAGTTTACTCTTGACTCATTTTTAGATTTCGATTCATGCAGAGCGATCTAAGATAAAATTGGCTGTGGCTCGATTTAATGGAATCACAGCACAGTCAATTTATTTTAGATCAGCCTGTACTCATTTTTCTTATTTGGCATTCCTTCCATTGACTGCGTCCCTTCCTTCCTGTATAATTGCTTCTTCCATTTCGTCAATGCCTTTCCACTTCCCGTACTCTTACTTCGCCCTTCCCTTTACGACTTTTCCATACTTTTCTCCCACAGGCTTCCCATCGTCCCTCTCTATTGTCTATTTCGTTTTTCTTTTGATGTTACAGTTCCTCACGTGGTCGTCATTACGGGCTGCAGACTTTACAGTACCTTTCCTCCACATTTTTCTTTCCTTCTCTTAAAGAACGACATAGATTTTTTTCTCGTACGTATTGGTCCAGCATCCTTAATGTATTCCCCTTTCTCGACTGAATTCGTCCCCTATATCACTGCAGGCGGATTTATTTTCCCCTTTCCACACCCTTGCGTTAAAAAATTGTCGTTTTCATTGAACTAAGCTTCGTTTCGTCTCCTTTGAGTTTATTTCCCATCAGGAGGTTGCTAAACCTTCCTTCCACAGGCTTGACCCTTCTTTATTTCCCATCAGCACTTTTCCATTTTTTTCCATTGCGGGTTCGCGTAATTGGGGCGTATACTACGCGTCTTGTGTTTTCAAAAATTATTAATTTCCTGTAGGTACCCTAATCCTTCTTCTTTCGTTCCTTTCTTGATATAATCATGCGACTATATTTTTTTTAGAATTACCAACACACCTTTATAACAAGAAGTGGTTTAATTTTGAATACTTTATCAGCTGCAACATTCCTTTCAATAGTAAACACAGTCTTAATATGTAAGATAAAAAAATTATTATCTAACAATTTTTATTTTAAATTTAATTTTTTTCAGATCCTTCTTATAGGACGAGATATTATCAAGAATCTCAAGAAGGGCTTTATGGAGGGACGCTATTTCTGATTACGTATAATTTAGTGTCTATTCCATTTTCATTTTTATCTATTGCTGGTGCTAGCGCAATCCTTTATCCGTAAGTTCCTTTCTTTTTGGAATATTTTGGAAAACAAACTTTTTTAAATTATTTTCAGATTATTTGGATCATTTGAAGAAGAACCCTTAGAGTATCTTTATTTTGCTCTAATTCTGTGGGCTTGCTACATTTTTACAGAACAACAAACCATGGCGATTTTAATGATAATTAAGGATTATTTATCAGCCGCTATATTAAGTATTTATATTTCCAGTGTCTGTTTAGTTTTGAGCAGCGGAATTTTACGGTAATTCCCCTAAAACCGTTCACAAACATTTTTTTTAATTTAAATCAATTTTAGATCAATCAAAGGTCTTCAGGATTGGCTTTATTATTTAACATACGCCACCCAAACACGTTACGCCGCCGCGTTTTTGAACAGACAATTATTTTTGAGTTCAGATCTTCATGATCCTTTACCATATGACGCTCAACATAATTGTTCCAATATGAATCTTATAGAAACTACGAATTTTAATGGATTATCCAATGCTTATTGCAGATATTCAAGTGGGCAATCATATTTAACTGAAAGATACGCCCGGGACAATACAGATGTAATATTTAGTGGAATATTGGATTTTGATCTTAATCTTGGGATTACTTTTGCGTTTTCACTTGGAATGATTGTTTTTAATATTTTTTTATATTTAATTCCTTTACCTGCGTTTGTTAAAGCTAAGTTTAGAGAAGAATAAAGGAAAAGGGAGGGGGAATTTGAAATAGCTACGACCTTCATACTGAAATGATAAACAATTTCGATAAAAAAATGTATACATATTTATTAATCTGTTTGCATCATATAATATTTACAGTAGTATAACTTGAATAAAAACAATTGTATTACATATTTACTTTTGACCTTATTTACATAAAAATAAAAGATATTTTTTTATATACATTTTAAAATTAGTTGCAAACTTCCAAATGGCTATGAATCTGCCTCATAGGTTTTAAATCAGGGGACACCCCAAAATTACACCCAGTAGATGACACAATATCTTCAACCCCAACTCCTTCAGCAACTTCAATCAATGTTAATCCCTTTTCAGGATCAACTTCAAAAACAGCCTGAAAAAAATTAATTTATTAAAAATAAAATCTTTTTGTTTCACTAACTTTTTCTGTAATAATCATGTTGACACAATTTTTTCCAGTAAGAGGTAAGGAGCAGTTTTCTAAAATTTTATGACCCCCATCTTTAGCTGTATGTTCCATACACACCACGACTTTTGTACCAGGAGCTGCTACCAAATCCATGGCTCCACCCATTCCTTTAACCATTTTACCCTAGAAAATATTTTTTAAGTCTCAAGTCTTTGGAGGAAAATAAGAAAAACTTACTGGAATCATCCAATTGGCTAAATCCCCATACTGGGAAACCTCCATAGCCCCCAAGATAGTTAAATCAATATGCCCCCTAAAAAATTTCTTTAATTTTCTTTAAAAAACCAAAATATTTTTCTTACCCTCTGATCATGGCAAAACTATCATCGCTGCTGAAGAAGGAAGCACCTAGAGGGGAAAAAACATTGATTGACCTTTCCATTTTATTTCAGGTCACAATACGTACCTTCTACAGTTGTAACAGTTTCTTTTCCAGCATTAATAAGATCAGGATTAACATCCTTAGCATGAGGGTAAGGACCAAGACCAAGAATTCCATTTTCAGATTGTAATAAAACAATCATGTTCTTAGGAATGTAATTAGAAGCCAACATGGGCATGCCTATCCCTAAATTTGCTATGAATATGTTAAGGAAGAACAATTTTAAAAAGAAAATTTGAATGTGTTACAAAAAAAAGGATACCATACATGCCATTTTTAAATTCTAAAGCTGCTCTTCGCGCTATTCTTTCTCTTCTTTCAGCACTTGGATTGGATTTAGCTGCTGATGGTTTATTGGAACCTTCTTTAAAAACTGTTACTTTCTAGAAATGTATTGGATAAAAAAGAATTTAATTAAATATTAGATGTTACCTCAATTCTTTTTTCATATTTCTGTCCTTGGATTATTCTATCAACGAAAATTCCTGGTAAATGTATTTCATCTGGTCCAAGTTCTCCTGGTTTTACTATTTCTTCTACTTCTGCTATTGTAATTTTACCTGCTTTAGCCATTGTAGGATTAAAATTTCTTGCTGATTTACTAAAAAAAAATTTAGTTTGATTTAAAACAACTTTTTTATAGGCAAAAGTTACTTGAAAATTAAATTTCCATTAGGATCAGCTTTCCAAGCTTTTATAAGTGCAAAGTCCCCTGTAATTGCTTCTTCCATAATGTATGGTTTTCCATTAAAATTCTGTGCTTCCCTTTTACTACTCGGTATTTCAATTTTACCACTTTTATCATATTTTATAGGGGATCCCCCTTCATGGACAAGAGTGCCATAGGCTGTTGGGGTAAAAAAGGCAGGAATTCCAGCACCACCAGCTCTTACTCTTTCTGCTAGGGTTCCCTAATTTAACAAAACCTTCTTTTAAGGGTTTCTTTTGAAAATTAATTAATTACCTGTGGTGTTAATTCAACTTCCAATTCACCAGCTAAAAATTGTCTTTCAAATTCTGCATTTTCTCCAACATAAGAAGCTATAATCCTTTTAATTTTCTTTTGTTTAAGGAGTAAACCTAATCCAAAATTATCTACACCAGCATTGTTTGACACAACCGTGTAATCCTTAGCTTCGTGTTTAAGAAGAGCTGCTATGAGGTTCTCGGGAATACCACATAAACCGAAACCTATTCAAAAAAACTAGCAAATGGGGGGAAAGTTTTGTAGGTTGATTTACCTACCTCCAACTAAGAGTTTTGCCCCATCCGGGATGTCTTTTACAGCTTCTGAAGGATCCGAATAGACTTTACTTTTCTGAGTTTTGGTAGCAAACTTACATGATAAGACCTAAATAATTAAGGGTTGATTTTTAAAAGTGTGTAAAATACCAAGGCAACTAATTATACTGAGTGTCAGGACCTGATTTGTTCTTAAAACTTGATTAAACTGATAATTTTGACGTTTGGATAACCTCAAAAAATTACACTCTTTGTCGTTTTTTGCGCTTAATTTAATTAATTAATGGATAATTTTACCTTGTAAAGATCACTGGAGCTTAAAGAAACATTATGTTGATGAAATACACTTAAAATTCCCCGATTAAAAGTAAAATAGACCGTTTTAAACATTTCGAGAAGCACGTTTGACACTTGTCCTAACCTAGACTTGAACTAAAACTAAACTTGCCTGGATACAAGCCAAAGTATTTAATAATTTGAATAAAACGAGATAAACATGTTTACTGAAATATATAAAGGTCATAATTTTACACAATTCGTTTTTTATCTTGTTAAACTAGTTTTGTGTATTTGCATATCATCATTTGAAGCAAATATTTGAATTTTTATTCAAAATTGCTTTCCAAAATGTTAATTAACGCCATTGGGTTAGTAAGAGACAATTAATAATGTAAATTATAAATTATTTAAATATTTAAACATCCAAGAAGGTAACAAAAAATGAACTTGTAGCTAATTCTGTAGTCCTATCTAGATATTCTTCTAGTTGCACCTTTATACCAAACACCCTGTAGGGAGTACCTAAAGTAGTACCCAGTAGATACCTACTTAAAATTTTAAGCATTTAAAGAACTCAAAAAAACTACAAGGTCATTACCTATTAACACATATATTAAACAATTTTTTTAATCTGTAAAACTGCACTTCCTGAAAATGTTTCAGGAACAATTCAAAATGAAATATTTGCAGAAAAATGGCCCCAAGTTTTTGCTTTTGTTTCATCCCCTTCGTAAGTCTTCTTCCAAATCTTCCAGTAACTGTTTCTTTATCTTTTCGTTTCTAACTCCTATTGATTCCTTAGGTAATCTTTTTCAATGTCGACTCTCTCGTTTAATAATCAATTTTTTTTTACATTACATCTTCATTTAATATGAAATATGTCATACATATTTTTAAAATGAAAGCCAAAATAAGTTAAATATTACTTAAGTTAATAAAATTAATACTTAATTGGAATGATAAACTAAAAACTAAGGCACTAAAGTATATCTTACATAAAATATTGCATTTTATTAACGATACTGGGTGTCTATGTTCTTTTAATTTTTTCTTTGTACTCGATAAAAGATTTTGTGCGTCAAAATCAAGTAATCAAATAATTTTTTAAGTCACCCAGTCTTAAATTAAAAAAAAATAAAAAAATAGTGGCACATAATATAATCTTTATTTAATGTTTCAATCTTCCTGCACGTGCGTCTGTAATCGCACCCCACAATTCTATGATTAAATCATCAGAAAATCCAAACTCTTCAAGATCAGAATTATCTATCGCTTCTGCAAAGTCCATAGAATTCGTTTTTCCATCTGCTTTATCCCAAATTTGAGTCGCTAGGTCTGTATCGTTTATTCCCATGAAATTTTCTAAGATTGTGTTTATTTTATCCACACCAGCATCCATTTCGTCATCCTAAAAATATTTTTTGTAAGTTATTAACATCTTTGATGATAGCTAACGAGTCGTTCGTGAACGACCCCTTACAGAATAGGTGTGTAAATTTGTTGTATGTCTTTTTAAATTTAAATACTCGCCTGTTCTTCAATTGCAGCTTTTCCATTGGCTTTAAATCTAAGTGTTTCTTTTCCAGTACCGTATCCACCTTTTTTGGAACCTTTTGGACCACCACTTTTAGGAGCTATACTGTTAAAACCACTTTTCATGGGTTCTATTAATCTGATTGTAAATGTTGAACCTTTGGGGATTTCTTTAAGTAGTTTTGCTACTTCAAAATGTCTTTTTCCTACCATATTTTCTCCGTTTAGTTTTTCTATATGGTCGCCTACCTGAAATCAAAAACTCCTTTAAAAAAATTTTTAATGGTTGTTTAAATACTGACCAGTATGTGGGGGATTTCGTCTATAACCGATCCTTCTTTGATTCTTTTGATAAAAGCGTATCCTGCTCCATTATCGGTGATTGTTAAACCAAGAGCGTCTTCAGTCTTAACCATTTCAACTTCTTTAGGCCGTCCTACATCAAAATATCGAACATGAATCATGTTTGTAAAAGGAATTCCACTTATAAAACTACATGTGCGAAAAGAGCTTATACTGATTTTGATAATTAACTTTTGTTATCGGTAATCAGTCTTGCTGATAAGAAATGACTGATATATTGAAAAAAAAACCTTCAGTTAATTGATTTCTGGTACAATTTAAAATTGGACGTGGAAATTTCACATAAAAATTTATTTCTAATTACATTATAAAATGAAATTTTAAAATTCTTATTGTAATTCCAATTATTTTAACATTCACCTACAAAAAACAAGTTGTGTTTGACCTTGGCTTTCTGTTTTCACGTCTTTGTGGTTTATTTTATTATTACATACATGAACTTTGTGGATGTTGCATAAGCCCACCTGTTTGTCTATTTAATAATAATTAATATCTCTAGTACTTAACATTAATTTTATTTTACAAACGAACCTTTTTTATGGACGAATATGAAATCTTCTAATCCAATTTGACCACCAAGAAGTTTTTTCATATCAATTTTGTAAGTGTTTAACGTACAGAATAATACCTGAAATTAAAGAAAAAGAAATTAGAAAGTCACATTGTTTCACTTTAATCAAGTGGTACAACATAATCAGGAAATTTCATTAATTTATCCTTATCCAGAAGGAAAAGTTTTAAACCTGCGTCTCGCACCTTTTAAGGTTTCAGGATTGTTTCAAATTTAAATTATTTAGCTTGGTAGATCATAGGTTTAACCAAAAATAACAATAAGGGAATTCCCCCAATCCCCGAAGGATAATTAGCTCCAAGAATCCTTTCCAGCACCATTGATAGACATTTCATCCAAATTGTTACACTTTTTTTAAGTTCTCTCGTCTCTAAGACAAGAAGATAATCGTTTTTTCATTTCAAAAATTCACAGGGGGTGGTCGAAGATAATTTATGCACATTATAACTTCATAAAGTTAGAAGAAGTGGCCATAAACAATATTTCAGTCCTGTATAGAGTTTTTGAAAAATACATTTCGTAATTATTTTAGATCGGTGGCTTTCAAAAATTCATGGAGGGCGACGCGTAACTCCTAGGGAATTTTAAAAGAATTCAAAGTAGAGCCTACAAGGTCCTCTATTACGTCTAAAAATTTTAATAAAGTCCTGTAGAAGATTTTTGAGAAATGAATTTCTCAAGTTTCCAAGCGTTTTGAAGACTTCAGTATCGGATGTTTTCAAAAATTCATGGAGGGCGACGCGTAGCTCCTAGGGAATTTAAAAAAAATCAAAGTGGAGCTTACAAGGTCCTCTATTACGTCTTAAAATTTTAATAAAGTCCTGTAGATAGTTTTTGAGAAATTAATTTCTTAAGTTTCCAAGGGTTTTGATGACTTCAGTATCGGTTGATTTCAAAAATCCATGGAGGGCTTGGCGTAACTACTAGAGCATTCACAAAAAATGAAACTAGAGCTCACTAGGGCCTCTATTACGTCTTAAAATTTTAATAAAGCCATCTAGATAGTTTTTGAGAAATTAATTTCTTAAGTTTCCAAGCGTTTTGATGACTTAAGTATCGGTTGCTTTCAAAAATTCACGGAGGGCTTCACGTAGCTACTAAAGCATTTTTTAAAAAACTATACTAAAGCTCACAAGGTCCTCTATTACGTCTTAAAACTTTAATAAAGTCCTGTAGAGAATTTTTGAGAAATTAATTTCTTAAGTTTCTAAGCGTTTTTGAGAAATAATTTTCTTAACTTACGCTACATTTGAAAATTGGATAGTAGGTCAATGATCAGGTACGTGCAAAAATTATATCTGATAAATAATAAATTAGAACGATCATCATCATAACGAGTAACGAACTAACGATGATTATATCTCGAAGCAAGTACTACATCCTATATTTTAAAACTCTCATAATAATTGATCACGTCATGCCCATTTTAATCTTTATAATTCAAACTTAAACGCATGCATACCTTCACTTCCATAAAATCTCATTGCATATTTATTCTAAAATAATTAATATCTAAGTAGGCAGTTTACAAGTAACTAATTTATTTTTCTATGTTAGAAGCGTACTACTTTATATTAATGTAAGAAACACATCTTCAAGTTTACGAGACATACTTTAAATATATTTATTGTTCATTGTTTAAATATTTTTACTCAAAGAATGACATTAATAACAATTTTAAGTTGTGTTACAATAACCATTACATCACCTACGAATATTAAATCGATTGAGCCGCACCTATTGAGATTGTAACGGTACAGAAACATAAATATTCCATTGTAGTGTCCATTGTTTTTTTTTTGTATAAATATAAATTTTTGCAAAAATATAAAAACAATAATATTATAAACAACTATTGAACACCCACGCGGATTTATTTCAGACAAATAGGTAAGGCGAGAAGATTTTTTCAGGATCTAACCCATGTTGGTGGGGAAAAGTTTCAAAGTCCACAACTATGGGAGTAATTTGAGACAAGAAAAAAATAAAAAGCAATTGGAGCATGTCTTGTCTTTGTATAAATTCTTGTGCAGGATAGACATTTTTAACAACATCCCTGTGGAATATAATATCAAGTTTCTCCCTGTTATCGGTTGCGAGTTTACGACAAAACAGTTTTTCCACAAAATTGTGAAATATTAATTAATTTATTGCTTAAAAAAATTTATGACGCGTTGTCGTTAATTAATTTAAATAAAACCT
The DNA here is from genome assembly GCA_963082805.1 of Hemicrepidius hirtus. Taxonomy (NCBI): domain Eukaryota; kingdom Metazoa; phylum Arthropoda; class Insecta; order Coleoptera; family Elateridae; genus Hemicrepidius; species Hemicrepidius hirtus. The sequence continues at coordinate 2,146,955 of OY720166.1, forward strand.
GACCTCGATTTATGAATAACTTTGAAAATTTTTATTTAATATTACAATACCTACTGCGGTTAAACTTTTTTGAAAATGTTCAATAAACCAAATCAATCTTTCTTCTTGCTTCAAATAAATATAAAATAATATATAAATTTTGAAACTAAATTGGCGAGAGTGTAACTGAAAAATTATGCAATATTTCATTACACAGATATTAGATTTAGGTTACCGATTGAAAAATTAGACATACAACACCCTAACATTAAAAAAATGTAAATATTTTCAGTCTAATCCAATTCAAAATGAAAAATTACATACAGTTTTGTTGTTACCATTGACAAATAATTTTCAGCGTGCGAAATATTTAATGCAACAAAGGGTAATTATTTTTTTTATGTGCTATACAGAAAATTATTAATTAAGTTGCCACAATTATGAGAATTGGAACTAAAATGCAAGAAAATAATGCTTTTTAGACAGTTTGGATTAGAAATGTTTAGATCAATGGATATTGGTACTAAATCTGAAATTTTATGAAGCGAAACTATAGGATATACATAGCTATTATTGGGAAAGCTTTGAGGTAAGTACAATCTACAGGACTTTATTAAAATTTTAAGACGTAATAGAGGACCTTGTAAGTTCCAGTTTGATATCCTTTAGAATTCCTGAGGAGCTACGTGGCACCCACCCTGAATTTTCCAAAGCAACCGATACTGAAGTCGTCAAAACGCTTGGAAACTTAAGAAATTAATTTCTCAAAACCTATCTACAGGACTTTATTAAAATTTTAAGACGTAATAGAGGACCACTTTGATTTATTTTAAAATTCCCTAGGAGCTACGCGTCGCCCTCCATGAATTTTTGAAAGCAACCGATACTGAAGTCTTCAAAACGCTGGGAATGTTAAGAAATTAATTTCTCAAAAACTATCTACAGGACTTTATTCAAATTTTAAGACGTAATAGAGGACCTTGTAAGTTCCACTTTTATTTATTTTGGAATTCCCTAGGAGTTACGCGTCGCCCTCCATGAATTTTTGAAAGCAACTGATACTGAAGTCATCAAAACGCTTGGAAGTTTAAGAAATTAATTTCTCGAAAACTATCTACAGGACTTTATTAAAATTTTAAAATGTAATAAAGGTCATTAGAGACCCTCGTTCAATTTTTTTCTGAATGCCCTAGTGGCAGCGTATCGCCCTCCATGAATATTTGAAAGTAGCAGGTTCTGATAAGTTTGGATTTAAATATTCAAAAACAAAGCAGGAAGCAGGAAGGTTTTGTTTCTAGTCTTAAAAAATTCTTAGGGGATGTCACAGATAGTTTAATTCTAACATTGCCTGCAAGGATAAAAAACCCCAATCATTGTTCTTCATGGTTTCAAGGTAAAAATTCAAGAAACCTTATAAGACACTACCTGCTCTTTTGATACCCATATTGGTTTATCTTTCAACCTCAATAAAATCTATCGATTGATTAAATCGATCGGATCCGCACAGCAGAGGTGCTGTGGCAATGTCATCGCCCGACAAAGCCTACGTATAATTGCCTTAACAGTGAAAGGATTCCTTCCTAAATGTCTACTTCTAAATTGGATAATAAAGGTGAGGTAGTTATTCGTTCTCCTTGGAAAAAATATTTGCACGAGCCAAAAATTATTGTTTTATTCATATATGGACACTTGTTTGTTATCGACCTGTTACTGCTCGCAATAAATTTAAATTAATGTACAATCAAACTTTAATATGTTAGTCACCCTATAACGATAACAGATGGTCGAGGACATCCTGTAGGTGCATCAACCGTATTTCCTGTTAAACGTGCGTTATGTGAAATTGTTCCAGTTGCACATGTTCATAGTTTTGTTTATCTGTTTCTATTTGGACCTTGTAATAATTTAAATAAACTACACAAACACCTAACGAAACTAATTGGTACCTCAGTACCGTTTTATTTTAAATTTGGCGCCTCAGAAATGTTTGCGGCTCAGACTTAATCCTCCCGAATTAAAACTTCCATGAAATTAAAAAAATAAATCCTGTTTAGGTGTAGTAATAAAAACATCAAATTCAAAGATTAAAACAATGTTTACAAGCTATTATTGACTTGAATTGAATGGAAATCCGTATCCCATTGTCAATTTTCTGATAAGCTATAGGTAACCTTTATCGTCAATACATGAGAAAATAGGTAACACCGACGACTTGCGTTATTCCTTTAGAATTGCCAACATCACCTGTACGTAGCAGGAATGCAGATGATTGTGAAATTATACGTTATTGCAACATTCAAGTGGATCCGCGCCACGAATCGCAATTTACATTGTAATTTTTGATACGGTTACGTGAGCAAATGGGAAGAAGAGCAAGATCTATGGGAAAAACGTGACTGGATTCGAATAAATATTGTTTTGAACAAAGAGAAGTTTATCATCGAGTTAAAAATAAAACAAAGCTATTGGAAATAATTAAAGGCAATCATTTTAAGATAATTCAATCAGCAGGAAACTACAACATTTGTTAATATCAAGCTAGCCATGGAGATTAAGTTGACATCATCAACAGGAAAAATGGAAGAGAAGGACAAAATCTTGGAAGCTACATATTTCAAAAATCTCGTCTAAAAAGACATTTATTTTGCTCTTATGAACAGAAAAGTCTTATTAGTTGATTAAGCTGTCATCGTCAGCAGGAAACAATACTACCAACTCTTGATAGGAGTCTAGACACATTTATTAAATTGCAAAGTCGCACGAAATTATATTAGCTGGGGAGAAGCTTCACAACCATAATTCCAGAGAGATCTCAGAATTTTTTTTAAGGCAATTAAGTTGCCATCTTCAGTAGAAAATAAGATAAACTCTTGATCAAAGCCTCGATAAAGTACCTAGTTTCAGTACCAAAGTTGGGAAAATTATAGCAACGAGGGAAAAGCCTTCCAAGCATAATTCTAAAAAAAATCTCAGGAGTATTTCTAAAAGTTTTAAGACAATTAAGTTGCCATCGTCAGTAGCAAATACGATGAACTCTTAGTAAAAGCCTCGACACAGTATAATAAATTACATTGCAGTCGTCAGGAAATTATAGCAACTGGGGAGAAGCCTCGCAAGCATAAAAACCTCAAAATATTTTCCAACTATTTTAAGACAATTATTAACTGTCAACGTCAGTAGAAAAACACTGAATGGAGTCCTTAATAAGGTTTCTACTGTAAATTTCTCATAATAATTTTAAAAGGCTTGAACACATAAAAATTGGAAATTCTTCTAATAATCATTTCCGACTAAAGAAAAGCGTAAATGGAGAAATTGTACCTATTTATAGGAATGTACCTACAAGAACTTGAAGAAGTTGTTTAATGAAAAAAATACTTGTTAAGAAAGTATGTACTTGACACTCTTTAAATTACCACGTTTCGCATCATCGCATCATTTGGTACATCCTGGTTTTTACCCAAACTGATAAAAATTAAAGATGAGAAAATTTTAATTTACCATAAAAAAAAGTATGTGGTGGTTACTTTCGAAATATTAATAACAAACTTCGTAGAAATTAACCTTCACTATTTTAACACAGACGATAAAAATTAGCGAAAGGCTAATTCTTTTAAAGGCGTCACCATTTCTACTCTACTTTTAAAAATATACGCATTATACGTTCCGTATATTGCACATTAATTGATTAATTATTGGATTTCTGGTTTTACTCAACACTATTTTAAGCAACGTGACACTGGACAATCAAGGAAGTTAATTTCCAGAACATGTAAAGCTGTCGTATCTACTGCAAGGACTTGTAACTTTATTCTGGAATTAAATTATTTATTTATACAGGGCGAAGGAAATTTTTTTTTAAATATATTAAGTCTTAATTAACCCCTAAATTCTGTAGCCCCCGTATTGATTTTGAAAAAGACAGTCGCATAATGGAAAACTTGGAAGGCTTTTCACCAATGAAGTAAATACGTAAACAAATTATTTTCCTTGAAGTATTTCCTGTTATTATTTGAATTATCTTTCAAGAAAATTGCCTTTAATTTTAAATTCAGATACAAATAACCCTTAATCTTAAATTAATCATAATTTTTTAAATAATATTACGCAATTTAACTACACTCGTTACTTATGTGGTACTAAGAAAAAAATTAAACAAACTATTTGTGTTATTCTAACTCAAGCACAAATATTGCTAAAAAGATTCTATTGTTTGATTATAAACAATGTCATCATTTGAAAATGATTTATCTTATCAGTCAGCCCTGATTAAAACCAAAAACTACTTTTATTATTTGAATTAGGTATCCTTTAACAATTTTATTAAACATTAGTAAATCGTGAAAATACAATACAGTAGAAAACTTCGTGAGTGTAGGGGCATTACTTTTTTTTTGAAAAAATTAAATTTGTCTCGTCCGTGGGTGATTGTGATTTTGTATTAGGCTATGACCTTAGCAGTTGGAGACCCCTGTAGTGCTTGTGTAATTGAAAAAAAAAATTATATTATAAAGATTACGAAGATTAGAAATGTCCTTGAAGAGAAATAAATAATGTGGGGTCGAAGACTAAAAATAAAACTCGACGTGCTAGTTAACCTTTTTTGGATTTTTACTGTAGGTGGTGGTTTGTGATTTATTTATTTTTTTAATCATTAAAGATCGAATCGTTTGGTTGTATTTGGTAAATTTCGATTATGTAGTTTTGTAGAGCATGGAAAAAAGTTGAGCAAAAAAGGATCTTCCCAAAAAAAATATTATAGGTAGGTAGCACACATTTTTTGGAGCAAATGGATAAATAAAGAAGTTCTTGGAAGAAATCCCGAAAATGTTAACCCATAAAATTAATTAGGACTTCAAGTTTTCCGGGAAGAATGAGAAAATAAACGGATATACCAGGTTTTGAAGCAAATGAGAAAATAAGGGGGTTGGCCGAAATTGAAATCTTTCAAGATTCTGAAGAAAATCGGAAAATAACGAAACGTGTAGGTCCCTCGAGATGTTACGCAAAAATCATTTCATTTACAGCAACATTCCTTTCCTTTCCATAAACATTTAATAAAGTTTCCCTTTTAATTATTTCGTTTTAATTCGATCCATTACTACTACAAGTGATAGTTGAAAAAAATGAACCAAAAGCTATAATAAATTTCTTTTCGTAAACATAATTCACTTTTACTACGAGTTAACAAATTCAAAGACAAGTTTAACCAAAAACGACTTAAATATTTTGTAACTTTCACCTTCGTTTTCACATAATAACTAAATTAATGTAAATGAGTAACATTTTGTGAGGTTTCATAACTTCGTGTTTCAAGATTATTATAAGAAACTTATGGTTAAGTAACTAAAAGCATAAATATGACGTTTTTTGAGAGTTTTTGAAATTATTTCGTTATATTTTTTATTTAATTTTAAGAACAATAGAGTTATTTATAGGATTGTGAAACTTGGTTTACGAAAGTAGGGTGCTTTTTAAAACTAATTTTTATATTTTCAATTGGATTTAAAAAAACCGAGACCATTTGTTGTAATTTTGTTCCCTAACCAAATATCAGAAAAATATTTCGTAATATTCAGTTATTTTCTAATTTCCTTAAGGGGTAGTTTAACTCCCTGTTAAGTTAACCAACGGTCAATTATTGTCATGGATACCTACGAATTGTTACAAGAATCTTATCCAAGACAGTTGACCGTTAGTTAAACAAGGAGTTAACTACGGATTGATAAACCCGCCCTTAATAGCCCAAGGATAAATATTTTTAAAACAGTACAGATTTACATTTTTGGATTGGGTCTTGATTCTTATCTCCATTTTTTTCACCATTTGGCAAAAAAATCACTCAGCATTAGTTTTGGGATAACATTTGGGTCTTTTTTGAAATACTAGTTCACTTGATTTTATTTTCTAATGCCACATATGTTTTGGCGTCTCTCTTGCAGTGTAGCCCCTCGATTTTCCCATTTTGTGCAAACATGGGAAGAAACGAATGTTTTGGCTACAGGCTTTCTTTGGGTACGTCTTTATTTTCCGATTTTATTTCAAAAACTGGACAGAATTAACTTTTTGGACTCAAATTTTGAAGATTTCTTGAACGATTTGTCCAATTCTCCAACACAGAATTAAATTTTGGGGCTAATTAAGGTAGGAAAATCTCTATTAGCGGATTTGTTCCAAAAACTTCTCAGAATTTAATTTTTGGGCTAAACTTTCGGAAGTTTCTTGGAGTAAGAAGCTTTACTAACGCATTTGCTCCAAAAACGAATCAGAATTAAATTTTTGGGCTAAGATTTGGGGAGTTTCTTTAGGGTAGGAAACATTCCTAACCCATTTGTTCCAAAACCAAAACATTTAACGATTTTTCTTGAAGAATAGATCCCTTTAATTGCTTTCGATTCGTGAATTTAATCTTAGGGTTAAATTTTGGGGTTTTCTTACGAATACGCCCCATTCTCAACTTATTTGCTCTGAGCTAAATATTTATATGGGATACCCAAAAGAGTCAATCGTATTTTTACGTCATTTCCTATTTGATAAAAAAATTAGAGCGACATTGCAGTCAATATTTGAACAACTGGATTTTAAGGGTTTTTCCAGCATTTTTGATTACACCACCCATTATTTTTGGAAAATTCTTAAACTATTTGCTGTATATTTAACTTTCCCGTTCGGGTTTCGAGAAGAGGTGATTAAATAGAATTTGACCTTTAAACTAATTGCTTGAAACTAAGCAATTTTCAATTTCCCTTGACTAATGCGTAAGTAGTTAAAGTGGATTTAATTCTTTCAATAACAAACATTAACGAACAAGAGCTGGAACTAACAATAGTGCGAGTAAAATTGAAGATTTCCTGTTTTAATCGCTCTGACGATTGTTTTATACGTAAATGGACTTTAATCTTTAACGAGACATTACAAACCCGTTAGGCTTTCACCAAAATTTCTTTTTCTTACCTCTGATGTGGGAATTTCGAAATTTTCCGCAATTTTCTGATAAAGTTCTCGGACATTAGCAAATCCTGAAATAAGTCCCGTGGGACTTCCATGCGCTAATTGGCAGTGGAACACAAGTTGCGGTCGTCCTATTGAAGGTTCCTGTACTTTCCCTACATTATTATTTTCATAATTTTCAGTAGGGCCGTTGTTAGTTATGGGTGCAGGTTTCGGTCGATTTTTTTTGAACATTTTAGTACACTTTCGTTGAACACGTCAATATTTATTCACTAACTAATGGGAAACCAAAGTGGAAACTCACATCACCATTTGATATCTGTTATCACATTTATCTTAACAGATAAGCTGTTACCGACGACACCGCATTTTTTCATTACTAAACATACATAGCTGTTACCTTTGCTGTACTAAGCAGTTAACTGAGCAAGGTGGCTCTCGCGGAAAACAGTTTCGATTCAAATTAAGACGCGATTATAATGGAATTAGTACTGGGAAATGGAAAACTAAGGCAAACCTTACCTCTAATGGAGATTAGTGGGGCAACTAGTTTAGTTTTTTTTAAAGAATTTAATGATTTATTAAATTTTCCTTTATTAAATAAATAAATACATAGTTTTAAATAAAATTCTTGTAGATAATAACAATTACAATTATTTATAATAACAACCATGATATGTTTATTATAAGTAGATGGACCTGCCTCCATCTCCCACTTCTTTCAAATTCCTCACGTGTGCGGGCTTATGAATAATTTTTCTAGGCTTATAAATTAATTTTTCGTCATTTTTTTGGATATAAACAATTAATTTAATTGAACTTTACTTTCTGATTGAGGCACCTCTTCGTTTTCAGCATCGCGATGCTTAATAAATGATAAAAATACGTTATAGACCATTGTAACTGCGTTTATGTACAAAACTTGATATTTTACAGGAAGGTAATAAAAATTAATGAATTGGGTTGGAGGCCATATACACCAGTCCACCTGGAAATAAATGTTTTTTTTTAATCAACACAGTAGTGAATATAAAGTTGCATAGAAGATAAAGAATTGTAGTTAGACAACCAGACGATACAGAATTTTTGTAGGTTGCCTGCAGAGTTTCAGTTTCAGGAAAATAGTTAAACCATCTTTTGTTTTATTAAAAAAAAAATTCAGGACAAATTAATGCAATTTAGAGTACAATAGGTACTACATTATTTTTTTATGCTTCTATAAGGAAAAAATAAAGAAGTAAGAACAGCCTGAAATAAACTGAAAAATATGATACTTTTTTGCAAAAACTTCAGACTTCTTACCTTCATAAAAATAATTATTACATGTAGAATTCTTACCGTGTATACTTCCACAAACTTTTCCTTCATCTCATCTGTACTTCCCTTAACAGATTTCCCTTCCATAGCACCCATACTATAAAAAAGAAATACAATACAAGCTGGAGACATAATAACTTGATCCAGAAGAATTTTTTGAGTTATAGAACTCATAGTCCTTAATGGTAATACTTTATCCATCCAACCATAAAAATAATGATGCAATGGGCCAAACCCTAACCCAGCAACAAACATTCTTCCTAAAAATAGTAAAGTTTAGGGATTGTTTAACTCAAAATAAATGTTTATCTATACCTATTCGGCCCCAATCATAACGTTTAGGTATTAAATTGCGTTGATATTCAATTTCTTGTTCGATTATGTCACCTGCAATCATAAGAACCCCGGAAGTCCATGTATTGGTAAAAAGAAGGTGCTTGTTAAAAGCATCATGCCATCTTTGACTAAATGCTGATCTTCTGGGTCCTGTCCCTGAAGGCTTTGCACAATAAAATCTAACATGAGTTAACACTTTCTTTAATAACATTTCTATATGGAATAATTTTAAGTTTTAAACTAGGACACAATGTACTGATAACTCGAATATTTTAACAGTTTATTCCATGCACTCTGATTATCTAATCATTATTAAAAAATAATTGGCTTATGATTAATTTTTTTTAAATAAATAGACTTTGAAATTTAAGGTTATTTGACTGTCACGTGCGTTACAGGTTTCTGTAATTTACCCAAAAATTGATTATTAATGTGGAAAACTACCACTACGGGGCGAAAATATTGACGTTTGGTCCCTTACGTCACAAATGTTTACAATTTGTAGTGTTTTTTTGTGATAACTGTTCGCTCCTTTATGAATATTTGAAATATTGTGTGATATTTTTTGAATGCCGCTTTTAAAGCTCAATGTTTAGGTAAGAAATATTTTTTTATTTTAAAATTAATGTTTGTAACGTAATATTTTGATGGTCAATAAAATTTAAAATTCTTTGTCTTGCAGGTGTTCATCTAATATACAGGGTGTAGGATAAGCAAATGTTATGCAAATATTTTCGATAAAATGCCAACGTCTCAAGAAAACGACCCCACCCCCGAAAAGGTACGTCTTGAATTTTTTTTCCTACTCCTTTGTATTGATTTTGAATCGAGACTTTCCCCAGATTTTCCCCCCCAATTAATGCTCCAAGCATTGTGGTTATTGAAAGATTGAAAGTTAGCAATAATTTCCAAACTTTCACTAATCATGATCTTGACACATGGTTATTGTCTTCACTTTCAACTAACTCTTGTAGCTCGAAACTCATTTCCTTCATCTTTTATGATTGCTGAAATGCATACAAATGCAACTTGCAAACCTGTTATCCAAGTTTCTTGCAACTACTTGGGGCAGGTGCAATTACCTGTTAAATATTTTAGGGTCTACAGACTCAAAATATACTCAAATTTTTCTTTTAAACATGTATATCAGTTTGAAAGGTACCTATACTACCCTTACCATATCTCATTATCCGAACCCTTGCTTTCCTTATTCATTTAAGTAGATAATGTAACATGAATCTCTTTTTGTTATCCCTTAGACATAGGGAAGTGTTATTGTGTTTGGAGATAATATTTTGTTCCCTTTATCAAAATTCTCAATAGGGTTCTGGTGTGGGATTTTCATTATCTTATTGTATTGTCTGTGGGGCCTTTATTGATTATAGGGTTGGTTTAAAGAAAATTAGTTTAAATAATTATTAAGTTAAGGCTTAATACCAATGTCCTGGTAGGAAGTATTTTGTCTCAATTATCTCATAATTTTCTGGACATCCTGTATATTAATTAAAAATTTTAAATAATCCTTTGGTTAAAATATTTCCATACAAATGCTTCTAGCCCTCCCCCTCCACACGAGGTTAGATCTAGTTTAAAAAATAAAAAGAAAATTAATCCAGATTCGGAATTTTTCAGGAAATTTCAAAAATAGGAAGGTTTTGCTATACTAGTACCCTTAAAATTTTGTCTGATTATTTTTCTTTGAGCCAACCCTGTCTCCTTTCCTGTACAAAATTGAGAGAGCAGAGAGGCATTTTTTTTTTATTTCCAATTTTTAATTTGCAAATCTCAGTTTCTCTTTCGATAATCGTAAACATTTTGATACAAGCTGATAAGAAAATAAAAATGTTATGTAAATGAAATGTATTAGATACAGTTCGCAATAGTTACAGGAAATCCGCTCTTAATAGCAGTCAGTAGCATATCTGAACTGCTTAGTTCTATAATATGTGCTCTTTTTATTGCATGGTTCTAAATTAATAACGTTTATTGGATAGATCAGTTTGTTTATGTTTACTGTTTGAAAACGTTATTGCTGTTAATTAAAATTTTCTTTGCTGCAACGAAGTTCTAAGCAGATGTGGATAATAGTTGAGTGCATTCACGAGAAGATTTAACTTTCAGTAGTTGTGGTATGTAGTAATGTTTAGTTAATTATAAATATTTAGTGTTTGTTAATGTAAAGTGGAAACTTTTTTACATATTCTTGTGTAAGACGTAAAGAAGTATTTTATATTTACGTGGTTGAAACGTAATCTCGTCTCCTACGAAATTGTGCAATTTTAAGAAGACTGTCATAGCCAACTCTTTTGGGGATGAATCTGGACATAACCATAGTAACCAGAAAAAAAAAACTAAAAAAAAATAATCAAACATCCTTCTTAAACTTAAAAGTATGTAGGGATAATATTTTCCCCCTCCATTCTGCAACGGTTTTAAGTTTTGCAAACCCATGAGTGCTAAAAAAAAATCAAGTGCACTAATTATTATTATTATTGTTTTCTTCCCCCCCCCTTAACGCAAACACTACCCTGACGAATTTCTATGAGAATTGACCCCCCCCCCGCTAAATATAATTTTTTCGAGAGATGTTTGAAATCCCCCATACATTTTCCGATTTTTTAAATAAAGACAACCTGTCTATTACCTTTGGACAGTTATGTTGGATCCTCGTCTTGACTTTTATTTTACAGTTAGAACAAACATTACGTTACAAAGTATTCTTCAAAACATACAAAGTATTAGTAATATTTATGTTATAGGAAAGTTAATTTATCAAAATGTCTTCGATTACTATTAATAAATGACTGTGTTGTGAAGAAAGTTCAATTCAGTTAAATCAAAGTTCTAGCCCATTAAATATCTTGATGTAACTATGCATCACTAATGTTATTAAAGCGGTCGTTAAATTATTTGGCTTTCATCTGAAATAAATTGATGGTCATTAGTTCTTTATTGGTTAAATTAATTTATGTTCATTGTCATTTCATTTCTTCTCCTTTTTGTTATTGATCAGATCCGACTTTAAAAGATATTTCGTGGTGCCCTTGGTTATTAACGCTTAAAGTAACAACGACTAATTGCAATTTCCAACACGCTAATTATGAATGTTTATAAAGCATGTAATTACCACAAAAAAAATATTCTGCCAAGCATAAGATAAGCTAATCTGCCTTCTAAACGTACCATGTCCACCCATACGAACCTTAAAAAGTTCAATTGTCATTTTTGCATTGTTTTTTAAAATAATACTTGGCATTACATTAAATAAAAAAAAACGATATAAAGTTTGCAGGTATTTTTTTAATGAATATTTTTGTGGGTGGTTTTGAAGGTTGATTCGATTATTCCGGAACTTGGTAGGTAGAATTTTTGAAATACTTCATTTGTGAATGGATTCCTTCACGGAATTTTACCTGATCAGAGTCAGTGGTAAATCCAAGCTTTGCTTGCCATTTTTGCGACCTACGAACGCGGAGGATAACAACGGAACGAGGTTTTTTAACGTCCACCCTGAAAAAAGAGTTATTCGTTTCTGAAAAAACCTGAAAGATTTCTTACTTCGCTACTATACCGCAAGGAAACTCTAAAAAGGGCGCTAGCGACCGCGACGCACCAATTTTCCAACCCTTCTCTTGGTTTCGGAGTTACAGATTAATGACAGCCTGCTGCGGCATCGGGAGTCGTGTAGTGCCTTTTTATAACCAAAACAGGGGCGATGGGGAAGGGAGATATTTTTCCAGCCCCCCGATAATTGGTCGCAAACTTGCCCCTTTTTACAGGTTGATGGCGCAAAAGTTCCCTTCTAACCCCAAATTTTTTCGAGTCTCATAATTACGAAACCGGGTGGGTTGGCGAGCTAGTTTTGGATGCATTCGATGTGTCTTTTCAGGAAACTCCCCCTGCATAGACCGTGATCCAAATTAGAAACGTTTCAGGCTCCAGAAGGAAAAAATCATTTTTCTGTAGTGTTGCTGTCGAAAAATTTCTGTTACGTTCCTATGGAAATGCGATGGCTTTTCCGCTAAGAACACCTTATTTGAATCTTTTCTGTAGAGTTTAAAAAAATAATTTTTCTGTTAACTTTTTCTGTTATTTTTGTGAGAGCAAAGTCGTTGGATTGTGATAAGTTGTGGTTTTGCTGGTACCGCAATTGATTAAAGCAGGATGTCTGGTCTCTGTAATAACTTCTTTATTTATACCGAGCAACATCAACATACATTTGCTAGGCCTACTTCGTTGATGGTAGTAGGATTTGGTTGTGGTTGTAAAAGCTTGCTTAACATAAGTCTTTTGGTAGTCGCATTAGAGAAACGGGAGTAGAACGTTATAAGTTGCGGAACCGTAATCGTAAAACTTGTTACTCCGGATTTTTTTTGGGTTTGGCCAAAAGTATTCGCCCAGAAAATGACGTGAAACTTACTTAATAGGCAATAATTATTATATAGCAGTTTGATTGGTAATAATTTGGCAACGAACAAAAAATTCGCAATCCGAAAGTAGAAATTCTTTCTGCAACTTTTTCACGTGTAGATGCGTTTTTACCGTTTCCGTTAATTAAGTTTTACGGATTAAAATATTGTGTCGGATTGAAGCAATTATCGACGCCGTTAATTAAAGGTTTGTTATCAATTTGGAATGAGAAAGTGGATGAAGAGGCAGCTTTTGCTTTGGTTCTGTTAATTAACTGCAATTGGGGTACGTAATTATTTCTGTTATTGTTTGTTTAGAAATGAAAGTGTTTTGCAAATTGTGAACATGATTAATTTCCGTAGGTAATTGATAAAAACGTTGGTTGTGGTTTCTACTAGTTTTGTTTGTCTCTCATGACATTAAATCATTTCAAATATTCTGTTGGTACATTTCTGTAGACTTAAGGCCGTTATCAGGGAGTAAACATGAGAAGGTGCTTTTGATTAAGGGTTGATTTGGTTTGGCTGTAAATGTAATCTCGCCCAAGTATACCAAATTTTGAAGTACGAGACGGGAGTAATATTGAATCATGAAGATTAGGCTCGTGACAATACCTCCCCAGACAGAAAAATCTTCACTTTTGTGACCTTCGAATAAAATTACTAATGTAGACTTCGGGTTCTAGAAAGTTTTTGTTTTAAAAATTCGAGACCTGTAAATACAGGACGAGAACTAGGCGAGATAAACACAGGACGTAAGACAATAATGAGAAGGATGACGAAAGTGTTGATAAGATTACAGTTTTTTTTTCATCTCGATTTTACAACGCTGCATTATCTAGACGAGACATGACCATTTCTCAAGGATATTGTGCTATACTGGTGCCAGCATTGATTGTGTTGTGGGTAAAACATGAACAATAAGATTTATAGGGAATTAAAAAAATTGTAAACAATACTCCAGGTACAATTGTACTGGAAATCTGTCTTTATTTAAATTTTAATCAAAGAGATATTTTATTTAAGCATCTGTTCCTTCCTGTTTAACGTGCCAACTTTCTATTGGCATTATCAAAATAAAGCTAGGATGATAAATAATACCTGAACAGATGCTCCACAATTACTTTTAAAGAGTTCAATATTTTTATTAAGCGAAAGATTAAAAATACTTAACTGAAGAATACGTCGTTTCGTTTGTTTGTCGTTTGAATGAGTGCAAAATAATAGACCATGTAGAAAATAAAATTTCCTACAAGAAACTCCGGGAAAACTTCTGTCTAGCATTAATAGTTTGAGCCTGGGAACCGTTAGACTAAACACATGCGCGTGCTCACTTTCTCTTATAGTCTTGAGACTTGCAACTCGGCACGCGTCAGCGTTTTTAACACAGAAAATTTATTTTTCAAACGAAAAAATCTTGGTAGGAGTCTCGCGCTATAGTTAACCTCGGGGCTACGCCTTGTCGGTCAGTTATCTTCCCTATCGACTAAAGTTTTTCCCAGCTCGGTTTCTAATCTACTATTTCACGAATTTTTATACGGAAAAATAAAACGGATATAATTATTTTTTTTAACTGTAATTACTGTCTCTCCAATTTTTATCAAGTACTAGTACTTCCACTTTGAACTATGACATAATAAAAAAAAACAGTACGTAATATGTCTTATTCTGTATGAAATAAATAATATTAAACGTTGAATTAATTTTCAAATAGATAAGAAGTGGTCGTAAATAATTAAGTAATAAAAAGTCATGGTTAATAAAATAATCAAGTACCATCACTAAAAACGTGGCTTTGGAACAAAACTGTCAAGAGTTATTTGAACTAGGAAGGCTTATCATTTAAATACTAGTGAGAAATTTCCCACGGGATCTAATTGAAGAAGAAGAAGAGTTCAATGGGTCAGTACTAAATAAATTTTGTATTGAAAATAACTGAAAGTTCAAAGGAATAGAAGTTAATAGAAAGTTTGCTTTATACAAAAAAAATCATCTTGAAAATTGTTTTTTTTTAGGATTTCTTTAGTTATCTTCGTTTTAAATAGTTTTCTTCTTTTTCTTCTTCTGTTTTTATAGGTGTCTGAAATATCGCCTTTTATTACATTTCTTTCAGTTTCATAATTGATTTTAATCACCTTAGGCTTTTTTAAAAAATATCTTCTTCTTCTTCTTCACTATTCTCTCTCTCGTCCTGTTTTTTTTACAGTTTTGCTTCGTATGTATTTCTTCTCCCCCTTTCCTTCTTCAAAGTATAAGCTTTCGTCCTCCTTTTTTTATTTTCTCATCATCAAATGACCTTTCTGTTCTGTTATTTCCTGTGTATTATCTCCTTTCCTCTTTAATGTCTCTTGATCTTCGTCGTCTCCATCCTGGTCTTGTAGATAAATATTCCTATGAAACATTTCCAGGAGAAAGTATAATCTTGAGCAATGTGCTGTAACTTGCTTATCTAATCACGATGCATTTCTAGAAGGAAAACTTTGTTTAGCCTTTCCTTTTTTTCTCCCAGCCCCTTTATGAAAAGTTTTCTTTGCGCATTTGTGTTGATCCCTTCCAGATAAAGCTCTGACCTAAAAAGTTCTGAAAAGTCTTGAAGCAAAAATTGCTGATTTTAAAACCCTTAATAAATTCATGCTTAATCAGGACGTGATGTCCTTAAAAGGAAACGCGGAAACACAAACTTGTTCACTCCCTTGATGTGTAAACGTCTTTTTCTGAAAACTGAATACTACTGAAATTTTTCAAGTGCGCACTTGAAGCATTCAAGCACCGGAGCGAAGTCTCCTGACAATGAATAACAATAACAATAACGATCAAATTTCAACAATAGTCTATTCTTCTTTAGAATTTCATCGCGTGTATCAGGCTCTGATTGTCACACTAAGCCCCAAGCATTATTAGCCGACATCTAAAGTAAACGTTCCATTACACTTTACAGTTTCGTACGGACTTTCTAGGTGAAAACATCGCGGACTGCTGTGATAATCCCGCGAGTTTTCAATCCGCCAAGGCCATCCGGATCTGTATCCAAAATCGTGTCCTGCTGGCTGCTATTGTTTGCATTTTCAACACAAATTGAACTTTGCGCAGGGCAGTGATTTGGATTTGTTTACCGAGTTTATTTCTGGCTGGCCTCCTCCAATTATGATGTGTTGGTATGTCAGATTTATTTGTGTCCATCTTATTTGCGTTCGCTAGATGATAATTATTGTGGTAACCTGATTAGTTGGCCTGCTGCTGCTGCTGCAGTTGCAGGTTTGCACGAGGTTCTACCTACACGGTTCGTGGTTCCCCGCATGGTGGTTACTACTTTTTTATTGTGTTAAAAATGAGTTGCCTCTTGTGCTGTTGCTCCAAGAAAAAGAAAATTGATGATGTTAAAAAGCCGTCGAAAGTGCAACAGGTGAATAATAACAACGCAATGTGCTCGTTAACTCAAGTGGAAGATGTTCAGGTTGTCGTGATAATTTTGTTTGCTTTGCTGTCGAATTTGGAGATCATTTTTGGGTTTGTAGTGCATATAATGTAGGAAAAAAAATTGTGATTTGGGTTATGTAATAAGATTTACAAACCGTGTGGAGAAAATTATGTGTATAAGCTGTAGGCGGAAAATATGGTTACTGACGATTCAAAGTTTGTAATCTGCGTTGCTTCGTTTCAGTTGTGAGTTAATTATTATTTTTGAATTTTCAAGCAACGTGGTAATGGAAAAATATTCGAACATATTGTTGGTGACGTAATAAAATAATCTGAAGAGTTTGTATGGCTGTAAAAAATAAATTTAAATTAATGTAAAGGGTTGTTTTTCCAAATTTTAGATATTTTTAGGGTGGCTAAAAAATACGCTAAATTAGACACCCAAAAGTTAAGGTAACTCTAGGGGTTAAATTTGGAGGGTGTCCGAATTTTTCACTCAATGGCGCAAAACTATTTTTGCAACCCCACCACAAATTTGGCAAACTTGACTCCTTTACAATTAATTTCATGATCGAGACCTAAAACTGTAAAAATAGGGGTGGTAGGGGTGTAATTAGAAAATTAACCTGAAGGTCTAAAATTTTTACTAACCCAACAAAGGTTAAATTTTTTTACTAACCTTATTACCCAATTTCAAACAAAAAAATTTTTGGGCATTGAAATAATTTTGTCGTTGCCTAACTCCTAAAATTAGAAAAAGTGTTAGGGCCCGAAATTAATTTGGTGTGAAAGATGACAGGCAACTAATCAATAGGCCAAACTCGCAAAAAAAAAGTCTAAAATTGGCCTGAATGTTGAGCCATCTTCGCGCCTATATCTGTTTTGGGAAAATAGGTACATAGGTAGGAAATTCGAGAGGGGTTGCCCAAAGACATTTATCCCATTTTCCGGACAAGATATTTTAATCGCATTTACTGTGGGCTAATCTCTTGCAAAGTGATGCTTTTTTTTTTACTTATTAGCATTTTCTTACTCCAACCTTGCAGAAACGGAAAAAGGAAGGTCATACAATTAACATTTGGGAAGTTTTAGATTTAATTTTTATTGTTAATTTTTTATATCGTATGCTTCTTCGTCTTAGCTATAAATAAACCTCATTAAGTTTCAATTTCGTCACTTGCTATTTTTTCAACCTGTAATTAATTTTTCAACCTATTAGACAATGTAAATTTTAGCCTTTATGGAAAAACGACAGGGTAACCTTCATTTGTAATTATTAATTAGAGGTGTTTTTTAAAATAAAATTACGCCGTGGATACGCTTACAACACCCAATTAAGATTATTAACCTGACATTTAAATTGTAATATTAAATGACAAAATGCATCTGATTTATCTAATGAACGTAATTATCTATCGATTCAAGATTTGCTATTACTTCTGTGAAAGTCTTATGGAACATTCATGACCAGTGGCGAAAATAATTTACATAAAATGTGGAAAGATTTGCATTAAAGTATGCTACAGCCCGTCTATTTTAAACCTGCTTGATTAAAGTTTATTAAAGTAATTTAGGGAAAATAAACGATTCAGCAGGTGTTTAGCTTGTATAAAGACCTTGGAGACAAATTTTCAATGTCAAAAGCTTAAATGTTTGTCTTATCTTGTCATTTTTTAATGCTGAAAGTCTCAATGGTACTAAAATTTTATTTAGACCCTGCCAAAACTTTTTTTTTTATGTCACAAACTTATTGCATGGTTCTTCCAAATTACATGACCTTCAAAATGTTAATTTAAATGATAACAGACACATATTTCAATAGCAAACTTTAATATTCAAGGTCACACAGCTACATATTTCCATTAAATATTTTTTTTTTCAAGTCCGAAACCGACCAGAAATCTTGTCACTTTAATATTCAAGGTCACACAGCTGCATATTTCCATTAAATAATTTTTTTGCAAGTCCGAAACCGACCAGAAATCTTGTAACTTTAATATTCAAGGTCACAAAGCTGCATATTTCCATTAAGTAATTTTTTTTCAAGTCTGAAACCGACCAGAAATGTTGTACCTTTAATATTCAAGGTCACGCAGCTGCATATTTCCATTAAATAATTTTTTTGAAAGTCCGAAACCGACCAGAATTCTTGTCACTTTAATATTCAAGGTCACACAGCTGCATATTTCCATTAAATATTTTTTTCAAGTCCTAAACCGACCAGAAATCTTGTACCTTTAATATTCAAAGTCACGCAGCTGCATATTTCCATTAAATAATTTTTTTGGAAGTCTGAAACCGACCAAAAATGTTGTCACTTTAATATTCAAGGTCACACAGCTACATGTTTCCATTAAATAATTTTTTGCAAGTCCAAAACCAAGCAGAAATCTTGTAACGAATATTCAAGATCGCTGAGGCACATATTTAAAGTGTTTTTAGTATTTTGACTGACTTATGATCTTCAATCTATATACCTCAAAGTTATATTCATGTTTCCAACATACAAATTACACAATTATTAAGCCTGTTTCACTCTACACACTACATGTAACGAATTAAATCATTTTATAATCTTAATGAAAATTAAACTGTTCAGAAAATAATTAGTACAGCTTTAAATTTGCAGATTTCAAAACAGGCGGAATTGTTACCGTATCTAAAAGGCAATTTCTCAAAGACTTTTAAGTTGTATAAGTAAAAATAATCAGGATTAGAAAGCAGCCTTTGTCAAAAATTCTTACGAAATGTGAAGAATTTAAAATTGCATTGTTTATTGTAAAATTTATTGTCTTCTTTACAAACTTGATTATATTTCCGGTTATTATTTATAGATGCATTATCTTTGCACTTTGCAACTTTTAATAGACCTAAGTGTATTCTGTACTTAAACCTTTCCTTGCCGTTTCGTCTCGTTTAAAAGCAAAATTAACGCGTTTTAAAAATATTCAATATTTTTGTTGCGGTGTGTACTTATACCCATTGATGAGAATTTTTTTAAATATTTTCCTTGTTATAAACGCTACAGAAAAAAATTTTAAACAAAAATTATTAAGAATTAAATTGTCTATAAAAGGGATACTAAATTTTTTTATACAGGGTGTTTCGTAATGACGTTATAGGGAATTTAATTCTGAATTCTTAATTTTTTAAGGTAATCAGAACCTCCCTGCCTCGCTCCCTACATGATTTTTTATTAAATTATTCTTATCGTGTTTACCAAAGGAGGTGGTATTTTATTTTAATATTCGATTAAATATTAATCTCCATATCGATATTGCTTTTGGAAAGTTAAATTTCTACATTTAATTTTTGAGTGAGTTCATGAGTGGCGTTTTCACTTTCGTTTTAATGCACGTGAAATTATATAATTGTTTTCTAGTTAATGAAATCTTATGTTGTTTGTTGTCATTCACTTGAAGCGAATTTACATCCCGGTAAGGTTTTTTTTTTTAGAAAGTCGTCTGTATGAAGTTCACGCTTACCTTGGTTAGGTGTGTTTGTAAATTTAACCGATAGTAGTATGTAGTCGTGTATTGATAAGACTTGTGTTATCAGTGATAATAGATTTTTTAACCGGTAATTATTCCAAATTCCGCATAGTTGCGTTAGTGCGGATCCAGGGATTTGATCGTAAAGTTTGAAGGTAATTTTTTTGCTCTAATTAACAAAACATAATCTAATTTAAACAAATTACTGTTTGCGTTTTGTGTGTTTTAAATTTTACATAAGACTGCATGGGTTAATTACATCACGACTTAATTATTTGTTAATTACAATTTAATTTTTAGATCTAAAACATTTGTCATTATCGTAGTGAAAGGCGCGTTATATTACTGTTTTCATTAATTATTTTACTGGCTATTTTTTTAACTAATTAATGGTGGAAGTTTTAACAATAATAATTATGACTTTCAGTTTCTTGAATTATATTGCCTGAGACGTCTAGTTGATAAAATTCATTTTATATCTAGTTAGCCCAGTTTTATTTGATATTGAATTCATTTCGTAACACTTGAAATGTTACAAATTATGTAATTGTAAATATTTGTTTTAAGTACTTATTACGAAATAGGTCTGTATGATCAATAAATAAATACATTTTTTTTATTTAACTTAAAAGGAAACGAGACAGTAATAGAATGAGACTTGTTTGCCGATAGGATTATAAAACATAAATTAGTAATTTTTGTTTAATAAAATCTTGCTAGCAGGAAGTAGTAGAAGAGTAACCTCCCCAAATAGTGCCATCAGCATCACTGTCTCCAGATTTAAATCCCCATAGTAGTCAGCCAATAGCGAAAGTAGCTCCTCCACCATTTCATTTACAACCGCGGGGTTAATTTAATAAATATCTAGATCATCCAATAGGGAATACTTGGCCTTCAGGACTCGCAACGTCGTTTTCAAAGGTCATCTGAAAATATAATTTGGCCACTGCATTTTGAACCCTTTTGTGTGGATATCGCAATTGCCATGTTTTTACGTACTAGAACTACCCAGAGACTTCCCAAAGACTATCCAAACTTCCCAGAGACTGCCCAGACTTCCCAAAGACTAGCCAGACTTCTTGAGACTTCGCAAAAACTACCCAGACTTCGCAGGGACTTTCCCAAAGACTGTCCAGACTTCCCAAAGACTACCCAGACTTTCTAGGACTCTGTATGGGCTTCCCAAAGACTGTCCAGACTTCCCAGAGACTGCCCTGATTTCCCAGGGGATTTACCAAAGATCAGCCATACTTTCTGGGACTTCCCAAAATCTACCCAGACTTCGCAGAGACTTTCCAGGATTTCCCAAAGACTTTCCAAAGACTGTCCACACTTACCAGGCCTACCCAGGAACTTTTCAAAGACCAGCCAGACTTCCTGAGACTTCCCAAAGACTACCCAGAGTTTCTAGGACTCTCCAGGTACTTCCCAAAAACTGCCGAGACTTCCCAGAGACTTCCCAGACTTCCCAGGGGATTTCACAAAGACCAGCCAGACTTCCTGGGACTTCCCAAAATCTACCCAGACTTCGCACGGACTTCCCAAAGACTGATCAGACTTTCCAGGACTGCCTAAGAACTTCCCAAAGACTGTCCAGACTTCCCAGGACTACTCCGGGACTTCCCAGGACTACTCAGGGACTTCCCAAAGATCAGCCAGACTTCCTGAGACTTCCCAAAGACTATTCAGACTTCCTGAGAGTGCCCAGGATTTCCTAGGGACTACCCGGACAATGTACAGCAAACTTCCCAAGTACCTAGTTTACCCCTTGGGAGTTTATTTTATTAATAGCAAGTAGAAGAGTCCTAAAATAATATCCATCACGAGTTTATCAAAAAAAACATAGCGAGGCTATGGTGGCCACCGGGGTGGCCACTGTATTCACCGGACTTGAACCCTATAGAGTGGATTTGTACTTGCTAGTCTTTTGTTTAATTTTTTTTTATAGCCAAAACAAATGCTAAAGCTGAATGGTGATATGTCGACGTTATTCGCTAGATTTGCACCTTATTGTATGATTTTAAATTTTGCTCCTCTATGAAGTCTCAAAGGTTTAATGGGTTAATCGGGTGGGAAAACTTTTTGATTGTAAAAATTAGAGAGAAAAACTTGTGTTAATGTTATAACGGGGTTTCGTGTTTCCCATGAGCATGTCACATTATTCACGCGTAATGCGATTATTATTCAGGGCACTTGCGGACCGCAACTCACTTCTCTAGCCGTATAATCATGGAAATTGTGCCGGAATTAAGTATTAAAACGTTTTGTGGGCTCTGTATAATCGTATTTTATCTCCTAACATACGCCTTGCAATCTACTGCCAGATCTAGACTTCAAAATGAAATTGTACTGAATATATTTTACGAGGAGTAGGTAGTACCTACAGACGTATATCGTTCCGGATTCGAAAGTTTTATTGGAATTATCGAAGAGTGGAAGTTACAAGCAAGAAACTTTTTACAGATGTTAATTATAGCCTGTTAATTCGAAATTGTTATTCGTCACTTTCACAACATTAATCTTTTTGTTTCGTTGGTACCTATGGGTTATCGAAATTTGCGTTTTTTTGTCATGAATAAGTAAAAGCGCTAAAAGGGAAATGTTTAGTCTAATATTTAAATATTTTATATAACATTCATGTTTCCTTATACAATCTTTTATAATTTATTATTTTTAATTTAAATTTTTAATAAACTGAGGTATAACTTATCTGGAAATGTGTAGAGTTTAAAGGGAAAATTGATTTTCTCTTCATCAATGATGCAGAAGAATTAATTAATTTCTAGTTAAAGACGTGGTTAAATCGTACATTAGATTTTGCAAACTGACGCTTAGGTTATCCTTCAGATTTAAATAAACTGTGGATTATGTTTTTTTTTAAATAAATAAACTGCCAGTTAGTTACGTTCCAGGTTCCTATTTTTGTATAGACGAGAAAGTAGAACTTCAATCGGTTGTACACTATTCTCGTTTTTTTTTTCTATAGTTCAAGTTCCGTTTTATTTCATTTTTTATATAATCATAAAATAATGTTTTAATTAACAACAGGAAAGTTAAGAATTTCTAAACGTGTTAAGAAAAATAAAAGAGTCGATTTATGAACATTTAGATCTCGTTCACATTTTGTACATTTGGAAAGTGAGAACAGTTACTAAAACGTTTTTTTTTTTATTATATGAACTAGCAAATTTTGTGGCTAATGTGGTAATATTTAGTCGTTTGCTCTGAAATTTTCTAAAGTGCCACTAGTTTTTTTAAGCAGCGGTTAACCTCAGATGATCTGCTTTTAAAACTATCCCCGGACTTTCGAATTTCTAATTAAATTTAAACAATTTTGGGTGTGTTTTTGGACACAGAAAGGTTTAGATCCCTGGGTTTATCAGTTCGGTTAAATTTTTCAAAGTTTAGATAGTTTGCTGGTTAGGCTATCCTCCAGTGAAAACTATCCACAGGATTACAGTGAAGATTAAACCTCCAAGTAAGAGTATACACAAAATTAAACTGTGAGTTAAGATAAAATTAAATCCCCGGTTAAGACTATCTACAAGGTTAAACCTCCAGTTAAGACTATACATAGGATTAAACTGTAGGTTAAACCCCCAGTTAAAATTATACAGAACATTAGACTGTGGGTTAAGATGAGATTAAACCCCCGGTTAAGACTATCTACAAGGTTAAACCTCTAGTTAAAACTATACATAGGATTAAACTGTAGGTTAAACCCCCAGTTAAAATTATACAGAAAATTAAACTGGGTTAAGATGAGATTAAACCCCCGGTTAAGACTATCTACAAGGTTAAACCTCCAGTTAAGACTATACATAGGATTATACATGGGTTAAACCCCCAGTTAAGATTAAACCTCCAGTTAAAATTATTCAAAAAATTAAACTGTGAGTTAAGATGAGATTAAACCCGAGGTTAAGACTATTACAAGATTAAACCTCCAGTTAAGACTATCCATAAAATTAAACTGTCGGTTAAACGAGTAAATAAAGCTAGTATGCTTAGGTTTTTGTCTTTATCTCGACAATTATGACATTTAAGATAAAATTCCAAGATATAATTTTTGTAGATCGTTAAAGTTTCTTTATCATCCCTTAATGGCAACATTTTTTGTAGTCTTTCGGTCAAGCCTTATAGAAATAATGTTTTACCTTTTTTTTTTATTGGATATCTGCTACTATGGCTTGAGTTTTAGAGCTTATAAAACAAAACAAGCACTGAAATAGAGCGGGAATTGAACTCGACACCTGTAAAATTATTTTAATCACGTAAAAATCAAAAGAAATTGCTGTAATCGTAAAAACAATCGCAATTCGATTTTCTGCTTTAAGTTGCTGCACTTAACATAACTTCGCGTACACGTTACGTGTTTTAGTATAAAAAATTATGTAATACAGGACCGTATTAGGAACAGAAACGTTTCTAGTCACGCCTTTGAGAATAAATATTCAGAATATACAATTACTTCCGCATATTATAATCGATTGTTTTATTTGCTCGTTAGAATATACAGATCTTTCCACATTTTTTTGGATAATACTTTAGTTGGCTTATAATTATTTAATGATGATGTAAAGAAAATCAAGGTAATATAAATTTTTTGCAGACAGGTAATTTTCCTAATTAGCACTGTTCTTGACATTTCGATAAAGTAGTTCTTACTTCTCATAATTTATGGTTTTTTTTTCTTGCTAAACTATTTGGGTGTTGGCTGCTGCTTAGCTTTGTTTATCAATAAAATTCCTAAGCAAATTAGTTAAGTTTGCTTATATAGAAACTTGCGTGTCTGTAGAACGTAGATATCGCGTAACTGCTCGAAGTGAAGGTGGAATATCTCATTACAGGTGTGTTTTATAACAAATTATATTAATATTACTGTGCTGCAAGTGTAAATACTTAATTCTTATAATTTTTTTGTTAAAATTAACTTCATCCTGTATGTAGAGAATTATTCAGTGTTAAAATTGGATTATTTTCCTCAGTAAAAAAGGGGTATAATGGGAAGTGCGTCGTTTATACAAATTTTAATTCTGTTTCCTGACTTTTGTCTGTTTTTTTTCGCTTTTGTGTTAATACAATTTGTTTTTTCGTGCGTGTTCCCTAACTTCCGTTTATGTTTATTTTCTTCGATTTGGATTTAGTACAGCAGGCTTGAAATAACAAAGAACAGATTTTCGATTTATTTTGGTTAAATTAATTTAGAATTAGAACACGAATGAGTTCGAATCCCATGGTTGGTAGACCTCGAATAAATCAAGTCAAATTTTAGAAACTGTAGAAAAAGTAGGAGCGGGTTCGATTCCCATTCAGTAAAATTCCCAAAACAAAGTTAGTATTTTTTAGACAAACATTTTGGACGTTAGACTACCTCCCAAAAAATGTCAAGGTCAAAGATGGAAATTCAATTTTAATTGAGATTAAATGCTAATCGAACCACTTCACATTTTTAGGCACTTTTAAGGGCTCGAAAAACGTTTTATTTATTGTCATAAATATTTTGATAAAATATCTCTTCGAACAAACAACTTTATTATTGTTCTATTATTTTTTTAAAATAATTTTTATTGTTTAAAATTATTTACGAAGCGAAAAAGATAATTGTGCAATTTATTTTTCTTTGTAAATTTTTGAACGCAATTTTAATGGATTTTTTTGTGTAGTACTCATAAAAATAAATTTATCAGAAAAACTCGACACCCTTGTTAGCTTTATGAGGTAATTGTTTACCAAGATAATACAAAGGTCCATTTAAAATTAATTTTTGTAATTATTATCACATGAGGGAGCTCGATTTAGATTAATTTAAGTGACCTTGATAGGTTGCAATGGTTTATTGAACTACAGAAAAGGTTTTTGAATGAAAAAAAAAATTAAAATTAGTATCAAATACTGACATTCATATCCTATTTGAAGATATGATAAGGTTCCTGTGATTTAATCCTTTCTTGCCCTACCTATCTCTGTTTATTAATAATAAATAATTAATGCAGAATCAATTAATTAATTTTCAGGAGTTTTTCTAGAAAAATCAGGCACTTCCTAGCAAAATTTAGAAATTTAAATCGACTTAGAACGAGCTACCCTAAGGGCGGAAACCTCGCGCGATTTTTCTCGCCAGTCTATACACACCCTAAGGCCATTGAAACTGGCCAAGGGAATAATCTAAAGGTAGACTCATTCTACTTATTATAAATGCGGAGGGCTAGGGAGGGGGGTGATTCTGTTTATTTTGATTTGCAATGACGAACTTCTTAGAAAATATTTTTAAATTTTTATCTAATCTTGCTTTGTCATTCTTGTGTGGGTGATGTATAGTATAGAACGTTGTTTAGTAGAAGACAGTACGAAGTTTTGTAATAGTTTTTTTAAGTGCGCTGTTATTATTTTTATCAGGAATTTACGATCAAGGTTTGGATATGAATAACACGAGACATTAAATTTTATCACTATAGCACTTCGAAATTTATATTTTAGTTTCGATTCTCAAGGTAAGAGTATCTCGTGTTAAATTATTTATGATTTTGTAACGTGAAACACGCACATTATTGTAAGCTATAGTTATCGGACATGAGTTTTAAAAAATATTTATTTGTTTTTTGATCGTTTAATGGGTAAGTTTTATATAATAACCTGTTCAAGTAATCGATATAACTAAAAATACTTGAATAAAAGCTAAAGGCATTAATTTTCAACGGACCAACCTCGTTTTTCTTCGTAGTTGATTCGAGTTTTACTAGAAATCCTTACAACAAAAACGAATTTGGAACTCAAAACTGGGCTTTTCCGTCGAAAAATTGCTCTGTACTCGGAGACTCTAAGAAAGTGCTGTAAGTCATCAAAAAACGTTTGTTCAAGCTTATATTATCATCAGTGGGGCTAAGTCTGGAGACAAGGATGGCCAATTTTCTTTTTTTATTGTGAGAGATTATTTTAATCTGGATTGTATCCTTTGATTTTTTTTAGCTGTTGCTCCTAATTCACCCCATCTGGTTTTAATCACCCTGTATATTCTTTCATGTATTCCCTTTACTGTAAAAATATGAAATATATCTACGTGGAGGTGCAAAACGTTTTAAGACATTGGTAGTCGTCAAGCAGCACCAGTTGCTGGGGAGGGCTAAGTCTGGAGATTAAGGTGGCCAATTTGATATTTTTGTTGTTTTCAGAGAATGATATGGCAACCTGTTGTGGGTTTATCCTGTCCTGGGATACAGTAAATGCATAATTGCATCCCAGCAGTACGAATCTTGCATTTCCTGTTGTCATAATGTTTTTTTATTGGTAAATGTTATTAGTTTGCTCGTAATTACTCTGGTTGTTTAATTACCCCATCTGGTTTTTGTGTATATCTCTGACGTACGTTTTTGAGTTTTTATTTCGGTCGGTACTGCAAGCAGACGGGAACTTTGTATTACTGTCACGGCTGAACGCGAGCATATGCCTTTATTTACCCGTGTTTGCGCGCTAATGTTTTTTATCACTCTTCAAATAACTAATTAATTCTGTTATCGCCCTACGGATGCGTTACAATGTTCTGGGTTCGTTCAACATGCGCGTATACAATATTTAAACAACTCCTAACTGGAACTTTTCAAATAAATCTCGACTTCCAATGTTTTAGTTAGTGCGTACTGAAAATTTCTTTCAGCGTGTGCGTGTTTAGCTGAAATTACATCCATGAAATGGTATTTTTCTTTTTCAGGATTTGTTTTTTTATTCAAAATATTAGTCCTTTAGGGGTGGTTTTTAAACCCTAAGGGAATTGTATTTTTTTTTTTGCTTGTTAATACTTTTCTTTTGAATTAAAATTTTGTTTTTTTTACAGGAGCTGACGAAGGAGAATTCCGTTAAAACTAATACAATAGAAGAATTAAAATCTAAGCTTGGGAACAAAGAAATTGGTAAGTTTTTCAGGCAATTATTATTAAAAAGTAGTACAAGGTTTTTAACAACTTTCTTATTTATATTTTAACATTTCTTTTAAATATTTATTTTTTTAATAGTAGGTACCCAGTTGGTAAACGTTAACAAATTTAATTATTACCTGCTTTTATGTAACGTTAGTTTTTCTATTTAAATTTCATTTCCTGTTTGTGTAATTTTCTCCACGATTTAAAAAAATTTGCATCAAAAAAAATTTTTTGAAGCAAAAATTCTTTTTCGTGTTAAAATTAATTGCGCCCCTGCACTCTTGCCGTTAAAGCTAAATATAACTCACCACCTTGAACTACATCTGGCTAATGGGCTAACACATAATCTATTTCTAATGCTGTTAAAAACAGAGGCCACACGCGGAAAACGCTTTTGATTTACTGGGTTCTATTAACCCCCACATGCAACCCTTTTCCGGATTATAATTTTTTCTTCCGCTTTGTTCACCTGTGCTTCTTCCCTTTAATGAGCCGCTTTCTTTAGTATACAACCGGAATGGTTACTCAACGGATACAATTTTTTGAGAGTCGTGTTTTTTCCGAAAATTGTACGTAATTTTTTTTTTGAAAAACTGTTCGCCAATAATTGAATTATTTTTATTTTAATATTTTGATAAGTGCTCCTTGTAAACCCCCTTGCTTTACCACACATATACAGAGTGTTGCATATAGCATGCCTTTCCCTGAAACATACGCGAAATATTTACTCAGAGTGTGTTTGGTTGCATAACTACTTAGGCGCACATTCAAATTATTTTTTTTACCTATCAACTTATCTTTGCTGTTAAAGGTTTAACATGCAAATTTTCTTTGTTTTTATTATAGCAGATTCGGACACGACAACGAGTATGATACCAGAGACCCAGAAGGGATCCCACCACTCCCCTGCACAGCCCCATATAAGCGAAGAGGGGCTTATTATTCCCAGGAAGCCACACAACCCTGTTGTTGACAACACAGACCGGCAAAATCTTCATAGAGAGTTGCTGTTCAATCAAAAAATGTAAGAGATAAGATTCAATAATTGGGGATTACCCCCCTTAAAATACTTTAGCTTCCTAGAGGGTTGGTGTTGAATAATCTCGCGCAAATTATTAAAAATCTGGTATAACTTTTTCCTGAACTTGTAGTATTATTTTAGCTGAAGGTTTTATACCCATTATTGTACCATTAAAGTTTGAAGTTCATTGTTGACATCATTAAATAATTAAAGTTAACCTTGTCCTGTTCCTTTCTGTCATAGTAACAATACAATTATATTCTATTTATGCCTCTTTTACGTCAACAATCTGATAGAATTACAATCAGCCAGACTAACCCAACAGGGCAGGAACCAGGCAATTGTTTATAACGAAATTTTTGTGGTGCCGAAAGATTTAATTCCCCCCCCTACCACATGGTAGCACAGGGTGAAACAGGGTAGCCCATAGGCTCTTGCCTAGGAGCTCAAAATAAAGTTGGGCTCGTTTATATTATTCTTTTAATATTGTTTGTTTGTTTGCAGAGGTAAAAATGTGTTAAATCAAAAGTCTGAACTACAGAAAGCGCTAGAAAAACATAAAGACAATATTGCAAAAAAGGAACATGATACCAATGGTGGAACGCGGACTCATGAACTCGAAAAGGCCATAGCAGAACGTGCTAAAAGGCGGCAGGATGCTACACCAGTAAATGTGTGTATAATTTTATTTAAAAAAAATTGTGTTTGGGGTCACATTCGGATTTTATAAAAGTGATCAACTTTGGTGTATGGTTGGTTGTATAATAAGACGTTTTTATGCAAGCAAGTGTACACAGAACAAACAACCACTGGGTATAATAAATGGGCTTAGGCTTAGGTTTAATTTTCTTTACTTTTGAAACTTTTACAATAACATTTCTGTTACAGAATGAGGATGACAAAGGCCTAAGTAAAGAATTCCTAGAAGCTAGAGCTAAGTTAAGAACAAGAACTGAATCAAAATAAACGACTCCTTATATTTTTTAATGCCTCTTCTGCTCCATTCTAGAGAGACAAAACAAAACTATTTTCCTATGAAGTTTTTGCATTTCCAGAGTTATGGTTTTAGAGAATGTAATGTAGTTATTGTCACCGTTACTAAGTGTTCTGAATATTTTTATTTCGAAAAAAAATGTTTTATAATGTGATAGGATCTTTTTAGTTTTAATGACTATTGTGTAATTTCATTGTATTATAATTATTATATTTAATATTGCTTGGACGTAAAATAAAAATATTTTTTTGTATTCATAAGACTTTTATTCTGATAAATAAAAGATACCCTTTAAATATCCTTCCACTGGTTTAACCTGTAGTATTTATGGGATTGGGTTTAAATCCTTTTCTATGTACAAGAGAAGAGGGGTGTTTTCTGTTCACTTGTTAAGAATCATGTGACATTCCAATTTAATTACCACGAGGACACTTGAGAGAAGATCGCTCAAGGATAATATTGTTCATATTTTCATCAAGCCAACAGTATAAACATCATTATGGACAGAAAAAGTGAGTAAAAGGGATGTAAGTGTATAGAAGGTGATGATAGGCATCCAAACAAATAAGTTTATAAACAGCCCTGGCAAGTCAATTTTGTAAATCGGAAGTTGGTGAAAAGCCTTTTAAGAGTAACCATTGAAGTTGCCCAAATGAATCTACTAATGTAATTTAACAAGGGCAAGTAGTGTGCGGTGTAGTAAAGCTTATTTTGAGGCGTCGGTGTTTAGGTATAGCACCAGAAATATTAAAATAAGAGTAAAATAGTAAAATAAATTTGTACTCTGCCATCTATAGATTTAAATGTAGTATGTTTTGTACCACTAGAGGGCTCTGTTAAAAATTTATGTATGTGACAGTTCGAACAATGGCCGTATACAATTGTGTTCTATTGATTTCGTGATTGTAGTAAAGAGTGAATAATGTGATTTTTTTAATATTTTTTAACAATACAGCAAACATGTGGATTCCTACAAAAACTAAAAAATATGGAGTTGGTAAGTTTCCACACACAAATCTTAATTTTTCATTTGCTGTCATGTAAATCAAGTTTGACGTCTAAATATTGGGTTAGGTTTTGATAATTGATTTGTTTTGACGTAGATAAATAAAGTATTATTACCTTTTAATTTGTTCCCAATTATTAATTTACATGTATTTATTAACTAGACCCCTATTACGTTACTTATTTGCTCAAGTTGTCCTCGGAAATGCTAAGGAAAGTCCTGCAAAATTTTTTATGTTATCCTTTTAATTAGCCTTGCAAAATCAGTTTAATTAGCATATTTAATGAATTTTGCTTAATTGCCTTTATAGTATATACCGTCAGCACCAACTGGCTGTTCTAATTTCTTATTGTACAGTCCTAGTGTAAAAATCCACAATTTTTCCCTGTGACTGTACCACTTGATGATCCATACAGACAATTTACTTCCTGTCGTCTTTCGTTTATATCTCAGTAGTTTTAAACGTTATTTCCTCTTCAAAACTTGCCTAGAATATATAATTAGAAAATTTATTCTAGGGTTGCTTCACAATAGACATGTCTCGAATCCTATCTTACCACAACGAATTTATTTCCCCTAATCCTTGATTTTTTTTTAGCTGTTTACAATTGGCGAGGAGATACAAAATTCGGCCTTCCTCTAGAAATAGGAGAGACCGTCCAGATTTTAGAAGAATGTACAGGATGGTACAGAGGTTTTTCAACGAAAAATAGGGCCATTAAAGGAATTTTTCCTCAATCTTACGTATTTTTAAAACCTTGTAAAGTTGATAATGAAGGTTTGTTCGAAAGTGTTGTTCCTGTGGAAGATTCCGTGGTCCGGGAAGTTACCCTTGTTTTGAGGGAATGGGCTGATATATGGAAAAGACTTTATGTGGTATGTTGTATTGTATATTTACATTTTAGAAATGTGTCTTGAATGATAAGATAAATAATTTTACATAATATTAGTATGACTTACACTCTGTAAATAATTTGCTATTGTTTGTTCAACTAAACTTTGAAGCTCTAAATTTCACTTCAAGATTAATTTTCACTAATAAAAATTTTAACAACATAAGCAGGGTTTGAACCAGTCGTAACAGATCCAGAATCAGTCATATTAACTTTACACCACCCATGCTGCGTCTTTTTTGACTTACATTATTGCCTGCTAATAGACCATTCCCAATTTTCTTTTTTGTGCAATCAAAGCTTTCATAAAATGCAATGCTAAAGTTTTATGATTTTATTTTATTGTCTGGTGATGCCAAGAAACCAATGACCCATAAAAAAAGCTTGCACTGAATGCTTCATTCATTTCCTAGACATATCCTTTTAATTAATTTCCTCTGGGAATATTTTGTTGAGGAAGAAGGTTGACAAGGGTCAGTGGAAAAGAGATTATAAAAACAAATTAACTTTTTTCTAATTTTAAATGTTTTTAAGGATAAAATATTTTTTTTAAATTAATTTTCCACAAAATATATTCTTGTAAAGGCAAGAACGTTTGCCCAGGGGCGCAAATTGTATAGAGGCGCCAATTATTTTTTTAAAGACAGTCATTGGGGAATATTTAAAGAATGATTTTTTTAAAAAAATAATCTGACACCGAAAGACAGTTGCCCATTCTGTTTTCTAAATTAATTTTAATTGGAATTCTTTTTGGAAATTTTTCCAGGAGAAAGAAAATTACAAGTTTGAAACAGTGGGAAAGGTGATGAGAGATCTGCTAGAATGGAGAAGACAACTAGTTTCGGGAACCTTAACCCAGGATCAAACTCGAGAACTGAAGCTGAAAATCATTGGAAAAATAGATTGGGGAAATCGGTAAGTGCATTTAAAACCCATTTTTTCTTGTAAAACAAACAAAGTGAATAATATTTAAAGATATCTATTGTCATAAGGCACAGTATAATAATAATAATAATTATGGTCCCTAAAAAAATTAAATTTGAAAAATTCTAATTTTGCAGTCTTTACAATAATACCTAAAAAATAAGCACACAATAAACCATTAAAAATGCTGGATAGGAATAAAATGCAATAATAAAACTGTTGAGCAAAGCAGAATCGTACTCGTATAAACCTAAAGAATGTATAAAGATCACAATAAAAGATAATAATCACGTAATATCAACTAAATTGCATGAAAGAACTAAAAACTACCGTTTCATAAGAGATCTAAACTCTATGGCAATGCAAAAAAAAATAAAACTTAATTCTATTTCGTCCAATCTTACATCAATTCGATAAATTTTTTAAACCTACAGTAAATAAGTAAACTTTAGCTACATATTCAAAAAAATCACCAAAAAATTTTGGTCTTTTACGTCTCAGTCTCCTTTCCATACTTCTCTATCTCCGGATAAATCGGACTCATTTCCAATGTTGATGGAGCTGACGGTAGATTACTATTACTACTACCAAAATTCAAACGCCTCACATACTCATCCAGAATTTCCCCAAACACCAGAAGGTTCATATTCTGTCCTAACAAATGTATCAGCAAGAAATCCCCAACCTGGAAAAAAATTCATGAGTAAAAGATTCCTTGACGAGGCGCCAGCCGAGTACTAACCTGAGTTTTCCTGATGATTGTTTCAACAGCATCAGGGCTACCAAATCGGAATCTCCTTTTTAAAATAGCCTCCCTTGTTGTCGGTAAAAGAATTACTGCTGCAGAGTAGATCATAGCCACACCACTTAGTATAGCCAAAAGGATAAACCAGAACCATAAGAAAATGTAAATTTTTTCATTGAGTATATTTAAAGCAAGGATGCACATTGCGTCGTGCTTTTGTATAGACCCAGATGGACCAAATTTATGGAAGGTACATTTGGTTACACGCGGGAAAATCGCTACCATAGGATCTGTCCGATTTTCTTGGTTCATATTTGAAAATTGGATAACATCTGTGCCGTAGTCCAAAAATGCGCCTCCAAGGAATTTGTCAGTTGAAAAAATATTCATTAACTGTAAAGAGAAAAGAAAGAATTAGGGTGAGGTCTTCGTATGCAAATCCCCTGGTCCCCAAAAAAAAAAAAAAAATACTTACCACATTAACAAAATTAAGTGCCTCGCAAATAAAATATCCAAATGCATAGGAATTATGCATGTGTAAAGTTTCCACAAGGTATTGTACCAGACGGGACTGTCTATGGGTCCTTTCTTCCTTGGCTCCAACCATGGCACCGCGCATTCCTTCGGAGATCATGCGAACCTTACCCTCTTCCCAATTTTTCCAAATCCAATGTGGAATATAGAAGAGGACACCCTGAAAAATTACAAAATTAATTGGGAAATATACAGGGTGATCAAAAATGAAATCTTTTTATTGGAGTAGAGCAGGATTAGGGAAAAATTGTTGACCGTAAATTAGAAATTATTTTATGAACTTGGGAAAATATATACAGGGTGATTTAAAATTAAATGGTGGGGGGGGAGAAATTCTGTCGAAATTTTTGTTTTAATTTCTACTAACCTGGAAAAACAAAACAAATGGCACCCATTGATAATAACTATGGTAGCGTTTTTCTTGATTTTCGTTGCCCAGTCCAGGATGTGCTGCATGGGTGCCTATAGCCTTTCCGTGTTCATGTGGTAATGTGAAGGTATAAGTAATCCAACAATATGTGTTGATTACATGTGTCGGTACACCCCCGTCGTTTATACATTGAATGGGATCACCTGTGGAATTAAGGGAAAAATTATTACCCTTGAGGTTTTATTAATTTTTTTTTCAACTTACCAATTAAATTGTTTGCTGTGATGATTATACAACAACAAAAGAGTATGGCTGAGGTTATTCGATAATGTGCACGGAATACCATATTATCTATTATTGCTTTGTCTACAAGGTAACGGACTTTTACAAAGCCCGCTACGGCTGATACCATACCAAAAACCGTCATTTTGAATTATTTATGTATCTGCAAACAAAAAAATAATAATTATAATATTTCTTCAGAGAGAAAAAAATGTATTAAACTACACGGCCTGATGTTTTATTCATAACAATCCCTAGGGGGAAGAAAAAACGTGATCAGCCCTTAAACTCGCCTGCTTGTTGTTTGGGTCTTGTTAATTCCAACCAAGATTGCTTGTGATTGATTTCCCTAGAGATATTTGTGTAAATCAAAGCCAACTTTATATTTTGTGCAAATCTGTAGAAAGGACGCTTGTTGTGCCCATGGGGCGCAGAGACAAGAAAGGCGCCCAAATATTGAAATTAAAATCTTGAATTTCAGTTCACTAGCCCCCTAGATTTTTTTATATTGATTTCGTTTATGATTTTTGTGTAAGTCCATGATTAGAGCAATTGCCCAGGGGTGCAGTCAATTTAGAGACGCCAAATATTTGAGAAAAAAAATATTTAATGTATCAGTATAGTTTTGTGATATTTTTCTCCTTCTTCGAAAAGTTTTACAACAATTGAAACTTTTTTACGTATACCCCGGCAATTACCTAGGGGCGCATTCAATAGAGGGCGTTCAATTTTCGCTTGAAACAAAGCCAGTTGATTGTTTTTTTTCGCTTGAAACTTGTTCTAATATTACCAAATATTTTTTATTATTTTTTCGTGGGTTATAAAGGCGCCATTTTTAAAATATACGATGCTAAAGTGGCGCCAAAAATTATTTTGAATTATTTTGTCATTAGCAAACTGTATGTATGGATAATGCAGGCAATGGCACTTGCCCAGGGGCGCTAGAATTTTTTTATTTCCCTTTTATTTTGTCTTAAATAATATTTTTCCAACTTTGTAATATGTTACAATGAAAATCAACCTGTCTAACCGCAACTTGCCAAAGGCACTGAATAATAAAACGTCTATTAACATCATAATGTTAATCCATTATGTAATAATTCATAGTTGTTTGTTAATTACAAAAACATCCTCCTTAAAAGAAATACATACCCACGTCTTTAATATCGTTCACCTGCAACCTACCCAAATCAAACACAGACTAGCTGGTTTGAAAGAATTAAAATGATTCACCACTTCTTAAAAAAAAATTCCATGGTAGACTCATTTCACAATAGAATTTTTCGATAAGGAAATGACGCGCCAGAAATTTTATGTTACTCCACATTCTTAAAATTTATTGTTAATCTATTATAAAATTTATATTATTGTGGTTTTTTAAGTTAAAAACAAGAAGACCTTCGATGTATCATGTGTGGTTAAATAAGTATGAAGTAATAATTATTTGCATAGGTGTAGAGTTTAAAGTTTTTTTATGAGGACCCATGGTTTATTAAAAATTCAAAATGGGATTCAAACCCTAAGACAAAGTTTAACCCCAACAAAATATTATTTAATAATAATTTTTCATTACTACCTTGTTTTATGGTATTTGCTATCTTAATTAAAAGAGGGTTTTTACGTCAAGATACCTGAATATGTCC
Organism: Hemicrepidius hirtus; assembly: GCA_963082805.1. Taxonomy (NCBI): domain Eukaryota; kingdom Metazoa; phylum Arthropoda; class Insecta; order Coleoptera; family Elateridae; genus Hemicrepidius; species Hemicrepidius hirtus. The sequence continues at coordinate 2,183,183 of OY720166.1, forward strand.
ACATACCTGGCAGTAAATGCATGTACCATAAAAACCTATCATTCATTTTATTACCATCGCCTTATCTTTACTGTAACGTCTATTTTTGTTTTGTAAATCACGTTTCCAGGTTTGGCTTAGCCCAATCCACCCCCTTAATCTAGGAAAGCCCCTCTTACAGCGTAAAACCGCATGGGAATTGCGCGATTTGAACTCCGTAATTAAAGATTCATATTCAGACAAAGGATTTATTTAACAGTGGTTTTAATTTGCAAGAAATTTAAAAATAGATTCAGTTCGTGTAACTGCCTTTAAGGTATAAGTTTTTAACGTGGGCTTTACGTAATTCGAGTAATGAAAGGATGTTAGAGAGGAGAAGGTTATTTATTCACACGCAATTTTTTGTGTACACGTCAGAGCGTAATTTGTAGATTTTTCTGCAAGTCTAATTTTGTTTGACATGTCAGTTTCGACCTAAATACTTTTTGCAAATAGGTAATAATTAGTGGTTTTTATTTTGAAATTGAAGTATTGGTTAAAAAAAGATTTTTTAAAATAATTAGAAAAGCAATGGAAAACGAACTCGAAGGCTTCATTATTTTATGTATACCTGTTGCGTGATGATTTTGATCAATTGTTGTAAAAATCCTTGATAATAATTAGTTAAACATTGAAAAAATTGACTGTTTACAAAAGAGAAGTAAAAAATGTAGTTTTTATCTTAAATACCAGTCGATGCTGCTCCTGAGACTTATGACCAATCAGCCCCTATTACAATTCGACCCCAAAATCCTCCTATATTTAAGTTTTTTAAAAGAAAATACTAGAAATTAATTTAAGAAGTAAAAAATAGTAAAACTTTTCGATCTATTACTGCGACTTATGACCGACCTCAAAGGGGTGTATTATTACCCATATATCAATAAACGTAGATTATCAGAAAAAAAGGAAAAAAACATTGGGATATTATTTAAACAATTTATATTTGCTCAGCTAGTCATTATACAGGGTGTTCTAAAATGTTGGTACATTTTTTATTTATCCTGGGATAAAAACTTATTTTTGTCATAACTGCTTTTTTTAGTGATCATATTTGGATTTTTTTTATGTCATTCTGTTCAGAATTTAACCCCTAACCCAAAATTATAAAATATACAGGATGTTGCAATACTAACTCTGTAGGTACCACTACTGTGTTTTTTCTTAATTTCTCAATCTTGAATTTTTTTCTGGACATTTTTGTAATAGCCATGTAACATTATTTATTATAAATATGTGGGTGTCCTAATTTTCGTATAATAAATCACAACACAAAGTCCAAGGAAATAGATAACGATGAGTACTAGTTTAGTCATGGCACGATATGATAAAAATTTGTTTTTGCCACAACTTCCTTTTTAATTCTCTTTAATGAATTTTGTTAATACCGTTGCGGGTAGAATTTAATAACAGACGGAAATTTAAAAATAATATACAGAGTGTTCCAAATATTTGGTGCAATCCTCTTCTAATATTTTTTTCGTAGGTGGTACTTGCTGAATTATTTTAGAGTACCTAACTGTAAATAATTGTGGTCCGATTCTGGTTAGCTTTTCAACCAGGCACGCTAAGGCCCTGAGTTTTTCCAAATTAAAAAAATTAAGGATGAACCATGGCATTCTGAGATAAACATTTCCTTTTAGCATAACTTTCTTGTGATTTCTCAAAAATGAAGTTTTTTTTTGCTAACATAACATTCGTAATTTAATCCTAAATCTAGAAATATAAAAATATACAGTGTGTTCCAAGAAGAAATATTAAAAAAATCAAAATTTTAGGAGTCATGGCGCTCTGGATAAAACCTTGCTTTTGTTTTAACTTCTTTGTAGTCGTCTTAAGATGGATTTTATCGATACCACTCTATTCGGAATTTAATTACGAACCAAAAAATATACAGGGTGTTCCCTAAAATTCGTTACACTAATTCTTAATATTTTTTTAAACAATTGTACTTAAATGCCTTTGTAGAATACTTAAAAGAAATCGTATTTGTACGAGTCGTGGCACTCTTGAAAAATATTTATTTTTGCCATAACTTTATTTTTAGTGCTCAGAAATGCATTTTATCCGATATTATTGTATTTAGAATTTAATCCCAAACCCAAAAACATAACAATATACAGGGTGTTTGGATTAAAATAAGAAAACTAAGGTCGTTTTTCTTGGAAATCTGTACTTTGACTTGCTTTAAATGACGCAACTTGGCAAAATATTAGCATTTTTACTAAAACCAAGAAGTATTTTCGAAAAAATTAATTAAATCTGTTGGGAAAACCGGTGCAAACAATCTTTAGGGTTTTAATTAAATTGATAACGAATATAATTGAATTATTTTAATAAATAATGTACCACGTGGTTTAAAATCGAATTGCAACACCCACAACGTTTTAAGGCTTGGTATTTTCCATAAAAGTAATCGGAATAACAACTTTTACTTCTAAATCCAAAAAAGTCGCAAGAAATTTACGTTTAAGAACAAACTTACGTTAAACTTAACTATTCATTATCAAAACTTCTTTCTTAGTTTAGTTCATGAACTTTATTGTTACGGGCGTTGCATTAAATGCCCTATTAATTTTAATTTTCATGACTAAACTACAATTTTTTTGTTTTTCTTTTAAAGTAATTTCGGAATCCAACTTTCGAATCGTATTTTCAAGCTTGCAACTTGTTGCTTAAGTGAATGCAACTAGCGTTAATTGAAATAAATTCCTTATCAATTAAGAGCTGGTTTGATAACCCTGTTCTGGTATTAAGGACATTATTTATGCATGTAATCAAATATCCTTCTCTATTTTTATCTACGCGTGTTTATATAAAACTAAATAAAAAGATAATTTATCTTTTGTGTTTGCATCTTTGAACTTTTGTGGATTGGCAACTAAAGATTATTACGTAGTCACTATGAATATTATTACCATCTGTTGAATTGTTCTGCACATGTTAAAATAATTTTTGAATCCGTTTTGGATTAAACCAAAACAAAATTTCGGATCCGATTGAATTTTCAATTCCATAAAAATTGTAATTTTTTCTTAAACGTTTTAAACTTGAATTGTTAATAAAATTGCATTAAAAAAATTACCATAAATAGCGTCCGCTATTGTTTACCTTTTAACTCGAGATAATCCAACAAAATCGCCTTATCCGTATAAAAATTTCCAAAAATTCGTCACCCACTACTAGTATATCACAAAATAAAATGAAAAAACTTTATATTTATTACTTTGTTACTACTTTAACAACATTTTGTGATGTAGCTTGTTAAGCAGGCTTTGCGCTACTGCCACATACCTTCATCATTTGAATCATTTAAGTGGGGATTTTTCATCCTTCTTCCTCATTAACTTAAACTTATTATGTTGTCTTTCTCTTGGCCACCATTTTGAAAATATAACTTGTTCCTTGAGAAGAATAGAGCCCAGCTAAAGGGGCTTCTGGTATTTTTTGTTTCCCAAGGAATTCTTTTGAATACTAATGGCCAGGGCCACCCCTTTTAGTTTAATCCTTGAATAATTTTAAACCCTAAAACCTTGAAGATTTGATTTTTAAATTTAAACTAAAGGAAACGTTTTCATATTTCTCTTTACTGTTGTATTATTCTCTATGATTAAAGTCCCCCTAATATATCTATAATAGCCCACCTACTCTCATCAAGCCCACTTTACAAGAGACAAAGTGTTAGTTGAAAGGTTTTTAGGTCAAATTTTTCTTCCGTTTTTCTAAAAATATTTAAAATCTATGGGTGGTGAAAGTATTAAAAAATATTAAACTTTCTTTCTTTGTTTTTACCTCTTTAAAGAAGTCTGAGTGAGTAAAGCAGATTCTTTTCACACGGTTTGGTTGTAGCTTTAGGACATTTAGTCATCATCGTTAGGGAATGATTGAAAATGTAACTTCTTCATTATTATCCAGGTAGAAAATTCCCCCTCGAGTCTACCTTCTTGTAAGAGGATTAAAATTTTATTGTTGAGTTGCAAAAGATACTGAAAATCAATACTTTTATTATTAAGTTACCAATTATGTATCATCAATCTGACAATTTTATTGTAAATGAGTTTAGAGATACCCACCACACAAGTTTAGCAACTCTTAGTCATAATTCTTTAATAAGAATTTTATTAATGCAAATTTAATTTCGACGAAGTTCAGGACATTATTGAGTAGAGAAATAATTTGGTATTGAAAGTTAAGCATTTTTATTAAACCCACCACTATATCTCTTCCTAAGACTTAGCGTTAACGCCAGAGAATACACCCCAAGAGCATTAGGAATTTTAACCCTGTCCTCTCAAGGTCAAACATAATCCTTGAATTTATTTTTAAGATAGTAACAGGAAACTTAACTAATTAGGCCTTGTAGACACGATTCATTTCAATGGTTATCTCAAGGTTAAGAATAATTGGTGAGGGTGGTTATAGTTTTCTTCTTCTTTACCTTTTCTCAAGGTCATAGGTTGCTACCAGGAGAACGGAGTAATTATTTCTCAACTTTTTGTTTCCTTTTTAACAAGATATTGATGTGTACTAAGTTTTGTATTATAAAATTTTGTACATCCTTGAGTCGATATTATCCGATCGGATTGGATTCTAGACTCACCTGAGTTCAAAACTCACCTGCAAGGCGCGACCGGTCTGCAACTTCGTGTACAGTCTTGTGCATTTTATATTGTCGTCTACCCGACTACCAGTTATTCCGTACACTCCCAGGAAACGTTTCTAAATACCTTTGATCTTTTAAGTAACCAAAATTTTAAGTAACCGTTAGTTGCTTTCGTTGGAGCCAGACATAATCCTGGCATTTAAATGTATTTTGTAGCTTTTCTCTGAAAATTTTAAGCTTGAGATGTTATTTTTCGTTGAAGTTCCTTACAGGATTAAAAAAAGGGGTTAGTTGTTTCTAAGAAGTAATAAGAAACGAAGAAGTGCGCAACAAGGGGTAAATCACGGTAAAAAATTGTGTACAATTTAACTTACACAGGCTTTCCAAAGAGTACCCAAACTGAAACTTCCCAAGAACTTCCTGAAACGTCCTCCGGACTACCCAGGCTTGCTAGATCTCCTGAAACTTTCCAGGGACTTCCCCTGGACTACCCAGCCTTCCGAAAAAATGTCCAGACTTTCCAGGGACTACCCAGATTTCCTGAAACTTCCCAGGAACTTCCTGAAACATCCCACAAACTTCCTGAAACGTCCCACAAACTTCCTGAAACTTCCCAGGACCTTCCTGAAACTTCCTCCGGACTACCCAGGCTTGCTAGATCTCCTGAAACTTTCCAGGGATTTCCCCCGGACTACCCAGCCTTCCCAAAAAATGTCCAGACTTTCCAGGAACTACCCAGACTTTCTGAAACTTCCCAGGAACTTCCTGAAACGTCCCATAAACTTCCTGAAACTTCCCAGGAACTTCCTGAAACTTCCTCCGGACTACCCAGGCTTGCTAGATCTCCTGAAACTTTCCACGGACTTCCCCCGGACTACCCAGCCTTCCCAAAAAATGTCCAGACTTTCCAGGAACTACCCAGACTTTCTGAAACTTCCCAGGAACTTCCTGAAACTTACCAGTAACTCCCTGAAACTTCCTCCGGGCTACCCAGAGCTTCTGAAACTTTCCAGGGATTTCCCCCGGACTACCCAGCCTTCCCAAAAAATGTCCAGACTTTCTGAAACTTCCCAGGAACTTCCGGAAACTTACCAGGAACTTCCTGAAACTTCCCCTGGACTACCCAGCCTTCCCAAAAAACGTCCAGACTTTCGGGGACTACCCAGACTTCCTGAAACTTCCCAGGAACTTCCTGAGACTTTCCCTGGACTACCCAAGCTTGCCAAAAAAACTACCCAGATTTCCCAGGGACTTCTTGAGACTTCCCAGACAATGTACAGCAAACTTCCCACGTGCTTTACTCCTTTGTAGGTACAGAGTCCTTTAGTAATAAAAATTGGAATAGTAAGTAGGAGGTAAAATGCAAATACATGTGACATGTTAGTGTAAGTTCACTAATTATTTTTCATAATGGCTTCGTAATTGTTTGAAAAACATGAAGAGTTTTAAATGAGCCATTCAAATAAATTTGTTTACTTGGAGCACGTGCTAAGTAATTGTTAAAGTTTACAACTTTATAATTTACTACATGTTTATGTTAGTTTAGAAATATTTATCAGCAAGATAAGTATCTGTATTGTCTGTTCTTTTCTGAACCCTATTTATAAGACAAAGAAGACAAACCCCATGGGATTTATGCAGAAAACTATAATAATTATACGACTCGTCAACTAAGGTTACCGTTTTATTTCGTTTCTCCTTCGAAAAAAATATGTAACAACCAAGCCGAAGGTACGAAGGAAGAATACGACTCGTCAACTAAGGACAAATTATATCAAAATGCGAATTAAGTTAATACAGTCCTGTATTCTGAAATTTGCCCACTATTGCGGGTTAAAACTCTTAGTAAAACTTTTTCAGAGGTTCTGAATCGGTCGATTAGCTGTTGAAAGTTGACCAACATAAATTTAATGTAATTGGTATGGTTGACCTCAATGGCATCGATTTGTGTGATTGATTATTTAAGTTTCCTTCCGTCTAATAGATCAGCTGCAAGCATTGTTACTGGAATGATTCATTGAACTTCTAATAGTCCAGTAAATAGTTTTGCTGATTTGAAGTTTTTTTATTTTAGTTGACGAGTCGTATATTTGAAGATTTTGGACAATACCTGAATACCAAATTTATTCACGCAGTTTAGGCTTTTCTTCGTATAAGGTATAACCTTAGCTGACGAGTCGTACTTTTTACAATATCCTTCTTCTACCCCCCTTTTTTGAAAAACGTATCTTAATGATTGATCTGGTTTTAATTTTTTCTTCTATAAAATATATTATCAACCCTTGATTTATTTATTTGCAAAAAGATTTGCGTAATGTCATATAGTATAAATTGAAATATTTCAACATAGCCTGGGGCTGGACAGGCCTTGTGCGTGCGTATTCAAGAAGCTGTGCGTATATCAGTAGCCGCGTGCGGTTTGTTAAGAAAGCTGGCAACAAAAAAGGCGATTAGGCCCGGTGCAGGCTTTGTTAATTCTTAAATTAGCAGACAAAATTAATGGATTAAATTTCTAATAATCCCAACGAAATTTATCCGTTGAATGGAATGTAGAATTGCTTCTTTTTTTTAAGTTTGTCAGTTTAAAAATTTTATTCTAAACGACAAGAAAATCAGATTTAGCATTTCTAAATAAATTTCTGAGTCACAGCACGTCTGGTATTCGAAGGTGCTAAATTCAGGTGCGGTTGATGTACCATCGTTGAAATCTATCACCGTGTGGGCCACCATATCTTTCCGCCAGCTCAACGGGTACCAGCAGAAGTCGTATGAGAGAGCCTTTTGCAAAGACCAACGGACGTTGAACCTACTTACAAGGTTAACATCATCAGCCACTGCATGTTAACTGCATAACGTTATTGCAAAGATGAAATTCTTCGACTTTTCGTAGACATTCTGGACGTTGTAATCCACGCTTCTCTCTCAAGACGTACGTTTTGGAAAACCCCATGCCTCGGCCAATTTTTCCCAGACTTATCGATTCCTTTGTTTAATTTAAAGACTCGACTTGTTTAAACTTGTCGAAATTCTTAGCTTAAAAGTTGGAATTGCAACCCCAGAAAATTAAATGTTTTCAGTCGCTATTAGAAGTCTGAAATTGTAGTTTCCTATGATATCTTGGCTTGTAAGTCAGAATTCTTTGTTTAAAGTTGGAATTGCAACTGGAATGCAGGATATTCACGATTTCTAGTCACTATGGCCTCTCCTTGTTTCGTTTATTCCTTTGTTGGTCCAGATTTCCTGTATTTAACCAAAATAATTGGGGAAAGTAAGAGAATTTCAGGAAAAGTATTTGCTAGTAAATTGTTATTTTTGAAATTAATTTTCTTAATTATTTTTAAATGACTTGTATTGTTTTACACATTATTGCGATAGTTTTAATGTCCTTGAAATAACTTAAAAGTCACTTGTACTTAAGCCGTTCCTTTCAAAGAATTAAGGAATGTTTAACTATTCTTATTTCCTTTACTTTTCTGGAATTTCCGTTGTTTGTTTCAAATTCTCGTGCAGTTGGAATTTATTTTTCAACTAAACTTTCATAATAATATTTTTGTCTAACTTTACATTTATTTTTACTGTAGAATAGTTCTATTTTTTTTAAATAGTTTATCATGTCCCTGTAACACCTTAAAAGACGTGCATTGTATACTGGTCACAGCATGAATCACTTGAACCAGATTTCTCTTACATGTAGCTGATTTATTAATCTCTACAGTGAATAATATAATAGCTTGTTGATAATATTGCTACTAGACACAATCATAGTACAATAATTTAATTATGAATTTATGATTAACCCAAGGCCAATACCTTGCTTGATAAAATAGTTCTAGACAATTAATCATGCACATCGTTCTACACCTGAAGGTTTCATAAGCAAAAACCTGACCTTATTATATTAGTTATAGAAGTTTTTTTTTTTGAATAAACGAAAATCTTTTGAGAAATGTTAGAAAATTAAATCTTGCTTGGGCAAAGCTTAAAAAAAAATGAGGTTGAGAACCCTGGAACAAAAATTGTTGTAAATAAAATTAATAAAGACGCGACTCAATAGCTAAGGTTCAAAAAAACTTTATTCCCAAAATTTTATTGTAGGAAATTGGGTTTAGATCTAGTTCCACGCCAAGGAGCTGAAATGGTAGACCCAGATTCGATGTCTGTGGTAGAACTTTATCAATTCCATGTTCTAAGTGCAGAAAATTCGCAAGGAGCTTCTGTGAGTTTAATTTTTTTAATAAACCCTGACAAGAAAAGTTTAAAAATTTTATAAACTTTTAGTCTAGAGGAACATTAAAAAAAAAGGAATCCAAAAAAATTTTAACCCATCATTTATATTTCTGCATGAGGGATTTTGGACACCATATCGGTGAAGACACTGAAATATTTTTCTCACTTTATGATGCAAAGAAACAGAAATACATTTCGGAACGATTCCTAGTCAGAATTTCCAAAGAAGGATTCTCCAATTATGTGGAGAAGCTGCATATTAATTGCACTGTTTTTACTGTAAGCTATTGCAGAAATATTTCAAGTAAATCTTAAGTAATTAAAAAAAATTATAGGATTTAGGTAGCACGGATCTTACAAAAGAGATATACCTAGTAGCACATGTGATGCGAATTGGCAAAATGCTTTATTCCGAGAGTTCAAAAAAGACTGATAAAAATGCTCCTACATTGACACAAGTATTCAAAAGGCCTCATGGGGTAGCTGTGCAAAACTTAAGCGATATGGTTAATCATAAAGAAGGAGAATCTGAAGAAAAAGAATTTACATTAAAGGTGAGTCAATCAACCCCTTTACCCCAGTATCGATTGGATTGAATACCTATCTGCAAGGCTTTATTTAATATCCTTTCCTAATGGCATTTTCTCAAAACCTGTGATATCCTTACTCTCAGAGCCTGGGGAACCCCCCAACAGAGTTGGTGATTTGAATATTAAATTCTGCAGAACTTCTTCAGAATGTGTGACACTCTCCCAGCAGAATTAGCTTCCAAAATATATTTTCTCAAAACCAGGGAATCCCCCAACAATAACACGCGGATACGGACAAGGCCTACAGTGGCCCAGCAACAGGAAAAATTGTATTCACAAGTCCACTGGACTTCTGAAAAATAGGGAAATAATTTACTAAAGTCAGTGGGGCGCCCTAGTGGACTTGTGATCACTGTAAGCCATGTCGGTATCCGCTTTTCCAACAATAAATGATGACCTAGGATTTATTTCTTAGGTCTATCAAGGTGAAGAAAAAGATTTCCATCAACTACACGAGTTAATGATAAGACAAACTGGAAAATACAGTGCTTTATCATGTCAACCAAACTATGGTAAAACAAACCCTTAAAATTTAAGATATATTTTCCTCAACTATTTTTCTTTAGGTATTATTGTTTCCCTAAAAATGTTACATGGGGAACTAAGACAAATCAAAGAAGAAAGTCCCTTGTTATTTAAAAATATGAGTCTTACTAATAAACTTGGATTTCCTGATGTAATCATGCCAGGAGATGTCAGGAATGATTTATATTTATTGCTAGAAAAGGGAGAATTTGAAAGGGGTGGAAAATCCACTGGAAAAAATATTGAACTTAGCGTTTTAGTTTTGGACAGTGAAAAAAATATTGTTAAGGTTTGTTTTTTAATTAAAAATTTTTTTTATTAATTAACATAATGTTATAGAATTGTTTATGGGGTGCTTCTGGGTTGGAAGGTAGTTCTGAATATAATTCAATGATTATTTACCATCATAACTCCCCTTCATGGACTGAAAATGTCCGATTAACCCTTCCAATTGATAAGTTTGCAGGAGCACATGTTCGATTGGAATATAGACATTGCTCAAGTAAGTTAAATGTTATTTTAAGATTTTTTTTAATTAATTTTTTGTATTAGCTCGTGAAAAAAATGATAAAAAATTATTCGGATTTTCCTTTATCCGTCTTATGGATAAAGAAGGAGCTACAGTTCAAGACGGTCAACATGAACTTTATATTTATAAATGTGAAGACCCGGATAAGCTTCATAATTGTGGATATTTATCCCTTCCCTATTCCTGTAAAGATTATGAAGGCAACCATGAAGCTAGTGGATCATTTTCTCGTAGCCATAGAGAGGTGGTTGTGGTTAAAACCCTTTTATGTTCAACTAAACTCACCCAAAATGGTAAATATTATTTTATTTAACCCTTTGATATTCTCGTAATCTTTCAAGGGTCTAATAAAAAAATTAAAAATTTTGTTTTAGTGGATCTGTTATCCTTATTGCGTTGGAAATCACATCCTGAAAGGATTCAAGAGTCTTTACAACGTGTTTTAAGATTAGGGGATGAAGAGCTTGTAAAATTTCTTCAAGATGTGTTAGATGCATTGTTTGCTTTGTTTTCTACTGAAGATGGCAACTCTACACAACATAGTGGTCTAGTTTTTCATGTTTTAGTCTCAATTTTTAGCTTGTTAGATGAATCTAAGTTTCAACATTTTAAACCTGTATTAGATGCTTATATTAAAGAACATTTTGCTGCAGCTTTAGTTTATAAGTAAGTAGTAATAAAAAATTGAATAATTACAATAGATAATGTTTTTGAATTTTTTTTTAGGGGGTTACTCACCAGTGTGCAACATTGTGCTGATTGGGTAATGTCTACAGACAAACAAGAACCGATACAAAAATGTTTTAAAAGTTTAGAATACATTTTTAAATTGATTATCCAAAGTAGGATGTTGTTTTCACGGGCTACAGGTGGACAGTATGAAGATAGCTTCCGAAGGGACTTATATAGTGTGTTTTCGGCTTTAAATAATATGATGGCTATTGCAATGCCTGCTATAATTTCCACACAAGTAAGGATTTTTTTTATTAATTTATAATCTTTGTAATAAAAATTTTTTTTCAGGTTGCATTGTTGCTTTCAATAAGTGCTGTGTATGAGCTACTTGTAGATGTTTTGCCCGTTGTAGAAGTTACTAAACTGACTGTGTCCTTACTGGATTCTTTACCCAGGGAACTTCCCGCACAGTTAATACAAGCCAAATTAATTGCAATTAAAAATTTGGTTACCAGTAGATTATTTCAGGATGATGGTAATTTTTTTTCTTTACGAAGAATCCCTCCTACAAGACCATTGCAATAATATTCATTAAATTATTTTTTTTAGATTCCAGAAACATGTTATTGGCAAATGCCTGCAAACATTTGCGTTATCACTTGATCCACAGAGACGAACTAAGATTGTGTACTGAAATATTGGGAGAAATATTAGCTTTCCTATGCAAACAAAGGAAACATTGTGAAGAACAAGGCAAAATTAATAACTGCATTCATCACGATGTTGATACTTTATGTGTAAATACCTTTGATGTTCTAATCCAAACCGTTTTGGTTATTATTGATAAAAACACAATGGTTATAGTAAGTTTTTTTTAACTAAATCTACATTTATATTTAATTCTTATACTTTCCAGGGTCGTCTTGTAGCTTGTTTAATTGGTACCCTCCAATTATTAGACGAATTCCATTACAAAAGGTTATGGGAAACCCTGATGGGGCCTAACCATGACCGAAAACCTCTTAAAGATTTTTTGAATCGAGTTTTCTTAGTGTTTAGGCAATTAGTAAAACAAGAAGTGTATCCACCAGATTGGTTGGTAATTAAAATGGTTGCTAATAATATTATGTTAAAAGCTCTACAAGAACTTGCACAACCCTTAGCTTTCAAGTTTTTGGATATCCGGGCTGGATATTTTGATAAAGAGGTATGTAACTGAATTTGGGATTAATTTTTGTGATTAATTGTAATTTTTAGTTATGGACAAGTTATTTTAATCTCGCTGTAGATTATTTAACCCAAGAATCTTTACAATTAGAACAATTTTCTGAAGTAAAACGCGAGAAAATAATCGAAAAATATGGTGATATGCGAGTCCTGATGGGTTTCCAAATTCTTTCCATGTGGTCACAACTTGGTATGTTCCCAGTTCGAATTTTAAATTAAAATTAACTTAAATTTTTTATAGGGGAACACAAGCTACATTTTATTCCTTCTATGGTTGGACCGTTTTTGGAAGTGACTTTAGTACCAGAAATTGAACTTCGAAAAGCCACTTTACATATTTTCTTTGACATGATGGAATGTGAACAAAAAGTCAGAGGAAATTTTAGACAAGTTGAAAGTGAATTGATTGATAAATTGGATATTTTGATATCAGAAAATAAGGGGGATGATGAATACAGGAGGCTGTTTAATACAATGTAAGTTTAATTTTTTAGCTGTCTATACTACCCCTCACTCCTTTTCCTTTTCTTCTGCTCCCTCTATCCTTTGACTGTCCTCTCTTCTCCAGTTCTGCTCTTTCTTGCCTTGACTCCCTTTTTTTCTTCTCTTCTGTCCTTTACACTTTGACTTCCCTCCCTTTTCCACTTCTATCTGTTCCCTTCTCCTCTTCTGTCCATACTACCCCCTTTCCCAATCCTTCCTCTTCTGCCCCTTCTACTCCTGACTCTTCATCTCATCTTCTCTCCTGTCTACACCCTAAGCCCTCTTCTCTTTTTTTCCCCTATCTACCCCTACTATAGATTTTATTGTACTACTTCTAAATTAATTTTTTTTATTAATTTCTGCTACCAGGGAGCATTTAAGTGCAGTGTAAGTTTTTTATGTAATGATAAATTTACATTTTAAATCAAGGTTTAAAAAAAAAAGGTTAAAGTTAATTTTTCTTGAAGGTTATTAGACAGAGTTCAATCAGAAGACCCTGCTTGGAAGGATAGTGGAGCAGCTTTTATAAGTTCTGTGACACGACTCTTGGAAAGATTATTAGATTATCGTAGTGTAATCCAAGGTGATGAAAATCGAGACAAAAGAATGTCTTGTACGTTTAATTTACTTGTAAGTTGAATTATTTTAGAAAAAAAACGATTTTAATTTTTTTTTTAAATAGAATTTTTATAAAAATGAATTTAACCGGAAGGAAATGTATTTGAGATACATTTACAAACTACATGATTTACATTTATCAGCGGATAATTTCACTGAAGCTGGTTTTACGATGATGTTGTATGCTGATCAGTTATCGTGGAGTAGCAATGCATTGGTTGTGGATTCAAATTATGCAGGCTACAAAGAATGTGAAGTTAAAGAAAAATTATATCATCTGATTATCAGCCATTTTGATAAGGGAAAGGTATGGATGAGAATGTTTAATTTTTTCTTTAATAAAAGTCTAATTTTTCTTAGTGTTGGGAAAAAGGAATACCCTTGCTAAAAGAATTAGCAAATTTATATGAAACACAACTTTTCAACTATAGGGCTTTAAGTGATATTCTTAAAAATCAGGCAAAGTTTTATGACAATATTTTAACTCAACTCCGTCCTGAACCAGAGTATTTCCGTGTTGGTTTCTATGGACTCAGTTTTCCACTTTTCGTTAGGGTAAGTACAGTTTATTCTATTTTCATTTTTTTTTTGGTTTAAAGGACAAACAGGCCCCACTATATCCTATTACACAATCCTGAATCAAAGGTGAAATCTGACACTTAAAAGGCTTGCATTAATTTTTCTACATCCTTTTAATCCTCTTCCCCCGTGCTCTCACTCCTCTCCTTTTTTTTTTCTTCTACTAACTCTTCTTCTTACTTTTTTCTTCTTTTATTCCTCTTGGAATCAGAACTATCTACCAATACAAAAGTATAGGGAACTATAAGTGTTAACTTTATTTTTCCAAATACTAATAATTTTTTTACAGAATAAACAGTTCATATATCGCGGTTTAGAATATGAAAGAATAGGTGCTTTTACGCAACGATTACAAACAGAATTTCCGTCTGCACATATTCTAATGAAAAATACACCCCCTGATGATTCAATCATCAACTCAGATGGACAATGTATCCTTTTTTTAAATTAATATTCTAGATAAAGAGTACCTACAATTATAAACCCTTAACTAAAAATAAAGTTATACAAATATGCAACGTAAAACCAATTCCAGAACCCAACCCCATAATCTTAGCGAATGATATCCCAGAAAAAATATCTCATTTTTATCATTATAATGACGTAAGACGTTTTCAATGTGACCGTCCAGTTAACAAAGGCATAGTTGACAAAGACAACGAAATTAAGGTATAAACAATTTCTTGTTGTAATTAATTTATTTTAAACAATTATTTTTACAGACTTTATGGATAGAAAGAACGATTATTGAGACTGAAAGCTCCTTACCTGGAATCCTTAGATGTTTTGAAGTAATAACCCGACATACAGAAGAAATAGCTCCGGTTCAATATGCTTGTGAAACAATGGAATCAGTTGAAAAAGAAGTTAGACATTTAATTACGGTATACACAGCTGAACCTAAACGGAATCTTAATCCGTTTACTATGAGATTGCAAGGGATTATTGATGCTAACGTCCAAGGGGGTATTAGTAAATACCAACAAGCATTTTTTACCCAGGAATTTACTAAATTATTCCCGGAACACATGACCCATGTATATAGGTTGAAGAATTTAATTTTAGATGCTATGCAGGTAATGGATTTTTTTTAATATTTGTAACCGTTGGTAATTTTTTGTTAGGTCTTAGCTTGTGGACTTGAATTGCATGGAAAATTAGCTCCAGCAGGGGTACAACCTTTACATCAGAGATTATTAGAAAGGTTTGCACAATTAAGGCAAAGTTTAGGTTCGATGAGTCGATTAAAACGGCAACAATCTGAAAGTATTGTAAAGTAAGTTAAAAATAACATTTTTGTTATTTTCTTTAACTGAATTATTTTTTAGTACCCCTTTACCACCGTTACCGATTGATAAGTTCCATTTAACTGCAGAAAATCACAGTAACAGATCTTCAGGCTCAAGCGGAGTCTATGGACAATTATATGAGCATCAAGTTTTAGACAATGATGACATTTACACTAAACCAATGGTATTTAAACGTAACAATAGCCGTGTATATAAAATGCATGCTAAGAAAGCATGCACTGATTTGGAAATATTTTAATGTAAATAACTTTGCATGCAAATTTAATTTATTATATTCTCGCGTCCGTTAAATGTTACCTAATATAATTGTACTAACAACAATAAAATATTTTTTACTAACATTACTACACTTTTCATTTGACAAACATTTTTGTAGCCGTTTTTATTAATTTTGTTAAATTTGTATTTTTTGTTATTAGGAATTTTTAGATCGATTGGGGCCTAGTCGTGACAATTTAACTCTGCCAATGACGACAAATACAGCACCTCCAATACCTCAAAGGGAAAATAGACCTCGCTCGCAAGGTTTCAGTACTACGCCTACTAATCCTGTTGATTCAGCACGGACACCCACTAGAGGAAGTGTTGATTATTCCAGTTTGCCACCAATGAAGTCACGGTAAAAAAAATTTTATAGAAAAATTAATCAGAATTAAAAAAAATTCCTTACAGGGATTCCGAAAGTTGTGATATTCCTCTACCTCCAAAGCCTACTCATTCAAGGGAAAGGTCTTTAACAAAACCGCCATCACCTCGATTATTAAGACACTCTTTGGCCACACCAACTGATGGAAATACACCAATGAGAAACTCTTGGCCCGATTCAAGTCTTGAAGAGGCTCCACCACTTCCACCAAGATCCCATAGTAAGATTTTTTTTTGTATTGTCATCAAAAGATTTATTACAATAAATAATTTTTAGCTCCTGACAAGAGACCGGGTTCAATCCCCAATGAACAACCTCCAAATATTCCAAAACGAGGCCAGAAAAAATTATCAGCAACTTCCATATTCAGTATTGAATCCATAGTTGATATCTCTTTGGAAGATTCAAATCATGATAGCCATTTAGGGTCTTCTTCAAACAGCCTAACCCTTTCCACAAGCCATGCCGATCCTGATAGCCATGACCTTCGTGATTCAGGTATAAGTATTACTGATAACTCCCATCTTAATAATTTTAATCACACTTGCTATGATGAGTTTGATTTACGTTCACATCAACAAGAAATGAATATTAATGCAAGTCCACAAGAGTTTAGCCCTAAGTTAGAAAACCCTCCCCCTATTCCTCCTAAAGCTGTTTCAGGGCTTTTAAATTCAAGTTTTGATATGGGTGGTGGGAGTTTAGAACGTAAACCTAAAAATGACGCTAAAGTTGATGTTACATCCCCTGGAAATTATTCCGTACCTAAGTTACAAAATGAAAACGGAGAGCCTAATAAAAATGAAAACCCTTTGATTTAAGTTTTTTGTGTAGGAAAATTTATTATTACTATTATTATTATTACGTACTGTAGTTTTGGTTGTCAATTGTTTGTGATTTTTTAAATGTTTACCATTGATTAGGAATAATTATTTAAGTACGTATCATTCCTTCGAATGTTTATTCCAAAATTCCCAAGTTAATTGGGGTTGTAACTAGGTAGATGTTTTTATATTCAAGTATTTTCTTATATACAACGTACTATTTTAATCATGAATGTGAATAGTGTTTAGGGGGCTTTAAATACGAAGTGAAATGTGAAATTTGGGGGTGCTATAAAAAAGACATTTCCTTCGTTTAAACCCGATTTATAGATTGTGTGAAGGTATAGTCAAAAGTGTCATATTTTTTTATTATTACCTATTATTATTAACTAGTGCCAATATCCTAAGACTAGCAATATACAGAAGCTATTAATTTTTTTATGGTTCAAGAAAAAATACAGTTTGTTGTAATTGTTAGTTTTTTTTATTAGAGGAGAATCAAACTTAGTATGATTAACAATTGAGACGTATTTTCAAAAATTTACTATCATTAGTGAATAAATCTTAAGCTATTGTACAAAATTACAAAAAAAAAAAACAATTTTAATCTTTTACAGCTGAACTTAATTTATTGCAATATTGTTGCTTTTTTTAAATATTTATACTGCAGAAAGTGTGGTGCTAATTTTACAATCTAACTGCACAGTATCGATTTTTTTTAATAATGTACAGGGGGTTTGAAAATCATTTTATTTTTAAATATTCAGGATTTATTAAAAATAATGATTTTTAAACATCTTTACTACGCAATTTTAGTATTTTTTTCAGATTAGCAAACATACTAGTCACAAAACGATATTTATATTTATATCATATATTTTTTACTATTGACCAAGTATTGTAATTTTTAAATTACTTATCTTTATTGTATTGTCTGTATTCGTACATTGTAAGGTAGAACAATAAAAGGGCATAAGATATAATCCTTGTTGTTTGCAAACCCTTATTTTGATCCAAAATCCAGAAAATACAATAAATTAAATTACCCTCAAAACTTATTTGAATTTAAATTTCCCTCCAAAATCCTCCTGACATGAACGTCAAAATAAACATAACCACATTTCCATAATTTGATCAAAAATGAATTTTAACGTTTGTTACACGTCTTGTGCATGCAATCAAACCCCTACAGCAGCAAATTGGGGTAAAAATAACTTAATTTGTTATGGTTCCTGCAATTCAGTTCGTATTTACGACCCTTCGGTATGTACCTAACCTAACTTTTTCATACTTCAAACCCTTTAAACTTTAATTAAAATTCTTTCAGTGGGGTGATGGAGGCAAAATAATAAAAACCCTCTGTAGGCATTCAAAACGTGTAAATTCTACAAAATGGATTTCGGGGGTTGATTCCGAAACCGAGATCGTTTCCGGTTCAGCTGACGGTACTGCCATAGTTTGGAGCTTAAACGATGAAGAATACACTCCCTTTGTACTTAAAGGGCATGAAGGAGTTATTAATATTGTTGATGGTTTGTATAAAGGGGAAGAAAAGAAGGATACCGTTGTTATAACCGCTTCTATTGATTCTACTGTGAAGCTTTGGACACGGAAGGATTTAAAAGGTAATAAATATTTTTAGAAAGTTTTAAGGTTTAGTTCTGGTTTTTAGATGAGTTTATACAGGCACAAAGTATTAATTTTGGTTATGGTATTTGCATGGGATTTAAAATGGCATTTTTACCGCAATCGAATTTAATGGTTTTGGCTTGCGGGATGGATGATTCCAAGGTACATTTATATGTAGAAGATAATAGTCAATTTCTTAAATCAGAAGTATTAACCGGTCATGAAAATTGGATAAGAGGATTAGATTTCTCTACAGACAGTAAGGGAACATCAAATTTTCCCCCCCTTATTCTTATTTTTATTACGTCAATATATTTTTTAAGATAACGGTGATTTAATCCTTGCTACATCTTCACAAGATGCTTTAATACGCATTTGGAAAATAGCTCCAGTGATAAGAGAACTTAATCCATCACAGGAAACCATAAAATATAATTTGCTTCGTCGGAGAAGCAAAATTAAAACCAAGGATGTGGATTATATTATTTCCTTGGTCTCTATTGTTGCTGGACATGAAGGATGGATTTATTCCTTATGCTGGAACCATAAAAACTTTACACTTTTATCAGCTTCTTTAGATAAGAGTATGATTATTTGGGAATTTTCTGAAGAATCCAAATTATGGATGGAAAAAATAAGGGTTGGAGAAGTTGGTGGTAATGTTCTCGGATTTTATGGTGGAATGTTTGGTCCAACCGGGTCAAGCATTTTAGCTCATGGATATCACGGTGCTTTCCATATTTGGAATTATTCTGAGGTATTATTTTTTTCCTGTGTCTTTTTTGATTTAATTTAATTTTTTTTGTAAAGGAAACAAACATTTGGGAACCTGCAGTTACCGTAGGTGGACATTTCAATGAAGTTGTGGATTTAGCTTGGGAACCAAAAGGAGAATTTTTAGTTTCCGTTTCTACAGATCAAACGACTAGAATTCATGCACCTTGGACTTCAGAAAATAACCAAATGGTAATAATTTTGAATTTTTTTTATTATCGGTCCTGTAATTTTTTTATTTACCAGACTTGGCATGAAATTGCCCGACCTCAAGTTCATGGTTTTGACATGAGTTCCCTTGCAGTGCTGTCCCGGTATAAATTTGCTTCAGGTGCTGAAGAAAAAGTTATTAGAACTTTTACAGCTCCTAATAATTTCATCGAAAATTTTAAAAGAATTTGTAAAATAGAACGTAATGAAAAGGAGGATGAAGATAGTTATACAGGTAAAAGAAAGTAATAAGCCTTAATTAATTTTTTCCTACATGTTATCTTATTCCAGGTCCAAAAGGTGCTTCAGTTCCATCTTTAGGCCTTTCAAATAAAGCTGTCTTTGAAAATGATAACACGGACCGTGCTACTGCTACAAGTAAAAAAGAACCGTATCCAGAAGAATCACATTTCCAAGCTGTTGAACTTAGAAGTAAGTTTGAGCAAGTTTAATTATTTTTCAAGCTTATTGGATTTTTTTTAGAACCCCCAACTGAGGAAACCCTTATGCAAAATACTTTATGGCCTGAAATTCAAAAATTATACGGGCATGGGTATGAAGTTTATTCTTTAGCCGCAAGCTTTGATGGAACATTACTTGCTTCAGCTTGTAAATCTACAAACACTGAACATGCAGCAATTTTATTATGGTAAGCAACTGATAAATCCACCTGGCCCGTCTGATTTCTTAATAAAATTTCTTTTATCAGGAATACATCAACATGGAAGCTGACCCAAAAACTTCTTTCACATAATTTAACAGTAGCCCAATTAGCTTTTTCACCTGATTCCAATTATTTATTATCTGTCTCAAGAGACCGTCGATGGACTTTATTTTCTAAAAATTTAGATTCATTTGAAATGATTGCAACTACGGATAAGAAAACAGGAATCCATACTAGAATTATTTGGTGTTGTGCATGGTCACATGATTCAAAATATTTTGCAACTGGTTCAAGGGATGGTAAAGTTGTAATTTGGACTAGAAATATGGAAAAAGAACCTGAAGGAGTTTTAAGGCAATGCGAAGCAGTTGGGCAACATTTGGAATTAAAAGGAGAATCGGTTACAGCTTTGGCTTTTGCACCTGTTACAGTCCTGGGATTTTATCTTCTAGCTGTAGGACTTGAATCTGGAGTTATTAGATTGTACCAATGGACATCTTCAGTATGGAAATTATGTTTGATTCTAGGAAATAGGTGAGTTTAATAGAAAGTCATTAAAGTCAATTAAATGTAATAAGAAATTATCAAAAGAATGATTTCTGTATGAATATCATTTTTTTAGTGTTGCCCATCACTTAACAGTCAAAAGGCTTGCCTTCAGACCAGTTTTGGGACAAGCTGGCATTAAAGGAGATGATAAAAATATTTTACAATTAGCTAGTTGTGGTTCAGATGCGACAGTTAGAGTTTTAAATATCGATTTAAAATCTATAGACACATAAAATAATTTTTTTACTGTTTTTTAATTTTTTTTATATTTTATTTTAATTTTATTTTTACTGTAAAAAATATTAAGTACATAAGATTTTTAATAAAACATTGTGTTTTATAATGTTTTTTTCAGGTTTTTTTTTATTTAAATCAAAAATAGCAATTTGTCTTCATTTAAATTTAATTTTTTTTAATTAAGTAGGCTTTGAGATTTAACCTTGACCATTTATTTAGCAAAGCCTACTCATCTTTATTAACCAAAACTTCTTTCTAATGCTTATCAAAATGTAAAAATGCACATGTGCTTAAGGCTTCATTAAAACTAAGATCAGAGTGTGCCTTGTAAAATGTTACATTGTTGATGAGTGTTATGTACCTTTTGTGTCAAATTTACAACGCGAATTTGTGTTAATTGTAGTAATAACAATAAAGTGCGGAGTAATCAAAGTGGGTAATAACAATAATAAGGTAATATAATACATTTTAGACTGTACATTATTGCTATGTGCATCATAATGAGTTATGGTTAGGAGGATGGCTTAAAATTAGGGGATGATGCAGATGCGTAGATTTAGAATGGATTGTTGTAGTTTAATTCTAATTTTGCTATAAATAATAACACGTATAGTATCCAGCAGTGCCTTCCATAGTTTTTGATGTGTTCAAAAGGCAATTTGATATGTGCAGTATTTACAAATAAAATGTACGTATGTTTGGTTGCCTGATCTTAAGGATTTATACGTATGCTTGGTTGCCTAAGTAAATCTGTGTCTCTTGGAAATCAGGCAAAAATAAAAAAAATTAAGATTATTCTTTAGTTTATATACAGGGTAATTCATATAAAGTCCCCTCTAAGTGCATGTTTGGTTGCCTATCTACTTCAACAATGTTAAATACGCTTCCTTCTTAGAATTTATTGAGAAAGATCTGAAAATTGAAAAGGTTTCTTTACAATATGTACAAAGTGTTTCAAATACTTTCCCCTTTTCTTCTCCCTAATGAAAATCATTTAACTTTACTTTGCATGTTGTTGGTTGCCTAATCAACTGATAAGGTAGAGTCAAGGTTTGAAAATTGATGTAAGGGTTCTCTCTTGAGAATATATACAGGATATTTTAATAACCCCCCCCTCACCCCAAGGTTCTCCAAATATCTAAATATTTTAGAATTGATTGATGTAGGTGTAGGATTAGTTACATTTCCCTTTCATCTATCCTAGTATTTTCTAGATCAAAGTCTGGAAAAAGTTCTGAAAATGAGAATTAAAAAAGCACTATTTTGCATCCCTTACAAAAAAATTATTTAATTAGGTTACCTATGTGAGTTTAATTCTAGGTTTGTAGTTAATATTTTACGTTTGTACTAAAAGACAAAGCACATACCTACCTGCATTACCACACCACAAACCACTACAAATGAACCAATGTAGTAGTGTATGTGGATTGTGTTTGTAATTAAATGGTGGCTCGAAGTATTTATGTTATGTATAAGAAAAAGATAATATATAAATCGTTATGATCTCACAGAGTCTTACACAATATTTTTTTTCCTTACGTATGATTGGTTGCCTAATGTTTCCTTTCTAACAATATTTTTAATTTATTTTTATAAGACGTTTTAAATCATAATTTTTCAATAAGGTTCCTATTTTCAGTTTGTGTTTGTGTTGAAGTAAAAGAAAGGGCCAGTTGGACTTCGACGCGCTGTACGCTGATCAGAAACGCAAGACAACTTGGGAAGGAAAAATGTGCAAGGAAAACATCTACAAGGTAGGAAACCCTTTTTCATAATTTCAGGTGAAGGTAGTGGGATATTTCAATAACACACCCTGTAGAAATAAAACATCGGTTTACTTGCTGAAAAATATTTTCCTTAATTTTCTTAAAATATTTAAAAAAAAACTCTTGGTTTTGTATTAAATTTTGCGTTTATTATACTTAAGTGTTTAACTTTTGCAAACCTGGCGCGCCGCTAGGGTATCAAAATGATACAATGTGCTATTATTACGGCGAAAAGCAAATTAGCAAAATTAACTGAAACGAAAAATCAACTTTATTGCTAAATCAATTGTCGGAACCCTACAAATTTGATAGTTTCCCCAAAAACAACCACCTACTAGTTTGCTAAAGCCAATAACCAAAGCCGCTGTACGTTGTTTCCATTGACAAAACTAATAAAATTGAAAATCAATTTAATGCTAGTCTCGTCATCAGTTTATTCCGCGGTCTACAAATTGAAAGCGACATATTTTGTCTGTAGAAAAATCCTTTCATGTAGATAATAATCATCGGTTTGTTGTTGTAATAACCTTCTATTATGTAATTAGAAGTTTTTCCCTAACACCCCTTCTGCCTTAAACCTTAACAGGAAACGACCTAAAATCTCGAACACACAAATTCCAATTTAAGTTAACGTAACATAAAGTTAAATAGTTTAACTACATCCTTGCATACTTCTACAAGATCATTAACTCGGTTATCTTCTCTCCCTAAAGAGCTACTTACGGGAAGCAAGAGACAAAATTCTAATTTTCCATTGCAATGTATACGAAATTACTACACATTCCGGTATTTTCTTCCCCTAAAATAATTACTACATTTAATACTTTGGTAAAATACGTACAACTTTTCGTTCTTTACTCAATTATTGGGTAAAGTCTCGTTAAAGACAAAGTATTATCGACAATTTAACAGTAAATTCTAGGTTTTTATGAATGCTATCAAAAGGGGCTAATTAAAACGTAGTCGTAAACACCGAGATGTCTTAATAATGTCCTTTCTTAGTACTTCGTAACATTTTAATTCCAAGGGTTGCTGAAAAAAAATTTTAAATAAGAAAAATTGATTTTTTAACCAAATATGGTTCTAGAAATGAAATTACTGAAATCCTAAAGGGGAGCAGAATAAAAAAAGCTTCAATAGGGAAGACATAATGCATGTAATATGTAAATTGATTTTAGAAATTCGAAATGGATTTTTGAGTGTAACATTAGGTAATAGCCTGAGATATATTTTTACGTAGGAGGATTTTTATTTTCTTCTTCTAAAAGTAATTTTGGTCAACAAGTTTCTGATCAATTATATGTTTACCTAAGACTGGACCTATTTATATACTTACGATCGATAGTAAGCTGTGTAGGCTTTTATTTTTTTTCTAAGCTTTGTTACGAGCTTAGGTATTAATTTTTCGTAAGTTTTGTGAAAATATCTGTTGTCCTGAAAATACATTTCTTCTTTCAATATTTCATTGAAGATGGTTAAACACGACCAATTTAGGTCATGCTTGGCCAAAATCTGCATTACAGAGGGAAAATCAAAGGAAACTATTCAGAATTATCCTGAAATTTGTCTGAAATAATTCAAAAAATTCAACTGAAAAATTCTGAAAATTGAAAATAATTTTGTTAACGTCGCGAAATTTAGGATTTTCAGAACAAGGGCCAAACCAAAGTAAATTTTTCAAAATTTTCCTGAAATTTTGAATTTATCTGAAACATTAAAATAAATTCCAGAAAAATGATGCGAAAGCTTCAGTTTTGCTCCCTACATTATACAATATGGAAGGGGTAGGGGTACCCAAACATCAATATTTTCCAAAATTTCTCATTTAACAGCGTGCCATGATTAATTAAAAAAAATGTTTCCCCAAATTGCATAACCAAAACGTCCTTTACACCTCGCAGCCGAGAGTAATTAAAACCCTTTTGTTTTGGTCCGTTTAGGTAAATGCACGAGCAGATAATCTTTCTCGTTTTTTCAACTCTTCTATTCAGTAACAAGAACCTGATGAGTGCTGTTTGATAGATTTTCATGGTCGAATGGATGGGGAGACCGCAATATTTAATCGGAAATCTATAAAAGCTGTAGAATTTCTCGTTTTCTGACAAAGTAGCTTGAGTGTGTATTGAATAACGAGCACTTTGGGGAAACTGAAAGCCAATCGCTAAATACGATTATTTTCATTTTCAGTTGGCTAGCTTAGTCAGAATTCGAGAATTCAGAACCTAATACGAAAATTGTTAAATATTCAACACTGAATGTAATTTTAAAGCCACAGAATTTTTTATAAAGTTTTTTTATAGAAATTTTAAACTTCGTTTAATTCGAAAGATCTTTAAAAAGATTTAATTTTTTTTTTAAATCAATCGATTGTTTATTCATTACCACGTAAACATTTTGGCTCAGGAAAGTAGACTTTCCCTGACTTAATACAGTAAAAGCCAGACTTTTAATTTTTATGCTCACATACGCAAAATTAAAAAAAATTATGACCATTTTTTGAAGTCTTTTGCTTGCGTGTTTTTGGTTCCAAAATTTTCAGATCATTTCAGCTGAATCTGTTTAATTATTTCAGACAAATTCAAAATTTCAGCAGATTTTCCTTTGATGCAATCCTTTTTCTGGAAGTTTTCTCTTGTTTTTAACGAAATTCTGAAGAAATAAAAAAATAAATTCCAATTTTCAAATCCTTTCGGTTGAGTTGGTTTAATTATTTCAGATAAATTCAGAAATTCAGGAAATTTTTGGAGAGTTTCTTTTGATTCGGCGCCGTTTTCTGGAAATCTTTCCCAAGTTTGAACTTTCAATGGTCGTTTTTCACGAAATTCTGAAGATCTTAATTCTAACTTTCAGACCAATTCGGTATTTTTATTTTAATTTTGAACATACATCGGGGTTGCGCTAGATTATCACGAAAGTGGTTTTACAGGACTTTACAACAAATCGCGTTGTTTTGTAGAGTGGCATTTTTGGTGTTACGTAAGGACGTAATTATGTAATCGGATTGGGTTAGAGGAGTTTTGAAAACGGTGGAATAAAATAAAAAAGAGTTGGATTTTGTAATAATTGGAATTGTGTATAGGGATCACGTTTTCAGGACGAGGTATCAAATCCGGTCTTCTTGGTAGGGCATCTCGTTTGCTTGATTGTTAATCAATGGTCTAAATGAGATATCGGGGCGATTTGTTCAGGAGCGAGGAAATAGGAACCCGTTGTCCGTTCCTGCTGGGAGGACATCGTCCAGCAGTTAGGAGGAAATCGCAGCTTGCGTGTAGTTCGATATAGGGAATCGTATCGGAACAGCGTCAGGGCGGGTTACTCGGTCGGGTCCTGCTGGAAGCTGCAGGGTGTGAGCAGGAGCAGGGTAGGGCAGGCGTTATCGCGCCGTCGCGACGCTCTTAGGCCAGGGACCCGCGCGCACGCACTCCACGATGAAGCTTGCAGTGGTCCACAGCAGGCAGGGTGCGCGTCGTGGCTAGTGCGTGTCCGCTCGCCCTCAAACTATCCGACTATGGCTGTGAATCATGCGGATTACACGTAAAAAATGTTGTGGTTACACTGTGGACAGGTCTTCGTGGCGGCTGCGCTTATGCCCATCTTGTTGGCCGCGGCGGCTTCAGTCGCGTCTAAAAGAGGTAAGAGCGCCCGGCGGCCGCGGCAGCGGCGGCGTCTAGGTGACGTCTTCCACGTATCTCCTCGTACAGCATCCCTTTTCACCACATAAAATTCGAAACGTGTCTGAAACGACCCCTTCGCGTGTCGTAGACCCGCTTACCTGAAAAGTTTTATTGAACCGGGCTTATTTACTTCTATCGTTTCGATATTTTAAGGCCGCAAAGCTCCCCAGTCGATATTTTACATTCTTTTCTTCTCATCTCTTCCAAGATGAGCTAGAGCACGCACCCCTTTTTTATTATTATTATTATTGCCTTTAGGGTTTAATAACGAGCCCTCGCAGAAAACAATGCACTTCGCGCTGCTGCACTAACTGCATGCATGCATGCAGTTTTAGTTTGTTGGTTGGATTTCTATAAAATATTCACAAATGGGTCAAACAATGCATTCAAATCGATAACTAGCATTCGTTATTGCCTGGCTATTTCCGGGTGATTTTATGAATTATAAAGTGGAAAGCCTGTGAAAGCTCCCGAAAGTTTTCATTTATATTTAAAGAGCGCCTTTTAGACCTGTTGTTTAGGATACAAAACCGTACCCTTGGATCTAATACAAGATTTAAGATTAAAATCATCGTAAACCTACATTGTACATAGTTCGTGGTTAGTGTTTAAGCTTGTAAGCACTTAGCTTTATGAATTGTTTATTATTTACGTTAGTGCGATTGTTATTCTGGGTTAAAGAATACCCTTAACAGAAGGGGAAAGGTTTTTGAAGGGTTATTCAAGTAAACTTTGGCAATTAATATAAAAAATTTAATTGAGAGGTTTTATAATTTTTTTTTAATAAAAATTTTGTTTAAATATAAAAAAAGTTTAATATAACTTCTTGTGTCTTTTAAGTATACAACGAAAAGTCGATGTAAAAAACAAAGGGTTTATAAAGCCCATATATCTACTGAGGTTGGTGCCCGCACATTAGGCGTAAACAAAAAATGTTGACCACGAGTTTGAGCTTATTATTTATGCTTCATAAGCTTTTCCACTATGAAGCTTTTTCCAGAAAAAAATTCAAGGGATTTTATATCTTAGCTTGGTTTACGAATTTAAAAAAATGGAAAATCAAAATTAGGGGTTAGAACTACGAGCTAGTTAGGAAATAGGGGTGCGGCTAAGTCAATTTTGTTTACCGTATCTGATGATTCCTTAATTTGTTTTCTTTTCAAATTTGTGTTATGTGTTAGGGGGGGATTGAAGTTTAGTAACACAAGAGGATGGTGCAGTTTCAATCTTGAGTAAATTCATCAACAA
Source organism: Hemicrepidius hirtus (assembly GCA_963082805.1). NCBI lineage: Eukaryota > Metazoa > Arthropoda > Insecta > Coleoptera > Elateridae > Hemicrepidius > Hemicrepidius hirtus. Next base: position 2,210,788 of record OY720166.1, read on the forward strand.
ATTAATTGGATACAGCAGGAAATAATTTAGTAGCCGTTTTTGCAACCCTTTAGAGCGTAATTTTGTGAGAGAACTTATATTATGCTGCCCTCTGCGATTTAATAAAGCGCAAAAGGAATCTAATAATAGACATTCTAAAACTGGTATCAAAAAGATTGCAGACGGGGTTGCTTGCTTCTACAAGCTTTCGTTCTAATGAGATTAATATTTAGAAGGCTTTCTCTATAATTTACAATCGTATTTTGGTCCAAATTAATAATTATTTGAATGTGTAAACGAAAATCCTTTAAAGGGGTGTGTATGTTAGAAAATCGTAAAATTTATAGCCCTTGCACCCTGTACTCAGGTGCTTGAAAATGTCATCCGAGGGGTTGTGGGAAAGATAGGTATGCATGTAAGAGAAATTCTGAGGAAATTTGGGTGAAGAGCGTTTCCTACGTGAATAGTCGTCCCATAACGAAAGATCAACCTTAGGTTTATGTAGTAATACGGGCACGTTTTGCGAACGCGTTTGTATTAGAACGAATCGAACCTGGGTAGATGTGAGGAGATATAGGAAGTTCTGTAATATACATTGAAGTTACATAGTTTAAACTTTTAACTAAGAATGTTTCAATGTGCTGTAATTTCCGGAGGTGTTCTGCGTGTAACTTTGGGATAATTTTCTGCTTAATGATAGTAGGTAAATCGTTTGTGCTTTAGGTTAGTATGCGAAACCACATCGAATTGATTTAGATACACGATTTCTATGCACTTAAAAATTTTAAAAGTCGCTTTTATCCAAGACTGGTAAAAAATTTATTAATCACGTGGATTATTTACGAAACTCGCCTACGGCTCGTTCCACAAACTTAATGCAATAGAAAAATGACAGTGGATAGAATTATCCTATTTCTAGTAAGTTTTTCCTATTTTCTCCTCCCCTTTTCTATGTTTTCAATTTCGGTCCTAATTTTTTATAATCCCTGCATCTAGGGTAATATTCTACCCCTTCCTCTATTATTTTGTTACTCCCCTCCTCACTTCATCCATTTTCCGATTTTTTTTTCAATTTTCACAATTCACCCCACATGATTTTTTTGCTCTCTTTTCCATCTCTCCCTCCACTGTCTTTTTTTCTCACGCTTCATTATCATCCCTCTTTCGACATTCCACCCCACAATTGTCTTTTTACTTTCTGCCTTGTATCTTTTATTATTCTATGTCAAAACGTGTTTATACTGATCGAATAATTAATTCAATGTGTTGACCTGAAAATTCTATTAATAAGTTTTGTAATCCGAAAACTAAGCAGAAGTTTACATAAAAATTTGTTTTTCTACCCTCAATGACACTAGTACCTAGAATATAATGAATATATAATAATGTAAACTTCAACTGTGTAATTATATCAGACCTTGTACTATATTTTGATTATGTAACATCCTAAATATTAATTTTTCTCTTAGGAAATTTCGAGTCGCGTTTGGAAAAAAAACATATTTCAGATTAAATCTGTCCTGTCCATGGGTGTTCTATATTTTATGGGAAGGGTTATAAAAGCAGAGTAGCAGAGTGGTTTCTAAGTGTAGATAAAAAATCATTTTATTTTAGTTACCCATCATGACTCATAATGTTAACGTTGCTGAAACAGTAACAAAAATAGTGGGTTTTTTTTTTGGAAACTTTTGTTGCCTATAATTTTGGGTAATTTCCTTCAGTAATGATGGTTTTTAGGGTTGGTTATTATGCCTTTTGTTACTTTATGTTACAAAACAACCACAGTCCACAATTAATTTTCTCTTGTAGATTAGTTTAAAGACCTGCTATATTACTGTACTATTGTGTCTTGTGTTACATGGAGGATTAAAGTGAAATGTGTAATTTTCTGTGCCGGTGCGAACATTTAAGTGTCAGGACATAACCCTGTGCGTAAAACTTTATACGTATTTCATTTCTGTACCACACTGCATATGGATGCGGTAATAGAAAAAGAAGGATTAAGGGAGTCATAACGAGTTATTTAGGAAAAGATGGATAGTATGCAAAATTTTGGTAAAAGAACTTTATTGAAAATACAATTTAGTTCAGGAAGGGTCGTAAAGGAAAAATTTAAGGAGTAGGTGGATGCGAGTACGAGCCCCATTATGGGGTTTATATGACGGTAAGGTAGGAAAATAAAGCTTTTTTGATAGGACATATAAACAAAAGTAGGGTTACACATGCAATAAAGATAACAGGCTTCAGAACGCGACAATAACTTGACACGAAACAAGAGGTATTTGTTCACTTTAAAACACATACCATCAACAATAACATTGTTTGTCTGATACCGCGTGCCGGAAACACGCGATTTGTACTAGCATCCGGTCACGTGAAGACTATCAGCAAGAGGACTTATTTCCAGCACGACAAACTTAAGTTGCAGTTGCAAGATCGTCCTGTAATGATGGTATAAATTACCTGAGAGAGGCGGCTTTCTTAATATCTCTACTAACAAAGTAAGCGCTGTTTGTTAGGTCTTAAGCAAATGAAGACAAATGAGAGGCGTTATTACCTTAGTTTGGCTCGGGTATCTGTCACAGGGACGTGCTGACGTGGCAACCACGTCTTCAGGATGTCTCTGTTCATTCCGCCTCGACGCTGCCGCTCCTGCTGACTCCCCAGATTGTCAAATTAACGTTATGCGTGTCACTTGTCATCCCATTGTGGCTGTGCGTACAATGGTTACGCTCCAAATTTAATCGACACCAAGTTCATGAGATACTGAATTCCCCTTTATACACTCCCTTAAGAATATCTCGCATTTTTTACTATCTTCTCCTCAATTCCTAACCTTTCCTCATTAGACGAATGTTAAGGTACTCCCCCACTCATCATCTACATCTGGAAATCTTAAAATACAAATCCTAAGAATCAGTTTTTGCCCTGGGATTCAACGAAGCTCGACTAATATGTTACGGTCACCCTTCATAACTCATTAGGGTAGCTATCATCAGTGATCGACGACAATGAACTGAAGTCTTCGTCTTTGTGCTTATCCCTCAAAGCTCTTTAGCAAAGAAAAAGAGTCCCTACAACATAAGGGGTGAGTTTTAGGATTCAGAAAAATAATTACTGCGATACCGGAAGTTAAGATCGATTTGAAAAATTGTGGACCTACTGGTCTAATTTTTCTCAATGGATGCTTTTGGAGGACCTTCCAGAGAGTGTGCCTACAAATAGATTAGGAGCTCGACCCAAAATCATAAACTTATAAACCAAACATGGTACACATCTAGGGCTGATTTTGGGTTAGTTCAAATACATTTCCAGGTTTGTTTGAGGATTCCTAATGCATGACTTGGTTTATTGGGATTAAACACCATTTTCTCGGGCAAAAACGTGATAATTGTTGGGAGTACCAGGAAGAAGGGTTGATTAATGCTTTATAACCCTTCTTGTGTTTTAATTATGTTTCCTATGAGATTTTTTGAAGAGTTTTCTCTTAAAGTAATTTTTCTGGCAACGTATTTGTTAGGGGTGTCATTTAACTAACCTACACCCATCTCGTAAATAAAAAATCAATACAAAGCACCAATCTGGCAAACTCTGTGCATTAATTTTATTGCGTTTTCAATTTACGATTTGACAGTAAGATTCTTTTGATAAATGGGGTCCTGTTTATTTTTAAGACCGTAGTAAATAGGTAGTGGTCTGTTTAAATTTTAATGTTAAGCTTCGTATTTGGACGCTACGTGTTTGGTTTTAACGTTTTCGGCTTAATTTCCGCGTCGAACATGTAAACAAAGACTACCTAACGCTAGATAAATTTTTTATGTCGTTTGTTTAAAAGGTTGTGGTTTGTTTTAGAGATAAAAACGTAATGAGTTTTGGATTATATTTCAATTGAAATTAGGTTTAGAAAAAGTTTTAATTTATTACGATTTTTTTTAAAAGGAAAATAAGGGTAGGAACCTTGTAGAAATTTAAATAGAGAGGATTAAATTCAAGGAATTTGTTGAGCGGTTCCGTAAAGACACTTTCCTGATGTATTTAGGTTAAGGCATAAATATTTATAATTTAATTATAAAAACTTTCTAATTTATAAATAAATGCGCGCTTTTACCTAAATACAGATTAAAAAAATTTTTAAAAAAAAGTTAGTAGCAATCGGGATTTGATCTCCGGTCCAAAAAGCGTGCAAGATTCGATTCTGTCGCTGGCATGACGTTACTACAGCTACAATAACTAATTTAGACATAAATTATTTTTGTTAGCGCAGAAAGAAAATATTTTCAAGTAGAATTTTCCAACACCTAATCGACTAAAGGGAAAGGGAATGAGAGACGTAGATATTAATTATTTACAATCTCAATTAAGGTATTAATTATTAAAGTAATTAATTTACGTAGTATCGCGTATCAAGTACGGAATTTAGACGTTCTAGAAACCCTCCCGTTTTAATATTTGATTGTCAAATGTAATTTTCCAGTACAAATAATTTTATTTTGTTTTTTTTTCTTAATGAAACTCAATTTTCTTCAATTTCGGTGCCTCGTAAAGTAAATAACAGTCTATTTTTTGTTGTGAAAGTGATGTTTACTCAGGTGTAGTATCATTATTATATCTGACAGCCGCAGAAGACAGACCGAAGGAAATAACAAGACCAAACAATCATCAGAACGAACCCTATTTCTTGTAACGGAATTTTCAGCAGATTTTCAGACATCAGACGCGAGAACCAATACCATATCCAATAATTGCAATCCATAACAAAAAGTAGATGTGGGGAAACACGGGGTGAATCAAAGAGCCCCCATACAATAACACCGCGCGACGCCGACGACGCCTCCCGTCGATTGCAGAGACACTGCATCAGGAACATCAAAGAACCACCAACGTTTTTCGGATTGTGGGGCTTTCGTTTATTTAGTATCGCATAATGAACCTCTGTCTTGAATAATTAAGTTTTCATGTGACAAAGACGAATTATTTATTAATCGGGCTTTGTATTCCTCAAAATCGATTTTAGATTTGATGGATTGAAAGCGGGCTAGGGATTTCGTAATGATACCCACCTACCAGCTTTGTTTTTGAACAAATAACATTTATTTATTCTACAAACGGTACGAAACGGTTTTATGGGTCATTATGCGGCATGAAAGTAATGGATTACAGATTCTTGATATTTTACATATCTGCCATACTTTAAAATTAACTCTTGCAGCTGTAATAAATAATTGTAATTAATTCATGAAAAATAATGTAACTCAACTTCAATTTCCTCGTTCCGTAAAGTGACTTTCGTGACTGGTTACGTGAAAAACTATATCAAGTATTTTCAAGTAAATAAACAAGTAGTTTTTTACGAGCACTGTAGATAGATGCTTGTATTTTTTTATTCTTAAAGAAAAGTAATGGTTGTAACGTTCAAATGCTAGAAAGGTTCGCGTTATCTAAAAAAGTTACAGAAACAAAACTCTTTGTGTTTCTGAAACTACCTTTTAGTTTAAATGTTAGTTTGTTTGAGAAAAACCAAGTCAGGAAAGCTAGCAAAGCACTCAAAGTAAATCTCCTAGAACTAAGATTTCATAATTCTCCTATAAAACATTACGAGTTCATTTCAAGAACTCTACTTATAAAAAAAATATTAAGTAGGTCAGCATTTTTTCATGTATGGATGAAAGGTTTTAAAAAACTTTTAAGACGATATTAAAATTCTTTTTACTTTCACATATTTACAAGGGTTATTAAATTAAAATTGCTAATAAACACAACCCCTCTCATTTGTTCTTGAAGAGAACACTGAATTTTAAACGAATGTTGCAAACTAATCTTGTCCTTGCTGGAAAACTCCCAAGGGACTGTCCCTTCTGCCTTCAATTAGACTGTCTCAACACAAAAGAGTCAAGTAGATGTCAAGTACTTGGAATCTTTGTTGTGCTAAAGGTCGGACTAAATTTTCCCATTTAAAGTTTTCGAGGCTTCCTCAATTATTATTCTCCCAATCTTAATTCCGTTTTATTAAAGCAGTTGCCAATGAAATAAAACCGTTTGTCTGTGATTAGTTCGTATAATTTATTATTTTATTTTAAATATGATCCATAAAATTAAGTCTTCACACAAGGCTTATAGAAAAATCCAGTAGGTTCGAACCCCACGTAAAGATATTTTTTTTATGAATACGAATAAAATAAATTTTTTAACGTTTTGTATAATGATAATTTTCCTGGGTTTGTTAATGAAGGAGAAGAGTTCTAAAACGTAAAAAAATAAAGAGTTAAACACTGGATTTATGGGAGTCTTATGAGGTCTCCTCATTTTTCTCGTGTCAAAGATAAAACCAGGACTATAAAACATTAATTTCAGGGTAAAAGCTCTCAAGAAAAAATTGCTTATGTTGTTAATTTCATATTTCATCTGGAAATTACGTAAATGTTTAGGAATTTTCATTTTGAAGGTGAAGTAGAAAATTTCTTCTTTTGACCTTACCTTCGAAATGTTCTTTTAAATGCAAAATTAATTAAAAATTTCATTTGCTCGTTATGTATTATTAATATTTACTTTATTTTAAGGAAAAGGTCTTTAAATAACATTTGAATAAAAATATTAATTAGTTATTTTAATCAAACTCTGTAGGTCACATCAAAAATAAATATTGAAAGGTTGATTACACGCCCGATTAGATAAATGTTTTTTTTCAAGTTTATATCAGAAAACCTACACAAAATAAATAAAAATCCTACCTTCTATAAGCTAAAAATAATTCATTTATTAAGTTGTCAGAAAAATCTTTTCCAGTAGGTTTCGATGCCCTTTAAACTTTATTTCGGGTCTTCCGGGTTAGAGTTCGGGAATGTTCTGTAAATGTTTACTAAGCAGAAAGAAGGCATCAGGAAAGTTCGTGCTTCAAGTCCTGCTGATCTCGGAGTTGTTCTTTGTCCCGCACTACATTTAAAATCGACAGTTTTCTCAAATGCACGCCCCTGAGTCGCCATTTTAGCAACCAATAAAGTCTCCGAAAAGGGGAATAAATTTCACTTTTCAAAAATTATCTCGGATCGAGTCGAATTAAGACAAACGCTGTTTTCTTTTCTTTTTTTTGGCGCTAGAACAACATTGATATATTGTGCCCTTGAAAAGCATTAAAACAGGAAAAAAAGAGATTTATTCGGCTAAAGGGCGGATCATCAAAGATATGTTCAAAAAAAAAAACCTACCACCCGGGGTTCTTTTCTTGAAAACGTTTTTATTTTCCGATATCGTAAAAATAGACTGGCGGTAGCAATTTAACACACAGTATGAAATTGTTTTTTCATGAAAAAAACCCTCCTGAAAAAAAATCCGTTTAGCATCAGCATTATTGTCTATCAGTGCATTAATCGATAAAGTTGGGGCGTAGTCGCACACGGGGCGTAATGTTAACAGTTGTATTTGCATACCAAAGTACATTGCAGGCCGGTCCGCCCCGTGTTTGTTGTTGACAAAGTACTCAGGTTCGTCGTGTCAACGTTACACCCATCTAGAGTTCAGATTTATAAGACAAATATAGCCACTCGTTATCTATAGCGGCAAAGTTACGATGCTACAAAGCGCTACCCTATTTCTGTTCCCTGAAATACAAAAATTGGGTTTATACACACAAAATTGGGGTTGTTTCCCTTTTGCTTGCACATTCACTGGGTCACGAAAATTTTACTACTTTGTGGAAAAGAAATGGGGAAATATTTTGTCAATAAGTTAGTTCAGTGTTCATTGACTTTTGATCTAGTGGTATTGTTGACTTTGCGACGTTTCGTCTCTATTTATGTTAGTTACTTCAGAGTTGATTCACGTTTTGAAACTTACACAAAAAAAATAATACCATATGGATGAAGAATTGTATCTTTCAGTACGATTTAAGAGGAAATCTCTTATTTCCCCCACCCTTTTTTACTTTCCCATACCACCATTGGTATATGGGAAGTATCTGGAAGTGATATCATAAAAATTTTTGAATTTAATATTTTCGCTGAAATACGTGTTTTGGACCTCCAAGAACCCAAAAAAGTGGTTTGGAAAAAATGTCTAAAATGTACGGTTGTTGAGAATTTCGCGAAGTTTAGCTGCGTTTTGTAAATTTCGAAAATTTGCTATTACTACGGATGCGCGTCTCTCTTTGTATGTGCACCTCCACTTTTTTTAGATAACTCTGGTGATTTGTTCAATCGAATGCATGAACAAAAAGTATGTTTTCAGTTCGATTTAGGGGAAACAAATCACAATATCGAGAACAACAGGATTAAGGTAGTTATTTGCAATTTGTAGAGGAATTTCCTGTTTCAAAATCATGAACCAGGACATAGAACACACCATAAAAGCAGATACCCAATAGGGAATTCCGGAAAAATTTATAACGACACTAACATGAAACAATCACCTCCTATTATGGGATATTTCTGGCACTAAATAGACATTATAACATAAGGGGAGGTTAAAGTAATCAATTATTAGTAAAGTTCAGCCATAAAAGTGCGACTAACCGCGAGATGGTGATCAATTTTTCAAGGGAGACGACCGTCTCGACTGCCCTCTATTTATTTCCAGGTGTTGTTACCTAGACATTTTCCCTCTAGGGTCGGGCTTAAAGTGCTAAAAATAAGTCTTTCCTTTTAACCTAAAATTTTATACTGCTAGAAAATTGCTACTTTTCTATTAGATCTTATGATATTAGGTAATTTCCTTCTTTTATCTTGAACCTTATTAGCTTCAATTTGGGCACTTTGTATAAGTTATTATTTTTATTGATTGTTTAGGGGATGTTTCAGAAAAAAATAATGAGACTCACTCTATGTGTAACTGTGTTACGCAATAAATGAGAACAAAGAGGGTAAAATGATTTAAACTTGACGCAAAGTTAATTTAAAAGTTGGCGCGAGCTTCTCGTTTTATACCTCAAAAATTAACTTAAAATCCTGTAAGTTTTTCAGCATTTTAAGAAACCGTACCGGAATTTTTTACGACGAATTTTCTATAGAGCGTAATAATTTATTTCACTTGTCGTATCCAGATATTCTACGTCAACTTCTTTATCGTTTTCTTATCAGACACGGACTACAACAGTTATGGCAAATAGACCATCTCTTGTATCGTAAAAATTATTAATAGATGCCCTTTATGCATCTTACTGACGAAGCGGTTAAATTGATTGCTTTTTCTTTTTCTTTCAGGAGCTCGCTGCATTTTTTTTGGTCTTTTTAACTTTGTTCTTTTTAATTTTAAACTCTAGAGGGTTTTGTGGGAAGGATTAAAGTAAAGTAATTTGCATTTCAAGCTAGAGTTGATAGTAATTAGTGTTTTTTTTTCAACCCTCGCTCACTGAAATTTCAAACTTAAGGTATTCGATTTACTGCATTGATTGAAAACTAAAAAATACAAGAATTTTACAACTCATTTCTGTCGTTAGATCAACTTTTTTCTTTATTCTCCTGAAGGTATAAAATGGAATAAATAATAGAGAAGGTTTTTTGTTAATAATTTTACTTTTTCTTGAGTTTTCTTTGGCACTTATTATAACAGAGTTTGTCGTAATTATTAATTATTCCAGCGTAAAAAGTAGCGAGTCAGAGTTACAAGGACCGAATTGCGAAGCCAAAGGCTCAACCCGCTTAACCACAACGCCTTCTTTCTTGCTCTAGTTTAATATTTCGTTAAATTTTGCTTTGTACTGGTTTTGTAATAGGTTTTTTAAAAATAACTTTACTCGTCGCGTCTGTCGGTTAAATTTTCAGGTTTCGTTGCTATAGCAACATGGAAGTGTTTTTATTTAGTAGTTGGTATGGTTACCAGGTCTTAACCAAAACAAATATTTGCATATTTTTGTGCTAGATTGAACTCTATTTTCTTTACTACGAAAACAAATTAAATTTTTTGTAATTAAATTGATTTTCAGGACATGAAAATTTGCTTCTGTTATTTTAAAAGAATTTACCGGTTTCTAATGAAACAAAAGCTTTTAGCTAATTCCAAGTAATTTCAAATCCACTTTTGTTGCCAGTATCAGATGCTACAGAAAGGGTTACAAGGAATTTATAAGCAATTCCAAACGATTTCAAGCATTCTCCTCCAATTTCAATAATTCTCTTCACATTTCAGTTTAATTCGAGCTAATTTTCTAAGAAATTCAAGATAATCTTCGTCGATTTTTAGGAAATTATTGTTCAGGATTAATTTGAAAGTGTTTAGGAATTTTATCAAAGCTTACTAATTTAATATTTTAGAATTTTCAGATCTTTGTCTGAAAAATAATTCTAAGAAAAATCTTTTGAAGACGGAAATTAGTTCTTAAGGGTAGTTTTCTAAATTTTTTAGGATTTTTCGTCGTCTAATAGAAAAGATCTGTCTTGGGGATTTTTTTACATAATGTAGAGGTAGTACAATGCAGTTTTCATGATTCATGAATATTATCAATTATTGGCTAATGGTTCTCCTTTAGAAATAATAAAAGAGAACTTGAGTCCTTTGTAGCGTAATAATAAGATTTAAAATCCGAGCTAGATGTACGCTTTAGTAGATTTTGCAAGAGAATTGGTCAAGTAGTCTCCGCATTCTAGAGATCTCGTTAGTGTTTGCATAAAGGGCAACATTTTAACGTGTGGGGGTACTCCGGTTGACCATCGCGCATATGGAATGGCCGGAAAGGCTTTGGGAAACGGTGGCGTGTAAAACTTTCCGAATCATCTTGACCAGGGAATTCATCATCAAATTTAAACAAACCCGTTGTGCGTAATTTAAAAAACGTATATCACAAAAATTTGCATACTTTTATTTAAAGCTGTCTGGAATATAAATTGTACAGGAATCTGCCGCATTAGACGGAAAACCGCCTCGACCACAATTCAGCTCGAGACGAACAAAAAAAGAAGCCAACTCGGATAAAGTTTCGATTAATTAACACTCTCACGTAATTCCAAATGAAATGCGTGATGCAAGCTTGGCTGTTCTCCCTTGACTGCTTTCAAATTGCGGTCCGGGATCCCGGAGTCCCTTCTCAAATGATTTAAATTCATTATTTTATGTAAAGGAAGGAGTTCTACAGTAAATCTTCCCAATTTACTCGAGAACTTCGGTTGGTATTCAAAGATATTTCGTGTTTCTGTATATTCGTGTCAATGTAAGTTAATGCAAGTTGAGGTAACTTTTGACAGAATACCCTTCCTTGATCTGTATATCGCAGATTTATTTTAACCGACGTATTCCGGTCAACCGTATGACAGGTAACACCCCTAAGCCCGAACGTGCTACCTTTTTTTATACGTAGCTGGGGGATAAAGCAACTCGATTGAGTATCCTATAAACCTTCAAAATAACTTTCACTTTTATTTTCTCAACAGAAGCCGTCCTTTGCAACATTCAATCTCTTTTTTCAACTATTTTAATATAAATTCATTTTGACAGCTCGATAGAAATGTTGAACACATAATGTACTAAACCTAATGTGATACGTTTCGATCCTCAATAGCTCGTCTTCGGGGACAGCCACATAAAATATTTTGAATTTCGTAAAAGTCGTCACAGGAGCGCTAGGGATTTAAGAAAATCGAAATTATAGCCCTTATTTTTTAATTTTTTTGCGAAAACGTGAAACGTCGCGGCATCAGCAGCAGGAAATATTTGGGGTTTAAACTCAATTACAGCCCTTAAGTTTCTTCAATTATGGTCTACAAGGATAATGACAGAAAATCAAGTTTTTCTTCTGAAAATTTTTAGAAACTCTTGTTAAAATATAAAAATTTCTACTATTTTTCCTATAGAAATAAAAAATTCCCTTTGTGTTTTGTAAATAATTTTAAATTGAAAATCTTTTTAATAATTTCGTTTTATCTGACCCTGAAAACATTCGGTCATCTAAATGTATCGAAAGGAATTATTTATTTTTCCGTGTCTCCACATGTTGTTTAAAAACACATATTTCCTTTTGTTAAGAATGTCTTATCTATGATGCATTCAATTCAATTTCTTTTGTGCTCGTGCTTATCTCCTGGTACAGGTGTGGTGTGGCGATGTGACTCCGCTACCCTTTCTTAAGAATTTTCTTATATTGCGTGTAGTTCTAGTGAAGTTCGGTCTTAATTTTGTGAAATTTTGAATTATACAAAGTGTTTGTGTGTGATTGTGAATGATGGAAAGCCCCATTAACTTTTCTCGAAATCCTTTTCTAAGTCTCGCATTGGCACAATTTGATCTTAAGGTAGATATCATAAAAATTATATTTCGGTGTTGGGTTTTTCTTCAAATTTTCTATTCCTAGCGTCTGATTGAATAGAAATATAAATTATGAGATTCTTATGCGAGTATCAGAGAAGGTTATATCAATAAAATTCAAATTATTGTAGGTATTAAAGCTCTATATATTATGACGTTACCTTTGTTAGATAATATCAGACATCAAATCAATATTAATACAAAAAGAACTTCTGACAAACAGTAACTAAACACGACATTTTTCGATGAATTAATAATTTGAACGTGAGTTCCAATTTCCAAATATGCGTGATTGTATTAAACAACCAATTTTGAAATTCAATTCGTATTTATTTCCGTATAATCAGTCTTTTATTATGGTTTGAGAAAAACTCATATCAAGTTGGCTGGACTTGCTTATCTTAAATCTCGTTCTAATTTTTCGGTTAAAGGTCTTTCAGTTTTCAAATTCGTGTTGAACACTGATCTGAAAGACATCAAGTCTTAAAATTTTACAGAACTTTTACCGCTCCTGTGACTAAACAATTTTTTTAAACGACTCGACTTTAAAACATTTTCCAAAAAAAATGTGTCTTGTAGAGCATCTCAACCGTTTTAATTTTTCGGTTAAACGGGTTTCAATTTTAAATTCATGTTGGATACTGACTTGAGACACATCAGGTCTTAAATTTTTACAGAAATTTGGTAAAAGTGACCGCCCCTGTGACTAAACAATTTTTTTAAGAGACTTAAAAGAATTCTATCTTGTAGGGCCAAATGATGCCTCCTTGTGGAGAAACAATTGTCTTTGTAAACCGCTTTAAATCATTTTCCGCAGAAAATCTGTATTGTAGGTAGAGTATCTGAAAGGTTGTAATTTTTAAGTGAAAGAGCTTTAAATTTTCAGTGGGTATAATAATGTTGAATTTTCCTGAATGTTTAAGGTGATGTAGGACTTTTTAACATATAACGGTATAAAAATACGGAAAGGTTTCCATTAACATTTGAAAATTCTGAATGGCCGCAAAGGTTTACGGAGTTACGGCTACAGATTTATGCAGTAGTTTACGGTCGGCATAAAGTTTTCATGGGGAAAACGCTTTCATGTAAACACGTCCGAAGACGAGTTTGTTCGACTTGCCGGAGGGTACACCTGCATTCTCCTACTTATTGTATAATGCATATGCTGTGCAAAGCACCCAAATACCTGACTATACACCGGAATTGTGTACTTTAGACACATATGCAGTGAATGCCCGCTTTTTCCATCACCGGAATTATCAGAAGAGACGCTTCCACATACACATTATGTAAATTCCAAGCCAAAGTTTGACCTATCCAAATATTTGGATCTCCTGGTATAATGCGGGATAGGTACGTAAGAAAATGTGAAAATTCACGGTTCGATTCTTTTTCCACCCAAATAAAAATAACGTAAAAAGAAAAGGTTTCTCAATTTAATTCAGAATTTTTTTTACGCTGTTTGCTTTCTTGTCATTTTGATTTAATGAGGACTTTTTACATTATAATATATTTTTTTGAACTCTAACATTTATTTTTTTTTCAAGCCAAATTAATTTCATGCAGAATCCCAAGTAGGAGTCAAAATTTCCGTTATTAGTCATTACTCAAAAAAATTTTTTGATTGATAAAGAGATTCATATTAAATTTAAAAATTACCAAGTAAATTTTATTTTACACTTGAATTAATGTAAAAATGTAGGAAAAAAGTTGTAGAACTATTCTCAAACTATCGTGCTGCAGTTTGAAATAAATCTTGCATTTCTTGCACTTCTGTCACGACAAGTTTTATTAGAGGAAGAACTAAAAACTTTTAAATTACCCATTTTATATTTAAGTTTAACTTTGCCATTGTTAATCTGGGTTACGAACAGGAATGGTAATTTACAGTTTTCAAGTTTTTCTTTTAACTTCTGTAATAAGGTTAAAGGTAATCAGAAAAATCCTCGGTTTTAGAACAAATTTTAAGCAAACTGATTGTGTAACCGCAATAATTTATTGTTACAAAACATCCCTTAAGAATTAAAAGAAGGTTATAAGAAAAATCGAAAATAATAGGTGATTCAGGTATTTTTAGAAACAAGAATTAACAAGGACGTCGCAAGTGAAAATTTAAATTAAAATATTGGCGGTGATAATTTTAATTTCCTAAAGGGTAGATGTTTAGGGTAAAAATAGGACATTTGAAATGTTACTCAATTAGTTTTAAAAAGAAGTGAGATACAAGAAAAATTACAGTAGTTCTAGTGCCAGTATACGTCTTTAAAAACAACGTTAACCACTCAAATTTGTATTCTAGAAGGCGCTAGGTAAAGCGAAGTCTTTTGTCTCGTACAAGAATTGGAATGTAGCCAACAGTTTTATTGACCAGTTCTACTAAGTTTTAAAGATCCTTACCTAGCTGGCTTGCAGTAGAACTTTAATTGAAAGTAGGAAGTATCGCTAATTGAAATAAAGAATCAAAAACTCATTAAAATATATGTCTCGTTATTTTCTCGAAATGTTTTATAGGGAATAAGATTATTTTAAGAGCCGGATGCTACAGAATGTGCCCTCCTTTCCAAGTAATTAAAAGTACAATAACCAACGAAATTAAGAAATTCAATTTCTTTTATGAAGTTTAAGGGTTGCTGCGTCCAATATAATTCGTATTCTGCCTCAACGATTTTCTATTGTTGGGGGCAAAGATATTTCCGAATTTTAAAGTATAATTTTAGTAATTTCATGCAAAATAATTTCTAAATATAAATACGGACTCGAGGGAACCCCGATTACTCTTTTCTCTTATAAGCTGCAAGGGAAATTGAAAGAAAATAGGAACCAATTAGACATAAAAATTTAAAAACAGGGATTACCTTTCTAATTTAAAGATTTGTCTTTTGGAATATTAAGTTAAGTACATGAGGATGATTATATTTAATCTTCTCCCCCCCTTCAAAGTTTAATCAGAGGTTGACTTATCTGTCGATTCTTGTTTTGAAGTTTAGGCTGACAACGTTAAGATGTTAGCCTTAATGACAATGTTTTACCCCATTTTGGAAGTCTAAAAGGTCAAACAGATTTCATTAAAGTTCAAAACTGATTCCATTTCAGCACTTTCAGAGACAGCCAAAAGTTCGAAATTAATTGAAAGTTCACTAAATATTCTCAGAATGTGTGTGTGTGTATGTAAAGTTAAAGCGAATTTTACATTAAACAATATTATTTGAATTCCAAAACGTGTTTAAATTAATTGTACATTCAAAGTTAAATTAATTATATTACTAGAACTAGAAAATTTATCACAAAAACTTTTTCTGAGTAACAATTCCAATTTATTAAGTTATAAGTTTCGGGGGGAAAAATTATTCATTAATTTGTTTGGCTGTCAGTGAGCTAACTGACAGTTCGTAATGAATCAGTGTCGCGAAAGTTTGAATTTGACGCTGATAGCGTTCTGTTCTTGATATTGTTTCGAGACAGAGGGTAAATTACTAGAGCTCCCCGTTACAACAGCCTGAAAATATCTGTATAAACCGCAACCTGTTAAAGTCTGCTGAGCAATACATGTCAGAATTTATCGTCCATACCCTTGTATATGAGCCAAAGTCGGTGATTAATTCGTTATGTAAATTAGATACGCGATTTGCAGCTGTGATTAACTTGTCGTTCAACAACAACCATCTAAAAACTTTTTATTTCAAACGCTTCACTGGTTAATTGATCTATATACGCTTCTACTCCAATTATTTTCCAAATCTACTTGTTTCAATCACGTAAAACGAATTAAATTCCTTACAATTTAAATATTTTAGTTCACAAAAAAGTTTTAAAAGTCATGCCCTTCAAAAAAATAATTTCAAGGTCAACTCTTCAATATATCAACTTAGTTTAGAATTATTTAAAAAATATAAAACAAGTTTTTCTGAAAAACTTTCAAGACCATTTTAGAAAATATTATTGTCCTCGGGGGGTTTCCTACGTTAAATTATTTCCTACTTAGAAAATGGATCAAGTGTCATTGCAAACTGTAATTTTTTTTCGGGATCAATTTTAGATTATTTCTAATCTTTTTAATGAAATAGTTATTTATGTATGCGTGAGTGTTATTTTTTTCGTGAGTAGTAAAGTTGTATAACGAGGCTTAGCCGAGGATCATTTGATGTAATTTTTATTGCAAGGAAACTTTTCTATAATGTTTACAAACTGCCAATACGTGTATCAATATATATTCGGTAATTTTTTTCTATAATATCTCTAAAAAGGTATTCCCATTTGATTTATAACCATCATGTCGTTGCAATAATAGGAAAACAATAGACCTTGTTGCTAATACAAGTCATAAATAACTTGTTAGAAAGATATATTAGAAAAGGGACCCTAGTTTAGGAAGAAGAAACTTCTTCTTATACCTTCGTATCACCCAATTTATGATTTTATTTTTCCAACGTTAGTTATAGACGGAAATATCGTCTAAAAGGAGACAAGGTACCTTAAATGCGATAAACTGGTATGACTAAAATATATTAGAAGACATCGTGGGAAATTATAGCTCATAAAGTGTGATCTTATATCTCTTTATCGATAAAAATTATATCCCGTAAAATAAAGTCGACATACTGTTGTTACCTTATCGAGGAAGTCATTTTAACTCGAAGCTCGAAGCCGATAAATATTGTTAAGGATTCTTGTGTTGCATCGAAGTAATATGAAAGTTTCCAAGGGATGGGGGATTTTTTTTTTCGTTTTCCGTGATGTAATCCTTAGGTTTTTATTATAGTTCCAAGGTGCGTTCACATATACACGTCGTAAATTGCAGAAAGTACCCACCTGGGTGACATATACGGTTTATCGATAAAGTCCATAGAGCTACGCCTATGGTCCTCAAGTCCTAAAACTTTTATCGTCGTTCAAATTTCAATTGAACTGAAATGCCGGTTTATTATTTACAAGACCTCATCAAAGCGTTCTTAAAGAGTTTCATGTCCTAACTTACGGAAGTATTTTACGACATTTTGTTTGAAATATCCGCCATTTTTACGAGTGCTACGTCTTCTGTTTGATATCACCCAATTCAGCAAAAAATTGTTAATAAATTTTATCCTGCCACTCTAGACTAACTTAATTGGGGTTTAAAATCTCGGATGCTTCTGACTAAAATAAGTCCGTGCCAGCCCGAGTTAATTTAAGAGAGGTGGTAATTACAGAAGAAAGTTGCAGGAGCGCGAGAACAGCAGCTATCGGTGGGCGTTCATAGATAAACTGAACAGGCGCGATTACCGCATTATGACATCGCGGAAATTACCGGATTAATTAATGTTGGGCTACGGAAATGGGAGCTCCGGGGAGCACACGGTGAAACCAACGTGTGCCGTTTTCAAGTTGTTGCTCACTTTTCACAGACACTTTGAAATATTAACAAAAAAAATTCTCGTCAACGCCCGTCAACATACTTTTTATTAAACTCTAAACCATTAATTAATTAGAAGAGTTTTTAGTTGTTTTTACCACAATTTTTTTTGCGTATGTAATGTTTTTAATTTTGTTAAGCCTCAAACAGTTCATAGAAAGAAGAAATTTTTTCGGGCCGGATCGGTACCAGACTCTAAACCACCCATTGTCTGTTTCTAAACAATAATAATAATTAAGGTCACGTGGTTCTTAAATTACATTAACCAACGTTTTGTCAGTAGCTAATGTAAGGACTCGAACCCAGGACTTATTGGTTGCTATGCTAAATGAATTCTTATACGGTTACATTGGCGACATTTTTTTAACTTAAAATATGTCCAGGAGCTAGCGGTATATTTTAAGACTTATTTCTATCAAGCTGAAATTTTTTTTATGAGCTGGTATGGTTATGTCTGCCAAATGTAGGTGGTCGGCAAAATAGGACCGCGGGACATAGAGCGCTAAAAAAAAAATTGGCCAACTAACCAATCCAGGACGTCAGAGAGTGCTTCTGTCCCGCTCAAATTGTCGGACAAGGTGATTTTTGTTTTTGTTAAATTAGTACATAGTTATTAAAAAAAAATCAGGTTGATGGTAATAAGTCAAATGTCTTAAAAATAATACGAACCCCAAACGGCAGACACTGATTCAGTTCCGACTCCTATGTCGGACAGTTAATTTTTTGTTGTCGGAATGTCTTAAATAACGAGCAAAATAGGAATTAGCTTGATTGAAGTTTGTAAATTTCATCAAAAAATAATTAAAAACAAAAAAATTCTGAGCGCTTTATGTCCCGCGGTCCTATTTTGCTGACCACCTACATTTGGCAGACATAACCATACCAGCTCATAAAAAAAATTTCAGCTTGATAGAAATTGGTCTTAAAATATACCGCTAGCTCCTGGACTATGGGAACGTGAAGATCCAAGACTGATAATAGGGTATCCATGTAATTTTTTCTTGGGTTAGATGAAACTTTGATGTTAGTAGGTACCAAGTCTATGGGATTGGTACCTACGAGGTCCTGGTCACCTTTTATAAGGAGTTTTCCGTCTTTCCTATTTTTTTTATTCTTGCATCGTCTTCTGTAGGTACTAGTTTTTCCCAATTTTGGTGAGGACCAAGGACTATTAAGTCTTAATATTTATTTAGGTGTGGTGTTATGGAATATTTAGATGAAAAGGTGTCAAGGATAATGCGATAATTTGGAGCTTAGATGATCGACATATTGTTTCTTTAAATTCTCGTAAAGGGAACGTTTTTTATGCGAAGTAACTTTAGAATTCTATACTTGATGGTCCATTTATGCAACTTAATTTTGAATTTCATTGCAAGTTAAATGGGAAATTTGCAGAAAAACGAGGCAAGTTCGTCTGAAACGTAGCGTGGATACATTTGTTTGGTCGTAAAGTTTCTGTAAGTCCCAAAACGGTCATATAAACCGAGCAATACCTGAGAAATTCCGTTTAAATATCGGCACAGAGAAAGAATGTTTTGCACTTTTTGAAAATTGCGATTTCTTCCCTTTCACGGTTTTTGTTGCGAGACATCCTTTCAAATTTAAAAGCGATTATTGTAATTTTTCTGAAAGCATACATTTCATATTCAGATCTTTCTTCAGATTCGTATGCAAAGAAGTTTTTATTCAACTTTGTTGCTCCAACAATCAGGTGAATTAAGTTCCTAACTTTTATATTTTTAAATTTTTAATTTCCTCTCAAATATTTCCTTCGTTCATGAAGTTATATTTCGTTAAATTTAAGCTTCCAGCGAGCAAAATTTAGACGCAAACTTAATTGTGCTAAAACAAATTATTTCGTCTCTATTCTCCATTTAAATAAAGGCACTCGAAGTGGGTACACAAAAGCGTCGGTATGGTGTTTAGCAAAAAGGTTAGGGGGCAAAGGAAAGCACAAAGGCAGCGGTGTAATTATGTAGGGCTCAGAAGAAGAGGGGCGGCATATTAGTACACTTAATATAACTAATAAAACTCTAGAAATAACTTCTTTAGCAAATACTTATTGCTTCACTGTTTCACTACAGCTTTCCCACAAGCAAAACTCCCAAAAATCTTTATATACCTACCTAACTTTGTGAAACGCACAAGAGGGTTCATTATTGTACCTTATAGAATATTGCTGCAGTACTAATGATCTACTGTTATGTTTTTGGTAGGGCTCTTGGTTAATGTTTCTTGTAAAAGTAACTACAATTGTGTGCACACTCTGTATACAAACAGTTAGACCCTTAAGATTCGTTTAAAAAAAACTTGAATATTTGTATAAAGTTTATTACCTGTACCCTAAATTCCGCTACGATGTGTAGAAGCATTAAACCTTTAAGTACCTACATCAATCCCTTTCAAAATCTTTTCTTCACCCAACATGCCTGGTGTTGACAGTTGGCATAATGGCAACCCACAAAACTTCAAACAACCTTCCTTTGTTGTTTCACTTTGATGTTTCAATTTCCTACATTTGTTACATTTGGCCCATTAGGGTGTCTAAAACATTACCTGATAATTAGAAATCTTTGAGGAATGAAAAGAGTAAAAAATGGACGAAATAGTTAATCAAATGGATTTTCTGGGGGTTTTCCTACGTTATCGAAGAGAACCACAACCCCAGTCAAGGAAACTAATCTGCTATGATGACAACCCTCGGAAATTTGTAGAAAAGTTTTTCTTTTTGGTTGGAGTTTTCAGAGTTTACAAAGAAAGATTTTTTTTAATTAACCACAAGTTATTTTTTTCAAGACTTTCTTAAATTTTCGCTCGTTATAAAATTTATTAGTTTTTTGGGAGATCAGGAATTTGTATTAGGTGGTCACGATTGACTTGACCTGAATAGACTTTAAAGTTTTAAGCTCTTAACGGCAATAAAATTGTTTTGTGTTTTTGAGTCTAAATACGTGTGTCCACGGATTGAGTGCATATAAGGTGTAAATGACAATTTTTTTTAGAGTTGGATCTTCATGTTCTGAGGATCGCTCCTGCTTAGTCTCAAACTAAGATATTGAAAAAATGAGCCAAATCAATTAATATACAGGGTGTTTTTTGGCCGAAATCTAAAAATTAGTCAAGAGTAAACTGTCTTTATTTTAGCAGATATAACAAAAATGTATTAGAAGAAGTTGTTTGGAATTAAAAGCTATTGAAGATTTTCAATTTTTATATAAATCAGCCTACTTTGATTTTTTTCATCAACATGAGATTTTTTATGGTTTTATGGTTTTAATGACCCATGCATGAAGAGTGAATAAACAAAGTACTTGAAAAACAAATAATTATTTATTAAAAAAATACTAAACCTTATTTGTTACAAGCATGAGTTCAAAAGTATTGGATTTTGATGAAAAAAATCAAAGTAGGCTGATTTGTATAAAAGTTGAAAATCTTCAATAACTTTTAATTCTAAACAACTTTTTATAATACATTTTCGTTATATCTGCTAAAATAAAGACAGTTTACTCTTGACTAATTTGTAGATTTCGGCCAAGAAAACACCCTGTATATTAATTGATTTGGCTCATTTTTTCAATATCTTAGTTTGAGACTAAGCAGGAGCGATCCTCAGAACATGAAGATCCAACTCTAAAAAAAATTGTCATTTACACCTTATATGCACTCAATCCGTGGACACACTGTATATCGAGGACCTTGTGTATAAAATTGTCAGTAAAACGTAAAATAAGAATAATTTGGATAAATGTCAGGCACATGTAGTATGCTTACACACGAAGAACTGCGTAAGGAATCTATTTTTAACAAAAACCGTTTTCCTTTTAAAGCAGCTTACCCGAAGTTCTGTGAATTGAGAAACGATTTAGTTGGGGGTTGAGTTTTCCGTTTGCTGCCTAAATATTTGCCAATAAAAGCGTATGTTGGGTGATTTTACGTCAGATATGTAATGATAATACCCACTCTAAAAAGAAAACAAACAATTGATTTCCTACATCCGCTCCTGTCGAGTCATCAGGATCATGGGATAGCGATGAGTTTGGGGGAAGTTTTCGGGGGAAGTGATCCCCCATTCGCATAATTCAACGCTTCAAATAATGTATCTCTGCCGAACGGAGAGCTACATTACCTTATATCACTGCCATTGAAAGATGTGGAGCAATAACCCATCCACGGAGTTTTAATATCCTCTACGTTATTCGTTTTATCCTTCTTCGGACCCATAGCAGAGTTAACAACAACATAAAAACGAAAATCGGCATAAATAAGACACCTAAACCGAGTCCCTGCTTAACGGACAATATTCGCAAGGGTTTTTCCGCATAAACCAAAAAAACCGTAATAAATAAATACGTATGGCTGATTTTTCGGCAGTAAAATTCAAAAATTGAAAACACTGGCGAGCAAACGGCGCTCAGAGCATTTCTAAATGGAAATATATGGCGAACATAAATTCCTTTTGTTTTAGAAATGCTTTGTGTATTTTCGGGTGTGTTTCGGGCTCGATGTGCATAAATATGTCAAATTTTGGCCAATAAATTTGATGGTGAGATCTCTGGGAATTGATAAATGATACGTTTTATGATAGGCAAATTACTCTTCGGTACGATATATCCATTATCTACTATACAATTTGTATAATGATTTTATAACCGCGCATCATCAATCGTTACATTCTATCAAATCCGTTTTACCCTAAACACGATGCGAAAACGCACCCTACAAAAGGGCATTATAGTTTCCTTTCACTAGTAATCGAACTGTTGGGGCTACCCAGACATGTGTTTTTTCTATATAAAGTGTTTGACAACATTAAGCTCCTTGATTGATCGATTGAGACGAGCATACATAAGCAGTTTCTTCAAAAAAGGTTCTGACACGGGTCTATACCCATGACCACACATCTACTTCGTGTTTCTTGAATATTTCGACACTACACTCCCTTATTTTCGAAACATTTACCTTCACTTATTCCTCTATCAGAAATATAAATCTCTTTTCATATACTCTAGATATCCGAAATTATTTCCTCGTCCTCCTCCATCCCTTTGGTATTTATATTTTCATACAGTTAGATTTTAGAAGAGTTGTAGGGGTGTTATACGGTTCAAAAGGCATCATCATATGTTTATTATATATTTCTGAAACATTTTCAAAGATATAATATTTAAAATAAAGTCCATAATGACCTTTCGCAGAAGTACACAAACCTTGAAGTGCTCCAAAAACAAATTAACTCTGCACGATTCCAATCAAAGCGGTTATTTAAGGTCCCCCTGAATCCAATCATGAGTCTGACGTCACATCATGATTGGAGTATTCAAAAACAGGCCGCAGTAATCGAGTTGTTCGTAACAGACGATTTCTCGATTCAGTAATCAAATTGATGCGACTGCAACAAAACTACATCTTGTCCCATATCAACAAGGTTGAGTATTTCCAGTTCTACGTCAAATAATTTGTTTGCCTTCGCAATTGCATTTTCAGAGACAAAAGTCCGTTAAACATAAGGCTGTAATTTCGGAATTAGATTTAAAGAGAGAAAACGGAAGGAAATAAATGTCACAAATCAGGTTACCAAGTGGTCCTTGATTTCGTTTTCAGGGTGTGAAAGTTTTTTTTATTAAACTAAAAAAAACCGTTGCAATATCGTATAAAATGAAATTCAACGTCGGCATTCAAAACGTTACAATAGCTGAATAGCTCACTTTGCACTTAAAATGCCATAAAAATAAAAAATAAGCGTTAAATGAAGCGAAAAGATCGCCAAGAATAGCGAACAACGAGTTTTCACATTTGCGTTCTGATATACAGGAAAATTATTGCTAATCTATGTTTTCGTAGAAAATTCTAGTTTTCAACAATTTTTATTGATTAAAAAAATAACCAAATAGACTGATAGTAATAAAAACTGTTCTAAACGTTCGACTTTTCCAAGACGACTATTATAAAACTTATAATTTTTTTTTATTAGAAGGTAATAATTTTTATAGAAAAACCTTTAATAGCCTTAACGTGCAATTTAGGTTAGCTTTAATATACTGCAGGTTAATATTCCAAATCTCAGCAAAATGAAGTCATAGATTATCTCCACGAACGTGCTTGTGTTGTAAGAAACTGCATGAGTTTTTACATCGTGGTGTAATTGTCAAAAATTTATTACTCCTTGAATTTTATGCTTTTGCGAAGGAAATTCAGGACACAATGATTCAAAATATTGTTCCACATTTTAATAAAAAAAAATGACTTCGTTCCGGGCTATTATTTGATGGAGAGCATGTTTTATGTTTAAAAATGCTTTGTGTTCAGAAAAGCCGAGTTGATGTATGATGGGCTTCTAATATTTATCTCATCGTGAAATAACGATATGCGGTTTCAATATATCACATATGTGCAAGTATTGGCAAACTGTGACAAGCATGTAGTGGTTGGAGGATTATCTGCCAGCATCATCTGGCACAGATGTATTTCCTCGGTACAAGCTGTGATGACCTATCACCACCTAATATTATTTGTTTATGCTACACTTAATAATTATTGTCTAACCTAAAACAATTTAGGAGAAGAAATAATGATCAGAGGTTTAAAATATAAATTTTAATCTAGAATGCAACTCAGTGAAATATACAGTTTCTCCTTTGAATTTTATTACCATTTAAGATCAAAGAAAGTTGTGCAATTAAAGGGGATTGCGTTCCACCCCCTACCAATCCCTTACATATTGCGCTTCCTGCAGAAATTTCCATTATTCAAGTTGCATTTTCAGAAATACACGACTCGAGAATTTTAAGTGTTAAATTTTACAGTCTAACGACCAGCTATACGACACCTTACAAATCATATTAGCAAAGTTCTCGCTGTTACGTTCAATAACAGTTACAATACTAAGTAATTCTGTAAACATTCTGTAAGTTTGTGTTCCTGAAACTAAAATAAGTTTTGTGAACTTTAATCTACATTTTCAATAGACCAAGTAATATTTACAATGGAAATTTGAAACGTCCCTGAAAAACTAAGGTATTGTAGGTTCCAACTCCTAAGATAGTTTTAGGTTGTAAAAAAATCCCATAAAAGGAATTTTGATTTTGAATCAAATATATTATGTGCATGTAAATCCGTTCTCTAATCGGATTTATCTTGATTTTTAATTACTGCCGTACAAGTTAATTTAGTCTAGAACCATAAACAGAACTTAATCCAATAATTCTCCAAACAAGCATCAAACGTGTACATGGTCCTTAACTTTAATTTTAATTAAAAACTTTTTTTGAACCTTTCTCTGACGTGATCAAATTACAACCTTTTTTCCCTGTTAGGTATACACCGAAAAATTAAATTGAAATGAGGAAAAAAAATTATTTACGTACTTAAAAAATTCTTTTAAAGAAACGAACCATAAAATTAATTGAAATGTATACTCTAGTAATTTTTTGTCTATAATTCAGGAGGATAATAAATTATTTAATAGGAAAGTTTTGAGTTGTGGCTGTTTGAGATGTGCTTGTTTTTATTAATTTTTGCTTCAGCAGCTGTGTAAAGTTTGATAAATAGCAGAGAAAATATCTTTATGCTCCATTATAACTAATGTTATGTTGACGCTGCGGACGACATTTTACTGGCTAAAACAAATTAATTGTTAAGAGCACTTAGACAAACCCATTATAATAGGTCAGCTCAAGTACCGGTAAATCCTCTGGCTATTATTAATTTTATTTGTGTTCCGCTGAAACCTGTAATTTTCTTTGTAAATTTTTTTAGTGGATTCTCTTTTACTTGATTATTCAGCCTCCTAGGAATTTTTGAATTTTCAGAATAGATTTGAGATTGATTTTTTGTATTTGGGGAAGAGAATTGAATATTCTTATCTGTATCTGCGGTCAGTGAGAAAAAAAGGGAAATTGGTGCATTTTGTTGATCTCCAATAGTCGACCTAGGCTAAAGACTTTGCGGCCCTCGATTCGTCTTTTTGTTCAGTTCTCGATCCTTTCTGGACGCAGTCACTCAAAGAAGCTTCCCTAAATTTGTATCCAAAAGCGTGGTTCTAGTTTCCCCAAAGTCATCAATGAATTATTTTTTAAGGTGAAACCCAACTATTTTTGTTGTTGGTAACGATTTCTCATCGTGTAATTAAATTTTCCATTTTCCGATAACATAGAAAGTCGTATAATAAACTTCCATTACTGTAAAAGTTGTGTAAGGCTAAACGATCATTTTAATGACGTCAGATAAAAATAAAATACACCATCTAACACGATTCTTCATTAATTTTAACAATATAGATAGATATAACAGATACTGTATCAGGTATCTGACGAGGGTCACACAAATACCTCATTCCATACCGAAAATGGCGATTTTCTTGTACAGAAAATTGTTCTCGACTAAGCGTACAGTTGTCCAATAGAAATAGAATACAACAAAATATTTCGTGAACCGTAAAATGAACTGAATATCTAAAATTTTAATTGAATGTTTATCTCTTGTTGATTGTATTTAGACCACAAAAGATTGGAACTTTTGGTGGTAGTAAATTAGAAGAGTATCCTTTTCCGAAATTCTAATTAAATATTATTTGTTGATTTCTAGAATTTTTTGCAAGGTGGAAAAAAGTATCTTCTTCCTTGCTGTTTATACAAGAAATTCGTTGTATGGAGAAGCTATATTCTGGTTCCCCACAACTCAACAGCAAGCGTATCATAAGATATTAATGACCCTGTTAAGACGACCAGATTAAAGGGATAGAAATCGAAATCGGTGCAATTTTCCAACGCCCGCCCCTCTTACAGCTCCCGTTTATTTCTATTTTTAGTCTTCTTCTTAATTAAGACTAATTGAATAACGGAAAACCTCAGTAAAGCTGGCTATAAAAATTACCCTCCAATTGATGTTTTAAAGGCGTCAGACCAACTTTTCCTATTTAAGAACGCCACCTGCCCCTTTTTACGTTAACCTCAAGTTTTCGCAAATAAAGCCCGCGAATCCTGCATAAGTAGTTGTTGGAATACAAAGTTCCAGGGTAGCTGCATTACATCAAGAGGCCGAGAGGACAGTGGTACAGTAGTCGGTCCAGGCCATCCATCCACCCAGCCTCCCGCGATCAATAGCCTCTCTGAGCTCGCGATGCTCGACTGTCGCTATCACAACCCTCTTCATTACTCGTCTGTGAAAGCTGAAGCAAAAAGCTTTGACTTACTACGATACAACCTCGCGCACAAACACGGTTTCATTACCTATTATTTCTTGCTGTGCCCTAAATATATGCACATGTATAGGGGTGGTGGAGCTTCAAATATAGGCAAAATGGCTGGATAAATATTGTGATACAAACCGGTTTTAACACGTAAGCCCTAAGGCTTTAAGGATCATTTTAACTTTCTTGCTTTTTCGAGAAAAGCTAGTCGCCAAATATCGGTTAATATCGTTTGTTGGAATAAGACAGAATATTTTTGTATTTTACTTAGAAAAAGGGTTTCCTTAAATAAAATAATCTGGAAAATTATTTCAGACACGGGGATAAAAGCTCATTACGTTCAATGTTAGAAAAAAATCAGGATATATTATTCTGCAAAAAACGGTTGAATCAAAAGCAGGCTAAAAATGATTTAAGACGACGCGACGTGCCCAAGTAGCTTCATTTAACAATTTCAAATAAATATTTTTTTAACTTAACTAAATGCGAAAATGTTTAGTAAAATATTATTAGGAATTCAAGAAAAATTGAAGGACTGTTTGGAATGACCTCCAAATATATTATTTGAATATATTTAGGCTTGTTATATTTAGGACAAAGGGTATAAAGGGAAAGTTATTGGAATACCCTGTAAATTTCCATTTTGTAGCTTGCTATTTTTGCGCAAACTATGTATTTTCGTTTACTTTAGTGTTGTGAGGGAAAATAAGAAGATAAACAAAGGGGTTTGAATAAAAAGAAAGTTTGTGAAAAATATATTTCTCTTACGGAGGGAAAATTCTTCTTTGTTAACACAGTATTGTTGATAAATTTTCAAAAATGTCTTCTTAACAATGTGAAGACAAGGTTCTCTATAAACTTCCCTTATGGAAAATGCTTTGAATAAAAATACTTCAGGACTACCTCGATCACCAAAAAAATTGTGTGGAGTAGCTTTTGGGATAACCCAACTGTACCGACTCCTCTGGGCTTTCTAGTAGCTCTTTACTTTTCCCTAACTTAGAAAATTCCCAAAATTCTTTTTTTAGACAGGTTACGCTCTTATAAAAAAAATGGGGTGGAAAAGTAAATGCTGTATGGCAGAAACTTATTGCATAAAATAATTCTTTGTACTTTTAGTATTTTTATCATCGACTCACCTGTCGAGTGTGTTTTTTTAGATGAAATGGTGTTGTCGGATATTTTTTTAAATTAAATCTGTATAGATTAGATAATTCTATCCTGTAAGTAAATTTGTGTGTCTTTAAAGAGAAAAGGGGATTCTACATTTTATAATTTTGTGATCAAACTCCTTCGTTCGTAATAGAGTACCCAATCTGTTTTCCCACCCGCCAAATATATAGTCGATATTCTTTATTGCGTTTAGATTTATTCCCTTAATCTAGCGTTTAATCAGAAGCTCGTCCATATTTTAAAGGCCTATATTATATTGGCGATATTTGTTACGAGAACACCCTAAAACGTGTTCCACATTTCCCAAACGCCAACGAGCTGTCGTTTATTTCCTTTTGGTCCTGTTTTAATTTTTGTTGTTCCTGAATATGCATACGATTAAAATTTCACTTCCTGTCAGGTTGAAAAAGCGTTTTTTTTAGTTGGTCCCAAAACATTTTAAAATCTCTAATTTGTTTTAGGTTTCACGTTTTCAAGGGATAATTTTCAAAGTGTTTCGGATTTGGTATATCAAACAGCGTATTAAAGTATTTTCCCATCTCCGCCATACAAACGTGCATGGAATACAAATCAGAGCTATGATTTTTGCTGTTATCAAGAGTAACATTTTAACTGAAACGTCAGGATGAATTTTAATCGCAGCTCATAAAGTAGGCAGCTAAATGATACCGGATTCTGGGGAGAGAACTTGAATTAAGTGCGTTTTGTTGCAAAAGTTTTTCCTGAAAAATAAAACAGGGGGTTATGTGATGCAAGTAGAAGGCGTTGGGATTATTCGGAAATCGCCACTAAAAGGTTAATACTTGATATAGCTGTTGAGAGCCCCTAATCTTCCGCGTAGCTCAAAAAACACGCATACCTTGTTACAGATTCCGTTTCCGGAATTCTTGAACTAAGAGGAATGTGTTGCGGAATTTTCTAGATTCTTTTCGAGGCGTCAAAAAGAATTTCTGCTGATCTCCCCGATTTTTTTTATTGATGATGCATCGATTCTGTCTTTTACCGATATACTTCCATTTATAGCGAAAAAATTATTACAACTTCTTGAAATAACTCGAATGTAATACAAAAGAAGGGACTTTAAAAATGTAAGGAATTTTTCTACAAGGGAGGAATAAAATATATTAAACGCTAACAAAAATGGGCATTTTAAATTTCAAAACGGCATACATGCATAAATAATACTCCACGTTTTAAATTTAGATGGAAAAATCATTTAATCCGTGCTGCGTTTCCGACAGATAAAGTTTCCATTTTTGAAACCTTTGTTCATGTATTGCTCGTTATTTATTTATAGAAACATACAGAAAATTAAGCACATGCTTTATTTATAACTGTACGCTTTTATTTGATACAAGTTTTTTTTTTACTGAAAAAACTAAACTGAACAATAATAAATGTGTACGTTTAACCTTTAGATATGGAAAACAGTTCTGTTGCAAAATTGTGGTTTGAATTTGATCCTTATATTTTTGTTTGAAAAAGCGTTTGATTTTCTAGAACGATAATGCTCCATGTCAAAAATTTTTAAATGTTAGTTAATAAGCAATAAAGTCGAAAATTCGATTTGAAAACGGTTTTAGAGAACGAATCAGGTTCTGTGAACGACCCCCACTACGAATTTTAAAACTCCTTCTACCCCTTACGTATTTTAAATTTTTCAATTCCTATCTGGGTTATGGAAAACAACATTGAGTTGCTTAACGATATACAACGTCACGCCAAACATAAGTCGTATTTATCCTGTAGATTTTTTTTTATTTTTCTTCAAAAGAACTGTTTGTTTAAAATTGTTCAAAGAGCAGCAGCAACAGTATCAGGATTTATCCTGTCAAATACAATATTATTCTCCTTTTTAATATATTTTTTTTGTAAACGTTGAAGTGAAATGTTGGGTAGGTTTAACAGTTCGTTAATGGTTATGGTCAGGGACATATTTTTTTTAAATTCATTTTAGATCCTTTGATCTCGAGTCCGGTGTCCAAGCTCGTGCCATAGGCGATATTGTGTAAGACAACATATACGTTGCTGGTTTTGACAAGCGACAAAAAAATACTTGAACGCCTTTATTAAACACTGTGAGGCCATTTACTTTGCATTATGCTAGGCTTTTCCGCAGCAGTCAGCTGTTTTACGGCCTTTAATCTTAAGGACCATAATTTTTATGAAATTTATGGAAATAGCCTCTACGATGCTTCTTTTGACAGGGAAAAACCGTCAGATTAATTTTATTTCATGTTCAGATTCAATATCCATCAGAGGACTTGTAAATTTCGCGTTTTGGGGAGTGGTACGTACAGCCCAAGGGATGTGTAGAATCGATTCTTCCTAGTACAACCAAAGATCACCTCCCGAAGCGAGGATTTCGAGACACGATGTTCCATTTAGAATCATCTTATCCTTCTCTTCTATATCTTTTTATCTGCTAAATACTTCCAGGCACGGAACGGTTTAAAGAGAGCGCGTTCTGAATCCAATAAGGGTATATCCCCTCATTATTTCATCGAATCGCACTGTTTGCCCTCTCGTCTTTGAATTAAAAGTAAAAGAGGACTGGAAAAACTTTATACAACTGCCCCAAAACTAAATAAACATCTCATGATATATTTAATCAAATATTTAAATTTTAAAATATTTATTCCTAGTTTATACATAAGAATTTTTTTTTATAGAAATTCCCAAAAAGTGTTGATTCACTGAATGATTTAAGATATGATTCGTTTAATGAGTAAAGTTTGATATAAATCCAAAAAATAAACAGAAATTACTAACTTGTGTTTAACCTCCGGAATAAATTTCCTTCCTACATATTTTCGTAGCTCGAGTTTTAGTTCAGCATCAGTGCGTACTTATTACTTCTAATTTTGAAAATTACTTTGAGTAATTTATTTACATTTCTCCTTTATTGTGAAGCACTCCACTTCATTTTTCAGTATTTTCAGTTGAGAAATATTTTAAGGTCCCTAGTTATAAGCTCACCGAAGTATATTTGTGCTTGAATTTTAAGAAAGAGGAATTATATAATTAATTATATGCTTGACTAATTGTTTCAGACTAATTATTTTCCTTGAATATTCTCCTTATATTTGAAAGACGAAATGGTCTTTTTTTATTAAAAGTCCAGCTATTACTAAATAGTATTAATTATTTTCAACTTGAAATGAAATTTGGGGTCTGTGCTTTAGATTGGGTTAAAATAGGGAAAAATCTTGCCATGTTACTCCCTGGCACCTCTTAACACTTAGATCCACCTGAACATTCTCTAATAGCAGAAACCAGGGGTTGTAGTCTGAGCTCAAAAGCTCTCATCCCTATTCCAAGATTTAGTATTATTTTTGTATTTCTAAAACTTCATACCGAATGTAATGTTTTTTTTTCAAATTTAAATAACAAAAAGACTTTTCAGTTATCTTGTTTTTTTTTTTATTTAATGATATTATCCTAACATGTTTTGACGGTTATTATTTCAAGTGGAGTGTTGCAGAAAAAAAATTCAAAACAAGTTCGACTCTCCTGAGGGTTATAAATCTCGTGTTAATTCTGCATGCCAGGGTTTTGGAAAGAGAGAGAGAAGAGTGGACGAGATAAAAGGCAAAAATTATTAAGTTGTGAATGCTACCAATATTTTTAATTTCCATTGGAACGATGCTCTCGAGTTGCACATGAAAACGAGACGAGAGAAAATTCAATATCATCGTCCTCCAATTATGGCCGTATAAACACTCGAAACGTAAACACGCCACTTTTCATAAATATCTGAAATTTTCAAGTCCGCAGACTCGCAAAAAGCAGTTTACATAGAAGGTAATATATCGACGACAAATTCTGCTCTTTTGTATTTGCTTGCTTTGTTCGTTTCTCTGCATAATAAGGCTACCGTTGTCGTGTTGAGTTGAGAAAAAACTTTTTCGCCCACTTTTGTTTGCTTTTCTCCAACGTCTGTTACGCACAGGAGAAACTTGAGTCCTATCAGTCATTGGTGTTACCCGGGAAACAGCCAGCGCCGTGTTTCAGTGTTATGTGTCAATATTCGAACAGGTATCTGGGCAGAGAAAGAAAAAAAATACCCCAGATTGTTCGCTTTTATTTCCCAGTCCTGCTTTTCATGGCAGAAAACACATTAAACTGGAAATCTCACATCGAATGTCGTTCGATTTTAATTGATATTGCTTCACCCCGTACCCTTTTACTCTCTCCCTAAAGGTACATGAGAAAAATACAAACAAATAAAATGTGCTTTAATGAGCATCACCTGAAGATAATTATCTGTTTGTAAAATCACATTGCTCCCTTTATAGGTTTGCTTTATGGCAATTAAATTTTTTTTACGATTTTTCTCGCGTTGGTTAACTTGGTTGGTTTTAATTTAAACGTTAGGTAAATGTTTTTTTTACAGATTTTAGATAACGGTTACGTCTTTCCTTTTTATTAAAGGGAATTAATTTTTAGTTCGTGATCCTTTCGACGCGCGGATCCTTTCTGAAAACTATGTTTTCTAATTTACACAGACAAAACGCCAACTCGATGGCTTAATTAGAATAGTTTTAATTAAAACTTCAAAAGACTTGAACTAAATCTGATGTACACATTGTGATTGTGCATACAGAGGTCAAACGAATTGCTTTGTTAAAATAAACGTCAAGCTTTAGGTAATTAATTTTAAATTAAAAAACAAAATCTAGTACACCATGTAATATTAAACTAAAGATAAGTTAAATCCTAGTATTTCCACCCCCTTGGAATTGATGATGCGTATTCTTATAGATTGTGACTGGCAAAGTCTACAAATTCCCGAAAATCATCTTCTCCCATGTTAACAAACTTTTGGGAATAGCTTAAGGGAGCTAACCATCTACCTACCTTTTCCTTATTGAAAGGTTTCCTCGGCATTTAACTCAAATTTTAGGGAAATCTCTTTGAGAAAAAATAAGCTTTACTAAGAGCTCTTTGATTTACAAAAAAGAAACTCGATACTTTTGAGGAGGTTTACGTGATCCATTTTAGTTTTTAAAGTTTCCTTGTAACTATTGAAAATATAGATTATGATGACGTTTATTATGATTCATTATTCCCAAGGGATGAATGTGGTATATTCTGAATAAAATAAGATTAAATAAAATTGAGTGACAGAAAATAGGTCAACAAGGGGGGTATTGTAATTTAATCGAACAAGCGAACTAAGTTCTCATCTTCAATGAGACTAAAACTAAAAGTTGTTTATTTATAATGAATAGATTTTGCTGCTGCTTGGTTAAGAATAATTCTCTTCATTATGATTTATCATCTGTTGCAGATTTTGCATTGCTAAGAGTCATTTCTCATGTGAAAGCAGCATAAATGTTAAAGTTTGGTGTGCAGTAGTGAGTGATTAATGAATTCCTACTGAAATGCTTTTGGGTTTCAGTTCATTAGTAAAACATGTTGCTGTTTCTTTTTTAAAATGTAAGCAAAACATTATAAAATACAAAACTATGAAGTGTTTTATTATTTAAACTTTCAACGAATTTATTTTCATTATATCCAAATATTTTCCCAGTGAGGAAATTCTCTCTTCAACATGAGTTGCATAAAAATAAACGCGTTCTTTTTCTCATGAAATATTAATGTAATTTTTTTGTTTCAGGTAAGCAAAATTTTGAGTACTGCATGAGATAGACTACACATACAACAGGGTGGTAAGTTCCAGAAAGTTTTATTAAGAAAAAAGTTCTAGGAATGTCTAATTTTTTATAAATGTCAAGACGGTCCCTTAGAGACCCTAGCAACCGAAAAAGCTCTTTTGCCCTGCAGAGTTTCTTTCTTGTTTTCATTCTGTATCTAGGGCTGATAGAAACGAAACATCGGTTCAATACGGTTGCTAAGCCAAAGTACCTGCAGCGGATCAGCGTAATTCAATTCTGGTTATGCTTACTAAGTATACTATTACGGCATCGCAACTACTGTTATCTTTGTGTTTAGAAGCATGGAGTTAGCGGCCTGTAAGTTGTTATGTTGCTCCATGTAAACACCCCTACTCGCTTTAGATACGGAAAACAGTAAAACAAAGCGAAAACGTGGGAGATAAAATAGCTGCAGCGCCGTTCATTTACCCCGTAACTAAAATAAAAACTCCCGGAATTTTGACAGCAGTATAATAACAGCGTCTGTATATTCCGGTTCTGCTGGATTAATTTCAGAAAATAAAGATAACGCAATCGTAGGAAACTTTAATTGAATTTTTACACAACAAGAAGGCCAATGAATTACATTTTATTTAATTAATTTAAATAAACTAGGTTAGCCAACTTCGTTTATGTTTTCTCTGATAATACTTACCCAAAAATATTTTACAAAGCTTAGTTCAGGTCAGAAAAATTTTATTCCAATAAAATTATCATCTGGCACCTTACCTATAAAGATAAGAAGTCGATGTCTATGTCCATTCTTGTTTATTATTCTGATAATCAATTATTTACGTCAGACCAAAAAACACAGAGACCGAAAAAAGTAGAAAGCTATAAATATTTTCATGTCTGACACATCGGTGTTCCTATCCATTCTTATCAAACAATTTTAGTTCATAATATATGACATAAATAGAGAGAGAAAGTAGGAGAGAGCGACAGAGCAAACGGAGTAGAGATAAGGCAGAAAAGTCTGCTTCTGTATCCATTATTTTTTAATTTCCCCTTTCACGCTTCTTTTCTTGGTTTTTCGTCAAGATATAAAAGTTGAGGTATTTTTTAAATTTATTTAATAATATATGAAAGAGAGAGAGAAAGAGAGGCAGGTACAAAAAAAAGTTTAATCTGAGTAAATTAAATATTTTTGTAAATTTTGAACATCGACTTCTCTGTCGATTCTTGTTTAGTGTATTTCTTTAATTCGGTTTGTAATTGAACGACAATTTTCTTTCGATACTTCCATTAATAATTTAAGGGTGGTTAAAGACAAAGAAAGGGATAATGAAAGACATTGAGTCATCGAC
The DNA here is from genome assembly GCA_963082805.1 of Hemicrepidius hirtus. Lineage (NCBI taxonomy): Eukaryota > Metazoa > Arthropoda > Insecta > Coleoptera > Elateridae > Hemicrepidius > Hemicrepidius hirtus. The sequence goes on from OY720166.1 coordinate 2,245,711, forward strand.
ACCCATGTCTATTCTTGTTTGGCGCATTAATAATTTACACCGTACCACTTAATTTTTTGTGGTGGCTTTAAAAATTCCTTTGCCATCAAAACTTTTATTTATTTTAAATCTACTAATGCAACATTTCTCCAAAGGATTTTAAAGTTGCTTGATTTTAATTAAGAGTTTGGGATCGTATACTTGTTTGCAACCCTTAACAGTTAGAGTACTTTAAAGTACTGAAACTTTCTGTATACAGAATATACTTAAAACTCTGATCTTGGTAAGAATCTAGACGGATAAATTTATAATGTGTCCTCAGACTGAGACATGCACTAAGCTTGTATACTGTTTGGATAATAAAGGAGCGTCAGCTTGTATGGAATTGGGTCGATGCATGTTGGTTGACTGTGTTGATAATTACTCTGCAATAACGAAACTACCCTCGTTAGGGTAAATAAGAAGAAAATATATCAAAGCTCACGTTCTGCCAAATAGGAATGCTAGTTACGCAGAAAATGGGATAAAGAAGCAATCCGAAGGTGTCACTCATGTATTGTTTGACGAGGGTATTTTTTTACAAGTGTAAATTGTTGTAGATCCTACCCATTTGATCTCTTCTTGGAAATTTTTCTGCTTCTTCCAGTTTTTTTATATAAATCTGCAAGATAACAGATTTTCAACACGTCCTCGAATTTACAAATTTAAGGGAAGACATTAGAAAATAAAAATTCTTCAGATCTAAGTCTAGCGGTGTTAAGAAACCCATGGAATTTAATTTTTCATGTTTCTTTTCGTGAATGAAGGAGATTTTTTGGTAGAATTTCTACTCTAAACAGGGTAGAAAAATTAGATACAGTGAGGGGAAAGGGGAAGAAACTATGAAAGAAAATTTAATTGTTTCAAGGATTATTTTTTTCTACCTTCTTAAAGGGGCTAGAAATACTAAGTTTGTGCTTTATTTTAAGTGCAACAAATTACGCGATTATACAGAGTGTTTAGTACTAACCAAATCCATCCTTGTAACGAAGAAATGTTTGAGATTTAGGAAAAAATTAAATAAAACTGTATATATTTTTTCTGTTCACCTGAAGAAGAAATTTAAAGCTTTTATTTGTTATGTTTGTTTTTATTTCCTGATTGGTTTCCAATAAATTTCATAATTAAATATTCTAAACAAATAACAGAATTTTGTAAAGCAGAGGAAAAAGTTTTTATTCGAATTTGTAATTAATTAGAAACTTGTGTTGTGATGATGAACTTTTAACGTGAGCGTGGGTTTACAGTGAAAACACAAAAGTCCACGTTTGTTATCGTGGATTAATTAGAAAAAAAAACAGTAGGAAGAGAAAAATTAAATTAAATTTTCCCTCAACAAATACCTGCCTCCCTGACTGTACTACATGTGCCAAACGAGCACCACGACAAGGGATTATAGTTATCTCTATATCCGTTTCCGTTGGAAAAGCGTCATTGCAAGCCAACGTTAAAGCTTATTGCAATACTGCCAACCATTTGCGTTAAATTACAAAAATAATGATAACTTTAACTGTTTCACGAAACATTTCAACCCGATTTTTTATCGAAATAATAAAGACATAATTTACAACCCTGCGTGGCTTCACGTCATGCACGTACAGATTTCCCAAATTACTTTGTGGTGTGTGAAGCGTACAAAAACCAAATACCAACCTAATCAAATAACAGGATTATATACGATCCATTGCCTTACGTCAGGGGAGTAATACCAAACGGGGCAAAATCACCAAAACAACTTGAATACGTATGTCCGAACAATAAAGAACTAGAGGGAGCTTACATTTTAGTAGGTCTAGAAATGGTAATTGCTAGGTGAAAGTTAAATTGGTAAACTCTAAGGATCTTCCTCAAAGTGGTGTTTTCTACAAGAAAGGTCTGTTCTGTAAATTAAACCCCACAGAAAGGGTTAGTGTTGGAATATTTGCCAAAAATCGTGTTCCCTCTATGCTCGTGCTGCTATCGAAACTGCATTCGTATAAATCGACGTAAAACTGGGCTATAAATTTGAAAGTTATCGTACGATTGGAAAATATATATGTAGCTTGTATGAAATCATGTTGTAATGGCACGAAATTTCATTTAAAAGACATCTACGTCAAACGTTTCTATCTTTCAATGTTAATAATAAAAATGTAAAGGGTTTTGATAAAGTGTTTTAATCTAGTTCTATCAGAATGTAAGTTATGGACCATCCGATTAATTAATTTAGTCTCGGATTAGTTAATCTTAATTTGTCAATTTAATTTATGATTCAACTTTGATCGACACGCTAGAACTCTCCATACTTTAGATCGTTCGGAATATCAGGTCCTTCAAAAAATTATCTTGAATTTTTTTCATACGAATTATAATTTTCAAGATAAATAATAAAATATGAGAATGTATCTGGGGTTAGTTTAGAACGAATCCGGGTGGCCGTGGGTTCGATTGTAAATAGATTTGTTCAACTCTTCTAATCTGAACCTTTCAGAATATAATTTAAGGATCACTTATCTTTCACAATTGTTTAATTAATTAACTTTGTCTTAATTTATCAAAATTATTGGTTCAATTCGAAATGATTCATTTTCACGTAGAAATTAAAAAGAAATTTAAACTGTCGAAAGCAAACAGGAGGGAGTTGAAAGCTTTTGCCTTTCAACGACGCACCCTATTCGCGATAATTCAGCTGCACAAAAGAAAATGCACGTTTTCAATTTTTTCCAAGATTATCTTTTGGAAAAGCATTTATTCAGGGCTTTAAGTAGTTACCTTCAGCACATATATCTCTCATGATTTTAGTGATTTATTTATTTTAGGTTAAAGTTTTCTTATTTTAATTTTGTTCACGATTTTAATATTTCACAAAAACGGAGATAATTTATGTATATGTGTCCTTGTCAGGGTTTTCTTTATTGTTGCTAGGTACTGGATCGGATATTCCAGGAAACTATGCGCGTGTGAAATGCCGGTTCATGGTAAATCAGAGGCCAAGATTGTGAATGCCTCTGAAAATATCACAAATCTCCGAGTAGAAACCATTTGGTTACGCGGTTCTGAGTACGACGAAGCCAGTTCAATTCATGATTAAGTTTCTTTGAAAAAAATAATTCACTGTTTTGTAATGTCTTGGGTTTTTAAAAGAGATCGTAAACTGAACACGTAGAGTAAAAGATAAATAAGTGGCATAAGTAAATAGAGAATTTCTCAAGGGAAGGTAGAGCCAAAAAGACGTACAGTTTCTCGGGCAACCTATTATACAATGTATGAGAATAAATGCATCCTTCATTTGTTAGCATTATTTTCATGTAGTAGGGGTTTAAATTCCCTTGATGCGAGCATCCCTTCTGTAATTCCAACGGTAGATTTTAGCTAAAAAATTAAAATACCTCTCTTTTTTTTCTAGAAACGCGGTTTGGACCGTGAATATGTTTGCATTATTTTTAGAAATCATTAAAACCTTCCCTGAAATATTTTAATTTATTCATTGTGACTCTTTTTGCGGCTTTCGAAACCCAAAGAATGGTTCGTAGGTGCGGATTAAATTAGTGTTTGATTTTGCACACCATGTAAAAAGTCCCGTTGGTTTATAAAAGGGGGTTTTTCTTTTAAATAAATGCGATAGAAAAATATTTCTTTGCGTTATAATAATTCAGAGGTACTAATAGGTAACCTCTACGGCGTTATGCACTTGTGAATGGTCCTTTTCAAGTAGGACCTGCATTTAGTCTTCGATTAAACTGATTCTAACCCAATAGGGTTTAGATCGGGGCTCAAAGCAGGACAGCCTATATTCTCTGTTTCTCGAGTTTTTGGTTACATCGATACGGTGTCGTTTGGCGTTATCCTGTTAGAACAGGACTCCAGACTTAACATTCGTCTGCAAGAATCTCTTCTATGTATCTGCAGGATTTACGCTTCCTTGGGCGACTTGAGGTCAGTTCTGTTCCTCTGTCCACACCCCCACACCTGTTTGTTTTCTGAAAGAGCAAAGAGTTAAACGCGTCTTAAGAGTTGACCTCCTGCAAGCTATTTCTTGTAGTTTGGTCAGAAATTTAGATTTCCAGTGCCCTTCAAAAGTTATCGTTAGACGTCTTGCAATTGAAATACTCCTACGTCGATAACACACTCTTGTCGAAGGGTTGTTTTCCGTTTCCGACCTTTCCCAGTTCTTTGATGTAGATTTCCACCCTCTTGGTAGGTACCTTTGGCAACTACAAAACTGGATTTTCCAAAATAAATTTAAAAAAATTCCCCTTTCATAATTTGAAAAAAAATTCAGGACAGGGTCAAGTACTTTTTCTTCTAGAGCTCTAATTTGGCTGACTTTCAATGACAGTTCAATGATTTCTTGAGCCCTATTCGTGTAGTTATCAAATACAACCCCTACCTTTATGTTCCTTTGTAGATATCAACCTTTTCATGTTTCATAAGCACACGGGAGTTCAGGAAATTGATGTTCTTAACAGTTTCGAGTGATTATCATTTCATTATAAGATAAGTATGTACGTCAAACCAAATTTATTATCCTAAACTATCATACTAAAGTTCAAAGCTGTTAAGGTACAAGTACTTAACTGTAATATCGGACAAGGATATTAAAGTTTCAGCACGCTACTCGACTGAAAGCTACCCTCCTGAAATATATTTGAATATAATAATCTAATTTTGATTTGGAACTTGAGAAAACGTAGGTTTGTTTAAAGTTTCAAAAATAATTCAATGTAGGAAGACTGAGACAGAGAACGTGTGTGTGTTTGATTTACGTTGCGTATTATTCATCATTGGACGGTTGACATGTGTCGAGGATCCCGATCAGTTCTAGACAATTATAACGCATTTAGCCTTGGGAAAAGACAGCTTAAAGGAAGTTTGAGTAAAATTATTGACAATATTATATTTTAGATTGATTCTTTGCATGCGAAGCTGTTTCGTTTTTATAGGATCGTAAAGCAGAATTCAACGGAGCAGTTTGAAGTGTCAGAATGTTCGAAAATCTGTCTACCACGCACTGATGCTTTAGATATCCTCTTTATATATAATAATTCAGCTAGAAAGGGGGGAAAGTTGGTCATGAGTGATCAAGGCAGGAGTAATAAATCGCGAAAGCATTTAATTCATGTCAGGCAGGAGGGGCGTATAGAGAGATCGTCGTTAATCTGAGCACTGATTCCTGGCGAAGACGATAGATTTATGAGCCCCTTAATCAAAGACCACCTTGCTCTAGTCGACCACACGACTTCCTTTTAGCTATGCATGTGGTATTAACACCCCCGACGAGGTCCGTTTAAATCTGAGAATTTCGTTTTATGCCGAAAGTAATTACGCAACAAATAATGCTGGGTCTGTTTTGCATTAAAATAAATTGCTCTTTGAAACCCGCGATGCACAAATGTCATCAACCAAATTAAAATTTAATCATCGGGAAATAGGATTGGTTAGGTGTAAAGTGTGATTTGCAAACGAATTGCTGAATTTTCGAGTTTACTAATGAAATCGGGTTTTGCCGTTAGGGATCTGGAATGATTTTAAATTTATTCCAATTAGAAATAACGACTGTTATCGATATCTATTTTTGTAAATAAGAACTTGCGGTTTGAATTGAAATTAAATTGGTACGGTTTAAGAAGCAATAGGGAGGAAATTTCTTGCGACAATATTGTGGCATTTAAGGGTAACTTATTTCCTTTTAAAGCAATTTTGTAGCAACTTCGGAAAAGTTATCTCAATATATCGAAGTTTGCATCCGCAGCAACAGAAGAAATCAACAGTTAACAAATTAAAGAGGATCGAGCCGACTTCTTATTTTTTATTTACATTTTCCGGTACCCAGTTAGGTGTAAAGGAAGTGAAACTTTTTGGTCCTGACGGTTTTGATCCAAATAGGCTCTTAAAATCGGAGACAATCCTGAGGTTGGATGATTAAAAGTTTGACACGTAGAGACTTTTTATTTTATAATTTTTTCTTCAGGATTTTCTTGATCCTTAACTTTTGACGTTTAGTCACTTTATAGGGGAATGGTTTTAAAAGAACAAATGTTTAATTTACGAATAAATTGTGGTAGGTAAAAAAAATGAGGGTGTTGATATATCAAAATAATCGTTAGAAGAATCATGTACAACACAGTTTGTTGCAAATTCAAAATTCACAGCAGAGCAAGCAATTTTCCCTTCAATAACCTCACGCAGAATGATTAATCGTTCAATTCTTTCTAACGAGTTCCCGAAAAAAATATCTCAGGCATAAGGACATTTAAAAAAGGCGAGAGCTATAAAATAACCAGAACTAAAGATTCGACAGAATAATCAATATCTGAAACTGTGCCTCCTGATTAAAGCAAGTGCATTCATCCATCGCATTATAATGACATGTCGTTAATATAATGTCTAGCTAATGAATCTACTGGCGCCTGCCATCGTCAAAGGAGCGCTTATTATGGACCAATAAACGCAACGCAAATAAATTGCTTCATATTTACATTTAATACCCCTGGCTCTAATAAATAAATTCGTTTATATTGCCCCGTCTTCCTGTTCAAATTATTTCTTGGAGAAATAACCCCCTTTTCGCTCACATTAAGCTTTATCTTTAAATCACAGAATTGTTATTAATTTTCTTCAACTCGGAATTAAAGTTGAAATAATTTTAATACGACTCGAAAAATTTTCCCTTCTGGGGTTTAGATCAAATATATTTTCTTCTTCCCTTTTGAATCTTGTTAGAGAAATGTTCATCAAGTTTTCAGCCAAATAACTCTTCTGTGGTATACCTTAATGGTATGCCAAAGCATGAAGTCTATAAAGAGATAAGATTAACTTGCAGTTAGGAAAGCGATGTGTTGCAGTTACGCGGCGGCATCTTCCCAGGATGTTCCTTGCAATATGCGATAAGGTCTGACGAAGGAGGTTAGTGAAGCTCAGATTGGGTATTATTGCCAATTAATCCGAGGTAGCTACGTGTGCAATTCAGTTCTCAAATCGAATTACTACTCAAAGCAGCCGCAAAAAGCTCCACTGGTTCCACGGTAACTCGGTTTACACCCTCTTGTAATACTAATAAAATTATACCACGTTATTTTACACCTACACTCCTTTTTCTTAAAACCATCTTCACAACTAATTTCCAAAGCATTGTTTGATGATTATAAATTAATTAGACACAAATAATTTATTTAACATTTAAGCTTTCAATGCAAAAATATATTTAGAACTAGGCTTATTATGAGAACATTTTCTGAGAACAATTTATTTTTAGAATGACTAAAATCCTATTTCTGCTAGACTTAAACATTAAAAATGTCTAAAAGTCAATAAATTACATACCACACCTTCTACGTTATAAACCCTTACGATAAACACCAACAAAAACGGTCGCACACATCTCTCTTGCCGCGTTCGAGAGAAGAAAGACGAGATCGATGCCCGGCGCCTTCACCAAAACCTACCCCGAAAACATTGAGTAAGGAATGTGGGACTTTTGGCTTTATTTCTGGGATTCAAGTAAATATTCTAAAGCTAGTTGGGATTAAGGACCTTGCTTGTTAGGAAATTCCCCCCCCCCTTTTGGAGACTTAAAAAAATATAAAAGAATTAAATACGAATGACAGGTGAAAATGCGAAGAAGAAAAAAATAAATGTTAGATGGTATGAGAGAATGTTTTCAGAACATGTCCCAAGAGTAGTTTCTAACAGGAATTTATTGAGCTGCGGAAATTACCTCTCAAACTGTTCAATTGGTTCTTGTGGGTAGTCAAGATGTCTTACCGAAGCACTTGAAGCGATTACGTTAGATGATGAGCACCCAATAAGAAGGTCCCTTGATTGGTCTAGATGTGGATATTTAAATTAATTGAATTAAAATTATCGATCGTTTCGGAGAAGTGGATTAGAGAAACGAGCTGCAAACTGCAAGGTAATTTTATTCCAAGTCAATACAGGAGACATCTGCGACATGACAGGTTTCACAGTTTCCGAGTGTACGTCACATTAGCGGATATTACAGCAATATCGAACAGAAGCTATGATACTATTATTATCAGCGAGTATGACAACGACAACGAACCGACAAATGCAATCTCGGCGGAACTTTGAATTCCTCTTCGAAATTGGAATTCAATGATGGAAAATTCTTTTTAATAAAAGGGTTCACCCGGGCAGAGTTTGAAACCGTTAATCTCTGCAAACAGGCCATTGTTCTTTGAGGTTACCATTTGAGGGCTCGTTTTCCTACAATTTCGCGAGTCGAGTGCTCGTAATCGCTAATTTTAGCGTAAAATTAAAACTGCATGTAGCAGCGAGACTTTTCCCTTTGTTGCGGTTATGTCGAGGGGCCTCCACCGTTTTTTTTTTCGAGAGGCAAAATCTGAAATTGCCGCCCAAGAATGTCTACTTGTGTATAATCTTGATTCCCTTCCCTGGTCGCTGCACTGACAACAAACAGTTGCGAAGCGTTGATAAACACGTTAAGGGGTAATCAGTGCTGCCAATGTTGTTTAGCAAGAGGCCGCAGATAACCCTGATAGATTGTCACATGTCACATGCAGAGTACTCGATCAGAGCTGGAACATTGTCCAGATAACGCCCAGCCTCTGCTAGGCTATTATTACCCTCGGCGAGCTTTTCAACCTTGACCGATGGTTTGACGCACTTTCACTAAATATTAAGTTAAAAATAACTTAAAAGAAGAACCTTTTTTATATTTCAAAGAAACTACCACTGAAAAGCTTTCTATAAACTTAATCCTAACACCAGAAAATATATTTTCGTTCATCTGAAAAGAATTAAACATCGGAAGTAGTCACCCAATGAAAGAAGAAAGCTCCTGAAATATTTTATTTTGATGCCTTAAAAATATTACATTACGAAAAAAATTTGCTGAAACTTCATTTTAAGACGACCTGCAGTCGCAGTCTTACAAACATTATTTCAGCAATCAACAGTTTGATAAATTACTGAAACAAGGAAGCTTCAGTGTAGAAGACAACTCCTGTAACATAATATTCTATACGGAGCAAAAAAAATTTAGAATTAAGAAAATCTTCCTGAAACACAATTTCTGAAGTAGAAATAATTAAAACTAGTTTTCAGCTCCTAAGAATTTGACTTAAACATCATTTTTTGAACAAAGTGGAAATTAAGGATTTTCCGCCCAATCCTTATAACAAAAAATAATCCGGTTTGAATAAAACAAACGTAATTTACACAATTTAAAAGAAAAACAACTTCTCAAGTTGCTGAAAGTTTCATTGACTGGTAAGTCTGAATTCACTGAAACTCAAAATAGATAGAAAATTCTAACAATCTACAACGTCTTTGTTCTATTCTAACCCAATTTACTTTCTAATATACGTCATAGGAAAACATATTCGTCTAGGAAACGCTTGAATAGGTTCTGTATTCGCATAAAGAATTTTTACGATCACTTCGACTAGAAAACGGAGAATATACAAGACAAGCATATCGCGACGAGTTATAATTGTTAAAATAAAACTAAACCAAAAGATTTCCTAGAAACAGTAAAACATTTGCATAAGAAACGCAAACGATTTTCCAGAATACATAACAACTTTGTAAAAGACTTCGTCTTTGAGTTTATCGTTTGCATTAAAGCAAAAAGTTTTCTTCAGTTAACTAGAACTTAAAACTAACTTGTTACACTCAGCGCTTCTTCCAACTATCAAAAGCAAACGTAGTAGTACTAATACTTACAAAAAGATCTTGTTTCATGGTTTTTACAAGTTGTCTCCTATTGTAACATTTTTCAAACAGTGTATTATACAAGGGATTCCAAAAGTTAAGTTCGCAATTTGAAAAGACGATGGGCGATCGATTTATTTTCCAATTTTTGTGTTTACAAGTCGAATGTTTTAGATAACTGAAATTTTTTCTTAGATTAAAATATGTGAGGTATGTCCTTATCTGTGAAACGATAACGAAGTCCTGCAAGATTCCTGAAGTGAATTAAAGCAAGGAAAATGTAGCCTAAAGGGTAGGAAATAGGAAATTCTTAAGAAATGCCTTTCATCCTTTAGTCATCTCTTTATGCTCTGCTACTAAAAACCGAAAATTTTTTCCGTCTATTTAGAAAAATAAATTTTACTTTTATTATGTTTAAGTTTTCACGTACGCCACTGTAGGAATCTGTTGTTTCCGTTCAGGATCTAATCTGAAACTGAAATTCAAATTTCGTTGGAATCAGATAATTTTGTCGGCGAAAAAATAAAAAGATTAATGATAGGTTGAAATAAAACTGGCAATCAGTTTTAAAGTAGGGCAGGGCAGAGGCGAGTGGTTGGTATTGTTATTCAAGGGGCGCTCGCCGGCATGAGGGAATCATCCGCGTTGAAGAGGTTGTGATAAACGACCCGATAGCGCGGCCACTGAGCACGAGACACTTGAAAGCTAGTTAAGAGCATAGGCGTACCTACTTTCAAAACGCCGCACTCTATAATGGGCTCAACTTACAAGTATATGCTAACAAAGCAGTTACACAGTCACTGAAAGCGCGGCTACTTACTTTCAACTTCATATTCACCATAATTCTGAATATTATTATCTACCTACGCTAAAATCTGAAACTCTGTATTATTCGGAAACGCACACGCGAAGAAAAGCTTTTCAGCTTTTACTAATCTCACTTGATTACTCTTAATCTAAATACATCTCTACCATACAAAATTGTTCACCATTCCAAAACAATATCTAAGTAGATCTTAATGTGATTTCAGATTAGCAAGGAAAAATTCCAATTACCATCATCGCATGTTGTTATTCTCACAGAGCTTTCACCAAAGCTCACTTGGTTAGAACGTTAGAAACACTTTTACCACCCTTACAGACTTAAAAGGATTTTAATTTATTTTTGTATAGAATTTTTTACGCCTCCTCTATTGGTCTAAAAATATATATCCTTTCTAGTCCTGATGTTATCGCGCCTGAAATTTCGAAAAATCCGCAGAAACACAAACTTATTTCGGAGAATTTCCTCCGTTGTTAAGACTTTCCTGATATTGTTTTCAGTGTAAACAAATTAGATAAACAGATAATATTAGGAAATCAAACTTGAAAGAACCACTTCTAGGGGAAGCCATAACGAAGTATGCAAAACAGTTTAGATAATGTGATAATGCGAGTCCTCTGAATTCTCTGGAGGACCTAGAAGTGCTTATAATCATGGAAACATTACATTAGCGGAGTAGTAATATTAAGAAGTTTTAGTTCGAAGCCTTTCCAGAAACTATAATCAGGGAATAATGACTGGGGTTTCAACCCCTTGGAGTAAATTCCTAAAAATTCCCAACAACAAATAAGATTTTGCGGAAAATATATTTACCTAACAAGTTAACGCATGAAGGGGGGAAAGAAACGAAGGGTAATAAAAAGGAATGCTATTTTGGGAACATAAAGTATAATGTAATCAGGAATACAGTAAATATGAAACTCAAGTTTATTGTTTTGTAATGTATCTCGTACTTTGTAGCAATTTCGAAACGCAAAACCATTTTAATAAATGCTTTGAATATAACCTTCGTTGTTATCTCAAAAGGTTTATTAACAAAAAAGAAAACAAAATTAATTTTCTCTCAAATATAGTTCTTATAAAAATTACAAACATTGTGTTTGACAGTTTAAATATACCACACTAAAAACTCGTACACAGGAAATTACTTGCAGTAAAAAGGAAAGATTAGAGAAATAAACGAGGTGTGCTAGAAGACGAGTATTTTTCATGGACCGGATATCAAGAACGGTACGGGCGTAAATCATTACATGTCGTTAGCATCACTGGATTGATTTAAAATATTCCGTTTTATAAGAAATATACGAGTCTTAAGTAACAAATAATAATTTTTATACGAGGTGCATACAGAATTTTTTTAATCCGCATTCAACTTGACGTAAAAACAAGTTTAAGGATCCCTCCCTGTCTAGCACTTAAGGGTTAAAATTGTATCCACTTAAAGGAATTTAAATTGAACAATCTTTTGGTGTTTAGATCGTTTAGGACCCTTCCTTGGTCCTCGGATCCTTTTGGATCATCTACCGGTGCTTAAAACTTCTCGGAAGTTCCCTTGGAGCTTCCCCTGGTACTTGGATCTCCTTTGAACATCTCTTCGGTCTCCTAACGTTTAAGACCTTCTAAGGTGCCCTTTCCATGTTGTTTGAATCCGATTAGAGCCTTCGAACCTTCTATGATGCTTGAAGTATCTTTAAATTTTGAACCATTTAGTTTAGTAGTTGGCCGTTCCATGGTGCCTAGATTTTCTTTGATCTCAATCTGTACAGCGTAAATCTTCACCTTTGGATCAGTTCCAAATCGCCCTTTGCGCACCTGTTCAAAATTGGATCCTTTTCAGGCCTAAGATTGTATCTTCGCTTTTACGGTAACTTGATCTAAACCACATGGGTTGTCTAGTCCACCCTCATCAGATCAATACTGAAACATTATTTCTCGTATTTTTTGTTAAAATCGATTTCATCGAAAGAACAACAAGAGCTAGATGGTCGTTTTCCTGGAACTGTAAACTGCGAACAGGATACATCCTTGGTCTTCTACAGTAATTGAAACATAACTAACAAATATTGCTTTGAAAATGTGGATGTGGTATGAAATTCCAATGAAGAACTAAAAAAAATGTGACCTTGAACTATAAAACTTTATTATTTTACGTTCTTTTTTACCCTTTTTGCCACGTAAACAAATTAAAAGTAAATTATCCCTTTTACGTTTGTTCGACCATTTCATTTGCCGAAATTAACAAATTAACATTTCAAAATGAAGTAGTTCCCTTGGGCGCTATTTCCAGCACTAGTAGAAATGTCTCACTCCTTTCCTGATTTTAGAGAACCTCATATAACTGGAAATTTCTAATGTTTAATGAAGGTTATTCCCGTGGAATGTTAATCTAAAACAAACCCTTAATTTTCTTTACCGAAAATCCCAAACCATGAACTCTCTTCATGCAAACTAGTATCAGGAGAATTTAATATTCGGTCAATATTAAATACTTAATAGAGCCCTTTAAGAATAGCAAATATTTGATGTCGAGTTATCCAAAATTCTAATCCCATTACGACGAGGACCGGACCTAATGCCTTAGTTAGGGTTAGGGCAATTATACAATCAGATGGGTTCCTTTCCCCAATTTATGAGTTCGGTGAGTTTTATTAGCTTTTGCCCCCGTCTCGACCAACTAGGTGACTATTTACCCTGACCTTTACAACACAAGGAAGTAAAATATTTACCCTGAACTTAATGAAAAATAGAAAAATTGCATCCTTTTTATCGATGCCTAGCAATCTCGCAATACTTCCCCGCTCCATTTAGTTGTAATATATTTTCGTCCGTTCTATTCTCTTGTTTCTCGACTATAAACTAGGAATGGGTGTATCATGTAAAGTAGGCCATGAGCTTAACAGCATCACTTAATCAGGAACCTGGTGTATGGGGGTTGCGTAGATGTAGAGGTAGGTGCGGACCCGGGGGAATATTTGCTGCAGGTTTAGCCGCCTGGGAACTGAACAATCAAGCTCGAGGTCAACGGGTCACCGCACCCCTCCAGACAACTGAAATATTCAGAAGTTCAGAAGATTTGACTGTGTTTTGGGATTAAACTGCAAAGCTTCCCTTTATTTCCTTATAATGGATGAGGATTGTTACATATTGGATAAATAAGGGAAGCAGAGAGCAAAAACAAGACGTGTTTTAGGGAATTAAATTAAGTTTCAGCCGTAAGCTGAAAAGGGAAGAATTTTAGACTGAACAGGGCAAAATTGTTTTAATTATTTAATTTTAAAGTAGAAGCACTTCATTTGTAAAACTTCCATGGTAGAATCAAGGTGACCCTGAAAACCACTTACCGCAAGCCAAAGGTAAAGAAAATGTTCTCATACTATGTTGGATCAAAGGATAAGGGCAAGACCACGTCTAAGAACTTTTTTTTAAAGGGGGTTGGGAATTTTCGATGAGGCTAACCTCTTCGTCTGTAAAGTTTCTATACGATCATAGGTGCTCCTAAATATTATTTGGGCAAGACCAATAGTGGTAAAAAATAGATGAGGGCAAGGCTGTTCCTTTCCATTTTGTATCTAGGGTGTTTAGATTTAGTACCAAAACTAAAAAATGTTTGAACTGGTTCGTTTAATTGAATTTTCCGGGTTTGCCTGCACCCATTGATGTAGAATAACATTTTAATGAAAGTACGATTTAATGATATATTTTCATCTCATTAATGGAAACTAGAACGCTAGTCAATCAATGCTAAAGCTTTCAGAGTTATTTTGTAAAACAGTCAAATTGAAACACATCCTTTGCAGAATAAACTAGAACTAATCAAAGTATAGCCAGACGTACAAACATGTCGCAGCGACCAAACAGCGTGAGTTTCTGTGTAAAACTGTCATCTACAGAATTGATTTTGTAGGTTTTCCAAGCTCCTTTGAACGGAAAAACGAATTACCGAGCAATATAATGTAGACACTCTTTAGAAAATGAGGATGCTTTTTTAGGAATTTCTTACCTCGTCTTCGCTGTAGAAAACCGTATGTGGTGCAATCAAGTATAAACGAAAAAGATTTATGGTTCCACTAGCTTAAATTTTCGGGAACTAGATAACGTGTTATATTTTCAGACCTTTGGATTTCGACTACGTACCCTGAAAATTTGGAAAATAAATTTTTACTAATATTCACCCAATCCGATATTTTAAATACTATACATTTTTTAACTCGGATCGGAAAATAAATAAATAAATTTCCAATGACTGAATGTCGGTCTGAAAAGTTTAAAAATCGATTAATCGATTCCGGAACCCGGAGCGGCTCAAGAATAATTTAAGTTCAACTGTCTTGTCAGGATTGAAAAATTCCTAATCGATTTGGAAATGCAAATATTTAGACCGATTAATATATTCCGGAACCCGGAGTGAAATAAAAATCGCAAATTTTCGGATATTCTTAAAAAAAAAAACAAAAAATAATATTCCCCTACAAGGCTATACGTAGAGCTACAAAAAATTAAGTTAGAAGTCAGGATTGACTTAGAAATAGCCTCAGAACCCGGTACAGGAATCATCATCAAAGAATTTGAACTTAGGGCCGTTTTTTCAGTTCTGGGGGTCAGCTAAACATTACAAACATTGCAATCTCGGTTTAAACCCGAGATCAGCTAAACCAAGCTTAATTGCCATGGATACAATTCATGTAACAGTTGTATCCATGGAAGTTAAGCTTGGGTTAGCTGATCTTGGATTTAAACTGAGATTGTAATTCCGGTCCTAAAAGTTAAATCCGGATTGAAATATAAATTACGCAGTATTCCCTTTCTGATAATTATTTACCCGAAATCCTATTCGACATAAAAAGCTTAATATCGAGATTGAAAATTAAATTATAAAAACAAAGGACATTTGTCTAATTTTCCCAAATTAAAATAATTACAAATATTTCCCAAAACAAGAAGACTTTTGCTGAAGGAATGTTAAATTTGAACACCAAAAACATTAGTATTCCATTGTGTTTCATTCACTTACAGTTGGTGCTCACGCCCTTTCTTAGCGTTTCTACTTAGAAAACAGTTTTAACTCCCAAATTTGCATTAATTAGATTATACATTCGACTACGTTCTAACTTTACGTAGCTATAAATTGTACTTACTTAATATTCAAAAGATTTGTAACGGAAACGATTTCGGATAAAGATTCGATTTTATTTATTTAACCCTTAAATGGAACTAACGCTTGATTTGTACTTTTATTTATAGCAGTTTGAATAACTTGAGGACTTTTAAATTTATTTATCCATTGTAGTTTTATCATTAATCTCTAGCTTATTCACGTATAAATAACTTTACCTTAAACTCAAGTTTAATTTCAAAATTATGTTTAATCTTTAGATCTTTTCCTTTATGTCTAGTAAATTGTAACTCAAGCTCACGTAATTTTATTACTTTCTGTAATTAAGACAAAACAAGAAATTGCTTCAAAAAAATCAATATACCTTCAGGACATTTTACTTTGTGTAATATTTTTGAAGTTGTTTTTTCATCGCGTTATCTCCTTCCACTTATTCAAAGTGAAAAATGTGCAACGTCAATGGCAGAGGGACCTAATTGGTCAAGTGGGAAATGTAGAAAACGCTTTGACCATTACTTGCCACACAGAAATATACAAAAAAGAACCCTAGCTCGAGTAAAAAAATATGTAAACAAAGTTCTTGAAATTTATTACATAAAGCCAAGATACGCGTTCTTCTGACAACACCCATGGACAGGATCTTGAATCCATTATTACAGTATGCGATAGACTCACAAAATTGTTTATCCTGCAAAATATGATACTATTAATAAAAATTTAAAATTATACGATCCAGTTCACTTCCACTAAATATTAAAAATACCTCTAAAACGTACATAAAATTCTTGAGTACACTTTTAACAACTTGCTCGTCTTCCTCCGTATTTATGAGTTTTTTTTTATGAATTTATAACTTAATTTTGATGCTTAAATTTACTTTACGTATATAATATGAAAGGGTTGAACGTTATAAACTTTTTTTTTTCATTTTAATTGTCGAAACTTTGCCTTTATATTTTTGCAAAGTTTACGACCTGGATCTGCAGTAAAATTAGTTTTAGTATCGGTTTTATTTCGTATAGTTACGGTTATGCAGTTATTTCACGGTGTAAAAAGGAAAAATACAATTTTTGTACAATTATTGTAAATAAACTAATTAGAAAATTGTATACATTTTTTTAAAAACAATACAAACAGAACTATATGGAGATATAAAAGCTAAAAGCTTCTCTTAATTACTTCTACGGGTAGAACAGACAGCCTGTAGCATTTTATTTTGCAACAAGATACTAATTTAATTTAAAAATAAATAATTTTATATTTTCCAAGCTGTTTTCAAGACGACAAGGGTGCTCTTTTAATAACCGTAAGTGATATTCACGGGATGTTCATAAAATATCAAGATTTTCAGAGTTACAGAATAGGGACTGTATTTTCTGTAACAAATTCTAAAAGAGCGTTTAATATTCTATATAAAAGTATAGGAACGTCATAGTTATATAATTAACCATTGTTGAGAAAAATTAATTTGATTCTTGGTCTGCTGTAAATTTAATTTTTTACGCAACGTGTGAATAAAAATAATGTTTCTGAAAAACGGTGCATCCTACGCTTATGAAACGTTTATACTTTTCTGTAGACTTTTAAACGATCCTTTAGAATTAGTATTGTAAATAGACATATACAGGATGTCTCAAAAATTGTGTCCAAACCAATATTAATAATGGACTATGGGTATAGGTCTTAACTTTGACGACACCCTGTATGTTTATGCTTTCAGTGGAAGCCCTTTTCATTTAATTTGTGTACAACACGTACACCCTCGAGTAAAATACGTGCGTGTGTATTACTTACAAATCCAGGTATTCGCTTATGGCTTATTTGATTAAAGTTTAAGTTTTAGTGGATTTATCGGGGCTCGCAAAGTTCCTCGGAGCGCTCCAACTTAATTGCCCCTGGAATGCCTTATCATTTTTGCATCATAAAAGCTTGAGATTTCCAAGTTGGTAAATAAGATGTCAGAACATCTTTACTAACTTATGTTTGTTTGCACTATCTTACTAAAATGTAGGTACAAGTTGAAAGTTTATTTTTTAATACCGGATTAGACAAGAAAAAAATACTGATTTTTATTTAATGAAGAAAATATATCTTGACGTTATCGTGATACCCAAAAACAATTTCCTCAGGTGGAAAACTTAATGGAATCTAGCTTAATAAAAGCTCTGACAGGAGAAATCACATTTTCCATCAAATCCCCGTTCCAGATGTAATCACACACACTCACGTTCGACACGTTAGTTGTCATGGAATGACTGACAGATTTGACTCGTGCGAGATGTGATCGTTTAATTGTAGTGCCCCTTATTGACTTCAGCATTCATATAAAGCGTTTTTTATTTATGTATTTTCAGTGAGACAAAAGCATCAAACCGTATACGTGACTACAAAACAATGTTCTCGTTGGAAATGTTTGCTGAAAAGGCAGACGAAAGATACTACTTACGTTGTAAAATTGTAAACAGAGTGGCAGGAAAACCATTTATAAAAAAGAATGTTTTTATTCCCCATCCTTCCTTATTTACGACAGTGATAAATTAGTTTTGGATCAAACATGTCGTCGCTTTTCGCAAAGTACGTTTTCATATTTTATTTTTACGTACGTTTTCGAATAGGCGCATGGGATATATTATAAATCCCATTCCAATTACTTTAAATGTTTTTTTATAATTTACTTAAATATATAAAATAGATATCCAATTACTTACAATAAAATATATCATCATCAAGCAGTTCCGCGGTTTGAAATTTACCGGCAACGATTCATATAATTTTTATTAAGCCACAGAATTATCATTATGATATAAATATTATACCTTGTACCATTGATTTAATATTAAGACTGAAAATTTCATGTTCCGTTAATGGTTCGTTAATTTAAAATCTTTCATAATATATTTCTGAAAATTACTGCGGCTTAGGTATAATTCCAGGGTCATTGTTATAACATCATATAAGAAATTACTTCCGCTTGTAGTTGTAAATGTTAACAACATAACGAAATTAGTTTGAGCATAGAAATATTTGCTTGAGGAACAAAACCACAATCATAACCATCAACCTTGTGCTTTATGTGGAAATGGAACAAGTACTTAGCGAAGCAATTAAACTAACGCACTTGAAAGCAAGGAAACGAAAGCATACACGCTTTTCCCATAATTAATCAAGAATGTATTTGGGTTTTATCTCAATGCATAAAGATATTATTAGAACTTTAGTAATTTCAGTGAGGAAAGTGTAACTAGGGAATAATTAATTTTTTTGCAATCGGTACAGAAGTTTTCGTTTCGTCATGTCGGATCTCAAACGCTGGACAATCTGCATCACTAAGGCCCAGTTGTACAAAACTATTTGACTCCTAGGTCAGCTAAACCACCGTCACTTGTCATGGATACGATTGTTCAAACAATGGTATCCATGGGAACTAACCGTGGTTGAGGTGAAGTGGGAGTTAAATACCTTTGTACAACTGGGGCTAAGAGCAAGTTTTTCAGTTCTGGGTTAAACCCCGGTTTAGCTAAACAAAGATTAATTACCATGGATACAATTTATGTAACAACTGTATCCATGGCACCTAACCTTGGGTTAATTGAAGCGGGGTTTAAACTCGAAGTGAAATACTGGAGATCTAGATTAAATATTAAAAGGAGTGGGGGGCATATGATGACCTTGGCAGTCCACGTGTAATTAAAAAAAATAGTTACATGGCCATCTAGATTATCTGATTTAAATCTTCTTTTTCAATTTTAATTTTTTTAAATTGAATTTTCTTGGTGGGATGAGGAAAAATATGATGCAAAGCTTCGTACTAAGTTATGAATTTCAGGAGCTTAATATATTGTAAAGAAGAAGCTTTCTTGGTTATGATTATGAAATTCCGAACATTTACGAGTTTATAAGTAACTAGATGATCCATAAAATGGAGATAGCAACATCTTAATGGGAAATATATACTGTCGGAGAAATCTTATATCAAACATGTCAGCATTAGTCAAGTTGAAGCTACATAATCCATTAAAGCACGATGCATAGTGGAAAGCATAAACCCGCTGAAAAATTCGTTTATAAAATTTTATGGGTGGTGCTTGCTGAAAGTAAATAAAAAAAGCGTAACTTCTGCTCGATTTTCCACCACTTTCCTATTTATTTTTGATCATTCACGTTCATCTAGTAAAAAATATAAAGTCTATAAACACTTTCATATTAAAAATGGATTTTCAACCAACACCAAAGGGAAACATCCACCATTTTATATTTAGGTATCATCCATTTTCATGAGTGATGGAAAAGGAAAAATGGTGGTGTGTCTTACAAAAGATTGTAGCCAAGGAATTTAACATTAAATGGAAAATACAAAACTTCCCTTTTATTTTTCTTGCTAATGTGAAAATTAAAGACAGTAATTTCTCTGAATTATTTATTAAGCGATTCAATGTGGTTTGAAATGTGGTAGTTTAGAGATTGCATGTTTCACGGTGATTGTTTTAGACAGAAGGCCATTCTCCAAATTAGTTTATATTTCTGGAAATTTGCTGGACTACATTGTCGACAGATAACAGGGATTTGGTCATTATTCTGAGTAATTCACCAAGTGGTCATCTGAGCGCGAGCGTCTGTAGACAATTCAGCTTATAATTGTGCGGTACCGGTCTATTATCTTCTATTGGAAATTGCAAGTGCATTATTATTGGGTGATAAACCATATAGTTAATTAGTAAATTTGCATAGTTTGCATAGCGTTTGGCTAATGGCATTGTTTCGTTGCCCTATACCCTTTATAACATGGATTTCATGGCTCCTACAATAAATTTTTCTTATAGAGATATACATTTACCTTCTCAGCAGGAGCAAATTAGATTTTAAGTTACAATACGTGTTGATTTTCCTAGAGAACAAAGACATTACAAAATTAGTATATGAGAATGCTAAACAGGAAATTCTATTAATGAATTTTAAACTTTGTCGTGTTGCTGTAAATTGAATTTTGGGTGTAGCTGCGTAAGGATCTAATAAGTTTTGGTATATATAGATATAAACTGACAAGGCTCTAATTAAAGCTTGCTCTCAAGGATTTAAACACAAAATAATAAGACATTTATGACTGAAGCCTAACGTAAAAAGTTTGAAGTTTGTTGTTAATTATTACAGAATCAGAATAGAACGTAAGTCGATGATTCGAATTACGTCCGCTTCACTCAGAGCTATAAACTAAAACTTTAAATAAAACAAATCCCTCGCCGCTTTCTATATAAAGGAGAGTTTTAGGATCCAAAAGGCTTTTGTTAAACACCCAAATGGCAATTTTTGTATCATATAACAAAACTGAATACAGGATGTCACAAAAATAAACGGGATCCAGTTAAGGGCGTGTGCCTTTCATGAAAATAAGAGGAAAATGGCTTCGCAAATGCTTCGTTATCGAGATTATTTTTTCTTATATTCCGAAATTATTATTATTATTATTATTTTACAAATAATTTTCAAAATGACCGCCATTAGCTTCAAGACAAGCTTCTATTCTTCGAACAAAATTTTGAGGCTAAAGGAGGTCATTATTCAAAAAACGGATTTGCAGAGTTATTTTTTTATTCGCATTTTTCATCTTTGAAGTGTGATTTACACGAAAACGGTTAATGGTAGGAAAAAATCTCAAGAGACTGTTTCAATCGTAAATTAGTTGAGAAATTTGAAAATTGTGTCAAAATAAAAAAAACAGTGGCGTACCAGTTTTTCCTCCAAAAATCTCCTCATACCAACCTGTAGTTACGCCACTGGAGAAGGAAAAAACTGACTAAAATGATGCACTTATAGCAAAAGTACATACATACGTATTGCTTACTTTTTAAAATTTAATTCCTAGTCATTTCCGAATACATAAAAAAAAGATCGATATTTTTTATAACTTGCAACACCCTGTATCTCGATAACGAACCATTTGCGGGCCCATGTTAATAGGAACTTTTCCTCCTATTTTCATGAAAGGGACATGAACTTAACTGGATGACCTTTCTTTTTGGGACACCCTGTATAATTGGAAGAATCAAAATATTGAACGATGTAGTGAAACAGAACCTTTAGGGAATTGTTAAGATGATGTGGATTCATGAAATTGAACTGTAATCAGAGCCTTGACGTGTAATGAGTTTCTGAAACAAAAACATAGGTAGAGGATGGAAAATGGAAGAAATAATATTCTAAATATATTAGTTGTGCATGACGTAAAGTAGAAAATCCAGATTGTTTACCGGAAACTATTCCTCCTGGAGGCAGTAATAATTAATTTTACTTTGAGAAGAAGGAAACCAGCGAACTATGAGTGTAGATCTAAGAGTTGGAAATGAAAGATATTAAAGTGGGGAGAAAAGTTGTGAAAAATAACGTGATTCGTAAAAAATTGTTTACTCCGGAGAGCAAATTTTAATAAAGCTCCTTGATTAATTATATACTTACCAAGTATGCAGTAAACTTTTTCCTGTAAAGTTAATTTTAATCTGGAAGTAGAAAAGTTTTTTGATACTTCCCGGAATAAATTCATATGTAACCAGCGTACCCGTTCTAGATCATTTGCTGTTGTACCGTTGTGCTTAATTATTCTCTACGAGCTTTCCTTTGTGACAAAGCTCATCTAAATCTAATATTAACCTCTAAAGCCGGCCACAGACGAGCGTATATGTCTTAATACATCAAAGCGCATTCATCAACGTGCACACAGTAACGTACGTCTGTGGGCATAATAACGTTACGTACATGCATGCGCATTCCAGAAGTGCGTCGCACTTAGCAACCTGGTTTTCCTGAAAACATGTCTCTACGTTGAAGAATGCACCTTGTTGTTCGAACGTGTGTGTCCTTCACAAACATTTCTGTCGCGGAGTTCTTCAGTGAGGTAGGGAGTTATTTTATTTTGTGGTATTTTAATTTGAACTATTACAATATACAATATTAAATCGTATTAGTATTATTTATGTTCCGCTCTTAACTCTTCCAGTAGGTTCACATGAGAGAATTTCCCGTTTTAAAAGCTAATCCTTACACCATTTACTACGGTGACTTTTATTTTTTTTTGTGTTTTTGTTTGACAATAATCGCGCACGCCACTGCCATCAAACACAACTCTTCGGACGTCGTTCTGCGACAGCGAAAAAAAAAAGGCTTATGCGAACGTGTATGTTGATAACTGCGTAATGATGTCTTAAGACATCTATCTACGTGTGTGGCTGAACAGCGTTTCACGTTGATGTGCGATACTGATGAATGCGCTTTGAGGTATTAAGACATATACGCTCGTCTGTGGCCGGCTTAACACAACTTACATTTAATACGTCTAGTGACGTCACCGTGTGTGCGTGAGTTAAGGGGGTGGGTAGATTAAAATTTTCCCCACTAAGCATTCACTGTGACGTTCTATTATTCAACATAAAACAAACAGCCTTTACTGCGCTGTAAAATCCTGAAACTTGGACGTTGTCCGGAATCGAGTCCCGGAACAGCCTACAAACTTTTCTTCTGGTTTTTCGGAAAGAACTACTCGAAACTTTGAGCAACTAAAGTGTTCCTAAATTAAAGTGTGTGTAAAACCTTCACGTTAAAGAATGTCTTCATCCAATTCCGCGACTACTGAAGATTTAACATTTATGTTCTCCAGGTGGCAAGTCTAAGCAACAAGCACTAGTAAAATGTTAGGGGCTAATGAAGAAAGATTCTTTAATGTTTTCCTTTAAAAATTCCGCTTGAAATAATTTACGACGTTCCTCCTAATTGGGATATTGATTTGAAGATAATGTTAATTAGATATCTCGGGTTCGTCCTGAAATTAAAAACGTGAAAAAAAGGGGGTGTTTATATTTTCTTCCTCAATTTAGAAATATTACATTTTCCTTCCTCTTACATGATAGAACCGAGTTAAAATGTAACGAATTAAAATTGTATACAACAAAAGGGAGACGCCTTAATTAATTTCTTTTCAGGAAAGGCTTGAGGCGACTCGCTTTTTTCACCAAGAAAAATTGAAAGTCTGTTGAGAATCATAACAAAATGCAATTTCAGTAAAAATAATTTAACCAAATCTCGGAGGACTCTAATTTCTCAAGTGAAAGCTAAATAGGGGCAGGTGCGGAGACGCTCATTGATTTAGTGGTCTGAGGTGAGGCGGTAAATGTTTTGTCCTCTTTGTTAAGTGCTCTGTCGAGAGGTGCAGGGGCAGTAGAATAGTGGTACTCGGGTCGGAGCATCCGGCCTTAGAACTACTAATGGAAATGGTTTCTGTATGTGTAGGTGCTTGCGATGCTTTCTAAGGAAGCTAGGGGAAAATGGGATAAAGACGTTTACTTCCGTTTTACATATCTACGCAGATATTGCTCGTTAATGTACGGGAAATGTGGAACACACACTCCCATTGATATTTCTAATTTAATTTTAAGCAACGCATTAAGAATACTTGACTTGTTTCTGGTACAAAAGATTGTAACCAACAATTTAATTTAAATATTTTAAGGATAGGTACCTACAATATTTCTGTTCTGAAAATAGATTCCTAATTAATATTGGAACTTCAAACGACAGTGGGGGTTTAAGGTTGCTGTAGGCTAAATTTCAACCCGTTTGTTTCCAAAACGTTTAATAATAATATGCAATAAATGTAAATTAGAAACTCATTACTCCTTTAGTTATACAGGAAGAACAAGTTTTAATTACACAACAGAAAAACGTTTTTTCTAATTTTAATTTGGAAATTATTTGAATTCCACATAAAACCGTTTGGAATAAACTAAATAAAGTAAAGAGATTCAGAAGGAACTGATTAGACTTTCTTTTTAGACGTCTCAAAGGATTTTGAACTTGCAGCCTCTCCAAAGCTGTTTTTGTAAAGTTCTAAAACTGTTTTATTACTTTTGTAGATTGCAAATCTTTTGTGGGACTTTCTGGACCTGTATCTATACTGAACCATTTTATAACTTGGTCCTTTATTCATTTTTTGTAGTTAATCGGAAAAATTCGTGCTTACCTTAAATAAGATCTCCGGATTCTGTTCAAGGAAGAAAATTGTCAATTTATCATTTCCAACTTCCCCAAACAACCGTTCTGATTTTGCTTATGCCTTCCTCGTTGACAAACCTTGGTTTATCATTACAACTTTCCGAAATCAGCGTGACCCAGAAAGTTTCAACCAACTCCAACTCAGCAGAACAGAGTAACTTTTCGGTATTCGGTCCGTCACCGTCAGCCTTTCCCTGAACATATGGATTAATAAGTTTCACTTCAACCACCGTAATATTATTTTTTAATCTTTTTAATGAACAACAAAAATTAGGATTTCGCATGTCAGTTACACCTTGGAAGAGTTTTAACCTCCAAAAAGCATCCGCAATAATTTTAATGGCGAATTTTTTTAAATCCTGTTTGAGAATAATAGGAAGACGTTATTCCAAGGGGGGGTTTCAAGTCCAAAAGGCATAGAAAAACTAAAAGTATGTAATGTAATGAAAACATACATAACATTTTTTTCCAAAAGAATCATGATTAAATTTTTTCTTGAGTTATTTGTTTTGCCCCCTTAATTCTTGTTTCCTAGAAATTGTATTCGACTGACTTCCTGTGAGGAGCCGTTACTAATCCGCGATCTTGTAAACAACATAAGTTCGATTGATTTCGTTATCCCTAAGCTTAGTACTTACCAGTACTAGTAAGGGTGTAAATTAAAGATAAATTAGAAATATTTTATTTCTAAAGAGTCTTGTTAAATTTTCTTTCCTAAGGAATAGTTTAGAAGCACGACTATCTCGACAATTGCCACATATTTGTCCCACACATAATGCCTTCCCATCCTTCGTCATCCCTTATCGCTGACTTTGCCAGACCACCCGTTGTGTGCTCGCTCATACTGACTCCTCGGGGTGAAAATAAAAGCTACCACAAAAAAATTCCGAAGAGGAATTTGCTTTATCCGCTATAATTTTTTGCACTTTTTGCAATGCGGAGAAAATAATTTTATGTCCAATTAAAACTTTCTTAATAAGGTTAGTCCAGGTTAATTGTATTTCTTATTAGAGGGGGTTAAATTAAGCTATACGTAAGCAAAATAAACAATATCCCAAGAGGAAACACGTAATGGACGTACCGTTTGCATTTTCCTTTTCCTTTAAGGATTTACATTAAAAGCGGGTGCTGCTTTGCTACTCAACGATGCAGTTTACTTTTCAATTAAATTGAGATATGCACAGACACGCGACAAATTACGAAATACTAAAACGTTTCGTAAACGGAAATTTTTCTCTATACTAAATGGGGAGCAAATTCAGGAAAAATTAAGTCCTTGAAATATTATTAGGAGAACCATTTGCTACAGTAGCTATTATTTTATGACCTTCAAGATTAATTTCAAAGTCATTCGTAAGGAAATTTTTTTCATACTTTTTTGCATGCCCTACAAGTCCTTGAAATGTTACAAATTCCCTCTTAACAAGGAGAACTTATAATAAACAAACATTGTTATATTTAAGGGTAGTACTAAAAAGTTTTAATTTAAGTATTTCTTGTACGTACAATGATTAAAATAATATTTTTTGTAATAATCAAATTTATTTAGGGAACAGGAGAAAACCTAAATTGCAAGAACTAAAAAATCAATTTACATGAAAAAGAATTCAACTTAGCAAATTCTTTTGAGAATTTCCCGAACTCGCTATGCACAAGAAAATAACTTGAGACCGAATCTATAATTTATGGGTGGGAGCAGAGGTCGAGCGCGTGTTGCCTCAAGACTCACTTATAGTAGTACAATTTTTTCAAAGGAGGTCGATCAGGAAAATGCTATTTTAACAGCAGGAATTTGGAGGCGCCAACCCTACCCGGATTACTTATCCACTTCTATGGACCGAAACGATGAAGAGACAAAGCCGTCAGGGTTAATTGCATGTGATGAAACCATGCATGCATTCTGTATCGGCCTATCTCTCCCTGATTGTATTGGTTAATATTAATATCATCCCTAGTAGTTGTAATTGCTGGTGTTTGCTGCCTGATTATACGTAATCCAGGGCCTATCATAATGAAGATAACGCTCACTCTTCGGTACAATGTAATTGTTATAAAATTTTTGTCTGAAAAGACAGTAAGGGATGTATAAGGACTAGAAAAAGCCATGGAAGGAATTCGTCGGGTTTTCCGATAACTCCCGACTCGTTAAGAAATTAATAATAATTCTGTTGGTTGAAAAATTCAAATTAGAACAAAATTAATTTTTGATCATTTGAACGAATTTTTAGGGTTGTTTTCTGAGGAACCCTTTTGAAATTCCCCAACAGCAAGAAAAGTGTATTTTTATGATCATAAGTTTGTCCTTTAAAAACTAACTTCAAAGAAAGTTTCATTTTTGGTGAAAGTTATTCCTAGCAAACCCTTGATTTTGCTACAAAAATATACTTTCCTGCTGAAATTTCTCTCTTGTCATAAAACTGGTTTTAGTTTCAACTTTGAAAAACTCGATTTTTATTGCTGCGGTTAATATTTTCATAATGAATAACTATTTTGTGTCACAAAGAAACCATAAATGTAAAAAAAGCGAATATATTTTCCAATAAAGGCAAGTTATGAATTCAAAGTAAATTCCGTCCCAATTTTATTTCAATAAATTGGATCTGGGAAGAATTTCATAAAGAAATGAATCTTCTTATATCACCCATAATCATGAAAATGTAACTCGGAGTTGTCCTCCCTTCAAAAAGGTAATATTTCATCAAAAAGAATCCCTTTATCATGACTTGCGATCTCAATATAGCAATTCTTTCATCTCATCCTTGTCGAAATAGACTTTAGACTTTGACAAAAAGCGGCGTTTAGAAAATCACGGTGGGTTGTGCCGCGAGTTACCTGATGTGGGGGATGTTTAACAAGAGAGGGTTGAGCGGAAACCGTGTATTGTTCAGGCTCTCCCTTCTACACCTGGGGAGTTGAGAGGGATTGTTATACTACTCTTTTTTTCAGTGTTGCTCTGTTACTCACCTTTTTTACACCATCGTTCCTGAATATTATGAAATGAAAAATTATTTTATACCTGTACATGATTTGTTTCGTTCGTGTACGGAAAAATATTCGGATCTATAATTTATAAACACAAATTTTATTTTTTTTTGCTCTTTCAGGATTATTTTTCAGTCGTGTTTGATTTTTATCTATTATGGTACCAATTAAAGCTTGTAGGACTGAAATTCGAGCCCAGATCTTATAAATCCTGAATTTAAAAAAATAAACTTTCACTGAAAATGTTTTCAGCGAATATTTTTTGTATATGTTGGGGCTTAAGCTGGAGTTTAACCTACGGTTTTTAGGGGTTAAAATTTATTTTAGTTTGAGAGCTGCAGGCTTCTAGATTGTTGTTAATGCTGAGGCGCTTCATTCTCGGTTACGTGAGACCCTAGAAGTGCAGTGGGTGTGGTTTTCGTGAATCACCTGAAACCTCGTTTAAGCCTTTAAACTTAAGTTTAAATGTATAAAGTCGAAACTTTATATGCTACTTAGTTTATATCTGAAGACTGTATTTTACTATAGCAGTAAAATATAAAATGTTCAGCTGTTGGAAGTAAGTATATGAGTAAAATAATAAAAGTCACTTTGCATATTATGGAATCTAAGATGCAGTTGTAACGTGTTAACACAAAATATTCTCTTTCTTTATGGTACAAGTTAAAGATTTGTCGTAAAATCCATTGCTGTTGGGAGTTGCTGGTGGATCAGGTCGTCATTCATGTATAAGCAGCGTCTCAGCTGCGCCCTTTTATAAGTAATCTCCAAATGACAGTAAACATAAAAAGTTAATACGGTGCTTCTGTATGCTTAAAATCCTTCATTTTATGTTATGCCATATGAAAACGCATCCTCGTTTAACGTTATGTTTGATTTTTACGAGTGAAACCAGAAAAGTAATAAAATTTAGAAAACGAAATTCTTGCAGACCTCATCTTGCACAGAGGGGCTGTAAAAAATTCAAATTGTCTTCTTCATAAGTTTGTTATGCGTAAATTAATGTTACAACGGAAAGACTTTAAAATTTTCGCGAATTGTACGTGAAAATTGTTGAGTTCTGTTCTAAAATTGGCAGAGAACGTTTACGCAAATCTCTAGATGAAAACGCAGAATAAATAAGCGGATTGCTTTGCTAACAGTTGTTTGTCGCGTTCAACAGCCGTTCTGTTTTCTGATTTGCTTAATATTTTCTTTTTTCCGGATTGAGGAGGATTATGTACGCCAACTCGAAAACACTCGCTAGCTTTTTCTGTATAGTAATCTAAATAACAGACGATTTGTTGGTAAAGTTTATTCAAAATATATTCCCTGAATTTTTTTAAACAAAAAAAATTTATTAATGTATGTCGTCAAAATTTGCTTAATCCTGTAGAGAAATTAGGAGTAAAAACCACTGGATACCACGACCAAATAAGGGATGAGTCAATTACCTTAGCTAAATTCGGATAGGATTCTTCATCCCTTAATTAATAAAAAATCATTTTTAATTTTCTTGTAAAACTATAAAAGAATCCCCATTCAATATTAAAATAAAATGCTCCCAAGTAAATCAGAAGGCAAATTTTCATAATTACTGGAATAATTCTCCTTCAATAATATAAATCAAGAATTTTTAAGGATCTTATTAAAATAATTTCAGTGCTCATTACGTCCACGAACCAAACGCTTAGTATTTAATAATTTGATCTCGTTGAAGGGTTCATACCTTTAAATGGTCTTTCATTTATTATTCCCTTCATTATCAGCAAATAAAAATTAAATGGGAATTATAGAGTTATTTAAGAAAGCCTTTGAAATATGAGGATCAGTTTTAGAATTTTATTATAAAAGGGAAAATATAGGACAAAATAAATGCGCAAATATAAACTTTGTAGAATATGAAAAGTTTAGAAAGGAGTGCTTTAATTAAATTAATTAGAGAAGGGAACAGAAAAATATGTACGGTAAGTTGAACATATTTAATAATGCGAAGATAATATTAATTAAGGGTAGTAACAACCCTTAATTAGAAAATGTGGTAAGGTGTTGTTAAATGCTTAATTCTTGTAACAATTTCCAATTAGGATTATATGTTTATTATTGTTAAATGTATACATATTCTTGGAAAAGCGTAGAGGGAATAAAATTGTAAACGTTTTTCTTTCCCTGACTTACGTCAAGTCAGAAAGAAATAAATATTATGCTTTTTATTCATCAAATTAAAGCAAAAATCCTCAAAATACAGAAATTAAATCTGAATGCCTCTGGGCGAGGTTCTAGGAAGGTAAAAACTAACTAGAAACCTAAGCAGAACCGTCCAAGAGGTCTTCTGGGACAGAAAATTCAAGAATCGGGGATGAAGACCAAACAATTCTTGTTCTGGAATATTTATAGTCGATTTATCATCAGTATATCATTAAAACACCATTTTAAGGGTTGCAAATCTGCAATTTTATTTTCTGTACCTCCACCAACAGACAACCTCAACAATTTCTCTTCTTTGTACCGAATTTTTTTTCTCTTGCACAATAGTTTCCATTTATTCCTATTTAAGGGATGAAATTTGGAAGATACATGTGTTAAAAGGGCCACTTTTGGTCACTGGTGTTACTGTTATTATTTAACGATATGAGGCAGTGTTGTAAGAAATTTTAATACCTCATCTTTACGGGCTAATGGAGCACTAGGGGTTGTTTAGTGTAACATCTGCTAGGTAGGGTAAATTCTACGTAATTAGAATTCTAGTACTCGTTACGTCAAGGGGGAGTAGTTTCGAACAAAATTAGGGCTTTTCGCGATAAAATTTAAGATTGAATTTGTTTTTCTTATTCAACCCTTAATGGTAAGTTGGAAGGGAGTAAAGAGGCACAAATATTGGGACATGTTTCTGACGTTGACATTATTTAGTATGTAAGGGAAAAATACTTCTTGACAAGTTATGCTATTCAAGGGGAGGACTTTTCGCAGAAGGGCGAAAGTTACGACAGCTTGTTTTGGATTAATATTTGATGGAAGTTTTGTGTAGGTTCAAAGGGGATGATATGAAGTTAAAATTTCCAAAAACATGGTTTAAGAAATTTTGATATTTTTGCCTTGTATTAGGGATGGTTTCGCCCCTAAATTGACATTTGGACAAAATTCGAAGAAAAGCGGAAAAAGTAGAATTGGAGAAAGACTTTTCCCTAAAATAAAATTAAATGACAAAATAAGTTTGGATTAGTGTTCTACAAAATAGAAATGACAAAATGACTTAGACTGTAGAGAATAAAAAAAATATTCTGTTGGTTTAAAAATAAAGCAGGTAAACAATAATAATAGGGAGGGTTACGAAAGAAAATGGTGAGTGGGTTGGAAATGATTTTTATTAAAAGTGAACAATTCCTGATACAATTTGGATTGTTTAGGGATTTGGGGTATGTTTCACTACGTTTTTGGTTTTGGGAGAAAGAAAATATTGGAGAATGGTTGAGATATTGTATTATGGTAGGTTACCCACAAATAAAAATTGGCAAGAGAAACGAAGGGATAATTATCCCTAAATTCGAAATTGTATCTTGTTAGAACGTGTACTACATTATTTATTAATGGAAAAAAATCTAAAAATAATAGTAAAAGAACAAAAACGTGCAGGACATGAAATAATAGCAAGAGGAAATATTTTGTTTGAGTTATTATAAGGGTTTAAGCATAAAAATTGTGGTGAGAAGTAAGCTATTGTTGTAAACTTTGATTTATGAGGGGTTTTCATGAAAACAAGGCTGTCATCGGGTAAAGTTGTCGCTGAAGTAACCTTACCTAACCTAATTTCATATCTCTGTGGGGTTGCGTTGCTCCGAACGAAAAACACCTATTCAAAGTTTTATATTGGCCATTGAAAGTTTCGATAATTTATTTGTAGCGTCAAGCGCTCATGAATTACGTCATAACCATCAGAAAACTTTACCCGTTCTTACCCCTCCTTATTCCGGAATAACGAGCGGTTGCACGGTTACACTTAAAACTTGAAGATTTATCGAAATTTGTTTTGACTACGGAATTCGAGCGGTCCCTTTGCCGTATACATTGTTCTTAAAGGGAGTGAGTAGCTTTGTTTTAATATAACCGTAAAACTGGATCTTTTGATTTATAGAAGTGAGCTGCTTGTGGAACACAGGGATTCCCTCGCGAATACTCGCTGCATTTCAAACAAAGGTGCCTAAGATGTGCGATCCGGGATCATCTATAATTCAAGGTACAGATACCGACCGCTTCGGTTCTATATTTTTAAATAAACGTCATAAAATAAGTGATGTACAGAGTGGTTCTATTTTATTTATATTCCTATTTTATAAGTAAAATATTACCCCTTTCTATGAGAAATATTTCCAAGAAATAATCTTCAGAATTTATTTCAAAGTCCTTCTTCTATCTCCTTTTAGAAATTATTATCCACGAAAGCCGATATAATGTACTTCTCTAAATAATTTGACGGGATTGTTTAAGCGTCTTCGACCTGATTAATATATTGCTGTTAACCAGTGATCCTATAGAGAAATGATAGGAGGACTGATTTGCAAAAATAAGGGAACGGAATTGCGTTTGGTAAATACATCACTGGGAAGCTGAGGAAGACTTGTGTTTGCCAGAATTATTTTTCTACCCTTATTTTTTTTTCTCTTTTACTAGGAATTGCTTCATGTTTGTTCAACCCCCTTATATGCTGCTGACTAGGAAAACCAGCTCTATGCGGATATATCTTGCTTGGAGTTTTGTTTCATTTTATCTCTACGTGTTTAATTCTTATTTCATCCCCTATTCTGATATTACCGGGCATCAACTATTCCATGACTTTTTTGCAGTTGCAATTAAGTAAATAATAAATTTATTCATAAAAAAAAGATATTTTGCGTCAAAAATAATTCTTCTGCGATGAAAAATAATGTACCAATTAAAATTTCAGTAAAGTACGTTGTAAGTTTACGAAATTGGAACCGTTTAAGGCAAATTCAGTAATTTAGATAGTATTCATACTAAATTCGCAAATAGAACCTATAATCGGTACCCAAGTTATTTAAACTTTAGGGGATTAAAATTAAATACGGTGCTTGTCGCACTGATCTGACGGTTATTCCAATTTAGCAGCTTTTAGCTTGAAAATCGGAGCCCATATACCGTTTAAATGTTCTCAAGTAAATATTTACCCTTTAATCCTTAAGGGTGATTAACAATTCCTAAAAAAATCTGATTATTGGATAATATTAGTCAAAATTTTTACAATAGGTTTGAGAGAAATTTCAAGCTGTAACAAAACACCCATGGACGGGACAGATTTAATTTGTTTTAAAGTATCAGACACTTATCAGATTCAACGCGTGTCAAATTACCTGATTTTTAAACCACCCTTCCCCTTTCCATCTTTAATGAGTTGACTGCTATTGCTCCAGAATTTTGAAAAAGGGAGATCGCATAAATATTGTGTCGCCCAGTCGTGAACCCGCTATTCTATCCATTCAGCACCTTTCATGACACAAACGATACAGGCGGAAATATAAAAATAATTTAGGGGATTTCAAATGTTTTTCTTTGAATTTAACCCATCTCCTACAATAGGGTACTTCTGAGATTAAAATATTTGAATTCTGAATGCTCTAAAGTTCTCTAAACGAGTGAAATGGATAAATTGAATAGTGGAAGGTTATTTTATCAACAAAGACTCTTCCTGCACATTCAGTAACGACAAATTCGCTTTTCTGCTTTGAATATGAGCTGCATGGCAATTGTAATCCGATGAATACGTTCAATAAGGCAAATGCACGCAACTGAAACTAGAAATAGATTTTTTTTAAATCAAACTCAGCGTAAGCAAATTTTATTAAATAAAATATTATCATATAGGTACCTACAGACTGGTTCAAAAAAAGAGTTTGTTGTTGGTATTTTTGGTAATCAACACGATTGCGTTTGTTAACGTTTCGTCTTTACGCAACCATCCTCAGGTACGGTTCTGAATTATTCGATTTTTTCTATATTGTTTTCCACTATAAAAACACGAAAATAAGAATATTTAGTTTGATAATGTTCAGAAGAAAAAATTTGCAAACTACCCTTAACATTTAAAATAATTTTCAAAGGAATATATGACTAGGGTGGCATGTTTAAAAGTTCAGGATTTGAAAAATGCGGGGTAAAATAATAGGCAAGAGGATGTAAATAAATTTCCATTTGGTATCCATTTCATTTTTAATACAAATGGTGGAGGAAATGAATAGGGTGGAGTCACTATCAATTTATAAAGTGCATTGATTTGTTTGTAGAAGGGAAACAAGTTTGTTAAGTGCAAGGAATCATATAATTTTTACATCGCACGAATATTGTGATTGATGTATTTTTAAAACTTCAATAGAAAATCAGGATTCAAATTAGTTTAAAGCGTTGGTATATATAGGGTGTAGGGTGCAGTTAAAATTCATCTGTTTTCCTTTTTTTTTACGTATTAAACAAAAAATAATGTTTAGGGGATGGAATACAATTTTTCTTATTTAGAACTGACAAAGACAAGATCCTTTGAAACTTTCAAAATAAATTTTGTCCCGTCTTCTCCCTTTTTCCTCCTCCACTCTTTTCTCTTTCCTCTGAATGTCTCACTGTATCGTTTACATAAAATGTCGTTCCTTCCTCTTTCTTTTTATTTATATTCCCCCTTTCTCCTTTCTGTCACTTTCTCCTACAATCTCCTCCTTCTCTTTCCTTCGCTAGACTCTTATTTCATTGTCTGTTCACATAAGTAGTTTCCAATCGGTAAATTGTATTTCTTTTAGTAATTCTTTTGTTCCACCCTGTATATTTAAAGCTTTGAGTTTGAGTAAAACACACCAACATTGTACAAAAACCGTGTTACTTACTACTTTCCTATCAATTGTGTTCAGTGTTTTGTTTTGAAGGTATTTTCCTTTTAACAAAAAGTTAAATTGGGGATGATTGGATGAAGTGCAATCTCTTGTAGTGTTTTACCCAAACCTTTCTCGGATGATTAATTTAGAGATGTTACTACTTGTCCGATAAAAGCTGAAAAATATTGAAAAGTAGGTTTAGTATCTTTCATAATAGGGAATATTATTTAATATTTTCGTTCGTGTAAATGTGGTGTACTTACCAATATTCTGCTATACAAAAGCAATACAAAAACCTCCCCAGAACATGATTTTCCTTTTAGTTTGGATCAGATTATGCGAGCGTCTAGTCGGGTCCGACGTTCCCTGAATTTCAATATGTCCTTAGTATTGATTATAAATTAAGATATTGTTCTGCAGCTTAAGGTAGCAGAATCCCCGTTTCCGTTCGGATGAGAAAAACAATTGGTTCTTTTCGATCTGCGAAATGGAATGTAGACGTGCAAGTCCCAAGAGAAGTCCAATTTTTAAATTTTAAAATTTGTTGGCTTTAATGAAAACATTCGTATTTTAGCCCAACAAGGTTAGGCACGTAATTCTGCGTATACGGAATAGGGAGAGGAGTAGTGTCATATTTTATACGCGAAATGTCGCACGGGAAAAATTATCACCAGAGTTATTTTAATTTTCTTTTTCTTTTTGCCGCACTCCCGGAACTCTCTAACCCACTGCTTCCATTTTCGAAATGACTTTACATGACGTTTCTTAGCAATGGCGTCTTGCCAAAAAACGCTTCTCTATTTGTATAAATTTTAACTACTTTATTATTCTACGTAACTTACCCTCGTCTTATCGCACTTAATTTCTTTAAGTAATTTTACCCCAGGGAATAATGTAGTTATTTTTATTTAACATACCCTTAAAAATGTTGGAATTTCACGAGCAAGAAAATTGAATCTATAAACTTACAACGGAATAATTATGTACCAAGAGCTTGTACAAGGGTAATTATTAATTTTTATTAATTAATTGAGTGCAGGGAAAATTTGATTATTCCCGTGCGTCTAGCTGAGCACGTAGCATGGGATGCAATTCTCCTATAATCCCCGATTAAATACTCTCTACAAGTTCTTAAGGCACCGTTTTAATGATAATAAATAATATGTCCTATATACAGGGTGTTTTTTAATCTTTTTGTATTTTTTTAATGATTAGAGGCTTCGTTAAAAAGGTCTTTGAAATAAGGTGTCTCTTGACCCATCTTCTGGGGAGTATAATTGCTTTCTTTAGATTATATTTGTATGTAGGACATGAAATTGAAAATCCAGTCGGAGTGGAATCGATTATTCACTCGGTATGTGCCTACCTATAAAAATAATAAAGTAAGGATGGAGTTAAAAGCGTTGTATTGAATGTAGCTTTTCAGTAAATAAATGGCTTTAGCTAAACAGCAACAAGATAAACGTATATGGCATGTGTACGTGCACAAGGAATAAAATTGCCGTTACTTTAGAGGAGAAATATAAATATACCTCTAATGGAAATGCGATGTATTTTCTATGTCATAAATCGATTTTTGGTACAAGTAAAGTACATATTGAGACAAAATACAACTATCAAATATGTAAATACTCAATTGTAAGTTCCGCATTGCAAATAGGAGCTCAAAAATCGAGTTTCCCTTAAAAGACGTATTTATTTTTCTACATAGAATCGAGGGCAGAATTTTTATAAAAGAATTTATGATGAATTGCCTTTTATTTCATTTTTAAGATAGATTGCTTGTAAAATTCATAAATAATGAACCGCTGTATGACAGCGTTGAAAACCAACGGATTATAAAATATTTTAATCCGCTTTAAAATGTTTTGATTAGCAGACATGCATTATTTTGATATGCATATATATTTTATATTTAAATTACAAATGACATAACAATGCCATTGTTAAAATATGAACCTATAATTTTGATTCAAAATTCATGTTGAAAAATGAAACGTTGTTATTTCGCAATGACAGTTTAAATTGGAAAAAGGGAAAAATAAAGAGTTTAAATTTTCCTGGAATAATTTAATAAATTATTTTAAATTGGTTAAAGAAGCTTTTATCTTTTTGGAAAACCTTTAAGGACTCCGTAAGTTTTAAAAATAAGTTTTCAGGACCGGATTTAAAATATTATGGTAGATTGCCACAGCCAACTTGGGGCGGGAAGGGGTAGCAAGGAGAACGATCAGTTCTAAATCTTAACATTTGGCATTGTTGGGCGCTGAATCGGATATTCCTGCTTGATTTGTTGACTGTGTTTGGTTCAATATTCTGGTGTACTTAGTTTATCCCAGCCTACTGTTGTTGGTTTACAAATCCAAGGCTGGGAAAATTGATGCACTGGAAGAAAGTGTTTTCAATCCGTTGCAATTATTGCAGGGGAAAATACTTTCAGTCAGTTTTTTTCCTGAAAACGGGGACGATGAGTCATAATCTAATTAGGCATGGACACTAAAATTGTGCCGAGCGGGTTAAGTCTTTGGCTTAAAAGTTCTGTCATTTTTGTTATAAGTTCGAGACTCTAGTGGAAAAGATATTTTTCTGAAAAAGTTGAAAGCGCCTCGTCTATGGAAGTTTCTAATTTCTTCTTAGGTATAGGGACAAACGACCTTGGAAGCTGGTTACCCCCCACCCTTGAAGAATGTATAATTAACAATGATACGGGGTTAACATGGAACATATACCCCCGTCAAGTGTCGACTTTTAAATAAATACGATCAGGGTTTTCCTGGTAGGGTTAGTTTCATGATTTTTTTAATACGTTTTTTTTAATGTTTACGATCATATTTTTTTTTTCAAATGTTGAGAAAATTTATTTATAACTTGAGGATGGAATATGTTTGTAAA
Source organism: Hemicrepidius hirtus (assembly GCA_963082805.1). NCBI lineage: Eukaryota > Metazoa > Arthropoda > Insecta > Coleoptera > Elateridae > Hemicrepidius > Hemicrepidius hirtus. The sequence goes on from OY720166.1 coordinate 2,283,101, forward strand.
TAATTTTGAATATATTTGGAAAAGATATGATGTTGCCTAATACGTCTTGAATTTTTGAAGTGAGAAGTTTCATTTTTAAAGTGTTTTTATATGCAACTGAATATCAGTCTGGAGTTTTAAACTCGCGAAGTTTGTAGGGAATATTTCCGGAATCCCTTTTCGGACTAAATTTTTAAATAAGTTTGTCGTACAACACACCAGAGAAGAGCGTCTTTTGTGTAAGCAACAGGCAAAGTTGTTAGTTTTAAAGCTACCTCGAGAAACTATATAATATTGGGAATACGGAGACTAATACTCTCGGAAAGTTGGGGTAATCATTAATCAAATATTGAGCGCGGTGCGAAGGTGCAGCAAAGCCCAGTTTTTGTCTTTATATCGTTGTCGCCCGGATCTGAAGTTATGATGCCCGTAAAGTTAGATTATCACAAGTGGTTGTGTTCGTTATAAACTCCGAGAGTGTGTGCCATACGGCGGCATAGCTGCACCGTAAATCTGCCAATTCTTTTTCTTGTTCTTTTACTCCTTCAGGAGCACTTCTTCATCTAAGATTTACTTGATTAAATTTGGAAAAAGGATAATGAAGTTCTCCGCTTCATAAGGCTTTGCAGGCCGGATGAAAAGCTTCTCTGCCGCTATGCTTTTCAGCAATTTTGCTATACATCCACCTCAAATTAAAATGTACTTAGGGCACATAAGAGGCTTAATTTCTCCTACACGGGTTAAATTCGATAATTTATAATTCCGGACGGGTCCAGGTCCAACTGCGACGCTCACACGAAGATTCATCAGGAGTTTTTAATTAAATTAAAAGTGCTTTTGGACACCACCGTGACTATTTTAACAACGTTTTGTTAAATTCTCTCTTTTTACACGAATAAAATGCAATTCTTGTCACACATAAAAAGTTATCCTTTTTTACTACTCGACCACCTGCAGTTGGATTCCTGTTTTGAATTTAAACAATTACATAAAATTTTATTCATATTTTTTACCAAACCTACCTACCCTAAAAATGTCACCCACTTTAAATTTAAATTAATATTCACATACCACCATTTTTTAAACAACCAAAAAATATTCTCTAACACCACCGCTCCAGATTGCAAGGCACATTGCGACAACAGATGGACAAAATTAGTAATTCAATGGAAACCAATGTTGGGAAAGAGATCTAAAGGAAGACCCCCATGAGATGGTCGGACGACATCAAAAGAATTGCGGGCTGTGACGGGATTCGAAAGACTCAAAATAGATCAATAGATCAACGTGCCGTATACTAGAACAGGATTATATCCAAAGAGGAATTGAAACGCACGCAAATCGGGTACCAATTTTTTGATCTCGTATAAAGGCATAAAGTCAGGCGACTATGTTGGCTATTGAAACATCCTCCAATAAAGAAAATGTTTAGTAAACGAAAATTGTACTTCTGAATATGCTTGAGGCGTAGGTTATTCTCGAAATACAAACCGTCTAAGATTGTCAGGAGACTCTGTAGGCCATTGACACACGTCAGGGGCGGATTTAGAGATATTCTCTGGGAGGGGTAAATGATACGGGAGGTACGGAGAACCCTCAGGCGATTATGTTAAACGCGAAAAAATTTTGTGTAATAATGTTAATACCTGGCCTCTGCTGGGGGGGGGGGGTCGTAATTACCCCTACCCCCCCCAATTAGTTGACGCCTTGATCTATGAAATACGTTTGTTTGACTGAAATGGCGGGCATTATGCCTCTAATCTGGTAATAAATTAACGAATAACGTCAAACATTGAAATTGTGTTGAAGCATAATAAAAAAAAAGATGTAATTTCGTAAAGTTTGTAAAAGTTATTATTATATCCCATATTATTGTTCATCATAGTGGATCGTTACACGGTTTAGACAAAATATAAATGGCGTGAGCCTTTTCTATACAAAAAGAGGTGGACATAAACTGCGGTCCGGTAATTCCCCTAATCCTCAGACACTTCAGATGTCGTAAAAACACATCCACGAGTTGTGGACCAAGTTTAGTAGTTCCATAAGGTTATCCATGTGTTTTCGCACTTTGTAAGAGATGAAGAAATAAATAAACGCTAATCTCATGTACCTAATCAATATTAATTCAAGAAAGTTTTTGTTGTGCATTAACGTCAAGATTCTGGCTTTGTAATGAAAACGTGAACCTTTTCTTCTATCTTGTAAATTGAGTTGCAGGAACCGTTACAATAATAGTCAGCATTAGCAGTAAAGAATAGAGTTTATGAGAGAAATGAGTGGATAGGGGGAGAGAATTTGGTAATGATAAAAAAATAAAGTTGGAAGAGCCTGAAGCGTGTGTAATAAGAAATAAAATATGATAGATCTAAAACTAAGTTTTCTTGTTACTCCTAACTTCTATTTCAGTCATTTTCCAGATGTTTTATGTACTCTTTGACCATTAAGTTCTATTTTCCGGGAATCGCCCGGTTTTTCGTAAGATTGTAATGGAAGCCGTGGGAAATTGTTAAGACTCCAGCGCCCTCCGTCGTTTCCATTTACAAACACCTACAACTTTAGAGAAGCTTTTATTTGTATTGGTTGAAAAATGAACTCTTCCAAACTTGCCACTTTTATTTTGCGTTCCTATCCTAAGAACATTTTTTAAGACATTTATCTTTTAGCTTTTCCCCAATATATTTAAGTTTAAGTGTTTCTAGATTTGTTTTGTTTGTGGTTTTACTTCAGACACGTCAGGTTCAATTTTTCCTACACTTTTCCTAACTTCCTTGTCGTTTCACGTTTAAACTTAGACAATTTCAGTGAATATCAGATTGAAGCTTTCAGGAAAAACTGTTATTTATTTACGATGATGTTTGCTGTCTGTCATAAATCACTCTTTGCCATTTTTTTGAGCGATTGCTTAACACGTACCAATACTACACTATAAAAAATATACACCTATATACAGGGTGATCCCCCTTTGACTGAATGTTACAAGAGACTGCGATTAAAGAATTAAAGAGATTGAAGACTTTGGACAAGGGTGGGATAGGGTTAAAGAATTATTTTCTGCTGTTTTAAAAATTCCTTAAATTTTCTTACGGTTTAGAGATGGACTTGGGTTAGAACTTTTGAGCAGAACTGTAGATATATTCCTTGATTATAACAGACACTGAGATTTTCAAAGGAAAATCCTAAAATGTTTGTTAGAGCAAAGAGAAATTTATATTCGGCCACTACTATCCCTTTATCCCATTAAAGTTGACTTTGTTCCGAACGACCAGAACTAGAATTCCAACAAACTCTCAAGCCTTAAACCTAATTTAAAATTAAATCCAAACAATTAGATAACTTTCTGCAAGCTTAACCTCAGCAGGGATGTTCTATCACCCTTTAAAATTTAACCAAGGTAAGTTGGGGGCTTTCCGTTCACTCAAATGGTTAGAGGAATGCGACCACAGCAGGAAGTTCCCGAGATTTTCATACCCCTGATTATCCTCACCTGTTCGGGCTACTTTGAATTGTTCACCGATAATAATTTCCTAACGAAGGTCTTACCTGTAAGCCACTTGTAATTATCAGCCTGGAATTGAATTTCCCTTTAAAATCTTGAGATCTTGGCACGTAATTGTATCTATTATTGAAAGAGTATTTTGAATAGAGGTTCTACTGAAAAGGATCGATCGATAGGAGTTTGATACTGAAAGATACCGTCGACGATTGTTACTGCGGTGAAAACGTATTTTCCCAAACGGGCAATTTAAAAATCGAACTTTTTGATTTGCTTGTTTATTCCACGGTTTACCTTGTATTTTGACCTATTTCTAAAAAAAATAACAACACATTATAAAGATGTCGGATATTTTTGGAAATAGGTCGGTATTTTTGTGGTTATTGCTGTTCAAAACATTAAATTCTCCCTGAAACATTCCTCTCGTTATTTTTGTTTTCACTTTATGGAGGGTTGGAGTGCCACTAACCAAGGTTTTACTTCAAACAACCTCAGACTATGCCCGGACAAATAATTAAAAACAAAACCCGAATTCTTTTATATTTTTTCCCTTCGGTGTTAACTTTATTGTTATTACATTTAGTTTAAATTTTCTTTCTTATCCTTTTTGAATATTATGAATTATTTTAGTATTGTAAGTTACTCTTTGCACTCTGTATAAAAAAAAATGAGAAAAAAAAATCTAAATGGTCGTCTATAGCCAAGGTATTCGAATTTATTAGTTTTTATAACCTTTATAGCACAAGTGCAAAAGGGAATTTATAACTCCCGCTTATGGTCGTCAATTTTATTATAATGCGTGTTTTAGTATGGTTTCAAATATTGCACATTTCCAATATAAACTTTAAACGTTACAAGCGACACTTTATATTTAATGTATGGCTGAGAAAATATTATCCCCTGTATAAATATTTTTTAGTTTAATTTTAGAAAGACACCTTTATGTTCCTCTCCTCCTCACACTTTTTTCCCTCACTTTAAGTCAGCATCCCTCCTTTACTTTTCTGTAAGCTACCATTTTTACTACCCCACAGCCTACTAGACTTACCTTTCTTCTCAGTTTCCTAGGCCCATAATGACTTTATCTTTTTTCTTTTCCCCTCCCGGGAATTCTAATCCACTTCACTTCCTTTTCGCCTTAAAAAAATTTAAACAGAAAAATAACCTCGGAATCGTATTCTACAATTAAATATCGTCTAGCTTACGGTTTTTATAAGATGCTAATGAAATTATTCAGAGAAAAGTTATTGGTAAATTCTGATATTAAAATGAATATTCATGGGTGAGAATATTTGCACGCGTTGCTGATATTACTAACTTTTCCTAAATAGGTCGATCGTGGGTCTTTGTACTTGAACCGGTTTCAAGTGGTATCTAAATGGGTTAAAGAGTCCAGATCAAACAGTGTATCCTCGCATCTTCCAATAAATCAAATTAGGGAAACTGCGGCTAGTTCGGGATAAACCTATTCCAGCTGAACCACAGACAAGGGTCTGGATAAGTCTCTAGAGAATAACAGTGTCAGAGCGTAATACATATTGTAAACTTAGTTTTTCTTGGCCCATGTGTACATTTTGCCTCAAAATGGACAGCTTGCCAACTATTTGTTCTAAAGACAATTCTTCCCTGCGGCAAATTACAGCTTCATCCTGCGGAAAAAAAATAGTCGAACTGATACACGTGGGTAACGCAAAGCTGGTTACAAAGTGGATCATGAAGGCGTAAATCCCAAGTGAGCTGTAATTCTGTTTCGCTGATAAAGCAGCAAACATTTGATTGTTAGAACTTGGTAACTTGATATGTAGCCAAATAAAAATCAAAACAAGTCGTAAATACATTCACCTATAAACGTGTCGCAAGGTGGCGGGAGTGCTGACGCTGCAGCCCGGGGGCGGTTACCCTAGCAACGGGGCTCCAGCTTCCGTCAGAAGACCCTTCTACCTGTATTTGGAACATATGTAAAAAGGTGGGTGTAACACCATAAACCACAAATAAACAAATTACTATACACCCGTTAATGTGATGAGCTTTCTGATAAACTGCGAACAAACAGCTCGAGTTTAAACCACCCCTTGGCTAGAATAGCTTCCAATTTGTTGGCAAAAAATTATATCAGTGCCATTAAAGGCATAAAGGGACATTTAATGATTTTAATCTATTTTTGTGATACCACAAAATTGATGGTTATAAGGGGATGGAGCTTTCGCAGCATAAAGTTAGAAGCCTCGTAGTTTAACAATATTTTTATTAGAAAAGTCGAGACAAAGAGATACCTTGTAGGATTTAGAAAGTTAAATTAGTGAGATAATGAGGATTAAATTTCGAATTCTATCGCGTTGCAAATTTGAAGCTATTAAAGTGTGAAATCGTTTCTAATAAGACATCCCTTATACATTTGTGCTTTCTTGTATGAAAGATTTTTACATATTCCTGATGCCGCAAACCCAAACTGAAATTTCTTTATTAATAGTTAATGGAAGGAATATTAAAAACAGTTATTTAGGATACCTTTTGGATTACATAAGGACACGCTACCTTTTAAGAGCTTGTTGACAAAAACGAGCTTTTGACATAAATTTTAAAAGTTTTCTAAGAAACTAATTTTCAGGAAATTGCAAGCTCAAGCTAATGACGAGTTAATTAACGTTTTGCTATTAAACGACAGTAGAAATTATTTTATATTCGAAGTATAATAAATTATCGTGAAACACATAAAATTCGAAGTACATCACATGAAAGTTCATTTCATTATTAAAACTAGAACAGACGAAGTAGTACTAAAGTAAGTTTGCAAATCAAATTTTCCCCAAGTTTATAAAAGTTAATTAACACCATATCCGAAAGCAGTAGCATTTACAATGAAGCCATATTATAATTTAATTAAATACAAGCCGATCTTGTTTATAAAACCAAAATTTATAGGCCCTAAAAATAACGATTTCCCACTTTACAATCTAAATAGGGCGTTTTTTATACGGGATTAAACTTATAATAGATAATAAAACTGGAGACGGCTTAATGAATATCATGAAAGCTCTTAAGATCAATTATGTTAGAATTTTTTCCTCACCAATTGAAGTGTTACATAAATAATTAAACTTAGTTTCTTAAAAGCAAGGAATACTTCATTAAAGGTTTAAGATTATTAAAGGCGGGGTTGCGCTTGAAGTTAACTTTGAACTCAGGTGTAAATAAAAGATCCTTAATTATACAAGTTTTAGAACTTACATGTTCCGCATCAACGCCAAAATAAATTTCTACAATGAATACAAGTTTTCCAAAGGTTCTGCAACAAAACGGAAGTTTCAAAATTACGGCGTCTGGAACGGACATTTGATTAGAAATTACTAAGCATTCGTGTTGGTCTGCATTTGCTGCCAGCTTTTGCGATCTTTACATGGCACTTCGTAATTAATAGGAAGATATAATTAATGCTGCACATTGTAAATGCGAGAAATGGAATGGCCAACGAGATTTACTTTCCTGTTTAATTTATATCCCCAACTTTTTGCTTTAAATTCAAAATTATTATTTATTTCTTAAATAATTAATTTTTTTAGATCAAACAGGCTCGACCTTTCTGTCAATACTTGTTTACCAAACTAAATCAATTTGTAATAAAATCAGTTCTAAAATTAATTACGCCCTAGTACTTAAAAGCTATTCCATGTTCTTAAAGCTACAATTCTAATCACACTTAAGGGTAATTTTTTTATTTATCATAAACTCTGAAAACTAGTTCATAAAGCTTCAATTTACGACCAGCGTTTCTCTTTTAAAATTCGATTTGAATTTCTAATAAAAATTTTATGAAGATCTAATTTCCATATCAGTGTAGAAAGAAAAGACCTCGTAGCACAATTGTTTTTTTTTTACTTAATTTTAAATTTAATTGTTAAGTTCTTCAGAATTAAATATTACAAAGGGTGAGTTGCTTTCGAAGCTTGTATTTTAATATCTTGTGGAATTTCATTTATTTCTAGTCACTGATCCTGAACTCATGCATTTATTACAGCTCCCGACAAGTAATATGATTTGAGTTTTGCTTTTACATTTAATAACAACCCATAATCTTGTAGCAAATTTTATGAACAATTTTGAAAGGAATTTTCTTTCTATAGGAAAGGTAAAAATTGGTATTATATTAAAGTGTAATTTTGTCCTGTAAGAATTTATAATAATATATATATAATAAATTTTTTTTCTCTTTTACAGGTAAGTCGGAATCCAGTTTTTGCTGTTTCTCCAAAATAGTTAACCCACGCACGTAAGTCTGTTTGAATTAATTTTACTAACGAGTATTGCAAAAACGAAATCTCTGTATTAGACGATTTATGAAAATATAGCGAGACTAAATTAATTTTGATAATGTTATAACACTTTTCATTAATTAAATATTCAGGAATTGAAATTGTTAATTAAAAATCGATTCTTATAGGATTAATTAATTTAAACAACTCGCTGTTTAGTGACGGAACGCCCCGGAAAAGTAGTGACTGATGTCTGTGAAGTTCGAATTCAATTTAACTGGACGAGCAATTTTGATTCAAATTGATTGTCTTCTTTGTTTATTTTGGAAGTAACAGTTTAATTAATTTTGATGTATCAGTAGGTCTGTTTAACAAACCCCTTTTTTTGTGTATTTTTGATTTTCTTTTTGTCAAACCTAATTAAAAATTTGTTTATTAACTTTCTGTAAATTGCAAAAGAAAATATTTAGTTTATCAACCCTTCTACGGAAAAGAAAATTTTAAGCTTTCACTTTATTCCTTTCTAGAAAAATAAACCTTAAAATTCTCCCTTAAAATTTTATTAAAGCAATTTATATCTGAAAAACAAATATCCTTGTAAATGTTAAAACGTCCTTCAAACAAAACATGTTGTTCGACGATGTCGACAAACTATTACGAGTTTTTGTAATCCTCATTCTTTTCCATCGCTTTTATTACGAGGTATCTTATAAAAACTTGCTACAACTGAAGGAGTTGAGTTTAATTTTGAATGAGGTCGCAAAGTTTTAAATTCTTTAACGAGTTATACGCCTTCGGCTTTTTTTTAACGTCGGCACCGCAAAGAAATACTCTTTATAGTAGGCTAATTAGAAATTACTTAAATGCAAAGGAAAATTAAGTGATACAGTAGCCTCGAAAATATTTTATGTTAAAGAATGCTTAATATCTGTCGGTTAAAAAATTATTTCTTTAGATTGCTTAAACTTTTTTGATTTTTCAAACTAGATTTAAAACTTAAATTGTCACAAATTTTTCATACCAAGCTCGCGCATATAATTTAAGGACGGATCCTTTAGAAATTCAATTTTAGAAGTTTTATTAAAACGATTTACACGTATTAACATCTTCCCATATTTGTTTAATAACTTATGCTAAATCACTAAAATATTAAACGGAGGTTTCCTGCTAGAAGTAGCAGGAATAGTGATAGAAAAAGGAAAGAACATAATACGTCCATCTCATCACACTGAGACTACATCACTCAGATACTACTCACATTCTCAACTTTCTCAGTAAACGGCATCCAGTTATGGGCATGTTCCTTTTATGAAAATAGGAGGAAAAGTTTCTATTAACATACGGGTCCCCAAATGCTTGGTTGTCGCGATACAGGGTGTTGAAAGTTGTAAAAAATCTATCTTTTTTTCATTTATTCGGAAATGACTAGGAATTAAATTTTAAAACGTAAACAATACGTATCTATGTGCATTTTCTATAAGTGGACCATATTAGTCAGTTTTTTCCTTCTCCAGTGGCGTACCTACAGGTCCGTATGTGGATATTTCTGGAGGAAAAAATGGTACGACACTGTTTTTTTCTTTTTGACACAATTTTAAAATTTCTCAACTAATTTACGGTTGAAACAGTCTCTTGAGATTTTTTCCTACCATTAACCGTTTTCGTGTAAATCACACTTCAAAGATGAAAAATGCGAATAAAAAAATAACTCTGCAAATCCGTTTTTTGAATAATGACCGCCTTTAGCCTCAAAATTTTGTTCGAAGAATAGAAGCTTGTCTTGAAGCTAATGGCGGTCATTTTGAACATTATTTGTAAAATAATAATAATAATAATAATAATAATAATTTCGGAATATATGAAAAGAATTTACAGTACCCTGTATCTCGGTAACGAAGCATTTGCGGACCCATGTTAATAGGAACTTTTCCTCTTATTTTCATGAAAGGAACATACCCTTAACTGGATGCCTCTTCTTTTTGTATAATAGGACTGATAGGGGTGGAAACTATTCCATGTATGTTTTGTAATAGAATTAAAAATTAAATTAAAAATATTTATCAATTTAAATTAGGGTTTGATATATTATCGTGTTCTACAAACGAATTGAAGGATTCAAATGTAAAGCTCTTATGTGTGCATCAAAGGTATACGTTTCTTTTCATGTATGGCATAAGAGCCTTAATGTGTCCTGGAGGGCACAAGAGTTGACATTAAAGATAAAAATAACAATACCGATATAATTCTATAGAAATTCGTGTATAGCTCATATTTCTTCCTGACAAGATATCCGTAAGAAGCAAACCTATATCTAAAACATAATTGAGAAAGAAGAGCTGGCTCTGAAAATACGTCTGTTTCAAAACAAAAACCTATGAATTCAAGTCTCGGATCCCCCTTGTTCATAAAAACTGTATACAGACTACGGACACGTAATGTAATAATTCAGCCGACTGAATCGATTCCAGATACTTTGCAGAACTTTTACGTACTTTTTTATCTTCCTCATTATTGTATTTTGTCTCCGAAAGTTACTAACATTCTGCCAACGTGTGCGTGTTAGAACTTCATTCCCCTACGGAATTTCTCAACCGTTGCAATACGGAAAAACTAAAACACTTAAAACAAGCGGCACGAGGATGCCCGCATTTCCTTCTCCGATTTCTTCTCGAATTACCTAGTTTCTCGGTACGTTTATTACTCGAACTCTTGTTGCACGCTTCGAAATTCTATTACCTACGGGTAAACATGCTCAAATCTAGTTAGAGGAGTTTAAATACTGACCACTGATCAAATGGGGAAATTTTCCTCTTCCTGAATTTGGAATCCTTGTTGGAAGGGGGGTATTAATTTTTTTTAATATTAAAACATCATGCAGGGTGTGTTATAGAAAGAATTCAAAATGTCAAAATTAACATTCAACAGAAAGCACATCATTCTGGGAAGGAACAGCCTACTATGAATACAAAATTGTACCAGCGCCATTCTGTTGTCAATTTCAATAGTGGTTGCGGTGCACTTTGTCATATAGGGTGCCATTTTAACACACAGTTACATTCAGATGCGTTCATATTTACACAGCTGTCAGTACATATATATGACGCACTCACGTATAAAGTGTAGCACTTGTGCTGAACATTGTCAGTTTCTGCACGTATCAGTCACATGAGATTTTCCTGTGACACTTCGTAGCCTGATAGCTACGTTACCTAAGTAATGTAACGAAGTTTCAGGGGGTTGCACGTGCTACGTATGGTTGTTGTGTGCTCGATTCTGGGTTTTGTTGTTCTTTTATGTCGCTCCAGAACTGTTCATAAATATCAAATAAAAATAGAACACTTCAACATGGGTTTTTGTCATAAACAAGAAAAAATCCACCGACAAAAATAATCTTCGATCCCTTTTGCGATATTTTAAATTTTTTCTCAAAAATATACCACCAGGAACAACACGTACGTTTGCTTATTAAACCGGAAAACACTTTAAATTCATTAAAACTTAAAGTATCCCGGAGATTTGCGAAAACTTGTGCTGAAAGGAGTAAGAAACTCATTAATTTACAAGCATCCCCGATAATCGAAACAGAATTTGTTTCAGAGACTGCGAGAAAGTAATGCTTCCTGATAATCAGAAACGTTATTTATGAGATGTAACACAAACTTTAGTGCTGGAACCGGGAACCGTCGTTAAGGAGAACAGACATTTTCATTAAAATGTGTTTTTGGTTGTATTCTCGACGTTTTACTACTAAAATATAAAGTGTTAACGCTTCTAAATTTTCTGTTAAATTCTAGATGAAGTGATTACCCTTCTAATGGTAAGATAGGGAGTAGTAGATTTTACTTTCAACAAAAGAGAGTAAGAAAAACCGTTTAACGCCATATCAACTCAATACCTAATTGACTCAAAATATTTTTTAATTTTAAACCAATTACTTTTTTTAAAAATAACTTTCCCAACTCTAAACTCTGAAACATTTACTGGCCACCTTGTGTTAGTACGTATCAACTTTTCTAATTACAAGTGCAATAAAAATTCAATTAAGTTTTCAATTACTTGCGCAATTCTACCTGGATTTAGACGAAAATATTATTCTGAATTTAATTGAAAAAAAAAACAGGAAACACAAACACTCCTTAACAATTAATCATTGTTCCTAGGTTTTACTAAAACATCCCTTTCTAACTTTCAAAAATATTCGTGAACTTAAAACTTTAAAAAAATCGATCAGATATTTTACGCATTCCTGATTCAAGAGAGATCCTTTATCCCTAAAACATTTCCATCAACTGGTTATGTAGATCACGTATGGAAAATATAGGGGTGTGTTAAACGAGTGCATCAGTGGTTGAGAAGTATTCGTCTATGGATACGTGCTGACACGTTACGGAATGCACCCGCAGTGGTATAGCAATTAAGAATTTGCGTCTACTCCTAGTGGCTGCTCGTCGCCATGGCTACCCACCAGGATAATGCATGATATGAGTTCTGTAGATACGTGGTTTCTCTTTGTTTAAGGCTCTCTTCCTAAACAGAATACTAGATTAGAAGGAGCTTTTGTCCAAATTTCCTGGTGCAAGACGGAGACGTGCCCTAAACCCCTAACGTCGCGCAAACTCTCGCTTCTCATTGAAAACCCTCCTTAACTGTTAAAAGGTATACTGAGGATGGCATTTCTACAATAGGCACAAACAAGATAACGCTGATTGAACCAGGATGCGAAATACATTCTTCTAAAAAAGATTTTTTATCCAACACCTTTTCTATTCTATAGTAAAAAAAATTCAAACTATTTCAGTTTTTGATTTTTCTAATCCAGGCAATTAACTTTTACGCGTAAGGGATCACAATGATTGTGCGGGCTTGAAAGGTGGACCTTTTAAATAATTTAGGCCTTTTAGAGGTTTGCTTTACGTTTCCTCGGTATAGTTGAAAGGAAGTAGGGTTTAACGTTACTAGCATGTAATGGTGTAGATATCTAAAAGCCTTTTGGCTATAGTCGGTGTATTTAAATGATTCCCGGTGTTGTAGTTCTTGTAGTAAAGGAATGCGGTTACGCCTTTAGGTTTCTTGAAAGTTGGGGTAATATTTTGTCGAAGGCGACAGCTACTCCTGGTGATAGACGACAAGGCATAACGGAGAAAAGTATAGTAGTAACAAGACCAGTAAAGTTGGAAACTGTTCGCGTATAAAACTGTTACTTATGCTAGGGTCGCATTTGAATGTCTAGTAAATTACGAAACCACACCTGAAATGTTAATGAAACGTTTCAGGAAATTGTTGATTTTGATCAAATCGCAACGAATAGAACCCAAAGGGAATTGGATTTGGGATAATGAAGACGATTTTCGTTCCCTATTTTGATCTAGTTTCAGATCTACTTTTTTTTCAACACACTGTAATATGAGGAAATTCGGGATTAACCTCATTAACTCCAGGATAAGATCACAACAAAAGCAGTTTTGATTTACAAAGACAACAAAATCTTTTGAAGCCTGTATCCTTCTAACTCCAGCGTTTCTATGAGCTGAACATAAAAAAAACTCATATCTGGTGTGTCATCGTAATTTGCTTTTTATGGTATACGTCAAAGGTTTCAAAAAGTCTATATTATGCAATTTTGTGCGGATAAAATTTCCAGATCATTTTGTTCCTGTTCTGGTTAATCTAAACTGCGGCTAGTATTGGTGCTGACAACGCCAATGCTGTTGTTGGTTTCGGTTTACGTCCAAACCTCGGGCAAATATAACGCGAATTAGTATAGAACGGTTGAAATTTACATTTGCCATTGCAATTTATGCAGTTGATTGGTTACGAAATTACCTTATGCAGCCCTCTGCTCGCGTAATAACGATCGCATCCCTTGATACTAAAATTTCGCTTCGGCCGGGTCATCCAAAATATATTTAAACTAAAATTGGAACAGGATAATTACCAACACAAACCTATCGGAATATTATGACGCGCAAATGGTATATTCACCCCCTTGATTTAAAAAAAGATGTAATTTCCAGTTGAACAAGAATATCAAATCGAAAAAACACCCCTTTTTTGATTAAAAAATTCGTGTTGAAGAAATGTTACAAAAAATCCGGGTAACTCAATTTCATACGCATATACAGCGTATGTACGTCATTACGTATTGACGCGCTTATAAAATATTTGCATACGGTGTGAGACCCTATGAATCAATAAAATCGGCGATTTTGTTTACGGGTGCGTTCGAAATGTGGGCAAAAGGAAGTAAAGTGGAGCAGTTTCCTCACTCCAGGCTCGAAGCTGCATTCAAAGCTCTGTATCCATGACAACAGCAAGTGATTGCTGTCTATGACGTCACACGACACTGCACTTCTATCGTTACTGAAACTCTGTGACGTCATTAATGGCTGGAATGTAATATTATTCAAAGTTAATTGCATCCCTGTACTCCAACCAATGATATTAAACACCTCAACTAAATAATTAAACTCTAGGTACAAGAAACTATAAAAATAAAAAAGGATGATTAACCAGGACAAAAAATATAATTCACTTGAAGGAGATAATAAGAAGAAGCTTCCTGTATTGATATGAACATAAAACACTTGTGTGCTTAACGATTTGTTAATTAAAATCAGTCTAGTGTAAGCCTCTTTATTTATTTATTATAGGACGCGTTTTTTAATCAACATTTTAATAAGTTTCGCTAGAAATCCCAACCGATTTGTAACAACAGTGCGTTGGCAGTGTTACGTGACACGAATTTTAAGCGAATCCCTTTATTTATTAATAGCTTCTTGCCTTCTTGTGCTTTCTACTATCGCGCCCTTTATACACCACGTTTACTTTGATTATTGCAAATAGGCTCCTGATTTAAGAAGCTTGGTACTCCCTGATTCTGCATCCGCGTAAATTTTTTATATAAATATCCGGCAGAAAGAGCTTAAAAGCTGCGCCTATGACGTCAGTACCTTGAGGATTTACGAGTAAACAAAGCTTCACTTAATACACCTTACAAAAGAGATTACTTTTTCATGAAGGACAAATCCTAAAAATATGGAGCCACCAAATTCATAATCCAGAGCTGTCATATTCCGGAACCCGGAGTGAGGCGTCGGTGTCAGTTGTTTTGTATTCGCACAAAGCTTCACGCGAGGTCATGCAAGTTCCGGTGTCCATGCGTAACCACGTGCGACAAAACCGCTGGAAACCCGTCATTGGGGAACGAGGGTTCAATAGTCTGGGGTCAGCTTTAAACTTTTCACATATACCTGCATGCAACCCCTAACTTATGCCTAAATGGTTTCTTATGTATGTATCCGGTTTCGTTCTTTTTTCCCATTCCCCGACAAGAAACTTTTTATCTTGTCGCAAGTTTTACAAGAAAACCTACGAGGATGTTTCGATGTTTCCTAATTGGTCTGGAAAGTATAAAAATATTTTCTCGACAATAATTTATTTGAGGTGAATAATTATTTGGTTAAGGGTTGAAAATTTTACTAACATTTTCAGGAGTGTTCTTAACTGCCTAAAGCATGTCGTAAAAATTTCAATTTTTAAAGAACAGGGGCCTATTTTGTAAGGCATTAGGGATTCTCGCGTAGGTCGTAACCGCCCATCAATGTGTTTGCATCTGACATAAGGGTACTAACTCAAGGGATTTCACATTTCTGTTTGATGTGATAATATTGCAAGCTCTCTGCGCTTTGACAACGCTTCAATTAGATTCAAGAACATATTATTTTAGAGGAAGCTAAAATTAATTCAGCAAAATATATTATGTAACGTGAAATTTTCACATACGTTACTGTATTTTCTAAATTAAATTCGTTTTATAATTAGACCTGCCAGCTATTGTTAATGTTTATTATTTGCTCATATTAAAGGGAATGTAATAATCATCTCAGGAAGTTATAAGAGTTTATGTTCTGTTTCTGATTAGTTCTTCAGCAGTTTCAGCTTCAGTATTCTTTAATTACTAATAAAGAACCAATTCTATCAAGTTATACGCATCAATCATTTAAGTGCAGTGAGAGTATCAGATAACTTAATTAGTAGTTACGGTTAATGTGATTCATTCATCTTATTCTTCACATTATGTCATTAGACAAGACGTTTTCTCTTTAGAAATGAATTTGGTTTTAATAACTTTTTCCTAAGTGATCCACATTCATCATCCAAAAATATATTTTGTAAATTATTATCGAAAATTATAACACAAACTGAGCAAGCGTAGATGTGGTGGGGAAGCAGTTGGGTATCCGCCCCCCCCTCCTATCAATTATCCAAATGAAAATTCTGAAGTAGCTTTTGAAAAATGGAAGACCTCCTCACTCCAGAGACCATTTAAGGTCAGCTACTGATACAATACTTCCCAGTTGAGATGTCTATGGACTGCATCTGCCGATTGAGTCTCCGATCATTACGAGCCCTTAAGTAATGCTTAAGTGTACTTAACCCTAGGCAATATTAAGCGAAGCCCTGCACAAGGAGTCGAAATCGCGGATTCCCGGCAGCAGGTGATTTTTAATCGGGTTTGAACCCGCTTACTTCAGATTCAGAGTTTCTCTCCAAATGAGTAATAAAAAACACAAAGAAGTAGACAAAGACAATATTTTACATAGTAGCATTTTCTAATCCATTTCCTCGTTCGGAAAAGATACAATATGTGACGTTCTGTCTTATTTCCCTGAGTTCTGTCAAATAACTTGCAGACAGCGAGCTTTGGGACCGTAGAATTTTTCTGGGACCAAATAATACAAAGAATATTGAAAATCCAAAAGCTTGCTTGAATTAATTTTTTTTTATTACGTCCCTACAATTTTTTAAATTAATAACAAAATAAATTTTAAATTTTAGAAAGGTACCTGTTATTACTCCTTAATTTAGGAAAATTTGAATTCCAATCGACGATGTTAGAATTCAGCAAGGCCTTCAGCGATTTAGCACCCCAAGTTGGGTTACGAAATTATGTTGATCAAGGGTTTGCACTGCTTTCGACCCTATACCGAGCTAAAGGTAATTTGATTGTTTTTCCAAACCAGGGTAATTCTAACTAATGTAAATCAACGTTCGTTTAAAAATTATATTAAAACAAAATTGAAATTTTTTTCCCTTAATTATGTTTACCCCCTGATGGATTGGAATTTATTTTCAAAAAGGATGCTTTTAGGTTGAAAGGTATTGACTTTAGGGTTATCAAACATTTGTGTTATTAGGGTGTCAAGTGGAGGAGTTTCACTCAACCTCAACAAATGACTTTGCGGGATTCGCAGCCCCCAAGTCATTTACCACCCTTACCTTAGGGAATTAGTTTCAGGTGGTACGAATTCTTAAAGCTTTGACCTTCCACTAAAACGAATTTAAACACCATCAGTGAGAAGAGCAGAAGCAGAAGCTAAATATCCTTTTATTCCCAGAGATGTAATTAACAAAATAAAGCCTGGATCTAGAGTAATCTCGATACCTAAAATTACGAAAAGAAATTGCCATTTAAAACGCGTTTTAACTAAAAAATACGCGTTCCCGAAAAAGCTGGCTGTCACCCTCAGGTTTTATGTAGAAGCAGAATAATGAGAACTCGTTGTGTGACGTCAGTACGGATGGGATCAATGCCCGGACGGAAGAAATAAGGAAATACGTTAAAAAAATACAAACCACGGCGGTATCACTCGCCTAATGGAAGAAAAAGGAAAAACGTGTGAAATGCGAGCGGCTGAGTCGGGCACTTACGGTGCAAAATATCTTCCAGGATTTTGAGATACAAATGCGAGCGAGCAATACGTCTTAGGAGATAAATAAAATATTATGCACACAATAGCTGAGATGTGGCGGAAGAAAAGCAAAAATATGAGAAAATTGCTGGCGGAGTTGCCTCTGATGCGATAATACTCCTCTGTACAGGGCGAATCGCACTCGGAAGCCCTTTTTGCCGAGGGTCAATTTAAAACTCTAATACACTCTCTTCAAATGGATAAAATTCGTTGGTAATATTCTAAAAGAAACGGAATGAACCTCACATTCAGCTTGCTCAAAGGAAATTTCTTACACTCATTAGCTTGCAATTTGTTTTTTCTTGCATATATCCTCCCTTTTTCCATTTGGAAAAATGTAAAAGTTATTAGACCTTTTTTTAAATAAAATCTAGACCTATTCAGAATCTTTGTGTAGGCTTATAGAATTTATTAGTCTTATTAAAATTATTTGGGGCATCTTAAATGGTCAGATTTCTCCACACTCCAAGGTCCGAAATTGAATCAAAATTAAACCCACAAAAGAAGAACAAATCTTGATCCTTGGCCGAAAGCCCCTGGTTACTACATTTCTTCATAGTCCGAAACAGTTCCAAATTCTTTCTCATTCATTCAAATTATAATTCTTTATTAGGTCCTTGGATATTGCTTCGTTCAACAATCAAGGTTGCTGTCTCCTTCTGTCATCTAAATATTTACAATTTGTTCCACATTATCTTTTATTATTTTTCAGAGACAAACAAGAGGGGACTGAGATTTAATGGAAAAACAGTAACCTAGGTAATTCTTATAAAGAACACAAAGCAAGTCAGGGTTGTATAAACAACCTAATAATCTTAATTGGAACGCTCTCTTGATCCAAGCTTGCTCCTGTTTACGTCCCTTTTGAACTATTTTTTTTATAAAATAAATTTACTTGATTTAAAAAAAAATATATTGGTTTGTTTTGCAAAAAATTCATCTAATAAGGTTTAAAAGAGTTTTGGAACTGACATCTGTTATATTATCCGCCCTACACTGAGAAATGATCGACTTTTCTTTACAACAGAGATGGTACAATATCCTATTGTCCATGTTATACCATAGTCAGCTTTGAATCTGTCCGTAATTTTGTCTTCTTTATACTTGAAATCGACGCATTGAGTGCTTCTGAATCTAAAAATAGATTTCTCATATTCAAGAGAAACATTTCTGTGATAATTTGAAAGCTTTTTCTTTTTCTTGATTAAAATATGTTTCTGTTTAAAAACTCCGACCCCTGTAGCATTATTGACCTACTCTAACCCCTTTTATTTAAAAAATTAACCCATAAATTTATACCACGGTTACTTAGAGGAGAAATGGGTTAAATGTTTATTCGCTAATTTAGTTTCGCATGCATAACGAAAGCTTTTAGTCTAGAGTATGACAATAAGCTTATTTATTGGCGCAGTCTGCGTAGAGATATTAATGAGGGATAGAAATGTCATGTCATGTAAGTTTACTAATCACTCGAAGTGAGAAACCGCATAATCCTCATATAATAAGCGAGAATTTGGTATTAGTGCCATAAACAGGCTGTAAAACAAGTTGACGTGGTGGGGGGATTAATAATTAATAAGGTTTTAGAAAAATTTTGATATAGGACTTAGTTTTGAAAATTTAAAAACTGTCTAGTTCTATTTTACGAAAGTGAAAAATATTATAACACCACAGGCATTAAATTTTCATTTATTTTCAATTTTCTCAGCTACTTTTTCAGTGTGAAAAGTAAGACATAAATATTAAGTAAAATGGTGATGCGTGAATGCGTCGGTTTTTAGCTTCTATTATTAAAATATTTTTTTTCATTTACTATTCCAATGACAGGACGATGACAGACCACATTAACTTTTTACCCTCATATTTTTTCATAAAAACACATTCAAAATTAATCTCCTCAAGCCCCAACTTCGTAAACTAGAAAACTTGGGCTAAATTAAATTTTAGTCAACAACACGTCCTTGTAAAATTATTTCGAGGTCATTGAATAATTGGGTAAATGATCCGGGAGGTACGGGGAACCCCCAGGCGATGATGTTAAACGCGAAAAAAATTTGTGTAATAATGTTTTAATACCTGATGGTCTCTGGCGGGGAAGGGGTAATTACCCCTGTTACCCCCTCCCTTCCGAATTTACACGTTGTAGGTCTCCCTTATCGTTTTGTATACGGTATTATTATTTATTTTTATTAATAATAATATTATTTCCCTTTTCTGGGAGAAAATTGTTGGTAAAATGATTTTCCTAAAATGTTCAAAGGATTTGAAGTGACTTTAGGAAACTTCAAACATAATTTGAATTGAATGCAGTCGTTCTTTACAAAAGCATGTCATTTTGAAGCTGTATTTGAAGGTAACTGCAACAAAATTCTTGTGAAAATGCAGTTCTTTGCGAATAGCAAAAGGTATAAAAGCTAAAATTGAATTAAATTGAATATTTTCCTGTTTTGTTAAACTTTCAGTTGCAGCAGCAGAGATTAGACTTTACATCCCTTAACATTATGGTGCATAATCCTATAAAACGGCTTTCTCACGTTAATGCAGTTGCAATTAAGTGTTATTACAATGAATCTTTAACGCTTGGAATTAGTTCGAACAAGTACAGAACTCAGGTTGAACGAAGCTATGCAATTCAACAATAAGCCTGATTATAAAGTTTTCCAGACTTCCATGGCGTTATAAGCGGGAGGATGTAAGCAAAAAGGAAATGTTCATGAAACTTACAGATGGAAATTTATAAAATAGGAAACGGGTAATTTTGATATCAAATTTAGAAACCCAAACTGAATAATTTCGTATTTTATCGTCCTGGTTTAGGACTAATAATTTATAATGCAGGTTATTTTCGTACGGTACGAAAGTTTTATTGTTTCTTGGAGGTCTTTAATGAAATGTATTATTCTTCCAAGAACAATGCGTACGAAATCTCATTTCTTTTGTGCTTCATTGTCGGACATAATCGCCCACTTTTTGCAACTTGAGGACAACGCCAAGTCTATTGTTTTATCAAATTAATGTCGTTAGAAGAATTTCCTTTTTTTTCTTCTTGTTGCTCCTTCTCTGTCTTGTTAAATTATGCTCGTGGGAAGGTGCAGGGGTGCAACTTATGGTTCATTACTTACTAACAATGTACACGTGTAAACATATAATATTCATCGCCGGGTGCGTTCTGATTTTCCTAATCAGATTAAAGGGTGGAATGCGAATGCGCTGTTCCAGAGTACGCTTAGTTGGGCATGCCGGCGATAAGTCCCAACTCATTTAGGAAACTCGTACTGTATAAGTGCCCCATCAAATTAAAATGGCCATATATTTAATAATTTATGTTGTATTAAGGTTCATTACGTATAATTTATGCGAGAATTTTTAAATGAACTTATAACCTCCCCAGGATTTACCGAATTAAATGCTTTCAAGTGGAATTAAGCTTGGTTAGTTAAAATTTAGAAATTCAAACAGAATCATCCTTAATTTCCTTGACTTTCTGGTTTATAGTTAAATGAATAAAGTTGAGATGGATGTAATAATTTAATAAAATTAAAAATTTTTGAGAATTGTCGCATCCATTTTATAATATTTCGAAGATTACAAGTTATATAAAAAAAAAAAATATTTAATTAAATATTTCGGATAATTAAATCCTTCATCAGTAATTTACAGCTGCAAGAAAAAAAAATTGAGTTTGCAAAAGGAAATAATTTCTCAAGACAATGAAAATTCTTACCTGATATTGTTAACATGTTTAGAAAAAAAAAATAAAATTATTATAAGATTAATTATTGTGGTGGAATTTTACACACCACATCCTTGTTAATAATTTAACCATGATTAAGTTAAAATTTTTGAATTATTTCTTTAATATTAATTCAAAAATTTTAACTTAATCATGGTTAAATTATTAACAAGGATGTGGTGTGTAAAATTCCACCACAATAATTAATCTTATAATAATTTTATTTTTTTTTTCTAAACATGTTAACAATATCAGGTAAGAATTTTCATTGTCTTGAGAAATTATTTCCTTTTGCAAACTCAATTTTTTTTTCTTGCAGCTGTAAATTACTGATGAAGGATTTAATTATCCGAAATATTTAATTAAATATTTTTTTTTTTTATATAACTTGTAATCTTCGAAATATTATAAAATGGATGCGACAATTCTCAAAAATTTTTAATTTTCTGGTTTATATTTTAAAGATAATTATACATTATTTACCCTTCAAGTAGAAATACCCTTATTTAATAAATTTATTCTTCCTATTCCATAATACAAAATTTTTTAGTTATGACATTTCTTGATTTTTTGTAATCACAAGCACTTTACGATTACATAAACCCGGAATTTTCGGCTATACTAACCTCGGATATAACAAACAATTTTTCGGTGATTCAAGATTTCTTTAACCTGCAGCGAATTCCAACTGGGTTATGAACGAAAACTGTTTTTTTGCTTTCTTCTGTGTTATTTCTTTTCCATTTTGGAATTATATCCCTAACCCGAATATTCGTGTAACTACTGTGTCTTATACTTTCCTTGTTCCCACAAGCCATTTTCCCAAAGAACGTACTTATGCTATTAACTACCTCCTATAAGTCTTGATAACTTTTATGGTTGGCCAACCCTTCGGATTAGTAGTCTTATTCGAACCCCTCATTTGTTGCAACAAGCTTGGAAAAAGTTGACGCCGCGAAAATTCGAAAGAACCCCCAAAAAACCTCTTATAGCGCAGCATCCTTGGTGTAACTTTTTATTGAATCAAATATGATGCTGCAGTGGTGGAAAAAGTACATCTGTATGTGCGGCAAGCTCTGGTTGAATGTCAGACAATAAGCGTCGCGAGCGTTATAGCGTTAGCAGGGGTGGCGCCTTCTCACCTCGGTTTTTATGGGGGGTGCCTTTGCATACCGCACTTTTGTTCAGAACGATTCTGTAACCCTTTGCGTTTCACCCCTGCACTCACCAACAGACCGTAACCCTCGGAAAAGCGCTCCCGAGCCGAATTCAACACTTACTCCCTTCAAAGTGCCTCCCAATGTTTTCAAATGGCCCTTTAGATACTTTTCTACTTCCTATAGTTATCAAAATGTTATTGCATTCGATCAGAGGCTTTATTGAAAATTTATGACGATTTTTATGTCTCTCGGTATTTTCTATCTTTCATAAAATTCAGGTTACAGGTGAAAGATATTTGTTTATATTGCTTTTCTATACTTTTTTTTAACATTATTTTTCACGCTTCAATTAACCTTTGACTTTTTATATTAACATCATTAACAAGATATGCATAAAATAAACATTGGTAAGAAAATATTTTTAAAGTATGAAAGCTATGCTAATTTTCTTCATGTTTGCTTTTTTGGGCTTTAGAAAAATATTTACCAGGTAAAACCATTTGTAAAGTGAGTATTATTTACTTTGAAACCTCTAATATACTTTTTCAGAATCTAAGTGGATATATACTCTGTTTCTGTTTAAAATTTTGATTTGGTAGCTAATTAAAACGGTAGTTCCAGAAAAAGAGGACCTACAACTTTATATGAAATTTAAACAATTGAAAAAATTGTTTTACGGTAAATTATTTTTCGGTGACCTTGAAAAGTACAACACGATTCCAAGGACATTGAAATATTTTACGTTAATTTTAGTCTAAATGAACATTTCAGGCAGATCCTGAAAAATTTCTACCAATGAGCTTGACCAAGCTAACTTCAATGTCACCAAAAATATATTTCATCTTGTATAGACTTAAAAAAAATTAGTTTTGTCTGGCGTCTAGATTTTTGTTATTATTTTCTGCTACAATTTCAGAAAGAATATTCCTAAAAGGATAAAATCTGAAGGCCGCCTATCTGTTTCAGCATGACTAACCAACTTTAACATTAAAAGGGATTAATAATTCCTCTTTGAATAATACGTAATGTTTATTCAACAAAATATATTCGGAACTTCCTTGTGTTTGCCAAAAGGTCGCAGAGTATAAGTCATTGTTTTTATTCATCAGTTTATGTGCTAATGCACATGAAAATTAAGTTCATTTTTTCTTGAGTTGTTTTTCACAATGGAAAAAAAATTACCAGCGACATTCAGCTCCAGGACAATATAATAATTTCATAATTTCATAAATGACCTTGAAATTAAAATCCCCAAGGTCAGAATCTGCCGTTTAAACCTGCCAAGTTTAAATTATTAATTATTTAAGGTCTAAATTATTATCTGCAGGATTTACAAAACTTCTTCGTGGGATTATATTATAAACTTTTCGTTTTAGTTCTAATTATTATTACAGTTTTGTTCTAGAAATAATCTAGTTTAAACTGGTGGAATATTTTAAGTTTCATTTTTGAAAGTACTAGTACTACTAGAAGTTTCTGCATTAGCAAAATGTTATTATGTCGGTCTGGTGTAAAATTTGCAGACAGCGAACAGAGCTATACTTCTTAAGATATTGCAGTTGCATGTTGTTCTAATAGAGTTTACACTTGTAAGTTGTTGCTGCTGTTCGCTGTAGGTACCCATTATTATGCAAACCTTTTGTACAAGCTCATTATGTTGCAAAGACTGTTATGTACCTGGTTTAAGTTCACCTACCTGCATAATTTATTTGTTAAATTATACCAAAAGAGTTTACGACAAAGACCGAATTTTATAATTAACTTTTTGTTGGGAGGGTTTTCTTAAGGGAATTTTCTGAAAATTCCCTTTTCGTCTTTTATTATAAAATTCTTGGGATTGGGTATAATAAATACAAGAAGTAGCATAATTAGAACGGTTGACGAATCAAAGTAATATATTCCGAAGCAATTACAGCGAAGAAGCTAAATTTCAACAGGAAATATATCGTTTATTATTTTCAATAGGAGTTGGAAAGAGGAATGGAAAGCAACTGGCCATTAACAACCGAAGCAGTACAAGGTAAAGGGCGAAAATGTGATAAAACGTAAACTCATTGGGCTGTGCATATCGTTGTACAAAACCAGAGCTTTCTATGTGATTTCGAAATCGTTTTGCAAGAGGAAGTAAAATAGGTATTAATTTTATGCGGAAACCTTTTGTCTACAATTCTGAAAACAACTCATTGTTCAATTCGAGGACTTAATTTTAGAACTCCATACAATTTTAGTTTAAAATTATCTCAAACATACTGGACGGACTTCTAAAATAATTATTATTTCGGCTAGAAATCAATTAGTGTTGGTTTGTAACAACATTTGCATAACAAACTAAAAGGATGACGAATTCGTGTGCAATGCAAATATTTCCCTGGTAAAAGCTTTTTCCATTGTGAGTAACAACGCAGCAAAAATGAACCTAATTTTCATGTTCATTAGCACATAAAATGTTGAATAAACACAATAACTTATATTCTGCGACCTTTTGGCAATTTCAAGGAAGTTTTGTTGAATAAATATTATATATTATTCAAAGAGTAATTATTAATCCCTTAATGCTAAAGTTGGCAAACGCATTGTTATTTTCAAAATGTTTACTCATTCTGAAACAGATAGGCCTTCACATTTTACCATTTTAGGAACATCATTTCTGACATTTTAGGAGAAATTACATAAAATATAGGCGCCAGACAAAATTAATTTCAGTCTATAGGAGACGAATTTATTTTAATTCCCTTAATCAAGGTCATTGGTAAAAAAATTCACAATCTGTCTGAAATTTTCACTTAAAAGCTGAATATGATTCATTATTCATACACGCCCCCCCCGCCCCAAATGCAGCTTAGAATGTTGGAAATTTAAAGGTGATTATCAAAGAAATTACTTGACTGGTAAAAGGATATTCCTGTTCATGGATGGGATGTTCGCCAAGCTAACAGTTTGGCGTCTTGATTTGCTGTTCATTTAGCGCACTCCAGGGGGTACGTGTAACATTTCTGCTACAAACACGAACAACTTTCTGACTTTAGCTTATAACATATTGCAATATACATTCATGGGCTGCAGAAATAAATTTTACTCCTAAAAAAAAATAAACAAAGCCTTCAAACTTTTCTTTTGAAAATATGGTCCTTTAATAATTTATTTTTAAGGAAAGACAGTTCAAACCCATCAAAATAGGTTAAACCCAGACATGATACAGTTACAGTGAAATTTTGCCCTTAGAAGCTTTTTTCTTTTGTATCTACAGTTTCGAACGAAATATTTTTTGTTTCATGAATCAACCAGGAAAACATTTTAATCGTTAGCCTTACCAGCTATAGCTATACCTATACCCACGCCTATACCATAGCTGTTGAATTCTACAGGCCTTGGGGCTTGAATGTACGAGCAACAGATTTGGGTATTGAATGAAATAATAATTTAATTTGTAAATTGAGGAAAAGCATGAATATCCGAATTTTTATTAAAATCAATTCGAAAAGTTGTATACGCGAGCTCGTTGTACGAGAAAAGTCCCTTATAAAGGATTCATTGTAATGTAAAATTCCTAGTATTCATGCACGTACCTATTTGAAATTTTATATTGACAATGTAGGCTATTCTAAAACATGCATAATGTGGCTGGCGCATCACGCACCACCGATTTTACATAATCTATCGTACCAAGCTTGGAACATGTATGAGAAGCTGACATGGTGATGTCAACATAGTCGTTGCATGTTCACATTGCGGCGGGTCTACAAAACCTCCATCCACACTTGTATTATATGTGTAGACGACGCTCTACTTCTTTGCATAAAAGTGGAATTGAAGCATTGAGGGTAAACCTTTTTATATTTCAGAGGAATTGCACCAACCGACGTGCTACGTGTTTTTCTCACATAATCTAAATTTAATAACGAACAGTGCGGATTTTTTGTTGCATGTACTGCAATTCATTGTAAAGTCGCGGCAGGACGAAGTACGTGACGAGAAATGGAATTTTTACCCATCGACTGAAGCTCTAACATTCAATTATCTTAATTGGAGTATGTAGAACGTAAAATAATGAATTTTAATTTGTACTTCAGATTGAGATCCAACACGCACACCTTTTCAGACTTTTTTCCTCTTTTATATTTTCTTTTTGCACTTCTCTGCATAAAGAATGAGATTTTTTCCCGATCTGCAATTTCCTTACCCTTCCTTGTTTATTTGCCAAGCAAAATATTTTCCCGAGTTCGTATATTTACTTTAGTCATGCTCCGAGAGCAGATAAGTTCATTCTGGCGATGCCGAAAGAACACGGCCTCTCAAAGTACTTCATTTTTGAACTGCTTGCTCTAATCTTCAACAAGGGTACATTTTGTTAGATTTTATGTTCTGTTGAATCAAGATTATACAATGAACTGCTTTCTGCCAATTTCACTTCATGCATTTCCTCTTTGCAAAGAGTTTATTCAGAAAGGACATCTATTGTTTTCATTAAACAGAAAAGAAAAAAGTATTCAATTTTTATTCTACAACGGGAAAAAAGTTATCCTTTTGTGTCGATTTCTGATTACGAAATCGTTATATCTTCTGGTTTCATCATCAAGGATAAAGTTGATAAGATTCTAAGATTCACACCGTGATTAAATATTTACAGAGAAACAGTTTGTTTTGCATAATTATTATGCAGATATGCAAGAAATCTTAGCAATGTCTTCCTTGCAGACTGTACAGATGTACTTTACTTATTCTAATGCAGTAAAATCAATACGGATGACGAAGGACAATGAGACCGTCTGAAAAATAGTCCTTGCTAGATACAGTTCAGGAAGTTATGCCATTTTTCCATTAAACAATTTACTCAGATGGTACTTTACTAAAAAAATTTGCAAATCATTCGGCATACTCGGATACTCGGAATTTTCACACACCCTTTGATCAGGTTAGCCTTTGTCATCGTCCAGGGTTAATTATTACACACTCTACAAAATCTAGGGTTCCTTTAACAAATATTTAGCACCATGAAGCGAATATTCAATATTTGAAAACAAATAACCAATCCTTGAAGGCTATAGATCTACAGAACGTGAAAAATGAAGAAATCTTTCTATCCCCAAGTTCCAGCTTTGGGTTTGATTTAAGAGAAGAATCAAGTTTGGTTCTAAAAGACGTGACCAACATCGACCAATATTAATTGAGTTGAGGCAGGCCAACATTGAACATGGGCAAGGAAAAAAGAAGAAACGGGCAGCTCGCCCTGTTGGGCCTGCCCATAATGCATGGGACAAGAGAGCAAACCCAAGGGAAAAATTACACAATTGAGAACCAATTTATGCTTAGGAGGTATTGCCCTTTTCTTATGACTGCGTGTGGAACGTCCTACCCCTAATTTCAGCCTTGGGTATATTTACCTCTGACAGGGTTGGTATTAACGTTCCATCGTTTTGCCTAACCCCAGGAATTTAAACCTCGACAGCTTGATTCATCAAAGAGGCATAAGCGTTTAAGTCGATCTAACGAGACCTGCGTCACCTTCGCGTTCTTTAGGTTCAAATTGTTGCGCCAGGTAAAACTCCGTCGAATTTTCTGATTGGTTAGAAACTTGCGCCCGGTCATAATTCCGCCCATACAACAATAGTTATAGATCCGCCTCGTTGATCAATGAAAGTTTTAGCGTTCTAAATATCGGATTAATCCTCGCTCTATTAAATAGTCCGAGGTCTCAGTATGCGAATTCCTAGCACCTTGCTGGAGAAATTCCAATTCCCAAAAGGGGGTTAATTTATTTTTTTATAATTAAATTACGTAGTATGTAAATATTCATCCCTAATAAATTTATAAAGGCGGGTAGTTTTAAAAATGTATTTAAACCTTAATATTTATTACGTTACAATTTCTAATTAATATTAACGAGGAGAGCATAAATATAATTATTACAGTAGAGCCAAGTACTATTCCTAATTATACAACCATACATGAACCACATTCAAGGGTTAAATATAAATTTACGGACCTAATTTTCACCTTCTACTCTAACAATAATAATATTTCATAAATTAATTATTGTAATAGGTGTAAATGTAAATTATAACCAACATTTGTTTAACGTTGAAACTAATAATAATTTTTGTTACAGGTAAGCATTTCAACTATAATCCTCTACCATGCTCTTCTACAGAAACTTGCAACCCGTAGCTTTTCGGGTACCTCTTGCGGTATTTAATCAAGAACTTAAAGTGGTAGTAGTGAAACAAAGGTAAATAGCACAGAATAATTTAATTTATGTATGAGTTTACAAACCTATTGTCCTAAAGCGTAATCTCATTTATTATTTAATTAATTATTTGGATTTAATTCGGAATTAATTTTTCCGGAAGTGACTAGATCAAAAATATTTAAAGTAATATGCGTACGTGTCATGTTTCTGTTTGCGTATCGCTCTTTTTGGGTTTGGTCCCAAAATCATTACCAAAAAAGGCCCCTCTGTTCTCTATGTCTCATAGACAATTTTCAATGCAATTTTTCAACCCTTAATTCGCTTCTACCTCTTGCGATATATTTAAACAAGAAGTGGTACAAAAATAAAGGTAAATAGTAGAGAATTATTTAGTTTACCAACCTATCGAAGTTTATTTATTATTTCCATGGTCAATTAATTTATTTGGAATTAATTCTCACTTAATTTCTCCGGAAGTTGTACTACTAACTAGATTAAAAATCTCATAAGTAATACACGTAAGTTTCACATTCCAGTTTGCATATCTAACAGGGTTGTAGTTCATGAACTTGCCTAATCTGAGATTCAACTTTATTAAACATACACACCAATTCCTCATGGAATTGCGTTCATATTATCCCAATTCCGCCAACCTATGATTGATTTGCTTGGGATAACCCGAAGAGAAATTGATACAAATTCAAATTTGTAGCCCGTCTATAATTTCTAAAACCAGATGGAAATTCGAGGTATACCCTCTTCGGTTAAATGACAAATACTCCAATTATTCAAGGAGAAATGCAAGATACCTAAATTACTCCTGAGATGCATTTAAATTACTTAGGGAAACAAAGTTTTGATTGTTAATATATTAAAGGGAGAAAGAAGGATATTTACAAGAAGAAGAAAGAGTGATTGAATTTGATTAAATTCTTGTAGTAAAGAAAATTAAATTTTTATTGTAAAGGAAAGTAGAAATAAAAATTGGTTTAACATTGAATTTTTGAATGTAATAGGGTTTTATCATAACCAACGAGAGTAACTAATCCGATGTTCATGACAATATAAAGATTATTCCCCTAAATTCTGCGTGAGCGTGTGCGTACGTGCGTTTCTTCGATTGCTTTTCAGTTATCGCATGTAAAAACAATTTCCTCATTTTTAACTTCCATGTTCCCTCTTTCTTATTCTCCCATGTTTCTGTTCCCCATATTCTCTTTCCCTTCTTTTCTTACTGGTAAAGTTTTCCATAAAATTTTCTTCTTCCTCGACCGTCTAACATCCTCCTCTTTGTTTTATATTTTTCCCCCATTCATATTTATGCCTCCCTTTGAACTCTTTTCAAGGTCATACACCTACCCAGCTGTTTTTGAAAAAAAAAATTCCGGGCATTTATAGACAAGGTTTTTTGTTTTACGTGTCTGATGGGGCAACCGTAAAGGGGTAATTGTGTAACGAAACAAGTATTTAGATAGTGAGTTACAATTTAAGAGAATAAAAAGCGGTGATGATGAAATGTCCGGTATAAAAATGTAATTTCTGTAAGAGTAGATAAAAATGGTGATGATTTCAAAGTCATATACCCGTATGAAAGTCAGAAAAATTGTTCCATATGTAAAGGTTTAGGAAAAGCTATAAATTTGAAGTGACCAAAGGCATGTGAACAAAGGACCTTATTTTGACAGAGATTTCTTAGAAAATAGACCCATAAAACTGAATAGGTACAAGCTGACGGCATTTATTATCTAACAACATATGCGTCTAATGTGGTAGTGTCATTTTGCAAAACTTCTTTACTATAACGCTTTCTATAGTCCTAGACAGAAAGTCTAACTCGAATTATTTACTGTTTCCGTTTTCGTTTCCGGATTCGCTTATCCCGAAGCACTTTGTTTTATGCTTACTTTCTACAATTTCCCCCCCACATATACAAAAAACACATTAAGCCCTGTTCCAAGTGATACGTATCACGCCAGTCATTTTTTATCAACATTTGTGAAAAGTTTTACAGAAGAACAGGTACGCATATACATATACAACGAGATTGGAGACGTGTGGTGACGGAATCCCGAATTTGGAGTTATCTGGGAAGTTGGGCAACATTTAAGATGTAATCACTCACTCCTGTAAGAGGTGACATAGACGACACCTAAAAACCAGCCCCTTCAGATTTTCCCGTATTAAATAGGTCAGAGTTAAACTCCGAGATAGCCAAGTGTGACAAATGCGACGAGTCGGAGTAGCGTGTATTTGCCAGGAGAGCGCGGGGGTGGGTAGGCTGGGGAATTGGGAAACGGAGCGGGAATTGGGGACCCGGGGGAAAGTAAACTAAGGCGCGGCTCCGCCGACCGGCTGCTAAGATACCGATGAACAGCTTGTCAAGGGCCACGCAATTTCCAGATAATTTTGTTTTCATTATTATATTCAAATATTGATTATTAATGTTGGAGTATCGAGGTGCGCACAGGACCGGCTCCGGTTATTCTGCTCACCCGCAAAAACCACCATCTCACCCTGTCCAATAAAGCATCGAAATTAGGTGGGGTTACTACCAACAAATCTAGTTAACGGGGCATCTTTTAATGACTCGACTTTATTCATTTGTGACACTAATGTCTGATATAATTTAATTATTTTTCTGCTTTGTCGGAAATTACTACAATTTATGGAAAGGTCGGATCGCATTGATTAACGGCATTGAACTCTCTAATCTAATATTAAATGTTTCTACATCACCTCGTATTAGTGCTTCACCCATTTTCATTAATAATCATTTATTTGCTATTAGAGAATATTATATTTTTAATTTTTTCAGCGGGAAATTATTTCAAAAATTCTTAGGGGGCGTCACAAAGATATTAGAAACTAGACATTCTGTTAAACCAATGAAAACAGCAGGTCCAAGTGTTTGGGTTGTGGAAATTTTTAAAAAGCGTATCTTGTCGATCAATTTTCGATATAACCCTTAATTTTTTAAATTTCATCAAAATCGGTTCGCTGGTTTCGGCGTTAGAAGCGTTACATACGCACACTAACCCACCCTCGCACAGACATTTCTTCTAAATGGGTTACTGGAGGCCCAAAACACGTATTTCCGCAAAAAACCCAATTTTAAAAATTTTCATGATATCAACACTTGGTATGGAAAAGTAAAAATTGTCAAAGAGCTTTTAATAAAATATTACATTTTATAATACCTTAGGAACAAATTTTCCGTATTATGTTATACACCCACGAAGCTTTTTCCCTTAATATACAAATAAAAATTCATCTGAAAGTTTAGCTGCGTTTCCATAGCAATTAAGCACAATTTAATAAAAACAAGGTCTTTTATAGACTTTATCTAACCGTTTTAAAATTTTTATTACTTTTATATTTCCAAGAAAATATTTGCTAATGTTTCTTACTATACATTTTTATTACGACAAACATTTTTTTAAAGCTGAATTAAAATCTTTAATTTCCCTATTATAGTTAAGTCGAATTTTTTTTCATCCTATAGAATATAAGGCAATAACATTTTTTATATCTGTATTATCAAAATGGGATTTTGTTTGTTCTCTTTTAGTAGGTCATAAGGTTTTCCGTAAAAGGTTACGTATTTCAGGAAAAAAATATTAGAAAAACCATACAATCAATAAGGATAAAGAAAAATATTTAGTGTTTAGGTTGATTATTAGGAATTTTATTTATAAAACTGTTTCTAAATAATTGTTTTTCAGTACTGAATGTAAGAAGAAAAAAGGTTTTCAATTCAACAACGTCAGAAAAACAAATATTTACTGTTTCTCTTGAAATAATTTAATATCGCAAAGTAAAAATATTTGTTCCAAAACTCCAGCTTGAAAAAGCATCCCTTTCTAAAGAAACTAAAAATCAATGTTGACTTTTTCACTCGAGGAAGGGATTTATATGAAAATTTTTTGAAAAATTTATTTCATTGGGGGCGCAGCTATAAAAGGATCGGATTTTTCTTTTGTCTATTTCTGGGTCAACACCAATACTACCCAAGAACCCCACCCCCACCCCATAGGTATATAGATTTCACCGTCTGCATTGTATGTTGTAGCAAAAATAAAAATTAGGGAAAGCTGTAGGTCCTCTATATCCGATTTTTTCTTATATGAGCAATGTTTAGAATTATAAAAATATTTCATGTTTAGTAAAAAAAAAAACTTGTTTACCGTATACGAATAAAAGAATTTCTTTGAGTTGTTTCTTACATTTGAGGGTTGCCTTTTAAAGAAATTTCTTTATTTCATCTTAGTTGGAAATCCTTGTGAAGTACACTTATCTACCTGTATTGTCAAGAAACTGTCCTACAGACAAACACTTTTCTGATTCCATCATAAGCAAACAAGTAGTGTTTCTTCAAAGAAGCTCTTCTAGAATTAAGCTGAGGGAGCTGTACACAAAGGACATTTGAAATCGCTGCTTCAATGCAAACAGCAAACACAAACATTTAGTGTATTGATTTATCCCGAAGAGATGGAAAAAAAGAACGAAAGAAAACTAGTTTGTACAGAGTAAAAAGCTTTCCGAAATTATCATCGATAAAATCGTGAGCGAATGAAGGGTAATTACGGATTATTTTAATGTACATAATGTTTCTCTAATCCTTAGCTAAAGCTTTACTGGCGCTTAATGTAATGTATGTGTGTGTGAAGGCTGCTTTTATAAACATCTAAATGACACGCAGCCCATGTCGTATGTGAGAGAATAATGCCATGAATTGTAGGCGTTTATTCACCAGGGATTCAACACTAACAGATAACGAAATGGGGTAGTGTTAGATGCTAAACTCCTTAGGTGTTTTTTTCAGCTGAAACACGGTTTTGGTTTAAAATAAGACGACATTTATGTGGGAGGATATGGAATAAAAGAACATTTTATTTAGGAAAAGATGACACCCACTGATATTGATAATCAGTTTTGTAATAAGGTTTAACCTTGAAAATTGGTAGTTCAGGGTCATTACAAGGATACAAAAAATTATCGTTGAGAGAAAAAACTAAGGCTTAATTGGGTGGGAATGACCTTGGGGTGGTGGTTTTTTCTGTAACCCCCAGTTGAAAATTGCAAACCCACTCGTATGATTATTCTTCCTGTATTTTTTTGTGTTAAATATTTTTTTATTTATTTTTAAAAAGGTAATTTAAATCGGATAAAAGTTTCATTGTGGTATAAACTGATTGTAAAGTATCCAAACTTTGAATCATCGATTTTTAATCAAACTTGTAATTATTTTGAAGGTGATATTGCCATGACAAAACAGTCTGTTTGGTATTCAGATACCCCATTACCGAAGCAATTTTCTTAGGCTTCCTCTTCCTCCGGATTTTCTGTAAAAAATACTAATATTCGAACGATCTATTTACATTAAGCTGATGGAAATATAACCTGATAATGATTGGCGGGGCGGCAAATGACGAACGATCGAGTTATTCGCTCCTCCGGGCAGTTTCACCCTAGTTGACAGGATAAAAATATCGAAAGTATGTTTTATTATGTTTTTCCCCGGAAAATTTAAAGCGTAACATCACTGCATCAACCGTTAACCTCGGAACGAACCATTCGAATTGGATCCAATTAATTTTTGTCTTCCCAAATCGATTTAATTGCCATTCCTGATGGTTCGAATACTACGTAATGACGTCATAAAATCAATCACTCAATACTCCAATCAGCTCGGACCAACATAACTCAATTAAGTCCTTAATTGCTCACTGCCTCCACCCTTCCATTTATTATAGAGGTTGCTTTACAAACAATAATGTTCAAATTATATATTCATGTACATGCTTTCACGTTGGTTTAAATTTGATATCAGCTTTTACTAAAAGTAACTTCGTTTTCTCAAAATCGAAAACACGTATACCTACTACCCCTATTAAACAAGGACAGATCATCATGGATTGAAATTAGATACCTTTTGGACTACATATCACCCCATAAAGAAAGACTTGTTCGAATCCCCGTTAAATAAGAGAGAGGAGATCGAATATTGAAAAACGTTTTAAAAAAACTTTGTCTATTTAAACAAAATCATTCTAATAAGTTGATTAAAAAAGTTTGTGCATCAAGCGAATTCGTTCCAGATAGTTAAATAAATAAAATTTCTGTGGAATAATGGTCTTGTATCACATTAAATGGGCACTTGTATGTTAAATCACTAGTCGTGAACAATTATTATACAGTTCGGGGTAATAACAGGACATAACATTAAATTACACATATTTATTACATTATCCAATTTGAAGGGTCGTAATTTTGTCACGTAGGGTAATTTTTTAATTACTATTTAGTTATACGTTGTCTCTAATTATATGGAGATCTCATTACAGCAAACATTTTATTATGTGTAATAGCTAT
Source organism: Hemicrepidius hirtus (assembly GCA_963082805.1). Taxonomy (NCBI): domain Eukaryota; kingdom Metazoa; phylum Arthropoda; class Insecta; order Coleoptera; family Elateridae; genus Hemicrepidius; species Hemicrepidius hirtus. The sequence continues at coordinate 2,318,030 of OY720166.1, forward strand.
TACATTATAGTCGGTTTGATGTTGAGATATTGCTAATTAAGGTTATGAATTCGATGCAGTTGGGTCTATTTCATGTGGTCTCTTTTAGTGATATTAATACTCTCATATATTAAATATTATACGCTCGGTATAAATCAGATTTCGTGCTATTAGTTGATGAATATGTAACCATAGGGAATTTCAGCTTTGGAATGTTATTATAATTAAACAGGGAAAGTATATTAGAGCACACGGTATATATTTTAATGAAAAAAATAGACTTTGTTAAAACAAACGAATTTACGCTATTTTGTATTTAAAAAAATTAATTAAACTAAAATCACATGGAAATATAAAGACAGCAAAAAATGGAAATCTCACTTTTTTTATAAATCATGGTAGGCTACCCCAGTTTTAATAAAATTTTTAGATATCCTTCATCCAACGCATAGCATAGCCTTAGCAATTTACGGTATACTTCCATAGCGCGCTATAGCATGAAACGGGCACAGTTTTGTTGTGACCCTTACGACGTGTTCAGTTTATATAACGCATGTCAAATTTACAAGAAGTTTTAACCAAGAAACTGGACACGCTTCCCCACAGCCCTCGTGAATTTTCGGCAAAGGCAAGCTTGGAATGTGCCCCAGCGAGCCATGTGCTCTTAAAGTGCTTCGCCGGGTTGATTTCAATAAAATTCCTGTAACCACGTTTTTATCAAAAAATTATTGAACCCTAAAAGCGAACGTTTCATGAATATTTTTTTAAATTATGTCGCTTGGTTATTACAAATTTAAATTTTTCAGGATTTTCAGGATTTTTAATTTCATTGCAAACCTTGTCAGATGTTCTTAAATCTAATAACCCATGCCCACTCCGAAAAAAACTTTCATCTGCGGCACTATTTTTGTTCCCTACACTCATCCCTTACCGTGCCCCCCAAATGTTTTGGTCACGGTCTGCCACTGATTAAAATGAAATAAATTCAACAATAACAAATCGTTCGCTATTTGTAAAATTGTTGTAAGGGAAACACGCAAAGATTTATGCCATGAAATAAAATAAGAGAAGTAATACAGCAAATAAAGCGCGTAATAAATACATATGTCCATGCGTAGCCCTAGGCTAGTTAACAGCAGGGCGACAAATTGTATCCATTTCTCTTTCGCGACTTATCCTGGCAAATATTTGCCGTTTTATTTTCGGTGTAATTTGCTTACGGTTTACTGTTCGTTTTGCCGTTTATACGTAACGTTCACATTTTATTTGGATTGATTCGAAATAACTCCTAAAATTACCAACTATATCCTCGTCCGTACTAACTGAGGAGGATGTTTGATTTTATGAAGTTTCCTTAACAACCCCTTGTTAATGTTAATTATGTTGTCATAGTTAAAGTAATAGATTACATCAGCGAGTACTTTATAATGTAAACCTTAAAACGCGGTGGTGGTTCATGAAATCACGCACTGATTTCATTACGCGCTTGAAATACCAAAAAGACACGAACATTAAAGCGCTACTATTACAAGAATAATGTATAATACGGTTACTTATACCGATAATAGTTTTAAAAATAGGGGTAGCAAATTACATTACAACATTTTCAGGATATAGTGTTATGTTTTGTTGCAAGCTTTTTTTCCTCAACTTGCTTAACAATTTACAAACAGATGCCTTTCGGACTGTCTACTAAACCAGCAACTTTACAACGTATGATAAACACAAACCCTCCGTGGAAATTGTGTTTAAAGGCCATAAGTCAGTCAAAAAGTAAAATAAATCCTTTGCTTAACTTCTTTAGCGTTGAAATAGTTTTTGGGGTATTCGATCGTTCCTCTAAAACATTTCGTGTTTATAAAGAAATTAGTATGATAGGAACTCGGATTTATCATTATTAACCCCCCCCCCCAAAAGTTATTTAATGCTATGTGGATCGAAAAACCTGAAATATCCTGAAAAAAACCTCTTGAGCCAGAGGCTGTATCCACTGAAGCACAAATTCCTAATTTCAATAGGAAATGCCTTAAGGACTAGGAACTACCCCAAACACGTTTAAGGGGATGGTGTTTATGTTAAGTCCCTGAAAATTTATTTTCACACCTAAAAGCACATTTGAGGAATCTTTTCGTATTTTGTTATGAATTTCCCAAGGACAACATTGTGTGACCATTAAAATAGATCGTTTACAAGAGAAAATAATACGTTTGGTCCATAAAACAAATCAATAAGCAATAGGGGGTCTAACCCAAAACCATATAGTGGTTGTAGTACAGAAACATAACCCCAGAATATAGTATCCGGCATTCGAAGTGCAGTGGTAATGGTGTCATAAACATTCGTGCGTATTTCGACCTAGCACCATCTCGAGGGAGGTGTAGAGCGATCTGGCTACAACAGACGGTCGTTGTGGCCAAAATACGATGACATTTCTACTGGCTGCTAGTCGGTTTCAGGAAAACACGAGCTTACGTATCTCAACTCTGAACCTGACTAAATGGGGGTAGCACTAACTTGCTGGATATGCTTTTATAACATCCCCGGATTGTTGACTCGGAGTTAAAGGGTCATTTTCGATAAGAATTTGCAAAAACATCCCAGGTTTGAGGTTGATTTATACGACCTACTTTCTTTTCCTTTTATTTAAAAAAGCTTATCGTTCGTCCCATTTGGATATGCGTAGAGGCTTATGTTATTAAGTTCATCTATTGGGAGAGTAAGTCGTTCACTAAAACCCTCTCCGATTATGGGAATTCGAGAAATTACAACCCGGAGGTTTACAGGCCACTTGCAAGTTCAGTTTATATCTTATTACGTATGTCTGTTGTACCGTGTGATAGGATGAAATTTCCACATCGATGAGCGACTTTCTCATATCCTATATACCTTGTGACGCGTACGAGCTCGCGTATAACAATCTTCAGACGACAACCAATAAGTTGCAATTGAGAAACATTCGTTGCATAATATCGTACAAGGAAATTACTGTTGCATTTTTATATTTAAACTTCAATGCACAATTCTTGAGGTATACAGCAATTACCATCCCTTAAGGGTTAAAAATATTTGTTTATCAGAACTTTAGGTACTCCTTTGGAAAAGTTAATGGAAATACCTACTACTGTTTTATTTTTTGCGGCTTCCATTAAATTTTTATAATTCTTTAATGCTTTTAATACCTTACACAATAAAATTCGAATAAAATCGACTAACCTCTTAGGAAATGAAATTTTATATCTCTGTATTATGGTTATAGTCTCAGGCGTCGTATTTTTAGGACATGGGCGCAACTGCTAAAGGTTTTTTGTCTCAAATCTAAAAAAGTGGAGGTGCAAACCTCCCCTGGACTTTCCCATACTAAAAATAAACATTCGTTTTTGGTATTCAACAGTATTGTTCGCCACAACCGATAAACTAAACTTGAAAATTAGTATATGGAAAATTAACACAAGTGCCGATTGTGTTCATCTGCGCATGTGTGATTATTTATATTCATAGGCTGCTAGGATTAGCCGGCGACAAGGAATTCCCGTCCCGCGCATGGTCACTTGAACATATCGGCACTTACAAATTTCACCCTACACTGTTTTAAAGTTCAAAATTCACGAATTTCTCATCAACCGTACATTTTAGCCATATGAACACCTTATACTATGTGATAGACAATTCAATTTTGCATTCAATTATATAATAATATATAGGGTGTTTCATTTAAAATAACAAAGTTGCTTATTGTACTGTGAAAACCAAACACCCTGTATACGTGATATAAACTTAGAAAAATGCAAATCTATATACTGAACAACTTTTGTATTTAAACTTCTTTCATATTTTGACTAATAAAGGCGCTATACGAGCATCAATTTCCGATTTTCAAAATCTCGTAGAGGGCGCCACAGTGGAATTCTGGCGTTCATCAAAAAACAAAAATGTAGCTAATACCAAGCTGTATAAGTATAGAAAATTTAAACAAATTCCTTAGACCAGTTTTTTTGTAATAATTTTTCAAAAATTTCAAAATTTTTGGAAGAGCGCCGTTGCGACCGTTTTTGGATTTAGTAAATTATTTTTTTTCTTGGTGTAGTACAGCCAAAGGGCTTTCAAACAAGTTGTTGCGGAACCTGATCAGATAACTGGTTTTTGAGTTACGGGGTGTTAAAGTCGAAATTTTGAAAAATTCATAGCGACCGCCATTTTGAAGTGAGAGAGTCCGGTAAAAAACTGTTTCCCTTGAATTATGCCCTTCTTTCATATCCCCTACTCAGATTTTCAAAATTCCGCTTCTGAAAAAAATGATACCAAAAAAACATGTCTAACTTCCGCTTCCGGTTTCGAATTTTTTTGAAAAGCTTATTTTGTCGATGAATTTTCGATATACCCCTTCATTTAAAATTTCATCAAAATCGGTTCACTAGTTTTTGGGTTAGAGGCGTTACATACATACCCTCGCATCCACCCACGCACCCACCCACCCACAGACAGACATTTTTTTCTAGACCACTTTTTTGGGTTCCTGGGGACCCAAAACACGTATTTCCGCGAAAATCTCGACTTCGAAAATTTTCATGATATCAATACTTCCCTATACCAGTAGTGGTATGGGAAAGTAAAAAACCCAAGGACTAGATTCCCACTTAAGAATCTTCCACTGAGCTACGCTTGCCCTACCTACTTATAACATTTAAATGAAGCATAATTTAATTTAACACGTGATAGTTCGAACAACTTCAACGTCTTGTTAAAGTCCTCCCTCATAATATTCCTTATTAAGTGTATCCATTAATTAATTAAATTCCTTCTCTTTAATTACACAACCAACATGTTATATTTTCTTCTAACTTGTTGAAATAATTTTCTTAATTAAGAAACGTTTCTAAAATAGTTTATCCTTCACTAAATAAGTTAACCATTTTAGCACTATATACTACTCACAAGCTTTAGTAATCACGTATTATTATATTATATCGTTAGTAGATAGTTACTACATCTAATTAACGAATTTAACACATAGGGTTAAATGTAAGGGGAGTAAGCTTTGCTACTCTGAAAATCGCATTTCTGGGTAACGTGGTTGGGGTCCTTTTAGAACTTAAACCCTTCGGATTAATTATTTCGCAAACTACAGAAATGTGTAATCAAAATTTTATTTTTAGTTAGCTGAAAACAATGAGCAACAAGAATTGACAGGTGAGTCGATTCTAAATACCAAATTATTTTTTATAATTTCAAAAATTAATTTTTATAAAAAACTTAGACATGGAGAACTTCTAAAAACGGATTCATTCATTATTTAAGGGTTGAAATAAATAAGTTGTGGAACTCCCAAGTTATTCTTTTTAAATATTTATTGGTGTAGAGGGTCAGGTACACCAAAACAACTTTCAAAATGGATAGTATATAAGTTTTTTCAATTTTATAAGGGTAGTAGTGTTCTTGGAAGCCTTGTGGGACTCATACAAATTCGATTTTCCACATTTCTATTTCTTTGAGAAGGGATAGTTTACAGGGGGTGTCCAAGCTCGATATTTAGAGGTTGAGAATGCTTTCGTTGAGAATTAAGGGACGAGTATTTGAATTTCCTTTTATAAAAGAGTGAGTCCCGAATTTTTGTTCCTTTTTTACTCCCAATGTTAAGGATTTGTTTTTCATATTAGCACGTATCGATAAAAGTGCTACCCCTCTAATGGGTGTTTAATAATCCGCCGGTACTTAAAAATTCTGAAAGAATTTGAAAACGGACCATAACTAATTTGTAAATGAAGAGAATCATTTCATTTAGGGATGGAATGGCATAGTCCTTTGGAGTGAGGGATCAATTTTAGCATTTATATTCTCGGTGGACTAATAATGATGATGCTGTATGATTGACGAATATTGATGATGTACTTTGATGTTCTTGCTTTCAAAACGTGAATGAATTTGGCAGAAGTATCGCACCATGTCAGTACTCAGTCTTTCTTTTCAGTCTCATGCTTGTCAAAAAATAACTGCCAATTATTCCAGCCCGTGAGCAGTAAAAAAATATCAAATTCCCCTTAATTAATTGCCTTTTAGCTCTAAAAATAAACGGGTCCCGGATAAAAGCGTAACGCACAAATTGACGGCCGAATCATTTGTTATGTTATCAGAAGAGGTAATTGGATTTTAGCTGCCACCACGTCACGAATGCACCCAGTTCTGTCAATGAATGTTAAATATTTCTAATTGTGCAAATGACAGCTCCGAAAACGACCAGTCAAGATGAAAATGCTATATCAACTATTTTTAGTTTGGATCGTTCAACAACATTCATTTTCAATCATAAAAATGAATTATGGAAATGTGGTCCATGGACGTATTTTATAAATACCATTTTATTATTTCACTTTATTTTAATTAAAATATAGCGCTGCCAAAATATAAATCATACCCACAAAAAATACATATTTTAATAAAAGCCTGAAAATCATTGAAAGTCTTGAACTTTTATTTAAGACACGTTTCGATGGTTACGTTTTCTTATTTTATAACACCTCAAACTAATTAGTTGCTGAATCAACTTAACTGGAAATCAACTGAATTTTAATCCATTTTTCCGACCAACTAAGGCGAGACCCTTAACCTTTTCCAAGGTTATATCCTTTGTAAAGTGTAAATAATAGAAACATAGCAATAAGGAAATTTTGAAAATATTTTCTATATAAATTTTTTTTATAATAACGTCGGGGTTAAAACTCTTTATTGTACACTTATCCGTATGTGTTTTCAAATTGATACAGAGAGGAAATAGCTACAGTCCCGGCAGTTTTATCAATTGTCGGAAAATAGGGGTAGCTACTGATATAAAAGCGAATGTTTAATGGATATTGCTCATAATTTTAAAATAATTATTTTATCGCTTGTGTATGTTTTACGGTCTTTTCTATGGCGCTATTTTTATGAATAATAATTATTATTTTATGACATTTAACGAATTGAGATGACGCACTCCCCCTTAGACATAAGCTTGACAAAAACTTTTGTTACATACTGTATAAGAAAATATTTATAAAAAATGGAAAACTGTTCAAATATTTAATTTTATCATTTTAAAAAAGAATTTTAAGCTTAGGTCTTAAAAGATTTAATCCGAGCGTATTATTTATGATAATCCTATTCCTTAAATTTGCATCCAAAAATAAATCTAAGCTCTTAACATATTTTTCGCGGGGATTTTTGATTTATCCCACATCTCCGTTCTTTATGTTAATTATCCTTAGTCCAGGAGGAACCTAATTTACACCAACTTAATACCGATAGAACAGAGCGTAGTACGTACCTTTAAGCCCTCTTAATATCCATTACTATATTATCTAGAGTCCTTGCACGTAATCTATATTATCTTTCAACAGGGAGATAACAAATGGCCACGATCCTCTTGAATTATGGGTTATCACAGGCTTTGCAAGCACATGGGCTATTGTATTTTGTTTTGAAATGTGGATGTACCAGAGGGTGGTTTGCAACGGAAATATAAAAAACGGAAATCCTTTTGTCAGTCTATACTTATTGCATTTGAAGTTGCAAGTGCATGCATAACGATTTTGTTCAAGTGAAGGATGCCCCATCAAACACAAACCGTAGAGCATTCAGAATAAACTTTTCTTGTTTTTTTTTATTATTTTATTACCACGGTGCTTTTGACAGGTATTTTCTCATTACAATTTCTAGGTTTTTATTTAAACCTGCTGAGAAAAATTACAGTTTTATGCTAATTTTTATATTCACCCTTAAATAATGAAATGGTGGAGCTTAAAGGCAGAACCTGATGGGTTAAAACGGTTCCGTCCATGGGGTTTCTAATTTCGTCTTAAGACACAAAAAAATATGACTGTGTAACCACTAATAAAGTACCTTAGAGTTTCTGTGAAATTAATTTTAAGTTTTCTTGCTCCTACAATAACAATCTGTTCTAGTATGAGAAAGCTCATGTATTTTGCGATTTACTTACCATGGAAGAAAATTAAGTTAACCTGAGCTTTGAAAACGTAACTTTAAATTTAATAATAATAATCTGCACGATTCAAAATAAACATTATACAGTGAAACTTCTTAAAAATACATCCCATGTTATTGTAACACTGTAATTCAGGGATTGTTTCAGAGAACTGTGTGCAGAGAAAGCTTTGTAGGGATTGTGGCTTGGTATCGCTATTTAGCACTCGCGTTCTCTTCTATTGTGTTCATATGTGGATCCCTGGACAGTTAGCAACCTGATATTGTTTCACTTAAAACTCCATGATTATCTTTCCTTTGTTGTTTCTTTCTTTTGTTATAATGCTTTGCGGTTTCAGCGGCTTCATTTACCTAATTAAAAAAATTCGATAACCAAGAATTTCCAATATTGTTTTACCACTAAATAAAATAAAAGAACGATTGGATAAAGTTTCATGCTTTTTATATCAGTTCGGTTTCGACAATCCCATTGTGACATCGACCTTCATGTCGATTCTTGTTCCTAAACGACTTTATTCTCTTAAATTATTTAAATTCGATCTATAAGGCGTGTAACGTTTTAGTGAGAAAATTCGTTAAGAAGGTCGTAGCGTAAATATGGGGAAAAAAAGTGGAAACGTTTTGTATTCCCAAAAAATTATGTCTTCTGGAGCGAAAATGTTGTAATTTAACGTGTTCGCGCGAGTTCTGCCACTAAATAATCGTGTTCAACGCACGTAAATGTAAAACAACGAACAAACTAACGAATATTAATCGTTTTCGAGTTTTAACATGCGGGCTCATTTTCACTTTAAGCACGAATTGGGAATCGAACGATCAATTTAATCGGACATTATTAAACTGTTCAGTTTGACCAGTTCAACTAAGCTAGTGTCAGTAATTAAGACTGCAATCAATTCAGTATCGGTCTTTATAGTTTACTTATTGATATTATTTGTTAGTGTCAAGAGTTCGGCGATAAACCCTTAGAATCCCTTCGAATTAGCACTCTTCCTTCTGGGAATCGATAGAATCGAATCGATTCGTCTAAAATCCAAAAAGTCGTTTCCTTTTGAAATAAAATTTAAGAAAAGCCTCGCAATAACTTCATATGAATTTATGAAAGTGGAAAAAGGGTAGATTTTTCATTTACGTGTAATAATGTTTACATCCTCGCTTCGTAAATTTGTACTCTAAATTTTATTCCCGGGGATGGCCTTGTAAAAGGGAAGGAAACGTCTCCGTATCAAATTTGCTTTTTCCTGTGCGTGTGTTCGGTAATATCAGCAAAAAGCGCGCGTTTTGTGAAACAGAAACCGTCAGTCTTCCTGAAGATGCGAAATCCCAAGACGACGTAATAACTCTGACACACGGTCACACACTTTTCATGAGTTTCACGCAAATTTGCTATTCTTCAGAGGCTACAGTGGCGTCCTAAGGTGTCACATTTCAACTTTTTTTATTTACTGCATTATTACTTTTGAAACAACAGAAAAAAAATCCCAGAAAATTTGTGAATACTATATTTATCTAAGGGGCAACTTATTTAGCGCCAATCCTTAGGAATACGAAAAAATAATTATTTGAAATAATTAAGCAATTTATATCAATAATTTGACAGAATTGATCAATCTCCAAACCCCTAACAAAAAATATTGACATGACATGATTAAATCACACAATGTTAGCTTGTAGCAAAAACTGTCCAACTTCTGAAATGACTTTTGTCAAAGGAAGACAACTTTTGTTTCTTTAGGAAGTTATTCTTTCTGTTCGGCCCAACTAAGAAATATTAGAAAGCTAATAGGACTGTATTATTGATGATTAGCCTTAATAGCACAACAGAGCACAGAATAATAAACGAAAAATCGCCAGATTAATCAAGCAACCTCATTATACTACAACATTTAGCAATTTATTGTCTTTGCTGGGCAGGTTGTCTCGTGGTTGAGGCCCGATCTTGTTTTCTAAAAACACTGAGGGTGTCGTGTGATATACGGTGCCCTTGCACGTTCTACCTGGTCTGCTAACCTTATTTCCTTGCGTTTAGACATAACAGACAATATAAGGAGGTATTAAACCGCTCCACATACAAACTCGATCAATTGATTATTTGAATAATTTATAATTACGGGAAACTGACTCGATTATAGTTCATTTCCATACAGTTTTACATTAGAGAAAATGTTTTTTATTTCAGTTTTCCATTTACGTACTAATTCGTTTTATTTTGCAAAAATCAAAAAGCTTTCCTTCTCTGTTTAGAAAATCAAAATTGTTTTTTGGTTTCCTTATGAACTCAAGTGGTTCTATACTTGGCCAACGTAGTCGCCAGAGCTTAACCCTGCAGGACTTTTAGTTAGGACGAGGAAATTTTACAGTAATAAATTTTTTAAGTCGTTAGTTTCATAAGGAGTAGGAGCTATGGAAGATTTAATGCAAGGTTTAAAAATAAGGGTTGGTGTTGTACCGTGACTGATTGTTTAATCCATTTTTAAGATTCTTTGGTTGTAAGTTTGATATTCAAAGCGAGTGTAAAAGTGGAAATAATCTTGGAACCGCCCTGGAGCAATTAGGGAACTATAATTAATGTGTTTTCGGGAGTATATGTAAATTCAGGAGTCGCAAATTAAATTTGGAGTTGGCGAAAGTTCGTCGGTAGGTAAAATGTCCGGGTGTTGGGAGTGGCGCTACTGATTTTGGTCGGTTCCGGTCGAGACTCCGGTGCACAAAGCCAGTGAATATAAGTTCTTTTTTATTCCGATGAGATGTGGCCATTCGTCACGCTCGGTTTGGGTGTAAACTGAATCGTTTCAGCACCATCTGCACTTCTTCGAAGTTGGCAAACTTATTTTAGAATCCCACTGCGCTCGTATATGGGATATTTTCAAGGGAAATTGGCAAAAATTTTAAACCTTGTAGAAGCAACAAAAAAAGGGAAATGGGGGACCATTACGTAATCTGGTGGTGTATAACTTGTAATTTATTCTTAAGACTTTGTAGAAGGCGCCAGCAAGTCTAAGTCAACGCCTACTGCTCTAGGACTTGTAAATTCCGAAGAAAATCTTGCTTTTCGGTTGCATTAGTATAGAAAGAAAAGTAAAAGCAAGAATAGCTCTATTTCAACGGTCTATGCTAAACGAAAGCTTTGAACCGTCGAGTTTCGTATCTGACATCGCGATCTCAACCCCAGCGCTGCCTTTTGTCAGTTATTGATAACAGATAAAGGGGAGGAAGCCATTGTTACTTCCGTCTAAATGTTTGCAACCAGTAAAACGGGCGGACAAATATTTGATTTATGAGTTTATTCGTCTTTCAATTTTAAATTGTTATGGTCAACATAATAATATAAAAATTCGGGAAAACCAGACCCTTTTTCCTTCCCGTCTGATTCCTTCAGAATAAATATGTTTACACAACAAGGAAAATATATCCCCAATAAATATCTGTTAGATGTCCCCGGATTTGCCCTTACTATAGGAACCAGAGGACACAGTTAGGCAACAGGAAAGTTACCTAAACATTTTTTAATTTGTTCCTCGATATCTATTAGAAACACTATAACAAGTTTTTTTTACTACATTACTTAGCATAAGGAAAAATTAAGCACGGTTCGGGTAAAAAATCCGGCACGGCACGGTTTGCAAAATTACAACGTCGGCGTCGGTACGTTCCGGAAATCCGTCACGGCAACTAAATTTCACTAAATACCTTTTTTCAACCTTCAAACGTTTATTAGGGTCAAGAACTTTCCCAATCAACAATACAGTGGTCACCCTTTGTACCAAGTCAGCATTTTCTCTACAGTTAATATGTTATGTTTCCCAATTACCTTTATTTCTAAAATTGTTTCTGTCTGGTAAGCAGAAAAATTCGGTCTCTACCTTTGAATAATGATCATTTTCAGGCAGTAAAAGAAAAACAAACGAATTTACTCTTTTGGTAACTAATAATTCAAGAAAAAATAATTGGAAAAGCGGTCGCGTTGATCCTGCGGGCTTATTCTTGAATCCGCAGCATTTGAGTTCAGACTGAGCATTAGAATTTTAATTTGGTTGGATCAGAAAATACACACAGAAACTTAATTACAGCACAGTTCATTCAGTTGGATGTTTTCCTGAAAATATTTTTATTTTTTTGAGAAAAACACAGTTTAATATTTTTTTTGATTAATTCAACCGAAGGAAAAATTTTTATTTCTTGAAAGTTCTTTGCGGTTCTTCGCTTATTCCAATTAGAAACAAAATTAATGCCTTAAGTAATTGACTGTATGCAAAACCAAAAGAAAGCTAAACGTAAATAATCCAATTAGCCTTCTTGATTTTTATTGATTGTACTTTGAGTTTGCTGCTTCGCTTTAATGCTGTATTTTATTTTTACTTTATTTTTAATTTACGAAGCATCCCTAAGCAGTATTTTTTTCTCTTTATTCCACTCCATAGATTCCTGAACGTTTTCTACTCACAGAATAGATAAATTACAGGCTAAACGTCTTGTATTTAGTACAAGACGCTCATAAATCCTAGTTAGCCACGATGAAGAAGTCTAGTACCTGTTTTTCAATAAAGAGTCATGACAAGTGAGCATGATTGTTTTTATTTCCTCTTAACCACAACATGATGGATTTTTTGCAATTTAATGCCACATGAACATTCCCCAATCACGTTAATGTTAATGACTGCGAAAAATCTGCTGCCCAAGGGCGCAAAAAAACTCTTCCGTAAAGTGTAACAATTTTTTTTCTGCACCATTCTAACGCTAATGTCCGAACATAACCCTTAACGACCAAGAAATAAAACCACAAAAGAATAAATTAGATGAGCAGATTTTTCACCCCAATTTGAAATACACACCCTGTATTTCTCCATATTCAAACTAAGTTAGATTGAGTTCTTATTTCTCGACTGGATTCATTCATCAAAATTGTTGATTAATGGTGCGATGCATCATTTGAAGCAAACCGCTCGGTGACGTCTTTCTGCCAATTTAACTTGACTGTAATTAACCGCACTATACTGAAAGGCATATCCCATGTGACATGAGTAAGGCTTAACTTTTAAAAGTTCAGGATTAATGACGTACCTACGGAAAATTAGCAAAAATTACGTAATTGATAAGTTTTTGGATTTGATTAATAAACTCTTAGGTTAATGAAGTTTAATCAACTGGAAAAGAAAATTTGTCTATATTAGGAAACTTCTCTGAAAATGTGATCGGGGAAAATAATGCGTTTTACCTTTTGTTACCGATTTAACTTCTGCAGTTTTTAATTCCAATAAAGCATTTTAAATTGTAGAAATTAAGTTTGTATCATTCGAAACAGAATTATCATCAAATCCGGCACGGTTGGGGGGCTCGAAATTATACGAATGATGGTTAAATTCGGGCATAACACCCAGCAAAGCCTCAAAGTTCCATAATATCCAACATTATTCAGAAATTCAGAATGTTCTCAAAACTCCACATTACCCGGCACGGTTTGAAAATTATATACCACCATAAATTCTGTGCTAAAGATTCAAATTATCGCCCTAGCCGTCATTTAGGACACGGATTAAAAAAATTCCATCCTATCCGGCACGGCTAGAAAATTCAACACCGACCTAGAAGGCTACAAATCCGACACGGTTTGGAAATTCGGCACGTTCCGGAAATTAGGCACGGCCGAAAACATTATTTGAAAGAATATTACCGTTAGATGTATTTTTGGATATAAAATTTAATTATTTTTGTTGTCATTGCTAGAAGTTCGGGAAATGTTAAATGGTGGAGGAGCCAATTAAAAAAAACGGTAATAACTACTAATATCGTGGTTGAAGGTTTAGCAAAAGCATTTTAATTATCTTGAAGCCCTACGTTATTTAATCTGTTTTAATGCTAATGGTTCTCGTTTCCGTATAAAATTCCATAAACACACAGCTCTGTATTTTGTTCTGCATCACATCACACACATATTTTTTTACAATAGCTTTAACAATAATTAGATGAAAGAATAATGTTTTTCTCTGTTAAGGATTTAAATCAAAGGGAATTACAACGACTCTCAAATTTTTTCCGTTAATTTTGACTCGAAGTCGTAATTTGCAAAAAGCCTTGATCTTGCTTAACCCCATTTCCATTCCAGTGTACCCGGAGCACAATTAAAATCTATTATGTTGTATGTTACAAGAGGTATTAAGACATTTTCACGGCCTACTTGTAATTTAACTGGATTAAATAATACCCATGTTGAACTGATGCGCCTTATTTGATCGTTATGTGGGATAATCTACATGTAAATTATTGCTAAAGGTGCTAAATGCGTGAAATTAGTTTTACAAGTACGATTTCCCGTTTCAGGAAATTCCTTAATAAATATGTTAATTAAAAACTTCTCTATCTCTAATTGGACTTTCCTAGATTAAATTTCGTTTGGTTTTCAAGATATTTTTACTTGGGGTAGGTTTTTCTAATTTATTTGAATTATTTCCTTATACAACAGTAATTATTACAAAGAGAAAAAATAAGCTTTCCATGCAGCTTGTAATTTTCAAAGCTCTGAAACTGTTAGCGACGCAAAATCAAGGCCTGCTGTCGTTATTATTGTAAGGGGCATTTTTTTATGGGGCGCCATTGGTAGTTAGCAATTATAAAATGCAGAAAATGATGAATATTTATCTGGTAGAGCGTAAGCATCTCGGAAGAACTGTTTACGTTTAATATAGTCGCTTGAAGAATCAAAAATGTAAAAATAACCTAGAAATGCAACGAGGCTGACTCGACGGTGAAATCAGCCTTCATCAAAAGTCTTATTAATATTCATATAAGCTATACTGCAGTAATCTTAATTTAAAATGGATCTTTTGAAGCGAACAGAATAATTTCGGTTGGTTTAAGAGAGTTAAAGGTGAAAATTTAGTCTCCTTAATTTACAATTAGGAAGAGAAAAGAAAACGTATAATGAATTCATCTCAAGATCCCCGAATAGTTTTTATTCCTCCTTAAAAAAATACCAAAACGCAAGACTCGTAAAAAAAAGATTAGTAAAATAATAAAAAGTAGGGACAAAGTGAAATTTCAAGATGCCAATGAATGCGTTATTAGAAAATTTAAAAAGTCTTTCTACTTCCATCATTATTAAAAATTTTAAAGAGGAGAATAAAGGGCAAATAATTAGATTAGCATCACGATCACGTAAATTACATTTTTTACCTCCGTCTCTTAAATATTTTTTTCCTTTTCCCTGGGCTCGACCAAAAGACGGCGACGGCGGCACTAAAAGCAAGCATACCTGCATTGTAAATAAGCAAGACAAATGTTCATGTTAAATTGTATGTAAAGAATGTTACTTATCTAAGGCAATATATTATTCGTATTATGGTTTTCGTGCCATTTATCGAAGATTTCTTATTCTATTTTCCGAGGACGAAATTGTGCAAGAAAAAGATGACAGTCTAAATCATGTTAAATACTTAAAATAAAGGAGATTTTCCGTTTTTGCCTTGCGACGTAAGACCCCTCCTTAGACATTTGCATTCATTCCGCTGCCTCGAGTTTCGCCCTGGAAGGACTAAGAAAAATTAATTGTATTTTTATGCACCTCCCACTTTCAAGCAAGGAAGCCAACAAAATGTTTCACGCTTTTAAAACTGTTTTAGTTGAACGTCAAATAAATCTAGCTGACGCCCTTATTTATACATTCATAATCGTCGACAAAAATTATAAAGATTAAAATTATCTAATTTGCATTTCTAATGGTTCCGGGGAATAAAATTAATTTCGAGGAAAAATATTTATTCCACGAAAATTTGTAACTTTTAATGTTTTTGTTAAAAAGATCTTAAGTTTCAAGAAACTTCACCCTCTTTTATTAGAAGCTATCTTTTTCTCTAGTTACTTAAAAGTAATACGTGTCGAACTTGAGAATTCTTTTAACACTTAAGGACCTCTTTTTCATTCTTCTTCAAAATAACAAGACAATGGAGAAATATGTTCTACAAATACATTTCTTAAATGGAGTCAACAACAACACACCATTAGATATTCCTCCTCTTACATTTATCTTAAATTTTTTTTATTAAGAATTGAGTTGGTAGAATATATTATTAAAAGCGCAACGTTACAGATTGCCGATTGAGGGATTCGGTAGACGCGCGACCGCGTAGCAGAGACACGGAGTTTTTTGTATAGAATTTTCCACTTACGCAAAACTAACCTTGAAGACTCTTTACAGAACATGGGTCTTGTAAGAAAAAAAGTTTGTCTCAATACGTTCGTTAAGAAATGAGATCTCTGTCGCCTAGGAAGCGACTAGCAAGCTGGGGATTACGGGGTTATAAATGGAATAATTATTATTTTACATAACTAACTACATAAATCATTGAAAAAAATTTAATGTAGTAAGTTTCTTTCCGGTTAAAACGGAAGTAACATCAGGTTATTGTTAAAGTTATCTAAAACCAAGTAAGCAAGTCAGGAGTTTTTTTTTTTAAATATTTTGTACCTAATGCTAAATTGTTTCCAAGAAGTTTGTTTACTGTTTAAGAAAATAAACTCAAGGTGTTTTGAAATTTATGGCCTGAAACTAAAATTAGCAAAAAGAGACAGATCGAAGTAAACAAGAGAGTAAAGCAAGTGTATAGAAGAAAAAGTAAATCTTAAGAGGGATTTGTAAAGCAAGTCGGAAAGCAACAAACATTAAAATTTGCACCGTAACACTCATAAAACACAGAGAATTTATGTCCTACATTTGCAGATATTAAGGAAAATGAGAAAGTGGTAAAAACACGAAAAGTTTTGAAGTTGTTAAGCACCGCTCGCATTAATCACTATTTAATGCGTTATCAGAGAATGTGAAGTTTTTCGAAGTTACTCGCCTAGAAAGCATAATTCAAAATCGTTAGGCCGCTTAGTAGAAAATTTCGGCCATTAGAATCATATTTTTCTCACATATAAAAATAAATAAAACAGAAATAGTAGAAAAACTCTTCGCGAACACTAAAAGATGCTGAAAAATACTGACATCCTTGTTATCTTGAAGTTAATATATCAGGAAATCATGAGGAAATTCAGAGGAAGACGTTAATGGATTATAACTAAGAACTTCTTAAGGGCGCAGGTCCGGATAAGAAAACTTGTGGTTGAAAACTTCCATCAGAAGTTTAAAACCTTTGAGGATCTGTAACTTAATCTCGATAAACCATTACACATGTAAAGATTAAATGTAATTACGGTGTGCATCATTCCCAATTTCCTGTTGAAATTGACTTTAAAATTAGATTCTTATGATTCTATAAATAAGCGCACGCAAAGAAACTTTTATTTTTGTATATAGGAAACGTTCCATTTTAAACCAGGAAGTTTCAATTTTGGGAAATGTTGAAGAAAAGTTTTTGTTAAGTGTTCAAGCAGGTAAGGCAGCTTGGCTTGGCTTGGTCGATCCGTCTCTGTCGTGACACACGCCAGTAAGTAGATAGCGAGGGTGTTAAAAACATCTCAGAAAGTTTGCAAACTCGGAGATATCTCGACAGAAAAAGTTTAGCCTAAAAAATCCGATTTCGGGAGAAGTTTGATGTTAAACTGAGATTAATTATAATCGAATTTAATCGTACAAGAAATTGCCTTGATTATCAAGTGAGTAGGAAAACTTTCCAAAAAGAAATAAATTAGTGTCGTGTTAACGAGATTTATAAACATAAATAAATTTCAATTACAACTCTGGTTACTAACAACCACTACAAGATATTTCTTAATTATGTAATCGGCCTATCTGAAAATTACGCTACTGTACAATAACAACACGTAAGTAACTCAAACAAATACATTTAATTTTTTGCAACGTACTCAAAAAAATAAGATATACCAAGGTGACGACTCAGAAGTGACCGATTACGCACTACCCAATATTCAAAACCCCTACGATTTTTAATCTACAACATAGGATTATTTCCTACTAACATCCACCCACAGTTCGCATAAGAGTAGACAAAAAATAGGTATACAGGATGATTCCAAATTATTGTGCTAATACAGCAAAGAAAAATTCCATATGGATAATTGTTATCAACGTCCCCTTCTCGTTTTTCTGCACTGGATGGGATATTCCAAAGGGCTATAGCTGAAAGTTCCTCTGAAGGGAGTTTTCTGGAAATAATATCTGCTTAACGTAATTTCACTGTAATGAACGTAAACTTGGGAATCCTTCTCTTAACCAAACCTATAAAGGAGGTTCTTGTCAATTTCGGTTACTTGCTGTAATCGATTACATAAAAAGCCAAATTCTTGAAATACCTTGGATATTATTTCCAAATTTTATTATGAAAATGGGATAAACTCGTAAAAACTAGTTTGTAATCCTGAAAAATATTCGGGATTTTTTTCTGTTTACAAAATTTACTTCCGTTTTTTCTAATCGTTATTTTCTGCATAAGTGAACTGAAAAAAATTATTTATGATATTTTTCCTTTAAGTATAAACTATTTTTTGTTATGAAAATCTTCAGATTTAATAACGTCAGAAAACGTAGGCAAAAGGAAAAGATTTTACGTGCTAAAGGGAACCAATAACAATTATTTTTTATTGGTCTCGATACCAAAAGAAAATTTAGGTCAAAATGGCCTCATCCTGTTATTTAATAGCCCCTGAAATTACTCTTGTAATCAGATGTAAGTAATGGGAAAGTTTAAAAAGATATTTCTCTAATGCTGTAATTTCTCAAAATGATACGAAAATTTTATTTTACAACCAGCGATACGTCTTCAGCCTCAGAGCGTTATATAAAGCTGTTCAAAAAGTAAATTGTCTTTTGAAACAACCCGAATATTCTTGAAAAATTTAGAACTACCCCAGTAATAGAATCTGAATCCTGACAACTGGAGGAACTAGGAAAAGCTCCTGTCCAACAAGACCGCCAGACCTTAATCCTGCAGGTTTTATAACTTGGGAACTGTCTCAAAAAGAAATAACTTGAAAGCCATCACCAATAATTAAAGAAAATAATTTTAATAACCCGTAGTTCCTTCCCCTTAAAAAGTACCCCCTCCCCTGAAATTTTATTGAATATTTTTTTAATATATTTTTCATTCTTTTCAGGTAAGAAGATATTACGCATTGTTTTCTGGAACTTCGGTAAAGGTTTGTGGGATTTTATTACAGGGTTTTTTTTCCAAAAAAGGAAAAAAAATAATAACGTGAATATTTTTTTGTAATTAGAAATGATACTTCAAACGACAAAAATTGAAGTTTATGCGTCCTGAAGTATTTAGGCGATCGGATTTAGGCGGATAAAACGTACCAATTAAAAGAACCGGGGTTCGAATCCCAACCAGGAATTTTTTTAGAGTTTTTTTCTAGTAATTTCCAGGAAATAAACCTTTTATCCTTTAAACAACAGAAAATGGCGATAGCTTAAGGAAAAACGTAAAATCTAAATAGTTAATTAGATCTCTAGTCGTCTAAAAAGGCATAAAGGAATTTAGGTGTTTGTTTTCCATACGGTAGGTGAGCTATAACAAATCTCCAGAGCCACGTATAAACTACCGTTAGCATTTGGCGTTGATAATGAGTGTATTGTGTTATGAGGGCACCTGCTTTAATCTGCATGTTATCTGATATGTAAATTGGGTCCTTCAGGACCCCTCACTGAACCGGCAATTCTAATCCTGATTCACAAATATCTACTGTTCTCAGGGAGTAAATCGCTCCTTCAAATGCGTTTAGCATTAACAAGCTTAATTCTCTTCTGTTATTATTATTATTATTATTATTACTACTACGACTTTAATATATTCCCCTTCCAACGACGAAAATTTGCGACTTTTCCCCTTAAGAAAATCCGGGTTCTTCCGGATATGGGTCACTTGGAAAAGTTTTAATTTAATTAACTTTTCGGATCTTATTTTTTTTGCACGTGCAGTGTATCCAGGATCTGTATAACTGAGTTTTGTACACGTCACATGCGATACTGTTGTGCTTACCGATATCCTAGAGGCGCAGGAGAATAATAGGGAGGACAAAGACGACTCCAATCGATACTAAACAATTAGACTGCACAAAGACCTGGCTTCGCATCCTGATCCTGCTAATGGTAGGTTACTATTGTCCTGGAATTATGTCCGCTGTGATGGGTTTATGACACGTGCTATTGTTAAAACACTACAGCCTTAAAAAAATTCATGAAATTTACTCTCTAACATAAGGATAAAAATAGTTTTTCAGTCTAGACATGTAATCATCTAAAAAGTTGTAAGTTGAATTTAGGGAATTTTTTAAATTATAAAATAATAATAATAATAATATACAGGAGGGTATGTAAATTTACGAAAGTTACTCTTTATCATGTCAGACATAAGTTAACATTAATGTGTCATGTGAAAAAGGTAAATGAACAAAGGGTGCATTCCCTTCATATTTATGGAGAGAAGGACCCTTGTGGTGTACCTCATGAATTTATCACTACAGTAATATTTCCAGGAGAAAACCCAAACATATTGTAGAAAAATTATTTGGAGAAAAAAAATTGTTTAATCTGATAAAACTTTATTTAGAATATTATTACAAAATCAAATCAAACAGACATGCGAAAAAAAATTGAAAATTATAGAATCGAACCATATCCTTCGTTCATTTATACTACAACGTATGGGTTCATGTAACCATAATCTGCAATAAACAAAAAAAAATTAAATATCTGATAGGAAAGAAACCTGATCACATTGGGTCTGCTTCAATGTTCAGGGTTAAACGAATCTACAGCCATCGTGATCAGATTTTTTTATTGAACACCCCAATATTTTGTTGTTATTTATTCGTACCAATTCCATAGTTCCATGGAGAATAAAGAGTAGAAACGTAGCTAGTAGCTGGGATGAAACCAGCAGATAGCAAAGGATTAGCTTTGGGGGCTGGTACCGGAACTGGCGCAGGAACAGCCATTCCCAAAGCAAGGACAGCGAAAACAATGGCAAACTAAACGAAAATATTTAAATATTAAAAAAAAATTTAGTCTAATAATAAAATTTAATTAAGAAAAAAAAGGATACTTACGACAAATACAGCCTTCATTTTGGTTGATTTTTTTAATTGTTGTATACTGGTAAATAGAACACGAAAGAGTGAGTGTATGCATCTGTAGCTTTGTTTTGGGTTTATATACCAAAGTATCCACTTAATTTGTAATTTTGACAACATTAGCGATAACTTAATGTCTTAAAAGATATTAAAATAAATAAAATTAGGTAATTATGTTTTATCGTGGATTATTAAGGAAAATAACTCGTTTATACTAGAATTACAAAATTTCTTACTCATAGATCGAAAAATATACACGAAAACGAAAACAATTCGAAACCGAAGACATAAACGTAAAAATAATGTCAATTAGGATTATAAAGAATTTTTTTAAGATTACACAAGGTGTTGAAAAAAAGGTGGAACTATTAAGAAAATTCTAATACTATCATCCTATATTTTAATTTTTAATCTTGACCTTAGTACACGTCATATGTCAAGGTTAAAACTTATTTAATTATTTTAACCTCAGCCCAATTTTCCATCTTAATTTAGTCTGCGTATATTCTAGTTTCCCCTAATCCTTCACCCTTAATTCTGTTACTATCCTGAGTTTGCAAAATAATTTCAGTTAAAACCATTACTTCCTTCCTCACTCATTTCCAGAGTGCTTTATCCATTTAAACTATCGTTTGTTTTCCTTATCATTTTCCCATTTTCTGACTTTTTCCAAACACTTTCACATTCGTCGCTTGTTTTTCGTCCAATATCCCCGGATTTTCTTCGGCAATCTAAGATTATCTCTTCATTCCGTTTCGTTTCGTATACGTATTGGGTTGTAATATCGAATTTCACTCAGGATACACTTGTTGGAAATAATGAAGGGTGTGTTTGCAGAAACAAAACCGATTATTCGATTCTAATTGACAGTGCAGACATCAAGTGACAGGTGAGGTTATTTATTATGCAAGATGTACGTTGCTTGCGTGTGGGGAGAGTCAAGTTCGCGCGATTAAACATAGATTATAATAATTGTCATATTCAACATGAGGTTCCTACGGGAACTTTGAGGGAAATTAACGCACTACACGTGGGACCTTTTAGAAACATAACGCGCCCTAACTTTAGTTTTACTCAGCACGTTTAAATAATCCATTAAATCAACATTTAACTAGAAATTTGTTAGTTTTCTCATAACTCATGTTATATTGTTTCGAACTGAGTACGTGATGATACCCTGCTTTCATTTAGTTCAGGTAAATATCAAATATTTCTAACAGTGTTTCCGTGGGAAGGGCCATAAGAGGAAAATCCCCTAAGGGATGAACATGGAAAAATATTGCAAGACAACATTGGAAATCACTTGAATACGTAGCGAGAAACACCAGACTATACGGGTTCGATACGTACAGAAGAGAGACAGGCATCTAATTTACTAACGCAGCGGAAGTTCGCGATTTTCTCATCAACCATACATTTTAGCTATATGACTACCTTATACTATGTGATAGACAATTCAATTTTGCATTCAATTATATAATAATATACAGGGTGTTTCATTTAAAATAACAAAGTTGCTTATTGTACTGTGAAAACCAAACACCCTGTATACGTGATATAAATTTAGGAGAATGCAAATCTATATACTGAACAACTTTTATATTTAAACTTTTTTCATATTTTGATTAATAAAGGAGCTATAGGAGCATCAATTTTCGATTTTCGAAACCTCGTAGAGGGCGCCACGGTTAAATTCTAGCATTCATCAAAACACGAAAATGTACCTAACACCAAGCTGCATAAATGTAGAAAATTTAAATAAAATAGTGTGGTCAGCTTTTTTGTAATAATTTTTCAAAAATTTCAAAATTTGTGGAAGAGCGCCGCGCGCCCTGCGACCTTTTCTAGATTTACTAAATAAGTTTTTCTTCATTATTATATTTTTGAATTGGCGTAGATTTTGCATTAATGCGATAAGATGAGACAGAAAGATTCCTCAAGAGGACTACACTTGTTGTCTTGGCAGTTTTCTGGGCTCTCTTCATTATGGTAAGTGGCGCCAGATTACATTATAAGTAGTACCGTCGCCTGTACGCCCTGTTTCGTTTTAATTATAATAAAGTTTGTTGTTTGAAGCTATATAGAGAGACACACGCGCGTTTGTAAATTAATTTTCTTTGATAAACACGTGACGTTTAGATTCCAACTTTTGCGTTGGTTCTCATTCTGAAGATCAGGGAATGTGTAATTAAAATAACTTAAAGAGCTTAATAATTCGACGTTTCCCGTTTTGTTCCTCCTCCAGAGCAAAATAATTATAGAACAAGAAGAAAGTAGGTTCATTCCGTTTTTAAGATAAATTACTAAAGCTAAGTCTTTTCAATTCCGCGAATTAATTTTGACACAGCCGAGTAATCCGTATTTATATCGCAGCGGTGGGTAATCTTTCGCTTCTTTCGATCGACATGTTACAAATTATTTGGCCTGAATATAATCATCGTCGAATAAAAAAGAAATCTATTAATAGCAGTTCCATCTGGAGCGTATTTCCCGTTTCCTCAGGTCCTCTCCGAAAAGGGGAGTCGACTGATTGCTTCCCCTTCCAGATCCACAACATATCTCGGGGATAAATAGAAACCTTTTACCTCGAAATCTTCGCAACACACCCGGATTCACTATCGGATTTCTGCACTACATTTTGTAACAGCCTTTTCAGATTGAATCATTTTTATATTTCTAGTTACTGAAGCAATTTGCATAACAGCAAGACGCCGCTAAAAGCAAAATTGCCAATCCTGACAATTTTAGAACAATCCTGTTTTCAATTTAACCCCCGTTTCCGATTGTTTCTAACCCAAAGATTCCTTATTTATTTCTTGTAATAACTTTTATTTCAATCGATGATGAGAATATAAACGGGGTAAAGCAGATATTTCTTAGTTGAGTTTAAAATTCATTTGTTAGAGGCTTTGAGCTCTCTAGATAAAGTGAGTTCATTCTCACCGTCGAAGTAGACAAATGTGTAAGATAACGGGTCTGATGCACTTTTCCCATAGAAAATCCCGATGTAATAAAAAGGTCTGTAAAAGCTAAAATACTTCCTGAATAAAATAGATATGTCTGGGGTTTTTTCTTCTATAAGAAGTCTTAATGTTGTATTATTTATCAAGTTATCTCTGGAGTTTTTTTTATTCTGCAGAATTAAGATCGTTTTCGATTCGATAGCAAATTATGTTGCCACTAAACAGAAAATTCCAACCGATCCGTTTCTATTGAATTCCGAGTCAGAAGTATTCCATTTACTCTGAAAATATTCCTTTCTTATCCAGGTAATGAAAAAGCCTCCATTCCTATTTGCACTCAATTGACATGCTGCTTATTTACAAGAATATAATACCAACAAAAAAATGCAGCGTTATTTTGGTAAATATAAAGTCAGGAGTTGTAACAATTTGGCATCACAATAACATCTTTCAAATAAAAAATCCTATTACTGAAAGCAATCGGCTGAAAAGCGATTTGTCGCACACATCAATATCTGAAATATATTACAAATTTTTCTTATGTAGGTAACATTCGTTGATAAATTGCCGAATATGAATTTTATTGTACTCGTGCCGCTTTTTATAGCACTGAAAAATGTGTTTATATTCAGAAAAACGTACTAAAATATGGTTTCCGGAAACGGCTCGATTCAAATTAAACGAATCGAAGAAATGGTACCCAATACGAAAGAATTTTTAACAACCTTAAAATACAAAGTTTATCCTATTCGTTGCACCCTGTTGCTCTCCAGGACATTTTAATTTTAAATTTTCTGATACCCACACGTGATCGAGTTTATAACATTATGGAAATTCCAAAGTTTCCCATTTCTCGCTTCGTATGCACATCTCGATCCCTACAAACTAAATTCCGGTGTTTCTTTATATTTTTTAAATATTTAATCCCAAATTTTCCAAGAATTCCAAACTCTTATAATATCAGACATTTTATCAAGTGCCTGAATGACTTTACATTGTCGTTACATACCAGGACCGTAACATTAAATTTACTCACTACTTTTTTATTTAAACTTTAATGTAATGTATGACGATTTCTTTTCCTTTTCTACCTGTAACTCTAACTTACTCGAGGATAAAATCTGTACGATGTAAATGTTACATTGCCTGCAGAACTATAAACGTAAACATTGTTCAAACATTTCAGCGAGTTATGCCTGAAAAAGTTTCTACGAGATGGAACTATACAGATGCTGACCTCCAGCGACAAGTAAAAATGCATTGAATCAAAATGATGTGAGTGCTTTTCTGAATTGAACTGTAACTCAAAAGCAAACTTGGATTTATCACTTCACACCTGACAAGAACGACCGGAATATCAAACGAATGACACTATCTCTAAACAAATTCAGTCTTTTAGAAAACTGATGGTGATAATTTTTTATTCTTTAAAAGGAATCAAAAGCCCTATCCACCTTACTCCCCTGACTTAGTTTTCAATAAGTTCCTGAAATTGTAATAAGAGCGTGGTGGAAATATTACAAAACAGAACTGGATTTTTTGTTCAATTGCAAATATTCGAATTAAATTTCCTCTAGGCGGTCTGAGTCTAAACACTGACCAGGTAATGATATAAAATACTTGAATCTATGAAAATATAAAAATTGGTATTCGAGTAAAATTTCGTAGCAAAGTTTAAAACTGTGTTCCTTAAAGTATATCGAAGGATTCCAGTTCCTATGCTTTAAGCTCACCATGAACCTATTTGCGCACCTGTTTTGAGGTTTACGAGTAATTGATCCTGACATTGATACTCGGCAAGAAATAAAATTGGAACTGTCGTAAAATAAAATTCGTAGATGATATTTCACAAGCAAGTGCATCCTAGACTTACAAATCCTCGAAGGATTTGCAGCCAGTGCATGAGTTAATGCAAGTTGCGGCTAGTGCAGCCAACTTTATGGCGAGAATATACATTATACGGCTGTCAAACTTGACCGCCAGTTTACAGAGTGCACCTGCCACTGCCATTTCTCTAGTTGATTTTAATAATAAAATTAAAAGGCCCTTTGCTTCATAAAACGTAATTCCGAGAAGGAAATATAACCGTAAATTAATTAGAAATTGAGAAATTGTGTTAGATAACGGAAATTGCTTTAATAAAACGTTTAGTACAGTGGCGAAAAACAATAAAGTCTTTAATTTATCGTTCCTTACAACTTCCTGCTATAAAATGACACTGGAACTGCATTATGTGAATATAAACTATCAGACCCGGAGGTAAAACTGTGTAACCTCCTCTTATTTATGAATAGAAAAAAAAGAGATCTCAAGGAAAGAACTTTTGTTCTATAGCACAGAACTTGACAGATTATACATAACGATGTTAAAACTTTTCTAGGGATGTTTACGAAGCAGAAATTTGGAGGTTTCCAAGTTTCAGGAAAGAAAATTTTCCTTACAATTTGATTCTGAGATTTCCAACAAAGAACACCGATTTTTTTTTGACAAACAGGAGAATTGCCTTTCCAAAGTGAAATATCAAGTCGACTCGTGTTGTCTATTATCCAGATAAAGAGGACCGGTCGATGACGCTATCCTGAACCGATTTTAAATTTTTTTTAAGCAGAGGATTCGGATTCGAATTTTATCCGAAGGAGGTGTTAGGGCCCATTCGGGTGCAACCCTCGAATTCGCGACTCTCTGCGGCCTTCCATAGGTAGAGTTGATACTCTAGGGTCCTGCGTTGCTGAAAGAGTTAAATACTGAACTTGCTGTTCCGGTTGGAGTTGTAGCGAATAAAAAGGTGGATGAGAAGGTTTGTTGCTCCAAAAGAGGGGAAGACAGTGGGAAATTGTACTTAACCCTCTCGAAGGTGGGGATTGAAAGTACAGATCTTAAGAATTGGTGAAACAATTTCAGCACTGATTTACGACTTTGCCAATTCCTCTAAAATTATGAATTCTGAGGTAATATAAAAAAAGGTATAATTCGGGTCAGTAAATAAAATAAAGCTAAACAATTTGAAATTTATTTATTTAATGAATTTTCTTTAGGAAAACCATTTCCTCTTCTGATTAAATTATGGCGATTGTTTGCGGTACATGAAGGTAAATACACTTGAACGATTCTCTATTTCGCCCAATTTGCTTTGTTCCAATTCAGTACATCGAATGGACTATACAAATAGTAATTTACTGCTAATATTATCGGTCTGCGTGTACACGTTAATTTGGTGTAAACGCTGGAAACAGTCCGCATTAAAATGTTCAGGAGAACCACGAAACCAAATGTATTTATGACTCCTGTCTTCCGCTTGGTTAAACGGAAAAATCATCTACACCTGAAAATTAAAAGCCCAAACCAGGTTACACGATTTAATTCAATTTCATATTTCGAGTTACTTGTAATTAAAAGCGTCAAAAACACCAACTAGTACTCTGTTACATTTTGAATAATACGTACTTGTGCTTCCAGAAATGGGTAATTGAATTTTTTTTTAATTCAAAGTTCTTGTCAGAATTTGCCCTTCATACTGGAAAATTCATGAATGAGGTAATACTAGGCTTGTTGGTCCGAAAACAAATTAAAAAGAGCCACCATTAATAATAAATCTATGAATTATAAAAAAGTGGATGGGGAGATTTAGGATTTTTTTAAGGGTTATTTTTGCACTAGTTCAAGGTTAAATAATTGTTTGTGTGAATCAAAGTTTCTTTGACATAATTTCTTTTTTATGTGGTGGTGTTTTTGTATAGAACCCTGAGTAAGGTAAAACGACTAGCAATAATACGTAGTTGAGGAGAAAAGTTTTCTTAGGTTCCACCTTTAATGTAAGTAGTGCGGAATGGGTCCGAACGGCTGTTTTCACCGAAATCGATCCTCCTGATTTATGACCTTATTTTTGGTTCATTGTGAACCGAGTTCATGTATAAATCAGCATATGTGAATATTACATTTGCGATTTCGCCTGCATTCCTTTTTGTCCAATTTTGACAGTTTTTGCTATCAATATGCACGTGCTCAGCAATTTCGATCTGGATCTATCCATGTTTAACCCCAAAACGAAAAAACCAAGGTTGGCGACAAAGCTTTCCAGCAAATTGTTTCATTCCTTTCGCTTTTTGACTCATTTATTAAATCGCTGAGCTAAATAAACGCAAAACATATGTGAAGGCAAACGTGCGGTTTCCATAAACACGCACTAAATCAAAATAACTTTGATATATTCTTTCGACATTATAAAATTGTTATGAAAGATGCTAGAATGTGGGGTGGAGATTGCTGTTTCAAAAATTTGTTTACTACGTCACATTAAAAGCATCTTTGTTTCCCAACTCTAGATACAAATATTCCCGAGGGTTAACGGAAAGCTTATCTCGTGTTTATTTAAAAATATTCTCTTTTAAAGGAATACGTTGCCTTTAGGTATCAAGAAAGCACGATATCTCATCCTTTATTTTTGACAACTATCGTTCTCTTGTTGGTCTTATATTTACTTAACTCTTCTCAAATTTCACCTCGTTAAAGTTTTTAATTATTTTTTGACACAAATTATTAAACTTTTTTATTTATTACCTTATTTTGTAACAAGCCTACTAATAGGAAATGGAAATGTCTCTACCAATTCCACAAGAGGGGCGATAGGAAGGGACCTACCCATACCCCCACCCTCACTTTTCGCTTCCTAACGAGGTACTTAGCCTACACACGCACCCCCACTAAGTCAATAAGAGTGGTGGTAGGTAGAAATCCTCCACCATCCATTACTTCCACTATTACTAACGCTCACCCCAATTAAATCGTAATTATGTTCGGAAGGAAGTCACACCGTCCTTAACAGATTGGTTTTGCTCTAATTTGTTGTATTCCTACAAACTACTTAAGATATTAACAACTTTAACCCTATTACTCAAATCTAATGGTCAACGTAGGTTTAAATTTCTTTTCGGTTTGGATGAGCGCATCGTTTAAATGTTAATAGAATGAAAAAATTCATGAGGAATTATTCGAATGAGAAATTAAAACTTTTAAGTGACTTAATTTTCCCCTCTTTTAGTATAAAGACGATAGAAGAGAACGTTTTCTATAAGAAAGCTGCAGCTAAAAAGGTAAAAGCGGTTTGATTAATGTGGCTTCGTCTTTTTGTTGTAAAAAGAGTCAGGACGTCTCCAATTCTAAATGAACTTTCTGGATATAACCACACTATAAGTGTCGGCGAACTAAAGAGACCCTTTATTAATCAAGTGACTAAAATTAGAAAAAAAAAGGATAATTTATTATAGTTTTTTAACAAACCCTTAAAAATTTCTAATGTAATAATATCTAAAAAAATTATTATTTCAATGTGACATCAAAATAAGTTTTATAACCTCATTTGCATTTAACCGGTAGATTTGAAAAAAAAACCGCCAATTAAAAAGCACTTTAAGCCACTTTGGTGTCTTTTTACACTTACCATTAATTATTACGTAACCCTTTTTAAGCTGCGTAGGAAATAAATCTGTTTTTTGCCAGCCTCGATATTAATGCGTGCGTTTACAAAATTTTTCCGTTATAATTTCCTGTTTCCGACTTTCATTTTTAATTGTTACTGAAGATATTTATTTAGGTAAGGGAAGATACACAGAGCGTTTGTAGCGCCTAATTAGGTAGGGTAACTGCGGGCAAGAATGCGTTTACTGAACTGTTAATTCATGTTTGGAACAACAGAAGGAACCCAAGGGATACCAGTAACTTATTATTAGTGAAAGTGACATTAACAAATGACGGTGTTTAAGCCGGGATTACGCGTTTGGAGTAATCTCCATTCAAATGCAACCCAAATATCCTGCTTCGCTTGGTTTAATAATTATCCCTCTCAAACAAACACAAAAAATGCCATTCTGCTAGGTGTATTTTGATTACAAATGCAAACAGTATGAATGCCTCTAACTGATAATTTAAGATATCTTATGAAAACAATGGATATTTGCATTTTTATATCCCTTAATCGTCGAAATCATCATCACTTCGATTTTTATTGCAACCCTTTGACGTATTATATTTAATTTTTGGGGGAGGTTTAAAAAGGATTTATAGAATGATTAATGATTACCCCTCAATTGTACACAATTTTCCACCAATTTTAAGGTTTCCAGATAACAATCTTGTTTCGCCCTTCGAACTTCAAAACGTTCTATATACAGGATGTTCCAAGTTAAGCCTCCACTATTGCTAACTTCGTTATTATAGGAGCTACGAAATCGGTTAAAAGGACAAACTAGTAGAATTTTTTATGCTGATTATGATAGTAAAATCAGAAAAAACAATTGAGCATCGCATTTCCTAGATATTTACCAAAACATCTTTTTTTTAATGGAACACCCTATATGTTTTTACATAAATGGGTAGAAAATTAAATTCTGGACAAAATTGCTTCTATAACTTTTTCTGATAACATTCAAAATAGCCGAGTTATTTGGATATAACTTTTAAATCTGTTTCATGGCTACTTGATTAAGGTTTAAAACAGTTATATCCAAATAAGTCGATTATTTTGAATGTTATCAAAAAACGTTGTCTAGGCATTTTTGTTCATAATTTAATTTTCTATCCATTTATGTAAAAACATACAGGGTGTTCCATTTAAAAAAAATGTTTTTGGTAAATATCTCGGAAATGCGATGCTCAATTGTTTTCTTTGATATCGCTATCATAATTAGCATAAAAAATTCTACTAGTTTGCTCATTTAACCGACATCGTAGCTTCTATAATAACAAAGTTAGCAATAGTGCAGGCTTAACTTGGAACATCCTGTATAGTCGTCGTGACCTATGAAGGAATTAATACACACAGTTTTGTGTAATATACAAGACTGTAGCAACTTTACTGTGTATCTAATATAATTAATAGAGTATTCATAAAATTATGATAAATGTTAAAGCAAGTCGTTAAAACGTTGTTGTATAATCCACATATTTATCTACAAAACAACGTAGTAATTCATGTGTAAAGTAGTCGAGATAGCTTTAAACTGTAAATGTAAATCCGAACTGTAATGCGATGTTCCATTAAAAAAAAAGCAGGAGGTTTGTTTTAGCATTTAAAGTGTTTTAGAATTACATTTTCAATTAATGCCCCTGCAGTGTTTTTATTAAGCCAATCTTTCAATTGTCACAAAAAACGTTTTTATTGGTAATAAATAAATTTAACTTGAAGATCAGAACTGTGGAAGCATTCTGTTGTCGTATAGATTTGCGTTTTCAGAAGGGCAATGGTGTGTTTTTTAAGCGGCGCTTTTAGGAGATTTATGTAGTCGTTCCCATCGCAACTTGAAATCCCTTCTATCCTAATTGCTTCATTAAAACATATCACCCTGTTAGATTTGCTATTATGGCGTCTAAAATTTCTTGTCGATTTAATTTCACTGAAGTGGACTAATTCATTTGGACCCTCTAAATGAGGTCCGGAGAATTCACTAACACGTCCCCTAATAATCACTATTCTAACGGAACGGTTCAATTCCGCATACATATACTTTTAGTGCGATCGAATAGCCTCTCAAAGGTTAATTCTATTCGCTATTCATACTTAACAAGAAAGTAACTAAAATAAAATAACATTATCGTAGAAGTTTAAAAGAAAAAAGAACCTCTTAAGAACAGATTACAGTCACATTTTAATATTGAACTGAAACGATTGCAAAAAGGTACGCGTCTTACCTGTTACAGGGCAGATTGATATTAAAATTTATTTTTAGAATCTATAAACAAAAAGTTCTAACGATTATAGTGAGTTACATTCAACCTTGACTTAAGAACTAGCAAAAGAAAAATCAGAAATAAAATTTCTACCCACATTTGCGAAATGTATTTAGTTTCGATGCGTCTGTAATAAGAATTAAACATTTTCTTCGTAATGAAAAGTCACAATCAGGAAAAGCGCGCAATAAAAAGGTCGCCTGTTTTTTTTTGCTGCCACTTATAATAAATTACGTTTGTTCCATAAATAAATTCTGCCACGCCAAGGAGGAGGGAGTTTCAGTTATTACGCTTTTTATTTGTCGATCTACTTTTTATTTGAAGTACGTACAACCTTTGAAATGAAACGCTTCGTACAAGATTTTTATTTTATTTCTTTACAAAATGATAAATATAGGCCAACAGAAAATGATTAAATATTGTAGAGGTATGTGTACTCAGATCAAGGATCAAGGGGGCTGCGGTACCACAAACACTAAATTCTCCCTTGAAAATTTAAAATTGTAGAAAAATGTAGTTGATATAATATTATAAAACATATTTTTCCATTCTTTGTTATTGACAGTTGCACGTTAAGCTAAATTGCATTTCTAGAAGAACAAATTCATTTGCCTGTAAAATTGCGAGTCGTATCAGAGTTGTAAAATAACTGAACGATAAAATAAAGCGACGATGCACAAAATTTTTCGCACCACTTGTAAAGTTTCTTATTCTTTCGAGTGTGCATCTTCATATGCTTGAGCTCCCTTGAATTTATAAAGATAATCAAATGAAACAGTTCTGCATAAAATTGCTTGTTAAATATTTTAATTAAAAGAATAGTTGCAACCTTTTGTAACCGTCTTAATAAAAAAAACTCAAGTTTAAAATAATATTTGATGATAAACAAAATATTAATAAAGTAGCAATAAAAAAAAAGTATTATTAAAATAAAGATACCTAATGAGAGTTTTTAACAAAGGCAAGGCTTATTGGGCGTGTTTTTATTAAATTTGTCATCGAGTTACCTATTAAGAGCGTTTCTTCCATTCGGGACGTCTCTCAAGAGAAAAGACAAGTCTAAAAAGCTTCAAGACATTCTAAAATGTAACATTTTATGTTGGCTTTTAATGCAGAACTGCATTTTATCGTATGTTTCCATTCGTCAAGATTACGATTCTAATAAACTCGAGTTTTAGCTTTCCTAGGAAAAATACTCTACGTATGAAGTTTTATTAAAATTATTCAGTGGGGTTGGATTTCTTCCCTTGAGACAAGGATTATTTTAATATTTGGCTAGAATCCATGTTTTTTATCCTCTTCCGTATATTATATAGTTTTTGATTAAACTTTGCTGGAATTTCACAAGTAATGAAAAACTGTAGGGTTTTTTGTTGATATTCGTAGTTTATCCAGGAGGGTGCTCGGTTATGTAAATATTTCATTATGTCAAGGATCCATATGTGACAGGATTCCACCACCTTATCAATGCTTCTAAAATCGTAGCATAGAAGTTTTTTGTCTGTTATCTAAGTTTCACCCTTATTTTTTAATTCTTCATCATTTGCCAACAACACAACAACCTATCGAGATACCAAACGGAAAACCCCTGCGAAGGAAACTCTGTGGCCATAGGCGACCCCGAAATTTAATGGGAAGAAGACTAAGGTAGAAAAGAAGTAGAAACATCAATAATGTCCTGCTGTAGAAGCTAAAAGGCATTTCTTCAAGAAAAGTATCCGTGAACAGTTCTGATAAAATATTTCCCTAGGTACTGGTTCTTAAGGGTGCAATGGGCCAAGAGCGTCAATTCGAATAAAAATATCTTTCAAAAGAGTGACATGTTCGATCCTCATCTACAAATAGTCGTTTTGAGGATATAAACGGACAGCAGTCAGTTACTCTTCGGTAGTACACTCCCCGCCTGTGACCAAGCTAGGCAATCCTATTTACGTCAAGATCTGGCTATTAACTTTTCTTGAACCTTCTAGATACTCATTATCGTCGTATTAGGGAATCTAAGAATCGGCTGCATAGGAAAAAACCGTTTGTGGCCGTTAGACGGTAGTCAAGTCCAATGGATAACTCTTTTAATTGGTAACTGCTAGCTGTAGGCCCTTACACACTTTCCTGTCTTCAACTATTTGCATCAATTTTCGTACTGTTACCAACTCTTCTAACCACGCCGGGGTTTGATGTTCTAGGGTGCCACTGTACTTTTTTTTATTTGTTCTACTCGTCGCAAGGTGAGATCGGAAGGATTAAAGGGAAGTAAAAAAAATTCCGGAAAAATGCATAAGACTTGAGAAACCTGAAAAATTGCATTTAGGGTTTCCACAGTCAGCATAGCCGCCTCTTCAAAATCTTTAGAGCTTGTACGTCGACTTTACACAATTTTATTTTTACAAGAAATTTCCTACGGGGTTGGAAAATGTACACCGAATTCAAGTCGTGGTTAACCTTTCGGTCTAAAAGTTGTTTTTATTGTAAACCGAGAAAGTACTTGGCTTCTCTCCTATAGTTGGAGTTTTAATTTGTTTGCTTTTGTCTAACGTGATAAATGTATGGAACTTTACAAGGTATTTATTTTCAGGATACATTGGAATTTCTATTATGTAGCTTCTATTTTACAACTTTTAAGGGAACGATCGAACCGATTAGACCTTATAATGGTGGTAGGTTCGAACACATTAAATCCGTCACGTCCATAGGTGCTGGGATTATCTTAAATTGTGGAGGGGACATATAAAAATAATAATTGGTGCTCCTCGATAGAAAATATATCTTTAAGGTTATTGAATCCAAAATCCTCCTCGACTTGTTTTCATAAATATTGCATTGGACACTTACTCTAAACTCTACTCAATAGAATTTTATTTCGTTTCAAAAAGATCGAGTTCTTCAAGAAATTCTTATGTTTTGGTTTAGAATTCCTACGCTTTACCGTTTATAAGACTGGCAAAGCGTTTGGATTCTGAATCGAACCGTACGATATAAACATCAATCTTCAAGCGAGACATCGTTGTGTAACAAAGAATAAGCTCCCGCCCACATTATCGACCGTCTAGATTCAATCAAGACAATAAGCCCCAATGACGTACGTCCATGATTACCACGACTTGCCTGTTAAATGATGGTTACCATTAAGTTACCCCTTTGCAGACCACAACCCTCAACGTTGACGGGTTCTTTGGGGTAAAGATGTGCACGGTGAAGCCATAAAACCCTTTGGTTAAGCTTAGAATTACCTTCATGACGTTGAAATAATTAATTATCTTTTTTGAGAAACATTTCCTTATAGATAATTCGGAATAAGGGTTGAATTTAGGTGGATATTTAAAGTTTTTTAAAAGCACGAATCTCTACTCGGCTTCAAGCAGCGAAAACATCGTTATACATTACATTAGTGACGTTAAAATGTCGCGGCATTTAGCTTGGCTGTTAGTATCTCAAGTTAGTTTAGGTACTACAAATGCAGTTTTGTTCTACGTATGTTTCAATTTGTAACTACCCTCTCCAAGTTAGTCTTTGTGTAATATATGGCGCCATTTTACTAAGAGAACTTCTCTGAGAACGTACAGCTTGCGTGACAAACACACCAAACCAAGAAATCCTTGACGCCTCTCCTGCATCTTCACATAATATTTTCCCAGCGAAAAAGGTATCAATAAAAATCATGATTCAAAGTGCGAATGCTTTATGTCATAATGATAAAGTTGTTTGATGGATGGAACTAACGTGTCTGAAGGTTTTTTCTAAAAAGGTTTTACAGTTCTTTCAAATCGCGAGTCCTTTTCAGACAAAACCCCTTCCAGAAACTTCCCCTTTAAATTGCAGTAATGCCTAAGCCAAGCTTCGACACTCTAAAGCCAATATAAGCTCTCTGGACCCTCTAAAGTGACCGCTGTTATAGTTCCGTAATTTATTTCCAATTTTTAATTCAATTCCACATGTGGAATTCCACAGGTCTTTTTTGATTCAACATATCTCATCGGTTTTACATTTTTTTTTATTTCCCTTTCAGGGATGTACCAATGCATCATCCTGAAATGTTTTTGTTTTTACCTCAACAGTAAATTATTTTCCTAATAAGAGAAAAGCGAGTTTTACAAAGTCCCAAAACATGTATATCCGTTAAATATTTTTTTTTTAAATCACAGTTGTTCTAATTCCAACAGTAATCCGATGGAAAAACACCTCATCCCTTACATTGAGGGGAGAATATTCAGGTCCAATATAAACCGTCTTTACTAGTACACCCCCTCGTGTTCTTGAAACCCACCATAGATTTGCGTGCTTACTATTTGCTTGGTTGCGCAGGCACTCAATAGACAAACAAACCCAGGGGATAAAAAAATGTCGAAGGCTTGGTGACAATAATTATAGGGTTGACATTTCCATAGCCACCGTTTTCCAATGTTTTATATATTTTTTTCTATTTAGAGGGGAAATTGTATATTTTATTAGTGCTTTGACATACAGATTTCTTGTAAAATTTTCCTGTCATACTTTGCAGTAAACTGCTTTAACCGAAGACGATGATCAACTCAATTTGAAAAATGTCAAATATAAGGATTTATTTACGTCAGTTTAAGTTACGTAAAAATTACATTCTTTCGCGGTTTTTCCAATGCCTTTATAGATCATTCCTAAATCTCTTTTTTTTTAATATTTCCGCCTAACAAATTTTTCCTTGGGTTTGTTTTTCGTTTTATTTAGAATTTACTGTCATCACAGATCATTTTAAACCGGGTCCTTTTTATCATCCCATTTGTTATATCTTTTGTACCTATTTAGATTTGATCGTTGAGATGATCCTCTACGCGATGTAATATTCTAGCTAAATCGTGTGCAATTTATTCCCTGTATTTGCGGCCCATCTAGAGCCTTTTACGTATGAGTAATCATGCTTAGTGCTTTTACTAAACTACATTGCTTCAACATTTCTTAAGAGCTTCAGCTGTTATTGAATGCGTACACTTAGAATTACCACCAGAATATCATTAATATTAGAATAGTAGAACTTAACGAGCTTTCTAAGTGTACAGATAACACTCTCTGGAGGCACTATATGTACCGAAACACAATTTATCCCAACACGCGAAATATATTGTTCTAAAAAAAAACTTTAGTCCTTATTTAAACTAAACTAAAATTTTATATATTGTAATTTATTCTATAATCTATCTTAATTAAAGCTTTACAGTGAAGATATATGATTCACTTCTCTTCCAAGCAAGTATCGTAATTAATAATACTTAAAAGTAAATTAAACTTTTGCATTCGAAGACAAAAAACGAAGCTAACCTAAATAACGTCTCAAATAAAAACCAGAATTCGGACTCCAGATAAAAGTTATTGTCGTCTCGTTCTAAAAGGAGATTACGGGAAATTTTAAAAATAAAAAATTGTAACCGAAAGATCTTGAAAATAATTCGTTATCTGGAAGCTTTCGCTTCTAAGCTAAGTTTTCTGACTCTAGATAGGGCTGAAGTGTGTATTTAAGGGAAGGTTTTGTTACTGCGGGTACAACATTTAAAAATTATGAAAGAATAAATATTATTACTAGTCTTAAAGAAAAATTTAAAGGTATAAACGGTTCTCTCGTTTCTAAGCGCAATAAAGCACGTTTTCTGACTAGATAAAACTGGAAGTCTTACAGGAAACTTATTTTCAGGAATATAAAATATAAAAGCTAGGAAAAAGCTTCTTCGTAACACGAAAACGAAAGTTTTTTTTTTTGGAAAGGTCCATAAAAACAATTTCTGGGTGTACGTAGTGTTTATTTAAGGGAAAATATTTCTGACTCACCTTTTGAAGAATTGGGTACAAAAAAAAACGGAAGGGCTGAAACATCCCTTATTTTAGAAATATTTCTGAAATACTGAAAACAATCAATTTTCAGGATTTAAAACTGAATTTAAATGAAACTTAACGAATTTGCAACAATAACTGCAACACAAATTTTGTTTAAGGAAAATCGTGTTTAGTATATAAAATATTTCGTACCCCTTTTTAAATTAAAGATTTTATGTTTTGAAAATAGCAGTTTGCTGGTAGGCGCGTACACGTTTTATTTGTCCAAAATAAACGAAGTGTACGTTAAACTAAAACGTGAGCAGAATCGTTAACAGGGATGCCATGCGTCATAATAAATATGGTGTAGGTACTATATGTGTGCATACAATCAGTGAAGCCGAATAAAACGAATTTCCGTTTTGTCTCGAACGCAGCATATAGCAATTAAATGTATTTGTAGAGTGGCAATTATGAATGTAGTTGGACCATGCTTGTTGTACGTACAAATCGGGATTAATTAACAATCATGCTACACTGATTTCTAATTAAACTTTTCTTTATTACGTACATGGATGTTCGATTATTTTGTACCTACCCTTTCTTTTGGGTTATTTCTCAACCTATTGACGAAAAGGTTTCCCAGACGTTCATGAAGTGATCTCCAGATAACAATAAAGTTGATTACAGCTGCGTCTATAGTGGCTATAGCAGGCTAGACGCCCTCTGGCGAGCTGTGATTGCTGTGTCTTCAACAGACTTATTTTATTTATAAAATGTTTATCATACCTGTTGCTTCTTTTCCTTCATATTGCTTTTCAATAGCCATTTTCTACCCTTTACCGGAAGCCAAACCAGGAAGGAACTGCAACATTTATGGGGATGATGGTTACTTTACAATATTGGAGAGTTTTTTCCTTTTACAAAAAAAGAGTTACAATACTTCACTGTAATCCTTTAAACAAAATTTTCGCCTTTAAAAATTAACATAATACTACTTGGAATTTTTAAAAGTCGGCAAATGATATTCAAAAAGTTGAGATTTCCAGTGAAAATTTAATTTATAACTTTTCTTTAAAAATATGTGCAAACTTTGAAGTTTACAGGATAGGTATCAGTTTCCAACACATCGATTTTAGGCAATTATTATAAATGCTAATATTTGCGAGGAAGGTAGAGATGCTTACAAAGTTTTGATTTAATTTGGAAGTTTAAGTTATCCTGGAATTTCTCTGCCGCCGCTGCCGTATATTTTAAACAGAACGCGAATTACAAGATTTTTCAAGCAGCGAGTGGGTGTTTAAATATTTTTTTTATTAAATTTTTACTCTAATAACACACAATTAATTTTATCTCATAAAAATCATACCAAATTAAAATTTTATTAAATAATTTTTATAGAAACATTATAGAGAGAAATTCAATCTCGAATAGGAAATTTTCCAAAACTAATGAAAATTATATCCAACAGGTGGAAATAATTAACAGAGACAGGGTTGTTTTATTAACCGATAGTTTTTATTCGTCTACAGTTCAATTGCGATGTAAAAAAAAATAAACAGTACCTACACTTCTCTATTACCCAATTAAAATTTTTTCTATTGTTATCATTTATCCAACGTAATAATTTTCCAGCACACAAAGAAATTAATTAATAGCGTCGTTAAAATACCTTGTATGCGAATATATAATATGAAAGGATGGGACGGAGTCTGTTGACCGTACCAAAATTGCGAACTTCTGTTGACCTATAGGTCAGATTGACCCTTATTCACTTTCAAACATACCTTAAATTTTCGAAACACTTTAATAAAGTCAATTATGAACAAATAAAGTTAAGGTTAATTAATTATTAATAATTTAGATAGTAGTTTTTCATTTAAAAGAGATGTTGAGGTCTTAGTTTTCAAAGCAAAAAAAAGTGGGGGTGCGCACCCTCCCCTGGACTTGCCATACTAAAAATAAACATTTCGTTTTTGGTATTCAACAGTAGTTCAGAAGGCAGCATTGGAAATCACTTGAATGCGTAGCGAGAAACACTAGACTATACGGGTTCGATACGTACAGAAGAGAGACAGGCATCTAATTTACTAACGCAGCGGAAGTTCGCGATTTTCTCATCAACCGTACATTTTAGCTATATGACTACCTTATACTATGTGATAGACAATTCAATTTTGCATTCAATTATATAATAATATACAGGGTGTTTCATTTAAAATAACAAAGTTGCTTATTGTACTGTGAAAACCAAACACCCTGTATACGTTATATAAATTTAGGAGAATGCAGATCTATATACTGAACAAGTTTTGTATTTAAACTTTTTTCTTATCTGGAGTAATAAAGGAGCTATGGGAGCAAAAATCTACGTACCAGCGATGGTATGGAAAAATAAAAATAATTGAGGAGATTTTTTTATACGCTTACCTACTATTCTATGCGATACGAAATAAATCATAAATTTTATGGCAGTATAGGATTGCTTTATTCAACCATTTCTTATAACGACTTTGTTAAATATTATATTTCCCTTGTGTGATATAGACTTTTTTACTTGAACCAACCAATTTCTTTGACTTGAACCATATATAGAATATTCATCCCACCTACATGATTTTTTATAAAACCAAATAATTATTTGATAATAAATTAAACATAAAAGCTTTTCATTTTTTGGTTACACTCCATTATAAAAATGTGTTATTTTTCCCAAGAAATATCTACTTCAAAAGAAAAACTAGTCCTTTATCTTATTTCTCTTAGAACATCAATCATTTCGTACTTGATGTAACAAAATATCAACGTAACCTTGAACTCGTCTATTTTAAGGTTATTCCTAATCAACCCGATAAATCTTTGTTATATTAACCCTTCAAATATTCAAATGTATTTCACGTTGGATGTACTACATTAGCATCTAACAGAATCGGTCAATGTCAGTGGAGATAATAAGGTTACTGCATTTGGAACGAATATGGTAATGTTTGACCATTGCATTATGAATTACAATACGCACAGGAATTATACTAAAAGTGGGGAATCAAAATTTAAAAAAAATTTAGAAGTAATTTGCGGGTACCGGATTAACTTATTTTACCTCAGGAATAATTTAACAACTCGACTAAGCCAAAACATCCGTATCCATCCCTATCTGAAAAGTGGTTGCGATAAAATTTTTAAATCCGTCATAAAATCAATATGGAAATGTCCTGATACGTAGTACGAAGCAGTAGAGGATAATACAGCTGCGAAAACTTGAATAAATGTAGGTAAATCCCGAAAGCAACTTTTCTCTGTACATTAACAGCCTTTTGGCCGCAAAGAGCAAGACTTTTAAAAGCATTGCACAGATAATGCATGCAAATCCTTCAAAAACCGAAACAGTGCATGCGGATAAGTCGCTGTCGGGATTTTTAAGGAAAGAATTTGTTTGTGCTTCCGCTAAGATCAAGGCACAACCAATATTTGTTATGGTCCAATGAAAAGCCCTCATTAAAGAAGCAACCCTAAGGAAAAAAATTCTTTGTAGATGGTAACAAGAATAATCTTGGAACTAATTCGTATTTGATGACAATATTATAAAATTGAGATTTTCATGTTTTAATTAATTCTGGACTATTATGTAAAAGTAAAATTTACATAGCAAGCATAAGTGTGCTTATATAAAGTAATTAGAGAGTTAACTATTTAATTATAATTTGTAAAACAAATATAGATTTAATTAAAATATTTGCATTTATGTTGGAAAAGTTATTAAAACGGCTAATGTAGTTTGAATTATGAAAGCGAAATATGCAATGTCGTAGAATTCGGTGGTACTTCCGAATTAGTACTCCATATTGATTTCGAAATATATTGAAATTCTCTGCATTCCTCGGGCAATTTAGGGCATTGTTTTATCATTAGTGACTGAAGTCAACAATGCAGTTCCACGTGCCTTTGTCATTACCTTCTAATTGGAAATATAAACCGATGACAATTACTTCCCTGTTTTTATTCTTTAACATCAAACATTTCCCCATGCATCCACACATTTTGTACACCCTGTCTCTTAATGAATAAAACTGTAACCAAATATAATTATGAAGAGGGGATAAGTATTTCTATCCAAAAAAGTTAGTTTTCTTTGAGATTTTGTAATACCAAAAGTGCCCGTAACGTTTTCGTATAAAATATGACATTGATAAAGGTTTTACTAGCGGGAAATTGATTTATTGAGTTGTTTGTATGTGCAACTTTTACGATGTCACGAGATGTGCTAATACTGTTTCAAACTAATAAATCATTTCTGAAATTACGGTATTGCTTTACAGCTTGATTAGGTTTTACACGACTGTTGCTTTCCAGCTATTAAAATAAATCGATGTCACTTTGTTCTTGTGGGATACCTACTGGGATTATTTATTTCTATTTTTGATCCACCCCTTCCCATAAATCAACGTTTCCCACCAATTTAATCAGTTTCCTTTTCGATTTAACATCCCTTAAAGTTCCAAAGTAAGCAAAAAGTTAGGTTTGTCTCAAAATCTGCAGTTTTGCCTTTCCGAGGCAATTGAAGCAATTGAAAGAGATGAGAACTTTTCGATACACTCACCTTTCGTTGTTATTAAGCACCGTGTTCGGCACACATCCAATCTTTTCGACGGTTCCAAATAATCGTATGGGTGAATGAATCGGTAGAAATGCGTTTTCCAATCCGCTGGATAGATGGACGCAACGACGATGAACTGAGGTTGTAAAAACCGAGCCCAATTTCCCCAAAGCGGGATAATGGGGATCAAGGCAATGTCTTTATCTGGGGAGCATCGCTGATAGAACGTTGCATACGTGACTAGATTACCATTATGTCATTGAGACTCCATCAAAACACGAAAGTGCAAGTGGAAAAGTTTCACACCCCCAACGAAATCTTTTCTTTATCAAAATATAGTTAATTATAAAAAAAAATATTATAATTTAAAGACCAATAGATTATTATTATTATTATACTACTTTGAAGTTCAAACGAAATAATAATTTCTTAAAAGGCAAAGGAACAAATTGACGACTTTATATTTTAAATGGAATTTTCTTTTGATGTGGGGAGAATTTATTTTTTTTACCAACGTCAAAGATCTGATTTTATCATAAAATATTTCAGCATTTCTTTTAAATATTTTCAATTTTCAGGCAATACCTAAGGGATTTATTGCTTTTAAATTTTTTATATTTCTCTTTTTTTTAACTTGTGTTTGCTTTTGTGTGCCCAATTAAATATTGGATTTATTCACATCAACTTTGTTTTTCAGGAACTGAAATAATTGAAGATTGATTCTGCATTTAAAAAAAAAAGGCGTTGGACTTTAAATTATTTTTAAAAACTACTTTAAAAGTCCATGTTTTTATATTTTCTTTACCTTTAATGTGCACCACCGTTAAAACCTTAGAAATATCCATTAAGCACGCTCCGTTTGTTACATATGTTGCCTTTTTTATTTATTAAATGTATGTGCACTATGCATTTTAGCTTTCAACTAATGCACTTCCCTTACCTTTGCAGAAGCCGATTACACCCTGGATGACTCTTTTTGGATCGAGGAAAGCCCGGCCGGTGAGTTACTTTGATGTTCACTAACCCTTTTTTACTTGTACAATTTTTATTTTTTTTTATTATTTGCTTACGCCACTTATGCAAGCGGCAGTTTGAAGCTAGGTTAACGAAGTTTACTGTAAGTTCTCTGAAACATGCACTAATGATGTTCAAACTACAAGTTCCTTCGGTGCAATTCTTGCATAGTAAGAAACCGCTCTACTATTTAAACGTGTTCGTTCTTATCCAACCTTTTTCTGAGAAACTTTTACAAATACAAGTATGCATAGCAAATCACGTTCATGTTCAACCGTAAATTAAGCTAACTACGATATATCATAAATTGCATATACTTCAAGTTTTAAACTTTTGAGGTAACAAGCTTCCTAAATTTTTCGTAAAAATACCTTTTGGATTAAATAACGACCCGGTAGCTTTCCGTATGTGAATAGTAAATAGATTTCTTAGACATAAACTTATCTTCCAATATAATATTCACTTGTGGTTCGATTACCATATTTATTAAACTCAGACGTATTTAACTTTAGGTTGACCTAGAATTCGACACCATTTACAATAAAGACTTAATTTTGGAAT
Source organism: Hemicrepidius hirtus (assembly GCA_963082805.1). NCBI lineage: Eukaryota > Metazoa > Arthropoda > Insecta > Coleoptera > Elateridae > Hemicrepidius > Hemicrepidius hirtus. The sequence continues at coordinate 2,361,638 of OY720166.1, forward strand.
AAATTCGGAGGGAGGAAATGTACCCGAGAACTTCAAGTTGAGAATTATTTACTGAAGGGTATTATTTGCGAAACGCATTATTTTATTCCATTTTCATGTTAATTGGATCCTGCTGCATTGTCCAACCGTGGGAAGGCCTCCTAACTCAATTTAAATTACATTTGAACACAAAGAACTCATTCAGGCACTCCGTTCCCTCCTTGCTTGGAATTAGAAAGTTTATCCCAAATTATTCCGTGTGTCAAATTGTTGGAAACGTTTGACATGATTACATTTTTATTAATTATTGTTGTTTACTCCCTAATTGATTACTTAAAATGTTTATACAACACTTTTGTTTACTAACACATGGGACGTGAAAAATTTTACGGTTCTAAACTCAAATATTTGTTTTCCCTGAATAATAATCCTAAACGTTGACAAATGTTTCGGAAATTCCAACCTAGCATTGTTTGTAAATTTTATTACAGATTTAAAATCGATTAAATAATAATCTTCCTTTAAAAATTACTTGTTGCTAAATGGAAGGCCATTAATCAAGACATACACCAAATACCTGCCAGAAATAAATTTTTACCTTTCATTCTTTAAGGTTTAATTTTTCCTATATACCAATTCTTGTTAGTTCTAAATTTTATTGAACAGATATATTCTTTTAGAACGGTTCCAATATTGGTTTGGTTAAACTATCTAACTTTCATTAAATTAACTGTGATTTAAACAAACACTAAGTGCTTTAAACATTTCCTTAGGGAAATACTCAATCCACAAGTTAAATTACATGTAATTTCCTAGACAAACTAAAGTTTTCTCTAGAATAGATTGATTAAATCTTTTTATGAACAAGAGTTTGAAAACATTTTGGGATGGGTAGGTTTTAGTGTGTCTAACAACGCCCTAAACGTTTGGACTTGACAGTCTTAACACTACAACCACCATCGAGCTCAGCAAGTATTCCTCTTAGCCTTAATTGGTGTAATAACATTAAATACGCATGGCCTATTACATTTTATGTTCCTAATTTCGTGTGTGCGAATAGTGACCACTGTGTTAAGAGATCGTTGTTCCAAATAATGCTAAAAGCTTACCTAGTTAATACTTGCAACGAAAAAAAAATTTTAATTATAGAAATATTGAATAAATTACGGGTTTACATCAGGCGAGTATAAAGGCGTACCGTAATCTCCAAATTTTTCTTTAAAAAAAAATTGTTACCAACAAGAAATAAATTAGCTACCCCTAGGGGAATATCAAATCAGAAATGAGGATCATCTGTATAGAATATGGATAATAATAATTTTGTATTTATGAATATCCACGAAGTAAATCAAATGTTAGCAGAAATACTGAAACCGTGTCAATATATGCAATCAAGTAGTTTGCTCTGATATACCAAACTAACTTTGAAACTAAACACACTAATATTTGATCTCATATACGCCTGACTTATTTTGGATTTAATAATAGCGCAGAAACTCCAGATCAAAATTACAAACAAGTTAATTAGTACCTAGGTCTTCCCACTACGTAGATTTAATAGAGGTGTGTATAATTTCAAGCCTCTCTTGTAATTTTCTACTTTTTTCCCCTTTGTCTCTAGAATTTAAAGTTTTCTTAATTAAAACAAATTGGTATTAAAAGTAACTAAAGGAAAATCAGGGTAAAAAGTAAAATTTTATTAAATTTACTTTTAAGGGAATAATTAAGAATATTTGGAATTTTCCCTTAATTTGGTTTAGTATTAAATTTAATGTAAAATATATTTCCACGCACCGACCTTTATTTCGCTAATATAGCGTGCTAGTGCATTGTGGTGTAAGGGAAGAAGGGGTTAACAACATCACAAATTGGCAATGTAGGAAACTTCTAGTAGTAATCAGCAACATGTGGTCACCTGAATTGATAATTAGCAAAACCTAAACTTTTGACATTTTGTATTATATATTACACACATGCGAATTTGGGGCACGATACGTGACTTGTTTTGTAAATTGTTTTATCCCAAAATTATATAACCAAATGAAATTCCTAATTACACTACAACTTGCGATATATTTCACAAATTTTAATCAAACTAGAAACTTTCGTTTATTAAATAGAAATAGTTAAGCCACTCCCCTCGAATCTATGTTACATAAAAACCAATTTCACAGACTGTTTGTATTTTGGGGTTTAAAAATAGGACCCATAGAAAAATTCTATTTAAATATTTCGCGTTTTTCTGAGGAGGGGCTTAACTATTTCTATTCGATAAACGAAGTATAATTCCATATTTAGCTTGTGTTGGTCGTAAAAAAATGATCTCAAGCTGTTTACCTGTTCAGGTATTCGTCCAAAAATTTAAACCTTATGTCCGTAAATTGTTACAATTGTTGTACAAAATAATTTCCCATCATTGATTAATCGAACAAAATGCATGATTCTGTATTCGTTCCAAATCTTTCATTAGATCAAATATTTTTAAAGTTCAAATTCGAATCTTTAAATTAAATCTACAATCACCGAAACCCAAAAAAAAAGATTTTCTAATTTAAAATGGTCATTCAAAAAAAGCGATTTAATTCAAATATTTTTGCCTGAATCTATATCTGGATAATACGTTAATGCTGTTCACATTATTGCGGAAGTATCTTTTTTTTTAGAATGGTTTTGGTATTAATCCAATTCCGAAAACAGAACTGTATTTTGAATGAATATTTAAAAAATAATCCAGCATCAATCCATGAATTAATATAATCTCGCTATTTGTATAAATAAAATTTTAATGAGATTTTAGTTAATGAAAGGAATACATAATGAAGCTGGAATATAATAAACATCGATTCCAGAGCACACTTCATCAGAGGACTTGCATGGGCACCATGTGCACCACTTATAATCATTTGATGGTATGTTACCCCATGGCTTTTTCGAAACGTTTATTAAATAGATTTTTCTAATAGAACATTTGATTTAAAAAATTATATGAAGGGCGTTCAAAAAAAAAATCGGGTTTTCAAACCCGATTTTTGATCGTCTGGTTTACAACCTCCTTAAAAATTCAGAATAGAACAATAACACGTGGAAACTTTAAGCTATAAAATAGGTTAAATGATTTTTCCTAGAGCTTTTAAACTTTTACGCTATATCTAAATCACGTATTTAATGTCGTAAACAGAAGATTTACGAGGGAAAAATATTTTTTTATATATTTTATAATTTGCAACATGGAGCTTTGAATTGCTGTAACTCTATTATGCAAAATATACTTTTCTGCTACGTTAGTTCAGTTTATTTCAGTATAATATCATTAATAAAATAGCAGGGAAATGAAAACATAGAGAAAATGAAGAGTAAACGTTATCAGTGTAGGCAACATTCACCAATAAGTAACCAAATGGCAGCTCCCGCACGGTCGAGCATGAAACGCGGGAGACAAATTGAGTTATTTCGTGAGTTCCTTGTTTACCTTGTCTTTTAATATCATCAATTTATTTTGCCGACGCTAAAGTTTTTGCAAATTCATCAATATTTACTTTATGACGACGAAGCGAAATGAAAATGGCCCCACAGAATGGAATTAAAACACATTAGAATCCTTCCCGAAAGATAACAATAATATCTTGGCTCCTTTTTTTTCTGTACCAGTCGATAAAGCACTCGGTGAGTTTCATAATGTAGAAGCGCTTGTTTAATTTAAAGGTAAGGGCAACCGAGGACCTTAAAGTGATCCCTGTGGTGCACCTACACGGTTCTATAATCATCACTGCCGTTCTTGATGTTGGTGGTTCGAAACTTTTAACAAGCACTCGCTATGACAATTATGGAAATTTCATCGTACATCAGTTCAGAGTGGCACTGTCCGCCTAACCACACCTAAAGCTTTTGGCTTACAAAAGGGCACACACGCTGCTAATTTACTAAACTTTCCCAAAGGAAATTTAGAACTCTCAACTTTAAGCCCTAGGAATATACCTCAAACGTTTCAATTGTTTTATGTTCTTCCACGTGAAAATTCAAGTATTTTTTATTATACCACACAAAATAATATTTCGGAAATTTTCAAAATTCCACTATGATAGGGTTTTTGGATTTAAATGCAAAAATAAAATTAAATAACAGGTCGATCTCAGAAGCCAAGTCCGCCACTGTGACGATTTTCAGGTGAACCTTGGTTTACTTCCTTCTTTTTATTAGAAAATTTCTACCCTTTTCTTTCAGCTTAATTTTTAATGTACACCCTCTACAAAAAATTGCAAATAAAAGAACGCAGGTGAAATGACGTCGCTTAATTTTTTTTTCAAATCTCTTGCGAGTGATTAATAATAATTTTTTTTCCAATTGCTTCTCGTCTTGAATTTCCCACCCAACATCTTACACTTGTCTACTAAACAGTAACAAAAAGTTTTTGATTGCTCATGTCTATAGAATCTACCCTCTTGTTATTCTAAAATAATTATATCGTGTTACGTATACCTACCCACAACAATATTTCGTAACTATTTTGATGTGTTTCAATGAATTCTAATAATTTGGGTAGAAATATTTACATACAAATTTTAGCACCCCTACACAGTGGCGCAGCTAGGATGGTGCAGAGGGTGCCCTTGCACCAGGCGCCAAATTAAGAAAGGCGCCAAATTAACAAACGTTAAGGGTAAAATGCCAAGTCAAAAAAAGTTCATTTCATCATCGACAGCTTATTCCACATTTAAAACGCTTCAATTTAAGAGGTCTCATACCTAAACCTTTCCCCCCTAACTTTTTTCCTAAAAATTTTTTTCACCGACGAACGGGGGAACGCTTCCGGCGAGCTTTTGCACCAGGCGCCAAATACTCTAGCTGCATTACTGCCCCTACATGACCCAATTAACGCCCTAAAACACCAACTTTGGATATTACACACCCAACCAGAATTTTATTTAAAAAAACTTTTCCCTAAAACAATATCTGTATGGAAATTTAAAAAAAAAATTGATTCATTAAAATTAATCAATCAAACATTTAACATGCATTTTGCTTGTTTTTTCTTTGAAAATTTCTATTCAAACTATTCCCTTATTCAAAATTTCTAAACCGAATGGATTGATTTAACAAACATTTGAATAGAAATTCAAACGAAAATAACCTGAAGCCAGAAAGTACTGAAAACGTGCGAGCTCTTTTCAGCGAATAGCTTTTATTGTCGATCTGAACAGTGCTGCCAACCGTTCGCATCGTTAGCGGAAACTTTCTGGATTATCGCGAGCTGCATTAAATGCGATGTGCTGGATTAACTTTACAGATAGAAAATTCCTGATAAACTACAATTTTTTAGAATATTGCGTTGGTAAGGGAACTTTTGCGGGCTCGAAATGATAATTGTGGTAATGTAGGGCTGACAGGGAATATTTTGGTCTATATTTTAAAAATATTCCGGTAGGTATTTACCCGTAAATAACTTGAATCGTAAAAAATAAAAGTCACTTAGCGCATCCTAAATTTTCGCATTGGGACTCTTTTTTACGACGCGACGTGATGTGTTGGTTTAAAATTACAGTAAATTAGCCCTGTTTTAAAAATATTTTTTATTTAGAAATTAAATTACAAACCAAGCAGGTTCTTGATAAAAAATATCTCAAGTCTTTAAGGCTAAAGGCGGTCATTATTCCAAAAACAGATTTGCAGAGTTATTTTTTTATTCGCATTTTTCATCTTTGAAGTGTGATTTACACGAAAACGGTTAATGGTAGGAAAAAATCTCAAGAGACTGTTTCAACCGTAAATTAGTTCAGAAATTTGAAAATTGTGTCAAAAAGAAAAAAACAGTGGCGTACCATTTTTTCCTCCAGAAATATCCACATACGCACCTGTAGTTACGCCACTGGAGAAGAAAAAAACTGACTAATATGGTCCACTTATAGTAAATGTACATACATACGTATTACTTACTTTTTAAAATTTAATTCCTAGTCATTTCCGAATAAATGAAAAAAAAGATCGATATTTTTTACAACTTTCAACACCCTGTATTTCAGGAATTATATTCACCCCCTAGCGTCGATGTTCAGACTTATATGCAAAATTCTCTTGATTAACTAACTTTATATTTTGCTAAGTTTTTTCTTGTCAAGGAAAATACAATATCAGAATAAAACGTACAAAATGTAACAAGTTTGTCAATTGTAATTAAAATCTAATTACATTTATGTAACAAGAGAGTTTGTAAACTATAAAGGAAATATAATTTAAAAGGGGTTGAACGAAAGCAGCTTCTTAATTAGTTTACCGCGTGGGTAGGTGTTTTTGATTTCTATAGAATATAGGGTGGGGTATTATATATTTTATTTAGAATAGCAGATTTAACCTCCTGTTTAAAGACTTTAAATTTTCAGTAAAAACTTCTCTTACTAATTAAACAGTAATTATACTATACGTAGGCACTTTAGTGAATGTCTCTGAATCCCCGGAGGGGCCACAGTCGTGAACTCTGCTTAATAGCTCGCGTGAACGCAACGCACATGGTGCACTAGACGAGAGAAAACATCTTGCTAACTTCCACAACGTTGCGACCAAAATTAATTTATAATTTATGTAACAAAGTACTAGGTACAAATTTAACTGTTATTATGTATTCCCGTTCTGCCCTCTTGGAATAATTTCATTATGAACTTTAAGTTATAAACTGGTAGGACGACGACGTTTTTCCCCGTATAGTTTTGCCCTAGTCTGTTAATTAAATTTCGAAAACAGAATATACCGATAGGTAGCAACGATAAATATCTAATACGAGCTTTGACAAAAGGCTTTCGCTACGTGATCGTGCTTGTGCAGGGTTATTACAACATGAATTATGTATTATAAAGCTGGCACATAAACATTATAGTATGTACTGATTTTACAAGCTGCACTAATAACAAAAACCCCCCAAAACATGCTCTGATTTGCTACCACAAAACCTTCCTTTTATAAACCAAATTAAATTTTGTTTTCATAGATAACATTTCCTTTAACAATCTAAAATTTAATTAGGTAATAGAAAATACATTAATATATCAAATAATCATATTAGGGGATGACGTAAAATATTAATTCATGATTTCAATTATCTCTCCTGTAATCAAATTCTCATTAACAAATTTATTTTTAGTAAATTTAATACATAACACTATGTGAGGTAGAAAAATACAAGCATTAGTACTAAAATGAAGTTTTAATTATGTTCCGACTAAACAAATAAATTATTAGCAGCTGTTTTCACTGCACAAATATTCCTGCAAGAGAATATCAAAAGCTTTTTGTTTGCAAATTCTTTTTGTATTTATGTAAACACATACTGCATAAAATTCTGTTGCAATTTAATTCTAGTTAGTGAAAAAATAAATATTTCCATTTAAAATGCCACAAAGGCATTTTTATAAAATATTTCAAATATTTGAATCACAATAGTAGAAAGATATTCTAATCTCTTTCTTTCGTCCCTTTCTATCTACACTTTCCTAACTCGTTCTAAATTCCTAATCCTTCCACTACCAGTCGTAGTTCCCACTTCTGATTTCTCCCTCCAACTTTACGCTATTGAGAGGGATAAAAGGGTGGATTTACCCCCTCTACGTTCTTCTTTTCTCCTTCCTCCGAATTTTCTTCTATCCCCCATTCTTTATAGAGTCCTGTACGCCCCCAAGATCGCACTTAAGCCCTCCCTGTTTCTACATAGGGACAGCCATCTATATCTTTTATATCTCGTTCTCCTTACCACCTCCTTTTTCTTTTATGCCTCTGTGGAAAATTATTTGAATATCTTGCCTATGTTTTACTAAAGAAATATTTAATATTTTTTACAAACGCATAAATTTTGTAACAGACAATACAATTATTTCTGGCATATACGTAACATAATCCTGATTGTGTATCGGATCACATCATTACAAGAAATCGTTCAGCCGACTAACATTAATCTGATTTACAAATGAATGCACATCGTGCTATTGTAACATGGAACATTCACAGGTGTCACAGCTAGTTTACGATTAAACAATACAGGTCCGACATGTGATAAACACTAATTTACTAATGAACAGAGATTAATTAACGCTAACCTAGTTATCCATTTGAAAAGTTTTGCAGGATAAGCATGACTGTTATATCAATGTTGCCATTTACTTCTGGAAAAGAAAATGATTGATGAAAGTAATACAGATATGCTAAAACCTTTAGAAAGAGAATGTGCTATAGAGTATTGAGTGACAATCGTGCGAAAACTATTAGATACATGGATATGGACCAAGAAAGAATAGGTCTTCTTGATTTTCCTTTTTTCTAAATTATGTCATCAGCTGAGCCTTCCTTTCATAGACTTTACACATTCCTCCCTGGATGAACAAGTCTTGTATTTTGCAGTTCTTTTATGGTTAGGGCACGGGTCCAAAACAAATCCACCATGTCTGCTAAAAGTATTTTAAAATTCTACGACGTCCTTTCTAAATGTTCAAAAACCAGACTTGCTTCTAGGAGACGTCGTCGGTCTTGTACGGTTGACACTCATCTAAAATTAACTTAAACAGACTGCACACCGTGCAGCCGAATATTTTAATATGAAAGGGGGTGCCGCTAGAACTTATTTACACCTGTGTCATGAAATATCAGTGGCCGTATTTTCCGGTAAGCTTAGGTAGGACTCGTCTATTGGAACGTTCACATGCATTCAGTCAAGGTTCAATGCGCAAATAGAGTGTTTTTTGTCCAGCTGTGACCAGTGATGTGAATACATTTCTGATAGCATCGGAATTGAGTTGCATTGGCTTGGATTTTGATAGCTTTCAATTTATGTGCTTAATGGTTTAAAAACTTTAATACTCAGATTTTTGCTGCACTTGTACCCGTTCCGAATTATCGCATTTGTCCCACAAGTCGATGCAGTTATTGCACAGTCAATTCTATTATCTAGAATGGTTTTTCTGTTTATCTTTAAAAGAGATGATTTAGTACCAATTTGGATTCAAATTTCTGATTTCAAGTTAACGTGAATCGTAAATCAAACTGAATTTCAGTCTCGTCCAGAGCAATTCCTCCACAGACTAACAATGGAATGCAGTTTTGCGGTTTGACCACTACCATAAACAATTATCCTTCGTAACACAAAGACCGATGGATAGTCAAACCCTAAGCAAACAAAAAACTTTACCTCCCCCACAAACGTAAGGAGCCCAAAACGGGCAGTTATTTATCCTCCAAACTGGACTATGTTACCCTTCCAAAGTTCACGTCTTACCAAAGTCCTGAGCCTCAAACAGGAAACAAACCTAACTCATATACGTCTTCGCAAGCGCCTAGTTAGGTAAATCTACCGTAAGGGTTAGGGTTACAGATCACCATCGAGGGATAAGCACTTAACGAAATAAAACCAAAAATGGATGAAAAGAGCAGCCTGGAGAGGACCAACTGACCCTACCAGGACTCCAGGAACGGCCCGAAACTCCCTCTACATAAATCAGCCGCATTTTCTACCACAGACACAGACAACCTGCTCGATTCCCGATTAGATCGGACTCACTCTTCCAACTATCGCCCCTCCAGGAAGTTATCCGCGCATCAAAGACAATCCAGGCCTCAAAATTCAATTCTGCAGACATAGTAGCAGTGGAACGACGCACGCCCTCACCAATGGGTTCTCACCAAGTTCGACTAATTTTTCGCGCTAGCACAATGGACACACCCTTTCAACTATCACCCCTGTGAACCCGAAATCTCTAGACAACCTGCTCGATTCCCGATTACATCGGACCCACTTTTCCAACTATCGCCCCTCCAACACCAGAAAGTTATCCGCGTAAAGGACAATCCAGGCCTCAAAATTGAATTCTGCAGACACAGTAGCTGTGGGACGACGCACGCCCTCATCAATGTGTTCCACTAATCTTTCGCGTTAGCACAATGGACAATAAATTATTGCTTGTCCTACCCTCCATTCATCTGTACGCGTTAACCATGGGTTAAAAAGTCGCGAAGTAGGCATGGCCGTCTATACGCAATCTCGAATATTTCTAACCATTTCTGTTGATTATAATATAATAATTGCCAGCTTAGTTAATCCGGTAACCGATAGATCAGACAATGGTATTTTTCAGAGTGTTAAGTAATATTTTTTTTTGTAGGTTGGGGTGCAAAACTTTTTAGTTTGTAGGTACCGTGGAACTAAAACTAAAGGTGAATAGCTTTCCCAATTTAATTCTTAATGAAGGGGTTTGAGTAATTTTCTTTCAATTGTACTTATCTTTATTTAGGGGTTCATTAATCCTATTATTAAATAAAAATAAGTCCTTTGATCGAATTGTATTGGTTGCGACAGAATAAACATCATGTGTAAGGCTTTGGAGTATAGATGATGTAATACCATGTTTCGCGTGACAGTGATATATTATTGAGTCTTCATTTTGCTGTGGATAGAATGATTGCGAAAAATGAAACAGAAATTGATGAGAACTCTTTGAATTATGTTGTTTTCTGTAGTAATACCATGATTACTTCTTGAAAAATTATTTCGCACGGGTGAAAGCATAAATCATTAACGTGTTGCGGAACTGTAGATTAATATTCGCGAGTTTTTTTTCCCCGAACTCGGCACTTGTGCGTTTGTATACCTTCTCTTGTTATTTAAACAAACAAGGAATTTTTTCGTTTTTATATTTTTGAAGGGGAAATGAGAGGCAAAAATTAATTTAGGGAGCTGCACGATTGCGTTCGATGTGTAAAGAGGAAACCTAAAGTAAATATTACATAGATCGAAATATACCGCCCAGAAAATGGAGAAAGTATGTCTGGAAATAAAATTTCCACTTGAAGGGTCTTCAAGGAATTCCAAGTGCCCTTGTGTATACAGAGGATCTTTAAACGAGCAAGACATGTCTGAATCAAACTCTCGGTTCTTGCAGCTTTGATTGAAAACTTCAATGAACGGTGACGCCCCGATGGCTGCCGACGCAAAACTTCTTTGAGAACTGTTAAAGCAAAAAATAAATACGCGCTTTTCGCGAACATCTGCTAAAATTACATTTGATACAAAGAAGGTTGCTTCGCGAACTCCTCTGTTTGTTAATAAACCTAATACAGGACCTACCTGCCCATGAAGGCAAAGAGAAGAAATTGCGTTCTTGTGTACATACCTTATGCATAAAACGTGAAAAAGGGATACCCCTCGACTATATTAAAATCCACTTTACCAAGAGATGCTTTATAAAAGTCGCGACAAAAACTTTGGTAAACAGTTAAAGTAGTGACAGATTGTATATTGCCATTGGCGTTACGTTTCTCTTTGCGAAGACCTAAAAGAATTTAAAATATTTGTTTTCACGGAAAACGAAATCGTTTGTTTGTCCTCTTTTGCTCGCTCAATCTATTCTCCGAACGACTTTCAACAATTCCACTAATTTTTTTAAAAACATTCGGTGGTGCGGTTCGTGTTGTAATATTTTAAAAGTTAGTAGACAGCTGTCGCCAACTTTATTATACATCGAATTTTTCACGATAAGTCACCTCATCGCGACATCTGCACCGATTTATGTATTTTGGAGACTAACAGGTTGTTATGAAGCTTGATGTTCTCTCCAATTATTCACAGTTAACATATTTGCGTCATTAAATTCAGACACTTCTTGTTCAAGCAGGACTTGAACTATCACAATAAGCTGCCAGTCTCTGTGCATCTGATATTCTTGCAGAACTCGATAACAAACAAATTCCAACCCAACTAAATGAAAAATATCTAAGTTACTTAAGGGCTACGGCTGCGCTTTGATCTCAGGTAACGGTCTCCGTTATTGGTACTGTGTACACGGTGCCGAGGCCTTTGTACATGCTACCGAGATGATTGTTCTCGGCAGGTAAAACAATATGCTTCCCTTACAAAGTAAATAAATTATTACTTTATGGTTCTTCGAACAATCTCTTATAACGACATTAAAAGGGGAAAATTATGTTTAATTTTCTGTACGGTTACTTGATTATCTTTATTTAATTTTTAAAATTTGAATGATTTGAAAGTTTTGAAATTCAAGTCATGAAAGTTTAATAAAAAAAAATTCGGTTATACTTCGAGGAGGAAAAGTTGTAAAATCGTTTATTCTTTTTCGACGAACATCCCTTTCGAATAGAGCTTTAAGAAGGAAGGGAGGGTTAGACCAAAACCAACACTTTTCGAAGGATGTGTTGCGAGTTCTATGTCGGTAGGATTTACAATTCAAATCTTAAATATTACAAGGTAGGTCTCGTATATCTAGTCGCAAGTTATAAAAACTGGGGTTTATGTATTCCCGTGAATTATACGGGAACGGATACTCGAGCGAATAGAGCAACAAATTTTCCATAAAGCGAGGTTTTCGGAGCAAAACATCGAGCGAAACATCGCGTTGAAACGTAATATTGAATGTAATGACGCTTGTTGAAGACGAAAGCGCCAGATATTATCCCTCTGTCACGTTATTAAATTAAGGCAAAACTTTGAACGACGACCATGCTATACAATATTTGATTAAATTTTAAATGCGGATGTTTTTCCTGTTATTTCTGTTTTATTTATTCCTACATATTTGATGCGAAACAACGCCAAAATTAATTAGCGAACAACCGTTTCCCGAATCACATAATTACATCCGATTCTGTTACTCTCTCTCTTTCTCCCTTTTAAAGGTTTTCCTAAATATTATTTATTACTTTTCCTACATATAAATTTAATCTTTTCAATACTCAGCTGAATTTTCTCTTCACAATTAATTAATTCAAACCCCAAATTATATTTCTAAATTTAATGTCGAGCTATTTCAGCTCATGAGCCTTAACACTAACCCCAATATAAGTTTAACCGAGTACCCTTAAATTTACAAACCATTCAAGTACAAACAAGATCAATCTCGGATATAACAAACCTGGTTATAGTAAACGTTTTATACAACTCTTACATTTCCTGAAATTTAATCAATTTTTTAATAAACTAATTAAATGGAAACCTTATTAATTATTAAATTTATAAAAAATATTTGTTTATAAATGGAAATATAAAATTACCACAAAGATAAATAACGGTCAAGAGAATTTTCATTTTATTTTTGATTCTTTTGTTCAATTTTTCCGTTGTACACGTTCTGATTAATTTTGCCTAGTTGATTTCCGTTGTTAAACATCGTTCTATTGTGTAGATAAAAAAAAGTTTAAAAACAAAAACTGTGGGAATCATAATATTCCCCAGTAAATGAGTAATGTAGTGGCTGCTTTTAAATTAAAAATTAATCAACTGTTTGGAAAACTCGAAATAAGCTCACTGGATAATTAAAAATTAATTTTTCCAACGTAAAATCGGACAATATTAATTCATTACTAATTAATTTTCATGTCCAAGTATATGATTGTTTAATAAAATTTAAATTAAAAATATAACAATAATCAGAAGGTTAATTAAAAATTAATTGTAATTAATCGAAAATATTTAAAGAGGAACAAAAATAATTAATTAATTTTTTTTCTGTTTGGTTTTGAACTTAGATGATGTATAGCACGGAAAAATCTCCAGAAACGAATACAAAAGAAAAAAGTGTTTAATTTTTTAATTTAATTACCATAACGTAATTACAAATCACGATAAATTAGTCTTAGTTAATTAAGCCAATAAAGTCTTAATTAATGTACAAACAAAATTTAACAAATGGGTCAATAATTCCCTGTAGTGGTATATACTTTATCAGATTTTTTTTAGGTAATTACAAAACGGATGAATTCAGTTTACTCACGCACGATTGCTCTGTCACTTCATTATTGGTTAACATTTAACACGCAGCCGTGTAAATTTGTACCCTAAATGATGCGACTACATTTTTATACAATTTCAGCTCAATCTGGTAATAATCAACCCCTAATTTTAAACACAAATTTTAAATAAAATATTTTATTTATAATTTTCCTGTGGCATATGTGATATAAATCGTAAATGTAGGTCAGACTTGTCCTATCTTCGGTAGAGAAAATAAAACAGGTATAGCAACTGAAACGGAAATTACTTCCATGTCTGTACGACTGGACGCTGATTCTCCCTTGTCGTACTGTTAGAAAATTCATTGCAGTTATTGTAGCGTAAAACAAATTTTCCTCCAACTAGGGAAAACCTCACATAATAATTGGTTTTGGTCAAAATAATTCGTTCTAGAAAATCAGTTGCTCATCATTTTATACCTACCTTAGGGTAGAGAATATTATAAAAATTAAACGCTAGGACAAAAGGTGGGTCTTGAAATTTTTTGTCATAATCACAACAATTTTTTATCTTTGATACGACGTAAAGTGTTGAACTATGCCAGATATGATATGACTAAAACAAGCTTTATTGCTTACGAGATCTTTCATCGCCAGTATTGCATTCAAGAAATGATTAATTACTATTACGCTGCATTATAAACCGAATATATCAGTTAAGTGTACTCGTATGTGTATAAGTTACACCGTTAACTGCTTTAATGGTGCCTCCATTCAATGAACATAAAGTACTTGATGTAAAACTATTTTGAAGTGATTTATGATTTACTGATTAATGTTCAACTCAAGGTTTTTCTGAAGACATTGCCTTTAAAGATTTTCTTCGAGAAGTCTTTTATCCAAAAGCTGCCCTGCGACTTGAAATGTTTAAATGCTCATTAATTATAGTTTGTAACGGAAAAACCCAGGTTAAAGAAAATACTGGTCTAAGAAAAGCCATTGGCGAGGAATACTTCAAATTAAAATAAGGAGCACATGAAAACCGAAACAAAATATAATGAAAAATCTTACAAGACTTGTTCGAAAATAGAGAAAACTTTACAAACTGTAAAAAATAAGAAATTCATAAAAACCCTGAAAACTGAAAAAAAAATACAAAACAGTCTTTGAAGAGAAAATTCCAAGAAAAACAAATGGATTCGGTGAACTAAACAAAAGCAGCAGCAAAAAGGAGCCAAAAGGACCTGTTTAAAAAGAAAATCATAAAAACCCTGAAAACTGAAAAAAAATTACAAAACCGTATTTGAAGAGAAAATTCCAAGAAAAACAAAAGAATTCGCTGAAGTAAAGAAAGTAACAGCAAAAAGGAGCCGACAGGACCTGTTTAAAAAAAAAATTATAAAAATCCTGAAAAGTGAAAAAAAAATTCAAAACAGTCTTTGAAGAGAAAATTCCAAGAAAAACAAATGGATTTGGTGAACTAAAGAAAGCAGCAACAAAAACGAGGCGATAGAACCTGTTTCAAAAAAAATGAGTACCTACTTTGATTGATTTCAAACCCTACACAACCCTAAAAATAAATCAATTTTATAAAAAATTTGATGTAGACGATGAAAATATGGTGAATGCATTGGGAATAGCATCGTACTTACGTATGTAAAACATGTCGAGTATTATTAAAACTTTTGAGACGTTAAATCCCTGAAGAAATATGAGTTTCAAAGTGAACTTCACTAAAAACTTCCTATCCTTAACCTTTTCACAACTATATCCTAAGATGATCAAATTTAGTCTGTAAGAACTTATTAAAGAAATAGTTTCAGGGAATTATAAGAGTTTAAACTGGTCTCAGTTGAACTTTGAACAAGTCATGAAAGCAGAACTTGAAACTGATTCAGAAATAAAACTTTTATCATAGAATTAAAGATAGCAGTACTTTAGTACTAATATTAGTCGTGTTGCCATCTCTCGTTTTATTAGTTTATTCTTTGAGTGTTTTGCTTGTCCCCCGAATTATGGATACTTTAAAAACGAAAGTCGAGCAATTTATGTTAGAACATTCGAGATTCGGTGGCGTCGCTTTGGAGCTTTTATTCTGAGTCTTAAATGTTGGCTTAATATGACCTAAAAAGGTTATGCTATTCGGTAGCGCAGAAATCGGCAATCCAATCAAAAAATTTGTTCCCTAAAGCCGTTATCTTTAGGCGAGCGCATTATGCGTATGCTCAACATTTCGGAGTAGGTAGGCCGGCAGGAAGAAGCAATAAAAAAGGCCATAAATGGAATAATTCATGAAGTTGATCTCCGGAGACACAAATCAAGGCTCAGATGATACAGCGATAATTGCATTACTAAATCTATGACTGAGATTCAACAAGGTGGACTTTTCTTTTTCGCAGGTTGTCTCTGACAATATTGTCATGTTTTTCTTTGCAAATACTCGCCATGCCAAACACCAACAAACTCCGGTTCAGGAATTATACTCGAGTTTCCCTGAATTTCATATTAGGTGCGTTCTCAACCCGGTTTATACGTTCTTAGCGTTTGTAAGATATCCCTAGCGGTCCCCATTGTGTTTTGGACGGGTTAACAAATGGGACGGAGCAGTGAGACATCCCAGAGCCTCCGTCCTGGTGGTATATTCGCATTAAGCATTCTAATTCATGCAGTTGTGTCAGAGTACAGGATTTCACATGAACAAATCGCAGTGTGAGCCTCTTTAATCCTAAAACCAAGATCTTAAGAGAGACGAACAACAAATTAATTATCGCTAGTTTACAGCTACAAGATATCATTTATCCGAGGAATATTAATAATTTTTGTTACCTCTCAAATATTTCATGTCAAAAGTTAGAAATTTCAAATTATTTCCCTTCTCGATTTATATTAAACTTTTTTGTTTCATCACCCACCACCAAATAATTGTTATAAAGCAAAAGTTTGTGTCAATTAAAACTGTGGGGATACTAAATTTAGTAATTTCAATCAATATGGCTTTAACTTTGTACTCGTGTCATACTTTAGTGCTTCACATTATGACCTTTTAGCCTGTGTGGGAGGAAGAGATGGGATCATAATTATATACAGCGTGTTTTGTTCTGGAGAGGACGTAAAACACCTGGTATTTCATGAAGGTTCAATGAAATTTTCTTTAAATTACATTTTCAACGCAAATTTTCTCGAAAATTTCAGACGGAAAGGCACACCCATTTAATTATAATCTGAAGAGGGTGGAAAACTAAAGAGAATGAAAAAAACCGCAGGTCTCTAGCTTAACTAGAAACGAAATTATGAACGAAAACGTGAATTAGAACATTTTGTGGACTCACGAGTCATGGCTTGCTTGATTTAATTTTTAGAGGATCTTAAACATCAAATTATGATTGTGCTTTGTTTAGTTTGTTTTGTTATTTAGTCGAACGCTTTTGATTTACTTGCGGAAATATTCGGTATTCGATTTAAAAGCGCGTACAACCAGAATTTGACGTTTAAGATGCTTCAAAAACAAAATCAAACAAGCCATGACTCGTGACTCGGTTAAAATGTTTTTCCGTGCGTAACTCCATTTCTGGTGATCCTAGAGACCTGCGGTTTTTTGCATTTTCTTTATTTTTTTATGCTCTTCACGATTATCGATAACATAGTTGTGCCTTTCTGTTTGGAGTTTTAAAGAAAATTGCAGAAATGTTTGATTTTCTTCAAAAAATTTAAATAATCGTGATTGGTGTTCCTTTCAGTGAGAAAGTAGAATCGATACAAAGATCAAGGTAACTTTTTAACAAAACTTCCTTAATATCCCAAAAGTAACAAGAATATGGTTTAGCTTTCGTTGTTGATTTGAACATTATAAGGTTGAACTAATAAGAACTTTATGGTTTATCCATCAACACTACGTAAACTGCCGTACTTTGCAGCACAATCTACCTACTAAACCAACTTGTCTGTAAACACCTTAATTTAATGCAAACATGAAATTATATCATAAACAACCATGTATGCGACTTTCCACTTAAAAGTTTGTTATGTATAATCGGCAAATTGTTTAGTTACAAGGAACAGTAATTTACATAACGTAGCATAGAAATCGTCCTTCATTTTCCCCAACATGATTATAATTCCAAGTAAATTAAATTTTTAGTTTAGATACGACGTTTTGCTTGCTCAGAAGTGAAAATATAGAAAAAGCTTAATTAACAAAAGCAGATTGTGAGAGACCACAGAAATAAAAGATTTTCCCTTCGTCATGACCACACTTTAATTATTTATAATACGAACGAAATCGGCAGAGGTTCCAATAGTAATGCCGACGTTTGCTGACAGAGCATGTGGATCAGAGAGACTTAATTAAATTATCGACTTTACAGCGAACAAACCAAACTCTGCCAATTACACAAGTTCATTATAGAAACCTTCATATTTCGAAGTGCAAATTGAAAACGAACCTTAGTCGGCACAAATACGCAAGAAGGTAAATAATACTATATTCCACAGTTCGTTTGATTGTGAATCCAAGCACATTTCATTGTAATTCGCTACTTACTTTTTTTTTATTTAATTATCCATTGAATTAAATATTCCAGGTCGGTTGGTTTATTTATTGAAAATTCTTTTAAAACAAATTACGGAAATTAGTTTCATTTTTTGCTCAGAAATACCTAGAACTTATATGGTTCTGTTTCCTTTGAAGACATTTCGCAGAATCGAAGATTTCCCAGTACAAAAGATTGTAACCAAAGAATTGAACACCTCCACGTTTAGGTTTAAGAGAATGTTAATCCAGAAGGATTTTAAATTGAAATGACGATGGTTAGGAAAAAGTCATCCTGTATAAGAAAGAACATACGTCAAAGACTTCCTCATTATGCAGATAAAATTGGCAGAGCCTTGGATTTCCTGTAGTTGTGCTATGCAGAACGCTGGAACTAGATCCAACCAAATAAGGCTTCTTTTTTGGTAATTTTTATTTCTTTCGCAATGTTGAATACATTTAGACTAGATGCAAATTTTCGAGGCGAAATCAGAAAAGGTAGGAAGTCTCATCAGCACATCGGTTTGTTAGTTCAGTTCGTCTTGCTGCCGCCCGCCTGGTAGTGTGCAAACAAAATAAAACATTCCAACAGAAACATTCAGCAAATATTTTCTATACGCTTTGATTTACGAATATTTATTCTGGAGCAACGAAAATTTTCCTGTGCCAGTCGCATGTGTTAAGGAAAACTTGGAAAATATCCAAGGCCATTAGAAGCGGAGCTTAATTTTCTCGGAGAAAGAACAAATAGCGGGATATTGAGAGGAAGTACAGTCTCCCTAATTTGACTGTTGCGGGTAGAAAGTGCAAACAATGCCGCAGGGGTCTTGCGAGTAGTCACAGCGTCGAGGCGCCCTAATGAAACCGCAGACGTAAAACAGTCCCGATTAGTCCAATCGCCCGGGGTGAGCTGAGCCGTCGGGATGCCTTGTCAACTACACGGCTAGTTAGACTCTCTTACGATTATTACCGCCATCAGAAGTCGCGGACGCTCATTCTTCAGAGTTTAGCCCATCGTCCAGACGCAGGAAGTGCGGCTTCGGCAAAAAGGAAAGGAGCGGTTTGTAAAGAGTAACAAGGATACTTGACATGAGTAATGTAGCAGGACATGTGCAATAAACAGCCAATCCCTGAGGCAGGCACGTTCAAGCCTTCTAGATTGCTGTTGTTTGCCGCTTGATCACGTATGGCGCGTGATGCCATCAATCTACGCGTCACTCGTCCTAGACCCACGAAATATTTAATTCATGTCGCTTGGTACACGCACAACTTGCTATCCTGATTATTATTTTATTTTGACCTTTTTTTGGGGTACAAAGATTTACAAAAAGGTCACCCTTAACAAACAAAATCCGAATACTAATCCCCTAGGACTCACAATCAAAACATTCAGTTACAACTTTTCACTTCCTTATGTACTCCCATATTTTTCATTAACAATCACTAAACAACCCATCCGTCGCGATACAGATACGTTTTACAATCCTAAAGGCGTTTTCACAAAAATAATCTCAAACCAGACGCCTGAATATTTGTTAAAATATTTACACGTACCTAATAATAAAAAAATAAGAAGAGTTTTAATGAAGGGATAAACCTTATTAGACTTTTCGATCGAATCATTTACGCCGCAAAAGGGGTTGTAGCTCACGGTTGTAGCTAATAATCCATGAAGCCATTTGCTGCTGTTAAAATTGGCTGTTTTCCTGTAAATTTACGTTTTACCAATGAGAGTACTAGATAATTCCGATAAGGATTCGAAGGAAAAACCTTCAAGAGTCACAAGCAGTTTTAGATTTCGAAGGAAAAACATCTAAAATTTACGACTACCTTAGTGCATGTTTTATTGATGATAGGCCACTTTATTTCTACAACTGCTTTCATAAATTTTGCTTGTGGTAGATGGATTCGTGTCGTTAAAATTTTGGACAATGGGCGTTAACTGTAATTATGTTTGCTGTAATCATTGAACATAACAATTATTTCGACAATATGCAGTTACAAATATGAGCTAATTGGTTTTCCCTATTGTTTACTTATTCCAGTTTGCAAATTTACATAACTGCGTGATTAATCGAAATTATTAAATGAAAATTAATTGAGTTATATTTACAAACAGAATAATTTAATCTTTTCGAATTTCGTGTCATGTATTAAAATAAACCGATTAAAATTCGTCGAAAATCCCGGGTTCGAGGCCCGGTAGCGGAGCACAAGACACCTCACTTAAGTACAGAAAGGCACAGTCTAAACTGAACCTCCTCAGTATGTCCCAGTGGATGATCTCCAGATTGTGAATCGACGCAGGTTAACTAGGGACCAAGAAAAGGACGAAAAGTAACCACACCAAAGGAAAATGAGGAAGAGATGGTACTGCCACCACCAGATAATAGCAAGGAGTACCAATAACGTTAAGGAAAAAATTTCGGGCTTCTAGAAAAGGAAGAGAGAATTTCCACTGCCAAGGACCCCTGGAAACAAAGTCCTTTCGTTGAAAAACGCCTTCAATAGGGAAGCAACGCAAACAAAGCTTCCAATGGCAGAGACTTGCCATTTTGACTCTCCAAAAAGCAGCCGAAAAAATTCCGATGATATGGTCACGAATTCACTTCGAAAGGATTACCTGCAGGCTAAACGACCCTCGCTCGATTAGAAAACAGTTCAGAGAAGGCATACAAAACTGCCGCTGCTAAAAACTTGCTTTTGGACCTGAACGAACAAGAGGAATCATTTCAGATGATATGGTTAGAAATAAACTTTCGAAAAAAACCTGCAGACTTAATGACCCCCAAAAATCGAAAAAAAGGAGAAATAAAAACATATATTAGACCTCTAACCTAGCAGAGATATGCGAGAGTCCATTGAAATGGTATTCCATATTGTATTTAGTGACATGGGTGCAACCGGCAGTGCTTCGGACGGTACGTTACGCTCTAGATCCCACACACCTTCTTAGACAATGTTTGCAATGGGTTAGATCAGCAGTCTTGGATCAAACAAAGGAAAAACTTAATTTGATTTAAACATTATCGCGTTCTAAATCGGTCGGTTTGTTATAGATTAAGCATGACCGCCTTGCCGGCCTCCATCAGTTTATCCTGTAATAAAATATTCATAAACCTGCATTAAATCCATTAATATTATGTTGAATATAATATGGAGTATTTTATAATAAGAATAAATAATAGGGTAGTCTGCTTTGTTATTAAATCGCAGCTCCGGAAAATTTCACGCAAGCTTAATCCGTTGAACCGAAAAATAGGAATAACCGTCCATTCAATTATTTTCTCTCGTTAATAATAAATCCTTATTTTTTTTTTACTTGAAGTGTTTGAGAATAATTTAATGAAAGTGAGTTAGTTCATTGATTTATGAGTTGCTCCTTTTTGATGCAATTTTTGTTTGTGAAGAATTTAAATCAACCCTCTGTGCATATTTTATGTAAAATTCAATTATCTTCAAACGTCACGAATGATTAGGCTTTGTTTACTCAGCAGAAATGCCAAATTCGGCAAATTTATGATATTTCTTACGCTCTCTTATTTCATACGACTCTGACGTTGAAATATTTCCTACCCAATTTTAGCAGACTGCAATTTACCGTAATGGAAGTACGAGCAAGCGAAATAATTCCCATAAAAATTAAACATGTCATGTTTGAACAATTTTTCTTTGTTCCAGGCGAGGTGGAAAGACTTCTACGCGAGTATACACAGAACCAGGAGATGGTCCGCAACATCGGTGCCCATTACTATCAAATTATATACCCAGTTCAATTACGACAACATAAGAAAATGGGCATTTCCACCAGAGAGATAGGGGGGCCGCCTAAGGTACGCAAAGCGCGGAGTTCGGTATGTCACTGCACTAATTCGCCCCATTCCACTACATCTCCCCCCTTTTCTTTGTTAGACAACGTCCTATTCCTGAAAAATTATTAAATGAAAAATTTCACTCTGATTTAAATTGGAAATTCAGAACAAAAACGTGAGAAGAGGGCGTTGTCTAATTTTCTTCATAAATCATTTATTTCAAGAAAAACAAGTTTAAAGGAATTCGTTGAATCCGTATTTTATCTAACATTTGTCTTGGAACGAAAAGACAAATTTGAAGCTCATTTGAGTCAATATTATTATCTCGTTGTCATCCTCGTTGACCTTTACTTCCATAAGACAATATTTAAAGTAAATTATCACTGAGTAAAAGAAAAATGGATTGAGTTAGAAACGGATCCGACGAGTTTGTGTAAACGTAAATATTTCATGTTTTATCTATTCCTCCATCTCATTATACGCATTCTCATTTTCATTCGCTTATTCTCTTCTTACAAATTGCTTGTTAGATCTTGTTTCAAGATGCTATAAATAACAACCTTTATATTAGCAACAAAGTGAATGAGACTCGAGTACATACAATAAATTAGCGATTTCAGGTGTAAAAGCTTTTTAAGGATGCGGTGCTTTAATTTATAGCTGACTGATAACAAAGTCTTGTAGAACTTTTTGAGCAAACAGTTCTAAAACGTTCATTATAAATGAGCTCCTGGGTTGTTTAAATCTCACGTATTTTACTTCAAATGAAAGACATATTAAAGTTCCTATTTCGAACTTTACAAAGACAAGAGCTTTTTCTCCCGCCGCCGCTACTGTTTAAGATACAACGTAATTTATTTGCACCAAAAGAAAAGTTACATATTCGCTAACTTAATAAAAACTTGCCTGCATTTGCCAAGATTTGTGTGCAATACGATCTTATTAAACCTGTCAAAGTTTATTACACAATCTTACAAGAAACTGACATTTATATTATGCTTCCTGCTTATCTACGATACATGAACAGAATAACATTTGAAACTGGTTTAACTTCTCAGATCTTGAAAGCTGACAATTCAACAGAGAATTTAGGTTTTACTAAAATATTCCCTTACTTACTCTAGTGTATCTTCACGACATAGAATAGTAAAGAAGGTTTTCTATATATTTTTTTTAATTCGAGTACAGGGGGCTCCAACAGCTAGGGGGTCATAATATCGTCCCCACTCCCCATACTTTAATCAAACTTAATCCAAAACTAAATTGGAAATATCCATGAATAAGAAAAATAATAAAAAATTGTTTATTAAAATTGATATTAAAATCCTTACCTGAAGTAGAGCAAGAGAATTTCTTACAGAAGTGTAGCTATAAAAAAATTATGAAAACCTAATAAAAGTCTCCAACTAAACATAAACCCCTGTCTGCGATTTTAATTTAAATTTGAAACCCACTCACAGAGAAAATGAGAAAATCGAAGCAAATTAAAAACCACTTCAGGAAGTTTTTTAACTAATGCCCTTAAACACTCACCTACCATATAGGAAGCTAGTGTAAACTTTCAGGATTTTCTTTAAAAATTGCTGAAAAATATTTGATAGGAACCAAGTGAAATATTTCTGTCCTGGCCTGTGTCCCGCACTGCGTCCTTTCCTGCGTCCTATCTTGCGTCCCATTCTATATCCTATCCTCTCCTTTTTCTTGTGCTGTCCTTTATCCTTAATCTATTTTCCCTCGCCTACATCCTGGTTCTACATAATATCTTCTACTACGTCCTCCTGTGTCCCGTACTATGTCCTTTCCTGCGTCGTATGTTATGTCCGTCCTTTGCTCTCGGTATTACTCTGTGTCTGATTTGATTTTGAATCTTTTTCTACAGAAATCTCGGATCGCCCTGTAGGTATATAGAGTAGCAAATAATTTATTTAGATATCAATTTTTTTCTTATGCCTTCTGGATATTAATTAAAATAGTTGTAAACAATGCGCATTTATTTTAAAATAAACTTCCCCATTTAGAAATTGCAAATAGATGATGAAATATTTAAAAAATAACAAATCACGAAAACGCAAAATTAATCCTGACCTGTTTCTGTCAGAGTCTATACTTTAATTCTAGATTAGCTCACATGAAGCTTCCGCTTTCCTGTTTCGGATGAACATCGCTCTGACACGCTTTCATCTTTCCTTGCTGTGAATTATTACTCTCCCCGTGTACTTAGACACAAAAATAATGGATTCGCACAAGGAAATATATTTTCTGCACTCCAACGTATTTCTATAAATATCTACTGCAAAACTTTCCTCCCAATACATTTATATTCAACTTCGAAACCAATTATAATCTTTTTCAGGATTTTTTTATCGTTTTGTTTAATATTTCAAAATTCTCTTTAATTGAACTTGAAGCGTATTAGATGCATTTTGATTGTGTAAGGTTTTATTTAATATTCCGCATTACAAGATACGATTTCATGAGACAAATATCAAATGTTCTTAATTAAATGTTACGATTACTTTATGAAATATCTGTTGTATCACAGTATCTGGTGTTGGCAAAATCAATAAAGCCTCCTGAGGTGTACATATATTTGTTACGAAAAACAAGAGAGCTCTACACAATAGCGCGAGTTGAAGCCCTTTGTTTAGTTCTAGACATAGCTTTACTTAGATCTACATGTTTTTCTCACGAGATCTTTATGTTCCATTGTGTTTTAGTACTAGGGCGAGAATTCGCGGGGATCGTTCGATACCTCTTCCCACCAACGTATTGAATTATTTGGTACAATGAGTCTGTCTACACAAATTAAATCATTATAGACCATTTTCTCTACGAAAACGGTTTGCTTGCTTGAATACTGATTCACCCCTTTTCGTAGGCTTCTAAATCGAAACCAAAATAATATAATTGCGTCTTGAATCTTTCCTGGGGCGGTTTATAGAGCAAAAGGCATTTGCCAAAAAACACGCATTAATAATTCAATTGCGATCCTAAATCAGTGAAAGTCTCATGTGGTTATGATTACAGGGAATAACTAAATAGGATACCTTGCTCAACTCAGATATGGGATTAGATTATTCCCAGGATTTCAATGTCGCATTAATCCTACAAAGAACCTAACATAGTTCAAAGCTGGACTGTCACACTAGATATCCCTTAGGACCTAAACTGTGGTTTACCTACACAGGGTGGGGAATTAACAACAAACGGACAAACCTAACATTTAAATAATACACGTCTACCCTTAATTTAGACAAAAAGTTTAGGCAATAAAACTAAAGTTATAGCAACTTATATTAATTATAATTTTGTATGAAGAGGACGCCGTGCCGTGTTCAGTTTCAAGTTAAATGCAATGCAAATGTCAAATTAAGTTCTCATTTAAGAGCCCCAAGTTACATACGTGATTATGTATGAAATATGAACTTCTGCATCGTATGAGATCTAAATTTTCAGTTAAAGCGATGCAAACAGAAATTTGAAAGCCCTTGTTAATGAGTAGTTTTGTATAAAGGGCATGAATTAATCCTTAGATGAATAGTTTATACAAATTTATTGAGAAAACATGTTTTATCATATTAGAAACCTTTACCAACCCATGGCCAACATACTCCTCAGATCTAAATGCTAAAAGAATGAATTACGGCCAACTGGCTCTGAAAATATAATCCACAGGGTGTCCCAAAAAAAACGGCTTGCAGTTAAGGACATGTTCCTTCCATGAAAATAAGAGGAAAAGTTCCTATTAACATGGGTCCGCAAATACTTCGTTAACGAGATACAGGGTGTTGAAAGTTTTAAAAAATATCGATCTTTTTTTTCATTTATTCGGAAATGACTAGGAATTAAATTTTAAACAGTAAGCGATACGTATGTATGTACATTTGCTAGAAGTGGATCATATTAGTCAGTTTTTTCCTTCTACAGTGGCGTAACTAGGGGTGGGTATGGGGATATTTCTGGAGGAAAAAATGGTACGCCACTGTTTTATTATTTTTGACACAATTTTCAAATTTATCAACTAATTTACGGTTGAAACAGTCTCTTGAGATTTTTTCCTACCATTAACCGTTTTCGTGTAAATCACACTTCAAAGATGAAAAATGCGAATAAAAAAATAACTCTGCAAATCCGTTTTTTGAATAATGACCGCCTTTAGCCTCAAAAAGTTTTTCAAAGAATAGAAGCTAGTCTTGAAGCTAATGCCGGTCATTTTGAACATTATTTGTAAAATAATAATAATTACAATCATTTCGGAATATATAAAAACATTTTTCACTCTGTATCTCGATAACGAAGCATTTGCGGACGGCGGACCCTTTAGCACACCCTGTTTAGTGTAGAAGTTAAATGGCGAATATATTTAACATTTAAACCAAAATGTAACAAACCTAAATATTTTAAAGGAAATCAAGACAGTTGCAGAATGAAATTTACTTTTGAATAACCCTATACTTCATGAACTTTGTGTGTCGTTAAGACAAGGGAGAAAAGTATCTTGACTCATATTGTATTTCAAGGGAAGTTGAGGAATGTGAATTTTCAGAGCAACTGTCTGGCAGTCACCGAGATGTCAAGTCCTTTAATTTCGTTTCTTGCCACTTTTATACGATTGGCTTTAAGGAAATCAAATTTTCTCTTTTAAAGTCTTCTCAAACTGGAAAAACAATTTTTTCTTTAATTTTCTGATCTTCTACACCGATTAATTCTTCGTGGAATTAATTATTCATATAAAGAGAAAAGTTAGCTTTAATCGTTTCTGATTTCTATTCGTTTGTGTCAATAAAAGTACCTACTCGTTCCTCTATGAAGTTCATTCGTATTTGTTCATAATTCATTAACAGTTACGTCAATGTTTATTTAATTCTTCATTAAAGTTTTATTTTTAATTTCTAAACTCATGGTAAACTTTATTGAAACAACCCACGGAGTTTCATATTAATTGATGTCTTTAAAAAAAATTAAAAATAATTGTCGAATACAAGTCGACATTGTTTCTGTGTTTGTCCTTTTCCCATGTTTATTTCTTGTTCCTTTCTTCAACATTTGCGCTTACCACCTTTCCTTTCCTTCTTTCCCCGAACTAAATATACACCCCTAAATGCATCCACCCCCCCTTCAATTTTTAATTTTTGAAGACCTTTTCTATCTCATTTTCTGCTCTTTTATCGCCTCCATCGCTCTTATTAAATGTCTCTATCCCACGTCTCGGTCCCATTCCATCGATTTTTTGACTCTGTCTTTTTCTGTTCTTACATCCCCACATCTCCCTCTCTTTTCATCATTGACAAGTCTTCTTTTTCCCCTCACTACTAACTCTTCTTTTCTACACTCTTAATATATCTTCCCCTTTCCTTTCCTCTAGATATGAGGAAGTAGAAAAATAAATTTAATTCATCTACCTACTAATAAACTTTTATTACATTATTAGCAATGTTGGAAATGTTATCCGAATATTAAATTACTGTAGCATTATATTTTGTAAACACAACATCGTAAATACAAAACAATTTA
This sequence comes from Hemicrepidius hirtus, assembly GCA_963082805.1. Lineage (NCBI taxonomy): Eukaryota > Metazoa > Arthropoda > Insecta > Coleoptera > Elateridae > Hemicrepidius > Hemicrepidius hirtus. Next base: position 2,389,187 of record OY720166.1, read on the forward strand.
TTAGATACCTGCATAAATTTTAGAACTTTTGTAAAATAAAACAGCGAGAAGATAATATACTCATGCAATTTTCCATGTACTGTAGATTACAAAATAATATTATAGAACGTCTGAAACTCATATAACTCGAGCCCTAGAATATCAAATTATTTACATCTTGCTAACAATTTATATTACACCAGTTAGTTAGAGAAGTGGGAAGTTATTGAATTAAAAAATTTGCCTAAAGGAACATCCACCAAAACTCAATAATTACCACAAGTTAAAGTTACATGTTTGTGCTTTACACATATTCATGACAAGTTTGACGTAATTCCTAAATCTAGAAACCTGTGTTAATTTAACAAGTTATAATTGCTACACATGGCATCGACAAGGCATTGCAGCCCTCGGCAACGTATGGTTAAATTATATTCGCTTAGTCGCTTTGCACAAGCACGTGCATTACCACGACTTCAATTTGGTACTACATGAGAGTAATTGGTCCAGTAATTAACATTTGCCCAAAGAGATTGAAAATTTAATATATTCTAGAATTAGGATTTTTCAGATTCTTCATTTATTATTAAAATGAATTCAAATTATTTATTAAATTAGTATCTAATAATTTATTTTGAGGGTAATAATTATTACAGTTAGGTAGTAACATTCTGATTTCCATATATTTATGTAGTTTATAAACACTACAAAATTATTCATTAGTCTCCGAGTTAATTATTATGCAATTTTAATAATTAATAATCATTTCCATTATTAATTACATGGATTCGAGTTTCCAAGTTAAATCAGAAGTTGTAAATTATGTACGGGTACATATTGTTAACTAAACTCTGTTTTGTACTACGAATATTAAAGCTAACTAACTCTAACTTAATAAGTTTGACGCAACACCCTGTATAATTTTACAGTAGTAGGTACTCAATTGGAAAACATTAAATACATTAAATACACAGAGCATTTCAGGGCCTTGGTTTAGTTCTAATTAATTTTTATTAAATATAACACCCTGTATATTGTCGAGTTTTGAAAATACAAGTTTGTATGGTCCAATTGTATGGAGTTCAACATCGCCGCACTATAAGAGGAAGCGAATGTGAGATAGCACGTGTATGTGTTTAGTCGGACGGTTCCCAAGCCCAAACTATAAACGTTAGACAAAAACGTTCCTAAAGTTTCTTTTAGGAAATTTCATTTTCTAGAACTTTTCTGTTATACTATTTTATCGTATCTCGCGTGCTCTTCGCTACATTTCCATTTTAAACCGAAGGAACTCTTATCGATGACGTCACGCTCTACTAACCTCACACCGGGTATGTTTTTCTAGCCTCATTCGTATAGCAAAATACCCAAGGCAGAAATTTCTATAAAATATAAATAATCTTTTAGTAAAAATTTCGAAGGTCCGATGTATGCAAGCCTGACTCTTAAACTGGTTCCTGAATTCGGTCCTGAAAAAATTAAACCTGCTTCCTATACAAATTGTAACATAAAGAAAGTTTCTTAAAGTTTTGTTTGATTTGGGTTTTAATTAAATTAATTTATTATTGTTTTAAAAAGCAAATAAATGAAACTGGAAAAGGAAAATTGTATAGGTAACCAAGATTTCCTTAGAATTGGAAAACAAAGTGTTTTAATTGGATCCTGACATTGTTGAAGTTCTGGAAGTGTTAGATTTTAGTTTTAACTTTGATATTATTGTATAAGAGCGTCTCTTTGATATAAGTTGTGTAGGTAATCGGTTATTGGTGTAAACTTTCAATCCTAAGGGAATAATCAAGACGGCGCTGTAAACTTGAAAGCAATTCCAGTAGCCTTCGTCATAGTTCCAAGTCCGAGCTTTCAAGCTATACAGCCATAATGCAAAGCGCACGAACTTTACAATTTAATATTAATTAAATGCCGTGTTAATAGTTTTAGTAGTTTCGGAGTACCTCGAGTCCCATTTAACCCGTAATTCTAAGTGGATATGACATAACTTAATTTCGAATGCATTTAACCCAGACAGGTTGAGATTTTAATTTTTTTCTTTGTTACAGAGAGGCCAGGGCGATGGAGGATATGCAGCATCTAGGCCACGACAAAGAGTAAGTTCCTTAAATTATGTTTCAGTTTGACCTGAAACCAGATAAAAATAAAATATTGCCTTGAAGCAGCTTCTGTATCAAACCGATAATCGTAAAGAATTTATTCACGAAGCGCTTCACAAATTCGATTTCCGTAATGAGGACAATTTCTTGTCTTAACAAAATCGATCATTAGATTTTATGCTTCGGGGTATGACTTGGTGGTGCCTTTTTAATTTTTCGCCTCCTTTACACCTCTTGAACTTACAATTCGTTTCCCTTGTACGTATTAACGGTGTTCCCTTAAGGATTCGCACGTAATACCTATTATTTTGATTCTCCTTTTAGACGTTGTAATTGCGCACATTTGCATAAGAATATCCGCTAATGGTTATCCAAATTCGTTTTCATATAACGACAGGTACTGGAATTATTATATTATTGCACAGGCAGTTGAATATGCAACTATGTATGTTGACTGTATGTGTGTACTGTGTTGGTTAAATTATCTTCCAACTCCTGACAACCGATTTCCTTTACAAACAGAACTAACAATGCATGCAGTAGTTTATGCCATTAGTTTCCCGGTGCATATACAACTATATATCATATGATATTTCGTGGTAAACTATGCACACGTTAATTTTCTCATTTACAAAATAAATGGAAATCGTTGATTAGTTTGTGCGGAACAAATATTAAAACTAAGACGTACAGAAGTTTCCGATTCAAAATATTCCCTGAAAGTCAATTTTCTCTATTATTTTGGATCGTGATGGCCTTCAGGCTTGGAATAGGGATTAAGCTTAAAAAAGAAATACAAAACATAGTTTGTGGGCATGATTATTAAAAAAAAAGCTCTCCCACGTATTCGCCTACAAGCAAAGCTCAGTTACAGTCAAAGTCAAACAATGAGAATTTCCTTTGACTAACGAAAATATTCAGCCAGGTAATTTTCAGAAATTTCATTCCATTACAATAATTACTATTTTTTAAATTATTCCTTTGATAAGTCTTTCGTGCGTATTTACATCACTTAACCCTTATTTATGTTCTGTAATCAATATGACTTCAAAGGGATAAGAAATAATATTTATTGAGGAACATTACCCCCCGGTGTGGAACAGAATTTAAAACAAACACTGGAATTTATTTAGTTTTAGTTTATAAAGTGCAATAAAGCTCAGGTAGTTTATAAGTTTTACTGCTTGGAAGTTATACAATATTCAAGGGGGTTTGTTAAAAAACTCTGATTTAATATGAAGAACTGAAACATTTTATCTAAAGAGGTTAGATAAATGAGGTTGGTCCGTTGGTTTACCACGTGGCGAGTAAAGTTTGAGAAATTGATTTTTTCTGAAAACTTCCTGAATTTTTTTTGACTAGACGGGAGGGGATGGGGGATGTTTGGCACATATTTTTCAAGTGTTTAGACTTCATATAACATTTTGAGAATTTCGTAAGGAAATCAGAAGGGGTCAAAATTTTTTCCAAAAAATTAGGAAAGACTATAGTCTTTGCTCTTTTTTTGGACATTTTTTTCACCCCTTCGGATCTAGTTCGGATTTTCCCAGAATGTTATTTGGAGGGTGTACACTTGCAAAATATGTGCCAAACATCCCTCATCCCTTCCCACTGTTCACCACGTGACGAGTAAAGTTTGAGAAATTAATTTTTTCTGAAAACTTCCTGAATTTTTTTTTACAAGACGGGAGGGGATGAGGGATGTTTGCCACATATTTTTCAAGTGTTTAGACTTTATATTATATTCTGGGAATTGGTCCATTCTGCATAAAACCATTAAAATACTTGGATACATGTTGTTCCTGAAGTTAAATTTTGTTAATTTTATTTTCTATAGAGTTTCCTCGCCTCAGCTAAGTAAAATTGGCAGCTGACAATTTGAAAGCTGAAATTTCAAGGGAATATACGACATAAAAATCAGAAACTTAATTGAATGTATTAGAGGTTTAATTGTGCGTTCCCTTCTCGAGAGAACATGAAACCCATCAAGCCTACGATGCATGGTTTCCTTCCAGTGAAACAGTTTCAGCCACAGAGTGATGAATTAAGGTGGCCCGTTTGAATAGAACCGCAATATTTGGTTGATAAATGTGATCTAAGAGGACGTGGAAACATTTTGGGAACGTTATTCATGGGGCAGGTGCAGCATATCCCATTTTAATTGTGATTGACACTTAATTTCGCAACTTGTTCCGGGCAAGCAAGCGAAAATGGAAAGAATTAGCGCCTTGGCAATACAACATAAATTCACCCCGATGGTTATCTTTTAACGACTAGACAAAGACGGATTTGGATAACATTTACTCGGAAAATTAGGGCTCAGCTTAAAAGCTCAACTGCTTTTTGTTATAGATTCCTAGATTTAGGTTTGATTTATAGAACCTTCTAAATATAACCATTAACTGATTGATAAATACGCTTAAGTAACAGATATGATTGATGGATTTTAATTTACGTGTTTAAAAATGTTTAGGGAAGATATTTTCCCTATCGAAAACAATTACCAAGCTTGTCCAAAAATCGATAACCAATAACGAAGCGTTTCCATTCGAACCCAATTTACTTCCAGCATGTAAATTTGTTCCTTCCTGGTGCTCGCTGTTGCATTTCATACTAGCGGTCTCCAGATGCAGCAAAGCTATTTCCATATGGAGATGACTGTCCAGTATCAATTTGTAAGCGGATAACGTTTGCCGCCCTGCGAATTTCTGTCCTCTCAATTCTTAGTTGCATTTGAATAACTTGATGGGGAATCGATGCATTCAGCGATGACTTCTCTCGGATTTTATACATAAATCTCGGGAAATCTGACCGAAACAAAATTTATATTTTACAAGAGAAATATTAAAGAGTTGATTTAAATTTAAAATTGAAAATTTCCATTTCCAATATCGAGAAACTAATTTAAAGTAAAATCGAATCAAAATTCACCTTTAGAGAAAATAGTGCCAGCAGGATTTAATTAAATACTGCAGCTCTTAAGCTTCAAGGCGAATACTCAAAAGGAATTCTATTAAACGTTGCATTAAAAGAAAATGTATCAAGTTTTGCTTTCATCTAGGAAATAATTAACAACAGTCTAAATGAAAATTCTCGATTTCACTAAAGCGCCCTCTACGAGGTTTTGAAAATCGGAAATTGATGCTTTATTAGTCAAGATATTAAAAAAGTTTAAATATAAAAGTTATTCAGTTGAGTGCTTTGCATTTTTCTAAATGTATATCACGTATACAGGGTGTTTGGTTTCCACAGTACAATAAGCAACTTTGTTATTTTAAATGAAACACCCTGTATATTATTATATAATTTAATTCAAAATTTAATTGTCTATCACATTGTATAAAGTATTCATATAGCTAAAATATACGGTCGATGAGAATTTCGCGAAGTTTAGCTGCGTTTTGTAAATTTTGAAGATTTAGTATTGCTACGGATGCGCGCATCTCCACTTTTTGGAGGCTTTAAAAACATGATAAATTAACGTCACACATCAGCTTTAAAAGGTCAAAACGAAAACACACCCTTAATACAACAAACATAATTCGGTACCTCCCTTCTAACATAATGTTTATACAAATAGCAATTACCTGTGTAGATACCCCTTCTTCATTTTCACTAGAAATGAAGTGTAATATAATATTATCTGCACTTCTGTCTCGCATTTTCTTCATTCCGGTTAACGTAGAGGGTCACGTCCGCGAAGCAGCTTCTGTTTCATATTCCTGCAGACATGCTAAAGGAATTTCCTCTACGTCGTGGCGTAAAGACGATGATCTAAAAGAGGTCGAGTTAGGGGCGTAAAGGAAATTTAATATTTCCCAACATCACCTCGTAACTTCTGATATTTGATTACAGGGAGTAACCAATTAGACTTTTGTTTACTTTGGCAGGCTCTTCAAAAAATAAACTACTTCTTGCAGATGATACGCCTTTCGAGCTATCCTCGATCGACTCGAACAGACTTCATTTAATGTAAACGAATTTTCTATTAAAACTCTAACCTTCTGTTAAGAAAACTGAAGTTTTCAATCCACCGTCCGTCCTTTCGATATTGTTACCGTGTTTGATGTTACTTTAAGGACGAACTTCTAATATCAAATTTAAATTGAAAAATCCTGACAAATATTTGATATTTTAATGGACTAAGTTTGCCCATTTCTATTACTAATACAAGGGATGTGGTTGCTACGAGTAAAGTTGGAAAAACTTAGGTTGCCCTTTTGCATATAAAAACACTCGGCGGCGAAATTTGAAACCCAAATACAGCCCTTAAAGAAATGCGTCACTGCGTGGAAGTTATGATAAAAAATGTATTTTCTAATGCCTTCGAATAAACCAGATCTGCTGATATCAATACGTACTACGAAAGCTTTCTCCTAACCAGAGGCACTTTTTTTCGACAGAACGATACCAGACGTCTCTATAGCACGCAGCTGCTTTTGAAGTTCTGCTAAAGGCAAGTAATTTGTGTTTGCAAATTGCGTTGCTATTGACAAATACGCTTTTTTTAAAGAATGTAAAACAGCATAAAAATGTTCTGGTATTACATATGAACAATCCAACAACCCATTCATGCTTCTTCAAGTCGTAAAGAAATTTTTTAAAATACCTTTCGGTTTTTAAAACTCCCCCCCGTTGTATCACAATAATTACCTTCGTCAAATTAACAATTAGAGGACTTTGTGTATTACAAACGGATAATTTTATGATGTATGGTTAGTGCGTGAGGTAAAAATCTGCGACATATGCAAATAACGAATAAACACTAGGGATGAGTGATGACGGTAATCCCCAGAATTTAATGATTACTACTCTGGATAACGATTTTAGGACACCCACTCTGATGGTAGCCATAAATTTGCTAGGAAAGATTAATTGTGCCGGTTTCCCACATGAGCGATTAAATTTTGCCGCTTGGCGATGAAATAAATTGTGCAAGTGTTTGCTTTTCGCGTTACAATCAAACGGGACTCAATATTTAATCGAAGTTCTACACTTCTACGTTCCCATCTATCTCGTTTCATGCGAACTTTTTCTCTTAAGAGAACCCGTTCATGCACATTTCAAAAAATCAAAGGATTTCATCCTTGCTGGTTAAATTTCAGCACCTCATTCGTTTTGTTTATATAAATAAATCTTAACCCGTTTGAATTTTTTGTTTACCTTATAAGTTTCTTGTATATTCCCTATCGCGTTTGCTAATCCATATCTTCCCTTCGCATAATTGATGTTCCTTCAGCATTACTTCGGGAACATTCCTATTCATTCAAATAAAGGAATAACAGATTGGAAATTGATGATAATTATCGATTAAAGCTCCTTTCCATTCTGGAGGAAAATATCAAAGGAAATTAACCTTAATGCGATATTCTTGTCAAATTCTGCAAGCGATTATCGGAATCTTATTTATTATAATGACCTTTATATCCTTTCGTACCAGGGAAGGCTAAAATATCCTTTTAATTTTCTCAAATTTAATCTAAATTATTTATAAAGCAAATTTTTGTTATTAAATCAAACCGGCTCTGGAAATTTCATCACATTATCCATGCAGCGTGGTTTTATTCAGGAGCTGCTTGTAAAATTTTACGAGCAAAAAATACATAAAATGGTGAACTACAAAGCGAGCTGACATTCAGTTTACCAAAAGACCTTGCACAATATTAAATTGAATGGACGATTAATTCCCAGTTATTCTGTCCAATCGACAATTCGATTTATCCTTTGTTTGATGGATTCCATATCCTGTCAAGTCGAATCACATTTCCTGCAAATTAAAAACTTTTCCAAGTAGGTCAAGATTAAATTTAATCTTTTTTTCCAACCTTTATTAGAATCAAATCTTGCAACTAGACTCCCCCCCTTTTAAGAGTTGATTCCTAGATTCCTCAATTGATCTCCTGAAAATTCAAACCTGGTTGCAAGACCTAAACTATAAATTTAGATTATATAGCATCACGAAAACGTAGACCCTAATGGCATACTTTTAATATTATTTGGAGCAGATTTCTGAGGATAATGTCTAAGGAAATGGGTGTGAGTTAAGACACTTGACAAGTGCTGGGAGTGCACATATGCTGTATGAGAACCTTAATGGATTCGATGAGACACACACGTCGATTCGTGTTTTAAATTACGAAACGATCAAGATTTTTTCCAAAATTATATGAAGGATGCAAAACCCTTTATATTATCCATTAGGGAATATTTATTATTCCTCTTAAAGGTCGGATTAAGATTACACAACCATAGAAAATTACTGACCACCCTGACCCACCCCACTTTTAATAAAGTTTCAGTTTACAACGGACGAGAATCCTTAATTTTTGGTTTAGGATCAGGGAGAAAACCCGGAACATACAGAATTCTACCAAACTGGTTGTACAGAAACCCTAATGTGGCTATCAATTGGGGTCGTCTCTTTACTTTTTAGACAAACCTCGTATTATAGAAGAAAATAAAGATTATTTTTATGTGTATGTATGTTGGCATTGATTGTGATTACCCAGACATCTCTAAATTATGGAAGAGTAGTCGTAGGGGTTGTAAACCCCAGTGACTGGTATTTTTCTATTTAAATATTTATCGCGTGTGCTGGATGAATCTTCCAGTGCCCTATCCTCAGATGAATTAAACCGATTCTGAGATCTGCCACACGATCCACGCATTTAGCTCGTTCCCTCGAGTCTCCACACTTTCCTGTTACACCAATCTCAATTCTTCCATCGTCCGTTGCAGTGGCGTGCGTTAAAACAAAAAATATTTGTCGCGCCCACCAGTTTTGATTAGCGCATGCTGTTCGTTTTTCTAACCACCTCGAGTATTTTTAGGACCACTTTCATTATGCCCGGGAACGTGTCGGCATTTTTTGCGAAGCCCTAATATTTTCTCGATCTTACTTATGATGTATTGTTTTGCCCGTCCCGCCGCTGTGGAAATGGCTCATTGGTAATCTTGGGGCACAACAACAGGCAACGTAATCCACTCTCAGATATTGAATGGATTGCTTGAATTCATTTGCGGAATTGGCTGCCGACCTGCGTATTAATTACCCCAACAGGTGGTGAAAAATTGCGCGTCATGTGTTTCGCTGCTTGGATTTATAGCATTACGATATGTTGGGGTTGAAATATACACCAGCTGATTAACTTTTTAAAAATAAGAAACTGTATTAACTCGGTTTCTCGTACCTACTAAATCAAGGGCTTTGAAATTGCTTCATTTTACTGTACGTAAATTTCTATTATTCACGAGCGACGATATAATTTCAGTAAGTCCCCATTAATCTATAATAATTAAACATGAGTTTTCGTATTGATTATACGCACAATTTACAATGCGAAACTATTCCGATGTGTTTACTAACCTATCGTAGTTACGTAGGGCAACCAACAAATTTAATAACAATTAATTAATTCCACAAACTGGTTTACTTTGATAATTAAAATAAATTTATCAATAGGGGGTGAGTTTATGTAACTAATATCCTATTAAAATAATAGTTACAATGGAAACTAAATTAACGTGATATTAACAAGCTTCTATTCTTCGAACAAAATTTTGAGGCTAAAGGCGGTCATTATTCAAAAAACGGATTTGCAGAGTTATTTTTTTATTCGCATTTTTCATCTTTGAAGTGTGATTTACACGAAAACGGTTAATGGTAGGAAAAACTCTCAAGAGATTGTTTCAACCGTAAATTAGTTGAGAAATTATAAAATTGTGTCAAAATAAAAAAAACAGTGGCGTACCATTTTTTCCTCCAGAAATATCCACATACCCACCTGTAGTTACGCCACTGGAGAAGAAAAAAACTAACTAATATTGTGACTAATTGTTTTAAGGAAGATACGCCGTAGAGAAAGAGAGTAGAGTGAGAAAGATAGGGTAAATAAGGGAGAAATAAGGGTGAAGGATAAAAGAAAAGCCAAAGAGAAATAGTTTAATAGTTTTTCAAATACAACTATTTTTTTTTATAAACAAACACTTCAATAAAAATTTGTTACGTTTCTTTAGTAAATAGTAAAGCGATCAAGTGTTGATTCACAAAAACACGATCACGATTACGTTATTATTGTATATTTCAGCAGGCTGTGGCTGTTGTGGTATTGCTGTTCCATTTCTAGAGACTTTTATCGTTCTTTGTGTGGCTTATCGATAAAGCTATTATTGAGAGAGAACATTTAATGGGAGTGGAAATATTTTTCTCTTTGTTAGCATATCCGACAGGAAAAAACCAGAAGGTGTTCCGGAGTAACGGTTAATTGGAAGTTTGATATGACAAGAAATAAATATTATTATGGAAACGTTAAGGGAAAAAAACTCTTTCATAACGCCCTTTTTATTTTCCTTTAAGTCCATTAATTTTTAGTACTACTTTAATATGTACAAAAAACTAAGACTACATACTGCTGGCTTTTCTTGATGAGAAAATAAAAAGTCCCTGAAAACGAAAAAGTTTCGTTAGTCTGATAACAGTGTTTGAGGAGCCATTTGTTGGTTAAATGAAAACACGTATCTTCTTGATAAATGGCTGTGCGTTCTGTGGGTAGAAAATGGGGTGACTATGAACTCCATATAAAAGACATTCGATTATCAATTAAAAACATAAAAATATTCTGTTATTATAGAAAAATTAGTTTTGGAAATGTTTGAGGGACTAAACTTGTTATCTTGTAAATTAGGAACAAATAGCATCAAATTTCCAGGAAGCGTAGCTTGAAGTTA